>OW052038.1:21767300-24167300 GCA_932526305.1 Epicampocera succincta
TGCCTTAAGGCACAGTTAGGAAATTGCTTTCATGTATTTATCAGGCATAATAATATTGCAATTTTAATTTGTAAATTACATATTAAAGGTTTAAAAAAGCTTAAATGTTTTTTGGAATGCACTTTTAATGCTTTTTAAGTCTGCCGAAAGTTTTTTTGAAACGTTTCTTAACAATTATTGAAACTCTTGCGGTGTTGAGATGAGTTTTGAGCTAAAACTCTGAAAATATGTATATTTTGCACATTTGTGCAGAAATTTAGTTAACTATTCTTTAAGAAAGAGTTTCATACACATGGAGACAGAATTTCGTTACAAAAATTTTGTATAGATCTCATGTTAATTTAATTTAGATATTAGGCCCATTTCAAAAGTTTTTATTACGATAAATTAAATTTTAGCTGTGGAAACAACACATACATATGCACATAAATCCATACATCTATTAAGCCCCTTTCACTTTTCTTTCATTAATTGTTGGATTATTTAACAAAAAGAAATAAAAAGAATTAAAGAGAGCAAGCGATAAAAAATTGAATCTGCCACTGAATCGTAGTCAGGCGAAATCCTGTATATACCAGCCTGTAATACTATAACACACGTTTTGTTTGAATCCCATTGGGTCTTTGTCACCAATACGTCAGCGCACCAACTGCGTGAAAAATCACATTGCGAACTACAAGGGCTGTAAAGTATACCAAAACTTGATTTGTAAACGTAGAAACATTCGTGGTGTTAAAGACCCAGGTCAATCCCATTTCAAAGAAATTATCCAAATATAAATAATGAGTCGTACTCTGAGGTGCTCAGAAACAACAATTTTGAAACAAAACAGCAACACATTCGAAAGAATTGAAACAATGTTAAACAATCATCTTAATATAATTATCGTATTGATATCAAAATTTAGCAATTTGGAATGCCAACGTACGAGAAGTAGTAACCATTTTAATTTTAAATTATATTGAGATATTTTTAATGTCAGAAACTCACTTCACTAATAAAACTTATATTAAGATAAATAGAAAGAGCTCAACAATTGTTGGTTAATAAAATTTCGCTAGAGGAAAGGAAAATGAGCTGTATAAAACTTTGATCCGGAACAAATATTCAGTTTTAACCTCTGGAAGGCCAAGCGATCAAAGGAAAATTCCAGATCTATTGGATGTTGCTGTTTATTCTGGTATTCCCAGTCACTTGTTGGATATTTTAGAGTCTGATGATTTAACCTCAGAACATTCCCCTTTACTTTTAAATTATGACTCTTGTCGTCTTACAAACAAATACTATAATGTGTTTTCTCTCGATCCGACGTTGAACAAAATATTGATTAAGAATAAGTTTGAAAGAAGGTTCAGACATCGATAATGCGGTAAAGTACTTAACAAGCCTCATTTATGAAGCAGCCTATGATTCTACTCTCAATGGGGGTCCCTCAAATAATCGAAACAGGGTAATAATTCGCGACTTCGTAACTAATAGAAGACAATTAAGAATTATCTTGAGAAAAACTGCAACTCAACTGAACTAAACAGTAACTGAATGAATATAAAAATTAAAAAGGAAGTGATTATTTAAAAACTATAGACTGTTTCGAACATTCTCAGCTTAGATTATGGAACGCCACAAAATATTTGGACGTTCTATGCCAAATGAACATATAACTTCAAATGAGGTAAAACAAGAAGTTGTGAGGCTAAATACTAAGAAAACTCTTGGGTTCGATAAAATAGATGCCAAAGCAATAAAAGCTCTACCACTCTCATTTACGATGCCATATCAAAACTTAGCCACCTGCCGAAATAATCTAGTACGAATAAAATTGTACAGACCAATTAGTCTTCTGTGTACTTTTTGAAAAGTTATTATCAAAAAGATTGCAACCAATTCTGGATAATAATAATATAATTCCAGAATATCACGCACAGTACCCTCGTGTTGTTAATGTTATTCAGAATGCTTTGTAGAAAAAGCAATATTGCTCTTCGGTATGGCACCCTGGTCTGCAATTCAAAAAAACGAAAGCACTACCTTCTCCGTTGTACTTACTTGTTACATTTTATTTATGAAATTGACATTTTTTTGGTAGAATTAAAAATGAAATATCGAACTTATGTGAGATTCACGCTGGAATATCTCAAGGCACTGCATTGGGCTCAGTCCTCCACACGATATACACATCTGATATGCCACTTGTGTAGACGGCACAGCGAATAGCGAACAGAATTTCTACTGCTGAGTTTTCAAAGCTTATTATTAAAATAAGAGACTGTCCGTCAATTTTTCTCAATGCAGAACTAATACCGCAATTAAATTGTATCAAATATCTTGGATAGAAAAGTTACTTGGAAAAACTATATTAAAGATAAAATATGAACAGCTTAATATTAGCCTAATAGGATGTATTGGTTACTCAGCATCAATTCTCAGTTAAGTCTTGAAAACAATGTACTGCCTTGCCAAGCTAACCCAAATGGGATACAACAGTGGGGAACTGCAAGCAATTCAAATATTGTAGTATTGCAGCGATACAAATCTAAGACCTTAAGAATGGCACATGACTAATAATAATATTCATCGAGACTCAAAAGTACCCACTATCAAGGACGAAATTACTAGGTTCAGCAAAAGATACGTCGATAGGCTCAGTTATCATACTAATGTAATAGCGAGGTTTAAAGGCCTGCACATCCTTTGGCCTTGAGAAATAGGTATGTATGTAAATATTGTTTTGAAGTGTTATTAAATATTAAGTTATATTCGCACCTACATACATATGTACATATATATGTATGTAGGTGGTATGTTTTGGTCTCACTGGAGATTAAAACAAATGTAATGCTTAAGTCAATTATGAAATCTGATTAATATTGTAAACATTTATAAATAGATTGCAAATAAACAAATCAGAAAAAACAATATTAAAAGCCATATTTTGTAAAGACATCAGAAACGTGTAAAATTTCCTGAATCGAAATATTTATGCAATAATTACTTTGAAGTCCATCAAATTTCTTCCTCCAGCCATTTTACTAATTCAAATTACGTTTAAATCAAAGATTTTCCAGTTAAAAACACATACATTTTCGTCCTATAACCTTTTTTTTAAATTCAATTAAGCTAAAAGTTTTAAAGCTCTTCCAGCTAAAAAGAAATATTCTTAGGAAAGAATACGTTTTAACACAGAAATGGTAGTGCTTTTTTATGAAAGTACTAAAATCGCACTTACGCTTTCACCGTGGGCATAAAACATTGTATGTGTTGGCGGTTAAAGCTCAGAAGGAGCCAAATAAATTGCGAAAATCAATCTGACTTTCATTAACCTTTTAAAACTCTCGAAGATAAAATTATGTGTTTCGGAGCAAGCTGCAGAGCCGGGACTTGCCTTTTCCATCTCTCTTATTTAAGTTTTAGTGTTTCTGGCATAATTACCGGAAACGTTAAACTTTATATTTTTTGCCATCAAAATCTTCAAACGAATAAATATTTTTGGTGATTAAGTTCTACCTTTAGCGTTATCGAGTCGTTTTATAGCCTCCATTAATTTTGAAATTTCGTAATAAAACTAAAACTATTTAGAAATAAAGTCATGCTTGGTAATTTTCCTCAACACCGCTAAACCCTTAAAGAAGACACCTTAATTTTATGTTTCGATAAATGCTCCCAAATATATAATATATTTTCTTAAATTACAACTTAAAATATTATTTTACAACCCAACTAAGCGCTGACACTTTTAAAATGCAGAAAAGGACGAGTAGGGTGAAAGTAAATAGACAAGATTAAGTAACACTTCCTTTGGTTTGGTTAATGATATTGACAACAGGAGTCAACATACCAAGGCAGCACAGCAGGAGAATTCGGACCTTCAGATTTGAAAAATCTTAATTAAAATCTTAAGGTTCACAGCGTCTTAACAGAACACGCCACCACAACACATTTTACTAACAACCCATCAAAAGTTAATGTATCCAGCAACGAATGAGAAAGAGACGGAAAGGTCCTGTTAAGTTTTGTTTTGTATGCAATTTTTTGACAAAGCAAATGACAGAATAACACTTTACTCAGCTCACTCACCTTTAATTTAGCTTAGAGATGGTACAGTTAAATAAAACTCTTTAGAGTTCAAACAAAGTCTAGCAAAATAAATACGGCTGAAGAGATTAAAAGGGGTGATTTTAAAACGAAAGCATTATATGGATATTAGTCGGCGAATCACTGAAGTAATTGATTAATATAAAGAACTTGGAAGTGTTCAATATAGGGGGTTTTAGGGGCGTAATTATTAAACTGACAAACCTCTTCTCTAAAAACAAGCTTAAAGAAAAATAAATTGTGGTTTGAATGTCATACTCGCTATTAGTTGGCAGCCAAAGTGAAAAGAAATAAGTTGTAATTTCAATTGACATTTATTTATTTATGTTTGCGTGCCCAATAAACATACATGGCTCGCATTAACGGTGCTTCCTCATTGTAGCTTCGCTTATTTTTTTTTGGCTCTTATAAACATATTTTTTTTTTTACAACTCTCTGCAAACAATTGAGGGATATCGCAAATCATTATTAAAGATAAACGATCACTGCAGTGTTATTTTATGCCGAAAAATTTATCACAAACATTTTCTCATAAAAACTGTCTCTTGCAATATTTCCAAAAATGTTATTAAAAATATTTACTGATCCAGTGAAAAATGTTTTATGTCTATGTGAAACTAAAAATCATTCTCTTTTGCACCAAAAGCCTGTTGTCTTTGTAAATACTTGCAAAAATGTTCAAAAATGCATTCCTGCAATATTTTCTTTATTTCAGTAAAAAAAAAACAAAAAAAGGGTGCTGCTTAATTTAGTAATTTTTGCCACAGTAGTAATTTCATTTCAAACTGCGAATTAAGTATCTTATTAGTAAATAAATAAGAAATAAATATTGGGTTATATGGTAGTGACCAATCACATATTATGTTTTTGCGCAACTTGCGAACAAACATATTACACAGTTATGAGCGAAAATTTGTTTCATTGATATCATAAAATTTTACGTCTGTTAAGATTTAAAGAACAAGTTCATAAATTATTTAATAATTATGCAAATGCAGATATGCCTTTTTTTCATAGAGCCTCAAGTATTTCGGTTATTCATTAAGCCTTCTGTATAAATCCATGAACATAAAACTTGATGAAAATGTGTCAACACTGGCTAAATTCCAACTCCTATTCCTCATTTATAATATTTAATATAATTGAAAAGACAAGGTGACAAGCCCGAGAATAGCCGACATGCTAAAAACACAAGATGAGACACAATTGCCATCTTCCTTTTTGAAGACAGGTGTCTTATATAGTTCTCCTAAGCTTATTATTATATTATACTGCTGTTTTCTAAACGGTAACTAATATTAGACATTTATACTTAATAAGCCGTTCAAAACGCAAATATCAATTGAAAGAAAACTTCTGCCATAGATTTTAACTGCAGACAATAGCAAGTTTAGCCGAATGCACAACCTTATTACAGCTCACTGATCCAACATAAATGTAATCGTTTTTCACAATATTTTGAAACTTCATTACGTGTCACCTTCAGAAAACTTCTTGTATATTTAAAGTTTTATCATGCCAATATTGCCACAACAATACATATATATTGCCAATACGTTAAAATTAATTTTGACACGAGCTGCGTGACATGTTGCTCCGTCTTGCTGAAACCAAAGCTCCTGCACATCACGTTTGTTCAATTCATGAACGAAAAAATCGTTAATTATGAATCTATAGCGGTCACCAATGACTTTAGAGTTTTGACCAGCCTCGTTTTATAAGAAGAAAGTGTATATTTTAGTCCTTAGCAAAACGAGCTGAAAAGGGAAAAGTTGACAGTGTAAGTACAGTTCCAAGTAAAACAAATTTTAAACAACGCAATTTATGAGTATTATGTAAGTGAAATGAACAGAGCAAAAGGAAAATAATGTTGCCGTTAGATTCTCATGCTGTTATTACCGGAAAAAGGATAGACCGAACCAAAATCAAAAAAATATTCTAAAAAGAGCAAAACTTGTGCCTAAAACCCTTTTTAGCACTGTGAAGATCTTACGAAAACTAAATCTAGCCCGAAAAATAATCTTCACTAGGGAGGAGAGAGCAAAAAACAAGACAGAAAAACAGGGGAAGAAAGTATTAGACATGTTGGATGCATATTTGCTCCAAACAAAATTTTTCACTGGGGAATTCTTTTCTTATTGAGAGTTTTCTGGAACATGATACAACTATTTCGAGCAATTTGGATAATCAAAGCTGTCAAATGAATATGTGTATAAACTGGATGCATTACTTTTGTAAAGTGGCACTGCAGCGGCAGCTGATTACATTTTGCTGTATTCTGAGTACCAAGCGCTGGGTCTTTAATTGTTAAATTTAAATTTTAAGTAAATTTGTCATAATATAACTTGCACGCAACTTTTCCAATTTGTAATTAATTTTTCAAAACAAAAATAACGCCAAAACAGCAAATGTTAAATTTTCAACACAAGTACACTCTGTACTACAGAAACAACAAGTGGAATAATAACACAGCAACGCTGACAAAAAAGAAATAAAAAGTAATTTGTCAACCAAGAAACCAGGACCACAATTATTCGTAAGGAATGTAGAAAGTATAAATCTACGCTATTAGATATCTTTAAGAAAGAAAATAAATTACAACACAAGATTTCGAGATGAAGACCGTGTTAAGCCAGAGGAGCTTAAAAATAACTACGGTCAAGACTACAAGTGAATTTGATTAAGATTCTAAACAAGGTACCCAAAAAATACTAAATGTAACATCTAATTACAATCAACAGGGTAAAATTAGAAAATTCTTTATAACTTTGCAATGAATTTCATTTCTTTTTCTTTAATGGATATTTTGTATTAAGTAAAATTTACAGGTTTTGCCTAAAATATTTTTGGTCTAATATTTATTAACCTCCAGAAAAGTCATTGTATGGCTTCGTGGGTTTTATGTAATTAAAACAACTTAAATGAAAAGAAAATATAATGATTTGCCAAAGGAAGGTAATAGAATTGCATTCAATCGTGGCGTTAGTCGAAATCGCTATACTCGTTGAAATAAATTTATTTCGAACTTTTTCTCCGGCTATTCATGAACCAAACAGTATCAGCTGACCAAGTTTCTTATGTAGAAAGAAGTTTATTTTTTTGGAATAAAACTGTTTATGTAGTAAGAAATTTATGAGAACGTTTTCCAAATACGTTCACCGCTCAAATAATTTGTTCAAATCCATCTTTCGGACGTGATTTTCGCTCATTTTTAACTAATTGTATTCATAGAGTACTTTTAATACCCTCCTCTCAGGAGGAAACAATTTGTTGTGAAAATAAATACAAATGGCAATTTGCTGAAAGAAAATGCAGAGTAGTTCAATAAGAATTGAAAATGTAAAGCAGCATCAGCGCCTGAACAGTCATTATTTTCATAATATTCAGCAATTTTAAAACACTGTTTATTAATTATTAATTCTAAAACAGTTTGCAAATAAAACAAATTGCAAATTGCTCAAAATGTAAGCAACAATTGTAAAAAGAAGTCGTTAATTCACCTCGAATTTATACAGCGGAATTTTACCGGCGAATTCGTTGCAATGAGCGAAATTCTTGTGTTCCCAGCATAAGTGAAAAGTTGAGTAGGAAAAAGAGAAGAAAATTTAAGTAAACAAAAAAAAACTGGAAGCTAAACAAAAATCGCATGCCAAATTTAAATAAATATTACATCATAGTAATCTGTTAACTTTAATAAGAAACAAGCCAAGCAACGCACCAACATCCAGCCAAACAACTATTCAACGAAGCGTTTAACCAACAACGTCCACCAACATTTCCAGCACCACCTCCGGCAACTAAAAACAAGTAAACAGGCAGACAGATCAACGAAAAGAATTGAAGACACAAAACATAAAAAACTGTGCGAAAAGAAATTAAGGAGAATAAAGTTAAACAAAAAATCCACAGAAATAAATAAAAGAAATCATTACGAGCATAAAAACTTACTGAAGTGCGAAACTTTTGGCGAAACCAGAAAAAAGAAGAACAGAAAAAGAATAATATGAAGTTTTACTTATCGTGGTTTGGGATAAATGAGAAATCATGTTCTAGTTGTTTGTATTTTTATCTTAACTTGAGGTCTTGTTTCTAAAATTAAGCGTCAAAGTTTTTTTCTGGAGCCTGATTGAAACCAAAATATAAACATCTATAAATACGATCTCAATTTGTCAGTCAATGAGTCTCATAGTACTCGTGTGAGAATGATCGGTAACGAGTTTGAACGTGCCAACGCTAATTAATCTTATGATTCAGTAATAACAAGAACTTTTCACAAAAAGATGAAGAGCCACTGCCAGTATATGCCCCTTTACAGTATCTGTGAAATATTTTATAGAAGAAATAAAAGTTATTTCTTGAAAAAAATTATCAACAAGGTTATCTGTTTTATGTACCATTTCCAAGGTCCATTGTTCAAACAAAGACAAAACGCAGAGTGGGAGAAAAAAATCATGAGTTTGTACTGTTTTTAAGCTTAACTAACACGAAAAAGAGAACTAAAAGTACAAAAGGAAGACTTTAGCATGAAGTAACACCCAAAACTTGAAAACAAAAAAAAATTTATAAACTTAAACACAAACAGCAGCTCCACCATCATAAATTTTTAGATTGCAAACTAGTGAAAGGGGGAACAAAAACAACAAAAACAACAGAAACACCATCACCAACACCAACAACTTAAATTATACATAATGAAACAACGAAATTCGAAGAAGCAAAAGCTAAATGGATCTAAAGTGAACGGTTTACATGAGTGTAGATGTAGCTGCTCTGTTTCACTTCTGTCAGCGCTCTAATGCGGTCTAAGTTGTGTTAGTGTATCTGTGTGATATTGTGTTAATGTTACCAAATATCACTAGTCAGTCGTTTCATATTGTGTTTTTCTTATAGAAATTTTTGTTATTTTTTAATGCGGGTTTTGCTTAGTTTTTTTTTATAATTTTTCTCAACTTACTTTACTTTATGTTGTCATGATGAAAGCTTAAATGTCAGCAAGCTGTCAAGAGATGCTTTAAACAATGTAACTAAAAACTATATTTCCGTGGTTAATAGTGCATATTCGCCATTGTTACACAATGCAAACTTCTGCTTCAAGCACAGTAAGGCTGGACATTAAAATTTATGGAAATGGGATTTTATTTAGAAAGCAAAGACGCCGCAACCCTTTAGGAACTGTTTTAAAATGAATTTATTTCAATAGAACAGAATGTTTAATAGCAGCGGCTTGGACGAACTTTTTAGCTTACGTCATACATAGATGCAATAAATAAAAAAACATCAGTAACAGTCTAAACAAAATGTACGTACAACCGAGTCCTATGTTGGTTCAGTTTTTGTATATCTATTTTTGGTTGGCATAGAAATAAGACAACGTCTATTGGATCAGCAATAGAGGTATTTTTTGCAAATGACCGCGAGAAAAGGAATAAGGAGCTCGAAAAAAAACTGGCGGATGGCTGTCTCGAAGGTAACGGTCGTATAAAATGAAAAGTATATATTTTCAGTATATTATTTTGATGAGAAAGATATTATTTTATAACATTTTTGACATTCATTAACAGTTAATGTCAGAAAAACAATTAATTGTTGAGCCTATTCCAGTGAATGCATTCCGAATGTTGTAAAACGAATGGTGTAAAGATTCGATTTTAATAGAATATACATATGTTAGCCTTCAAGTTCATTTCATTTCTCATAATTTTCCTTCATCCACTCACTGTGCTAAACTGAATAATTAACTAATAATATTCGCAATGTTTAATTTTTGTTTAATAATAATCTCAGCATTTTCTTGCTTGCTGCTTTGATCTGATGTACTCTTCAGTTAGTAGTTTTCTAAACATTGTTTGTTTTTTATCAGTTCTATTCTTGATTTAAATGTTTTATTTCTTAAATATTTTACTTTCGAATAATTTTGAATGGTAAAATGCAACTAATTCAGTTAGAGACAGCAAAAAAATGGTTGTAACAACTATAGAAATCTGCCAAATTGCTGGCTGCTCTCAGAAGTTCACAATCTAAACTTAAGTAATAAATGAATTAGTCAAATTCAAGCGATTAAAATGCTGGACATACAAGTGAATATAGTTTCTGGATGAGTATGATAAAAGCCTGGGTGTTGCCACAGCTGAAATAATATTTGGCTGCATAATTTTTGACTAGAATCGTATTAACTAATTGAATTAATGCCTATTTTCCAGAGCATGAATAAATCTCTTTGTCTATATTCAGAAACTTAAAATTATTTTTAATATATAGTTAATTGTGAAAATTGTTAAGAAAAGTAAAACGCAAGAAGCAGACATCTCTGCTTTTCTCCAAACTTTGTGCTATTATCATTATATCTATAAAGATAATCTAAAAATAATGTTTCACCTTCCCAAATGCAGAAAAAGCAAAAAGTGACCCATTTTCAAAAATGTTGATTGATATTAGCAACGTGAACTGTAAACTGTTTTCCAACGATAAATTTTGAACTTCAGGAATAAAGCAAGTTGCTGAGAATGACAGTGAAGGAAGGAATATGCAGATAGGCATCGCATGTGGGAAAATTGCCTAACCCGTCGCTACGATTCCAGAGCTAGACCCTCGCCAGATACGTGTAAGAAGTGCGAAACACTGGTATTACCTTGCTTTAATCTTATACATATATGATTTGCAAATACTTACTTCTGAGAATATCTGACAGAATATTTTAGTTCTGCGTTGCTTTTTTACCTTCTGGAAAAAATTATCTAATACCCTTAATTAATTAATTCAATAAATGTTTGCACCAAAAATTGTGATTGGTTGAGAGAATCAAACATTAAATGCGAATTTACACCATGTATTAAAGCCTTACCGAAATACGACTTATGTCTTGAGAGCCTTTTCGAAGAAATTTAATGGCAGCATACTTTGCGCCACTTGGTCATGTTTTAATAAAACTGAATTTTTATTCAAATCTATTGTTTTAACGAAAAACCACATACCCATGAAGGTTTTAATGGAATTTTAAAAGTGTTTCTGTGTCTAACTTATATGCCTTCATAGGGGAAGTACCAGGGCAGAGGACAAGAAATTTCCCAAATGAACTGTAAACCAATACAGTTATCCGAAGCAAATCCGTCAGTCAATGCGTGTGAAACGCAATACCCTCGAATGCCAAATAAGAACTACGTGCCTGGCCGCACTTAAAAAGTAATTACGATTGCAAGAGAGCTGTCCTTCAGCCCAGTGCTGCTTTACGACTGTTAAATGTATTTTAATTTGCCTGTATAACTTCAAATATAATAAAATAATTAGTTTGTTCTTTGTGGCCAATCTCGAGCTCAAAAAATATTGGGAACATGTGCAATTAAACCAAAAATGCGTTACCATTAATAATAACAATGTATGTAAAGGTAAACCCACTCACATGTCCAAAGCCAAGATCGATATGAGTATTATAGAGAACTATTCATACACAATTGATTTTAATTTGCACGATTTGAAATCTCCTATTGTACATTTGCATAAATATTGGGTTCTTTCCGTTTAGCCAAAATAGTGGTGGAACATTTTCGTATCTAGCAGAAAGCTGTTGCGAAAACTGATTCAGCTGCCATTCAATTCAATATCCAGAACCGATTTGCACTTAAAAAAATACTAAAAAAATACTATTTTTGACCAGCAACATTTTCATTTTTATTTTACATATGTATGTGAATTTGTAACAGATGAGTAATACAACAATATATAATATATTTGTTTGATAGACAATGGGTGTGAAGATAAATTTTAAAATTTTTAACCCCAGACTCAAACCTGCAATATTAACATACCTCTGTTAATTAAGTAGCAGAGCTCTGTTAAGCCTAAAAAATTTATATTTTGCACTGAAAATGCATTTAAAAGTAAAAAATTAGTAATAATTATATTAAAAAATTAAATAATATATTTCTAAAATCATTTTCTATAAAATAGTGCAGTAAAAATTTAAAATAAACGCACTCATTAAAGAAGACTATAGAAAATTTGATTAAGGAAGTTCATGAAAATTCTTGGAAATAACGGCAGATGGGCGAAAAAAAATTATTGGAGAACATTCCTCAGGCCATTCCTATGAATGTCCAATATTCAAAAGTCCCAACAGTGTGTTTTTCTGAAAATAGGAGACATTTTTCCAAATTTCGACTTTTGAAATTTGGAAAAATATCTCCTATTTTCATTTTTCAATTTCGACTTTTGAAATTTGGAAAAATATCTCCTATTTTCAGAAAAACACACTGTTAAGACTTTTGAATATTGAACATTCATAGGGATGGCCGGAGGAGTGTTGTCCAATAATTTTTTTTTCGCCCATCTCCTTCCATTTTCAAAAAAAGGAGCAAAGTCCTTTTTAAAATTTCAAAAGTCGAAATTTGGAAAAATGTCTCCTATTTTCAGAAAAACACACTGTTAAGACTTTTGAATATTGGACATTCATAGAGATGGCCGGAGGAGTGTTGTCCAATAATTTTTTTTCGCCCATCTCCTTCCATTTTAAAAAAAAGGAGCAAAGTCCTTTTTAAAATTTCAAAAGTCGAAATTTGGAAAAATGTCTCCTATTTTCAGAAAAACACACTGTTAAGACTTTTGAATATTGGACATTCATAGGGATGGCCTGAGGAGTGTTGTCCAATAATTTTTTTTCGCCCATCTCCTTCCATTTTCAAAAAAAGGAGCAAAGTCCTTTTTAAAATTTCAAAAGTCGAAATTTGAAAAAATGTCTCCTATTTTCAGAAAAACACACTGTTAAGACTTTTGAATATTGGACATTCATAGGGATGGCCGGAGGAGTGTTGTCCAATAATTTTTTTTCGCCCATCTCCTTCCATTTTCAAAAAAAGGAGCAAAGTCCTTTTTAAAATTTCAAAAGTCGAAATTTGAAAAAATGTCTCCTATTTTCAGAAAAACACACTGTTGGGACTTTTGAATATTGGACATTCATAGGAATGGCCTGAGGAATGTTCTCCAATAATTTTTTTTCGCCCATCTGCCGTTATTTCCAAGAATTTTCATGAACTTTCTTAATCAAATTTTCTATAGTCTTCTTTAATGAGTGCGTTTATTTTAAATTTTTACTGCACTATTTTATAGAAAATGATTTTAGAAATATATTATTTAATTTTTTAATATAATTATTACTAATTTTTTACTTTTAAATGCATTTTCAGTGCAAAATATAAATTTTTTAGGCTTAACAGAGCTCTGCTACTTAATTAACAGAGGTATGTTAATATTGCAGGTTTGAGTCTGGGGTTAAAAATTTTAAAATTTATCTTCACACCCATTGATAGACAAGTGCATTTAAAGCTACTGCCGCAGAGAAAAAAATAAAATTTTATCCGTTGGTAACAACATAAAAATTAAAATTTTACGAATATCTCCTTAATACTAATCAACATTATTAAAGAATACATATTATTATTGCCGTAACAATGTTTTTTCTCTGCGAGCCTATAACTCATATTTTTCAATATTTTTAAGCTCTTCCCTATTACTTTAATAAATAAATCCTTTTTTTTATATTGTAAAAGATATTTAATTAACCTGCTGTGCTTTACAACCGGGCGTGGTTGGAAAAAAAGAATTTATAATTTATTACAGATTCCCAGATAACTGTTGTGAAAATTTGAGGAAGATCGGTCTAGCGGTCTGGTCTCCCATAATGTAAAAACAAACACACATTCTCTATTATATATGTAGATATAGATAATTTAGTTTCTTCCAAAATAATTTTGAGATCAAGTCTAGAAGTTGGCGGCCATTTGCTGCCAAGTCGTCGTGACTCAAAAAAGTTAACTTTTGAGTCATAGTTACCCGAAAAATGTTGCTGAATTTTCCAACAACTTTTGTTAAATTATTACCGCACCCTCTTCCATTCGTTAACATAAATTGTCACTCACATGAAATGAGAACAGGGTAATTATAAACCGGGAATCTGTGGAATTAGGAATTAGTGTACCTGTGCAAATATTAAAGTTATTGAAATTCTAGTAAAATCAAATTTATTTTTCGTTGTAAGTTCAACTTTTATTAATAATTTTACTGAATAACTTGACGAATAAAGTAATTACACTGCTATGCCGTGCATTATTCCAATTTTCTAGCTTCCATTTTTTCTTTTATGTATTTTTGTTTAACTACAAAATGCATTTCTGTCACATTTTCCCCTGCAATACACAAACCCATACAGTTTAAGAAAATTAGCAGAACTTGGCAGAGCCAAGTTACTAAAACGCATTCTCATACACACTGTTTGAAACATATTTACTCGTACATTTACTTCAAGCACTTGCGCTACTGAGAAAATTCGAGTTCATAAGGAATTTTATATCACAAACCAAAATGTTAATGCGGCCACTTTTCCCTTACTTTCCTCAAACAATTTTAGCAATGGATGTGCGTAGCAAAGAGTAAATTTAGGCAAATACATTAAAAGAAGCCCACAAATGACAACGAGCCAGACAGCCAGTCAGTCAGCAGGTTGGAATGGAAGCAAAACAACTTCTTAAGGATACGGAATAACGGACATACAAGAAGGCAATTTGTTAGCTTACTTTTGAATGAATTCTTGCTTACACGCACATCAAACGCGTAACAAGCTTAGCAATTTCGAGTGCTTTTAATTGCACATTCTGAATACGAATTGGAAAGCAGTTACTCAATGTCCACGTCTTGTTTGAACTGCAAAAAAGATGCTTGTGCAATTTGACCGTTTACAAACTGAAAGCAAAAAGAATAACTATTTATTTGAAATTAAAAAAAAACAAGTGTGTGCATACACTGGCAGGGAGCGAAATATTACTAATCATAAATAAAAGGAGCAGTAATGCACAGCCTACGATACTATGACTGAATAAAGAATTTGAAAAATATTACCCAATTTGTGACATGTCACGGATCTAGGCTATGAGGAGTAGTTGCCCTTAGAGGTGGTTTCATTTTTTCGGACTGTTAAAAATTGTTTACCGAACATGTCCCGACAGCTTTAATTTTTAAAACATTTGTCAACAATGTTAATATGCTGGCTTTGCCTCTGCTCGAAAACATATAAACCGTGTAAGATACATCTATTCGTAAATACTGTATTTTCATCTCTTGCCTTACAAATTTTTAAAATGTGTTTTTCACACGGGATCTGTAACATGAAGAAACAAAGAACTAGGGCTCATATGTTAGACAGGGACAAATATTTTATATCCTTCACGGATGATAATGTGCGAATGTTTTGGCCTCCGACTGTCTCTTATAGTATTAAAGTAAGAAAATATTTTCAGTTATATGTCACAAAAATGTTGAGTTCCTTGTTTTGTCCTTTTTCCGATGTATTGCATTTAAGTTGGGCAGTTGGCTCCTTCATTATTCAATATTCATTGGCCATTCAATTTCCGAAAAACTGCTTATACGTTGAGGGCATATAAGATAAGACAAGTTATCATCCTTTTTAGCTGCTGGTAAAAAAGTATAGAACTTGGACTATACGCTTTTAGTTTAATTAAAAAAAAAAGCTTTTTAAACATAAGCACACAGTGGAAAATAAGCTCAAGAGTTGCGAAATTAGCAATAGCTTCAATAGAACGCAAAATAAAACTGAGTTCAAACTCATCAAAATTGTTTTACAAATCTCAAGGCCACTTTGAACTACAAAAATGAAGACAAAAACGGTATAGAAGACAGCGATGACTTTTAAAAAGCCTTCTTTCCATAAACGCAATATAAATTAGCTTGTTTTAAACAAATCCTTCCTTAACTTAAATACATTGAGTTTTAATAAGATTTAAATAACTTCTACGTATGTCTGGCGCGAGAGCAAAAAAATCACAAACACAGAAGGCTAAAATTGTATGGTAATTAATTGTTTCAGTCTAATCGGGAACATAACTTCTAGGGTTTGAGAACATCTGATATTTATGGCTACGTCTTTTGTTTTTTTTATTAGTCTTGGACCAGTGCTCAGTAAACGACTCGTACATATGCAGGGCTTTGCTCCAGAGCAGGCTACAAGTAGGAGAAAAAAAGAGAATAGTGTTTGTGAATGATTATTTGGAACCTTTCAACATTGTAAGTCGTAGAAAATATCTCTGTAGACCGTTTATTTTACGGTAGGGCCTTACGACCAAAGAGCGAATTTTCTCTATAAAGCCCTATATGATAAAAGAACAAGGTTCTAAGCGACATTAGGGGATCCATCTCTATTGGCTTACTGGAGCATCGTTACAGTGTCATTACTCTAATGGATTTTGCCCCAGCGAGGTCAACAAGCTTGTTCCCGATACCCTCATCTCCTTAAGAAATAATATCTAGATCACCAAATTCAACTTTGAATCATTGGTCCCACATTAATAGTTGCGTTTCGTTTGCGGATGGATGTAGGAGCTGGCCGACGAAAAGTGGACAAGTGAAAAAATTGCAGTAGAGCACTCCTTAACCCATCTTTATGAATGTTTAATGATTTAAAATTTATCTAAGTTTGTTATATATTTTTTACACAGAATAAACTACTGTGCGGCTTCATGACTTAATTGTGGGACTGGGAAGAGTGCTTTTTAATGTGAAGAGACTCAGCAATTCCTGCACACTCAAGTAACTTACACTTTCAGTGAAAATTTCAGCTCTCTCTCCTTAGTCGTTACATACAGGTTGGAAGTGCTACAAATTAATTTCATACTCTGATAGTGAAGCCTGGGAAACAACACACCTAAAAAGTTGCTCTTTGTAGAAAAGCATTCTTTTGTTGTGCCGTACCATTAATCTTAAATGAGTATTCAAGTCCAATTACATTTCGGAATATTTGTGATTGTGCAATGTGTTTAAACTGGCATTATAACGTCTTAAAATTTATAGCAATATGTAAAATTAACAAGACTATAAAGATTGCCACAAAATTTGAGGAAAGTAGTGTTTACTTCAGCTAATCTCAAACAAAATCATTTTGATCTGCCATTTAAACAAAGTACAAGGCTCTGCAAGGAAACGTTGGCATTGCTATAAAATACTTAAAGTTGTAATTCTAATGCGGTTTCTACGCCATGATCTCCAGAATTCCTTAATACCCTTCAAACCTAAAATCATAGTTAGGCCATTGCATTCAGCTTGTCTAAGTTTCTCCTCAGCTCTGTTTTATTGCTGCCCTTTACTTGTTAAATATTGTTTCAAACATGATGAAACTGTAGCAGAGGAATGATGCCATGTAAAGTTTTGTTCTATTTTAAGACAAATTTATGTCTTCAAGTGCCAGCTCTCTTTCCAAAAACCAACATGCTACTTATTCAAGTACTTGTTAAAATGTTTAGGTATCATCATAGGATACTGAAGAGGAAGATGATGAAGAACAAGAATATCCAGTATTGTTATCTTTTAGGTAACTCTTCAACTTATTTACATTTAACATGTCTAAAGTATGCATATAATCCCAAAATATATTTTAGCATTGACCAAAATCATATTAAAGTCTTACAACGATGGTGTTAAAACTAAAGAAATTGATTTATTGTTGTCATTTTTAATCATGTGTAAAATGTGTAGCGTTGGGTTGAGTGCGATTAAATGACAGTTTTTGTGGTTTCCTATGTGGAAAGGAAGCTTACTTTTAACAGAGTATAAAGGATATCAAGCAAACTCGTATTATATTGTAAATACTTAAAAAAATTTGAAGATGATGGAAATTGAATTCTGACAGGACATTAGAAAATTTTAAGGATAATTAAAAAAAAAAAATTAATTGATTGATTGCAATACAAGTACTTAAAGTCGTCTGTTTATTTTCTCGAATATTTTAATTACCAACGTATTTTCGAACAAATAGCAAAGCCAAAGAGTCTTGACGCCCAGTCTCGACGTTATAGTCCTTTGTCTAAATATGTGGTTCAAACATTTCGTAAATCTTTAATGTACATACATAACATAAAAAAGTAAGAATTGACTCCCGGTCGACTCTCGACACTCTGTAACCCAACAAACAGATCGATATAAATATAACACATAAACACGCAATGTTCGGGATTTTATGTTAAGTGATGTTTGGCTGTCAACTGTCGAATGTATGTGCACTAGTCACACACATCCTAATCTCTGCAATATATAGTAGAACAAATCGAGCGATTCACTGCTCCTTCTCTCTTCCTTCCTAACACAACTCTGGTACAATGCACTGCATATGTAGGGGTCGACCAGTGAGTACTGGTCCGAAAAAAATATACGCTTTACTTGTTCTCTACAAAGAGATTTATTTAGTTTTTGAACCGCTACTTCTGACTTTTTTCTCGCGATTATAACGAGTCTCTATTATCTTAATATTTCATTTCTTTTTGGAAGAAATTTATAGTAACAACAAAAATCATAGGTATATGTTTGTATGTGTAAATATTTTTCCAACAACCCACCAAAAGAACAAAAACCAAAAAACTTATTACCTCTTCTCAAATTGCCGTCAAACTCAGTCCGAAGAAAACTTGTTTCCTTAATGCGATACAGCCGTCAATTACGAGTAGTTTGCAAGCACTCCTTTTTAGCGGAAAGTCCGTTATCTTTTTTTTAAATTGAAAGTTTTTTTTTTGGTTATCGTCAAATGAAAACTTCAACTTTTTGTACATAGATCTCATCCAACTTTCTTCTCTCAGGGAACTTTTGATTAAAAAAAAACGTTGTTTGTAACTCCATTTTGAACTCATACATGATCATGATCGTTTCACTTTTAAACCATAAACTCTAAACTAAACAGAATCTATATCACGAGCTTAACAAATCCGGGACTGGTGTCAAGCAGTCATTCATCTATGCACTCAAATTGTCAAGGTTATAAAATACTTGTAACAATGAATTTATTAAAACAATCTAGACTTAAGTTTTCAGCGTTTTAGAAACTTGAGAGGCAAATTAAGATTATTTTTTACATACTTTGCTATATGTGAAAGAACTACTCGCTTAAATAAATGTGGCATTGGATCCAGGTTGAGGTTTTCGTGGTACATACTTCATTTCTGGCTCCATAACTCTTAGTCCAGCATTGCTGCTTTCCAACCATAGAATGGTTCACAAGTAAAACAAGTTTTTTCGGTAATTAAATTAAGCGGATATTATACATTACTTTTATACTATTGTGACTCATTATCTTTTGGCGCTGGTACACAGAAAATAAATCTTTTTTTAGTTTAAGGCAATTTAATTTTAAAATCGTTAAAAAATAGCAAAAAAGTTACTCCGTTATTCATTTAAAAATAATTAATTAATCAAATCTAGGTTAATTCAGGGTTAGTGCTTTTGTCTCACTTAAAAAGTCGAAACTTGTTGAAACTCCAACAGCAATTTAATAATAAAAAATGTGTTTTTTCCTAATCTAAGCTTTAGATCTAACCAACTTTACTGAAGGACGCAAATTTTAATGACTGTTTTACCACGCAAAAAAGTCAAGTATATAACTGTGTAGTTGTGTAGAGAAACCACCGGCAAACTAAAGTACATGGAAACCTTCTAATATTGTATAAAATATTTCTATATAGCTGAATACTATGATCATCATGCGAATTATATAATAAGTAACGCAGCTGAACTTTGTTCATTTCGGTGCTTAGTGACATTCTGTATTATTTTATGTTATCACCTGTTTTGGTCAAGTTAAAAAGAAAATGAATATGTGTTACTGTGTGCAAATAATGTTTCTCACAACCACATTTTCACAACTGATCGAGTCATGACACGTGGGAAATTACGAGTATGAAAGTGAACGGTAGATAACCTGGCGGAATAAAATTAATAAATAGTGTCCAAGTTAGTTGTTTGCCCTACAAAATAGTGTGACACAGCAATTTTACTCTACGGGATAATCTTTGCAATTATTTGCTATAGATATTAAAAGAGGTTATATCTGTCGTCGACATCTTTGCACCAGCAATTGTACTCGACATTTAACACCTTTCAGTCTAAAGCATCAGCGTTGCTCACTTAAGCGACGACTAACTACTTCTTTCAAGGTGTAATTTTTCCATTTGTTTTTCAAAAAACGTGACCATATACGAGTAGCAAGTGATTGATTGCTTAATGCAACGATGTCTAAATATAAATATATGAAATTCCATGTGTAATATTTGCTTTCAATTTAATTGGAGAGTATTCACGTGTGCTGGTGTTCCATTACAAAGTGACTCTCATCAGGAGTTTTGAATTCTGAATGACTATTCGGGTGAGACCAAGAAATTCGTTATATTTGTCTGGAAAATTAATACGTTGGAAAAAAATGGTTATCTCGCAATAATACAATATTTTTTATGAAGCTAAGAAAACTGACACCTATTTATGTACATATGTACATATAATCCTGGACAGAACACATTTTTTACTTCCGTTAACACACATATGTAAATATCATTACGCCAAACATATTTTACTCGGTGTATTTGTAGTCAGTCTGTGAAGATCAATAAATTAAATACGAGTGCTTTCAAACCGAAAAATCTTTTCCAGCAGCACTTTTAGTTTGCACATTTTCTTCTAAAGATGAGGATGTTTCGGTCAACTGGTTTTTTATTTCTTTAAATTTAGTATTTCAAACCATTCAAGGGTAAAACGTATATATATACAATACATACATATATACTGAGGTAAGCAACCCTTGAACAAAAATTTAGGCAGAAATTTAAAATATTTCAATAAAAATATTTGCTGATCCAACGAATACTATGGTTTGTGTATGTTTCTGAAGTTATTATCTTTTGCAACAAAAGTTTTTTTTTTGATTCGTGATATGAATGCCTTTGTAGGTTTGTATATAGAAAAAAATTCCGATGACTATGATGTAAGTTATCCGCATAAAGCGATGTTATAAAAACTCTGAATTAAAAAAACATAATATTTTATGTTGTTTCTTTGTTTGCAAGCGATTAATTTTCTACGAGAGCTAACAACGAGGAGTTACAACTTATATTATGAACTTTGAAAATAAAACCAAATTATAACACTAAAAACTCTGGTTTTTTCTCTACTCTACTTGCCAAATGACAAATGGCTTACAGCGCCAAAGTAATGCAAATTTAACAATTATAACAAAACGAGAATGAAAAATGACATTTGGTGACCATTAATTAACCAACAACTGAGAAGGGGAAAAGTTACAATAAAAAATGTCTAATAATTCACACAAATGCTTAATTAAAAAATAAAAAACAAGAACAATCATAAAAACAATTCCAGCAAAGATTTCACAAAAGTAATTACAGATAAAAGCAAAAAACAAGAAAAAAACGAAATAATGGAGTAGGTATAACTAAATGTTCCAAATAATTTTTCTTGCATACATTCATTTTTGCTGTAATTATTTTCGTGATAAAATTTCAATTAAAGTGTTTAAAACACAGAGTTTTTTTATGTTGCAAACTGTAGTAAAAATTTATATTGTGTTACTTTTTTCTTAGCTGGCAAAAATGTTCCAGATACCTCACCCTTTCCGTGAAATATTTTGAAATATCTCATATGTAGTGCACATTGGAGTTTTGTGGAAATTTTTTTTTTTAATTACTTTAAAAACATTTATATGTATTTGGGTCTTTAAAATTTAAACTAATTGTTTATTTATTTTCTTTTTTCAGGTACGGTACCATCGTAAAGGAATGTTTCCATTTAAATTATGTGAAGTATTTCTACATACACAAGTATTTCTACAAAAAATGTAAGTATTCATACGAGTATATAAATACATGTTTTTTAATGGTGAGCATTAACTCATTACCTGCTGCTTTTATAATTATACACAAATCATATTGCAAACTAAATTTAAAAAATAATTTATTAAAAAATGGTAAAAATAGGTTGCCAAAAAATAGGACTTAGCGAATCCCGACACCTTCCACAAAAATATCGGTCTGTACGAATTCTTGCTATACGAATCGAAAACAATAAAAAGTATTTAGTCATGTGCACTCCCACATAACAGAAAAGGTGACCACTTATGTGTGCCTGGTAAGCGCATTGGGGGCGGTGCTGCGCCAGTTCGGCAACAGATCATTTAAATCAATTTCGAAATCTGTCATTTATCGGCCTTTGGTTTCACTACTACCCTTATCAAGAGTCAGCTTTTAGGGGCTTTGTGAGAAACACGAATTTTTCTTGGAAAAACTTGGTTTATTTTGTGGTATCTTGGATTCCGATTTCGTTTAGAATGATGAATGAAAACAAAATCACAAAAGTATAAGTGGCCGTCATGGTGAAAACTTCCCAGATTGAAGAACAGCATTAGCAGTCTCATTTTATTTTTTTGTTTAATTTTTTTTTTGAGACACTTCTTACTTTGGGATGGGTCCATTTTTCGTGCTGTCGTTGTTTTTATAATATATAAGAACGCACTACATGTTATGTGTGAATAATATTTCATTGTAATATTGCAAGTGGTTGGAAACAGTTTATTCCAGAGAACGAACTCTCGCTGGGATTGTATTACATAAAAAGTAGCAGGTTTCGGAAATATGTTCATCGTGGTAAGATATCGCTGTCTTCACCTATTATAAGATGCATCCAAATATGGCCGATGGCGCAGTCATAAATCTCTAAGTTTTGTTGTTGATTTATGAGTTTGTCTTCAACACTATTAATTTTGAGAATCTTTGTTTTAGTTTTTGAAAATTTAATTGCTTTAAAATATGGATGGTTACCAACGAGGCGGAAATAAATGCAACAACAAGTATACCTTTCACCTCTGAATGAAGCAGCGTATAACTGAATTTGTTAAGGTTTTTTTGTGATATATATATTTATTTTTAAAGTTTCTCCTTACGTTAAAACTAAACCTATATATATATATATATATATATACTTATACTTTAATATAGAGCTTTAGTTTTTGATAACGCACTGAATTCTTTATATACGAATGTATTTTTCAAGGTATCCAATAGTTCCTAAATAAATTTGAGTCTTTTCTCTTGTCAACTCTATAAAATTCGTTAAGAAAAACAAAATCAATGTGATCTAACGCGGGCTAGAAGTTGTCTTCAGCAAAAGCTATCTCCTCAGCAGCCGTCACACAAAAACCTGTTGGCTGTGCTGTCAAACAGGCGTTTTCCAACAAAGATTTTAACCCCGTTTGTGGCTGCGGATAGAAAACCTTTTACAAACACCGTAAAAATATCGCCTGTTTATCATCGTTCACATGTAAAAATAAATACGAAATTGTTTGTTAAGTTAAAGTGATAGTTTTTATTTTGCTCTCGTTCGTTTATTTTACTTAAAAATTTAATGAAAAACAAATTGAATTTTCTGTATGATCTCTTGCTTATATTTGTACTTGTTTCATCTGTTCTTCCTCTTCTTTCGTAACTATAAGGGTTGCAATTTACACTGCCACAGCGCAGCTTCGTTTGCAAGTCCCCTCACATTGATTGTTGATCGTAGTATCAGTTCTCCAGTTTGTAATGACAAGCAAAGTTGAAAGCGATCTCTTTGCTACGCAACAGTGGAATAAAAAGAAATACTGATTTGCACACTCTGATTCTTTTATAGTTTAAGAAACTTTTCTTGCAAAATATACATTAAAATATTAATTTCTTACACACTTATTAAGATTTGATTTTTCTCTGGAACTGCTCAATTAAAAACTGTCACATTTGCAGAAAAGGTGTAAAGTAAAGTTTTAATTAGATCAGTAAAAGTTTAGCCTTTAATCTGCAACGATGGCGAAAATTCGCGTATGAAAACATACGCAGATGAACCTGAAAACTCAAACAGCCAATATAAAACAATAATGAGAATTTACTCCCACGCACATGTCCGTATCTGCGAACACTGTACTGGTATTAAACACTCCTCCGCATAAACAAACGCCCCATAAAACTACATATTAACATCTCATTACATACGAAGCGTCTATGTACATATTTTTATATTCATTTCGAACGTATTGTCCTTTTTTTGTGCTCGTAAGTGTTTAAGGACAGCAACTTTATTCAATGTACGCACGCCTGTGCATAAATATGTTAATCGAAAGGTACAAAATTGTATTAATATTTACAAATATGTTAAACACATGTATAGTTTTGTAGCTACAAGACTAAATGCGACTCAATGTGTGTTGGTGTATTTATGAGAACGTTTGTATGTACTCCTATGAATATGTATGCAAAGGAAAAGTATCTGCTGTCTCCAACGTGTAATTTACATACATATATATTCAACAATTTACAACACATGCATGAAATTCCTTAAGCTGATGGAAACACACAGAAGGAATGAAAAAATTGTACTTTGAGGATTTTTTAAGAGCTTTCAAATTAACGTTTAAATTTACTTCAACGCACGTTTATATAAATACAACTTAATATGCGTTGCATATATTATAGAAGGATATTAAGATTTCTTTGTCTTTGCAGACATTAAACTTGCTTTTATATTTAATATGCGATTACGTGGCGATTTACTGAAATACGTAGCGATTTTAAAGCTTAATTTGCGCCTAACTTTTAACAAATTTGTTTCGAAAATCGTTGAAAAATTAAATGAGTTTTAATTTTTTTTTAATTTATTTATTCAATAGTTTCTTTCTACTTTGTCTCTTACAAGGTAGTCTCCTCCTCGAAGTTACGCACCTTTTAATGTGTGGGTCTCTTCAATCTTGGAAACAGGTGACTTGATTCGTCACCAGGTATAAATCTTTTAAGCAAATCTGCTTCTCCGTTGACGTCATTCAAACATTTCAGAGCGATGCTCATGCGATGTCTTATTTTGGTAAAAAGTTTGCTATTTTGGAACGGACTTTCCTCCACCTGCTTCAGGCTTAAAATTAAAAGCACTTAATGCGATTCAAATTCTTTGATCCATTTTTTTTTGACAGCAGAAAATCACAAAACACTTCTGACTTTTATGCCGCTCACAAACAAACAAAAATATGCTAAATAACCTCAATTTTTAACGGCCATTCAAATAGTGTGTAGGAACATTGTAGATTGTCGTCGTTCTGTACATGTGCGGGTACATATTTAGGGCCTGGCAGCCCTTCACTTTTATTTTATTGTGCTTATCACTTAAAAATGATACATAAATGAATGTAAGCACTAGATTTTTTTGTAAGACTTGCATGATTCTCAAAACACGATGGCTAAAATTAAAAATTAATTAAAATGGTGTTTTCAATCATGAAATCCCCCAAGGCTCCTCTCCGCAGTAGAATGGAATATGAATATAATGAATATGCACTTCCTTTGTATCTTCCCAGGATGTGTTAAATAAATTTAACAATCCAGTTCTCAAAAGGAGGCCATTTAAATGTAAAGAAACTTTAATGATGTTTATCATACTTTTCTAGGTACTCGAGAGTTTGTACAATGGAAAATTGATTAAAGTTCGAGTGTACTTTTTAATCTTCTAAGAACTCATAAACACGAATATTTATCCCAAAAATTCCTTAATTCTTTTTATGACTCACTGAGTTGATCTTAAAAAATTAATGCAAAAACTGATGTATGCCAGTGACTTAAAAGCATTGTTAGTGGAAATAAAGTGATAAAGAGAAAAGGAAGCCTTAAAAACATGTTAAAATTACTTTTAATAATTTAAAGACTCAATGGCTGGTAAACATTTCCTGCATATTTTATGTATAAGTTATCACCACAAGGGGACAAAAATCATTAACATGAATGGCGATTGTTTTAAAGGTGGTAGTTCCCATTGATTTACATTCATTTTTCAAGGAAAGGACTAATCATGATGGAAATTTTGTGAAATTTTGTGCTGCGTACTTTGTCACAGGCAATACTAATGATTTTACTTTAGTTCAGCTTTAGTATTTCGCTAACTTTCACAATAACTCCAGGGTTATTGCAACGTAAAAAAAATCAATATTGGTTTTAGTTCGGTATTTACAGCAAGAGCACAATGCTTCACTTACACTTACAATAAATACATTTGCTTTCAACATTAAAACATGTTAAACTAACAAGAAAGAATGCCCTTTGGATTTTACAATTTTTTTTTGCATCTTTTCGACCCTTAAACACATACATATGTGTAATATTTGTATAAGCCAAGAGCGTCAAAGTTACAATAGAAGAACATAAAAAATTAAAAGTTAAATTTTTAACAATATTTCGCATTAAAAAATGTCATCATAAATAATTTTCTACAAGACTTATTTATTAACCAAAAACTCATAGAAAGCAAAAGCATGAAGAAATTGCAAAACAAACAACTGTTTTATTGACCCACAAACATTTTTAGATACAACCAGTTTATAATTTACTGTCCACAACAAAAAAACTAAATTTTAGTGCGAACATTTGTTAAAAGCAAAATAAAACAATATATCACTCCGACACACATACGTAGATACACTTTAATGCACAGATTTATTTTTTTGGCCAGAGCGTTGCAGAAAATCCTAACAAACACATTGAAATTAAAGCACGAGTACATGTTCGACAAACCCCACACCTAAATTCTTACGTGCGTCATGTAAAGAATGGAGTTTTTATTTGGTATTTGTATTTAGAAAACAAAAAAATGTACGTACTAAAACAGGTAATTTTGTAACAGATATTAACCTCTCCCTTACACAACTGTTTTGCGTTCATCCAGACACCGATAAATAAACCCAAACAAACACATTTAATGTCTCTAAAGGAAGCAAAAATTTTAATGTTGCCAACGTTACGACAACGTACAACTGCATGGCCCATGCAAACTACGTCGAGCTAAATAGAAAAACAACTATAGCAGATACAAAAAGTTCTACATCACACTTTCTTATGCAAACGTGCGATAAAACAAACACTCATAAACAAGTTTGCAACAATATGACATTAAACGAGTTTATAACGATTGCCAAATACTGGCCTTATTTGCGAACATTCGTGTTGGTGTATAAGAGTGGAAAACTAATAAAGAATAAATATGTATGTTTAAGATACACACATACACAAAAATAGTATTTTAACATTGAACGATGTTGATTTAATATTTTTGAAAATTAGTTTATTTAGTTGTGTATTAACTTTGAACAGTTGTACAAACAAAAATAATAACTTGACTTAAACTCATGTTAGATTATTATAATTTGGTATAAAAATTAAATATTTTAAAACATAAAACTTTTCGTGAATAAAATTACACATTTTGCTGAAACTAGGACGTATATGGAATCTTAAAATTTTGTTTGCTCCGCACTCGTTTGAAATCAAAATAAACACAGTTCCAAAATATTCAACAATATATGCGCGTTGAAACAAACTCATTAGTTGAAAGGATCTGTTCAAAAACCTTTTTGGTTCCTTTCTTTTAGCGTGAAGATTTTTCGAATTATTTTCTAAATCAGCGATATTTTGTTTAAAATATTAAAAAGTTTTGTTAACCTTATGAATAACACATTGTTGTATATAACAACAAGTATCAGTAGAAAGTAGAAAGTGAAGCTGGTACTTGTCTGTATTATTTTAAGTTCGTCGCCAACCATTTAGTGTATTTTAGTTTTTATTCTATTGGTCCTTTCAATGAGTTAAACTAGAATCATTGTTTTTGAGAAAACATTGGCAACGCCGAACATGGTCAAAAGCCAACCACAGCTTTTTAACATTATGGAAGTATACAAAACTGAACTATCGGGGCGTTGATAGCGAAATAAGCTAGAAAAGAAGAAAAAGGAAATAAGAACAACAGTACAAGGTATATGAAGGTCAGAGTCGAAAGAGTTGGTTTAGGAAATTAGGGAGGATTTACTATAGCAGTTCGGAAAATAAATATTTTATTTCAGTAAAGCTCAGGGTCGATAAATGAGATCCCAATATTATAAATTTTTTTGAAATAATAAGCCAAAGGCTGTTAATGGACGATATATCCCTGGCTATTTTACAAAGGTGTGGAAATATTAACTATCCCATATCGGATATTTGGACGCAACAATAGAAATATTAAAATCTTTTAACTTTTGTAATATCAAAGCTTGAAACTCTTTATTAATACTCGTAGTACCATATTTAGTACTTTCGTTTAAAAACATTTTTTAAAAAATTGGCAGGTAGTTTTCCCAAAAGTTTTGCTAACCACTTAAATTTTTGTCGTGAAATTTTCTTAACGTTTCGTAAGGGATTATACAAAGTTCTTACAATTTACAATTACAGTCCTTAATTATGTGATAATTAAAATTTTAGCGTTCCAAAATTATGTCCACACCGTATTCCGCTTGCATTTTTAAATTCACTTTATTTCCAATTTTCTATATGTACTGCAGAGAGAGGAAAGGCATTTTATTAACTGGTGTAAAAAACTTGTATGTAATAAAAAAAATTTAATTCTGCACGGAATCAGCTTTTTAATCATTTAAAATGAGATAATAACGCTGTTGGTAATAATCCTGTTGGCGAATACTTCAAAACAAGCTTGACTACAACTATTAAAGAAGAGTTTTTCTATATACGTATTTTAAAAACTTGTGTGCATCATCAAAAAATGTACACTTATGTATTTTATAATGTTTATTTGTTGGAAATTCATATTGACTGAACTAAAAATGAACAAATAGTGAAATAAGGATGTCTAATATGTATGTCCGATGACTTGGAGCTATAGTAGTTCTATATAATACTTAGATATGCAATAAATTTAGATATATAGATTCATATAAGTATGAATATATTATGGGATCATCTTGTAGAATACGAAGGTTCATACAAGAATATATATCAATATATAGTATTTTTCAACAGCTATTACAGAAAATTTGTTCCACTTGCCAAGGTCTCGGTGTTCTGTGCTTCTTCTTCAATTTCCGACACCAAGTTTCAAGATGTTCTCCTCCACCTGGTCTTTCCATCGGAGATTTGGTCTTCCCCTTCTGCGTATGCCGCCACCTCTTTCATATCCAAATGAGTTTTTAGCTGGATCAGTTTCATCCATTTTCACGACACGACCTAGCCAACATAAACGTAATTTAATACGCTTAACTATATCAATGTCGGTATATAGCTCATACAGCTTATGATTCATATGACACTGATATTCTCCGTCAACTTAGACTGATTTATAGACTTTCCGAAGAATTTTCCACCCGACCACTTGAAGTACTGCCTCATCTGCCTACCAATGCATCTGAACCATATAAAAGCACGGGTAGTACCAGTGCCTTGTAAAGCGCGATTTATGTCTGTCGAGAAGTGGCTTCGTTCTTGCACTACTTTCTTACACCAAAGAAGCATATATCAACCATTATTATTCTTCTTCGTATCTCATTGCTATTGTAATATCATTAGTCCTATTAACGGCAGTACCGAAGTAGATAAAATCGTTAACTACAACAAAGTTGTAGTTTCCAACTACCACTGCCTGCTCGAGTCTTTCGAGCGTCTTGTGCGTTGATACCATCAACTCTGTTTTATCCCTGTCTATTACCAGACCTACTTTGGCAGATTCTCTCTTGACTTTCCCAAAGGTAGCAGTTACTACTCACAGTGAAATCGACCCATGATTTCAATATCGTCGGCATAAGCGAGTAGCATGTGCTGTTTCGTGTACGAGTATATTGTGACATTTCTATTCACATTTGCGTCTCGTATGACCTTTTCTAGTAGAATAATTAAAAGATTACACGATAGACTGTCTCCTTGTCTTAAACTTCGTTTGGTATTGAATGCTCGGAAAGAGATCTTCCTATTTTAACTGCAAAACGCGTTAGGGTCATCCTGCAGAGTCGTACCAGCTTTGCAGGCATTCCAAACTCAGACATAGGTTGAAACACCTTTGAACGTATGGGGCTGTCGAGAGCCTGTAGTCGACAAAAAGATGATATACGAGTATATCTAAAGCCAGAATGATAAGTACCAATTATATCGCCAATAAGGACTGATGTTGAAGAACTTGGCCTTTATGAGGATTGTAGATAGCCTCTCAATCACCGGCGTGAATCTGGAGACAAGGTGTTTGAGTCTCCGACTGAATACGCATCTACAACCAAATTCATGCTTCGTTTCATGGCAGCTAGAAACAGTGCGCCACCTTTTGGTGTTGTAATGCCGTTTGCATTCCATCGCACTTCCTGTAAGGCGGTAATATCGTCTTTGTACTTCTCTAGCATATCCGGCAATGCGTACGCTGCACTTTCTCTGTAAAGAGAGTGGACATTCCAGGTACATACTCGCAAATAATAATCCTTAAAACGTTTGCCATTATTCTTCTTCTTCTTTTTTCCATAGTAGATGTGTTTTTTTATAAAAGTGAGTTACTAGCCCGCTGCCTAACCCATATTTTGTGGTTCTTGTGTGTGAACTCGCAGCACATGTTAGCTCACTACCTTCAAAGGTTGTTTATGGTAGTTAGGCGACACCACAAAAAGGTATGTGTCCATAATTAAAAGGATGGAGACACCAAGATTGGTCTGTGTTTTGCTATGCTAAAACCGCTGGGTATGTTGCTGGGTATGCAAGATCCCCATCGTCGCCCGTTGAGCATAATAATAGTTTAAAATACATTGTTTTTCTAGAAACGAGCATATGTTTACATTTTACTAGGTTCAATTCCATTAAATTACGGTTACGCCAATTGAGGATAAATATAATTGAGCGAGTTTTTATAACCTAAAAATATATTTACATCACTTGTGAACATTGAAATATTTGAGTATTTAATGATTTCACAAAACACAAATTAGACCCAAGAAGGGGGGTACCTTTGGGAAACAGCGGGTTTTACCACAGCCGATTTTAAAATTGAACATTCCATCTAAACCAATAATACCGAGTTTTTTTAAAAGGAGGGTGTAGTTCACCTTATCATATGCCTTACTGAAATCTGTATAAACTACTTCGGTATGTTGGCTATTAACGAATCCTTTATTTACCAAAGTCGTTAGTTGTAAAATATATGTATATCATCGTTAACGATTCTTTTCGAAATGCATTGGAAAAGTTTTTAATACGGGTAAAACATGAGGAACAAGTGAATCTAAAATGCATTTTTCAAAGAGTTTTGGAATACCTCTACAGTTACCCCCTTTTGATTTATTCCCGATTTGAATAGTGGAATTAGCTATGACCAATTTCACATTCTGGGGAAACAAATAACAATGAAATGTTGAATGTAATTGACAGCGGCATTGATTGAAATACTGATTTCTCTCTCATCCGGCCTTATTGAGTTGGAATATTTAAAAGCTTTAATCATTTCATGGTGTGACGTGTAGTTATTGATAAAGATGTTATTAATTGACCAGTAATTGAACAGTAGGAAAATCAACGCTATCATTGTAATGGGTATCCGAGTGCGGTATTTTCAGTATTGGACTCCGTATCCATGTATTACATATCTTTCGGTGCACCCTTCATCTTCCTTTTCGAGTTAACGGACTTGTAGAAAGATCTTTTGTTAAATGGTCATTATAAAGTTTATTTTAGCCGGTTTACCCTTTGTTCATATTCTCGTACTAAAGCAGGATTCGGCTAAAAAAATTAATCAAAAGTGGTGTTAAAAATCTCAAATATAGTTAATTGCGCTCAAAAAGAAAAAACCAACACATGCATCACGAGTCTGTGCACTAAAGTTTAGTGACCAAATACCCATTACGAGGGTGTTATACACAGGGCAAGTACAAGTATAACAAAGCTTCTAAACACACTGTGAACTGAAATTTAAGAAAATTTTAGTTAAAAGAATTTCAATTACATATTCACTAAAATTAAACAAATAAACGTTGTTTTTACTTTTTTTGTGATCTTCTCTGGCAATTGTCTTACAAATCAAGTTTTGTCTCTTCAGTAAACTTTTTTTCAGCAGAAACTAAAAACACTGTTCTAAATAAAAATAAAATTCAACAATCTTTGAATTTTGAATCGAAAGCGAAGCCAAAATCGACATCTGTTGTTGGGAGCCTCCGTCCATTCTAAATCCACGTTAATTATGACTGTAGTTAAGCCCTGTATAATCTTATCTATTTTGATTTTTGATGCTACTACTTTGAACAGACAAAATAATTTTGAAAATATTGTATTTCGAATTTCAGTTCTACAAACTAAAAGTTGAAGCTTAGTTTACAGCAATATTTTGTAACATATGGATATATACACTTCTGCTGCGATTTAGTGAAAAATTCCAAGGTGAATGAACCTACAAACTGCATGTTAAATATTCTACGTACATAGGCCGGTCCTTCTATCAGAGGGAAGAACCTATAATATGAATAAAAATACTTAAAATAACTCGATATTCCAAAACTTCATTAAAATCGGTTTCGGATACCATGTTCCGCGGCCGGTATATACACATATGCATATATGGAAGTCTATACCCCGAATAGTAGAAAGCCATATAAAATTAAAGAAAAAGAATTGGAGAGTCTGGTCAATAACCCAGAATCCTAAAACTAATTGAATGGATGTTATAGCGAAAGCAATACCGGCTACCGAATTTTGTTTTGCCTGTCAAGCGGGAAAAAATTAATGTTTGTAGTACTCCCTAAGTATTAGGAATGGTTAGGAAATGCAGCATCGGAAACAGACATCTTCCGATATAAAATTCACATTTCATTTCTTAACACATTCGCAATGTAATTTAAATGTATACTATTTATTTGATTAGTTTCTAAGCCAACTGAACAAGCAGTCACGCAAAATTCCTACCGAGATTTAATTTAGTTAAAAATAAGCTTCGTTGGAACTGTATTGGATGTTGTTACTAGCCTTATATTACTTGAGTTGTTCTCTTTTGTTTTTAATTTTATATTAAAACTGGTAACAGAAAATAAACTCATATTTTCACACATTTCATAAGATAAAAACCCAGACAAAAAAGAGACAATCATAAAGCATTTCAGAAATGACAAAATATGTATACAAGAAAATAATAATGTACTCGTACACACAATACAAACAGACATAAAGTATGTCATTTGCAACACACTTATAGAATAATTTTTTTATTCATTCCTGCTGTTGCTTACAATGCACGAGCAAGAAAAGATGAAGAGGAGTAAAAACTACCACCCCATTGCATGGCAAAAGTAGTTGTTCCATCAGCACCTTGACGTCAGTTGCATGGAAGTGTAACAACTGATTTGTTTGCATGTGAGCTTTTGTGTGCTGTTAACCTTTTAGTGCGCCGTGATTCTTCCATCTGCAAAAATATTGCAATAACGTGGCAGTAAATCAGTTCCCCTTTAATCTTGGAATTATTTTTTCTGATATAAAGGTGGCAGTTGAATTAGTTTTTTTTAGGTATTTTGTGCGGAATGATCATTTGGCTTGAATTTGCACTACGGCATGTATTTGGTTATTTTCCCAAAATGCAAAGCAAATTTGACAACATTTTATTTCATTATTTAGCTAAAATTTTTGTGTGGTAATTCCTTGAATATTTCATAAAATCTTTGGCTAAGAAATGAAGAATATTGTGTTATCTAAAACTGAAAAGAAGTCCAATGAAGGGTTAAGATGAAAAACAAAATGTTTTACATTTACAAAGTTGCCATTCACACACATTAATACTCTATTATGAGTTCTTACTCATACTCATACGTACGTGCATTTTGGCACACATTCATTTTGTAAATATTTGTTGCATACTTTTAGTGCTCATATTAACATGCGTCTGCTTCTTGCATGCGGCTGAGTGCGACTGTTTTGTGAGCTCTACAGCTTATTGTGATTATATTTCACACCATACGCTTCTCAGTTCTGATAGTTTTTGCTTTCTTTGTTTGCGCTTGTAGTTGTTGTTCTAAGTAGTAGTTTCTTTTGTTACCAGATTTTTTCTTGTTAATAACAGTAACAATTACGTTTTGTTTTCTGCAAAAAAGAAACATTATTTGTTTATTATATTCAATTCCTTTTCTTTCCGTTTTATAGGTACAGAGTTAATTTTCATAAGCACAACTTTGTGTACCAAATGAAAAAAAATGTTTTATTTTCTACTTACACATATACAAAAGCGGACATTTTAATTTCTGAAAGAAAAGGAAATTCATTAAACTTATCTTCTGATAGAGTTTCGCCCTATTCAAAGCATAAGTCTCATGAAAAACAGATTTCACATATTGTGAGACATCAAGCCCCACAAAAAACGTAATTTGAAGACAGTGCGCCTTAAAAGGCCGCTGCCTATTGCAAAGAAAATAACAAAGTATATATTTTTACAAAAAATTAACGTAAATTTAAAAAAGTTTTTTTTTTTTTAATTCTCCTAAGAAATACCTTTTAGTAAAGTTTTTTACAAAACCAATCTGTTAATAAATTATCTGTGTGAAAAACTTTACCTTATGAAAAAACATTTTAAAATATAAGGATAAGAAATAGAAAAATGAGCCTTTTACATGAAAGTATTTTTTTTGAACACTTTTAAAAAAAGTGACGAATTAAAAGAGCTCCTGTTAAAAACATTCTTTAAGCAACATCAATATATTGCAATTAGGAATTATTTTTTTAAAGCCTGCTTGACAACTGCTCTTTTAAAAAAGTACCTCCTAAAAACAGGCTTTGTAAAAATTATTTATAGAAAAACTAATCGGCCTTTTTATAAAAAATTAATTGAATTTGAAATGAGTTTTAGTTACAAAATTCCATGCAAAATTAAAATTCATTTTAAATGCACTTTTTTTTCTAAATAAATTCCAAAATGTTTACGAAATTAAAAACACATTGATTTATTTTTAAAATTTTTTATGCCACTCGCTTTTATTTTGGTTTAATATTTAAAATTGTCCATATTGTTATTGTAAAAATATCTTTAGAAAAGTATTTTTTTTTTCATTATTATTGTTACTTTGTTTGTTTAACAACTCACCAGGCTAAAACATGTTTCTATTGTTCAAAAATATTTTTATTTTGCAACCAAAGGAAACGGAAACAATTGGCGGTTTTTAGTTTAACAATATTTTGTTGTTGTCGTCGTCGTAACTGTTTTTATTTAACAATTTTTTCTCTTGTTTTTACCTGAATGTGCTTTCATTTCCCTTAAGTGTTGATTAGTAAAAGTACTCTAGTTTTAGTTTTATTAAAAAAATGTAGAAAACAGAAAGAGAATCTGCACAATAAAACTGCTTTACAATAACGGTTGGCATCGCCCATCACCGTCAACGTCGCCAACCTAAAACCATCAGTTTTTGTAATAAGAATACCCAGTTTCCTGGCCAGCGGAAAATGAAAAGAAAAGTAAATAAAAATATTACAAGCCTGTACGAATGACGGCTTACTGTTTGTTTTAAATTGTTAACAAAAGTTTTCAAGCTTTTTCTAAGTTGTGTTCTTTATGAATTATATATAACATAGAAGCATCAACAATTAACCAGCAGTTGCAACAATTAATATACTGAAGAAAACAAACGGAGTAAATTTCAAGGCATTAGGGAAATTAAAACGTTTCAAATAATAGGCTCGTAAGCAATAAGTTATTAATTTTAAATTCCTTCTACCGGCCAACCTTTTTGAAATTGTACTCAAGACACGAGTATTTCCACTTTGAAAGGTATTAACCGTTTTGCTTCGGGCCAAATTCTAGCGTGTCACGCGTTTTGCCTTTTTTTATGTTTTAAATAAATCTGAAACGCCGGCGATTAAAAGTTTAAACTTTGCTTGTGCTTGCGAACCGGTTTCCTTAAATTTTAGTTAAATCGAATGACCAATTTAACACTTCCAAAGAGAAAGATGCCCATCTCTCGTTTTATATATTGTATGTTTTGTTTGATACAATATATTTATAGTAATAAGTTTCTGCTAAGGTTTGTCGTAATTAAAATATTTGCGGTAAAATATAGCGACAATATTCTGAGCCCAACATGATAAGTTCGAACTATATATATGATTGTAGCCAGCATTTGCGTGTAACAATGTTAATGCCACGGGTAGTTGGTGGTATTTCCGTAACAAAACTATTATCTCGCTAATGATAAAATTAGTGAAACAAGCCTTCCAGAAAATCATATTGTTGTCTCTTAATAATTATAAGAGAAGACCTTATTATATTGTATTTTGTTAAGTATTTGATAAGAAATTTGTACACAATTTATAGAATAGGCTCTACAACAGGGATGGCGTTGAAAATTTTTGTAGTATACGAAATAGCCTAAAAGATTATACTTTTCTGAGCTTAAGTGTATTGCAATAAAACACATTTTTTTAAATTTATATTCAGTCTTCGACTAACTCACACGCAGCGCGGTTGTATTTCACTCAGTTTTGTTATTTATCAGTTTTTTGCAACCTTTTGTTTATTTTATTTCCACACAGTACAGTGGAATAAAAAATCTTCGAACGTCTAAGCTACGTATACAGCATAGATGTCCGGCCCACACAACGTGGGGGACAACCGCTTTTGCCAAAAAAAAGTTCGAATTAAATTATTCTTGAAGTATTTCGTGAGCTACCAATCATCTGTATACCCGACCCTAAATTCGTATTCATCTCTGCAACTGCACCGCACTTTAAAACTAATCTGTTCCAATATCTGTATCTGAGTTAAGAGACGGCAACCTCTTACTGCTCATTGGTAATAAATCTAATGCAGAGAGAGTATTAACAAGGAAAACTTTGCCTGGAATATATAATACGAATGCAAATATCATTGAAACTTAGACCCCACTAAAGGAACTAATTAAGGCCCCTACTTCAACGAAATTCCTGGTGCTGAAATTATCAATGAACTTCACAAGGAAAAAAATCGGAAGGTGTTATGAAACCATGCGGTGTAATTCTCCTCACATTTGACAGATACTGCATTTCTGACAAACTGAACATATCATGGCATAAGGTCAAGGTGCGGCAGTACTTCCCCAACCAAACGAGGTATACAAATTGCCAATTGAGATATACAATTGCCAACTGAGAATGCCAACTGTTTCGCCAAACAATTGTCTAGTTTATCTGAGGACATGAACTTTCCCGTAATTTTTTAAAACAATAAACTAAATGCCTCCAATCGTACTTATGACCACCTATTGCCAAATACATTTGCCAAAAAAGTCGAGACACCCCTATCTATGATAGAGTTTGAGGATGATCCCTTGATACAAAATCTTTCTCCATATGCAAAACAATATCTTATTTCCACTTATAGCAATATTTTTTCAACCTACACCTATCCGCACTTCTACCACCACCATCATCCCAATCCCCAAACAAAACAAAGACCAGTTTAGAGAAAGCGATTATAGACCAATCTTCTCCCTCTTACCATTGTGCAAAGTGCAATTTATCTCACATTTGTAGCAAACAAACCTATAACACGTGTGATATCAAGTATAACATCAAGTGGATCACCAATATCTTACGTCAAAAAACGTCAGAATATGCTAAACATAACTCCATGTCTAGTGTTCTCTAAAATTTCTGCTTTTCGTACAAGTACAATCACCAATATTTTAGTGGAATCTAGATTTCCTTCTATAGCAGATAGAAAAAATCCATCAAACACAAACAATTTTATGGACTTGACTCTGTTATTGATAGATGTGTAAATTGTTCTTTAAAACATTACATTTTTTTAAACATTACAACGAACCTTACCTTCGTCAAACAAACACTGGATCCAACCTGGTTAGTTAAAGCATCTTCGTTCAACCTATCTATTTATGATATATATTGAACCCAATTCAATTCCACTCAAACTCCTTGCATCATAAAAATTGTCAAACTACCAAAATAACTACAAAATGTTCAACCCGAAGGTAAAAACCAAAAACACTTGATATAGTTTATATTATAATTTCGGAGTTGAAAGCCCTGGTACTAGTACTACTGTCCATTTTTTATTTATATATTTTTTATTTATGATTTTGTGAGTAATAATAATAAATTAATAAATAATTAGTTTAAAATATATAACAAAAGGACACCTTAAATTTGTACTATAATATAACAAAAAGTAATTCCTTATTCAATATGGAGAAACCATTTATATATAAAGAAAATTAAGGTACGGACTGCTTTTATATCGTTTTCGGGGTCACACCACAACTTACTTGATATACAAATTTATATCATAACAACTACAATTTTGTGACTGCAGTAAATCGTTTGTTTGGGTTAGGCCGCAATAAGTTGCAATTTTTAGCCTGTTTCTCTCTTTGGATTTAATTATATTTTGGTAAGAAGAGACTCTTTCCACATTTGCTGATGAATTGTGGGTCTCATAATATTCGCTTCACAATTTTTGAAAGTTCTTGACACCTGAATTCATTTGTCTCATTTTTAATTAATAAAACTGGGGCGATTCCTTAACTGTACTAGACATGTTACTGGTGCACGTATCGACTATGTCGTATGTACTCAGATACATATGTACTTTTGTTACATGTGTTTGCAATAACTTTTCTATTATTGTGCGCCTCACAAACCCTTGTTTGGACAGTACTGACAGATGCATATATAAAATGCTGAACAAGAAAATATGTATGGCCAAATATTCTATATCTGAAATAATACTATGTTTGCAGCAACAAAACTTTTTCTACGTCTAAGCACATACGTTTGCAATAAATGCGTGTTTCAACAAAGATAAAAATTTTTGTGGCGTCATTGGACGAGGAGGACCTGGAAAATCGGTAATTTTTTAACGGAGGTGAAATAACCATGATTATGTTTTAAAATGTAGATCCGGAGAGCACAAGTGCCACAATATATGCCACCCACAGTTGAACTTACTCCAAAAATAATAAATAAAAGCAAATGTGAGTTAATGGTTTTTCCGCGCGATAAGTAGTTCAGGACTCTACTAACCTATTTCCTTCCGACTTCGCAACGATAATGTATTCAAAACAGGACATAATGCCCTGAAATGAATCGCAACAGAAATATCGTGAAACTTTTTGTGATTTTCCTGGTCTTTTTAATTTCAGGTAAAACAATATAATATTTTCAGCAAAACTAATAAAACCGCGATTGAAGCACAATTTATTACAAGACTTCTGTGAATGTTATTTTCAGGCAAATAATGTGCGCCTAGAAAGTTTCCATCAAAATGTGGTGATATCGTCGGTATATTCTCCACCAAGGATTTCAATCATGGAAAGTGAATACAGCGCGCTTTACTTATTGCGTGGCATTACTTGTTTTGTGATAACAACTCCATAGGAGACTTCATAGCTCCAATAATTTTGCACTTTGGGAAGGCAATATCCCAAAGATTTTACGCATTGTGGGCATATCAACCAAATTTCCATTGTTATTATTTTGGAAAGTGTCCATGGCTTGTTTTTTGTCATTTCAATATTCACCGGCCTTTGCTAACGATCCTATTAGCCAATCCGCCAAATGGTAGAATACTTTCCCGTGCCAGGGATAAGATGTATTCACAATAATTTCACCCGGAGCATCGTTAAAAATTTTCTTATTCTTTGAAATACTTATAAAAATTGTTAACAAAGGCAAAACTGTCATACGGACTAGAACCAGTTTGAACTTGTGATATATAACGATAAACCTAGAGAGAATCGAATCTTCAAACTTTAGACTGTTTACTCATTTCCCTACGAATTCATGATTCAACCATGTCAATAGCAATGCAAATCCTTTTGCGATAAATATTTTGTCTGAGTGATATCTTTAGCAATTGGTAATTAATTAAGCCCATGACCATAAGATTCTGGCATACTAATTTAAATTGGGCGATGATATTTAATAATAAATATATGTACTTGTTTCAAAAATACCAGATTAAATCTGTTTCATTATTTTTTATTAAATCTAGTTTTATTATGTGCAAATAAGCATTTGCAACAAGCCCCTTTTAATCATAATTAGATTTTTATTAATTAAACCTAATTGTGTAATACTTCACGCCGAGTCTCATTGCAGAATCATTAATAACAGCATTAGAAGAAAAAAATAAAATAGAAATAAAGCAAAGAATGAAAAGTAATAAACTAAAAAGTCTTTAACATCATCAGGCATCATTATCCAATACAAAGTTGTAGTCATTGCATGAAGATACGTATATTTTTTGTGTGCTTTTCATTCAATGTAATTTTTTCATACTCTTCATGTTACTTCATTATAGAGTTCAGAAATTTTGTATTGTATAAAATATAATGATTTTTTCTGTCAATGAGCTGCCTTGCTGAGACTATTTCCTTTCAAAGAAACTCGCATGCTTTCAATTCGTTTTTGTTGCTGAAAAGAGAACAAGTGGTTGCGAGAAGTAGACGAATTAAATTAAAGCAATGAGTTTCAAAGCATAATAATGATGTAGCAGCTTTAAGAAATTTGCTTTAAATTAGAGTAAAAAATGTTTAATGTAACGCTCCTTCACTTTAATATATTTTACAAAATTGTTTAGTTACGGTGGTTTTTAACTTCGAAGTGAAAAATAATCTGAAAGGACACAAAAACACATTTTTTAATTGTTTGCTGTAAAAGTTGTCACAAAAGTCACACAAAGTATGTTTCTAAAGGGTTCTAGTCTCTAGAGGGCTTGCGGTTTCTAAGCACAAACAATTAATTATTGGAAATTAATCATGAATTGTCCTGGTCTCGATTTTAGTCCAATTTCTTTGAAAACTTTAGCGCATCTTGTAAACGGTGCCACACACTAAATTTTGGGAGAATGCGTTAATTTTTTCTACGTGTATTTTGCTCATCTCATCTTGTCAATACATCGCGTGTTTTGGTTCTAACTTTGTCCAATTACAGTTTACACAATAGAGACCTTATTTGTATTTTTAAATGCTTGGTTCAAATTCCACACCCAAACCACTGACTTCCAGTGTTGCTGTTTCAAAGTTGTATGTGGTCAACAATACGCAGACAGAGGTTTCTCTTCTTGGAAATGGCGTTTCGGGTAAAAATTTCGTACATACATACATATATGTTAAAGCATTCGATTTAATGTGCTCTCCTTGATTAAGGCGACAAAATAATATAAACATATTGTTATCACGATGAAATAATTTTGTTTAAAGTAATAAAATCTTTAACTATAAAAGCGGGAGACTCTTTTCTACAATTTGATATAAATTAAGACTGATTGAAAAGCAGGACTCCATAATAATCCTCGTTTTCTTATCTAACAACAATAGTTGATATGTCACAGTAAACATCTTATTATTGTTATTAAATAATTTCCTGCGTCAAACATTCACAGCTGGTAACAAAATAAATATTGGAATGGAAGCTGTAATAGATTTTTTGTTGCTCAAGCTACAGTTAATTTTAACATTATTGACTTACGCATCTCTACCCGGAAGTCAAGCTGCGACTTTTGTGTTTTTTTCATATTCACTGGCAGATTCAACTCTTCCTCATCAATAAACTTTTCCCAAAGCTGCACGCAAAGCTTCGGAATATATAATAGCAAAACCTATTGGGGTTTAAATACCCATTTCCTATCCCAGGTGTGCGAAGAGCTGATCTTTTTAACTGAAAGCAACGTTATACGAAAGTAAGAAGTTGATTCTACATTTCAGAGCACCGAAAGAAAAAAGTAGTGCAGTTTGAGGTCCTTTCAACAAATAAATTAAGAAACCTTAATTTAAAATTTCTTTATTCGCCAATATTTTGGCCAACTTTCTTGGTCGTTTCTAAATTTACAAATGACAATAAATTACAAATTATAGCTCGAGCCCTTATGTTGTTACATATTTCGTTCGTTGTTCAATTTTTGGAGAAAAGTAGAAATATAGTGTAACAGGAAAATTTACCCAGTGCAAAGAGTTCATACCGCTTTAGCGCTTTTTTCTGCTCCTTTTTGCCGGCTCTTACCAACAAAAAGTTGATAATATAAGCAAAAAAATATAGCGTCATATGGGGCTTAAAAACATTTATATTACTTGTATTTTCGTCAGTTGATACTGTTTTTATTTTTATTGTTGGCAAAAGTTGTATGTTTTTTTTACTGTGTATTGAAATATTTGTATGTGACAAATTGTGTATGTTCGTTGTTATTGAATCTTGATTTGTAAGATGATAATCTCGTCTTTAATTATTTGTGTTGTGGGATACGCCAGTGTTGTCCTCATTGTTGTCATTTCGTCTATTAAATTCGATTCGTTCAATATATCTTCTGTTAACTTCATGTTGCTAAATATCTTCCCTTTGCATTGTTCTTATTAATTTTTCTTTAGTGTACAAGTTTCGAAATATGAAATATTTTGTTTTATCTCACAACTGTTTGCGATTATGCATCGCTAAGCGGTCAGTTGGCGTTGCCGTTGTTCTGTAAGAACTTTATCTTTTCTCCTGTATGAGGCCATTAAGATATTTTCATCTCTTTAGCCTTCATTTTGTTCGGCTTACGCAAAATGAGTAGTATATTATTATGCAGTTTTCCAAGTGAGCTTCGTCAGTTTAATTTTTAACAATCGTGCCGAGTGGTGTTTAGTACATGTACCTATTGCCTAGTTTTGCGATTTCATTTCATTGCACTTCACTTTAACTTATTTCTTTAAGTCTGGGTGCACCTATTTCAAACTAATTAGTTTATTAGATTAGATTCAGCATTTGGTTATTGTTAGTTGGTTGTTTGCCTGTTGTTGTTGTTTCAACATGTTAGTTTTGTTTTATTACTTTGGCTCCCTATGAGTTTAGTTGTTGGAAACAATTTGTTGGCTTCAAATACTTTATTGCTACATACGCACACAGTCAGTTCAAAAAAATGTGCCAAAGAAGAAATAGAGGAAAGAAAAAAATTCAACACAAATGAATCCGAAATGAAACTCGCATATAAAACGTGCCAGTAACAAAACAAATAAAGTCTTAATGCTTGACTTATTTTTCCTTACTTTTTGTCCATACAAATGTTGAACAGTGTTTGTTTCGATTTCTTTTTCGAGCCGCTTATGTAATACTTTTTTTTCCTAAAAACATGATGATTGAGTTTAAATTAAAACTATTGTACCGAAGGATAAGTTAACAGCAAACAAATTAAACACTTCAAAATACATACATTAGTTGATAGTTGCGACCAAATATGGCGGCAAAGAGAAAACAGATTTTTTTTTGTTATTGATCTAATAAAGCAGTTTCAAATGCCAGAATGTGTTTAATGTCGTCGGGTTTATAATTCTCATGGTTGTGGTCGAGCACAATATGATCAAGTTGAACTATAATGAAAAACCTTTTTCCGTTTGTATTTTTACTTCGTAAAAATCCCTTTATGAATATTGAAACGGAATATAAAATGTAGGAATAACCCTGCGACAACAGGAAGCCCCACAAAAAAGCTGTAGTGCGATATGTGGACAATCATTCTGTAGCACTCGCGGTTGCTGGTGATGGCTTCACCAATATCATCCTCAAAAAAGTGCAGGCTAACGACGCCGCCAGCGCCAAATCTGCACCAAACAGTATTTACTTGTAGATATATTATCAACTTTTGAACCTCATTGTGGCAATTTTGCTTCTTTGGGTAGCCAAAACGGGCTAACCAACACTCAATTTAATAACAAAGTTTTATCAATTGTGTAAACAGCTTTAGCATCAGAAACTGAAGAACATACAGCAGATTACACAGTCAACACCAGAAAATATTTAGTCGACTTAAATCAAATTTTGTGAATAGCGTTGATCACTAATTGACGAAATGCCAAAATCACATGCATGGATTTGGTTGATACTTATAATATCAGCAAATGGGCCCACTGTGACAAATCAATCTGCGACGTTTGAATACCTGTTATCCGAGAGATGCCATTAAATCTACCGTGTTGGATTAAGCAAACCAACATTAAAAAAAAAGTGCAACGTGTGGCACTTCACAATTCTGAGAACTTGTTATGGCCTGCAACTAGATGTTTCCACTTAGTTAAGGTATTTCATTGAGCTAATTTAAAAGACAGGAGATTTAACGCCAGGTTGGGAATCGTACGATATTTGTGAGCCTGAACAATGTTTTTCTATATTTTCCAACTTAGTTGTAATAAAAGGCGTGTTTGGGTTAGTGCTTTATATTTTTCAAGAGACACCAGAAGTTCACAGTTATACCCTGCATTTCCAACTTTGCTCTTCATACATATGTACGCACACATACTTAAATAGAAACGCGATTAAACAAAACACTTTTACCTGACTTCAAGGAATGGTTAATCAATTGCCGTAAAATGTGTTTTGTATGACAAAAATATTAGGCTTTTTCTGCAGACATACTTTTGTTGCAGTCGAATGAGTTTGAAAAATAAATATTTATTATTAACCCTGTGCCTTTTCATTGCTAAAAAGGTGTATAGAAAAAAGTTATTGAGACTCAGTTGTGGTCAAAAGAAATGTTTTTTCTGTGTGTTCGTGCTACATCATACTTATCTCCTTTCTTAGAATTAAAGTATTAAACAATTTTTTTGTGTAGTAGTTCTTCACGAACTTTTTTGTACACGAAACTTATGTATCATGATTTTTATGAATATCGGCGTTGGTTTGGGAAAGCATTTTTCGTGAAAAGAAGGTCCAAGTATTCATAAAACAAAAATTTATGACTAGTATCTTTGACTGAAAATAAGCACCCTTTATTTTTGCATGTTTTAATCCTTAAGTGATGTCAATATATTTATTTTAGCCATAAAAAGCAGCCTTGTCTATAAACATTAACTAAAAACTCTTAAAAACTTCTCTTCTTTCCGCTTTTGACATTTTTCCGAGTCCTTGTTTTACTGGCACTTTGTATGTTGGTGGCTTTTAGGCAAAACAATTTGCTTCCACACATACGCAAGCGAATGTACGTACATTTATTTATCCTGAGATAACGTTTACTTAGAAGTATCTTGAAACAAAGTTAAAAGCATTTTAATATATTTTGACATGTTTAATATACGCCCCCAATTTATTTTATACGAGCATTTACAGCATTTTGCAACACCCCCACTTCTGCAATTTAGCCCCAACCAGCCATCTTCTTACATATAGTTTAGCATTTTGACCTCTTATTTGGATTTGTGCAAAAAAAAAAAAAACATACATACACATACATACATATGCACATGTATAAGGGAATAGGAAATTTGCGCAAAATGAGCTCAAAGCAACAACTTCAATAAACTACAGCATGTATTTTCTAAACAGAAAATCTTTGGCTGGAATGCAAAAAGCACATGGAAGCAGGATACATACATGAAAAATATTTAAGGTAAAAGTAATACTTTTTTTTAGTGGGTTCCCGACTAAAGAGTGCAGATGAAAGAGAATCAGTCCATTACTTACTTTAAGCTGACAGCAAGCCGTTTTATTTTTTTACCACAAAAAAGTTTGTCCTGTTTTTTGAAAAGGATTTCTTCTTTTCCCATTAAAGTCCTATTTTTATTAGTTGGCTTTTTCTTAAGGCTGGCCTGATTCACATTAACTCAACTTGACCTCTTTACTTTATCGATTGCTATAATAAATTTATTGTTTAAGGTTTAACAGTTCTCGTGTTTATAGAAAGAATTTCATGCACACAAATTGTTTAATAGGAGTACTCATGGTTACGAGAACGAATTGTCAATAACATTAACTGAATGGTAAGAGAACGTGTAGGCGAGAAAAAACACTTAAGAGTAACGATTTTAGGTTTAATTTATTCGTAGTTTTTTATACAAAATTGGGGTTTTTCACATTTGGTGTATTAATCCACATGTAACAACATCACAAACCGTATTCAGATATACTCGTATCATCTACTGATTCATTGAAATCTTTTGTTGTGTATTCAGTACTTAAAATCTCTGGCTTGTTAAAAATGGCAAAAACTGTGGTAAATGTTTGCCGCTGGCTTAAGTGTATACAAATACAAGGGCAAAAATTATATCAGAAGGACTATTTTGCATTTAGGGAAGTTGGAATTATACTGTGACCTAACAATGTTTTGAGCCACTTACCACCGGTTTCAACGCAAATTGTTCTTTTCAAAGATTAAATTGTCCTTAATTTATGGTATGTTGGACATATTGAAGCCTGAGACCACGCATCTCCTTCTTCTTTGCTAATATATTAAGTTAGTTAATATATTTTTTGAGGACGACTAAAAAACTTAAGTTAAAAAAACGAGTCTCTTTAAATGCACTCTTTCTTTTTAGCCTTCGTCTGAGTTGATCTAGAGAGTTGGCCTCATGTCCTCTACAGTTTCACTATGTTTCACTGTTTCCCGAATCGCATCAATTCAGTGCCTTTTAAATTCCATATTTTCTTTGACAATTTATTTTTTCTGTGGATATCTCTTCTTGTGGGAGCTGATTTTATTGGTGTCAGAATTGGGTTTATTTTCCCTTCAAGTATTTAATTGGTAAAGCAAATAATATACAGCTACGTAATATATTTTTCTTAGACATTTTGTAGAAACAAATTTTATATATTTAAAATTTGAAAACAATAAATATTTCACTGGAAAATAATTATAACATTTTTTAGAAAGTACTTAAGTGTAACGAAAGGAATAAAAATAATATTGACTTTATTTATTTTTAAATAGAATTACGTTCTCAGCAATTAAATTCCTTAAAACCCGCAATAACAAACAGTGTCAGTTGCCAAGTGCTGATTAAATAATCGATAATTCTGTTGAAACGTTCTTGCCTCCTATTATATAACGTCTCTTATCAATAGTTACTTATTTTTCCTTTGGAAAATACGCGAGACTGTTTTCCAACTTGCGATTCATTCGTGTGGTAGAATGCTTTTAAGACTATTTTCGAAGCAGTATTCCATTACATTCGGTTAATATTTAAAACGCAAAAGCCAGTATTTTATTTGTTAATATTGTGCAATATTCATTACACTTTTTTTTACCACAAATTACCTTGTTAGCAATACGTTTGAGAAGCGAGGTACAGGCTTATAGCTACACTTTTTACAAAAAAAAAAATGTTTTTCAAAGCAAGAATGCAAGCACTTCAGTCAACACAAAGAACGCCCCAGCTGAACGTATGAAAAACCTTAACCTATCAAACAATGAAAAGTGCAATCATAAAATGGTTTATGCTAAATTAAATAAATGGATAAGTGAATGAGTGTTGAAATCAATGAATGAAAACGCATGTAAAAATTTATACATGTGAACATACATGTGCACATATACATTTGCTTGTTTATTTTACGCTTTTCAGCCCGGGTTTTTGCAAAACGTTTATGGTTGTGGTAAGAGCGTGTAAAATAAGCTAAATAAATAAAAGCTGTAAAGCCGCAAGTTTAATTTTACAATTCATTAACAAAGTTTATTTCAAATTGTGTGCTTGCAATTTATGATTTTGTATTAAGTAATAAAATAATATTTGGTTTAGGCAGACAGTTGAATAGCCGGGCATTGCAATGACCGCATTTTCTGTAAACTGACAACATATTAGATGTAGGTACACATTTAACTACATACATATTGTATAATAGTTGCTTTCTTTATTTTGTGTGGATTTTACAACAAAAAGCGATCATGTCGCGTGAGCAGAACTCAAGTGAAAGCGAATCAAGCTCTGGAAATGTCACTTCTACACTTTTACATTAACAGAGTCAATTGGCATAATAAAGTTACGATTAGTTGTGTTCCATATCCATCTTTAAAGTATTTGTGCTCCCGCTGTGCCTGCGCAAGAGCCACTTACACGCACATATTATACTACATATTGTAATGCATTGATGTCCAAAAGAGCATTGTAGGTGTATTGGTAAGAATGCTACCCAGCAAACATCAACATAAATCAAAAAATATAGAGAAGTTATTTTAAAAATTTGTTTGAGGGACTTAAAGCACAAGGGATGTATGTATATTTTCTCTATAGTCACTTATGATTATCTTGATTATCAAATTGACAAATTTAACGTGAAAGAGGCGGAAGAGATATTAGTTGTGAAATGCAAAATAACACCAGATTCGCCGCTGGTCTAATAACTTTTCGCTGTGATCAAAAACAATTTCGGACTTTCGTTCTCTGCTTTCAATTTCAAAAGTGTTTTCATCGCTAATTGAACGAACGACGACTAATTAGAGATCATAACAAACCCCTACGAGTTGTTCAGCATGACTGTGCTATGTCTTCATGCCAAGTATTACCACCAATCCTAATTTTTGAAAGAGAAAAGTAAAAAAGTTCAGGAAGCGAAGCTACAATACGTTTTTATTGCGAACAGACGACAATTGTGGCTTTGTTAGTATTTGACAAAAAGGAAAATTCAAGGAAACTGAGAAGTCGTGATGTTTGTGCGCCTCTTGCAACACATTCACTTTGACATCAAACTATACTTTGGCGCTTCATAGAAACAAAATTAATAACTGAAGAAGAAAATAATAAATGCTTGCCTGCCTTACATAGAATTTGACTTAGTTTAGTAAACAGAAATGAAAAAATCATAAAAGAGTTTAAATTCCTTAAAGTTCCATTAACTTTTAGCAAGACGTCAAGGACAAGCAAATCACACAACCACAAAACATTCGTTTGCGGCGCAGATGATTACATTTTGCAGGCCTTTCAATTCCATTCGCGACTTTTAATTCCAAATACAATTTTCCTCATATGTTTTTTGCGCTTTTTATTGCTCGTGTCGTAAAAACATTTTCTGATAGACCTTGAAATTTCCGAAATTAGATCCTGTGCAATGTGTTCGGTCAACTTTAAAGAAAGTTTTATTAGAACAAAAGGTAAAACTGAACTTTCAAGCTGAAAGTAGTGCGAACAAACGATTGCTATTTATTTCTCCCTCTTAAGAAGTCATACGTCAAAATCCATAGTACAGGATATCTCCGTGTTAATTTCAAATGTGGAGGGTGTTCATCAATGAAAACAACAAAATCGGCTATTTCAAGCAAAAACATTTTAAACGTGGTTGTCCAGCATTTAATTGGGGATATTTTGCAACTTCAGTTTGTTTTTAGAGTTTTGTTTTGAAAGAATTGTGTCTTGTATTCATTTTGGGGAAAGTTTTTTAATTCTGAACAACTACTAATCGTTATAACTTCATAATACGGTGCCAAAACGAAACAATTTTAAAAGGCAACAAATTTTTAGTTTAGAAAAATGTATGTAAATATTAAGACAACAAATTATTCCTTTTTAACGTGGTGCGGCTGCTACTGATGAAATCATATATAACCACGTAAGAATCTTTAAGCAAAATAGGTCCCTTTTAATTGTTTGAAATAATTTCCGGAGGCTTTAAAAACAAATTTCTACGAGAAATTAGCCACTAACAAATTTCTTATTTTAGTCAACACTGTTGTGCAACGACTCGCTTGTACATTTGGTGATTTTTTCACTTCATGTAAAGAGACACAGCCCAACATCCACAACTCGAATCACAATTATCCAAAACAAAATTTCGACATACGGGGATTTCGAGTTACAGAATTTTTTGCCAAAATAGAACAAATGGTTTGTGTGTTATGTACTTTTATTTAAAATAGACTGAAGAAGACTATCAGCCAGGTTCTGCATATCACCACCAAATGAATGTGAAATTTATTTTAATTCTACATAATCGATCTTATTGTGTTCTGAAATCGTGCGGTTTTTTGTCTTGATCAGTTATTTGAAACATGTTAAGAAAAAACAAAATTTTGTTATACTGTGAATTAATTTCATTAAAAATAGCATTTGACAATTAAAACAATAAACAAACAAAATTTTAAATTTCTGTGCAAAATTATTTTTAATAGATTTAACGTGTTTTAAACCACTAATATGAAGCAATCTGTCCATATTAGTATTCTATTTAATTGTTGCAAAGAGAAAAAGAACGAATAGATCGTTCCAATCCTTTTGAACCACCATAGAAATCGTAAGTTACCATTAAAACTGTAGTGAAAATTATCTTAAACGAAGAGAGAGATTTATAGCATATTTTAGATTAAATAAAGAAGGCTTTTTGATGCTTTTAAATGAAATGCTGTTAAATGAAAGATTTATAGAATATTTTAGATTAAATGAAGGAGGCCTTTTGATGCTGTTAAGTGAAATATCAACCAAAGTGGCCGAATCAACCATCCAGTGATTTTACAATTAGCTACGGCACTTCGTTACTTTGGACAGGGGAGCGCACAACAAATGATTGGAAATGATTCTAATCTTGCTATGGGAAGGAGTACCGTGTCAAAAATTCTGGACAACATGTTCGACGTATTATTTACTAATTACATTTCGTTTTATAGCTTATTTAAATTATTTACAATAAACTTTGATATATTTATTCAAAAAGTATTGTTTTCGTGCTGTCAAAGGCCAACGGTTTTAAATACGTTTTTTTGTAGCAAAATTCATTTACAAAACATAAAACTATAACGGAAAAAACGGCAGAAACAATTTGAAAATGAAAATTAGTTAAAGCACCAAATAGATGAAAATTACACTTTTGGTGATTTTTTGACAAAAAGTGATTTACAGAACCTGGCTGTATATATTTAATAAGTGTCTAAAAATCTAGTTTTTTTATTTTAAGTAAAAAACAACTCCAATGTGCTTAAATCTTTGTATTGCTCATGAGTTGCTGTCTCATTTGTCTGTAAATAATAACTTAACCCAAGTCGTGCCAATGTTCGATTTTTCGAACAGTAAATTTTTAGCGTTTTTGTACTTTTTCTCCTTTTGAGGAAGACCTAGAACTTTTTTTTAACAACAATATAATGTAAGAAGGTAACTACAAATATATATACCACTCCCCGTTTCCTTACAAAACGGAGGAAATATATGAATTTAAAAATTAAAATAAAACTATATGTACGAATAAGATAAAAAAATTAAAAAGGGGATAATGTAGTTTAATTGAAAAACAGTTAAACTTTTAATAACGATGAAATTTTTTTTATTGATTTTCACTTGTGCTGCTATGATTTGATTTCAAAGAGATTTATCGTACACTATCGGGCACTATTTAGCACTTTTGTGTTTTCTGACAAAGTCTATCTGAAACATAACGAATTAAAATATTGAAATTTTTTAAAAACATTTACATTAACGGAAACAGTTATTTTGTTTCTAAAGTACTGTCTGAGGCCTGAAAATAGAAAACAACACATATGGTAGCGTTATTCTGCTCTTATATGGTATATTTATAAAGCGTTTTTATTTAGACTGTCGCAACTTTGAGTTGGCATCACTGCTTTATTTGAGCACCCATTTAACTGTTGATAGTTGCTTTTTGTTTAGTTTGATTTGAAATTTCATTATGAATTGACTTACACCAGTGCAACGCGTGCAAATTGTTAAAATTTTTAATCAAAATAGTTGTTCTATTCGTCAAACTCATCGTGTACTTCTTATTATTTTTATAGCGTATATAATCGTCCTTCAGAGTGGCTCATTCGAAGAACAGTATATCGTTTTCGGACCACATTTACTGTTACTGATAATGTGCATCCGGTGAGACGCCAAACTGTGCGCGCTGAAGAAGCTGTAGCCGCTCCTATTCAATCAATTCGTCGCCATTCTCAGGAACGGGGGTTCTGTCCTTCCACTTTATGGACGATTTTTTCAATGGTGAAGGGTATAAAAATATGATTCGAAATTTTTTCGTACCTCAATTACGTGGCATTTATGTATCTTGCTGATATGTGTTTCCAACAGCACGAAGCCGCATGCCACAAAGCGGGCGCTACAATTGATTTCCTTAAAGAAATTTTGGATGAAATTTGATTGGATTATTTTCTTTTGGTTATATTAAGTCGCTTGTCTACGTCGATAAACGACAAACAATTTACCACCTGGAAATCAACATTCGAACAGTTATCGGCGTAAAAATGTTGAAAATTAGTGTTCCAGATTGCGCCTTCTACGCGCCGGCCGTTGCGGCCAAATAGCAGAAATCATATTTAAACATTAATTTCATAAAATTTTCTTTCCAATAAAGGCCGTTTCATTGATATTAAAAATATATTTCCTTGTTTTATTATGATTTAAACTTGTGTCACTCTATAAAAAACACCCTTTAGTAAGGGAACTTACAAATTACATTACCATATATGGCTGTATGGGTACAAGTTACAAAATTATAGTGTTGCAATTCGAGCAAATCATTTGTGGATCGCTACTTTAAATTCTACATTGACAAATGCTTGGAAACTTGACTGTTTCCTTCGTCGTCAGCAGAACCAAAAAATTAAATTGGAAAAGGATTTTCGAATAGAGCTTGCGTATTCTTTAATAGTGCAACAAGAAGATATTGATTCAACGCGCGATGAGAGTGCTGTTGACTCGCCAAGGCTTTCAATAAATAGTTAAAATAGAGAAAAATAAAGAGTGGAATTGTAAGCAATGCCTTACATCAAGCCCCTTTGTATGCAAAAAGTGCAATGTTGGGCTTCATACACATTGTTTTGAGGTATATCATGAAGTAAAATAATGGGTGGTATTATTGATTCCGCACGGAAAGGAAAATTTAGCGGAAAGAAATATCGACCGATATGAAAATTGTAATTATTCATAATACCGCAGGATATTCTATTTCCGCGATCTTAATTTAACATCCCTGTTTGAAGTGATTATTAGTTGATGTGTGTCAGCTGATGGGAAAAAATCAACAAGTTTTAGATGTGATTTTAGACGCGAGTGTTAAATTTTTTGTTATAAATAAAATATGGATACAATTGCCTTTTTTGAAGATAGTGGTGACAGTGATTCTTTGGACATACGATTGGAAAGAGTTTTACGCTACAAATCAATTACACTATGTACCTTTTTCCAACCACTGGAATCTTTTAAAGGCGGTCCGGAACAATTAAGGGTTAGAATTTTTTCATGTCTGCCGGAGCGCGCTGGGTAAAGCCACAAGCAATGTCTTGATTTTTTTCATTTCATGAATTACACAATTAAACTACAATTTAATAAAATTTTTACATATCCTTATTTTTATGCAAAAAGGAGGAAAATATCTATATTTCGGAATCAATAATATGGCAATACCGCAACTGTAGAGATGATACCGCAACAAGGGAACGATACCGCAGCGGCGGAATGAATAATTGCAAATTTTTGCTTTCGCACAAAAAATGTTATAAGCAGCCGCGGAACGGAGTCAATAATCGGACCCAATAAATTTTTTTAATATAAATAAATCGTTTGTCCTGTTTTTCTTTAAATTCTTCGTTATTTACAATATATAAGAATAATAAAACAATTGTGCCCCATAGTGCCCAGTGTTCGATTAATCGAAAAAAGGGGACTTCAGATTCGTGGTCCCAAATTACCTTATAACTACCAAGTTTTATAAATTTATCAGAAAAAAATCTCTGGGATGATATGGGCTAATGTTCGGAAAGAACTTTAATTTCTTGTTGGCTTTTAAACACGTTTAGTTGCCATAATAATAAAAAAAAATCGATCTCGATATTTAATATATAGCGCGAATTATGCATAGAAGTGATACTTAAGCAAACAAGAAGAAACCAACTTCTAATTCCCCGAAAAAAATAAACAAATATAACAAGTAAAATGTACAACCTCGCTCAAGCAACAAAAGAGAGTAAAACAAACAAACCACAATTAAGACACATAATCAACAAACCATTTACACAAGCAAAATTCTTTCGAGTTACGCAAGGAACATTATGTGTGATTTATTCTTTTAACGCTACTGCCAATTAGTTCGAGCTATAGAAGTTTGACTGTAGTTGGCACAAATTTGTCGCCTAAATTTTTAATGAGGGCATGGACGATTATAATGGCTGCAAATATCGGAAATTTCGTTTATACGATTTCTGGGCCAAAAAGAGCTTATTTCAATAAATACTAAAGCATGTTGGAATACAAGTGAAATGTGAGCGGGTAAAACTGTTAAGTTGTTCGAATATGGCCTTTTTTCGAAAACAAAGTTCTTATTAAAAATCAAGTTTAACGAAGAGATAAAAAATTGTTGCAAAACTGCTTGATTACTAATTTCGTTTCTATTGCAACATTTCTTACGTTAATCTGGAATATTAATCTCGTTGTAGCAATAGTTGCTAACAAGAAGATTTAGTTCGTGTTTTATTTATAATAATATTTTAAATTTGTAGTGGGCTAATTATGTGTGTGTGTGTGCGTATGTAGGTCCACAGATTATAAGTCTATAGACTAAAGATACAAATAAGAACGAATATCTTAATTGATTATCCCACTATATCGAATGTTAACGCTTGGAACTTTTTTCGCAAAAAAAACTACTAACTATAACCCTTTTTTGCCGAATTATCCTCGCGCTTAGCTTTATTACTTTGATGCAAGTCAGTTTTTCAAATTCGAATTAGTTAAATAAAGACAAATTATCCGTTTTTGCCGTAAGTCGTTATTAGGTAGGTTTACGAAGCAAGAACTCCGAGTTAACATCAAGTGATTCAGTCACAACCGTTTAGAATTGGCTTTCAATATTGGTTATATGAAAGGGACTGACAAAAGTCCCATACAACCCATTTTAAAAAATGTTAAACTGTTTCATGAACAAAATACCGAACACTTTTTCAAAAGTTGCTCCTTGAAAATAAATAATATTCTAACATATTCGTAAAATAGAAAATCTGTGAGGTCCAATAAATTAATAGGACACCATTGAGAAAATGGTCCATGTAGTGAAATCTGATGATTAGAATCGCGAAAAGTTATTTTGTCATCATCTGCATAGATTTGTAGCCTAGAAAGCAACAATAGATTTAAGGAAGTGGAAGAAGTTGTAAACTTTCTTAAAAAAATGTTGTTTTGCCCATCTTCTTCTTCTTCTTCTTCTTCTTGAAATGGTCATCAGGGAATCTTTAAAACTTGCCTCAAATTAAACGCAAACACCGAAAAAGAAGTATAATATTTTTGCAGCATATAGAGTAAATTTTTCATATTTGAGGAAAGCAGAAAAATAAATAGACGAATTTACCCCTATTTAATAAATAGATTAAAAAATACTCGTTTATTGTTAAAAGCTTTTCGAGAGTTCTTCGTATTGCCGTCTAAGAACATATTTCATATCTACATTTACAGAGCAGAATGTTTTACATGACAAAATCTTTCTACTCTCAAAAAAAACAAAAGATTTTGTGAATTTGGAAAACAGTCAAGAGGAAATTATTTAAGTCTTAGCTATTTCATTTTTTCGTTTAGATTAGTTTTCTTTTTTTGTTTGTTGAGGTCATTACAAAAACTACATTCTTGCACGCATTTTGAAACAAATTTACAAAAGAGATGTTTCCATAAAAGACGAAGTTTTTCCATTTAGAACGTTATTTTAAATAATATTTTTGAAAGCACGATCAGGCACTACTTGTAAGGAGACTACTCACTATAATCTCATTACTTTAAAATTATTTATTCATATGTTTGCTAAAAAATTTTCTTTCCCTCTTTGAAGTTAAAGAATGGACTTCCTTAAAGAAAAAGCACATATTTTTTAATTTAGTGTAAGGTTTTTTACGAGTAGTTCAATTTATTTGTTTAGCGAAATATTCCATTCATTTCAGGTACTGAATAAATGGTTGAGCAATGACCATATTTTCTTTTCGCATAAAATACTTCTCTCGGTATAAAACTTCCTTTCAGTAGATTTTGAAAGAGCGCAATAATGATTGTTACGTGAAAGCTTATATTGCGATAAAAATATATCTTATGATGTTAATAAATAATTCCTTCCTAATGAATGATTGAGAGTGAAATTTATGAGATAATAAACATATTGTCGATATCTTGAAAATATTTCAGACATAGAATAGCCCAATCCATCATTGCCGCCATTTTTCAAATAAGAAACCACAAAACTTCTAGATATCAATATAAATCATTATGGGATTAGTTTTCGGTATTTCCATAATCCGTTTGTATAACTGGCAAACGTAAAAAGTAGATTTGAGGTGGACTTGAAAGAGCGAAGATATATTGTTGATTGTTGAATTTGATCATTATACCACAATTTCGACCTAAGACGTTCGCGAGTATATTGCCAATCTATCACTTTCATTGCTGAATTCCGACATGTCGCAATTACAACAGTTGAGTCACACTTAACCAGTATTTTCTTAATCAACATTTTTGCGATATCGCGGTACAGCCTCCATGAGTTTTGGTGTATTTACTTAGTTTTGTGAAAACAACTTGAGATACTCCCTTTAATTGAGTTCTACAATTTTTCTACGTCTAAATAACATCCAAAATTAAGCTTTACTTGAAATTTTATTTTTGGACACAACAAACACAAAATAGCAAAAGGAAACCTGAATGAATATAAATATTAATTTTGGACTTAAGAATATAAAAAACTTTTGTCATTGAAAAATTTAATTGAATTTTTTGGCGCTCTTCTGCTCCAACCCGCTCGCATAATGAAACTTTGATATTCACCACACATGAATCTTAGAGTTATTATTAATTAATGTCCCCTTTTTTTCTTAATAACTGAATTATTGTTTTTAATTTTTTTTTTCGAATCGGTTCTTAAAGTAATTAAAAACAGGATTTTTTCAAATACTCAATATAAATTGTTAAAAAATTGAAACCAGCAACGATGTGTGCTCAACTATTAAGCCAGAACTACTCGTTTTAAGTCAGAAAACACTACGATTGTGAACAATTTAAAAGGAGGTTAAAGGCAGTTGAATGTTAAAAATGGTTGCAGATAGAAATAGCGGAAGTATAAAGGAATTGTTTGGAATTCTGTGAATAATTATTGAGTTGGTTATTGTTTTTGTTATACTACAGAAAATAATTGAAATATAATTGAAATCGAATTGTGTAATGGTAAAATTTAAACGCATTCAATGTCATTTCGGATTAAAATATCGATGTAAAAATTATATGTGATTTTATGATTTAAAAGGTTCCAACTTCTATCTATCGATTCTTAAATTTCCTTTTTCATGGCAGTAAAAACTTATTTGCTTCCAGCATATAAAGTGCTATAGTTTTCGTCTATTCACCTTAAAATATTTTTTGTTGTTCGAAAATTACATTAATATCAAAAAATTCGACTACACATACATAATCGTTAAACACATATCGCTATAGGCAGAAATTTAATGTTACTGAATTGAAGAGCTTTAGGTCCAAAATCATGCAGAAAATATCCGCCATTGTATTTTGGCACACATTACAGAACTTCTGAAATTTTAGGTAGTTCTGTTTGAAAGAAATCCTTGTTATGGCCCAAAGTCCGCATTAGTTGCAGAAAAGTTCAATTCTCTATAAACTGCCTTTAAGGAAAAAGTAGGGTTAAATTTGGCTTGCGACAGTAGTTTCAAGTGGAAGAAAATTAATTTTTCCTGCTCTTTTTTTTCCATACATAGTTTAAGTGGTTTTCGATAATATTTTTTAATAAACAAACCGGCTGTTTGAGACAAGAAACTGGAAAATTTCTGGTGATCAAATCTGTTACAATAGATTAAGATTCTTATGGAAACACGTATGCATTTTGATGCGCCTGAAGACAATCAATGCGGTTGGACAAACACCTATTAGGTATACTTTAGAGAAGAAAGGCCATGGGTCTTCTCTCTTGGTAATTCTTTGACCGCACGCAGCAAAACCGTGTCTTCAAAACTCAACAAATTTGTATCCGGCGTCTTGTGCTTTGGTCTTTGCGAGAATTTAAAAAAAAATGCGTTTTTTATGTACAAAAGGGCAATATCTGACAAGAAAATTGTAGACTTTCTAACTAATATGGTTTTAATTAATATGTTCCGTGTTTGAACAAGTTTTAAGCAAAAATATTATGGTTTACGAAATTTCTTCTTCTCATTTAGAAAAAGTCATAATTGAATGTTGAAAAAAGGGCCATACGTTTTTTTTGGGAAAGCCAAGTTGTATAAATAATTTCCTTTAAACATTTTTTATATTCTTATTTTCGAGAGTTTGTAAAAGGTTAAAGAAAGAATCATCGAATTTCGTGTAAACGAATATTTCGAGAAGCGTAATGAGCATGATTTTAAATTCTGATTCTGATAACATATTTTTGCAAAGTGAATAACTTGGCTTTAATTATTACTTCATTCATATACATATCTTGTTAAATCTTTGAAAGCATTTGCTCCATACGCAATTGTTGTCCCAGTAATTGTCTATAGTTCCACATAGTGAAACTCAGTTTTCGAAATTTCATTTCCTTCCCACATTCTTTTGTTTATTCTTCCTGTAATTTTCTTAAATATATGTATGTACTCGTATACCGTATATATCGAGCATAAAAACCACAAACAGGGAACAAAAGTTGCTTGTGGACTACGTAGTTTTATTTTAAAACCACTTTTCTTTTCTTTGACGTGCAGGTCTTTAGTAAGCACTTTTCTTCACTTTGAAACAACTAAAAGTCGCTATTTTGTAACGGAATGTTAATCCGGCTTAAAAATACCGCTCGAAATTACTTTGCTCAAGGCTCTGGAATTTAATGTGTCTCGTCATTTGAGCTGCATTTTGAATTTCAGGATAGAATAGAAAATATCCTCGTACCAATAGAATATTTTGAACAATAAACAAAAAATGAGAATTTCTACGCCGCTTACAACATGAATCGAAAGTGACAATGTTAAGCAAGAAAATATGTATGTTGTAAGAAAATCAACAATTTGGTGCATAAACAACTAAAATTGATTTTTCGAATGACTTGAAGTTAAAATTTAAAATTTTTTTAGAATTTATTTTTCAAACTCGATAAAATGAACAGCTGTGACATTTTTGAACTCTTATTACCGAGAGTTCACTCTAGGTGCAAGCACTTTGTGTTTTTTATCACGTGGTAAGGGATTTCAGACCAACTAATTGTGTCATTCTTTGTATTAAATATCAAACATTTGCTAAAGTTTAAAATGTATTCTCTCAACTCAGGCAAATCAGCAGGTTTGTTCAGGGCGAAAATGTTTGTGGGAAGAATATTTGCGGTTCTGGTTGAACAAATCTGTAATTATATATAGAATTGATCTTGACCTGAATTTAAAGGGCTTGGTATCTGACTACAAAAAGATGTTACGAAAAATTGGCTCTCTTATTTGGCTGCAAACTATAACATGAAAATTTGAGTACTTCCTTTTAACAAATTTTCTCGATAAACTAAGCATTTAAGGTTTTAAAAATTTGGCATGTTTTTTCAGCTTGTGCTTTATTGGTGGCCACATAACTAAGCAAAGCACTAAAAAGTTTCTACCTACCAAAAAGGAGAGCGCAAAAATTATATATAAATAAATTGAAAAAGTTATAAAACTATTCCTTTTGTTCTACCAACTTATTGTTGGCTGCTACTGAAAGGAAATAAATGTGTTTAGGTGGGTAGTATTGTACGAGAACACGAAAGTAGAACCACAACGTAAATAAAAATAAAGCGAAATAAACCAGAAACAAAAGGAAAGAAATAAATCAGTACTTTTGGAGGTACTCGTAGGTTATAACTTTCACCCGCCATACTCGTATATTCTCATATTTACAAAGAGACCCCAGAAGATGCTGACAGAAACCTAAGATTTTGTTCACGTTTGTATATTAGGCAAAAAGAAAATATGTCGTTTTAAAGCGGTGTTTAAAATTTTTTGAAATAACTGCACTCACTACGAGTAGCGGTAAGAGTCACATACAGAAATGACCTTGTTGTCTTCCATGACAATAAACTGAAATATTTCTCATTAATTTTTGACAGAAAAATTCTTCAAACATTTTTTTCCAGAAATGTATGGCTCTAAAATGATTTTTTTATTCAGTATACCGAGTTGGGAAATGGATAACTCCATATCATTCGGATTTTTTGCTCCAAAAATAAGTTCTTAAATGCATTCTGAGTGAAAATTGATTTCGCATCCCCCGTTTTCGCATTCCCTTCAAATAAAAGTATTTTTGAAGACGCTTAAAATATGTGTTTCTTCATGGTGACTTTAACGCTTGGCCTTTTCTGTAAATTCGGAAACATGACATAAAGTGGCATAAGACTAAATCTGGAGAGCGTGATAAGTGGGTTTTTTAACTTTTTTATTGCACCAGAACTCAGTTTTGCGAAGAGGAAGGCAGGAGTAGCGTTTCTCTATTTTTTTTATTCTACATTACAGGGATATAAGAATGTCAGAATTTAGCTGCTGCTGTTTTGATTGTTCAGTGCCCACTTGCGACAATGCACAGTCAAACATCAGTTAGCCCAACATTTTGTGTTTTTGTTTTGTATTTGTGTTTTTCGTTATTGTTTTTATTTGAAACTTTTTTTTTGCTATTGTTTATCCACCAGCGTCGTCGGTAGGAATAGAACCTATGACATCTGGACTGATGTTCGCATACTCTACCTGAGTAGATAGATAGATAGATAGAGATAGATAGTGTAGAAAATCATGAGGGTGATTTTACGTTTAATTAATATTGTATCAGCCCTAATGTAATTTTGGCCCGTAATCGCTTAACACTTACAAATATAAAAATATATGTTATTTTGATTGCTGTTTAGGCTCTGGTGGCTTGAATGAGGCAATGATTCGACCACAGATGTGAAAGCTATTTGCGTGGGTACCTGCCAGTGTGGCCTTACCCCACGGTGATCCTATTACCGGGTGGATATAATGCGTCCTCCAGCGCCCCGAAGCCTGAAAGAATGCCACACCTGAGTACCAATTCGATCACATGCCATTTGGAACATAATTTCCCCTTGGTTTGGAGCGGAGCCTATCTAAATCTCCTTCCGTTCTATGCGTCACGGCACCCGGTTGCAATGTAACTCCACATTCGAGTCCAACTTGAACTCTCCCCGCGATTTGGGTATCAACCACATCTACCACGTGGCTCCCCGAAGGGCCTCACCATAGCCGGGAAGGGGCTCCCGGGTTCCGTGGTACCAAGGACTGGTTCCCCCGGAACACTAAAACATCAAAAAACATCATCCATCCGTCCAGTAGGCAGCTTTTCCAGTCAACAACCCAGCAACCGGCCAGTTGATGACCAGTTCTAAGGAACTTTGCGATATATACACAGGGACAAATTTGGGACGAAGGAAGTTTAAGGGTGGGGGTGTTGTGAGTCCTGGCGGTTCATATGTTAACTCTTTCTTTGATTTTGGCGCCAGTATTTTACATAAAATGTTTTATCACCGCCAAAAATTGTGCGTTTCGCGGAAAGTTTCTCAGTATCCCGGTAGTACATGATATTTCAGAGAACCTGTCCTGGATCTGAAGTAGCTGTTCAAAAAATGAAAAATTACAAATATGAAATTGAAAAAAATTGCCTTCCTAATTACGATTACGCTTTTTATTTTAAATTTGTAACTTATGACCCACGTATAGTGTTATTTCACGCATTTGATCAAAATTTATATGAATGCGCCAAACAAATTTATATGAATGAAGAAACTTAATTTTGGATATTAAATTCTGTAAAAAGTTTTCTTTAGAGAAATCTTTCCCCAAATTTAACAATATGTAATTTTTAGAACATTCTTGATGCAAGAATACTAACTGTACTTTAACGCATGCCCTTCTTTAAAACTGTTTTGTAAAGTTTCTAAAGTTATCAAGTTTTACAGTTGAAAGAAACTGATGCCAAATTTTAGAAAAATGTCAAACAAAATTGTTCATTGATTACAAAATCAAAAACCGCCCTCGTCTAATTAGTAACTGCATTGTCAAAATTTTCATTATATAATAGGACTAATTTATGGATTAAATATAATATTTAAGTAAATGTGATTAAGTGCGATATATTAAAACCATTATTAGGAGATACCGGCAATCTAAACACAGTACTAAAAAATCTATGGAACTTTCTAAGTAGAGATTAAAAATCTTCACCTTTTAACTTGGTTCTTACATTTAATTTTAACTAAAAACTTTAGTGGAGTTAAATACTAAAGATTTAACCAATAGGTTATTGTGGCTACTTAATCACTCCAACTAGATTGTGGTCAAATTCTTATTTTTGCTCTTATTCATGGGGATACATACAAGAAACCATGGGAAATATGTTGCTCCACTGAAACCCTAACAAATATGTCTATACTAGAAGTAGACGCTGTACTTCGTATTTTGCCTACCATCACTTTGCATTCAACTTTGAACTCTAATCTGGATAAAGTAACTATAGGAGACATTTAGTCCTGAATATTAAATGTTATGTTTTCATTTTTTCATATGGATGTAAGTTCGCGATAAATAAAAAGGCGCAATGCTGGGCGGCATCGCTTCGTGGAATGCAGTAGTTATTGTATTAAGAGATACATTTTCACAATTTTGTAAACGTGACGGTGCAGATTTTCCTGTGTTGACTTTTTTTTTGTCATTTATTCAATTAATTTCGTATATTCTTCAGTTGCTGAGTGAGGACGGGTCTGAGCGGGCCCTTGCTGCATCATTGAGCCTGATTGCACCTAATATATCGATTTTGATAAGTGTATCCAGTGTAAAGATTTCATGCAATGCCAGTTCTACTGCAGTGCCCTGAGGAACACTACCTGTTAGGTTCTTAATTTCAAAACGTTTTTATTATTTTTTATATAGAAAAATTTGTCAAGGAAATAGCATACGATAGAGCTGTGCCGGAAACAGTATTTTGGGTCAATAACATTTGTGTTTTTCCGTTTATTTTATTGCTAAATTTTTGCCCAAATAAAAATAAATTTTTATAATTCGACTTCATTAAGGAATTCACATTTAAAAACAACTTGTATAGACTCAGAGTGAACGTTAAAATCCAATTACAATTGATTTTAATATAATCCTTTTTGAAATGACAAATTTATCAAAATGTGATGATGAAATTTTTTTGCTCTTTGAAATGCTTTAAAATCTTACTGAAAGCAAAATATTTCTGCAGAGTATCACGAAACCATAATGCAAAAGTTTTGATTATAAATATTCATTCTTGACTTGGATTTTGGGCCCATGATTATGCTCACTTCATTCATGTATATCACAAAGGTGGTGTTCTACTCCTTGTTATATTGTTATAGTGGAATTTTACTCTTCACATCTCTTTCCAAAGCAGCACATTATTGACATCAAGTCATTATCTGAGTGTAATATTTCTAAAGATGGGGAAAAATTAATATCGACGGCGAAGGAATTGCGTCTTTTGAAGTAATATTAAAATATAACTTTCCACTAAAAAGAATTTAAAATTAACATATTATTTTCAACTTATCACTTACAGATTTCGAAACTTACAAAACATAAATATTTACTTAGCATTTAGGTCAAGCGCGAAGAAACAAAATTTCTGTTCCTGTCCACTGCTTCGAAACAAATGATTAGCGCTTTTATTTGCGTTCTTCTCTTTTGTGATATGAAAGGATTAAGTTTTAAATATTTGCTTTTATTCTTAAATTATGACAAATCGTCCTACCGTTGCTAATGAAAACTTAAATTCCATATACCTTGTTGCAATAATTTTGATTACCAGTAACAATAATTGAAAATGAATATTCAAATAATTAAAAACCGAAATTTAGCGCAGTTAAGAAACATTAAATGATTTGCATTACAAAGGAAACTTTTTTAATTTATACGCATTCGTTCAACTGGACTCCTCTTAAGACGATGTATCAAAAACAGAAATTGTGGTGAAAGAAGTAGCAAAACCATACAAACAAATTATCACAATATTTTTTCGTAGCGGAATATCACAAATTTCCTTCAAAATATTTGAAAACAAAAAAATATTCTTCTTGCAAAAAAGTGGTTGTTGACTCAGTGAAATCATTTTTTTTTATTATTTAGGGTGTTATTTGATTGAAAATAGTATTTGGGTGAGCAATTTTGGAAACAAACTGAAATTGTTCAGATATTGCAATAATCGTGCATATGACATTTTCTGTTGTGGAAAAATTAACTGTTTTCCTTCCACAATTGAAAAATCTTGAATCCACGGATTCCTCTTCAGATCTATATTCAAACAATTTATGAACTGATTCACCGAATTTTATGATTGAATATGAATTGCATATATTTCTGTGTTCTACCGCTGGTGTTCGCACTGAGAGTGGTATTGGGCACTTGGATAATTTCTCTATTGGAAGCACAAAAGTTTGGGGACTTATTTGGTTCACTTTAAAACAAATTTTAGAAAAGGCAATTGAAAACATTTTTGTAGAAATCATGAACAAGTTTCCCTGCTTTCTTTAGGTGTCAATATAACATTCTAAAGCGAAAGTGGGAAACTGTAAAATGAATTTTTTTTCTTTTGACATATTCCAGAGCCGTTCAGCTAATTGACTTTTGTTTACACTTCTTTCCTTCCAAAAACGTTTTTAATATATCTAATTATAGATAGGCGCGATAAAGCCAATTAAATGGCTCCGTTACAATTGTTTAAAATGTGCTTGAAAGAAAACGCTGAAGTATATTTCGTCCTTATATGTTTGCAGGATGCTTTTCCTGTTCATTTCCTGGCACAACCCACGCAGTAACGTGCTGCTGTCTCCCATAATCGGAATTTCACCCCTAAGGAGACTTGTTTGTTGTTTTACATATTATATAAATAATTTTACCTTTAAAATATCGTATTTTATTATTTTCTACAGAGCGCTGGTGGCTTTATTTGTTTGCTTATTTCTTATTTGTATGTCTTGCTGCCTGTGAAAAATTACTCATAATAAAAAACTTCACCTTCAGTGCCAAATATATAATAAAGTTAAGCCAGGCAACCTAGCAACCAGCCCGTTTTCGTTAAGTGAAAGCATCGAAATAAAAAAATATATAAAAGTTTAACAAAAGAAGGTCATCATTTGTTCGCCCACTTTAACTTTAATGTGTTTTTGGCTTTTTGTCGAAAACGTTTCTTGTTGTTAGAAATTAAATGCCTTCGTTTTAAGAAAAATATTTTATCCACAACTCCCAAAGTAGCTGTCGAACTCACGGGCGTATGAGTGCTTTTTTATAATCATTCCTGTTGTTCATAATACGTATGAGTATTATTAATTGATTTTTGCTTTCAGCTTTGCACACGGATATTTGTGTTTTTAACAAACATTTACGTTGTTTCTCTTATTCCTCTTAGTGGCTCTGATTGCTTTGTAATAGCTTACAAATGATTTTTGCTTTGAACTCAAGTAGTTTGTTATCAAAAAAAATTTTTTTAAATATATTTGTATATATTTTAAATTGCTTTGAAATAATTTCTTTTTCTCTTTTTCTGATGCCACTGAACTTCAATTAACCCAATTTTTAACAAAATGCATTTGTTATTTCTGCTAAAGTTAAATTTTGCAAAACACAATTGAATTTGACGGAAAGTTCAGGGAATCAGAAAATCTGCCACAGATTTCTTTAATTAAAAAATTGATTTTTCGGATTGATAAGCAGAAAGTGATAAAATTTCCAAAAATGTTACTACTCATTATACAATAGCATAATGCCAGGGCTCTTCAGTCTTAGAAACTCGAACGTAAATATATGAATACCTGAATACATACATAGTGTTTGAAGTAGTATCACATTAATTTGCTCTCCCTTGATGTCAAACATTATCGTTGATGAAGCTGAACAAAATAAGTTATTTATCTCCTATTAGCGAAACTCTTTCTTGATTTGACGAATCCTGCTTACCATTATACTTGGAGTGTAACGTGGCCTTGATGGCAGTAGTCCAATTTTCAATTAATATGTAGATATGTTGAGTTTAAGGGCTAGAGACTTTAAGAAGATCCACAGGAAAAATGTTAAGTGCGGTCGAATTTCAGGTTCTTGCTGAACAATTCACGTCACCTCTGTAAGATATAAGCGCGCCCCCAAATCATTCAAATTGAATATGCACCATAGCGCCCGCTGTGTGGTACGTAGCGCCATTCTGTTTTGTCGGATTTATTTGCCATAAAGTTGTGTTTTAAAGTTTTTATAATTATTATATTAATAATCAGATCTCATGACGAATATGTGGCAAATGCGTACAAGTTTTGTAAGAAGTTACTTTTTTAATTTGTATGAGCTATTTCTCTTTCTCAAATCTTAAGTAGGTTGTGTACCCTGAATGAACCGCAATAAACACAAGGCGTTCCAATGGTCAGCTTCAATGAAATATCATTATGATTTCTAACGAGGTTCACCCAACAACGGCCGCATTTTAGGTTACTAGAGTGTAATACCTTAGCGAGTGTCTGTGTAAAACGTAGATCAGCGTTATTAGGGTAAAGTTCGACAATTGTTTAGTTGGCGCATCAGCCGAGTTATGCCCCAGAAAGTAATTTAAGAGTACACCAAGGCAATACCCCAAAGCTTCCTTCATACTTTTTTAGATGTAAACCACAGCCAACAGCCGCGCCCTGGGCTAAAGTTTAAAAAACAGTCGTGTCTGTTTTCTTTGTCAACTGAAAGTGCCAACTTCGCGAGATCCGTGAATATACATGACTCACACACACGCTCACCGTCGTTTTGATGCGCTCCTCTTGATGTACATACGTATGTATGTTGTTCATGTTCTGTCAAATACTGGCTTATATTCCCGTCTTTTCCACATTGCCTGCTTAAAAAGCCTCATAATTTATTGAAAAAAAACAAATTAAAAATAACTTTTATTTATTTTAAGTCTTTAAAGGCAAACAATTGCGCAAATTTCCTCTTTTGCTTTCGTCTGATGTTTGTTGCTGGGGTTTTTGTTTGTTTGCTAAATAATGTTTTATTCAGGGTTTTCTTAACTAAGAATTCCAGTTGAATATTTGCAAACGAAATTTAGGTCAAGAGAAACGGAATTGTATGGATGATGATGATAGTTGTTGTTCGCATTTTTACAGCTCTGGGTTATTTTGTGTTCATGATGTGCGTTCTTTTTGTATCCAGTTATAAACGCACGTACAAACGTACAAGTGCCTCTGGCAGAGGAAGAGTTGCTGTCGAGCTTTTATTATTGCTATTTTTCTTGCTTGTTTAAAATAAACTTGAACATTGAAAATGAAAGAAAGAGAAAACAGAGTACTTTTTAAGCCAAGTACACATAAATTTACTTATGTATTTATGTATCTATGAATGTGGATTCACTCGCCACTGAATAGTGTTTATAAACCCCAAACGCATTGTTTAATAATTGGATTATTTTAACAGGATTTTATTCTTACTGTAGTCACAAGAACTTTCCTTAATTATGTTTATTTTCTCCTCTATTTTTATGTTCTTATTTGGAACAACAGCAAAAAAGCATTTTTACGCTACTTATGAAAACCGTACTCATAACTTGAAGCTCGCTTGATCCTTGTTAATGCTTCAAAAAGGTTGAGGTCAGCCTAAAAGCGTTAAAAAAGAAGTCTTGCATTAAACCGTAAGATGATTATGGGGAATTCCTTGGGAACTGAAAGAGATTATGTTTATTTGATAACAAATGAAAAAAATGCCATGAAAACAGAGCCCACTTTTTTTTATAAAATGAAAACTCTCAGTTTCCTTCAACTGCTCATGAAGTTATTTCAATTTCTGGTACATTTTTGTGTTCAATTTCTGGTGATTTTCACAGGTGAAGCAGAACAATGTGCAGACATACATCGAATTCCTTATGCTGTGTGGCACAATAAAAAAAATTATGGTGATTTTCGTGGTTTTTTAGTGAACACGTGTAAAGAAATTCCCCGAATTCGACAAATATTTCTTGTGTTTTTTCAAAATTTTTCTCTTTAAAAAAGCCAATTAAACTGATTTAGAAAAATCATGCCACTCTTAGAGCCTGTCCCACAATGTCGAACCTTAACAATCGCCAATATTTCGGTGAACAGAAAACTGATTTATATCGTTTTATCGATTAGGACGATAATATTGAACTTTATTTATGGACTACTTTTTGCCAAGTGCTTGTTCTTCTTCGTTTGCAAACCAGTTTTTGGGCATTTAAAATACCGGCCAGCATTAGCGTTCAAAATCGTGAGGCTGTCGATTAGTTTAAAAAATTCTTTTTTTCTTTCCAAGTAACGATTTTTGAAAATTTTTACTGTAGAGGCAAGTCTCAGAAATGATTGTACTTTTTAGTCAATATTATTGACACTGGCTAATTTGAAACAAAATACTTTCCAGATGTTAAATTTTTATATTAATTAACAGTCCTGTATTAAAAGTAATTACATCTATAAATAATTTTATTATGCTGAATAGCGAATTCAGAAATGCTGCTTGCCAGTAGTGGACCAAACTGTGATTTAACACAGGACTGTTAAAAAATTAGTGAAAGTTTTGGAATATTCTCAATTCAATCTGTAAATTAGTACGTGCTTTACAAATTTTTTTTCTTGAAGTTTGACCGGATGAGAATACGTTTTGGGTATTCGAAGGCTTCATTATATTTCTTAATTTTTATTTCATTTCGCTGCAAACTTATGTATGTTTGTCAGGCATCGTTTTGCATTTTATAAAAGGTTTTTTAAAATAAAATTGAAACTAATGAAGAGCATCCAGGAAACGATTTTGGAATGCAAAGTCAATTATACAAAAATTATTCCAAACAAAATCTGATCTTTGAGTTATTTTTCGCACAGAACTCCAGGTTTACCTGAGCCATACTTAATTTATGGAGCTCAAACCGGTATTATAAAATCATAAAAATCATATCTCCATATGTAAATAATGTTTTCTTCAATTATCGATTACTCTGTTTTTTGCCGCGTAACTCTATTCATTTGCTAAACATGTTTGCCAACGCAGAGCATGAACTACAAAAACAAACACGAAAAATAAATAAATAAATGTTGCTGCTGAGGACATCCTGTTGTAAAACAAAAACATTAAAACTGTAATTAACATACATTGTTCTTGTTAATTAAACTCATTACACATCCTGGCATTTTTTAACCGGAGTTACTCTTCATCATTTCAGTTTTTATTCCAGCATTCCCTTTTTCAGCCCTCTGCTTCATTCGGCTTTAATTTTTTTTAATATTAATATCAAATTGTAATGAATAAGGCTTTCTCAACATTATTGAAGTGATGAAAGACAAACAAAAGCTGCGAAATATTTGTGGTGCAAGAGAGGCAGCCAGTAGCAGCAAAGTTGACAAACAAACAAAAAACATTTTTTTTTACAAAATTTATAAATTGAGAAACAACTTCCTTGATGTTGTGAAATATTCGCGGTTCGGTTTTGATGGCAAACGCAATTATACTGTCAGCATATTTTCGTCCTTGTAGTTGTTGTGGCTGAATATCCAATATTCTTTTCATATCATTGAGCAACATACGTTTGTGTGTATATGTAAGTACACTTATAAAAAAGTTATTCGAAGTCCGTTTGCCGAAACTTCGCTGCGTCAACACAATTTGTAGTGTTTTAAGGAACGATTTCGGTGGTTTAGTAAATGAAACGCTTGGAATATTATTTGTGTTCATATACTCGTGCTTCCCTGTTTATGACTTTAATAAAAGATTCAGAACTAAAAACTCTTTTCTTCCATAAATGAACCAGCATATTCAGTCTCTCAGCCGAGTTCATAGACAGTGCAAATGCGAGTGCCGTAATTTGTTTTGTTTTCTCTGTGTATATTTTTATATGAGTCCATAAACAATTTAACGTATAATTAAAGCTTTGTGTTAATAACCCTGCTGTCTTCGAATTTTTGATGTTGGAAAGTTATTTTCAAATTCTTAAAATATTTCCCGTTGTTTGTTGTCAAAGTGTTTTATAAAACATTAATTCGCTTAAATTTTTAATTATAATTGCCTTTAATAAACAAGCAGTTCTTCATTTTTGTTTTTTAGAACTGAGCGATACAAATTACTTTGTGTTTAATATTCGTCGTTGTGCCGCAGCCCGTGGTGTCAGTGAGAAAATGTTGTGTTAATTTCTTGCTTTGCTGGTTTCAGTTTTTATGGCTCAACTGTGCTTATTCAGATGTTCCTTTTTACGTTTGAAGTAAAAAGTGAAACGCTACAAACTCAGCCGTAAATAAAATAAAGTTTAGAGGAAATCAAAAACATTTTTCGAACTATTTTGAATTTGTTTTAATACATGAAGTCTCTACTCGTGTAAGATTTTTATCTCAAAACAGAGTTATCAACTCGTTTGTATATATTTTTGTATATATCTGTTGGAGGACAACTTTTGGATTTCTGAAGTTTGTTCGCCATTTGTTCTTTTATCTTCGTTTTACTTTCTTGTAAAACTATACGGATATTTCGTATATATATATATATATTTTATATATATATTTTTTCCCATAATTTTTTTTTAATCAACGGCTGTCAGTGCGTAAAGTTGATTTTCTACATAACTTTTCATTTGTTGGGCAGTTTTAAAAAATGTGTCTTTCTGCCAGTTTTGTGAAGACCAGTTAATGGAAATACACGTTAGATATCACAATATATTTACCAACTACAAAAACGTGGAAACACTTTTTCAAAATGATAAAGAGCGCGAAGAAGAGCGTTGCTCATCGGCTTACTTGGATATGGACAATCGAGAACTGTACAAAGAGAAACCCGCATTTTGTTGACTAATTGATGTAGTGTTCAGTGCATAAGCAGGGAAGAAATCAATAAATACAAAAATAATAAAGAATTCAATCAGCAAATCTTTACAAACATTTTCTTCAATTTGTTCTTCCATTTTTACAATAACTTTGTTCTCTTTTACTCTTTTGTCCAAATTTCGACTTCAAATACGATAATTTTAGCGTTTAAGTGGTTTAAAGAAACAAATCATGTGCTATTACAATTTGTGAACTTGATTCTGGGTTTTTTTGTACTCTATTAATCTGCTTGGATACTAAAAAAAGTTTAGTTCAGAAGTCTCCACTGTAGAACTGCTGAATATAAGTTTGACACACAGTTGTAAAACTGATCAACGTGACACTGTGAATGTTTATCGATATTACTCGTAACTTAGATCGTTCGTCCAACACAGCATCTACGAAAATATATTAATTAAAGAAGAATTTAGTTTCTTTTGATATATATATTTCATTTACAAATTGAATACAATTTATCTGTAAGACTTTAGAGTGTTTGTGACAGAATGGTTTTTGACAACAAAAAAAGGTTGAGGGGTTGCGTCCTTATTTGAGCCTTTAATACCGCAGTCAAATGCAAATGATAGCCAGAAAAAATGCAAAAAGAAAAAAACTTAAAGCCAGTTTCTTTTTACTAATGCTGCTGGTACGAGTATCTGTGCCCCTGTGATGATTATATTTTGATAACATTTGCCGCTTAAGGTGGAAATATTTACTTAAGTTACATACAAATGTGGCTTAAAATAGCTGTAATTCAACAGCCAAGCATTTCATTCTCCTGCGTTTGTCTGTTGGCTTTTAGTGTTCCTTGTGTTGTCAGATTATTGATATAAGATTATTTATGATAGCATCTCATTGGCTTCCCTTTGGGCTAAAAGCAGCAAATTCCTCCTACACAACGTTTTCGCAATTGTTGACTGTGTTGCTGTTTTACTTTGGCATGAAAACAGAAAAACAAAAGACAAGCGAAATGTAAAAAATACAATATTTACAGTGAAAATGTTGCCTTGAAACAAAGTAAATGGAATGTGCCGTTTATAGGCACTATGCCCTGAAAATTGTAGTAATATTTTCTTACGCCACCAGGCAAGACAGGCAGCGTATAAAGCATTTTCATATCTTTGCGGCAACATCTAACTTTTACTCTTCTTAAAATGAAAAAATATATTATTTACCTAAGGGAAAAGGTGTTGCATTAAAATTTTTTTGTTGAGTTGGTGCTGGTTACTACGAAAATATAGAAGGAAGGTAACATTTATCCTGCTAGATGTGCTGTTTTCTTCTCTTAGGAGCTTTAAATTTTCGTTTACGGTAAGTGCTATTTTAGAGCCTTTAAAGTAAAAACATATTTCTTTTAATTCAATGACGGTTACAATGTCTGAGGCCATTTGGGAATAGGTGATAAGGACTTATTCTTGTTGGTTCTTAAAACTTGCAATTTGTTCCAATTTTTTAATAGATTTGAGTTTTCAAAAATTTTAAATGAAAAACGCTGTTGAAATATGAAGTGAATTTTTAATGATTTAAAACGGAAATGAGTGAAATGGAAGGCGAAGTCACTCACGCACGGAAGATGCTTTGTCATTGTGTCGCTTCAAATGCGCCAGGTTTACGAAAAAGGTAAACAACAACAACTCTTTTTCGGCCTTTTTGATATTCATATTTTTGCGTTGCAAATAGTAATAAAACCGATAGGTGGACTACAAAACGGAACAATGTGTTTCTTCTGTTCAGGCGGAGTGAAGTCAAAAAAATACTTAAAAGGTGGTTATAACAGGTAAAGATTGTTAATTTTAAGCCGTTCCTTAGTCTCCAAAATTTTTTAACACACACCTTGTTTTAGATAGATTTTCAAATGCAAAATTTAACTACATCCATCTTTGACCACTTATTTAAGTATAGAACAACTTGTATGAATTTGTTATGCTTCAAGTTTGCAAAACGAAAGCCTTGGCGTTATTCTACATCTTTTGAAAAAGTACTAAGTACTTTCCTGTGACGGTTTGCAGTATTTCATGTCTAAATAAACAATTTCAGAAGTGTGTTTGAATTAGAAAACACACAGTTGTTAACCAATTATGAGAACACCTCGAGTTAATTCCATTAAAAACAGATATGTTTTCAAGTTTAATGTATTTTTATTAATTGTTCTTGTCACCATATATCAACATGCTCTCCATCTTTAAACTATTCCGTAGAATGGGCAGTGCAATTCAAGTGTGCGATTTTCTACGTTTTGAAAAGCTCTGCGTGATTACAAAACAAATACACGGCAATCTTTTAAAGTAGTTTTATTAATAAACCGTGTTAATTCCCCTGTTGAATGCTAGACAAAAAATAAATTGTAATAAAAATCTTCTGGCTGAAAAACTAGAAACACTTTAACAAAAAAAGTAAATATGTAAATTATGGGTTTTGATCTTAAAAAGTTTAGATCAACATCAGTTATGGATAATTTGACATTCTGAGGTCAAATTACAGTAACAGATTATAAACTAATCTAGCTGCAGCAGAATGGGAAAGAGGGTATCAAGAAACAAACTTTTAACTCAAAAATGGAACATTTTAAAGAATCCTTTAGGAATTTAAATATAAAAACATGGTGTAATAATCTTATCACCTTTGACACTTGATAGTATTAAAAGAGAAAAATAAAAATATCAAAACACGATAACTCTCTCCAGCTCATTTACATCAAGAATGACATGGACATGCCTTGTACAGCGATGAAAATAATTATTATGTTATTTCAAAAATAAATGGTGTGGATGATTTTTTTTAATAAATTACGATGCCACCAAAATTTATTTGATTAAACTTAAGTACAAATATCATGAAGCTGAACTTAAACAAAGATATTTCCCAACATTTTATTTTTTGGTACCCGAATATCAAAAAAGTGAATAAATGTAATTAGATATACAAAAATTTGTGGAAAAAATCTAAAAAAATTTTAAATATATACATAGAAGTATTTACATACAAATAATGCCAAAATTTCACAGGAAAATATTTGCGTAAGTACTTCCAAATGTATTCACGGGATTTATTTAAATTACTTATTTATTTAATGACTATTTTGAGGAAACAACTTTGCAAATATAATTGAGGATCATTATTGTTATAATAGTCGAATATTTAAGTTTTTTTATTCAAAATTTTTAGTTTCTTTGGTTGCATGTTCTGAAAATTATATTGTTCTGAAATATTGTAATTTGAAACCAGTTTGCTAAGCAGCTGCCGATTTTCAGCTTGTTCCTTATTTTTATATTCACATCTTTTAACCTAATTATAATATTTTACCTCTTTTCCTAAGAATTTATTTAATTTCTCTTCAAGGGTGGTAGTTGGAAACTTTGAAACTTTGTATCATATGACGCCACATGTTCAACAATTGGCAGCTAATAGTATCAGAATCAAGGAAACCAAATTTGATTTATTCGCTCGTCAAAACTGGGCCACATGTTTCTTATAAACTTTACTTAATTTGATTTCTTGGCTGTCCTTCTAACAAGTAAAGTCGATTCTGGTAGTGTGAACCTAGTGTCATATAAGACCTTTTGAAGATACACATATTGCACCATTTTTCGTTTAGACCCACTTGGTTGGAAGCGGTTTTAATCATGTTTTGAAAAATAGCATTTTGAGTTTCCAACTCTAATACGTTGTCTCTTCAATAAGACTTGTTACGTACTATTTTTTATTTTTCCACGTCATTTTCCAGAAAGGAGGCAAACATTTTTTTGCGAACTTATCTTCAATACTTCGACGGACATGTGTCATTTGCTTACGATTAGTTACATTTCCTTAGGAAATCTGAGCCACCTGCTATACCGTTTTTTTTTTTTGTTGACTAGAAATTCTCCAAAGTGTTCGGACATAATATATATGTATTTAACTTTTTTTATAACAATTTATGTACTTATGTATATTGTAAATATAACGTATTTTAATTAAATTGTTTTTGTCAACTGTGTCAATGTTGTACACACTGGCAAGGAGTTACGTCCCTTTGCATTCTATATTAATTCAGTAGTGCAGTTAAGGATTTTTAATGCTTTACGAATAGGTGCCATTTTGACCGTGGAAGTCTGATTTGTTTGGTGGAAATGTACGAATAACTTGATGATTTGTTATTTATGTTACGATTTTCTCTATATATGTAGTTTATAACATAAAACTCGGATAAATTCAATGAAAGTTACTTTCTTGGGAAGCAAAGCGGTCGAAATGGTAGCACCACTCATAAAAAGGATCTACTCATTCATGTCAACAAATGTGTTATGGTGGAACGGCTAAACTAAGTTTTGCTATGAAATGAAAAGATTTGTTATACTTAATTAATTTACCATTTAATTAGGCCAAAGTTCGGCGTAAAATCACATCTCAATTGCATATCACATAAGATGAGGTATGATCGCTTTAATCGAGTCTGTAAATTAATCTAATCTAATTAATGTGCTTAAACAGAGTTTTAATTTGGAAATGTTGTACTTACAATCCATATAGGAAAAACTTTATTTGCATTAACAGTTTTGCTTTTGACAAGGAGTACGCGGGGCTAATTGTATCTGGTTGCGTCAAGTTGATGGCGACTCAGACTTGAGCTTTATATAAATTTAAATTTTTATTTGAACTCGTTGCGCCATCTTCAATTTTTCCATTAAATTTCTTAAATGACGTTCTTTCCCACACCTTTTACCATTTTATCGTTCCTCTTCTCAGTTAAATATTTGCTTTTTGTCTTTATTCTCTGCTTGCCATTTTGGTTTCATTAAATTTCGTTGTTATTCAGGTGTCACCGTCTTTGCTCTTCTGCAGCCCAAAAGCTTTTAACGTAAAGTGTGTTGACTTTTTCGTTTCTTTTTTACATTGCAAACTTTATTATGTAACAACGTTGTTTTAAAAATTTTTTCCGTTTTTACTTTTTAAAAGGCCCTTGTTTTAACAAAAAAAAAAAATCATTAACAATCCTACAATACATACAAGACGACACCAACGACTGAAGTGATTGTTGCTAAGGTTTCCCTTCATGTTACGGTTTGCCAAGCATAATTATCGTTACAAAAAATTTTAATTTTTTGCCTCAAATTAATAAAATAAAAAAAAAAAAAACTGCTGAGACAGGTGGCGGGCCTGAGAACTTCTTTTTTGTATTTGCCATGTTAAAGTTAACAAAGCATGAAATCAAATGTAAATAAGTATGAAATTTAAAACATTCATTTGCGTTTCTTTATTTTCTTATTTTTTTTTGACAACGACAAATACGATATGAAAATTAAGAAGATTAATAAATAATGCACACAGATCTAGTATTTTAAAGGACGCAGCAAAAGAAGCAGCATTTCAGGTATTTTGATGGTTATTTCGAATGTGTTCTCTCGTTTTTGTTCTAAAGCTAATTTTGACATAAAATAGGTAATATATTATCTGGAATTATCTGTAAACTTTTAAAGTAGTCTCAAGAAGAGTCCTCTAAAATAATTGTACTAGTAGAATTTTCCAAAACCGTAGCAGCCTAAGAAAATTTTTGGCACGTTTCTACGCAGAGGAGATTTTTTTCCTGATGTCTTCAATTTGCAAAACGTTAATAGAACACACTACAGGCTTATGAACACCTTTAATAGTACTTTTGCTGCAGGATTCTATACTGCTTCTGTAAGAATGATCTGGCTACCCTAAATAAGTATAAAATCTTCCTTCCCTAACTACTGAGCTTCGGAATATTTACTTAGCTTGTCTTTTCCGAACTTGCACTCAATTTGAGCAGTTTCCCCGGACACCTTAAAAGAGGAAACGGGGTTTGGTTAGTGGGTGGAACAGCCTATCCTCAAAAAACTGTAGGACTGTCTAACGTTAGAAATTCGTAATGATAGAGATGTAGTTCCTGGCTCTATTTACTAGTATCCAAGTGTCGACGAAATGCGGTTGTCCTGCAACAGACTGCTGGCTTTCGTAGAGACTGGATAGTTTGCAATCACCTCATGAGTCGCAATAAAGCAGGATGTTCCTTTGGAATTTCGGTCTACAGACTTCTTATGCTGTACAAGCAAATACTGTCAAACCAATTTTGGTAATGCAAAACAGCTACCGAAAAAGTTCTAACGTTGGTCAGCAGTCTTGTTGATTAGATAGATTAGCAGGAAAAAATTTCTTAGCCTGGACTCCGGATGAATTGTTACCATATTTGATTGCTTGATTTTTTTTTTGGAAAATCACGTTTTTATGCTGTAATTTTATTTCTGTTATAAACTTATTCTCTGGTCAGCAGTAATTCCTGTCATGTTTCATATCTTTTCTTCTAGGATTATGTTTAATAATAGATATTTTTAAAGGTTTAAGTGTTTATTGTGTGAAATTCCTTCATCTGTTTCCAAACGAAGGCAATAAAATCGCTATCTGATTGTGTTGTAGAAAGCACACACGTAATTGTATCATAAAAATGAGGAGAAAATAAGATAAACCAGAAAACAAAAATATGTGGTTTTTACGTTTATTTTATATTTCTGTTTCTTAAAGAACTTAAAAATATAAAACATTCGCATTGCTACAACTAAAGCAAGTATTAAGAACGTGAATTAGTAAAAATGGTGTGTGTAAAATTCTTCCATTTGCGTTGCGAGCCATTAAGTTCTTAAAGGCATAATGCCTTAATAGAAATTTCAACAGCGTCATCAAGTCACATGATTTTATGGCTTTTAGTTCTACTTAAAGCCTTTAAGTAGACTACGAGTAAATTTGGTCAACCATTTTGTTTTTCTTTCTTATAGATAATTGCAATTTAAACGAAATAACTTTTAGCTGCTATCAGATGTGAATATATTACGTTTTTTAATTAAACTATTTATTTCCATGCAATGGATTATTAATTCTTAAACCCATCAGGCTGTGCTAAAGTCACTGGTGGAAAGCTCAATTAACTTTAACATGAAAAAAGTATGCATTGATATAAATGTCATGTGCTGTCAAGAATATGATAAAACAAAATATATTTATAAAATCTTAAAACTATTTACGCAAGTCGTTTTTACAAATAAATATTTTGCCGTTTTGGCTCGTTGGTGAGGAGTTCATGTATCAGTTTTGCTTATCCGCGTTGCTGTAAAAATTATCAAAAAGATGACGGTAAAAGATAGGCAATAGCATTTTGAGGACTGATGCCAGTGAAATTATCACTAAGAAGGGCTACTATTGGAAATTAAAAATAAAAACAGAAATGGAAAACATGTTCTGTATAAAAAAAAAATGAAGGACCCAAGGCATACATTTGGAATAAAAGCCAATTCTGCATATCGGTTCACACATACAGGGTAGGGCATAACTCAAAACTCCTGCGGCCACTTCTTTATAGGCTTTGCTGTTTCTTATTGCAATTGCTAAAAATTAAATGTATCAAGTACGGGGCTGACGACCTTCGTAGTGATTAGTCTCCTTGCAGTTGCTACCCATTGGTCTGTTTCACTTGAAGTGGCATAAGAAGTTGGAAGTATATTTGAAATTCGGACCAACGTTGAAAATTTCATGAACCTGTTGTATATGCTTTGCGTATCTTACGCGCAATGAACAAGTTGTCTCTGGGGGGCACATGTTCACGTTTGTGCTCGAAGAAAACGCGTTTGTTCAAGTTGATGTATAGCTCGACACTACACAACATGTTGACACTCGTGCTATTCTAGTTGAGTTTAATTAATTAATTTTGCATAAGCGGAACAGTTGTAAAATGTTCAGTACTTTGGGGACAATTTCGTTGATAATATGAATAAAATTAACAAAAGCTAATCCACGTGGCTTAACACAATGACACAGCTTAAATTCGCGTTCCTCTGGCGCTATATGTGCTTAGAACACGTACCAAATTTTCGCGTTAACGTTGGGCAATAACAGCAGCGTATCTTGGTTTTCTTTTCGTTGCTTAGAAGTTCTTAGGTTCTTAGCTGCGGTATTCTTGGTTCGTCTCTTACCATTGGTGAAGCGGTAAACGGCATGTACAAACCGTCTTGTGAAACAGCAATCCGCACTCTAATAGCCTCGTTGTCTCTACTTTTCCCTTTTTTGTCTTGTCAATGATTTGTCTTTATTTTTCGGTGATTTTTTTAACTTTTCAATGTTTTACGAACGTGTTTCTCTAACCTTCAACACTGTTCCTCACTATTCCTGCCGCCATAGCAGCGAAAATATAAAAGCCGTGTTCGGGATTTCTTGTGGAACAGCAAAACGGCCTTCTAATATCTGGTGTGTCTTTATTTTTTGCATATTCTTTAAATAAGTGGTTAAGTTCAAGCATGAGAAATGAATTAAAACTAATTTTTGGGCAAAAACTTGCAAAAAGTATTTTTAATTATGAATGTCTGTTTAAAGTTTAAAGTGTGGTGGGCGCTTCCTTTTGTCAGGTCAGATAATTGTATGTGTAAAACAAGTGTATTTTCTAATTGTTGTAAATCTCTTTATTAACATTTTGCTGTTTAATCATACTTATTATGGTTCTCGAAATCTTCGGGAGTTTGTGAAAGGTTAAAGAAAGAACACTCGAATTTCCTCTAATCTACTACCAGCTCTTGAATATTTCGAGAACACTGATAAGCACAATTATGAAAGTTTAACATTTTTTCTTTCACTTTATTTACACTAGAAAACTGCTTTATGCATACAGTTTATAAATTCCTTTTTAAACATCTGCAAACATTTATGAGGCCAAACGAGTTTCTAAGCCGTACAACCTATTCAGGACAACAGCAAAAAAATCTCTCCAGCACACTCGTGTCTACATGACTTTATTTCTATTTGATTACACACCTTAAGTGTTTAAAATTTAAATTATTCGCACACATGCAAACTCACACAAACTCAGTACGACCCAAACTGGCTTAAAATTTATATATGTATATTACATAAAAAATTGCGTTGCTGTTTATGTATGTATATAATATGCATATATTATATGTATGTATATGTGTGTACATGTATACCGTGTGCCTTCTAGCCTGCAGTAATATGCATATATTTTCGTTATTATCATCTTTAATCATCTCTGTTTTTGTATGTACTTATTTGTTTTCATGAGTTTGGCTACTTTAATATTTTCTACCGTTAATAATTCTCAATATGCACAATTTCGTCCATGTATGTACGTAAGTATGTATGTATACATATATCTACATATTGCCACATGAGTTTGTCTCTTCACATTTCTATATCCATATGTACATATACGCAGCGCATATTTTCACACACACAGACGGTGGTTTAATCCACTCTACTCAGATTTAATTGAACTTTATATTGTGTAAATATCAGTTTCGTATGGCAACGCTGGCAGATTTGTCTTCAAAATAATGAACGCGTCAGAATGTTCCCAGGACTTTTAAGAGAGCCAGATTAATAAAATAATGTAGTTTTGCTTTATGAAAACGAGGCAAACACGACAGGAATTAAATAATAGGCGTGGATGTTGTAAAATTTTTTAGGCAAAGAAAAATACGTGACTGAAGTTCAGAGTATTGCGCTGCTTGATGAACTTAAAAGTACGTTTTCTGCTTTTCCATCTCGAATTTTTCCCACAAACGCTCAGTAGGGGCGTACAAGAAATTGAAAGATAATACCGGGGTCGATGGAACGTACTCGTAAATATGATGCCGTACTCGTAAATAAACATTGTAAAAAGTTCATAAAACACATTACAAATACACCTATTTTCTGTAAGGATATTGACGATCCATATATCTATATATTCGCTTGAGGTTTCTGCACACATACAATATACAAAAATACATAACTTAAAATATTGATTTAAAAAAATTAAATGTTACTGTATTAATTTTACTAAATTTGCACATAAAATTGTTGAGTTTTGTTATTGGGGTTTCGTGTGCCATTGTGAATTAGTTAAATCTACAATGCTGTTGTTAAGACCAACCACATTGTTGTCATACCCAACCATACTTTAAATATCGGCATTTCTGGCGAAAGTTCTAGCGACACCAATAAAATAAAAGTTGTTGAAAATACTTAATTTTCATCACATATTCATATTTAAGTAAAAAAATTATATTTATACGTAACCCATTTCGAGATATCCAATTGCAAAGTCGCAAAAGCGCAACTCTTAAATTTGGACTTGACTTTGACTTTGACTTTTGCTAAATAATAAATAAACTTTTTTTGAGGATACAATCAGAGTCACTGTATATGACTTTCAGTAAAAGTGATATGACTTTTACTTAAATGACGATGCTTATAAAGCATTTAATAACTTCACTAATTAGCAATACTAATCACAAAGTTTTAAGTAATAAATAATATAAAATAGTTCTAACCAATTGATTGTTAACAACCACAACAAGCAATTTATTGTTAATTCCTTAAGATTTCAAAATGTGAAAAATTAGTATTTCTAACAACCTGGCAATACTTACTTGGTGTTACATTATGAGTACATTTACGCATACTCACTTATGAACATGTATATAAGTAGATGTGGCAAAATTAGTATCAGGTAGTCCATTAAGTAAAATTGAGGATACACATGCGCATTGTAAATACACATTCTTGGTTTGATTAGTTATATTTAGCGTATCGCCTTGTATGATTTATTGTACCTGATTAATCACCTGCCCTGAGATAGTTAGTAGAAATAATTACGAACCTTAATTGACTGCGTTTCCCAAAGCAAATAAAGAACCGTAAAATATCAACAACAAGACTACCTGACAAACATTTGTAGTTATCGGCATCATGTGTCTTCTGTTTATTCTTTGAGAAGCAAGCGAACTTCTCTTGAAGACATATACAAGAAAAAGGAAAATTCAAGATACTACCGCCTCAATAACTATGGAACATTTATCGGAAGCGTTATCTATAAAATACCGGGAAAAGGCAAAGTCAGACATTACAAGGCAGTGTGAATAGCAAGTCCACAATGTCTGAACAGGACAAAAGAGAGAATACCTGCGCCACTAAATACATCCCCTACAAAGAATATTTTAGAACACCCTTTAGCATTATTTGTGGACTTTGGATTGTCAAAGGAAAAAAATTCTATTTTAGGAACCTCTTTAAAGCACCATAATGTTAATGTACTTCTTCATTTCACTCAAGGTTTACCTGAAGAAAAACAGAACTCACATCGCTCAATAAATGAAGTTGTGATGGATTATCCGGTCAAAGCGCTCAAATGGCATGACACCCACAGATTGAAATATGTTTTTGTCCTCTGTAGTTCCCTTAAGACTTATTTTAATATCCAAGGAAGTCTACAGTGACCAATAATAAAAATCAAATTGATACACCTAATCCTCCTGTTTTTGAATTAAGGAGTGGGGAAATTGTTCTTTGAATGAAATTTCAGACACCTCATCAACTTTGAACGATTCAACATGAGTACAACTACAAATATGAAAGAAAGGAAGAAACGTTTGACGAGAATAAATCACTAAAGGAAAAGCAGACTTTAAGAAAAAAAAGTCGTACAAGAAGAATTTTTTTAAAAACTTAGACTGAAAGTAGACTATCCAAGTTATGGATATGAAAATACAAATGACATAATTTTTTGGTAATGATGAAGTGACTGCTCAAATTACTCGTGTGCCATCAAGTTGGTACATCCCCCATCTGCTTTTGTTCTTGTTGCTGTTGTTAACACGAAACAACTTTTTCTACTCCATTTTGCTCATGTTGGTCTATTCTATTTCCTTTATCTCCACCAGTTGAACGCGGACTACAATCAATTTTTATTGCTGCTAAAGTAGTCTATTAGCATTAATATGGGTAAAGCAAATCGCTTTATGTGGGAGAGATATCCAAAATTGAGCTTAACAAGGATTCAGGGCTGCCAATAAGTGAAATGTCGAAAAAGAATCAGAATCAGTTGTATCCGCATTCCCCAGTAATAAGTCCAAATATGGCAATAATAATAAAAGCATCAATAATAATCTGATTTCTGAGGCTGATAAAAGAGCAATTTTGAGCGCAGTCTCATGAGTCATCCTCAAAGATCAGTGCAATGTTGAAGCGAACTTATCTGAAATTCAGAGAGTGATGCCGAATACTCCACATTCAAAAAGGCTAAAATTTAAGAAAACGCTGCTGTCTTTTAATTTTTTAACTTAAAAAATTTTACTGAGCATTAAATTTTTTAACAAGGCCACGAAAAACAATATAAATACCGAGATGAAAAAATTGCAATTTTTTTCAAAATTAACTTAAAAAAACTGCTTTAAAAAGGTATAATGCAAATGTCCGTATCCATATTTTATAAACCACATTATTAAAGAAAGAACTATAAGTTTTGTCCTGTTTAACGATTTTGTAATAATAAACAATATTGTTATTGCCAAAAGTTGCCATAGAAGTATATATTTACAGAAAAAACAAATTAATATAAATAATACAATAAAAACGATTAATATAATTCATATAATTTGAGCACGTCTGGAGCGCTTAGGAAGCTACGAGTAGAGTCAAATTTTATTCTTTCACTGGAACAAGAGAACAAATTACGGGCATTTAGTCTACTTTCCTACTTCAGATTATTATGGCATATGTCTATGAATATACGCATTCATAACATTCCATAATATTCTAAGATACGAGTACTTCTATGAATGTTTGCGAATTTATTTTATTGGACTTCGATTTGTTTTCTTTTCCAATAGTTTTTGATATTTGCACAAGAAAATAACACAATTCCAGTTACTAAACAATCCGAATTGTTAATTATTTATTTATGTCAATGACTTACGAATAACTTCAACATACATATATTTTGCATGATTTAACACAATTCATATTACGTATGAACAAATGTTTTGTTCTAGGTCAAAAACTTTGTAAATGTTATTTTTAAACCCAACCATATATAAACCTTCGTAGGTGGTGACAGTAAAACTACTGCAATAAAAACATGAACACGTTTATGTTGTTGTATACGATGTATACAGCGATGTATACGAGTGTTTTAAAACAGAATAAAATAGTGTCGCCCCAACAATAAACGGTTTTCACTCTGCGTGAATTCATTTTAATCAATTAGATCATATTATTGATATGCGGAAACGGAGTTAGTTTAAAAAAACAGTGACATTTCTGCATCCTTAATTATTCTTTATTTAAATAGTGAAAAGATTGTTCATTAGAGCAGGAACTATTTTCGCTGGTATCCATGCAAATTCTTCAGCACAGTATTTGTCTTGATTGCATTTTTTTTTGTTGTTTTTTCTGTGCACTTCTTATTATATAACCTTTTGCCTTTAAGTCTTTTTTTTGTTTAAACTTTTTTAAAAAATGTATAATATTAATTTATTTCTGAAATGAAGATTTTCCTACATTACTTTTTAACTTATAGCCAGCTGAAATTCAGTATTCATATGGGACGCTGCATAAGAAAATCCACCTAATGGGTCCAAACAAGCTTTTGACTAAAATGCCATTTAAGATTTCACCTTTGCCCGGCATTTTCATGCTGTGCGCGGTCTCATTTTATTTTTGCATTATATTCCGATGTTTTTGAATTTTACATTCAAATCCAAGAAAATGAATTCGTGAAATTTCATTTCGTATGCAGGGCCACAAATGTGATTTTTGTACCGAATTATTGTTTATTGAAATTTTTTGTGTTGCATTTTCATTTTAACAGCATAAATGCATTTTCATTCTCGCATTTTTTAGTGCTGGTATGCGTGAGCCATTATTGTAAAAATTGTAAATTTTATTTTGTGAAAGTTTTTTAAACGAATACGATTTATGCCGCTCAGATGCTTGTTCTTTTATTTCTTTTTCTATTTGTTTTGCAACATTTTTCAGGCTTTTATTTTAATGAATTGTTATTGTTTTGGCTTTTAAATGACTGGTTTTTTACGGAATGCCTTTTAATTTTTCCTTGTTTTGTTAATATCAATTTAAAGTCAATATTCAATAAAAATTTATTAAAATGCTATTGATTTTTTAAAAAAGTAAATATATCTACTCTTATATATAATATGGCGTAAAAAAACGACAACTACTATTTGACTGACTTATGGGACCATGCACCAGCCTTCTTATCACCAGAAAAGGATATCATTTTCAAGAATATGATGAAACTCCTTTCGACGCTGGTCCCCTTTCTACCAATTAAAATTTGGTGTGGAAGTTTCAGAGATACCTGCAGAAATGAATTCGTACATGAACTTCCAAATTTGATTGCCGGGACGACCCAGAAAGTGTCTCTACTCTACATCCCAGAAAGCAAAAGGGCCAAAGTTTGAGAATACGTGCAACCTTGGGGGATATAAACAATTAACGCGAACATTTTTGTTTGTTTGGTCCATCAATTAATACATTATACAATTATCGTACTAAGTATTTGGGCTCATAGTATATTCTTTACGACCTTTTATGTTTGTATAAACAAATTAAACAATGTATAGTTGTACAATGGAATTTGTTTAATTGACATTTCGCATTTCGCCCAGTCGCTGCAGCGCCCCATAAGAAAAACATTGCAATCATTCCTCTCATGAGCGGGCGCGGACAAAGAAAGTTCTTGACAAAGAAAATTCTCTTGTAGGGGTATTTCGATTGTTTTTTCGAAGTTTTTTCATATTATAATTCACAAGTAATATTTTCAAAATGTGGTAGGATGAATATTTTCTCTCACATAGTTTTGAATCTAAGGCAGGCAGGTAAGTATGGCTTTTAATATATGCTCTCACTTACACGATTTTGGAGGTTCCCCTAGATTGCATAGACGTGCGTTTTATATTGTAGTTTGGAAGCAATATTTATTCGTTTTTACACCCCTTGCCCTACACTTTAAAAAAAATTTAGGTCGAACTCTTCCATGTACAGAAAGAGTTTGAAATTTGGTTCACAATTGACGATGTTGTTTGATAATCCATTATTCCGCCGGGCAATTTAAGACACCCTCCTCCATTCCTTCCTATCTCCAAAGACAAAAATTTGTGGACCTTTTCTATATGCAAAAAGAAATATGCTCATTTACATTATAAAATTTGTTAAAAACTAAGTGGAAGAAGTAAAATTATTTTAAAAAATAATAATAATTCATTCGAGAGCCCGAGTTAAATGTTGTGAAAATTTCAGCAAGATCGGTCCAGCGGTCTCCTATAAGGTACAAATATATATATAAACAAACGAACACAGATTCTACTTTATATATGTATGTAAATATGTATGTATATATATTTTGAGTATGGTTTTTGTTGAATTAGTACCAATTAAAATTGTCTGCTTTGATTTTACTTATACCAACCGTGTACACAGACTTTTGTTCTCTTTTTTTTAATGCGGCGAGAATTTAACAATATTTTTGTTCTACAAAGTTGTACTACCTCGTATTACCATGTAGAGAGAAAGAGACCTTTATTAGTTAAGAATGATTTCTCGTTTAGACTGTAAGTGTTGCGCTTCTGGTATAATCTGTATTTGGATAAACATTTTCACTAATTTTAAAAACCGCAAGTGAGAGAAGACCGATGAAACTTTTGGTACTCGTAATAGGAAAAGAGAAATGAAAAATTCAATATTTCCAACTAAATTTCCGTCTTCCTTGTGTCTTTGTTATTGAAAATCTAATTTTAAAACTTATTTAGTCAAAAACAAGACAAATTCTAAATGCAGTTTTTTCATAATAGGGGAAAAAGCAATATTACTGCGGAATCTTTAACCATATTTAGTGGGTCACTTTCGTATTTCTTTTTTATTTTTAACCGAAATTTTAAATTCATATTGCTCGGCTTACGTTTTTAATTCAAACGATCTGCAATTTGGGAAATTTGACTCCAAATAGAAAAAAGCTTTTGTAAATACTTAGTCCCGAATAAAGTGAAGGCACTTTAAAACTCTGTACATTTACTTACTCATAAACTAATAATATTTTTAATTTTTATTTCAGGTTCGTAGGCTTTAATATCGTGTTCAAGTAAGTACTCTTCAGCCACCGTATATACATATGTATGTATGTGAAACGCTTCATGACACAAGTCACTGATTGCAGTGTAAAATTATCAGATAAATAAAGAGAGAAATTAATTTCTTTTAATTATCCTTTCAAATCTAAAAGCTTCCTTCAAAGAACACAAATGACGAAAAAGCAATTAAGTTGAAATCGGACTTAAAGTGCACAAACAGGATTATAGTTATAGATAACCCAACAGTTTTTCCTCCGAAATCAGCACGGCCATCAGTTCATACAGATTGACTTCTTAACTTCGAAACAGGTATTATGTTGGAAGTATAGAAAATTATTTATTATAATATATAGCGGAGTGATTGCACCGCGCCATAAACTTAGATGCCGGCATGCGAGTACCAAAAATGTGTTAAAATAACATTCATTTATAAAAGTCTCCGACCCGTAGAATCTTCGATTCCGAACCTGTGGGACAACGCATTAGAGGACGCCCACGGAACCGATGGCGCACACAAGTGGAGAGGGACCTCAACCAACTTGGTCTGCAAAATTGGAGAACGCTGTTGGTTGAGGCCCAGGTTCACCCGGACTGTAGCGCCAAAAGAAAAAGAAGAAGCAATGGACACCACGTGCCTTTCACATAAGTTTTCTTAATAATTCAGTCGTTTATTATAAAACGACATTAAATTAGCTCCGTCCTAAGAAAATTAATTATTTTCAATGTTCGTTTTAAGCAGCATTATTTTTTTAGGTGAAAATAGCCAAAGGACCGTTGACTGGCACAGTTTTCTAATTGGCAGTCGATGGTTGTTGCATACTAGTTCCGATTAATTATATGTACATGAAATAGAAAAACTAAAAACAAAGCAATTAATACATTTAACACATGTATTAAACTTTCAGAAAATGTCTACAGTTTGTATTCTGAACAACTGAAATTTTTTCTACAGATTTGTTTCCTCGTCACTTTTATTTCTTCACGGCAGTCTTAGTTTGATAAGACGTGCTTCGTTAATAATTCCATAATGTCCTCAATTTGAAAATTTGTCATTGTCATGCTGAAATAAAAACACACAGTTTCTGAGCTCAATTCAAAAAATAAGAATAAAGATTTTGTCCATAAAAGTCAAAGCTGATATATAATATACTAATATTACTGGCTGGTAGCCCGGAGACCGCTAATTACATTTTCTTAATTAATTAAAGATGTTGATATACATCAGTAAAACTTTAAATTACTTTCTCTTCTAATTCCACTGGTTAGCAACCTATTTTACTGTAAGAAGTACGGTCTGTAGTTGTATTATATTTAAATACATTAATATGATGTGCACAGTTCAATTTTGGCTGAAGAATTAAAGTAATTGGAAAAATCAAAATTAAGTCGAGTCAAGCTGAAAGTGTTGTGAGCAAAGTTATTGCTTTCACTTCTCCGTCACATCTGTCTCGCAAATAGAAGTCAAACTATAACAAACTACATACAAATTTAAGGGCGTCTTTTATAACTATATATGGAAATGCTTATTAAACGTAAAAATATACATGTATAAATCTTGCACTATCGGCTTGGTAATATCGAGAAACATACGTTACACAAAACTATTGCCTCAATTCGCTTCATTTTTATGACAAAAGTATATTATCGATACTTTAAAGCAGAATTTTCCATTTTAGTTTGACTTCGTGGAAGCCAGAATAAAAATATAAATGTTCGAATTTTACATTCATGTAATCTAATAGACTTTATTACAACCAATAATTTTTCTGGTTTATCTCAATCTCATAAAAACTTACTCCCTCCGGACAATTCTATTAAATAATCAACTTAGTTATCAATACATGTACATAAATGTATGTAGATGAATTTGACCTCTGTCTCCAATTTTAACACAACTTTTGATCGCATTAAAGGAAATTTATACGTTTGCGCTTCACATATTTATCTGTGTACACATGTACATAGACACGTACTGGGGCATGTCAATATGTGTGTGTGGATGCCCATTCACTGATTTGTATTATATTTGTAATATGAAAATAATGTCATTATTTACAACTTTAGTTGATTGTTACAAACGAAAACAAGATTTAAATGTGACATTTTTAGTGAAAAAAGAAAACATTCATCAATGACAAAATGTTTGCACACGTTTTGTTGGAATTTCAACAACAGCACTAACACCAACAAACAGTCTTAAATGACCACTACAACAGTGGCTGTACCCGTAGTAGCTGAACTACATACATATGCAAAAAAACTGTTGACATAAATTTAGGTATAAGAGTGAGTATGTGGGTATAAAAAAAGATGTCAGCGAAACAAAAGAGGGCACAACTTGACATCTCAGCGACACAATAAATCAAATGTATGCTGTAAACACAGTCCCCCACGCACACACTGAGTCGCGCTCTGTGTAAACTTTGCACACATACATACATCTTTGTCCTCCACCATACGCTCTACATTTAAAATTCATTAAATAACTGTTGTATTGTAGGGGGTGTCATCGGCGCATGTTTCCCTTAAGCATGACGGGCAGTTTAGAGCCACGATATTTGTTCCCTGCTAAATCAATCAATCAGCATAAGAAAAGTTTTTAAATGTCAAAAGGTTTTAAATGTTGCCTAGCAGTTATAGTTGTTAATTTTTCCCAAAACTTGTTTACATTCTTGAAATGAAAATATATTTGCAGTTATAGTTAAAGGTGTATTTAACGATAATATTATAGCGAACTCATTTGCGATGCAACATAAAATAAAGATCAGATAATGCTAACAATTCTAAACTGGTCATTTATATATAAATCGGGAACAAAACTAAGTACGAGTTAGCACGTAAGTACACTAGTTAGATTTTTACTAAAACTAAAGATGGCCAACAGGAGTTAGCAGATTCTAATTTAGTGTATAAAATATACTGCAATGGGAATGATAACGAACATTGTGATAAGGCCTATATAGGAACAACAGATTATAAATTGAATTCTAGAAGTGCGACATATACAGACGATTTCAAAAAGCATCATGTACGTATTCTTCACACAAAACTGCAATGTCGTACAATACCTCTAATCTGCATCCCAAATTTGGGAACATCTTTATGTTAAGCACAAGAAATTCATACAAACCTACATATGTACATGTTGAAAATATTGCACATTGTTAAGATTCCATTGGAGGAGTTTAAAAATTATACCAGCCAAGATCAAATTGGAATAGAAATAAGTTTTAGGCTTTCAACATATAAAAACAAAATATCGTCTAGAAGACAGAATAAGAGCTTTGTCTCGGGTCATTTAAAAAGTTTTTCATTTCTCTTCAAATAAATAGTGTTGCTTAATATTAAATGTTATTAGATAATTGTGTTGAGTATTCTGCAGCTCTACATTTCTTTCGAATATATATTTTTTTTTTATAAAACTAAAAAAAAAACAAAATATTAAAAATATTCTGTGCAAATATGCAGAGAGGAAGGAGTATCGACACATTGATGGACTGTTTAAAAATAATTTTTGTAAAAAACAAGGTAATTTAAGGAATTAATTAGATTGGAAACGATGGGCAATTTATCTACACATACATATATTTTTATTTCAACTTCGCACTCAACAATCAGCTGTTCTGCTTAACTAATTAATGTTTATATATTAGACCTTGTATAGGAATTTACAAAATAAATACATAAAGAAAATAAGTATTTCTTGCTTAGTCGTATATTTTACATTGGAAAACAACATACATAAATATTTTACATAAAAAATAACGCCTGGTTTTCCTAGATTCAATTCGATAAACAAATTTGTCTCCCGAACTCAACGCATTTTTGTCTTCTATCACAATATTTTATTGAAGGACACTTCAGTTTCTACATGTTCAACAAAAGTTGTCCCCTGAAGCAAAGAGTATATTTAGTGTAAATCACAGGACTCGATCAAAAATAAATTTTGCGCTGCATCAGCGAAAGTTTTGTTTCAGAGATTTCACTGAACGAACAACAATGTTAGTTGCAAAAAAGAATAGGTGAATGGTTGTTGGATCAGAAAATATTTTACTGACATTTTTTGCAACTCAATAAACAGAAGAAGTGATTTTCTTGTTCGACACACTTTTATCTGATTGACACAAGTGAGTCACATACATGAAACTAAGAAAGAGTAATTCATATTTAAACTTAAAATTTTACGCATCGCACTTGATGAACAATTGTTCTTTTTATAGTTAATTCAAAATCGAATTGTCTGTGCATATAAAATTAGCACATCGCGTATATTAATTTATTCGTTTTTAATATTTGATATTTTATATTAAGTTTTTAACTTAAAATGTAAAAGAAAAATAACGATTTCCTCAAATTTTAAAACGTTATACAAAATTAATGAAAGAAAAGCAAAATGTCAGAATCGCCGCTGAATATTTTTCGTAACCTTTCTAGTACACAGAGAGAAAACATCAAACATAAACTGTTAATTTGATAAACCTGTTTAGGTTTAAAAAAAGGTTCCTGCTTCCTTTGAATTTTATATAGAAATTTTATAATTTAATATTTGCTAACTCAATATTTTTTTCTGTGCAGCTGCTCCCAAAGCCAACAAATAAAAGCTGCGGTTACAAATGCATATTAATCGACGCACAATTGCAGTTTGTTTTAATTCCATTCTACAATTTGTTTGACTGTCATGCACCACCGCACTTCCACCCACTTCAGTGATGGAACTCGACAAAAAAAGTACAATAGGCTTTTTTCTTCTACCTCAATAGCAACGAAGGGGAGCTTTAAAATCCATTTGTATTGCCAATTTACTCTCACTCGTTTGTATCCCGTTTTACCAACAAATAAGGCTTCACAAGAATGCACAAAACCAGCAAATAACAACCAAACATTTGCATATTATATGTACATTAAATATTTGTATCTCCATCAGTGTTACCGCTTTGGTTGTTAAGTTTTTTTTTTTTGAACTTGGTTGTAGAAAAGTTTCCTTTCCAATCGATTTCCGTGTGAACAATGTGATTCACAATCATTATGAGTGAGCGGAAGCTGTGTTTCGCATTACCCTGTAAATTTGTTATCATTTTTAAAATCACTTTGATTTAGAAAATATTTTAAATGGATCAAATCTTTTTCTTTTTTTAACAAATCTACTTAAGCGTTATTCAAACTCTTTAATCAGTTTTCGTTAAAGTGATAATTAATGCATGTTTGTCAAAAACAACTACTTATGTACGTACATACATGTCAAATAATACTCAAGTCATTCCTGTATTACTTTTTAATAATTGTATGATGTTGCACAGGTGCGTATCGATAAAATAATCAAGCCGTTACTTGATTACTTCTAAGTAGAGTAGACGACTCGCTATGAGAATATTTCAACACAATTTATAACTGCTTTTACTGAAATGAATATATCACTGCGATGTGTCTTGTCTCTTGTAGGTTTCCTATTGATAATTTGCTATTCATAAGAAAAAGTTGTCACGCAATATTTTTCATACAAGTAGTCGAAAATTTTAGAATTAGAGAATTATACGCCGTAATTATTGTATTTCAATAAGTTTGTTTTTTTTTACCTACAACCGATGTGCCATAGTTTTTCACAATGACTTTGCTTTTCTGCCATTATTTTCGCTGTTGCAGTGAACATTTTGGTGTTGAATAAATAATTTTGTATCTACTGCTAAAATGTCTCTACAAATCCACATTCAACAATAAGTTTAATTGAAGCTGTGATTGCTATCAACGATTGCTCTGGGCATTTCTTTATTCATTTTTTTTCCAAACATTAAAAGTAAACTAATATTTACTATAGACACTGCTACTACTGACTGGGTAGTCTTCTTGGGTACTAATAGATGCGCATTAGAACTAGTCTCCTACTGTATCGTGTTTAAAATGTTCAGTGCTATAGACACTTCATATTAGCGTGTCATTGAGAGTGTCTTAGAACCATAAGTGGCCAGGTATTCATTAGCTAATTTTTGTAACTTCTGATATGTGCACTAATAAAACACGGGTTGGGGAAGTGGTAAAGTAAAATGCTAGTTACAAGAGGATTCCAAAAATTGTCTTACGGGTTATAAAAACGTTTGAGCTTGTGATACCAGTAGCTAATTTAACTGTATAAAATACTTCGGAAATGTAACGTTTACTTTTTTCTACCTTTAAACTTTATTGGATTAGGCTACAAATATACTAATATATTTTAATAATCTGTCAGAAAAGGACGCAAGTTTCTTTTGTGCTAAGTTTGTTTTAATCACTATACCCCGTTATGTTTTTTAGTTCTACTTTTTAAATAGAGGCCAGTTTCAGATCAGGAATTAAGCTGTCCTAGACTTGAGCTTCCTTTTAGGGCATAACTAAATTACTCTTTAAATTTTCTGAAACATTTTCTCTTCATTAATTTATTTTGCACTTTTATTTTTTAAATAAAACATTACGGACTAATTTCAACTCTGTTGAGCATAATAAAATTAACAATTATTAAACTGAAACAGTCAGTGGTGACTAATTTGTATTTTTCTAAGCTTTGGCGGGAAATTGTAAATCTAGTGATTTTTCTTCTTTCGTGGTAAATATGTATTAGATTTACAAATTTAGTTTTCCGACCTTTTTTTTTTTATTAGATACGTATAAGCACAAATAACAAAAATCATATAGTTTCAAGTTAAATTTGCCTCTGTCGTATTTGGATGGCGGAATGAAGGCTTTACTAGTTATCGAAGTTCGGTTTCGATAAGTTGAACCATCAGTATTTTTCTTGGGTTCTGGCTTTCTTCAGCCCCCCCAATACACCTTGGATAAAATATTAGTTCGCCTTTTGTGTTTTGACATTAAAAAAAATACTCGTATATTTATAAAGTGTATTGCGAAGATGTTCCATAACATCTCAATTCACATGAACATTGGACTTGCCATATTAGCTGACTGCGCCAACGATAAAAATTTGTTTAAGCGAATGCTGCTACACCATGGCAACACTAGTCTCCATGCGTCACTTCAATCACAAGCACTTGCACACTGAAAAAATTTGCATAAAATATTGTATTATTGTGATATGCTTCGGCAATTCGTCATACATAATGAATGTTTGTTTGGATATGTATGTTAACATGTGTATTTTCTTTTTGGTTACTTGCTTGTAAATACATATGTATGTATGCATAAAAGTTCTTTATTTCAATACAGTTATTCCGTTGCATGCAACAATGTACATATGTATGTAGATACATACATACATATAAATAAGTAATACAATTTTAGTTATGAAAGTTTTGTGATGAAGTTCTTAAAGTTGTTATTTCATGCCAGTTTTTATTATTGCTATTTGTCACTGTTGCAAACACATTTATTTTGTGTGGAATATAAAATGCAATTTCGCTCCTGTAACACAGTTTTTGCTTTTTTTTATTAAATGAACGCGTTATATGTGCTTTTGAAAGAATTTGGCAAAAAAAAAAATTAATATATTAAAAGGAAAATTGTATGACAAATATTGTGTATAGAATGTTTTTCTTGCAGTGAATACGGGCAGCTTTTTGTGTTCATTTTAAAGTGAATGTGCACATACATACATACATATATGTATGTAATTGAAATTGGAGATATAAAGAGTAACAGCCATATTAAAAAAGTTCTTGTTTGGAATTAGTTAATAACTGCATTAAGGTTTATATTTGTACATTTGTTATAAATTTTTATTTAGAAAACATAAATGGTTTAAACAATTTTGTAATTTTGAAGCGGCAAAATTGTAAAAAACTGCCTGAAAAAACAAACATTAATATTCTCCATAAATATATGTACGAAAAATAATTCGTATAAAATCAGTAATCAATTCAGTGTGAAAACAACTCATGGCTCTCATCTCTTCATCAAAAATCTTAACAAAAAAGTGAATAGAATGCATTAATGTACATGTAATGTTTAGCTTTTACATAGAGTGGCGTGGCCACTGTAATTGGAAAAGGGACCCATATTTGCATAAGTGCAATTTTTTATAAGTTAAAGAATCTAGTATTGAAATGAATGGGTTTAACAAAAACCTGAGTTAGTCTATATTATTGTAAATAAAAAATATGACTTAATATTGTAGTTACAATCGTATATATTTTAAATGTTCTTTCATATACAAAAAAAAGTGGTTTTCTTTTTTTACGTACAGACGAGCCTCAAATTTGCATAACAGCAGTCCTTCGGCAACTTTCTAAACTTTTGGCTTGCTTGTCAACCGCTTCTCTTTCATACTCATGAGCAAAGAAATTTAACTACATCAACAGCTATAATTATAATTTAATTTTACTTTACGTCAAAGTATTTTACTGTATATATCAAGCTAATAATTGATCATTAATAATATTGTGATTTATGGAATTTTTCTTAATAATGGATTAATATTTAATAATTAATGTAAACGCGTAGTAAGTTTTTTGAATCAGGTTCTGCGTATTTAAAATGAATTATCATTTTTGAGCAGTAGTTTTGTAGCAGCTCTTTTTGCTATCGCATAATAACGTGTTCACACCAAGACTTATTCATGGTTCGTAGCCCATGTAGTTGAAAAGGCATTTGAGAAGCAAAGAAAAAAGAAACATGTAGTGTTTTGTTAGTTATGACAAATTTTTCATTGTAAAATAGCAAATCGCAGAATCAAGGGAGATCGCATCAGCTATTTATACCTTTATGTATGTACATAAAAGAAAACTGTCAAAATGAAACCTGAATACGTTGTGTGAACAGAATGATTTGCAATCATAACTTAATAGGCAACACGTATGTTTTATTCTCTCGTCTGAACAAGGTATAAAAATTTCCAACAGTAAACGAAGGAAATTGTAACTAAAAAGACCGAGTTCTGTTGGAAGCAACAACCGAAACGTCCAATAAACACGAATTTCAACTTGCATTACTCTTGTTTCGAACCAGCCGAATTTTTTTGAAGACAATTTATGTATTCATTTATTTTAATTTTTATTTATTGGTATTCCTCTATAGGAACAAAACTCAGAGTCTTATAATTATAGTATAGGATGATCAGTTTGTAATAATTTTATATTTGTCATACAAGACGATTATAACATTCAACATAAAATTAAAGAATTAAGCAAAACAATTTTAAATAATATGAAATGAAATTAATCATACAATATTAAACATTAGGACTGTTAAAAACATTTAAATAAAACAACATATGTATAGGGTGTTTTTTATTGAGGTATAGAACTTTAAGTTGGCATCACTTTTTTAACTGGCGACCATTTTGTCAGCTGTCAAGTGATTAATATTTAGTTTGATTTGCCATTTCATCATGAACAGGTTGACAAAAGAACAACGCTTGCAAATCGTGCAAATTTATTTCGAAAATAATGGTTCAGTTCGCGAAGTTTACCTAGATACGTAGATGCTGATTTTCATCGCAAAATTGTGTTCAGTGATGAGGCTCATTTTTGGTTGAATGGCTACGTCAACAAGCAAAATTGCCGCATTTGGAGTGAAGAGAATCCACATGAGACCCTTGAGACGCCATTACATCCACAAAAACTGACTGTTTGGTGTGCTCTATGGGCTGGTGGAGTCATTGGGCCAACATACGGCCCAATATGCTCGAAAAAGTGGTTGAAAATTGGACCTGTAGAATTGGCTTTATTCGAGCCAGCCGCGGCGGCCACATGCCCGAAATCATATTTAAACATTAATGGGATAAAATTATCCTTCCAATAAAGCCAAATTGATGGACATTAAAACGACTTTCTTGTGTTTTATTTCAATTCGAAGTTCTATGCCTCTAAAAAAACACCCTGTACATACTACGTGTATGTTTCTAAATTTGACTATAAAAATTAAAAATATCTTTCCTAAAGTGCGTTGTGCTATTAACGAATTGTAAAGATGGCGGTATTGAGTTTTATAGACGAATAGCGTGGACGAAAAACTGCCATTTAGATATCAGCTTCCTAAATCTAAACTGGACCAGATTTGTATTTCTTATACACTGCGGGAATGAGAGAAGCGCAAGCAAATAATCTTTGACATGTCTTTTAAAGCATTTTATTAAATAATTTCTGTCATACGGCTTTGAGAACTTTACAATGATTGAGCCATCTTGTGTTCTATTATTATTATGTTTGTTCAGTTTTACCCGATACAATTGTTGAGCAGCACGAGGATTTATTTGAATTAATTCACTTTTTATAGATGTCAAAAAGATTCTCATTTTCCGCGGAATACCAAAAGCGATAAGGCTAGTAATTTTGAATGACCCTAGCTTTGCGCTTTACCAAATGTATGTGCTTTAGCAAATGTATAAGGCCATTAACTTGGTTTTCTATAAACTTTGGTTAACATAGTTTTTAAGATCTTGTTTCTTTTGCTTATCAAGAACTTTAAATACATATATATATATATATATATATATATTTCTATATATATATTTCTATATTATACCGATTCGACTTTTAAAAATAAAACTTGACATATAAAATAATAGAATAGAAAAAAGTTATCGATAAATAAAATTTTTGTTTAAAAGTTTTCTGTTAAAAATTTAACGATAACAAAAATGTTAGGTAAAACTTTTATCGTTGGCAAAAATTTTCAATAAAATATTTATCCATAAAATTTTTTCCTATAACGAACAAATCAATTGCAAAAACTTCCAATAGAAAATTGATCAATGGTTATCAATGACAAAAAATTTCTACTTTCCATAGACATTGCCGATAAAAAAAATTTAAAAAAGAATAAAAAATAACATAAAATTTATCGATAAAAAATCTAATAGAAACTTTATCGATTACAAACATTTTCTATACAAAATATATACATTATAAACATCTGGAATACAAAATTTTTTTCAGAAAAACGATTGCAAAAATTTTCTTTGAAATATTTAACGGCAATAAAAATTTTCTATATAAAATTTTTTGATATCAAAAATTTAATGCAGAACATTTAGAGACAACAAAAAGTTTTGCACAGAAAAGGTTTGTGATAAAAAGAGCTTTTATCGATTAAAAAGATTTTCTGGAAAAAAACTATCGACAACAAAAATTCCTCATAGAATTCTTTTTTCACTACAAATAATTAAAAACTTAAGCTCCAGATACGAGTATTTAATTTTTAATACTGGGCAATAACTTTGAGTTTTTATGTATGAACACAGATGAAATCAAAAAAAAAAAAACGTTACAAAAAAAATTTGCTAAGAATGGAAATAAGTCAATTCACAGTAGTACTCCTGAGGAAATTAACTCTAATATTAGCGAGTTTTCAACAACCTGTTCACCATTCAGAACAAAACTATACAAACGAAAATTTAAGGTTTTTTCTACTCTTATAAAACATAACTTGATGGTTACATACTCGTACTGCTCCACTCAAACATCCTTTTCAGTTTTTATTTAAATGGTTTTCATTAAGCAGAAACTTGACCCAGATTGTATGATTTATTTGCCTAGTGATGTGTTCATAGAATTCTAATTTATGGCACAAATTAACTTCAGAAAGCCAAATAATTTAAAAAGAAAACTAAATACAAATCAAAACATACTAACAGCTGTGCTAGTAACAGGAAAATTCAGATTCTTGCCAGCTGAGCATGAGAATTAAAACTACTTGATTACTTTAACGTCTTTCTTCTCACCATCATTGCCAATATGCTTTAATGAGCTCAATGATTGCATTCGTTATTTAATATTAATTAGTTTAAAAAAAAACTGACTTTAAAAGTTTAGTAAGACGCTTTTTAGTGAAGTAAATAATTTTGCTTCATCTAAACAATATTATATTTATAATTTTAGTGTAAAAAATAATTTAAATATTCAGTGCCATTTAAAATAGATTGATGACAAACCTTATGTATTTATTAGCGACATCATTTATATATTTTCTTGAAAACTTTTGCCAATATCTATGACTCACATACTAATGAAATTTGTAGGTCAACCTACCCTTATAAGAGTTATATTATAATTTTAAAACAACTTGTACCAGTGTTGCGAACAGACTTCAAATAAGAGGTAATTAAGCATTTGCATTTAATTGCCTCGGTTAATTAATTAATAAGACGCAAATCGAACACAAAAATCTGAATCTTAAATTGATATCCAAGCATCTTAAGGATGTAATGTTTCCTGTCATGCAGAGTTAATCAAGCACGGAATTTCTTAAGAAAAAATTGGAAAAATCAACGAAAGTTTTAGAGCAAAATAAATAAACGTGAAAGTTACGAGTGTTCTGCGGATGACTTGCACTAAGAAATCACCCACTTTAATGTGCTTAAATTTTCAAGCAACATTGCAAAATCATTTTCATTTACTCTATACTCGAAATACGGACTTGAACTTATATATTGCAAGCAACTTTTGTAGTAATCTAAGATGCTTAACACTAAAGTATGCCTTAAGTTAAATGCCATTACAGTTAGTTACAAAAGTAATGCGTCCAAATCAAGGCAACTACAACGCAAGTGATTTTTTTTTTAAATTAAATCTTTTTTAGGCATTAGTATAATGAGTTTGGTAAGAATCTCTCCGAGAACTCAAATAGTTTTTCAATTAATTGACATATTACTATTATATTAATGGTCAATGATTTAGTCAAGTGTTCCAGCTCCATTTCGAATTTCTTACTAATGCCTAATCCGTGAAAACTGTTTACAATGTTCATAGTACAGTAAGCAAACTTACCTTTGAAAATAGCAGTTAACTATTTGGTGAAAATTAAAATAACTCTCGAAACAACAAATTGCAAGTTACTAATTAAGTAAATATGTATATTTTGTAAATATGTATATTTTTTTATTTTGCAAATAAAAACGACCAACTTTTCCAAGCATTTACCAAGTAATAAACTATAAATTCTTTTTTTAATTAAGGAAATAAAAATTAGTATAATGTTTAATGTCTAGTCAGTTCAACTTTAAATGTGCGAAGAGCAACACAGCAATACATATCAAATAAAGATTGTTTTTTGGGAATTACTTTAACTGTTGAATAGTTTCCAAGAACGGCGCGTCTGACTACACAGGGTTTTGTTTTACTTTTGCTCGTTCTTTTATTCCGAAAAATTTTCGTTCTTTAAGAATTCAGAAAATGTTTGAGGGAAGGGGGTGGAGAGAAAGAGACAGATTTATTTGATATGCGTATTAAATTATTATAAAACAACAGTTAAAATTTTGGTGGTTATACCCAATTGAGAAAGCGGGATTTACCTTGGAGTCATCAATATACAAAATAACTGAAATTAATTTTTAATTAGTTGTAACTTGCCTGGAAAAATCTTTAAGATCATTTAATTAAAATGGCAACTTTAGACGACTTTATTGCATGAAAATAAATAAATAACTTTTTGTAGATTCTTGTTTCAAATACTGTTTTTGTTTATTCCGATATTAATAATTTTTTAACGATAATTTTCAGAGGAGAAGTAAAAGCAAAGAGTCTAATATCTAAAAATGTTGTGTTTTTGTTTAGTTTACAAAGTTTTATCTTCCTCTGATTCGCTCCACAATCGTCTTTTATGCGTCATTTCAACGACTTACAAATACACTGGAATCATGACTTGTTACAATTTTCTTTGCTCTTAAATATAATCCTCCTACCAGTAACACGCAGCTTAAAGGCAGCGGTCTTTCGCATTTTCATAATCATATTCTTTGTAAGCCTAGATGCAATAAAAATTCTCCTATTTTCAATTTTTTATAGTAGTTCTTGAAAAAGAAATTAACAATTTTGAAATAAAAACAACTAAGATGTTTCATTAAATAGAGTAAAAAAAGTATTTTTATTTGGTCAATCATTAAAAATTATAGTCGTTCTGTGGCAACTTTGTGACAGTTGCGGTAGCACTGATTTACTAAGATTGCATTATGAAATGAGGTGATCAATTACATTTTTTAAATTTGGTCAACAAATTATACGTTTCTCAAACTATTTCAACAAAGAAAAATATTATTTTCTATTTTAATTTAATAAAGTTGAAAAAACATTGTGCTTTACAACACGTTCAAATGTTTATAGATTTGTCAATATTTGTCAGATTCGGAAAAAGAATTCTTCGTACACAAAAAATATTATCGCAATATACCGATTCGACAAAATACAATTCATTAATAAATGCTTTATATACTTTGTTGGAAAAATCGTCTGTTTTCGTTCCATGATTTCCATTATGTGAGTGAAGATAAATTTTAAAATGTTTAACCCCAGACTCGAACCTGCAATATCCACATTCATAAGGATTGGCTAAGGAGTGTTCTCCAAGAAGTGTTACTTCGAAGAAATTTTATGAACTTTCTTAAAGAAAGTTTCTTTAATCTTCTTTAATGTGTGTGTTTAATTCAGATTTTTAGGGCAATATTTGATAAAATATTGTTTCAAAAATATATTATTTTATTTGTTAATATAATTATTACTAATTTCTCAGTTTTAAATGCATTTCCAGTGCAAAATTTCTGCGGCTTAACAGAGCCTGCTATTTTATTAACCGAGATATGTATGTTAGTATTGCAGGTTCTAGTCGGGCGTTAAGCATTTTAAAATTTATCATCACATCTATAGATTTTTCATGATTCTTAGTTGAATCGCGAATTCCTTTACCGGCCTTTACTCAAAGAAACAGTGTATTTTCCCAATAAATCTTTTTATTTTTTGAAATAAGGTTTTTTACTTTCGTTGTTGTTTTACGCAGAACTTTTAAAAAGTTCGTTTTAATTGGTATTTCAGTGCATATTTCTTTCTCCCTGATTTAGAAAACTCGTATTATAACCAAATTTCCATTTTAATGGTTTAATGTGCTAATTGTTGCATCTTAAGATCTCTTATACATAAATTTTAACAAAATTAGTTTAGAAACAATTTCAATATTTTGGCTAGAATGCCTTGAAAGATGAATCCTGGTGTCATTGCTTGCAAGTACATCAAGTAGGCGACTGAAATTTTCTCTCTGGCGTTGTCTACTAACTGTCCAAATTTCGCCGTATGTATGTGTGTGTATGTATATGTATATATGTATGTACATTTTTACCATTGTATCATCACTCAGTTATTTTTTCAAACTCGAGATTTTGAGGTATTTTAATACAGAATACTTTAATCGAGAAAACATTTCAAATATGTATGTGGAAAAGAGCAAACAAAAAAAATGAGGGTTATACAGTTCGTCCTTTTTCTTTTAATGAACATTTTATTAAAGAAACTTAATTAATATAGATTACACTAATCTAAATTGAACATGCAAATGACTATGCAACTGTTTGCAGTTTCCGATTATGAATAGGAAGACTTCGATTAAGCTTTTTTATTTGCTTTCATTTCCACCACTTAAGTATAATTAAAAAAGGAACAAACATATTCATATATCTCAAAATTTTATAAAATGAAGCATGTATTTTCGTCAACATGAGTTAATTATGCAATTGGATTCTTGCAGCTTTTAAACTTTTTTTTTCAAATAAAGGCGCTTGCTATTGCTATTACATACATACCTACATACAGATACAGAAAGTTATTTATATCAGCGCCTGCCATTGTGGCCTAAGCTGATGGTAGACCAATTTCAGATGGTGAACTTGCCAATAGCTGTGGGGCTTACCAGGAATACACAATTCCAGACAATGGTAGCCCAAAATACCAAAGGAGCGTTCTCGCTTGAAAATTTCCCACCCTCTTACGAATCTGTCTTTGTGGTAAATGTTTTCGAATAAGGCTGTAAATGTTTTCTGAATACAAATAAGTACATGATACCAACACCAACATTTTTTGTATTCAAATAAAAAGATTTTTTTTTTTGATATTATGTACATATATGAACTTTATCTCCTTTGTATCTTTATCTCATTTTGTAGCACAGTTTTTGAAGAAAATCGAAACAGAAGTGCATATTTTCAGAGTCGAACATTAACTAATATTTTCATTATACACTAAAGTTCAAGCACGTCTTTGAAATACTTCTTTCTTTCGTTATTATTAAAATAGTATTTCGTCGCCCTGTTTGGCGACTTCTCGTCAACAGACTCAATTCTGATTTTACTGCTTTTAACAATTTACCTTAATTTTTATTGCTAAAACATTAAAGGCAAGTTTAATCACGTTGTGCTTATTAGAGTGTCATCTCTTTTATAGGTCGTTAATATTTTTACATTTTTTGTTAGAAACAGGGTCGTAAGTGCAAGAAAACAACTTAAAAGGCAAAGTATAGATTTTGAGCGCAATTCGCTGTTTTACATTTGACTGATATTCAGAAACATTTACGCAAAACTTTTCAAAATTTATCGAGACAGCAAACACTGCATTTTAATTGCATATGTATATAATAGGCCGAAAAAGTCGACGATCCATATATAAGCCAAGGTATTTAACGCAATCCCCTTCGAAATTCGGATGTTATTTATGGAAACGTCAGGGCAATCACCTTTTCTAAGAGAGAATGTTATATTTACAGACTTTTCAGCATTCTTTTTAGATTTTAATTCGTTTCCAACAGAAGTACTAGCAGCAACAGGGCAATTGTTTGCTCTAACCATAAATATACGAGATCTTTCATCTACGAATCTTACGTAAAATTATTTGCTTGAGAAGTGCATATGCAAAGCCCAGTGTGCCAAACTCCGTCAAATACCTAATTGGTATATAAGAATTTGGTTCATTCAGTTCAAGTGAATTACAAATTTTAATTAAGCATAGAACAGCTTTCTTTGACAAACTCTGTGTGCAACTCCGGCGTCGATATTATCCTATCCGGGAGACTTTTTGGTATTTCGATTTTTGATTTGAGTTGCACCTTCATATGGAGAAATGTGTGAGAAATTGGTAAGCTCATCTGATAGGGTGCATCCAAAAATCTCGATATCTCTATGTCTACTACGGAGTTATCAAATTGGCGCACAGAAAATGTATTACAGAGGTGGCTCGCAAATGCTTCTGCCTTTTTAATGTTAGATCGGCACTATGAACTATCACTATCCTTAAAAGGAGGATTTCTTTTTGGCGGATGGATGCTTCAGGTATTTTGTTGTCTTTCACAAATTGTGATCATTATTGTTTGAGTTATTAATATTGTCAATAAATTCACCGAATGATTTGTTTTTTAGGCCAGTTAAATGATGTTTAAAGTTTCTTGCTGCTTGATTAAAACGCCACTTGTTATAAGAACTTCTGCTTATCTGCCATGCTTTTTTTTCTTAATCTCCTTTTAATTAAAATAAGTTCCCGTGTCCGTGAAGAAATTTGAGCAGCACTTTGCGGAATAGTAAAACTTTCAGCCGGATTCGATAAAAAACCAGCCCCATGAATTATTTTTGTAAAATTTTCAACGGCTTCATCCAGCGTAAAATCATTCGATATTGCAGAGTTTAAATTAATGCTCATATCTAACCAATATGAGATCGACTCCAGATCAGTTTTAACTGTTACAACCTTTGGCATTTATCACACCGTATCCTTTAGTTTTAAAAAACGACTTAGTTGTGAAATGAGATTCAGAAATAAGAAATAGGTCGATGTTGTTTGACTGTAAAAATACTTCTACCTGCCATAAGTGGTTTGAGAGTCCATTGGCATTCCATGTTGCTATGCGAAGATCTACAGACATAATTTGCTGCATAAGACTGACATCATATGTAGAACAGAGTTTGCTTGTTCCATTTGCTTTGTTAATGAAGTATCAATTTTTTGAAGGCTCGTGATATCGTTGTTTGAATTATATCTTCCACTTACAGCATTTGCGAATGTTACATTCGAATTATGTTGAAAACTGTTATTTTGTGAAGAGGGTGCATGTAAAGGTGGAGCTGGAGGTGGAGCATGGTGTCGGTATGATTGGAAATTAAATATCTTATGTTGAAGTTTCTTTTTCAACTCTTGATGAACAATGCATCCCCTATAACTAACAGGATGGGATTCATTACAATTAGCGCATTCCGCAGGAACAGTCTTACTTTTGGTACATTCAGCTGATAAATGATTTTATCCACATTTGACACATTTGTATCGTTTATTGCAATAGGAACGAGTATGACCATATTGTTGGCATCGATGGCACTGTGGAATGTCTCTAGTTTTCCGGGGAGGCTCAATAGTCATGATAGCGGTATTGATATGTTTTAGATTATAAATTTCCTTATTGTTGTCGCTTGGTTCAAGATCAAGGAAAACCAGACAAAGGGGTTGCTTGCTAATGTTACTTCTAATGTTGGAAATATTTCGCACTTTGTGGCCACAATTTTCGACAAATGATTTAACATCATCAATATTGGTAGAGTAGTGTAAAGTTTTAATAACAACTCTGTATGCTCTTTCCTGTTTTGTTTGAAAAGTGTAAAGGCTTATCTTTTTGAGCTTAAGATTGGAAGCGAAAGTTCGGTACGCGCTTATGGACTTAATCATGACTCTGACTTGGCCGTCTTTAAGAGACTTATAAGAAAACTGCTCTGAAGAGATAATGCTTGAGAAATATTTGGTCATATCGTTAATAGTTGTTTCATCCGGGATATATAACGGAGGCGGTTTTCAGAAGGATTTGATTGGAAAGTTATTGCAGCTGAAGTATTTTTCTCAGAATGATTAATATCGGAAGTAATTGAGTTGTTACTATCGGATTCATCATCAGAAAGAACAACAAATGTATTGAGTTTGGAGCCATTCTTCCGAATTTTTTGCTTACTTACAAATTAGAATTGACTATAAACACTCGTGGGCAGGACAAGAGCAAAAAATGAAATATTTATGTACATATGTATTATTTTGTTAAAATTTTATTTAAAAAGAAATTTTCAATGCCAGACCACTTTACTTGACAAGAAACTCAGTACCATGCTGGACTTTATATTGAGAAATTTTTTAGTCGAAGCAGATCATATGTTGAATAATGATTATATATTTTTTTGGGAAAATTCATATTGTTAATTAATAATATATTGCAGAATATATTCTTTTGCACTCATACAATAAGTTCAGCTGAAAATATTCATTTCGATTTAAAATCTCGGATTTTTATCAGTGTTGAACTTCTGCTGACATTGTCCCTCTTACAACATTCTATGCTATAAGACATTTAACAAGTGCTCTACTGACTTACTGTATCCTTTTAAAGTTCTGTGTTGTAGACATTGACCAGGTGCTACTGATAGTGTTATAAAAGCTATCAGCTAAATATTCCATTTCGAGACAGTGGAACTAGAGATTCATTAGCACATTTTTATAATTTTTGCCAATACTTTAATAGATATTTATGCGGACTCGTAAATTGGTGTTAAGTAATAAAGTAGTAAAAAGTTACCCATTTTGTCGACAACAACGGTGATTTGGGGACACCTGGCCCTGCGTATATGTCTTCATATATTCATTTTCATATCAACATAAAGCTTACTTTGCATATAACCGGTGAACAAATCGCGCTTCCTGTCATCCGAATAACAATTAGCCAAATTGAGGACTTAACAGCCAAAGGCAACTATAACATAAAAAATTAATCTGATGGGCTTTCAATTTAACTTATTACGAAGTCCGCTGGAACACAGCATTTGCCGAATGATGTCCATTTTGGTAGGTGCTGAGTTCTTTTGCATTAAATTGTTAATTTAATTTAGCTTTAAATTAAAGCTTTTATGTTTTATTAAAGGAAGCAAAAAGTGATTTTTGATATTTTCTCGTTCGGGAAAAATTTCCTTTAAATAATTGCATCTTCTATATACGAGTGCAAGTAAACGAAATTCGCATTCCGAGTCGCAGTTACTTGCCGTTCATTGATTATTTACTGCTTTTTTCGACAACTTATTTGACGGAATGTTCATCCATATGTAATGAACTTTTAGCGGCTGCTATCTTTTGATGTTTCAACCCTAAAAATTAAGAACGTCACCCGGTGTTGTAAAAAAGTACAACTAAAATTGTTTAAATCATTCTGCTTTTTTTTTTCTTTTATTTTTCCTCCCGTAATAAAAGGAACTTCAATACCTACAGTTCAAAACCTATAAATTTTATTCACAACTAATTTTAGATAAATTCATAGAATATGTAAGAATTAGTACAAGCACCAAAAAAAAAAGAAAGATGCCTGGAATATATTCATCGACTTTTGCGCAAGTTTCAGCGCACAATTGAACGCTGTGTCAAATTCAAAACCAGTGGCACAAAACAAAGACAAAGCAAAGACAAATGACTTTGTGTTTATAAGAAAGTGAAAAAAAACAGGTGGTGGTCTGGCTTGGCCTCTAGCATTTAAGCAGCGTGGAGGAAGAGTTTCTTTCTAGACTACCCAATTACTTTGAAATATACACTTCAATAAAGGAAAGAAAGTAGCCACTAACTTTCAAAAGAAGAAGAAGAAGAAACATGAATTGTCAAAGCGAGAATATAAAAAAATAATGCTTTTGGAACATGTCTTTAAAGTAGAGAGATTAAAGTGAAAATTGAACTGGCTGAGATGCTGCTTTCGATGTGGTTTGCATTTACCAAAAATAATATTTTTCTTATTTTGTAACTTTGAACAATTTTAACCCTAACAAAAATTTCTTCATACTTAATCGGCAAGTCCTGCACAATGGCAACCCAGTTACAGTTTTAATATGCTAATAAATATATCATAGCAGTCTGCTGCATTCTTATTTAAAAAAACGCTTATTCGAATCAATATCGCACAATTTACTTTCCAAAGTAATACTGGCAACATCTTTTATATATTTATGTACGTAAGATCACTATTAATGGAACATGGTGCATATCTGATGTACACATTGGGAAAGGACAAACAAATACTACATCAAGAACACGTCGCAACTGATTTACAAATGTATTAATTTCTAATAGCCCCATACTAAAAAAAATTAGTTAGATTAATCTCCTGTGATTTGTTTTCATTGGAAGGTGCACGACAGGTATTTTCAAACAAATATATCATTTAAATTATAGTCACCGAATACACAAAGATTTCCATCACCATGCACGATTAACCACATTATTAACATGAGATACATAAACTGAATCATCACTTTTTGACGGAATATAGGAAATCCATATGTACACGTTGATAAAGCCAGCAACATGTACCCAAAGTTAGAGTCGAACAAATTTATTAAAAGAGCACCAAAAAATATCTTTACAGCAATGAAAACACCACCACCACGAGACTGATGAGTACTTTCAAAGTTTCGGTCTTTACGAAATATTTGATATTGTTGCAAATAACAAAATAGACAAGTTTCAACAACAGCCATTACATCATAATCAGCCTGCGATGTAAATTTGAAAACATCTCCGAGCTCAGTACGAATTCTAGCAGCATTTTGAAAGAAAATCTTTAAATCATTTTTATGTGTCAAATTACATATAATGTTTTTTAACTCTCCACTGCATTCTTGGGCCTCACCTTGGGAAAAAAACTTAAAAGGTTTTACACAGATATTCAGGGGTGTTATAGAAACCAATATTATTGGAATTGGTTTTGAAAACGACTAAAAAAGTTATTTGGTGTCGTGAATTCCAATGTTACCGGTTTTATGTTCGAAACAGAATTAGTGTTGGTTTTAGGTGTCACAGAAACCAATATTATTAGTTTTTTCCTGAAAAAAACCCAAGCAGCTAACAGCTGACAGATTTCATTTGTGCGGTTTTATTTTTGTCTTTCAATTTGATATTTTGTATAAATGTAAGTAAATTTTATATTAAAAAAAAAAATATGTATATATATTCTTATGGATTCTAACATTTGCTTACATATGTAATAAAACTCAAAGCTCCATAATCGTGGATTTTATGGACAAATATCCTGACCTTGTGAAAGGCTTTACAAGGTCGGGTAAACCAACCGTAGACTCTCTTTGGGAACAACTGGTTGACACTGTGCTCCTACCCAGACATAAGCCAGAGTCATTTCCAACAGCTCTTTGATATGCCCCTTCAGCTAAAAACCGCAACGAAGCTGCAAGTTGTAGCAGTGGCGAAAGATGTTCCTTTATTGCGTCTAGGACCATCCGAAAAGCTTCTTTATTTAGTCGGTAGTATTCTATGACCCTGCAAAGCAGCTTTAAATATGAACGCACATTATACACTTTATAAAAAATATACTTACACTGTCTCCGGCAGCTCAAGCGGATTGCTACAATCTCGCAATGTTTTTCTTCTGCACTTTTCCGAACACTCTTCCTCCAATAGCAAATATAAAACAACAGCATTGCTGATTTTCTTTTTTTTTTACTACAAACCCAAATTTTTCATATTATTAATAAATACACTTTATATTTTGCCCAAAAAATTATAACTAAAATTGTATACAATTATACAAATGTAAACAACAGCTAATTCGAATATTGGTTTTGCTTGCATTCGAACATAACAAAACCGACTTGGTGGTTTCATGACACCAAATGAAACCAATATTGGTTTTCAAAACCGACTTGGTTTGTATTAGACACCCCTGATTAGATGGCCACAAGGCAGGCGTAAGTAAGTTATTATAGAATGGGACAGAAATTCCGAGTTTCAAATCGACATACTTCAACCCATCAATAGCTATTGTATATCCTTCTTTATTAACTTGTGGGACGCCAAATGTGACTTGCATGTATTTAGCTTCTTTTCTACATACGAAAAGGCTGATCTTCAGTAACTGACGGGTTAAACGACGACAAATGAACCCCTTTTTTTGCGTTCAACAACCTCTATGCCCACATCATTATTGTCTCCCTATATAAATTTAGGTTTATTCTTACGTTTTTTGTAGTAACATGTACCCACTCTTGAGTATTATGTTTGCACCCTGAGCATAAAAAGAACTAGAAGAAGAGTTAATAGAATCTAAACCAACAACAGCATCAATAATATTATTTTTATTTGCACAAAACTGAGGCGCAGCAGGTAAATTTGACTGAACAGAATTATTATTTCGCCGCATTAAGCATTGAGCAATATTATTTGTTGTTATTGTTTGTTTAATTTTTCCTACTTGATTTGATAATGCCGAAATATGAGGAATCAGTTCAGAGGAAATGTTTAAGTAGTCACAACAGTTAAAACAATATTTTGATTTGGTTTAAAAATTTCACAAATCTTTTCATCAAGATTTAACTCATATGAGATGAAATTTAGCTCTCCAATAATGATTGGCATAATCTTTTGCAAACACCTGGGCAACCTCAGTGTAGTCATCTTGCGATCCCAACAACTTAAAGACTGTCTGTGGTGAAATACTACAGGTATTTTTTTATACCTTTCCCTTGAAATTGCGCTTCCACAATCGTTGTTAATGTTTCTTTTTTGTAAATTTTCCTTGACCGATGACAGGCTGTTAAATAGTCACAACTATCTAAAAGGTCTGAAATTTTCATAGCTGAACAGCTGTTTTTCACAAGTTGGTATATATATGGCTTCGTGAGGTTTTTGTGGCGTGATTTGGCGGAGACCCATTTTGGACGAAAGATAATTTTTAGCGACAAAATGTTACTGTTTAGAGCAGATTTTTCGGCAGTGGTGTCGCACACATTGAACGATATGGACGTTGGCGACAGTATGTTCACTTCGTGTGCGATTCCCCACACTACAGTTCTTCTTGTGGGATTTCCTGGAGTCAATGGCATTTTTCAATAATCTGCTGCTCTTGAAGCCATTGATCAAATTCAGGCGGATCTATGTGAGTCCACTTGGACCCGTGCACATATGATATAAAAAAAGAAAATTTTTTATACCTCATAAATCACTTGTATAACTTCATTTCAGTACACAATATATTTATGTAACAACAATACGTTGATCAAATAAGTATGGAAAATATTTCATTACTGTTGAACTTTTAAGTAAAAAAAATGGTACAAAAGAAAAAAATTTCAGAAAATATGTAATTCGTAGTTTTATTACTTTTACTTTGTGCACTCCATCTGCTACAAATTGAATTAGTTTGATAATTGAGTTCACTTGGAACACGCAAAAGAATGTGTTGCTTAAATTCCTTCTGTTCTGTGGCTGCACACACACACGTAATTATACCAACCACCCTTTTTAGGGAAAAGTTATTAAATCTGTAGGCCACGAGAAATTAATTGAATATGTTATTATTTTTTTTTAATTTGCATATAACGGAGAAAAAGAAAATATATATGATGTGTGTGCATTTCAATTTCGCCACTACTTGCATGCACTTTTCGGTGCCACACTGCAGCCTTTTGATCTTATCCTTCCCCATACAAACCTACACACCCACAAACACACACACACACATATATATATATATATATATATATATATATATATGTATATATCTGCGTATCATTTTTCGAAAATTGCTGAATAAATATGGAAAGGTTTTTGCAATTTAGTTCATGACAGAGCAGTGTATAGATATTTTAAATGTCGATAAAAAATGGAATAAATTTCAACTGTTCTTTTATCTTTGTTTCAAAATAAATCATTTTTTATTTTTTGTTTAAACATATACACATATTTAATAACGAGGATATGCACTTAATTACTCATAGGGAAGCAGATACATGATCAATAAAGAAAAGAAATTTTTGCAAGGAACCCTCGTTTTTATGTGTTTGGAAAAATCATTTTTGCTTTATTTTGAATTAAGTTTGATTAGTTTTTTTAATACCCCGTACACGCTTTCCTGAATATAAAAATTTAAAAGATTTTCTTCATGTTGTTTTGATTGTTTCAATTAATATATATGTAGGTGACGCATTTCATTCACTTTTATTTTATAAATTGTGCACTAAAAATTATTAATTTTATTATAACTAAATAAAGTGTATCAATCTCTGTTATAAGTATTTCACATATTGTCATTGTTGAAAATGTTGTGCAAGTAGTTTGCAATTTTAATTAAATGTTCTTGATGAAGCAAAACTTGTACTTATTTTTCGTACGTACACAACCTTTATTTCTTTTGAGGGGTTTTATTCCACTCATAAAACTTTTGACTATCTGAATAGGTTCGCCCTCCTATGACTTAAATCAGAAATACACATTTCTGGGGTAAAAATAAAAACATTAATTGGGTAAAAATGGGTAAATACCCAGTTATTTACCTAAAAAGTGGGTATAAACTATGTTGTAGAAAATTTGGTGAACAAACACTTTGCGATGCATAATTTAGTGTGTTTTATAATAAATTTTATAAATTGTAATAAAAATACTTACTGAGCAGAATAAAAGTAATAACTATATTATATAGACACATTTATTGTTCCAATATTACTTTACATTAATCGAAATCACTGTCATTATCAGTTTCATTCTGAAAATATCTAAAAGAAGAGTGAGGTGTAGAATGGGTGATACCAGTGGAAGTGGAAGATGCTTCCACAAATGAATTTGCAGAAGTCATAATTTCATACTTCTTCGCCGTAAACTGCGAACAAAAACAATCTCTGGCTTAGAAATTAGAAAATTTATTACACCTTCACTGCGAATGTTGCTCCACCCGTCACACTGCAGGTGCAAATATTTTCAGTGACTTTAGTTGCGTAGTAATATCTTTTGACGTTTCATTATATACTTTGTTTAAATACTTACTGTAGCCTTTCTGTTTGGCAAATTATATAAAGGTTGCAATTCTTCAAAAACTCTATCCACAGCGGTTGTTCCACCATTGCAAATGGAGCACCATATACAATAATAGCCTTGGCCAGTTTCTCATGAAGGTACTCTTTATGCTCATCAGACATTTTTGGGCATGATTTTGATGCTTGGACAGAATTCGATGAGCTTAGAGCATCACTGAACTAAGTCGAATTTTCCAATGAAGTTGTTGTCAGTTCACCTGGATTCGTTTTATCGATTTCTCGTTTCAGCATAACTGGACATTTGACGCAATTAATTAATTTGCCATTTTATTAACATTTGCCAGTTTATAAACCTTGTCACAATATTTGCAAAGAACTGATTTGGTGTTGCCTGCACTTGTTGCAAAATGCTTCCATATTTTTCCATTTTTAGCTCTTCCCATGGCTGAACCTAAACGCGATATAAGTTTATTGTTGCACTTCATAAATATTATAGCGTAGACAGACGACAGCGTTAATTTGCATTAGCAGTCTTAATTCAAATTAACTTGTGAATTATCCCCATCCCAATGTGTATAAGATCTGTCGTAAATGCACGAAATCAGAGTGAATTTATACTGAATTTAGGTATTTCGATATGGCAACACAGTCGACAATCAGTCAGCTGTTGGCAAATTGCTTATTATTGTAAAATTAAAATGGATTCAAATTCAGCAAAGGTAAGTTATTTTAATTGTTTTTAGCGATAAAAAAAAGGAATTTTACAATCGAAACGCATTTTTTCCATTTTAAGATTTGGAAAGCATTCCTGTTGAGGCGAAAGTTTTCTTTAAATCTGTTATCGTCCATCGTCAGCACGTCACACTCCCAAAAAGTGCTGTTGCGGTCCTTTAATAAATCCCATATATGAATTATATCCTTTATGAAAAGATACATATGTATATTAAACCTACAAATTTCTACAATTGCCTTTCCCTTATATCAGAGTATTCTATTGCGATCCCAACTTGTAGCAACACGTTCAGATTTATGGTTGCTAGTGCATGTACAATTTTTACTTTATGGAGCAGTTTCAGCAAAATTTCAGCTTTCTTTCAAATAAACAGTGATTTTTCACCAACATCATAGCTGCTAGTCATATTTTCTGTCTTCTGTCCATTTGATCTCGATCTAAATGCAAAAAAAAAAATTTGTATACAAACAAACAGATGCTTGATAAATACAAAAACTGTCGTCTGTCAGGGTAAAATTTTAGTTGACATTAGTAAGCTTTTAATGCAAATTAACGCTGTCGTCTGTCTACGCTATTAGCTTCAATAATAATAACATACCTTCTCCACAATTTTAATTCAGTTAGTAAAGTTTTAATTAATAAATTAATCCGCTTTTTGATTTTTAACAACGCAAGTGGTGTTGAAAACATTAAAACAAATGACTTATTTATATATAGTGCATTATAAAAGCATTTAAAACGAATTTAAAATAATTAATACACTGTAAATCAATCTTAAAAATAAGTCCTACTCTAATTGGGCCTAATGTTTTTTACAGTTAATTTTTCATTCGTTCTTATCTTTATCAAGAAGGAAGACCTTATTTTTATATATGTAATTCAGACTCAGGGAATGACATGCAGTCATGCAATGAGCATTGCCGTTATTCGCTTTGAACTTTCCTACTTTATTTGGTTAGTTGTGCGGTTCAATGGCCAATCGACTACATATGTATGGATGAGCACTTAATAGAGAACGCGTAGAACGATGGATGGACCGTATGGGAAGCAAATTTTACTTAAGGAAAAATGTGCAAGAACTTAGTTATTTTATATATGTGTATATATATATATATATATATAGAAATAGTTTTTAAACTGAATTAATATTCAAATCCTTTGACCGAGGCCTGCAAAGACCCTTACAGTGCACTTTCTGCAAATCGCCATTAAAGCCGACAGGAGTCACAATCGCCACTAAAACCATTTCCATGCTATTGAACACTTTGAAAATATCCAAAGCATTTACTTTCCATTTTACTTTCATTATCATCCCAATTTGCAAATCTTTATTTTACTTTTTCTCTTTTGTTAAAATATACCTCCAGCACTACAAATTTTTTACAAAAATGTTTCTATACTTTCACAACTTACATTTCATAAAAATTTTAAGGCTTGAGAAAAATGATGTGAAGAAAGATGTGTAGTTGGTATTTTGCTTTTATATTCTACGCTGGGCATAATGTTTTGTTTTACAGCGAAAAACCAAATCTAATTATTTAAAAACATTTTTTAGTGCTTCGCCATTCAGAAATAATGGGGACTTTAATAAAATTTTTTATGGAAGTTTTGAATTAAGGTTATATTCGGTTTGCATGTATATGCCCGTAAAAGAACCATAGAGAGAACTGCAGAATTGTAGTTTTCAAAACCATCGGTTTCCATCAACTAACCCAATTATGTTGTAAGTAAATTTGTTTTGTATTCGTTGGTATTGCTATTACACTCCTATTCAATTCCTTCTAAATTTTTTGGTTGGCTGCTGTTGACGTTCTCATTTCCTCAATAGAACCATATCTAAAGGCGCACTTTTTAAAACTTTTTTCGCTACGTCTGAAATTGAATATTGCAAATAATAGGCCTTCTTTTAATAAAATATTTTTTATTGAATAAGTTTTTGGTGTCCGCTTGATTTAGATTGTCAAAATAATAACAATAATAGTGCCAACAAATTAATAATTTCTTACAACATTGCAAAAGTCACTATCTCTAATGAAGGAGTTGGAAGAAGCCATTTCATGGAACTTAAACCCATTTTTAAAAGAGCATTTTGAGTAAGAATTTACTTTCCTACAGAAATCTATTGAAAGTTGTGGCTGATATTTGGTAAAAATGTTCGATCGTTTTAATCAGTCAAACTTTTTTCCATTAAATGGAGAGTCAACAGTTAATTGTAGAAATTAATTATGTTTATGCTTGTGTTTTGTTTCTTTTAATAGTTTTATAGATTAATATATGTTTGGACACAGGCAGCCCTAAATTCGATAGACGGCCTGGACGGATAGTTAAATTTTCGATATGTCGGGAGCGAAATGTAGTCTACTCGTACACTAGAAGCTAAAAAAGCTAAAACGGTTCAGAAAGTATATCTTTTGTATTAACTGTTTATATAAATGCAAGCAAAGTTGCAAAAAAGATGGTGGAGGTATTTAACGGATCTAAGTAGGTTATTTAGATAGGCAAATAGAAAAGATAAGAGCTTCATCATCGGTGAAGACGTCGTTTTCTTCGATGTCATCTGGAATTTGGCGATAAGCTTGATTCAATACATTTGAGAATAGAGCAAGTGCTCAGTGTAAGCTCATCTTCTTGGATCCAACAGTTATTGCTATTGCAGCTGTCCTCTTCTCAGACTCTGCTTTCTGATACTATTAGTAATTGCCTGCGGGCTTTGTGATTAAATTTAATCGTATCTAGGAAATTTATTGATTTCGATAAGTTCGAAGCCGACTTTGCATCTTACCACAAAATATTTTTATATATTTATACAAAAACTTTTTTGTCTAGGCTAATAAAACATTTCTTTTTATATATTTTTAAATCACATCGCGAAAATGAGATGCTGCATTATGAAAAAAGCTCAACATTCTGTTCGTGAATTTCCTTTTTTCTCAAGTTTATGTTGCGAAACGCCTTTGACTTTGCAGTGAAATTTTTCCTTCCAGCCATTTCCCACCTAAAAATGAATAGTCAACGCATTGGCCTACCACCCTACTTAATTAACTTATTATTACTTAATTAAATTGTTTTGAAGTAGTTTACTTTTTTGAAATGGCAAAATTTTGTACAAAGAACAACTTACTTGTGATATAAAATCATGTTTATGAATTGTGGTTTTCATAGCAGATGCCCTTCTATTCTAGAATTCCAAATTCTTAAAAATTCTCTCCTGTAAAAAAGTCTAATAAAAGTTTATTTTGAAGGTATATTTTGACGAAAATAATGTGCGAATTGTTTTGCAAAGCAGGAAAATGGCAATTTAAAAAAAAAACAAAGTATTTAGAAATACATATTGCAATTTATTCTACACTGTGGCGTATGATTAATATCTAAAAAAACAACAAATAAAAATTACTTATTGCACCATGACAATTGTTCATTCCTTTAATCAATGGCTCTATTCCTCCAATCAATGCAAATATAATTTAATTAAGTTAAAATAAATTGTCGCATCCATAATGTTCTTAACTAATTAATTAAAAATGAACAAGAACAAAAATTCTCTAAACAAAAAACTAGAAAACAAATGCTGTAATAAGATATTTAGCAATTTGTTTTTTACTTAAGCTACAAGAGGTGCACATTAAAAATAAATTAGTTCAATTTTACAGATTTTCTACAGGAGCCAACAATGTTTTTTCCAATATACGTACATTTTTTTTGCCTTTCGCACGCTGAATGAGAGCTGCACTAAAAAAGCGCAATTTTTTATTCGCTTTATTTGTTTATGGGATTTATCCTTTTACATTGAAATTAAGTAGAAATGCTCTGCAATATTCAACTTTGCCGTAGGGAAATATATTTGATTTTCTCAATGCAAATAATTTCTTGATAAATTTTTAATGTTTTCATTGGTGGAAAAGTGGAAAATTGTTTTTTGGTTAAAGACAGAAAGTTTAGTTTAATCCTTTCTAGGAAAATATTTATCCTCTAGAAATAACAAGGTTGTGTTTTGTAACATTAAATAAAAGTAAATAAACCTTGCAAAATACTTGTAGATGTTCATGGAACTTAAGTGGCCAGGTTTTAGCTGCTTATTGGATCGCATTAATACAGTTATTTAAAACCTGTTGAATGGACTTAGTTTGAAAAAAGAACATCTCTTGTGAGGGCGCCATTAAAAACATTCATGAACATATGCAATAGCTCAATCCAATAAAATGTTTTCAACTTTTGCGAAACTTTTGTAGCCTTTATTTGTTTATAAAACGGAAAGCCTCTTAATTTGTTTGCATCTGCTTTTTAGTCTTTTTACCCTTTATGGCTTTAAAGGCTGTTTCAAAAGATTATATTTCTATCCCAATTATCTTTTCTTTCAAGACGCATATAAGCAAATACAGATAGAAATTGGACAGAAATTATTGGAAGCAAAGTAAAAAAACAGAGATAAAAGAGAAGTTGAGAAAAAGAAACTAATTCGCTTAAAAAAAATATCGTAGGTTTCAAAATCACATCATTTATCTTGAAATATTAATTTCTTAGTATTTAATATTGCTTACACTTAAATGCCGCAAAAAATTAAAAAGAAATTATGAAACTTACAGCAGATTAAAATTTTTGTTTTCTTGCAGCATTTCAAATAAATTTAATTAAAAATTAATTTTTGGTTTGAAATTTTTGGTGATCCAATCTTATTGTTATTTAGAAAGACCTACAACTAAATACCGCCAACCTTTTGTTTGTAATTTTACGTAAAGCTGATATTAAGTTGTCAATGAAAGTGGTAGTCAATTTGAAAACTATTTGGCAAATTTTATTAACGAAGCTTAACCCATTTACAGCGGATGTAGCTATTTGAGGACACTTAGTTATGGCTTGTTTTTAAAAAGTATTTACTAGTGTTAAAAATTTAGTTGCCCTAATAGTTAGATGGGGTGCACTTTTACTAACCATTTTGAAGACAACCCTTACAATATTATTAAAAACGAACTACAGCGTGTTTTTTAGAGTGTTACAACATTGAGTTGGCATCACTGCTTTGTTTGAGCACCCATTTAACTGTTGATAGTTGCTTTTCGAATCGACTTACACCAGAGCAACGCGAGCAAATTGTTGACATTTTCAACCAAAATAATTGCTATAGATTTTGAACTTCCATTCAAAATTTTATTCTGTGATGAAGCCCATTTCTGGTTGAATGGGTACGTAATTAGGCAAAATTGTCGCATTTAGAGTGAGGAGTATCCACAAGCTTTTGTCGAAACACCATTCCATCCCCAGAAAATTACTGTTTGGTGCACTTATATGTCTTCAAAAGCGATGATGGTCAGAATGTTATTGTCTATGTTGAATGGTATAGGAACATGGCTCTAAATTTTTTCGAACCTCAATTGCGTGGCATTAATCTTGCTGATATGTGGTCCAACAGGAAGGAACCACATGGCACACAGCGGGCGTTACAATTGATTTACACAAAGAAACTTTTGATGAAAAAATAATTTTACGTAATGGCCCAATTCATTGGCCACCAAGATCGTGTGATTTAATCCCATTGGATTATTTTCTTTGAGGTTATGTTAAGTCACTTGTTTTTGTCGATAAACCACGAACAATTGAACGCCTGGAAATCAACATTCGAAGAGGTATCGGCGAATTGCGGCGAAAAGTTGTTAAAAAGTGGGGTTCCAGATTGCGCCTTCTACGCGCCACCCGTAGCGGCCACATGTCAGAAATCATATTTAAACATTAATTTCATAAAATTTTCTTTCCAATATTATGATTTAAACTTGTGTCACTCTATACAAAACACTCTTTATTAGCTTGTTATATTACTTGTTATATATTTCCAAGCTGGCAACATTTTACAATTACTTATCCGGCAACGACATAATCTTCTTCCTATTTTGTTTCCTTTTTCTTTTGAGCATCGGTCGAGGGAATACGCTTTCTTTTCCAATATTCCAGAAAAATCCAACATTAGTTAAGATGTGTACATTAAATATTTATCATTCTATTACTGAATTATATAGCTAAATGAATAAATAGATGTGTATAAAAGTTACCTCCACCCACCCATGACTATGATATCTGAGAATACCAATGCAATTTCAAATACCTGCTGCCCTACTTTGTGCGTAAAGTAAAACGACATTACAAGCAATTGAGACTCTTGATTTGGTTACATAAACAACCGAAACTCTGAAAGTTCTTCTGCTGCTTCGGTTATACAGGTTCTCTTTCCTAAAAGTTAATTGGCAGAGCGAGGACCAACATGACCCTGGAATGCCCTAAAAGAGATATCCTTTTATTCGTTGAGGTGCCTACTTCGGCAAAAAATTTCGTACATAATAATTTTTTATTATTGAATGATTTTTATTATAAAAATTAATGTTATCAAAAGTTATTTTAAAAAAATTAGATAGGTTTTGTAACAGAGTTTTTAATTATTTTTATAAACATAATGATTGTCGCAGAATTTTGAGTGAAGAATTTTGTGCATGGGGGATGTGCTTTTAAACATTTTTGTTATCAAAAAGTTTTCTATGAAAATTGTTCGCTATCCAAAAGTTTGGTAAAAGATATGATTGTTATCGAATAGATTTTTCAAAATAATTTTAGGTGCCAAAAACACCACTTTGTGACGATGGGCGAATTTAAAGAACGACATTGTCAATCCGTTACAAAACTTTTTGAAAAATTGTTTGCTAAAAATTTTAGATAACTTTTCTGCAGAGAAGTTTATTTTTAGGATTGTTTGTGGACACAAAAATTTCGGTCACCGGATGTTCAAGTTCTTCTGAAATCTTCAGCAAAGGCTGCTTAATAACTTATGAGAGGAATGATTCAAGCGTTCGTCTTTGGTTGATTTCTATATATCAGCTGAGAGATTCTGGTTGCGGTTTATCCGAACAAGCCTGACATTCCACGTGCAGAACCGAAAATCGTTATTAATGTGTTTTTACACGGTAGGGAAGTTACCCCCACGCACAACCCCCGAAACCTGGAGGACCGGGTTCTAGTTTAGACCCCTGGACAGAGGGGATTTGCTGCACACTTTGGTTCACCTCTAAGCGGGTGCTGTAGGGGCTATCCAGGGGCGCCACGAGGAGGCAGTATGTCAGCTTGACCAGTCCATTTTCAGGGATCGCTGCTGGCTTCTCGCCAGGTTGAGAGCAATCAACAACTTTGCCCTGAGTGCACTGGACATTCCCCCGAAACTCAATTTCACATCTGTTAAATTTGCTTAACAATTGAACAGTAATTTCGGTGACAACCAGCACTTTCAAATTATTTTGCTTTTGCAGCTGTCAAACATTTTTTAATTTCCTAATTTTAATTTAACGATTTAGAAAAAAATATCCAACACTTAGAAGGAGAAAGTTTCCATGCAGGAAGAATGTGATTTGCCAACCAGGTTTAGCGAAATTTATAACTGAAGCTTCGTTATGCTGCATTGTTTCACAACTTATTACCGTCGTCAGTAACTCACAGCGGCAGCAGTTGAATATCTCTGCCTGGTCTGCATTGCTGTGCATCAAGAATGTTTCTAAAATTGCAAAAACAAAACTCCAAGTTTGGCCCACTTTACCAAGTGCCAAACAACAGTTAAATATAATGTTCAAGTTTTGGTTAATTCGGGGGCAGTTTAAAAAGGTTTTCTGCTTCTAAAAGTAGTCGAAACTAAAAATATTGTAATGTGGTGACAAAAGGAAATATTATTGCATGTTTCTTTGAAGTTAATTTAATGCACTTTTAAGATGGTTATAACATTTTATTCGTTAATGAACACGTCTATGTCATCAATATTTTCAAAATGAAAAGTCGTTCATATTTTCGCGTCTGTGTGAGACTTAAGAAAATTTTAAATCTCATTTAGCTACACAGAAATCAGCGTAACCAGTGAACACATTTTCCAGACTAACAGTGTTTGCAAAAGGAAAATTTTGTTTGATTTTCAACACCCATAACTTGCAATCTACACACACACGCACACAGCAAAACACCCTTGTTCAAACACAAACCACAACGGTTTTTACAACTACAATTTTATCTTGTAGGCAGTTTGTGTTCGTACTAGTTGTTGAATTAAAGCCACAGCAATATCAACAACAAAAGCGGCAGGATTGGCAGTTGTAGTTGTTGTTTTAAATACTTTCATATGTGTATGTAAGTGTGAGTGAACGAGACTGCGATCGTAGTAGTGGCCGTCATACAGGGGTTTTTCTGCAGTAGCAGTGTTATTTGCAGCAGCTTATTTTCAACACTTTGCCATTAAACATCAGCAGTTTTTAGTTCTAATAGAACAAATATAATGCAGCCGCATCATCATGGTATTAAATTTAGGTCGCAGCATAAATAGAAAATAGAAAAGAATAGAATACAAACAACAAAGCGAATAAAAGCGGGCAAAGAGTGCAGAAAAGCAAACTTAAACTTTTGCTTTGGCAAACGCAGGACCGGTTAAAGATTACAGCAATAAAAAGCAGTGGAGTCGAAAACCATATAACATTTCGTTAGTGTCTTCTTGGAGACGTTATTTTGGCTCAAGTAAATTTTCTAAAAAGGAAGACTTTTAACATTAAGCCATAATTTTTTTCTATTGAACCATATCGGGACATTATTCGACAATTTTTCAAACCTACCTAAGATAATTTTTAAGCAGCAAATTTTTCAGTGCAGCCAAAAAACTCAGTACTCAAATTTTAAAATTTTTTTCACGCAAAAAAATTATTTTTGAAAGTGTGTTGTAACTCATTGTCAAAAACTGTTCAGATCAAGAAATAATTAGAAGCTGTATTGCTGTTTAAGGACAAAAATATAAGGGTCCATATTTTTGAAAAGTTGCTTAGCCCCCAACTTTGACACTGTTTAATAAGCATATTGTTTGTTATTTCGAAAAGCTCTGACGTAATCGGAATGCTCTATTTTGCTTCCTATAAACATATGGCGGGCTCTTACTTTGAATGAAAGTGTTGCCTGAAATCTTTAATAATATTGTACACTCTTTAGTGCCAATTCAAAAAATGTGTAATATCTTAAACTTTAGAAAAGAAAATAATTGAAATAGTCTTACTGGCAATTACACATAGTTCATATCAAATGTAATTTACGTTTGCGAGTGTCTTTTTTGATAGAAAGACACAAAAAAAAAACTTAATTCGGATTAATAATTGGTGGTCTCTGGGTGGCTTTAGACATTTTTCATGTCAAAGTATGAGCTCGAAATGAACAAAATTGAAAACAGAGTTTTTTTTCCAAAAATACATTCCTACTACGATTTTTATTATAAAGCGCGAGTGATTTCTTTGCGTATTTAAATAGATTAAATTAGCCGAATATTTCTTACCTTTTGTTATATCGTTGTCTCTTCTTTTGCACATTTATTTCAGAGGTGAGTTTTTTTTTCTATATCTGAAGTCCTACTGCACATAAACGGAATTGAAATTGCTGGCAAAACAGTTGACTCTAATATTCTGGTGCATTTAACAGAAGTGGTTACTACAGCTTATTGTTTTTTTTGCACTGCATAGTACGTACATAAAAGCTTAGTACATATAATTTTTGTGGTGTTGTAAATACTAGTACTTTCACCAAATCTACTAAATACATTTACAACAAGGACATTTACAATACTTCTCTAATTTTCCCAACATTAGAATATTTTCACCAGACCAAAATTTGGCCCGTATATATAATTTTAATAGTACATATTTCATTTTACCACAATTATATTAAAATTACTTTTAATTGTAATTGTAACTAAAGTTTCGTTCTCTTCTGCATTTGAATAGAAAATGCTGTGGCAAGCGTTGCTCTATTTGCTAAAACTTTAGTCTAATACTGGGTTAAACAAACAGAAAGATAAATAAAAAATGCTCCGAAAACCCTTTAACAAAGTAAAAATAAAAGAATAAATAATAGAAGAGAGTCGAGATTCCATATAATAGTCTTTAGCAAAACAAGCTCACACATACACTCACTCACGCACATTCAAAAATTGCCAACACAAGTTTAACTAAAAAACACTAACACTTCACAAAAGGACTTTTGTTCAACTTTTCGCATACTTTTCAAAATCGACTTATTTGGTTGCCTCTCCAAGCTTTCGAATAACGTGTAATTGTATGTGTCTGACACTGCTGTCTGTGGGAGTGATTATAAGTACAGTTAAACCTCGATAAACCGGGCCTCTATTAATCGGTTACATCTGTTAACCGGCATGCGGTTCATTTTATATTTTTCCTCTATTATCCGTGCTTTAGATTTATACCTCTATTAACCGTGTTTTTTATTATGTAAGTCTAAATCCGGTGTTTCCCCTTTTTAAGTTCATGTGCCCACATATAAGAATATATTTGCGTTTTTATTCAATTAGGAAGTGAAATTGGATCTGCTAACACCTGTTGTGGAATGATAGCACCTTCAAATAGTAAATTACCAAAATTAAATAAAAAGAAATAAATTTCTGTATATTTTAATATAACTTCTGTTAACCGGGTATTTCGATTATCCGTGCTGGTGCCGGTCGCACGAGAGCCGGATAATCGAGGTTTAACTGTATATGCTTTGCTTCAATTGTATTAGTTTTCTATTTCTATTAATTTACTGCTCTTTTTGTGTCTTGAACTTTTTTCACTTTCTCGTTTATTTATTGTTTTGTTTTTTATTCTCGTTTAGTTTTTCTTATTTCTTGTAAGCATTAAGTATTTCCTACAACAACAAATGAATCTTTTATTAAGAGCAACACAAAAATCCTGGCACGAAATTCGGTTCTATTGGCTTAGGACCCTCTTATTTGCGTTGACTGTTTGATGAATGAAGTTGTTTAGTATTAAATTTGCTTGCCCTTCAAATATGTTTTATCATTTTTTATACATTTTTTTTTATTATTTTTCTAAATTTTGTTTGTTTAAGTTGTGGCATAACATCTGTATGTGAGTGTTTATATAAGGCTTTAAAGATTGTTGTCGCTAAAGCTTTCAGACCTCCTATTTGTTGCGGGTAACAGCTCTTATCTTGCCTTAACCTTCGCATGAACTGCTGCCACTAAAAATATTACTAAGGCGTGACAAGCAAAAACTTACAATCCGGCGCTATTCAGTTTTCTAAGAATTTATTTTCACTCCAAATTCTCTAAATTAACTTGTTCTTTATGTTTTTGTTCAATCCCTGACCATTGAGTAAAAGTTTTTTATATGAAATGTTAATTTTCTGCATGTGTCAGTTTTTAAATAAAGTAAAAATAATTTTTCAATGGGATTTTTAATATTGGTGAAAATAAGACTCGTAGCTTCTGACAGCCAGGTGTATAGCAGAAACCAAATTCATTCCACATGAATGTTAGTTTTTCTTTCTAATGATATGTTGATGTTCATAGTGTTGTTATACATTTTTCTGTCTGGACTCGTACTTTCCAATCAGCAATTGGTTTGTTAAATATGCAAAATAGGCTTAAAACCTTTGGGCAACAAACTAAAAATATTGGAAAAGTTTGACAAATGTCTTCAAAGAAGTCGATACGCCCTAGATTTCAATGTGACTATTTCTGCCATTAGTTGAACTTTGCTTCCAACTACTTTCACGGACTTTGCATTGTGTCCGAAGTGTGTTCACACGCTAAAGGTGAACTTTCAAATTTGGCAGGCTGCATACATTGGGTTTTACATTTTTTATGTTGGTACACCCGTGTCGTTCCGCTCTTTAGCTTTTTTAATTTGCTTGGGAGAGACACATAAATTATAAGTATTTTATTTGTTTTTTGCTGTTGAAAAAAAATTAAATAAAATTTCGTGTAAAAAGGTGATATTGATATTAAGTGTTTGCACTTAAAATCACAAAAATGTTTACAATAGGCACAAAGTTTTCAAAGAAGGTCAAGAAGATGTGAATGACAACGCTGACCCAGACATCAAAACCGATGGAAATATTGAGAAAGTGAATAGCATTGCTACAGACGTTTCTGAGGATGTCGGTATATCGGATGGCTCATGCTAAGCAATTTTTTGGGATATTTGAATATTAAAAGTGTGGAGTTCGATCCGAAATTAATGAATTTTTACCAAAAATCCTTCAAGAGTTCTATAACAATACAACAACTTTTCTATCCCATTTGCAGAATCGAGGTGAAGAGCCATGATAGTCATACCTATAAAAAATTATAAAAAGAGGAACTCAAAACTATTTACATGCTCAATATAACATAATTTATATTATATTGTATTTTTTACATTATTACAATTTTCTTTAAAGTTGTCAGAAATTTCAGATAAAAAAACGATAAAGAGCAGCGATTCTCATATCACAAACAATGGGAGCATTTTTCGTGGGGTCATAATTGCAATTGCTTTAGATTGTTACTTAACAATGTTTCTAAAAATCCTTCTGGTTTGGTTGACAAATGCATATTGTGCTTCCAGAATGAAAACATTATGTTTTTCTTCCGTGGATACCACCACATCTCCATACGGACAGATGGAAATAGTCACATTTATAATAACATTTAACAAAATTTAAATTTAAAGTTTATTTTAATTATGTTGGTTTGAAATGATTAATTTGGGTTGACTGACAAATCTGGAGCTTGTATATTTTTGAAAGCCCAATGCGTGATATTACAAAGGCGACATTTTGTCCATAATGCATCAATTGTGTAACGACTCAAAAATGTATTATTCAAAATACAAATTGAATACGCAGTCCGATTTCTTTGACCGTCATTGCATGAAAATCAGTACGTTTTTTGCATACCAGGAATTAAAAAATCCAGTTTTTAAAGATGAATTTTTTGCTACGATGCTCTTTTTGATGAAAATACGTATATGTAAATATATAGTCAGATAATTGATTCGATTACTGTGATTGTAAAAACACTTAGTAACCCTTCGCAATTGTATTGGATTGTAGTTGCTTTTCTTATTTATAATTAATTAATAATTAATTTTATCGTGTTTAGCTTCTGCATCATTTCTGTTTTAAAGCACTGAGAAATCAATCACCTAAAAAAACATTTTTTACTTAATAACAAATAATGGAATAAATTAAGCCATAGCAATTAATGTGTAAAATATATCAGCTTATTTCATTTACCAGATAAAACGCTTTGTTGTTGTAATTCAAATGTGCAAACAAACACACACGTACTTCTAATTATTTTAATAAGCGCACACTGTGCTTGCAAATAACTCTTCTTGTATCTCGTTTCCTTCTGTGTTTCGTAAGCTGTAAATTTAATTTAATACTTTTACTCTTAATTTATACCTCTTACCATAAATATTTTGTAATTTATTACACATCAGTTAATTGTAGTTTAAAATATGTATGTATGAGAACTGAGCACGAGGTGTGTGAAAGGAGACACTTTCGAGTTTCTGAATTGTAGGAGGAAGGCTTTTCGTCTTATTTGCATGTGTTTTGTAGGAATGATTTCTCAATTTATCGAAATCTTAGTAATATTTTCCAGCAAGAAGAACCCAGTAAACTTTACGCAAATAACACTTTTCTATCAGCACTCGGTACTTCATGAGCAAAGTATTTTGAAGGATATGACATACTGAATGAAATTATAACGACGATTTTGCTGGCTTGACTTAAGATCAGTGTACTTGAACGTCTCAAACATCAATATGGTTTAATCTCAAACCAAACGATTTAAGTTTCACAGTCGTTCTTAATCCCTTCAGTTCGCTTATCATGCAAACAAGCAACAACATAAGCCGTTTAACTTGGAGGAAAGAAAACCTGCAGTAAAATTATTTTAACATCAAACTGCTACAGAAAAGATAATTTATAAACCTCAAAGTGTAATACACAATCACTCATACACACGCTACACAATCACACACGTACATTCTTATAGTGTGATTGTAAAGTAAACCAAAAATAACAGCTTAATACGCGCTTTAACTCATTTATCGCAGACAATTTAGAAACATGTTCATTATAATTTGTAAATACGATGGTGTCATTATTGTTACCGTTATGAAGTGACATGTATGGTATATGTTTATGTCATTTAAAAGTGAGTGCGTGCTTGTGTTACGGCATATGTGTGAGTGGATATATAAATCATGTACATATTTGTGGTACTAATCCTGCTTTAGACAAGAAATGTTACAGCGTGTGAGAAAATAATATTAGTACGTTTAATTTGGTCTAAAAAATACGTTCTCAAATTTCGTTGAAGTTCTAGGTCAGGATATGTGTAACCAGAAATAAAAAATACTTTTAACTCTTTAGTAGGTTCGTGGTGGGCCTGACGGGAATACGCTGTGTAAATTTGATATAAGTACAACAATTCTTTTTTAGGTTATTAGACAACTGCTTGGTTTGGGAAAGGAAATATTTTCTGATTTATCAGATGGATATAACTTATAATGGAAATTGATAGTAGATATACATATATTAGCTGGAACTCGTCCACTGTCTTAATTGTGTAGAGCCACCAACATTTTCTACCTTATGGCCAGCACCAATAAATGTATGTATTTGATTTTGTTTCACTCCTTATCATCTCATAGTTTTTAATGTGTGTTTGCCGGAGAACGAACTGCCTCTGCAAAATTTACTTCTCTCTTCAGTAGATGTAGGTAGACGTAGGTAACCTTTTTTTGAGCTAAGAGGAAAATTTAATTTATTTTTTTCTTTGAGGCTCCTTACCATATACTGTTACTTTGCTTCCAACGTCTGCTTGACAACCGTAAACATGTACCCATAGTGCGGGACGATATTGCCGATAGTGGGATTTTAATATTATGGATGATAAACAAAATGACAATGTCGCTAAGTCTATTCTGATAAAATTTTAAAACAATAGTGTTTGAACGGGTTCTTTTTTAATGTTTTCTTTAATCCGGCTCCTAAACCTGACAATCTCTCTCGAAATTAGTTGTCGTTGATAATTTCATGGTAAAGTAAAACTTGTGGCAATACTGGCTTTGGACGACCATGACAATTAAATAATTTTGCATATATGAGCGAAAATGTGTAGTAACAAAATGCCAGATGTTAAAAATATCTTCTTCGCTTTTTTACAACTTACACAAAAAAGAAAACTAACGTGTCTGTGATACTGCACATTAAAACCCACCTAGTGTGTCAAACTTCATGAATTTTTTTGGATTTGTGCGTAGAAAAACTTACATTTTTATATGAAACTTTATGAAATTTTGTAAGTCTTAAAAACATCGGAAAGCAATTCAAAAGTGCAATTATATGAGAGCATAAAAACTCGCTTAATGTGTTTTAACAACGAAATGAGAACGCGCACGGTAGGAAAACGCAAAACACAGAGAGGAAAACCTAAATATGTGTATTTTAGAACTCAACATCTTACACAAGGTCAAAATTCTTGTTAGCGAATATACAAAAGTAACGAAAATTACAACAAAAACAACATTCTTAAAAAAACGAAAAGCTTTAATTTTTACATCGCATGTAATTTCTTTTGAAGTTGAGCTGCTGTACTAAAGAATTGACTGAATTGAATTGAGCTGCTTCGACTACTCAGTGCCCGGTGTAAGCACCTTCCACATATACATATATTTATGTATGTGGTTGGGTTATTAAATGCTGTTTATTTATCTTTATATCATTGTTTATTGTTTTTAGCTTTTGTTTTTATTTGAAAAAAAGTTTGACTATTGTTTTTTCACCAGTGTCTTTGGTAACAATCGAACCAACACATCCATCGAGGCAATCTGGTTGAGTTTTTTGCATTTTTATTTCCCCTATATACATATGTATGTGTATAAAGTGTGTTTTTTGAAATGGAATGGAAAACAAAGACAATTTTCTTAAATTTACTTTATTCGAAATATAATCTTCTGACATTATAATTAAAATATGACTTCTGGTGTGTGACCTCCACGGAGGCTGGCTGGCCAACTTTCGATGACTTTGTCCACCATTTGTGGCCGTACGGCGATGAGCTTCATAACTAATCGAAATTCGGTTATGAAAATCGGGATCAATGATGATCGTGTTTCAAAATAAATTTGCACAATTTGGAAGCATTCTTCCAGCGTCAGTCTATTCATATCGAAATGCCAAATCTAACTAGACATAAATCACTTGACAGCTGACAAAACGGCCGCCAGTTAAATCCGTGTAGCCAACTTACAGTTTTATACAACTATAAAAAATACCCTTTTTCAATCTTGTGCAATTTATAAATTTTTGTATTTATAGAATCATTAATTAAATGATGATGCTAAAAGGAGTTATAAAATTCGCCCTCTAACCTACCAGTAGCTACTGAGTATTTAAAATTCAGAATCTTGAATACCAAGATCAGAATTGCACAGCAATGAGGATTATCGTCTCTAGTTTTCTTAGTTAAAATAATCTTTTTACATCTTAAAATTTCCATCACGTTACTTCCGTACTCCGAAATTGGTTTAGTTTAACACAATTCACATTACCGTACATAAGCACATGACAACAAGAAATGCTATATTAACATGTTGAAATGTTGTTTTAAAATTACACGTGATTAAATTCAGCTTGACTTTTTGCACTTTTAATTTTTTTTCTAAAGAGTTTGCAACAATATAAACAAAAACCGTGTTCTATTTCAAATATGCTGCCGACAGAGGTTAAATAGTTTGCCCTCAAATTCAGACTCAGGTCGAGATATTGCCCATTCTTACTATTCTATGTGTTAATTACACACCTAATTTATAAAATCAGTTTTATATTTTGCAGGAATTTGTTTCTTGTGCGAAAGTAATTGTTATTGTTCTCTCTATTCATTAATAATTACACCTTTAGTTCTTACCAAACTTGTGTTCTTTTATAAATGTAAGATACAAATGTTGTCCAATCAAAATTGTCAGACTTTAAAGCCTCGGTATGTTGTGGATGTACCGCTGATAGTAAATGAGTATGAAAAATACAAGAACTTTACCACCTATCGAATATTTTCTCAACTCATAAATATATACAACAATTGCGGAAAGAGCTAAACTGCTTTTCTGTTCCTTGAAAATTATTTTTCTAAAATTAATACTCAACCTGCATACAGAAGATCTTATGGTATAGGAAATGCTCCAATGGCTTTGACTGCACCAGATTTCTTAAAGACAAACTTTATGTGAATAAGCAGCAGCTAAAGCACAAAATTCAATACTACAGTTTTTTCTGGCAACGTTCACACAAATTCTTCAAAGTTCTTGCCGATAATCATCGATATGTGTATGTACATTTACACTCATACTTATTCACACCACAGGCAGTACATACTCATCGGTATTAAAAAATTATAACTACTGGAAATAGAACTCTGGCTTTCTCTGGTATGTAAACCATATGTATATCATTTTAAAGTAGAAACTTACTCAATTGAATGACATGGTGTTTCACTTCTGCTCCAGTACTAGTTTTGAGGCAAACAAATGACATATTCGAAAGCTGCATTATTTAATTGCATTTTAGTCAGCTAGTGGTTCTGTCCACCACAAATGTAATTTAGCATTTTAAGCATTCAAGGTCCTAAGGCAAGGCTTTGGGAACCTTCAACGGCAGTGTACTATACATTGTGTTGGGTAACTTGGGATAGTATTTTAGTTTTTAGCAGGGAAAATTTATTTCTTTGAATATCTTTCAAATAGAACCTGAGCTATGCCCCATACATGTATGAAATTGATTTGCAATCTATTCAAATATTATTCAAATAAATAAAATTCAAAATAAATTTCAAAGCAAACGCGAATGGGATCCCCATGATATTCGGCAGGTTACAGTTACTTTCAGTCAATTAAAAAATTGCTTCTTTTTTGTTTTTGAATATCTAGTTTTCAAGTGACAACTGTCTGTGTTAAATAATTATTCTTATCTGAAGAAGATCAATTTAATTATTTTTAATGTTACTCAATAACTTCAGACCTGGGTGATATTTTATCATAACATATTCTGCTAATCCTGCTTTTCCAGATTTTAACTCCCCTACATTTTATTTTTTCGACCATATGCAAACACGAACACTGAATTCTTCTTAAATGTGTTCCAGTCCTTTAAAAATATATTAGTAATTTTTTTTGTTATTTTAAAGAATTTAATTTTGTTTTTGCAAATTACTGCTCTTCCAGAAAAGATTTTGTATGAGAATGCTTCAAGATATGGTTGGATTATTCGGTACAAAGCTGACAAATTTTGCAATGTTGCAGTATCGAACAATATTGTAGCGATGAATTGACAATGAAACATTTCCAACCGAAGTTAAATTGTCAGCTCAAACGATGGTAAAAAAAACTTCATAATATGAACGCTCAATAATTGTCTGACAATAAATCTATTCCCCAACAAAAATTTTCAGTTTTAGGGTTGCCAGATTGTTGTATAATTGTCATATGTCTATAGCAAAATTATGACAACGGCAACGAAAAGTGCTTGTCACATGTCATATAATGCGTTGACAACGTTTTGTGCGACAACGCCCCAAGATAAAATTTAGCAATTCAGTTTTAAGGCATTATTAGTCTAATTTTAATGACAAGAAGAACTTGACAACCATCTTTACATAGTTCTGCAAAATGCCAAAACTACCGCTGTTTTTGTTTAAACAAACTGTACTGTAAGTAAAATAATAAGTGTTTCGTAAGAAGTTTGTTTTAAACGCTACGAAAAAGTCAGTTTCTTTAGGATCGGCAGGAAAGAAATTTTTCAAAATTCATGTTTAATAAAGTTTCTATGGGACTTATTTTTTCTTTCTATATAAACAGCTAAACACATCTTAACAAATACATCCCTTTCTGTATTTTTCTATAGATATAATAAAATTTAGGGAAAAAATTCTATGTCCATAGTCAGCTACCAATATCAAACTGCGGGTTGTTATTGAGCTATAAATTTAAATACGTATTCATGTAAAATATGCAGCAAAAAATGTTTAATTACTTGCAGCCGCTTCGGACCAATTTCTTGTAATTTCTTTTTATTGTTTTTTGCAGGTGAGTTTTGTACACTCTTTATCAAACAAAAACAAGTGAAATGAAACCGCATTACCACACCTGCCAAAACATGACGCCTGCGATATAAAGAAAAGAGAAAAACATTGAAATCTATAACCCAAGAAAATACCACGGGGGTAAGTTTGTATCAACAAGACTCTAAACGTGTATCTACATAAACACACACATGTACATGTAGCCACGTGCACTTCAGCCATTACGCCATTTACGTTAAACAAAACAAACCGAAGCTTGTCATGTCAACCCATATCAATGTCTGCGATAGCTAAAATAGAAATGAAAAAACAAAAAACTTCTATGATTAGAATTTAACACCAGAATTTAACAGCAGTTTATTAACCGTTTTAAAAAAGCGTTAATTAAACGGCAACAAAAATTGCAAGCAGCCAACCAGGTTGTCAAATGCGATAGTGCAGGTTAATACCTAAAAGACCTGTCAGGAGTAACGATCGCCAGATAACATTTGAACAGGTGTTAAACACAAGGGACAGTGAATTGTAATTTCTCTTCGTAAAAGCCGCTGGCTTGCTGGACTCGACACGTTGAGAAAAAGAAATCGTACCTTTTGATCGAGCAGAGAAAAACTGTTTAATAAATTCAATAGTATGCAACTTTCCACCAACAACATTTATAATCGTCTTACACATTTCCATTTCTGTTCTACAAATTGTTTATTTGCATTTCTGTTTATGACGGTCATTTTCTTCCTTTTCTCTTGAATAGGAGGATAAATATTTCGTTTTAAACCATTCGTTTAACACAATTTCTAGGAGTATCTACAAATAAGTATAAAAAGGCAACAACATTTAGCCAAATAACCATCATCAGTAAACAACAATCGGCAATAAATTGTGTCTGCAATTCAGCTACAAGTGCAAGCAACATTTTCGCCAGCAAATAGAATTTAGGAAAAGTTTTTAACAAATTAAACTTTATTGCATCCCTTTTGCGTTTTAAGGCTAAACTGCCATTGCAAATCTTTAGAAAAATGTAAGAATACTTTTCTTAAAAATGTTCCCCAGTATTAACCCTTAGTTGGCTACGGTTAACAAATTGTACGACAGGACAGCAAATACAAATATAGATTTAATGAAATTTAACAATAAATACATAATAATATAAATACATATTTAACAAATATTTAGTGCCAATGTGTATGTGATTTCAATGTTCATTCAAATAACGTGTTTGTTTTTTATATTTAAGAAGTTTCCAGCAAAAGTTTTGGTAAATTTGCACAAAATAAGAAATTTAATCCAAAAGAGATTAATTATTCATTTCATGCCGAGACATAAATATATTATAACATTAAACAAAATTGGTAGAAGATGATTGAAACTGAAATAAATGTGTAAGCTTTTCCGTAGGAAAATTGTAAGTATTTAAATAGTACAGCGTGCAAGAATGAAACTAAATGATTTGAAAATATTTTGATTAAAATATTTAAGTATATCTTAATGAAAGTAATAAGTCGAATTTTCTGTAATCATTTGAGAAAATCTTCATAAAACATTAAATTTCCCTCAGGCAGCTCTATCGAAGCTATTTCTTGATGTAAAATAATCATTCTCTGTAATCTTAACGCTGCATTGCACCTTGTGAATACTCAATTCATTTGTTAAGTTCTCAACCAGAATAACTTCACAAATCAAATTAGATGTAAGATTTCGCCAGTATGACTCTTACATGAATAAAATTGTTTTCTTTTCATCCAGCAAAAGACTTGTGTTAAGTAATTTATTTTATAAGACAACATTTCGCAATCTGATAAAGTTGAAAAAATTAAATCATTTTATCACTATACTTTAGAGGCGTAATTGTATGATACACGCTACACTTTCCATATATAAAGTAAAATGCATAAAATTCTTTTATGGCCATCAACATTTTGTGTTGACTTAATTTTTATTTTAAATCACAAATATTGATTTAATGAAAAAAAATGTGTTTCTATATACAAAGAATTCTGCATTTCATGTGTTTTTAAGTGGTACTGAAACAAATAAATGATGGTTCTTTGTGGCGAATTAAATTATGTTTTTTTCCAGACAATTAATTAGCGGAATGAGAGAAATTTTTCTCCGACCTGCGAGGTTCATAGAATCAACAAGCCTTTTTGGTTGTAAAAAGGTTGAATATTTGTCTCCCGTAGAAACCGAATATTATTCGTTGGATGAGCAAATACGAAATTTGAATTTCTACAACAAAGAATAACCTGCGTGAAGAAAAAAAAGTTTTGATAAAAAGTTGGCTTAAGGCGGACCTTCTAATTTCGAGCTAATCTTTAAATGCAGAACGATACTGACAAGAAAACTCTGATATTATGGATATTCAAGGGTTGCAGAGAGTTTCGTGATTGGCGAAAAATAAGTGTGTGAAATTACTTATGCTTGTGGAATATTTCGCCATCACAAATGGAACACATTTTAAATATGCTTTCAACATGTAGAAGAAGGATTCAGAAAATCTTGATATATGAGTTTTTGATTTCTCCGTTGAAAAAAGTTTGCAACAGAATTGCGAGTATAAAGGCGACATCTGGTGAATACTACAATTTGTTCTTGATTAGAATTCAAAATTATATGCAAAAGATGGCTTTTCTTAAAACCATTTTCTGTCCTAAAAGAGAAATGATTTTCATAAAGAAAATGTTGTGTGCAACAATATTGTATTTTTTTTAACTTCTACTTACATATTTTAAAACATTACTGACTCCAGTATATTATTTATTATATTATATTAAACAGAATTTAACCTTGAGTTTTGTGAATCAGCAAAATTGTTTATTGAAAACAAATAAATGTTTTGGACAAAAATAATCTCTAGTTCTCCAAGGACTCGTTTTCAGAACCTTTTTTTCGGCCGTATTTTACCACAATCAATTCTTATCGGTGTAATACGCTGCCTTAATTTGAGTGAATTTCGTCGTCGCGTGGCGTTTATTTCCGGCTCAAGACATTAGATGGAAAAATATTTTATATTTTTGCTATAAAGGTTTTTCCTTTGTCTACCTTAACTGTTCAAATACCCTCCTGTTAAATACATATTCATTTCTAAAAGTTAGTGCTAAGTCTCATCAAAGCTTTAATTTCCCCTTCTGTAGGAAACTTGGTACTCATTACTAGACTTAGTTAATAGGTTTTTAATCCCATTTAGTTCTCCAAAGGGTTAAACTCTTGCAGCTTAAGGGCATATTCTTTTGTAAATAGTATTTTACAATCATTAAAAAAGTTAAGGTTTGTAGTTTGCATTAAAAAACAAATGAAAACTAAAAGCACCTTAAAACTGAAACAAAACAAAGTTTTTCCCTTTTTTTCTTGCTCTCCTTCTTCTCCTTTTGTCCTTCCTCCGAATCGAGTAATAATATTATCCAGAAAGTTTAAAAGTCCAGGCAAGACTGTAAAATGTAAAAAGAGAAAAATGTTAAACATTTTCTAAGCGAAATTAGTTTGCAAAAGGTATGGCTTCCTAAGTTTAATACAAATTGTTCTATTCAGCTTGAAGTTGTAATATTAATTTTGTTAAAAAAAAGTTCTTTAAATTAAAGACGAAAGAAAACCTAAAAGTGAGATTTTTGTGTTCCTTTACAATTTGCTTATTTTTTTCTAGGCTTTCATGGAAGTAAAAAAGATTTTCTTCACTCTTCTGTCTTAAAGTTTCATTTAAATATTATTGCGTCCATAAGTTATGTTTGAAAGGAATTCGTAAATATAAAAAGATATATAATTAAAAGCAATCTAAAATTTATTGGACTGCGTTCAAGTATGATCATGTCCTTGACATTTTTGCAAAAATTGTTATATCGTTTTTATGTAGGATTTCTAAATTCTCTAGATTCTAGTGAGAAAGTGAAGTTGCAGTAAAGAAACTATTGTTTAGTTCAATTTGAGTTGTTGTTGTTGTTCGTATAACATCTTAACAACGTTCGGAGAGTTCAGTACTCGTGAAAACAGTTACGCTTCCTTAGTTTTTTTATATTTTTAAGTTGATCATGCAGAAGTGACTAAGGATGGGTAAATAGCTTTCTAAGCGAGCATTTCAGACATCTTTAAAAATTATAGAATTCAAATTCGGAGGAAATACATTTTGTAAGAAACCGACATTTTGAAATATATTTTAATTTGCTAAGCAGTAATTAAATATTTTGTTAAAAAGGCTCTTTATTAAAAAGAACCTCCAAAAACGGATTTCGAAAGTACTTTCTAAAGTCTTTTGGAAAAAATCGGTATAAAAAACGAAACGAAAAGTTTTAAGTTTTTATATTTAACAAAGGAATTCGCTAAATCAGTTTATGTAAAGAAGTTCGCGGATTCGGGGATCAATTTTGCAAAAGAGCTCATGTTTTCAATATTTTAAAATTTAGAATTAAAAAACTTGCAGAAATTTTTTTACCATTTTTTAAACAAACATCAACAAAAATAAGTATTTGTTTGCTGTCAAACATCATGTCCATATGATTGAATAAATGCCACCTAATTCGACAGATGCGACTCCAACAATATTGGTGCTATCAACTCTCAAAATACAGAAGCCCCTAATGGCAGATGCATATCAAACCAACCTAGCGATAATTTTTTTTTCAGGTTATGTTTAAGGTGCTTCAGCCCAAACCAACAAAAAACTTAAGCATTTTATATGTGTTTTTGAAAGCTTAAATTCATGCGTGTGTCTTTTCGGAAGTGCCATAATAATTTTGCACATATTCTTTTTAGTTTTATTTCAAATCGATAAGGTTCTTGTAACCTGAAAAAAATCGAAAGCTTTTTTCACAAAAGATTTCTCGTGGGACAGGTCATAAAATAAAAAGCAAAAATTTCAAACTCGCAACGTGCACTAAATTATGAATTCTGATTTGGAGCGATGTAATCACGTGTTCAAACACAAACTTTGCGTTGGAGAATGGCTCTTTCAACATCGTGTTGCATACAGAAATGGAATTTAATAGTGATGTGACTGAAAATTGAAATATATGACGCCGTTTATGTTTCTTCCCAGCTCGAAAAACTTCACGTTGGGTAAAACTAGGGGTTTGATTACCGAAAGACACCTACATACATATATAATAGTCTTGAAACTATAACAAAAGATCGAAAGAGGGAGATGATATTAAGCAAATTTTTTATAAGCGAGGTGGCGTACGACTCTGTCAGATATATTATATCGAAGAAAAGCCTATGACCAGACAGAACCACTTCGATTAACATGTCTTAAGTTCAAAGATTTGATACAACCTGTTGCGCTCTATAAAACTACATATTTTGTGTCAATTATATTTTATTAACATCTCTTTTTTATATACCCGATTTTAAAAAGAGCTGTAGGGTTTTTCTGCATTTGAAATGTGAAAAAATTCACATGCTTTCAACCTGAAATTTTATCGGATATGACGACAAAAGAATGCATTCGGGAAGTTATGGAAAATATAATTATGGAAAAGTGAAACAGCCTTGGCTGGGTTGATTATGGCGATATTCAACCTGACTGTGATGGAAACCGATCGTCTGAAAAATATTGTTTTCAGAAAAATGAATCAAAGATTAAAAATTAAACATGTCACTGAAATGCACTAAAAATATGTGCCGAAATTTTTAATTTTTGTCTAAAGGAAAATTTTGTATAAAGTTTTGATATTTAAGTTCATGGCCATTTTCTTCTTTGGGGCAGCCTGCCATGAAAAAAGGGTCCAAAACTAAAAAAATTGCTTTAAAAAATACAATAAAACTGGTGGCAAATTTTGTATAATGTAAAAATATTCGCTAATTTTCCTTTTTAGGCACAAGGCTGAAGAAGTTGAAACTGAATATTCCACGCGTTTGAAAATCTTTAAACAGTCTCCGAAATTCCGTTAATCATAGAGTAAAAGCTTCGTGTTTAAGGTCTTCATTTACGCGTTTTTACTTCAACTTTATGTTTGAGTGTTTTCGAATTCCACGGCTTGTTTATAGGCTGAAATCTAAAGCCGATTTTTGGCAGTGCTTTTTAGCCCATTTTTATTATAAAAATTTGGCACTAAACTTTGAAATTAAAACTTAAAGCCAACTTCAAAAACACGATAAATGGTTCCAAATTCGTGTTTGTTGTTCTCTGCTTAAAATTTTAATTTTTTTTTTAATTTTTGGCTTGGTCCTTTTTTATATATATACATATGTACATATATATCAATGTATCTTAGATATTAGAAATTTCTTAGTTGATTATTAATTAATCTATTAATTTAAATTTTCGGCATCATCTCTCTCCAATATAGAAGCACAACTACTGTCCAGAAAATATTCCATTACTTTATCCTCAATTTAATATTTTTGTGACAGGAGTAAAACTGATGTTTGATTAAAAGAAACTTTTCAAAATGTAATAATCGACTGAACACCAAAAACGCGAGAAAACTATCCGAAATAAAACAGTGAGACCCCTTTAGTTCCAATTTTTTTAATTTAATAATACAATAGTTTCCATAACATTTGTTTAAGTTCCTGCATAAGAAACAAAACTATTGTTAACAAATTCTTGTTTATTCTAAATTTGGGTTTTATATTTTTAAAATAATCTTAACCGCACTTTGTTTAGAAAAACAAACTTAAGTACTTGAAAAAGTTTTAAAAGTGCATAAATATACTCTACTGGTAAACATATCCAGTTACACACATACTCGTTTAAACACATGCTGGTACCACCAAATACGAATATATTCAACCGAATTGCAAATGTTCACACACATGTATTTGATGTTACACTTACATGTGTCCTTTATGCATAAATGCATACGTACGCTTGTCACTTTGTGTGTGTGTGTGTGCTTAAAGAACTACATATGTATGTATATGCTTATTCAATTGTAACAATTTGCATTGGATCTTAACAAAAATGCATATTAAATTTTTAAGTAGTTACAGATAGAAAATAGTCATTTTTGCTAAAACTTATACCAGCACTAAAGCACATGTGCACTTGTACACTAAATGCTTTCCTCGTTGATAGTAAAAAAGAATATTAGAAACCATTCCAATCATGGAATTTTATCATATGTTGGCTTAGAACAAAAGCACACTTAGACACAGTTGCGCTTGCAGGAGAAAAATAACAGAGACCAGTGAAATTGGATGCTGGTTGTACTCCCCTGAATTTCTTTTATTTCAATAACATGCAAATTATGTCTCTACTCAAAATGTGTTCTAAAACGTGATCCAATTTTAAAGTGATGACAGTTTTATTATCGAATTCTTTTTTTAAAGACTCTTTAAAACATAAACAGAGTTACACATATCTGCGTACGGAACTTAAAAAGTAAGTACAGTGAAAATTCCAATGACTAACTCCTCTGTTAAGCGGACACCTCTTCTAAGCGGGCAAGTTTCGTGTGTCCGCCCACCTTTAATAATCGGATAAATTGACGCAACAACGAGTAGCCGAATACATGAGGCTTCACTGCATCCCATAATAAAATGAATTAAAACTAAGAAAATTTTATAACAAAAACCAAAGAAGAGTCGCGCAGCTTAAGCCCAAAGATAACAATAAATTCTGTGCTGGTTTCTCTCATTTTTCATGTTATTTTAGATAAATATTTTCTCCGAGTTATACATAATTAGCCAGGTTTTTTTAATGAGCTATAAATGTGACATTTATAAAAAACATATCACTGCCAGGAAAACTTAAAAACGAAATTTTGTGAAAAGCCAGTAAGTCGCGATACCAAGCCAAGCCAACAATAAAATTAATGCAATCAGTTATGTTCAGCGGTTGAGCTTCTTTTAGCTTTACAGTAACCGGTATGTGCACACGTTTGAAATATTCGGAGATTTTTTGTGTACGGATTTTATATGGAAGATAAAAGAGAAGCTCATAATTTGTTAGACACCGGAAAAGTTTTATTTATTTATTTCATGTGAGCTATAAAATTTAATAATTAATTTTGTGAATAGCTTATATGTACATACATATAAGTATGTATACTTTTGATATGTGTTGCTGGAAATCAAAAGCTTGAGAATAAAATACTTTTGAAATATTGAAAGTTTGAAGTTGTATCTGTCTGGGTCGTTAAATATTTTAAATTTGAATGAAAACGTGGGTTGCGGTCAAATTGCTATTGTAATGTCAGTAAAGTACACGATTTTTAAAAAATATATTATCAAATATATAATCATATAATATGGTTAGATCAAACCACATGCCGCAACAATACTATGTTCCTTTTAAAATATTGAACATGAATTTGTGTGTGTTATTCTATAACGTTGGTACTTTTTTCCAGTGTCTACTAGACGTTTGTGCGCGTTTGTAAAAAGTATTTGGGAATAAATCATCTACAAATACTTAATGTTTGAATAGTCGTATTTATTAAAAAAAATTAAATAATTGTTGTGGTATATTTGATTAAATGAGAGAAAATTGAACGTGGTCCTGGAAACAAAATAATTTCTGTTGTTTTAAATTTGTCTTACTTTTTTTTATATAAAAACTTTAGAAATATTAAGAATGAGCTATTCTTATATGTTCTTAGTTTTTTATAAAAAAAATACTAATATTTATTCTATATTTGGTTTTCCTTTAATTTTGATTTCGTGTAATTATAAACATTTTTGATTACAAATTCTAAAAATCTAATCGATCGAATAATATTCCATCTAAATTTTTAGGTCATTGAATTCCTACAATACATTTCTGATCCGACTGCGATTCTAGTTTTAAATTTATGCCTCCACCAGTCTTTTTATTTTAGTGCTTTTTCATGGTTTAGCATTAAGAATTTCAAAAAACTGCTGAACAGTTTTTTATTTGACTTCAACACTAAATACTTTCAGTGCGTAAAGAAAAGTACATATTTATATAAATATGTGTGTATATAGTGTTTATTAATGCATATTCAAATTGTGGGATTCGATTATAAAGGTATTTAGCAGATTTAAGTTTTTTAAATGTACCTTTTATGTATGTACATACTTATAGCATAATTTCAGTTAACTAAGATGTGATGATAGATACAGATGATATAAGATGTTTGCAATTTGACCTCTCGCTAGAAATTGCGTGGAACAGAAATTAGCTTTCCTTTTAACTGCAAAACATTTTAACGCAATTTTTGCAATAAAGCACTTTTACGCAGTTATTATTTTATACATTCTTTTGTAATCGTTTAATATTTTTATAGTTGCTTTTTATTTAAATAATGAGGTGTTATTATTATTAGAAGTGCAGGGGAAATATTATTCTTTACATTATCATGTATTGATAGTTTGGAAAACCAAAAAAAAAAAATATTATTTTTCTTCGATTGGACTGGATCTGTGATTACAATTCGGGGGGAAAAGATGCTTTATTTTGAACGAAAGCGCGACAGAATACCCTGTCCAAAAAACGTTTATGCGTTTCTAATTTTTTATTCTCTTACATTTGAATTTTTTATATAATATCTAGTATTCCTACTTAAATTAGTTTTCTATTACCTTTATACCGTCACAAATCATTTTGTTCATTAGTTTACTCAGGTACAGTTGAGGTATTACAATTGTCATGATTTACAGCATTCTGGTGTCTTTTAAGGAGGTGCTGCCATTTCTGAAAATGAAGCAATCGTGAAGGCTAAAAATAGTTAAAATAACACCAAAGGTTTAAAAACCACCAAGAAAAATGTTAATTATAAAAATTAAATTAAAACCTCAAAATATGATAATAATGAATATAGTACAGTCTCAAAGGAGAGTTTATATTTCTTGAATCGATAATGAGATATTTATAAACAAAAATGTGTTAATTATCAACGTACAATATAGAGAAATTTCTTAAAACCAAACAAGGGGTTCAAATTTGCTGGAAAGTTGTCCGTATTCTACTACATACATTTGTTGCGTTCGTTTTCTGTCACACTTGTTTTTTAAAGGTACCCACAGACGACATGTTTTTGCTTATGTTTTTTTTCAAGTTTATAAGTCAGATGTTTTTCATCATGTCGGTCTGGCTTAGATTTAGTTTTAGGCCACAAAGGCTCATGCCCAGTTGCATCTGACATCAGCCATGTTTATTGCAACAGCTGATATGCACACATACATCTGAGTGCTTGAAAATCAGAATTTATTTTTGGGTGATCGTGGAAAGCTAATTTTATAAATTTGTTCAATGTAAAATAAACGCTTTAGTTTTACGTCTTCTTTTTCTTTATTTTCTTCTATGAATTTTTTTTTTAATTACAGGGCCTTGAACTTTTATCAAAAGACAATTTACGAATTCTATTGTTTTTGTTAAAATATAGGGCTTAAAAAAACATGTTGCATAGAAACTTAGTGCCGAATGTGAAAAATATGTGGTCTGTGGGTAACTTATTAGTACATTGATTCCTTTGCAAATTTATTTGTAAAGAAAAACAACTGTTTTCCTGCTTCACTTGACTCCGTCCTCCAACCACTTTAAATTTAAATTGTAAAACATTTACATAAAAAAGTATATTTGTAGTTGAAAATATGTAGGAAATGCAAATATTGTGGTTCAGTATTATTTTCATTTAATTTATTTTTTTTAGTAATTTGGCCAAAACTTTCAGTAGGTTTTCGTTTTTAAAATGGCAAAACTTAAAAAAGGGCAATGCGTTCGTATACTGCCATGTAATTTTATTGTAAGTGAGTGTACGATTGAAGTTTTGGAGTCAATGAAAAAATAACTCTGTTTCGATATTTTCTCTTTAAGTATTTTACTGAATTTTGGTAATAATTGGTATTTTTAGCAGTTGTTCGTTTGTCCAGCAGTTAATCAGTTTATACTCTTAAGCTTTTATATCTGGGGTTTTATTTTTCTGATATTAAGCGATTTATCATATCAAAATCTATAAAATAGGAATTTTGTTAAGCTGGCACGTATTTAAATAGCTTTGGGCTTAAATAACGAAACAATTTAAGATACATGTGCTTTTGATAATCACAATCTGGCCAAGAACAATTAAGTGGTTACTTTTGAAATATTTTTCTCTATATATGTACGAAATATGAACTTTCTTACTCAGTAGAAAACATCAGTTATTGGAATCATTTAAAATTTTTTTTGGCTTCGTTTAATTAAGTTACGCTGTAAAAATTGTACATGTAAACGCGAGGTAAACTCACTCACGCTGGCGACATGTTTCAAGTATTGAATAAAAGTATATTATTTTTTCTACGGCAAAATGATTGCATTTGCAAAATTTTATTCTTAAGATTATTTTGCGAAATGTTACTTTATTTACGACATTATCTTGTGAAACTGGTAAACATATTTTCAGGTTTTATTTGCCCTGAGCTCTACCTATTTCTTTCATTTTTGACGCAAATAAATAAAACTAAGTGAAAGGGAAAGTAACAAAAACTTTGAAAAATGGATTTTAAAACCGTTTAACCCTGCTGTTAGATTAGAAAAAATATACTAATCCTACATTAAAAGACCATTTGGTCCATACTAAATTTTGTAAGAGAAGTAAATATTTAATCCATATTTTGCATCTAAGTTGATTGATTACCTTGTTAATATAATTAATATATATTATTTAAAATCGTGCCACCTAGAATTTCTCAAACCCATCGAACAAAACGAACACGAACAAAAAATAGTCAGCTGTCGTAGTAACGTCACCTAGCTCTCAATTTGCCTTGTTCGCGCTGCCACTTTATAATACGAAAACGACATTCGTGAAGTACTCAATTCTGAAAGTGACTCGGATATTTCAGATTCGAATATTGATAGCGATTCGGAAAATAATGAAACAAGTGATTCTGAAACAGATAGCGAACCAGACGTGGCTGCAACTAGCACGGATCCTTTGTTTATAGCTAAAAACAAAATGGTATGGAGCGCCACTCCATTACCTCAGCCTACTGGAACTGCTGCTGAGAACATTATATCAACTCAGCCAGGTCCAACCAGATTTGCAGTATCTAGATCCAGTGACATGATGTCAGCATTTTTGTGTTTTTTTCCTCCTCCAATAGAAAAAATTATCATTGAAAATACGAATAATCACGGCAGGTTGAAATTTAGCAATAAATGGACCGATATTGATGAAGACACATTACGAGTATATATTGCTGTACTTATTCTTGCTGGGATATATCGGTATGTAGATTCTGGTTTTAGTTATTCAGTAAAATAATTGCCTTCTATAAAACTTCCATATGGCAGTGGGAAAAATGAAGACATTCATGGTTTATTTGACGCATCTTTTGGTCGTCCGATTTTCCGTTCAATCATGTCTGAAGGTAATTTCCACATGATCACAAGTGCGCTCCGTTTTGATAATGTTTTGAGTCGAAGACAAATGTGCAGTTGCGACAAATTTGCTCCTATTCGCGAGTTGTGGGAGCGTTGGCAACTACTTCTTCCAATGTTCTACAACTGCCACGAAAATGTCACTATTGACGAGCAACTTGTTGGTTTCAGGGGACGATGTTCCTTTCACCAGTTTATGCCATCAAAACCTGCAAAATATGGATTAAAATTTTGGTTGGCGGTAGATTCAAGCTCAGGCTACGTCTGGAAAATACAGCCATATCTTGGAAATGCTAAAAATGCAAGGCCTGAACAAAACCAAGGACAACGCGTTGTATTAGATTTGACGGAAGGCTTGAAAGGTCAAAATATAACAGGAGACAATTTCTTTTCCACGTTTGATTTAGTCAAAAAATTACTTGAACGGAAACTTACATATGTAGGAACAGTACGTCAAAATAAAACATTCCTTCCTCCGAAATTGCTGAATGTAAAAAAACTCCCGTTGTATGATTCTACATTTGCTTTCTGTGACATTGCGACATTAGTATCATACATCAGTCATAAAAACAAAGGAAGCACAAAGCACAATGCACAGAACAGGCAAAGTTGATGAAAGTGGGTCGAAGAAAAAACCGGAGATTGTTTCTTATTACAATTCGACAAAAGGTTTGCTATCTTCTTGCTCTTCTATAGTTTATTATATTTTGTTTCTCATAGGAGGCGTAGATACTGCTGACCAAATGATTGGCTCGTACAGCACAAAACGTAAAACAAATCGATGGCCGAATATTGTGTTTGCTAATATGCTAGATATATCCGCTTTGAATGCATATATACTTTTCTCTGAGATAGATGTTTCATGGGCGCCATCTGACCGAAATCGCAAGAGACCAGAATTTTTGCGGAAACTGGCACTTTCTTTGGCTAAGGCGCATATGACGAAACGGAGCAGATTGCCTCAACAACAGTTCTCAGCACAGTTATTGACTGAAATTCAGGCATCATCTTCCATTTCAACGGGTTCTTCAAGTAATACTTCTTCTAAGTCAGGGACTAGAAAGGGTGGAATTTGTGGTTGCTGCAAGTCTAAATGTGACATCAAATGCTCCATTTGTGACAAATTTATTTGCAAAACTAGCCGAAAAATATTTTGTTCAGTATGTATGTAATGAAAAAGAATATCAATAAATAAAAATTGTTTGTGAATAAATGCAAAAAAACTTGTATTTTGATTTCAATTAAATAAAAATCTACACTGGACCAAATGGTCCCTAATCAAAGATAAGTCACTTCTTATATATTTAAGTCCGGCTTTATGTCAGACTCTTGAAACTATGAGTATACTGTTTTTTAAGTAATAACACACGTGAGCCGAAATATCAACAAAATATATATCACTGTTCAAAAGTTATAAGGAAAACTAGCAAAATATTGGACCAAATGGGCTTAATCTAACAGCAGGGTTAAGTATTTAGTAAATCATTTCACTCGGAGTTTGGTTCAAAAATTTCCAGCAATAGAAACTACTCGTTCGTTTTCAACAGAAGTAGTATTAATTGTTAACACTGGTTTAAAAAAAGATGGAACACGTTCGCTCTATTGCGGGTTTAATTAAATTAAACTTTATATTAATTTGGGAATATGATTAGTTCATCTGTAACTCCACAGTTATTTGAAAACGGAGCCGATGTTTTTTTGAAATGGAGGAAAGATATTTTAATTTATAAAAAACATTTCTTTTGACATAAAAAGCGGATAATTTTTTATTAATTTAATGAAATCATTTCACTTTTCGTACAGAGATAAATATCTTTAAGACAACTTATATTCTAATCAAAGTTTGAATTGATTTATCAGCTTAATCAGATTATCAGGCGCTTAATATTTTGTAGAGCTTCGCATTTTTAGAATTTTATACAAAATCATTTGGCGCGTGTGAGAAATCTATAAAATGCATCAATTGCCATTTTCAACTCTACACTTTACAATATCGTCTTTGACGCCCTTGTTTTCTGCATTGGAAAATTTTATTTCAGCAGCAGAAAGTTGCCACAAGTCTTTTTCAAGTTCTGTTTAACATTAAACCAGCAGACATTTTTTGTTTGTTTAAAATTTCACTAGTAGTTCCAGTTTCTAGCTGCCTTTCGAGTTTTACCAAAAAAATCAGTGCATCTAAAAAGGTCATTTGCCGTATCTGAATTCAAGTTTCGAATAAATGTTTAAACTTGAAATAGCATCAGCCGTAAATTAGCTTTAGCAGCTCTTTCAGTCATCGCATTTGCTTCTTAAATGCGGTCAGGCTTTTTGTTGTTGTTTGGCTTTCCAGAATTTCACGTCTTAGTCACGTAGAGCTAGTAGCGTTTTAAAGTTTACACTGCGAAGTATGAATTCATTAAATAATCATTTCTGGCATATGAACGCGACATCTAGCGCGGACGTAGTCATATTTGGAGGTCCAACTTTTGATGACTTTTACCAACATTTGTGGCCGTATATCGGCAATATCGCGGCGAATGTTGTCCTCTAAGTGGTCAATCGTTTAGGGCTTATCGGCGTATACCGACGACTTCACATATCCTTACAGAAAATAGTCTAGCGGCGTTAAATCGCACTGATTTGGAGGCCAATTCACGCGCCCGAAAGTGAAACTATGCGGTTACCAAACGTTTCCTTCAGTAAATCAATGGCGGTACGAGCTGTGTGACATGCTGCGCCGTCTTGTTGAAACCACAGAAACTACGCATCATGGTTGTTCAATTGCTGAACGAAAAAGTCAGTAATAATGGCTCTATAGTGGTCACCATGTACTGCAACGTTGTGACCAGCATCGTTTTTATAGAAGTACGGACCAATGTTGCCACCAGCACACCAAACAGTCAGTTTTTCTGGATGTAACGGTGTCTCAACATTATTTTAAGGATTGTCATCACGCGTATCCATTCAATCAAAAGTGAGTTTCATCGCTAAACAAAATCGCTTATGACAATCGGGATCAACGACAATCTTAAATAAAGTAAAATCAATCAATCGAGCTTTTTCAAGGTAATATAGTTGTTTATACGGAAGTTTCCTATAGTTTGAATTTGCTGTCCTCTCCGTTTTCTTTCTTGTTTTGTAATGTTGGACGGAAAGGCAGCCCACAAAGCACAAACATGTCCAGCTGCACATTTAAACTAAGAGTCATGCGAAATGTTCAAATATCTATTTAACTTTATTCTGTTGTAATTGATTTATTTTGTAGGCTGCTGATAACGGCATGTCATTGTAAACTTTAAATCCGGCAAGGACTGTCATAGTGCTAGTTGTTATAGCAGTGTAAAAGGTCAGTTGTAACGCAAGCAATGCTATTCCCCTTTACTGTTTAGAAACGGAACACCAAATAATGTTTTTAAAGGAGTCTTATAATCTAAAACAATTTACGTGTTTTGCATGGCATAAGCGAACAACTCATTGGAAAAATGTAAATTTCAGTTATGGAAATAGTGCATTAGGCCGAAAATATTTAGCCGAAAGCTTTTTCCTGCCGTTAATATTTTGTGCTCAAAGAACGTGTGTTTTACTTACATAAACATCTTAACACGTTAGTAAAACATTAAAAGAGAGTCTTTGAAAGCAGCAGAGAAAACAAACGATATTGTCATTACTTACAACCACACAAACAAGAAACAGCTAATTGTTATAATTAATAATTAAAACAGCAAAGGGAATTTAAATAATTAATTATGAACAGAAAACACGAACTCAAGCTAAAATTTTCAAGAAAAAAACGAGACGCCAGTTGTTGCGTTGAAAAAGAACGAATTAATTCGAATTCTGCTTCGCAAACGAAAGACGGCAAGAGAATTCATTAAAAGCAATAAAAAAAAACAAAATATACATTTACGTGACAAACAAAAGAAGATAAAAACCCATTCTTATGAATATTAATGAAGTCAAAACACAAAAACTGCAGACTGTTGTTTGCTCGGAAAGGTACTATTTATTTATTGCAGATAAACGTTTCTGTATAGAGATGCGAAAAAAAGGCCCGAAAAAATTTCATAAGAAGTATTTTTTACGAAAATGGAATATTTTTCCCCTTAGCTATTACAGATCACGTTTTCTAAAAATAAAACAAACCCGATTCTCAAAAGAAAAAAAAGCAATGGATTTGCGATGGGAACCGCCTACATTTTCATTGACTTCTAGGCTGATCACAAAAGCTGCTGAAGCCCCGTTTATACCTCCTGAAAAATAAAGTTAGTGGAAGATAATGCAAAGAACGGCAAATCGTAAAGGTGCAGAGAACACTCAGATCTCAAGTCGACCGTCTCTCGAAGAAGAACTTCCATAAATTTTAACGTAAATGCAAAACTTTCCATGTTGCGTCCGTGCAAAAATCATTGTAAAAAATTTATGTTTTGTTTTTACTAAAGAAATAAGTAAATGTTTATATCGGACATAAAGCAGCTGTGGGCGTTCAGGTGTGTTGTAGTTGTTTGGCCTTCGGGAATTTTACGTCTCGGATAACTGTACTATTTTACGCTTCATTTGAGAAATTTCAGCTCAGGTACCTGGAGGTATCTTATCTTCTATATACACATTGTACTACTCAAGAAGACTTCAAAACATTTGATAGGATGTGTCCACTATTTCACTGCAGAGATAAAGGCCGCCGACGATAATATTTTATGATCTTAATTTTATTTTCATAATGCACCACAAATTTCTCTAAAATAAAAAAGGAAGATTAATCTGGAAACAACATTATTGTTTCATTAATAGAGTTATACTTAATCCCATGCAAAGGTCATCATTACACTATCGTTGTTCTTAGTTAGAAACTTAATCGAAATATATAAAGAAGAATGAGTGTTTGTCTGTTTATTTGCTTGTACCTTATAGGAGACCAGAACTCTGGACCGATCTTCCTGAAGTGTTCAAAACATTTAACTCTGTGGGAAATTATAGGTTGCTCTTTTTTCAACCACTCCCACTTTTTTGCGCCATTTCTGGACCAATTTTCGAAATTCTTTTTCCATGTGGAAGAGCGCCACTTAAATATTTTTTTAAAACAGTGGGTTCTCCTACCCATAGTTATACATATATAAAAAAATATAAAATCGGAAAATCATTGAAAAGAAAAAACCCTTTTTACAAGAGAAAGCAAAAAGGTACAAACTCCCGACAGCTTAATTTAAGAATGTTAAAACTGCGGAACAGTTAAGCTCTGAAGTTCTTTGCCAACCTGAATTCAGCTGGTTTGTGACTGGCATATCGTTATTCAAAAAAAGTCAAAGCAAAACAAATTATCAGAAGTCAGCTTAGATTTGAAACATAAAGTGGAAATATTATAAATGATTGCTTAAAGTATTTACAGAACACGATTGGAGTTGATTTGTAATTCATCTAAAGCTGTCATTTCAACCATTAAAGTCCCAATCAAGGTAACAATGATTTCGAAGAGTCCTACACTGACAATGATGATGATTAAGGAAAAGGGAAAGGCGTGGAAATTCTAGAAAATCATTTACAATTTTAGTATAAAACCATTTTACGTTCACAAGCATTCTGAGAAAAATTACTCAAACAGGCACCAGATTGTAACATTTAAAATCCAGCGGCCTATATAAGGATCTGCAAAGTGTCCCGTTAGATGTGATAGATCATAAAGTTTATATTGGTTGGAAGCAAATCGAAAGCATTGAGACCGTTAATTTATTTTATTTAAAATGTTGCACTTAATATCACTCTTCGGCTTACGAAAACTTTAGGCAGCTTTAATGCGACAGTTTTAATAAAGATATTACGTACGGCCTTGGGTGATAATATTATTTTTATTTATTATAAATTTGTTTATGCTATTTTTTAAGCGTTTATTATATAATAACTGATTTGACTTAAGGTATCAAAATATTGAAAAATTGTTAACAAATGCTTTTACAAAAAACTATAGCCACGGGGTTACGTTTTATAAATTATATTAAGATTCAAGAAGTACAATAATTTTTTAATGAGTTTTATTAAAAATTTACAAAAAATAGGCAACCTTCCAAGTGCATTGATGGGGGAGACCAACAGTCCAGGAGTCGTAGATTCGATGCATACCAAAGACTCTGGTCCAAACAAAAATAAAAAATAACTGCACATAAATCTACCATTCAAACAGTACATACATACATACATAAATGGAAACACTCAATAACCCACCAAACAAATCCATATAAACAAAAAATGTTGGCTTAATTGATGTTTGACTGTACATTGTCGAAGGTATGTACACTGGGCACTGAACAGTCATCCCTGCAATATATAAATACCAGTACCATGAGATAAAATGTATATAGTGCTAGACTAGTCATTGGAGTCCTGCTTTGCACTCTCCAGTTTCAAGTAGTGCTAAAAAAGATAAATTTAACCAGCTTTTGCAAACCTGATTTGTTGTAAATTGTTTTTTCTTTGCTCCAGTCAATCATGAAAAATAATTTTTGTTTCCTTTTTCCAATTCTTCTAGTTCTTTCCTTCCCCTAAACCAATTAGCAATCGCCAGAAAATTTTATCGACAAATTTTTGTTGTTATACTTTTGAAAATAAAAGAGTGGCGCTCTTTAAAGAAGCAAAAATTGCTGACTGTTGTCATAAAAGGTTTCGCTTATTAATAATTCAATGTCAATGGCAATGCATTTGCAAATAAAAAAATAAAAGCAAGCAGCTGAACAACAAATTGTTGACTTTTACTTTTCATTTCTTCATAATTTTTCCTGTTTTTTCTTCTTTGTGGCTCTGCTGTGCTTTGCAGCTTAAACTTAAATTACATGTATGTAGTTTTTATGTTTTTGCTTTATATTTTGAAAAGTGTACACAAATTCACTTTTTCGTATTCGTGCAAAAAATTTATAAATTTTGAATATCAAACTTGCCTTTGAACTTAACATTGTGTGTAATCATACACAGAGAAGCGAAAGAAAAAAGAAACACTCGCAGAAAAAATACCATTTAGTGTACGAGTATTGTCTGTCCTTTTTTTTTTTGCTTTCACTATCCAAATCAATGTAAATGGGTGGAAAAACATCTTTGTAATATTTTTTGTTAACAAACCGGTAAACGTTTTAGGAAGAGAGGTGTGTATGTGTGTCTATATGAGTGTTACATCCGCGTTATTTAAGCTACATTTCCGGTATTTCCTCTAGCTTTCCTTCTCTGGCTCCTTGTCTGTCGCCCCCTCTCTTTCGCTCAACGCTGAAAGCTGTTTTGTATATTTGTTGTGTCTGTTTAATAACACACAACTTTTTTCACAGGCATATTTAGTCTTCTTTTTAAATTTTCTTTATCACATGTTTCTATGCAACTTTTAAGTTTTTCCATTAATTTTAATTTTCAGTTAAATGAAAATTGTGTTGTGCTTCTTCTCCGTAACAAGAAAACCAACTTTTAAAGTTTTTTTTTCATTTTTCTTTAGCTGCCGTAACTGCATCCAATTGCAGGCAGTAATAAAAAATCGGAAGTTTTTTTGCACAGCAAAACTACTTGTTAGTGGCATAACCACAATATGTGTGTGTTTTCTTTAAATTTCTTGGTTTTATTTTTTGTAAATGTTTCATTTATTTAATTGCTCTGGAAACGAAATTTATTGAAGCCACAGAAATTTCATTAACATTACATGCAATTAAGGAACAATAAAAGCACAGAGGGAAGAAGTTTAAGTTTTATAAAAACACACGAAACATTGAAAATATTTCAAAACTTAAAACTAAAACAACTAAAGTCGTATAAAAAGATTATTTTTAATGGCTTTAGAAATTAAGAAATGAGAATGTTGGTTGGTTGTCCTCTGATTTTGCTTTTGAACTGAGAAACTGCTGCGGTTAGAGTTAAGGTACAGAATTTTTGACATGTGGTTTTTGTTAAGTTAGTTCTTGATACTTAAAGAAAACTAATTTTAAACAAACTTAATCTGTTGTTCTCTTATTGGAACGGTGGATAAAGTATGTGGTCAGTACATATAACAGCTTAATTTACGTAAAGGAAGCAATTGAAATGGTGATTAGACAAAATAATCGGTAATTTTAAAGAAAACTGAGCTACTAAAATAACTACAATATTTCAATATTACATTTCTATAATATTCGAACACTTAAAATATAATTTGTTTTTAGAGGAGTATTCGATGAAAAATTTCGTTGAATCAGCAAACTTAGTATTTGACCAAAAATAATAAGAAAAACGTTTATCTATAAAGTTTGATCAGCCTGAAACTAAGGAGAGGTGTGTAAGTAGTTTAATATGCACTAGGTTGTGCATTTTTGTGCAATTTTGGCGAATAATTTCAGTCAAAGGAACTCAAAAAAGTACCAATTCTATTTGGTGAGAAATTCAATTACTTTTTACACGCCCTTCTTTGCTGTATTTGAAACCAAACGTTTCTTTACCAAACAAAATGTGCGAAGATTTCCAGATATATACTGTAGAAACAAGTACTAAGGACCGGATAGTTTCTTAGGAGGCATATGTAGGCAGTGGAGTTACATTTGAACCCCTGACTTCTTGTAAGCTTTACAGTACTATAGACATTTGAAACTTTCGTGTTACTGAGAAATTCACTAGCAGCTTTTTTTATAATTTAAAAGTGCTTTTAATAATGGTGTGAAGGCTAAATTAGCAGTGGCCAAAAACAGATGACAAATGTGGTGACTTGAAGACAGTTGTCACGAAGTTTCTATGGTTCCTTTACGGTACGGTACGTGCGGTGCATGCGCCAGCTTAACTCATAGCCTCATTTTCTCGCTGCCTGACGTTCATAGCTGGCCTAGTCTGTGCAATTTTTTATTATTATTATATTTTTTATTTCTTTAACCGATCAATTCGCGTTCTAACATTTTCAGATGAGATAACATTTATTGGCATCTGTAGAAATAGTTAAACAAATTTTAGCTAGAATGCATTCGCTGAAATTAGTATTAGAAGATCATTTCATCGGAATTGTATATCTAATATTCGAATTTTACTGTTAGTTTCTAATATTAATTCTTATATTTCAGTGGAGTTCGGAAGATTTTCTGTAGAATTTACATGCATATATCATTTTTATACTAAGGCCCCTTTTACAACAGGCCGTTCTTGAACATTTCTATTGTCGTTTGAGGTTCTGATCGAATTTCTAAGACTTTATCTTTTGGTAATTTTTGTTGTGTTTTCAGAAACAAAAGTTTTTCACATCTAACGTCCCTCGGTGCTGAAAATTTACATTTAATTTCAGTGATTGGACGCAGTGCTATTCAATAGTTAGTTTAGCGTTTTTAGGTTTCTTAGGGTTCTTCCTGAGTTTTTGTATTGTGCTCGCTGCATTTTGTTTTTCTTTGTTCCTTTTATTAGGTTTTGTTCTTTCTTTAATAATTAGTAGTTTTAGAAAGAAAAATCAGCCACATTAGGGCAATGTCAAAGCATTAGGACTCAACAGCTTTGTTTGGTAGAGAAAAGCTATCACAGAGCTCTTTGTAACAGATTGAACAAATTTTAGAAAAATACAAAATAAAAGTTTAATGACAGTTTTTTTGATTCAGCAAAATAATTTTTCTTTGCATCAAACTGATTTGACGAACTACATGATTGAAATTTTTTTTTTCGTAACATTTTTGCTGATTAACAGATCGGTATTCAATAAAAAAAAGCTCTTCCATATGAAAAATAGTATTTTTGCCTTGCAGCCACTAGTCAGTCAGAGTCATATCTAAAATAAAATTTATTTAGTTTTGCGCTTTCATTTCGAGCAAAACGACAATCAACCTGTACAATAAATGATAATTGAAGTTCTTGAGCAGCACTTCTAGATCCACTTTATTTAACAAAACTATACGTACCACATCAAAAACCTTCCAGCAAAAAAGTATTAGCAAATTTACACCAAAATGTTATGTTTTTGCACATTTTATTTTAGCTTTTTAACGGTCTATTAAACAATTAAATTTAACCCTTTTTATAAAAAATGATATCTATTGGCAAAAAACCTTGAGTTACTCAAAAAAAAAAGAAATATGTGCGTGTATATGTATGTACTTTTAAATTAAAAAAAAATTTAAATGAAAAAAACAACAAAAGCCAATTCATTTGGAAATATGAATGTAATGCAATTTATTTTGAACTAATTATATTGTAGTAATTTAAGCAGTTTAATTTTGTTTGCATTTTTTTTATGTTATTTCATTTGTTTGAATTTTTACTTTTTTCAACTATGCAGTTGGTGCAGTTGGTAACAGAATTATCCGTAAAACAAAGACCGAACACAAATAAAATTTAAAGTGAAATAACAAAAAACTACAATTGGGAAAAAAGTCGCAATAAAAATTGGCTACAATCAAAAAATGTGTGCCTTTTAAAACCACAATTACCACATAAATAAACGTAATCCACTAAAAGCCAAAAACAAGTCCTCAGTCTCTCACACACACGCTCACACATACTGACTCCAAATTGCTTTTACAGCAAATCCTCTAATGGTGGAACTAATACCGGCACACATTATTGTGCGCAGTGTGTGTGTCTGCACGAGTACATCCACTTACACTTAACGATGTTAACAAGTCCGTAATAAAAATAAACAAATATTTAATCGTAAAAAATAACAAAACAAAACCAAAAATTTTTCGTTTTGTTTTTAAAGCCGACCATAATATTAAAGCCTGATTTAACTGGTTTATAAATGGCAGAGTTTAATTTTGGTTTTTAACAACAGATTTTATAAAATGCTTAATAGCATAAGAGACTTTTCATATTCGATGTCAATTTATTGATTAAACTGTTTTTGGTAAAAATAGGAACAATAAAAAGCAAAGTGCGAAAATTTATTAAAACATATATAGGGGCTTGAACGATGCTAAGCAGCAGTGGGAAAACGTAGTTTGGTGACCAAGATCCGAGTCCATCGACTGGGGAACGACCGTGAAACGAATAGGTGTCGCCCAGCATAAAAATTCTACAAAACAAATTCAGCTAAAATAATAAATAATTACTAATTTTAATAATAAATAACTAAAGATTAATAATGATATGGAAGTAGTTTAAATACTTCTTTGTCAATGAAAAAGAAAGGGAGTAATTGTAGCCGGTGCAAATAAAAGCAATTTTATCGGACTGCCTGTATATAAGAATGTTTTTGTATGACTTTTCATCCCACATACGTTTTTGAGGAAAATAAATAGAAATGCATAGACGAGTTTTATAATTGTCTCTTTATTCGCTATTTAAGAAATTTCTAAAAGTTTTCCTTATTTTTTAAGGAGAAGTAATTGTTTTTCTTCAACTCTTGTCTTAACTTCTTCGTAAATAGAAGAAATATGTAAGTTTAAGTTTTCTATCTCTCGCGAACTTAGAAACTGCAAGTTGAACTTGAAGGCAACATTATAGAAACTACGCGTTAATTTTAAAATTCCTTGTAATATTAGAGGCATTATAATTTTTTTGCAAACTAAGTCTTCTAGCAAAAAATCGAAATACCTTGGAAAACCCAATGGAAAACATTTTTTGTAAATAAATAATTCTCTAAAAAATATAGTTAGATGTTAAAAATAAATTCAATTTACCTCTGATTTGTTGCAATCTCAGTCACTTTAAAAACGCAACAAATAAGAGCAACAAACAATCTTCTTACAATAAAAATAATATTTTCAGCACACATTGGGGTAATTCCAACAACTATGATTATCACATAATGCAAATCAATTGAAACGAACAGTTTCTTCTGCAAATTTGAACTGGTTTTATTTTAAGCCAAACCGCTTTTTTAGACATCAAAAACAGGATTTAATGTTGTGAATGTATTATATTTGTTCTGAATTTGCATGCCCTGCTAGGTAACCAACACTACAGAACTTGTCCGATGGTTTACCTAGTTTACCCCTCCTGTATTCTTAAGAATTTTCTGTTATGATGAATTATGTTTCATAATCGCACTTGAAACTTTGTTTACATGTTTTGGCGCCTTGTCATAGTTAGTGAGAAAATGTCAATATTACGCCCTAATTTTCCTAATTAGAAGTTTAACCTTTCAAATATATTCTTCCAGGGAGCAGGCTTGGACGTGATGTACAAGTCAATGTTAGAGACGTTGCTTTGTGGGACACTGCTTATAAGCAAACGAGGAATATGCATACGACCATTGTGATATAGGACAGAACGTGGAAGCTTTCAAGTTGTCTTGGTTGAGGCTCTTGTCTCTGTCTGTACAAAAACTTCCGTAAATGTAAAAAGACAGAACAATCGGCAACGTGCTTTCGGAAGACCTTGTTAAATCCTGATGATCCTCGAGGTTTTGTTGTCTTAGAACAGAATTTTATTTTACGGTCCACTATCAGATTAGGCTAAGTGGTGTGAATGGTATTGTCTTGCAACGGATTTCTGTTTTACTAAAGATTTGCATGGTAAAGACAATCAAGTGCAAGTTCACCCTTAGATTTCAAATATATTCTTCTTTAGGTCCGCTTATTTCTTTGCACTTCGTACCAGTTAAATAGCTGGCACATATAGCGCATTTTTTTCGACTATAAATACAAAGGCACATGTGAACTCCGACCTGAATTTTATTGCCTGCCTCAATGTGACGAACCTTAACAATCGCAAAAAATAATATTCATTTGTATTTTTTCTTTTGCAACAACGAAGTTAATAAATTGATTAAGCTAAAGTTGCCGACAAACAAATTTAAATATAAGAATTAGTTTATGATGCTCAAAATTGTAAGGCGAATTTATAATTTCGGTTGCTGCGCAACATCATTTAACTAACCTACACATCGTGAAGAAATTAAATGCAAGGTTATGTGAATTTCAAAAGTGTTGGTCAGTGTGTGATATCAGTAATAAAGTTTCTTGGCATCAATTTTTTAGTTAGTTTTACTTACGAATCATGCAATACAATTACAAATACTAATCAAATAGTTTTGTTGCAAGTTTAATTACCATTTTATCGATTTCGTTGGCTATAAAATCCTCCATACAGTCAACTTAGACCATTACCTCATTGATGTTAATGGTGTGGCGTTGTTATATTTGTTTTTTTTCGTCCATATGAAATACAAGTATGTATTTTCATAATAAACAATAAACAACACGAATTCAATTAGCATGTAAAATTTAGCCAGTTAGCCAGTTGTCTCAGTGGCTGGTAAAGCCGCCGTCAATAGGCCGGTCTGCCTCACCACATACTTTTTCCTACTACTTTCCAGCAACTGTTGTTTGTCTGTTCCAGCTATCAGTCATTTTATGACTGGCTCTTGTCCATTTTACCAACTACAATATTTATGTTTTGCAATGTTTTTCTCACTACTCTTGTTTTTAATGTGGTCAATTTGTTGTTGTTGAGCTTTTTAAGTGCATTCCAGTTTAAAGCTGGCTGCTCGTTTTGTGTTTTTTATGCCATTTACTAGTTGTTGGCTTTCATTCGGATTTTTTGCCATTTGTAACGTTTATTGCAGCATTCTTTTTTTATTACATAACTTTTTATTTGTTGAATAGAGAATTAATAATATTGTTTTTGCCTTTGCACATTTACTCTACATAAATGCACTCAACAACTACTCATTCACTCCAACAGGCATAACTACATACATACATACATACATACATATACGAGTATGTTGAGTGTTAAATCCGCTGAAGTGCTGGCTGGCATTGTTCGGAGAACGTTAAATAGGAAAAATCACTTAAAGGGGAACAAATTCAAATGAACTCTGAACATTAATTAAAAATCGCTGCATTTTACAACATAAATTGAAGGTTAATCATAAAAAGTTCTTTTGTGCAAAAGGAAAAGTGCATTAAAATCGTTAATTCATAATTTTATTGAATTTGCCTGCAACTTTACGCAATTTTAGTTATTTTTTGTTAACCGTCCCTTTTTAGTAAAATAACAACCTGAAACGTTATGCAAATTGCTTTTCATTATTAAATTATTTCCAATAAATTTTTTACAACAGTCTTTTTCCTCGCCTCGGAAAAAATTTAAATTTAATTCGCCAAAAGGAAAGTAAACACAGCATTTTTTAATTTTAACACAATTTGTAGAGAATTAACAAATGAAAGCTAAGCAACTTGTAAACTTTTCTGTTTCACCTGGGAAGTGCAAAAAATCTGCAGTCGAAAGGGAACTCCAAAGTTTAAAATAAGAAAAGTATGTGTAACTAAATTTTAAATCATGAGACACAAAGTTGTTTTATTTTTGGAACATCGAATCAGATGATCCCAAAGTTTTCCCACTTTATATTACCAAACTTTGCTGTACATATTTCTTAGGCTCTTTCTTCTGCACATCTTCGATTGAATAATTTCATATCTTAAAGTTTCAAATATGGTCACACTTGTGCTCTAGAGAACATTAGTTACGCCCGAAGAAGAACAACCAACCCAGAACAGATTACTATTTTATCCTAATTTTTCCTTTTGCCCAATTAAAGATTATAGTCTGTCAAATTTCAAAGCGAAACAATATAAGTGGACACAATATTCCGTAGTTCTTGCATCGCTTTTCATATAGTACTCAAGCAAAACTTAAAAGAATAAGACTGGAAAGCTTAAGCAATTTAAATATTAGAAAATATTTTTAAAGCCTACACATGTTTGCACATACATATGTACAATATATCAAACTAGTAAAATTGTGTTTCATGTGAAAAAAGCCAAAATATTTGGAGCTCAATAAAAATGACTTAAAATGCAAGAAAAGCAGAACTTAAAAAAGATCTGTATCATCATAATCAAAACTCTAATTGGTTACAATATTTAAAAGTTAAAGTTTGAAAGTTTGGAAAATGAAATGAACAAGAATTAAAAAAATAAAATTTAAAAGCCGAATGTGCGAATATATAACAAACTTATATTACGAAATTGTTCCGCCTTCGTACATATATATGTATTTCTTGTGAAGCAAAAACAACCATGTGCACAAACTGGTTTTTTTTTTTGGAAGCAGTACTCAGAGATCGACCCTTATATATGCAATGCATTGTACCAGAACTGGGGAGGAGCAAAGAACAAGTAGTGTTCCGCTATCTGTTTGTTTTTATTCTTTATTGCAGGGATGAGTATGTCAGAATTTAACTGATGCTGTTTCGACTACTCAGTGCCCAGTGCAGACACCTTCGACAATGCACAGTCAAACATCAGTTAACTCAACATTGCGTGTTTTGTGTTGTATTCGTCTTTTTTTGTTATTGATTTTATTTGAAAACATTTTTTGGCTATTGTTTTTCCGCCAGCGTTTGTGGTAGGAATCGAACCTACGACCTAAAACACTGTACTATTGGCACAATGCATCGATTATCTGCGGATAAATCCCCAAAGAAAAGGAGAGAAATCATGCCCGCTTTTGACAGATCAAAACGTTTTCTAAGGCGCCGATAATGTGACCGCTTTTCTGCACAATGCCAATTTGCCAATTTCTATCGTAATCTGAAGCCCCTATCACAGTTACCAATTAGCCATGTTTGTGCTTAAAATAAAAAATATAGTAATATATTTTTTTAGAGCTTAGAAATGGATTTTGAACAGAATAAAACTTTCTTGAACAGAAAAGAACATATAGCGCCTCTTATTTTAATATTTTGAAAAGTTTAAAATTTGTGCGGACTTAGCACGGTAAAAGTCATTACATATTATACTAATCGCGCCAATAATGGGATCCTATCTATAGTTCCATTCGGTACATTCGTTAAGCCGATTTTTGAATGTTCATTTGCAGAAACTTTTTTCGATTCGATTTTTAACGTAACTCTACACTTCCGATATAAAAAATCCGGCACCAAAATCCTACTTTTTTGCTCTTTGCATTTTTCAAGGGATACAACGAAGGCAATAAGAAATTAAATTTAAATGGAATGCAGTCTTTGTAAAATAAAATTTCATAAGGATTTTCGTATTGTTAGAAATTTGGACGCACCAGGGTTTACGTTTACTCCTCTTTTTGGAATTTTTTTTTATCAAAAAAATTATCGCAGAGAGAATTTTATGGCAATAACAAAGAATTGAGAATAGAATCTCCTCTTTTTGAACCAATTATTAACACATGTTGGCCATCCGCTTGTACAGAATAAAATTCTAGAAAGATAAACTTTTTTTGGGGTTTTCCGAGTTTTGAAATTAAAATGGACTATTCCGAAAAAAACATGGGAAATTTAAAACAAATGTCAAATGAAAATCAGATTATGTCGACGTAAAAAAATTGTCGACAAAAATTTCCTTCTATTGATAGTCTCCACCTATTGTATTACGCCTAGAATAAGATTAGAAAACTTTCGTCAACGACAAGGGCAAAAGCGAGAATTTTATGTAAGCACGACTCTTGGAATGTGAGGATCATTGTTAATCAAGAATTGAGATTAAAAAAAATATTTCAGGCTCAGAAATTTTTAAATAAATTAAAGAAAGAGTTTTCGAGAATTCTACATAAAACAAAATAATTCATAGTAATAGACAACTGTAGTAAAATTTAAAATAACAAAATAAAATGTATGTATGTAAAATTCAAACTAATGAAATTAAAAATACAAACAAAACAAGAAAACTACATGAAATATCACAAAATTTAAAAAAAACTACACATAGACTAGTGTAGAATAGGCTGGTGGATAAACGGTGTGTGAACAAATCATGCATGTGAACCTCGTGTTATATAACTGAATCCCAAGTAAAATATGAAAAATGCTAAGATGTTTAAATTCATAATTCCATCATATCATACATACATACGTATGTCCGGTATATATTTTTAACATGAAAATATTCGAAAATACAATAGTACAATTTAGAAGAAAAGTCGTTCGTAAAGTCGTTAATTTTTTATGATAAGCAATTTTAATGTTAAATAATAGCAACTAACCAAAGTTCTGTTTGATGTGTAAAAATATATATTTCCGTATCAAAAAACGCTTAACATATCACCATAAATAGCTGCCATTGAACATTCAAACCCTGATTTCCAGTAGAAACTCGTACAGAAGATATGGGTTGCGGTATAGAAACATTGCCGATAAAGTTCAAATGAAACGAATGAACAAAATTATTCAAGACGAAATACTTGAATTAAAATAACCTTAGCAACAAACTCTCAACCCTTTTGGAATATAACAAAAGTTTTAAGGAAGAAGTTTAAGCAAATACCTACACATATAAACAATGACACACAATATGCTTCACCCGTCGATAAATCTAATATTCTAGCCAAAACATTAAAAAAAAACAGCTCTCTTTCTGAGAATTTAAGCGATGCTGACACCATTTTAGAAATTAGTAACTTCATTTAAAATCTGGAAAACGAGACCGAACCCAATAAGTCTAATAATAACACTCTATCATATCGCACTATTAGCCTGTTATCAGCTATGGGCACGATATGGCAAAAAGCTTTGAAAGACAAAATAAGAACATTTGTCGATGACAACAGTTTGGATTTCGGAGCGGACTAAACACTTCCCACGCAACATTTTAAGAATAAAAAATATAGTCAGGGAGAACTTTAGTAGTGGCATACCTACAGGTATGATATTATTAGATGTAAAAGCCGCTTTCGACTCAGTATGGCACGATGCTTTTCTCTTCAAAATGTGCAACTGCAACTTTTCCAAACACCCACATTAAAATAATAAGGAGCTTTTGAAAAATCGTGAATTTAAGGTTCATTTGAGCAGCTGCTATTCTAACAAAATAACGATCAACACTGGCTGCACTCGAGGTTCTTGTCTTTCACCCCTGCTATAAAATATTTATACTTCGGATTTCTCACTTCTGAATGGATCTAGTACATCAATAGAATTAGCAGAAGATATAATAAACAGCCTGCAAGTATCACAAGAAGCTGATCGAAACTTTTTCACTAAATAGAAAATTGCAACAAAATACTCCAAAACTCAAGCTATCTTCACTCGAAGAAGAAAGTAGTGTTTCACACATCATCGTTCCCCACAATTTGAATGCTTTCATATTTCATAAGACGATAAAGTTAAATATTTAGGAGTATTATTGGATCAGAAACTAACTTTCAAGAAATCCAAATTAAGAAGAGAATAATATTAAAAGTTATACTCCACTCAATAATGTGTTACGGTGCTCGAATCTGGGAAGAGATCAAAATGATGTATTAAATGATATGTATACACATATATAGCATAAGCAATATCGAAATGGTGGATGAAAAACTTCAACGACTCAAAAAAAATTTCGACCACAGATGTCAGTTATCCCAATATGATCATAGAAATATGATATCTTTTTTTATTTTTGATTTTTTTTTGTCTTTACGTAGGGTTTTTTTAAATTTTTCCTACTCATCCATATGGTTATGATGTCCATCAATAGTAATAATAATACCTCCATTAGATTCGCACATTATTTAGTATCTGCGTAGAAAAGATTTACATAAATCTAAACTCTCTACAATTAAAAATAAAAATAAGTTTCTTATATAAAATCACCTGTTATTATAAATAAAGGAATTGAATTGATTGATTGAACAACACGTAATATTTATGTATATTTGCTTTAAGGGAAATGTGAGCTTTACAAAAACAAAGTTTAATTAAAAAATATTTAAATAATAAATTACAAAGTATATTTCTAAAAAAAATAAATACTTAATATGAGGCAAGGTGCAGTTAAGGCAAACCAAAAAAACTTCTTGTTTTAATGAGTAAAGATTTTAGCTTAAATTTAAGAAATAAATAAAATCTACTTTATTTGCTTCTATAATGTTATTTAACATTAGCCTTCCTTCACAGTTAGTGACGCCTTCACTTTATAAAATATACTCGTATCAAAAGCAGTTTATATTTAGCTTTTTTCTGCTCCAAGTCTTGTTTTTGAGTGTTACCAAAGCCAGTATGGTTAAATGTTTCTTACGTAATATTTGTAAAGCCTGTCTTTTTTTATATTACTATTTTTGTATGTACTTGTGGTTGTGGCGGTAGTGGTGACGGTAAAAATGTGCATTAGCTGGCAACAGTACAAAATGTTGTTGTAGATATGTACTTCCATTTGCCTGGCTGAAAGTATCACAAAGGGATGCCATCGGAGTTGGTTTTGTAAAAAAAGGAAGCTGAATATATTTTGTATTTTTTTCACCAAAAAAAAGCAGATTCGGCTGCAAAATTTCTTATGCGATAGACAAATTTTTTCTAATAAGTACCTGTAAAAAATAGTATCGAAAACATATTTCTTTTTCATGAAAAGTGCTTTTTTAAAATGTACATTTAGTATGTATCCTTTAAAAACATGTTTTAAAAAGGTACTCATTTAAAAAGAGTAAATATTTAAAAAAAAGTGCTTTTTCAACAAAGTATTTCAAAAGAACTTTAAAGTAGTTTTTGGAAAACAAAACTTTTGAAACACTTTTTAAAGTGGCTAAAGTATTTTTTTAAAAAGTACGCTCGAAAACCTACCTTTTAAAAAATGTTGTAATTTAAAAAAATTAAAATTTGAAAAAAGTTCTTATTAAAAAAGAGCCTTAAAACCTTTTAAAAAATACCTTTCGAAAAATGTTACTTCAAATAAAAATTGTTTGTCAAAAGCGCTTTAAAATAATTAAAAATTATGCCTAGAAAAAGTACTTTCTGAAATGGTTGGCATTTCTTGGCTGCTTTGCTGCAGTGTGGGGCTAACACTGCTTATTTTTCATCAACTTACTTTCTCTTATTTCGCACAGAAATGAGACGGAAACAGTTTAACCGCATTTTGAGTGCAGCAAACAACTCAGTGCACTCTATCTGTATCAGTTAAAAAGACTACAAATTTGTGGAAAATAAAAGGAGCGTGCGCAGCCATGCGTTGCTACTGTAAATGCAAACTAAGTCATTGAGGAAGTCCAAGTTTCCAAAAGCCAAATTAAAGAAAATCAAACCAAACCACGCCAGGGTACAAAAAGAGAATAGTAACACAAATAAAAAGTAAAACACACAAAAACGTGCAAATGTAACCATTTGGCGTGTTTTGAAATACAAAACTAAAACAGACAGCGTAAAAAAAAGGAAAAAAAATACATGAAACGGTAACAAATCGTAATGTCTAAAAGTGAGGTAATCATTAGCAATTGTGTTTGCAACATTTGCAACGAAACTAACCAATATAAAAACATACCTACATACACACATACGTAAATCTTTTTCAAAATTTAAACACACCTTCGACATACGATACTACTTACATACATATTTACATTCATTCAGACACATGCCATGCAACCCAATGCCAGCAACTTAAAGAAATAAATAAAAACATAATGGAATTATTTGGGGCATGTTCACTGAGCTTTAGCAAACACAACAACAACAAAAATGTTATTAAATAATTTCTGTGCGATTATGATTCAATTTCATTTATTTTTTTTTGTGCAAAAACAAGACACAGAAAAAGCCATTGACAACCATACGAAGCTTAAAGCACAGAGTCGACAGAGTGAATGTCAACTTTATGACAGTCATGCTTGAGTAAAATTTTTAATGGAATCATAAATACATACATACATACTTTTGAATATAACTATTAAAAAATGTGTCTCCATTGTTCTTTGTTATCAGTTAAGGAGTTTCACTTCTTAATAACTCATACGAGAGCAGCAAAGTACCTGAAACGCTACAGATAAGCGGCAGTGACAATTTCAGTCTGCATTCGCCTATACGAAGAAAAAATCCACTGGCATTATAGTTGTAATCCAAATAAATACATTTTTTAAATAAAGTATTTCCAGCTTTCGGAAAATATACTTACACTGCCGAATATTCGGTGTCTCATAGTTACAACAATATTGGCATGACTTGTTACGTTACCGGCATAAATACAATATTACTGTTATGCCCAATCACAGTTTCAGTTAATTACTTGGCATCTGTAGTTTGTGCGAAATTCGAAACAGTGGCTTATTTTAATCTGAGTTAGGAAAGTGTTTACAAGTGGTACGAGTGTCATAACCGCTCCCTGCGACTTATTGCTAAAAGGACGGCGTTTTGGGACAATTGAGCAAATAAAAATCGAATCGCTGAGCGACGACAAACCAAAATTTACATACCAGAACTGCTTCTAAGCAGTGGAATAAACGCTGGCGCTAGTGTATTATGTCTGTTATGAAGAGGGGACAAAATAGAAATTGATAAATACAGAAATAAATTAAATATTTTTTGCGAAAAATTAAAATTTATATTATTTTTTGCAAACCTTTTATATTGTGCATATCTAACGCTGGAAGTCAAGGAACAAACTATCTGAGGAGCGCAGGAAGAGTTCATCAAAGTGAGGATGTTGTCGCGGTTATTCCTGTGTAAAATTACATAATAAGAACTAATCACGCTAATCACGTGAACGTAATATATGGTTTTCCATTGACAAATTTTGCTTTAAAACTCATACAAATATTATTCAAATCTATTGGTATCCTTGATTTTGCCATAAGCAGATGATTTTACAGCTTTCCGCAAAAACTTTATTGCAACTTTTTTAAGGTGTTCGTATTGATGAGCAAACAAGAATTTCAGGACAAAATTAAAACAGTGTATTGGATTGGATTGAATGGTTCTAATTTTGCTTTTGCTCTGAGTTGCTAAAATTCTCTTTTCTAGTCTTTAACATTCACATTAGAAGGCTATAAAGAAAAACTTTTGTTCCGAAACTATGTTGCTTTTGGCCAGATGATCACATGATGATGGCGATAACTTGGAGCACACTTCAGCTGAGCCAAGTTGTTGACGTTATTGACTAAATGCAAATTCTACTCAAAAGCAATTGCATTTGTGGGTAGGGGGGGAGTTGTACCGAAAAAACTCGAAAATAAAAAACACAAACGGCACTAAAATGTAAAATGCTCTAAAGAATTGAGGCGATAATAAAATTGTAGGTTTTTTTTTATTATTATCATCAATTTGCAAAAATTTACTTTTTCAGGACGTGCTCAACGGCTAAATTTTCTAATGGAATTGCATGTTTTGCATACAACTTTTTTTCATATTTTAGTTGATTTTTTCTTTTTGGGAAAGTCCTTTGTAATGCACACTCAACGCATTGCAATTGAGTTTAAGTAACACGAGCATATGATGCAAATACTGTAGAAAAGAGAAGGATTTTATTTATACAATATGAAGCGAAAAAATCAATTGAAATGAAGAACTAAAAGCAACTTAATAAAAATTACATCATCTTAAGTAACAAAAGTGTGCATAGGACTTTGTTAAACGACTTTACAGAATGCAACTTTATCTCCGAAATGTTCTTAATTAACGTTCTCTAACTTTCAGAATGAAATGAATTTTATATTTTAAAATTATGGATTTCGGCTAAGTGGGCGATGCAACAAAATTGTTCAGACAAAAATGCAGATAATTCACCGAATTATTTGATTAAAATAGGAACATAACCCTCAGAAAGTTGGTTTTGCAGCAAAAGTTTGAATTGTTTCAGTAAGAACTTTTTCTGAGTTATAAAAGCAGTTGAGGAAGTTTTTTTTTCGAAAAGCAAATTTTGATACGGAACAAAATATTTCTTGAATGTGAATGGGGCCGTCCGCGTTTAACAAAAGTGGTAATTGAGTCCATGAATAACTGCCATACTTTTTTCTGCGCATAAAAATCACACTGACTGCATACCAATTTTTTTTAAGACATTTTCAGAAGTTTATTGTTTTGGAAGAAATTGCAAGATTATTATACGAAGTTTAAAAATCTTGGCTGAAAGCAATAAATAAATTCACAATAGTCACCCTAAAATTCATTTACTACAAAAATATTCGCTCTAAAAATAAACTTCTTAAAAAAAAACTAACAATATTTGGTGTAAGTTGTTATTTTGTTTGTACGGCAAATATTTGATTGTTCCGTTTTTTATATGCCCAACAGAATCAGGCATTAATTTTAATATAGTGAACATTTATTTTATTTTGCTCTTTAATTATAATCACCAACTAATGACTATCACTCCTAATTTGGAGAAACATAAAATAAATGTATGAATATAAACATCATGTGTAAATAAAATATATTTTCGTTTTAACTACTTTTTACGCTGTCATGTTGGTTTGGGTTACCCATTCCAGACACACAAACACACTGACGCAGGGACACAGAGATGCTCTTGCAATTCCCCACTGTCCTTTTCATATGTTGTTGTGATTAACAGCACACACGCGACCAAGCAGATGGTAAAAGCACCAGTAGCAAAATTAAAAGCAACAGTAAAATCAACACTATCATCATAACCATTAAGGGGTTATTTGTTAATAAAGTTTAAATCAAACATGTCCTTTTGCAAAAATGTACGCGCACACACACACACACACACACACACGTGTAAATACTTATACATGCACTCAACATTTACAAATTATGGCTTATATCACCAAAACGACCAGGGATTTATTTACACAACACCGCCCCGTGCTACTAAAATGTGTAAAAATTATGTCAAAATGTATGTTTTGTTATTTCAAACGATTCTGCGTATGTGAGGGCGTGTGTTGGCAGAATTATTATAAGAAGAGTCCAGTTAAATGTACATTGACAGCAAGTGAGAATTGGTAACCTGTCATGGGCTCGTAAATAACTTTGGCTATGCTTTTTCTGTTGGCCTGAATCCTCCAGTGACTTATACATTCGTATTTGTGGCTGAAAGAGTCACTGCAAAGGTGGGTACATGAGTGTGAGCGTTTTACCTGCAAACTAATCGTTATCATCTACAAATATATGAAGAATTGAAGGCAGTGTATAAAATTGACTTTGACTTGATTTTATTTGCTGCTCTATTGAAAGTAGAGGCAAAGCTTGAAGTAAAATTTGTTTGTGTTGTCAATAGTATAAATACTCATATAGTGAAGATAATGAATTGCATTTATTTCTTGTAATATTTTTATTGTCTCGTACAGCAAAGAGGAGGAAAGATTTTTACCAGTTGTGACACAGTAGGTGTTGTGTGCGTTCTTATTTAAGTACCCTTAAGGAAATGTAAATAGTGCAACACTGACATTATCTCCAGTAATACTGACATACAAGTGCGTGTCATTGACTACTACTCACTAAGTACTCTAGCTGAAGATATACATACATATGCAGACATGGGAATAAGATTTTTACTCTACCCTATACAATTCTCTGCGCTATAGACATTTGACACAAGCTTTCATTGAGAATGGACCAGTACCATCAATACTACTGACTACTACTATTCTTGGATACATGGCGGCTAGAGATCAACTGCCACATCATTTTTGTCAGCACTATACATTTAAAAGAAATATATACCTCAGTTCCATTAAATTTAATAAAAATTTAAATTGCGATCTTTAAGTTTTAAAATATTATGATAAAAAAGTTGAATTACACAATCTCTACAGGTGGACAGTAATTTTCCTTTCGTCAAAAAAAAAAAAAAAAAAAACACCTTTTGAAGGACAAACAACAACCACCTATTAAATATTAAAATAAGTCACATTGAAATATTCACAATGGTGGTTTCTTAAGACCAATGAATTTACGGATATGTGAGCGCTACCAATTTATTGAAATTAACTTTCAAAATCAGTCATAGATTTCCGTAACTTATAGACAACTTTGAGCTTTGAGCAGAAATCTGTCGAACTGTGGATAACTTTTATACCAAGGTGAGTCAGACCAATTCAAAACATAGCCTATCTTCTATCTGATGACGTTATCAGAGTTTATTATTTTAAAACGGAAGTGAAGTTTGCGTCACCTTCAACGGAGTTCGTTACCGCATCAGATCAATGATGTTTTGTACGCAAATATCGATTGCATTGATGCGATTTGAACAGGATAAGACGTCTATTTTATTTGTAATTAGTAACCTTTATTCCTCAGAGGTTCCTATATGGCTAACTTAAGGAAAAAAGAGTAAAAATATTATAAATAAAAGGACAGTGAATTTGAAAACGCCACATTTCATTTAAAGTTACGAAAAATACAATTAATATATAGTTGACATATGATTTCAGAGCTCCCTCCATACCATAGATTTATTGATATCACCGTTTGGTGATAAGTTAATTTCGAGGAACGTATCCATCAACTCGTTCCCAAGGTTGTGTGCTTGAACGCATTACGTTACGTTATATGATGTGAAAGCTTCCTTCATTAAGAACAGTTTTTTGCAATTTTTACTACAAAGGTAGACTGTTATGCCTTCATGTTCCTCTTTTCGCCTCAACTTCAAAATTGGTCTGCTTTATAAGATGCCACTAAGCCGAATTCACCCACGATTACCATATGGTAATGCGAAATGGTTGACATTTACTGAAATAAATCCAAAAGAGTACAATAAAGATAAAGCCGTCATTTGATGCAAAATACATGTTGCTCGCGGAAACCAAAGGATTTTGTTATTCTGAGTTTGACTGTTGAAGATGTCGCTTGATAAATTATGTAACGAAAAAATATTTTCGTAATTCTCTTTTTGTGATGTGGCACGTCGGTAATTGCATATTTTTGGTGATATATTTCACAACCTAGTGAAGTATAATTATACTAATTGGAAGGTAATAAAATAAAACGTTATAATAGAATTGCTTTTGCTTTAAAAAAAAACAATTTTTATACTGGTAGCCCTGGGTGCGCTGGGCACCCGGTTATGTTCTTTGACATGAAAACGATGTAAGCAGCTTTACGTCTTGCCCAACTGTTTTTTATTTTATTCCTTCTTTTTTCGTAATATTGAAATGCCTTTTTCATTTTACGTGCGTGTTGTAGGAAGCGGCAGTTTGTTACCAGTGAACATTAAATTTTATATTATGAGTAAATTTATCACTTTTCGTTTGTGCGCCTTTTAACATTTGATGTGATTTTTATTGTCCTTTAACCATAAAGTATAAAAAAGCGATAATATAGTGATGAGGTATGATATTTTCTTTTATTATTATATATTTTTCGTGTTGTTTTTCTACTTAATCGGGATGCTCATTAAAAAGCTGACAAGTAAAACATTTTATTGTATATATTTATGTTATTTTTATGGACCTGGTCATATGCTGTTTTTTGGTTTAATTATTAGGTCATTTCGCTAGTGACACGTCTTTATCAAATTGTTAAAAAGAAGTTTTCAGCGAAATGAGACCAACTTATTTTTCGAAGGTTCAAAGAAAATAAATTTTTGCTACACAAAAAAGTTTCCTTAAGTTATTCTGCGACTTTTGACAATTTCCAACAATTTTTACAGATTTTTTAAGCTCTTAGCAAAAAATGTCTCCTTAATTTTTTTGTTTGTCAGCAATGAAACTTTGCTTAATATCTTCAATATTTATGAGCCCAGACTGGCTTTAAAAGTAAATTCCTTTTTACAAAAACTTCATATTGTTCCTGTTAATCATTTAAAAACTAAGAGATTTCCATAAATCCATTACTTCGTTGTGCAAAAGTTTAATTGAAATTTTCATGCTTGAGTTAATTTGTGGTATTCAAAAAACTTTTTGGTTAAAACTGTGTCCAATTGTTTGCAGGGGGTCGAAAACGAATTTCAAGCTGTGAGCTAGAAAAAGTTCTTAAACAGATTTAAAAATTGTCTAGCATTTCACCAATTATATTGTTCTTGTGCCAGGCATACCTTACCCAACCCTTGTGACCCCAAAGTTACAATAACTTACTTTATTCCTATTGTTAACTTAATACACAAAGCCCGTTTGTACTGTAAGAAAATTATTAGTAGGAACTAAAACAGGAAGGAATAAAGATTCCTACGAGAAGTTTCTTTTGTGGCCTTTCGTTTATCAATACTTTTTTTGGGGTGTTAGCAAAATTATTATTGATAGAATTATAATTGAAATTGTAATTTAATAACTTAAGCAGCTGTTTTGATACAAATTACAACTGCACAGAAACTAACTGGCTGGCTGGAGAAAAGAACTGAACTCAATTTGAACTACTGGTGCCATATATCACAACTCCACTGAAATGGAAAGAAACCAGAAAAAGTTGCACACAAAGACAACTTGATGGCGCAAGAGGAGAGCGGTAGAAAGAAGTAGACAAATGTCTGCCTGGTGGGAGAACAAAAAAACTAGAAAAAAAGCTTTAGAAACAATTATATATGCTATTCAAGGCAAGTTTTTGTAACCAAGACTAATTAGGAAAGAAAACAAAGCCGGCTCCACACTCTTACGTGTATCAATTAGTTTGGAATAATTTAAACTTAAACTTTGTGAACTATTTTGCTGATTCTTTTTCTTTTTATTTTCAGGTGAGGTTGTTTTAAATTACTTAATCAAACAAAAGTGTTTGTGGTAAGTTTGAAATTATTATTTGACAATTTTCTGCCTTCTTCAACTTCAGCGTCCTTTCTATAATTCAATCTCTTAAAACTCAAACAGAAATGGAAATATTTGTATATGAAAACTATTAAAAACTTTTTCAATTAATTTAATTTTTCTTTTGACCTAAATAAACATTTCGATTTTTATGAAACATTTAACTCTGTTTCAAATGCTTTCTTTCCTTTCTTTGAAATAAAAAATCATGAGGTTTGTACAACTGAAGTAGTCCTGGATACGTGTTTGTGGAAATGACTGAGTGTGTGAAAAGTTTGAACAATATATTTTGTCCCTTGCCTCCGAATAGCATTCTTGGTGCTAACTAACGACAAATTTTCGATTTGACATGCACTCGTATACAGTGTTTAGTACAGTAATAGATAAAACAATTTAATTTTTTAATTTTAAATTAAACTGAAGTTCGTAAGTATTAGTGCGACACTATGGCCTGAAAAAATCTTTAAGAAAGAAGTAGGACAAAAACTCCAACAGTTTTCTGTTGAGTTTAATTTCGTTTTGGTTTTTTGACCTTTTAAATTTTGAAACATTCTTGATATTTTTAGTAGTGACTTTCTCCCATTTTTCTGACAACAGATTGTGATATTGTTTTATATCAATTCTTGCCACCGCCCTCATGTGGCTTGGAAACCATACATTTATTAATGGATCCTTTTGCAACGCCTTTTTGGCATTTTCAAAGAAAAAAGATTTCTTGTTTACACTACAATGTTCAATAACTAAATGAGAATAAATGTTATTAAGAACACAACCCCCATTAGACACTCAATATGTCTTCTGGCTAAAAATCTTTTAAAAATATAGATATAGATATAGAGGACAATCTAGCCGAAGTTTACCTTGACTTAATGGTTTTTCTCAATATTTTTATTTTGCACTTGACTCTCTGATCACTAACACTAAAACCCAAGAAGTTTTTTCACACCATATTCGGCAGATAAAATACTATATTAAGAACTAGACAAGCAAAAAATAAATAACATGGTTAAAATAAATTAAAATATAGTGTTTCTTTTAATTGAGATAAAAGAGCCCAGTCTTGGAAGTCTTCTACTTGGTGCGAAATTTTGTAAAAGTCTTTTTAATGAGTGATAACTTATACCAGCAAATGCAATTTTTCTCAATGGTTAATATTGTATTTTAATTTGATTTTTAAACTATTTGAATTAAAATTGTTCAAATGAAAAATATGTATGCCTTTTGCATCAACCTCCATACTTTCCAGATTTAGCGATTTACGATAAAATAACAACCACATAATTGTTTCTGTCCACAGGCGCATAAACAAAACCCGTTTTGAACGATGTAGTGTGAGACTGAGCTTGTGAATTGAACAATTATTACTTGTTAATTTTGATGAAGTAAGTTTTAACAAAGTGAAGCATGTGGAAAAAATATGCCAGCTGCTAATGCCCAGTATAATACAATAGTAACGACGCCCATGTCCTGAAAAACGCAAAATTTTTGAACTACTAATATTTTGAAAATTGCAAATCTCATTTTTCCATGTGCTGAGAATCTTGCGCCTTCATTATTCAGAGTCTGGTAACATTTTTGTTGTGTTGCACAGGAATAAGGACAGGTGGCACTCTGAAATCGCTGATTTTAAAGTAAACAAAAGAAGTACAGCAATCAAAGACATACAATTTGATTTGTATGCTTCCATTTCTAGTGTTTGAGGCGAAGTTTTTATGTATATATTACACAAGTTTACTTAGAAGTCACTTCATTATTTTCTTGCGACTTCAAATAGCCAAATTTTTTGTAATTGCGATTTCCAGCACAACAATTTTGTGACTGCACATCGTGATCACATTTTTTTTTTTTTCGAAATGTGAGCTTCAGCACATGGCTGAGTGATACATCCCAAAGACGTTAAACAAAAATTAACACATCTTTCATAGCTGGCGGCCACACTTTCCTGGGGCACAACAAATTTATAAAATCTATTGTCCCTAGCTGAACTCTAGTTAAGTTATATTGGCTACACATATTTTTCTACACACCCTAAACTGAAAGTACCAGATTGCCGGTCATTTGACCCATACAACTTTCAAACCCAAAATGATTTAACGGCCAAAAATAATTCTCAAAGACTCTTTCAATTACTCGTGCAGTTTGAGTTTAAATATCGCCTTTCAGTTTGAAATGACGCCCTTGTATATGCATATGTATGTATGTATAACTGTGAACAGAAGCGTAATTCTACAATATGTGAACATTGATGCACATAGATACATACATACATACATATGTAAATACTAGAATATTCAAGAAAATTTTTATGCTGCAATGCGAGCGGCAAGAGGAATTGCCATTCCATTTTATTTTCAATTTCCATTTTTATTACATTTTTCCTCTTCTAAAAAGAGAATAATTTCTTTAGAATTTATTGGTTTTATTTCTATACTTTTGTTGATTTTTTCTTTGCTTTTACACATGTGCTTAACAGATTTTCAGGGATATGTTTGCATGTAATTGTTGGTTTTTTCCACTTTCTGCAATCTCGCATCACGTTGGATTTGAAACAGTGTTTTTTTCAGTTCGGGGAATTGTGTTAAGGTAATTTTATCGCCAAGATTTGTAGTTACAATCGTGAACATTTGTTTAAAAATCGATTTTTTAAGGATTTATTAAACTGAGTTTTTCAGACGTTGCTTTGTGAGGGAAAAAATGTGGAATTAACAAAATAAATATGTGTATTTTATGGAACCTTTAAGGTGATTTAAAAGTTTCCAAGATTGAGCGACGTGTAAAATTAATGGTTTGAAGAAAATGTGGCCATACAAAAATTTTAATGCTAAATACAGTTTATATTTCTGAGTTGATTTTTGACTGTCATGGGTGCAAGTTTTGCTTTGAATGCGATCGGGTGCCAGCCTAAGTAGAAAAGTGGGAGTGAATAACTTTTTGTTCTGCAATAACTGTCGAACCCTTCACTAACGTCAAATGTTTTTTACTATTTAAAGAAGGTGTTGATGTAAATCAAGATCACTTGAAACTCATGTATAATGCAGAGCCTTGTTAAAGAGTTTGTGAAACCAAAAAACCCAACCACAATTTTCCTTCTAAAACTGCTGTGATTTATTCAATAATTTTAGTTTTTCTCCTTTTTAGAAATATGAGGTTCTTCTTTTCTGGAAAAACTATTTAGTTGTTTCTACACTGGCTAAAATTTACAAGCCGTTATTAAATAGAAAAACTTTAGAAATGTTTATGTTTAATGTAGGATAAAACATAAGCAGTGCTAAAAAATAATATGAAACTAGTACTAAAAATCATCTGTCAACATTAATACATACATTTTAAGAATTGTTCGCTCTCAGATGGTTTATTACGCTCAGGGATTTTGTAGATGTTTTAAATATTTGAAATATTTGAGTCGTCAAACTGCTTGTTTTGTAGGTCCGGAAATAGAAATTTAGATCTATCAAATAGGATTCATTTTGATTACATCCTCAAAAGTTCTCGGAACTATAAAAAGTTGAATTCATCCAATTCAAACTTTTTGGATATGGCAATGAAATTTCACAAACTGTATTTAACTCTTTAGGTTGCCATCCTCCAGAGATTGATGTACATATATCTAAATGGGGCACTTTGTTGCATAACAATTAGAACTCTAGGAAGTTCTTGTATTGTATTAATTTGTTTCTAAAGGTTCTTCTAAAACCTTAACGGACAATTTGCAAAACCGGGGTTTGGTTTGGACATCCCGGTATTGGTCGTAGGTTTAGGTATCTACCTTGGCTGAAATGGGCTGAATGTGGTCTACGCTCGACAATTCAGGTGTCCCCAAGGTGCTACTCACTTGCACCAGATTTCTTTGGGGACATGCGCAGGCAAGTTGGTTAAGGCCTGATGTTTCTTAAGAATTTCAGGCTACCAACTCAGGTGCTTCACCTTCCTTTTACTTCGTAGGAAATTACTGGCAGAAGAAATTAGATAGCGTGAGCTCTCGAGCAAAACGTTTTGTGTTATTTGGTTCATCAGAAGTTGCCACCTATGTGTACCTGGTGAACCCTATGAGGGCGTTGACAAGTTCGCCAAATAGAGCTGGACCTATATTTGGTCGAGTACGATGGTCGGTTATATGACTCATACGGCATCTGAAATAGTTATATTATATGTACATATATGTATGTAAGTATGTGAACATACTTGTATCTCTGTCGGCACTGGACCAAAGACTAATTGCATTTATAGAATGGTTCCTCTTGACAAAATTGATGGACTCGAAAGACTTTTTGGAAATGCGACGACTTACTTACTTATTCCCGCAGTGAATGTTAAAATCGCAGGAACTAAATGCGTTCACACTATTTGTTAATTTCTATATTTTTATAGGCAGAAAATCTAAGTTTTTAGCAATTTATATAAAATATGTATACGAAAACATTTTTATTGAATTTTATACGAAATAACCATAAGAAATACGAAATGGTTGGTTATTTACCTCACCGGTTTAAAATTCAATTCAAATCATGTGACGTTTGTAGTGAACAAAACAAAAAATGTATATAATATAAAACATGTTTCCGAAACGTGGATTCCTGTTCTTTGGCCCATTGACCGGTGAAAGATCGTAGATGTGATTGATTTTGGAGTTCTAAGAAATCTCCCAGCAGAATGGATAAAAGATTTGTATTCGGGTCACACAACTGCACATTTCCACCAAGAGACTGGGGTACCTTTTTATTAATAAAGAACTGAGATTTATAAATCAGAGTACAATGACGAAATGCCAGAATTCTTTTGTCTCTATCAAGAGTTTAGAAATTTTTACATCACGGAGATGTTCAGGCTGATGTGTATATATAAGTTTATGCATAAACAGCAAATTTAGCACCTTTAGGTAATCATCAAAGATAATGCAGTATAACAAGTTTACATAGGGGTATAGATACTCGTATATGGTGATGTCTTCGTACGACATAACAGTACTAAATTATGCTTTTAAACGGCGCATTAAGTTTCCTTATGCTGCCACTATCGCAGGTAACAAGCAACACTGTTATTAAAGAAGATTTGGTAAAAGAAGTATTCTAATTTTGTTTGGAGTGCAATACTGAGATTTCCAAGCATTCCTTAACATTGAAAGAGCAAGATTTTAGGATTACAAACAATCGTAATTAACCTTCTTTTAATAATCAACCACTTGGTCTTAAGTGCTAGGCCAGGCAGTTCCCACTCATAAACTCGTTCTAACTTGCGTTTTGTAGTCCCAACACTTTTATCAAACTCGATGTTGCTGCAGCGAATATAAAGCTGGACATTATCTGCATTCAATCTAATCTTGCAGTGTTTGAGTTTGTCCTATAGATCGTTCACAATCAAGAAAGTAGAGGGGATCATAGAGCCTTTTGGAACACGACCTAAGGGCAAAGAGCTAAAAACTGAGGTACATATTGGTATCCATCGGCCAAATATGAACATATCAGGTTTTTTGCAGCTATTGTAAACATAAAATTATATGGTCAACCATATCGCATGCGTAATGATTGGCGTAAAACTTTAAAAAATGTAACATTTACTTACATACTTACTTTTTTTAATTAGCCTGTAGCCAATATTACGTGATATCCGGGATTTTTCATGTAATTGCGTGGTTTTAAAACGGTTCCGTCTGGCATATAGAAAATCTTTGTGATTAATAGCTTCTTTAATGGCGCGATGTTTTGTACAATTTTTATAAATATTCTAAATTGAATTATAGAAAAGAAAGGTGATCGTCATCAGAAATTAAGCTGTAAAGCACGCTTCAAAATTCTACTTCTAAACTATTATTCGAAATGTCACTCACAAAGAAAAGATCAAGAAGAGAGTCTGTTGTATTATCAGGTGTACGAATTAAAGTCACTCCTAATAATAACATAATTTCAGCTCTATCAGCGCCAAGAATCCTATATGGACTTACAGAGAACTTCAATCACGATTCCCTTTCTCCATATCCGTTGTTATCAACCGTCCTTATGTAGATAAATCAGTGTATTCAGACTTAGACTATATCTCAGATACATATATCACTGCAATATCAAACTTCTCAAAAATATATTTAAACTCTTCAGGTTTAGGTCTTCTATTAGACCTATAGTACCTCTGCTTTGATTGACCAATACCTTTATCATCGTTTCAATGCTGGGTTAGAAAAGGCAACACGCGAGGAATATAGAATATGGTCAAACTATTTATTTGATTTTTATATTAGGACCGATTGAAATCAGTGATGTCGCACGATTCGCCAAGAGCAGCCGAAGGTGACGTGTGAGAGGGACGAAAAAAGTTATTTAGATACTCTAGTTCCTCAATAACTTGGGAGTTAGCAGACACTTTAGTATACACCTAGCCTCGCATAGTAAGAGAACTATGTATGTACACATGTATGTGTTTAGTCTTTTTAAGGCGGATAGCGAAGCAAAGAATATTAAAATTTGCAGATGTAGGGTTCATTGCCTTAATTAAAACGAAAATCTTGGATTAGTTTTCCGATATATACAATAGAAAGAATTTTCAAGAAATAGTTTTTATTATATGGGGACCAAAATTTGACAACTATTACCGCATTTCTCGAATTGACGGGCCTTTATAATTGTAGTTTTGTAGCTGATAAATTGTTTTGATTGCAGGAACTGAAGTATTTATAGTTTTACAGATTTTTTACAAAAATTACTTAGTAAATCTTCATTTATATTTATTTATATTTTCTTGCTGTTTAACTTTCGATTTTATAAATTGTATATCTTCGCTAGTTAGTTTTTCAAAGCGTATGTCTATAATCTGTACGAGTTTCAGTGGTGTTTTATGTTTGCGAGTATTCGGCGTACTTTCCATAGAAAATCTTTGGGTAACTGTTGAATATTCGATGCTATATGTCGCTTTCTCTGTGCCAGTTATTGTTGTCGCGACTTCTCAATTTGGAAGAATACATTGACATCAGACTCTTAATTCTTACTTGTGTGTAAGCTAAATATTTATGTATTTAATATTTTTCACTTATTCTTATTGCTTTATTTGTGCTGCTTTTGCATTGTGCAAAAACTGGTTTCATGTAATTTTGTTGTTGATTGTTTTAGATCCTTATTTCGAGCATAACGCCGCTACTTTTCCATTAGTTAATTGTCAGTTACAATGTGTTTTTTTATTTTGTATTGATAAATAAATATTTTAACAAGATATAATTCAAAAACGGTTGATCCTCGGTTATCCGTGCCGCTATTAACGGGCTACACCTAATAACTGGCAAGCTTTGCTTTGTTTTAGAACCTCTATTTTTCGATATTTTACTTTTTTTAACCTCTATTATCCGTCCAACAAACTTTTTCCAGTTAAGTATTTAGATACATTGTATATTAATAATATTTTTTCGTTCCACAAATAAAGTTCGATCAGATAACATCTTATAAGCTCTTGATTTTTGATATGGCTCGTTCAAATTTTATGTCGTCAAAAAGAGACAAAAAAGTTGTTTCTATTAAAGACAAAATTCCTTTAATTTGTGACCTTCGATTAAAATATTGTCTGAGAAATATGGTGTTGGAAAGGATACTGCTCCCTAAATAATAAAAAACAAAGTTAAGCTTTTAGAATATGGTTCCAAAAGTGATTCAAACGGTGGTTTAAAGAGTAGGTTTACACTTAAAAGTTCCGAAAGTTGGCTCCGCAACAAGTGAATAGTTTCGTCAGGAGAGATTCAAGGGAAGTCCTATTACAGGTAATTACATATATTTACAGTATATAGCTATTGTGCCTATGTTAACAAAATGGTTTTAGGAGAGATGACTATTAAAAAGGCAACATTTTGGGTGGCCGGAAAAATAAAAAAAAAAGGAATACGTAAGTGGAAATCCACAGGAGAAAAGGATTAGCCGATAGTTTGTGGATGACTTAAAGGAATACACTCAAAAACAGCAGCTTAAAAATCAACAAATTTACAATGCAGATGAACATTCTCTACTTTGGAAGTGTTTGCCCCAATATTCTTTGGCTATTGAAAGTGAACATTCTATAGAAGGATACAAAGAGTCTAAGGAAAGACCAACAGCTTTACTATGTGCAAATGCGGCTGGGACCCATAAGTGTAAATTGATGACAATAGGAAAAAGCCAAGAGCTTTAAGACATGTTAACCATCTCCCAGTTATTTATAAGTTCAATAGGAAAGCTTGGGTAACACAGCAACTATTTTTAGAGTGGTTCAATAAGAGTATGTATCAAATTGGTCTCGAAGAGAATTGTAAAATTCTTTTTTTGGATTTAGTATTGGATGGTAATGTAATGCTATCTGAAAATGTTACAATAGTATATTCCCACCTAACTGTACATACCTAATTCAACCTATGGATGAAGGAGTCATTCGAAGCTTGAAATATACATAATTACAGTAAATTGATTGTTCAAAAGCTTTTGCAATCTGATAGTAGACATGAATTCGTTAAAACTCTAAACATAAGAGTAGCAATAGGGACAGCTGCGGTTTCATGGGATGATGTGCCGAAAAAGGTTTGGAATAATTTACTAGAAAATTTTAAATTTGATCTAAATGATCGTGTTGAAATACAATCAGATGTCATAATACGTTTAGCCATCTGGCTCAACGGCTGATGATATTGCAAATAGAAGGAGTACGATATTGAGCATTTGAAGATGAAATCATTAGTTTGATCAGCCAAACCCAAGATAGTGACCATGCGTGAAGTTTCGAATATGATTGGAATGATGGAGAAACTGCAACTTTGGTAGAAGCAATTGAGGCTAGTAATGTTCTTTTAAAGTTCATAGAAAATTATGGCTGTATTTCAGGGCCAGACAAAATGCAACTACAATAAAGCGCAAAACTCATTTGATTAAAGAACAATTAAAAGCTTCATTTTTAAATATAAATAATAAAAGGTGTTTTTAATGTGTCACAAGTTTAAATCATAATAAAACAAGGAAATATATTTTTCATATCAATAAAACGGGCTTTATTGGAAAGAAAATTTTATGAAATTAAAAATTTAAATATGATTTCTGTCATGTGGCCGCCACGGCTAGCGCGTAGAAGGCGCAATATGGAACACCAATTTTCAACAATTTTTCGCATCATTTGCGGCCGTATTTCGTCGATAACTCTTCGAATGTTGATTTCCAGGTGTTCAATTATTTGGGATTTATCGACGAATACAAGTGACCTAACATAACCTCAAACAAAATAATCCAACGGGGTTAAATCACACGATCTTGGTGGCCAATTAAATTGGCCACTACGTAAAATTTTTTTTCAAAAGTTTTTTTTTTCAAAAGTTTCTTTGAGTAAATCAATTGTAGGGCCCTGTGTGGCATGTCGCTCCGTCCTGTTGGAACCACATATCAGCAAGATTATTGCCACGTAATCGAATCATGTTCCTATACCGTTCACCATTGGCAGTAACATTCTGACCATCGTCGTTTTTGAAGACATAAGGGCCAATGACTCCGCCAGCTCATAAAGCGCACCAAACAGTAATTTTCTGAGGATGGAATGGTGTTTCGACAAAAAGCTTGCGGTAAACTTCGCGAACTGAACCATTATTTTCGAAATAAATTTGCACGATTTGCAAGCGTTGTTCTTTTGTCAACCTGTTCATGATGAAATGGCAAATCAAACTAAATATTAATCACTTGACAGCTGACAAAATGGCCGCCAGTTAAAAAAGTGATGCCAACTTAAAGTTCTATACCTCAATAAAAAACACCCAATATTATCTGTGCTAAGCCTGGTCCCGGGCGAGCTGGATAATCGAGGTTCAACTGTAACAATAATAAACCTTTTGAGCAGCTGAGCTCAAGTAAAACACGTCCGATCAGCACGACGAATATAACATTTGCTTGTTAACCACTTGAGAAATGTTTTTAGTATAAACAAGTTTGACAATATATCAAAATTACCGCCATTTGTTATTAGATGTCCTGTGCCTCGAATGTACTATTCGAAATGTTGAAAATGTCATTGGTATTACTTATAACCCTCATAAAAGCTACAAGTATTTATAAAATCAGAAATAAAATGCTTGTCGAGTCATCTTGTGCAGCGAAAAGAATTATTCTTTTCATTCTTAACACTATTTTACGTCCTGAGTGTTACTCTACGGTTTGGAAGCTGTCTATCATAATTATTATACTTAAATATCGAACAGGGCAATAAGTCTACCGCCACCAATTTCAACACTGTTGATGCTCATGACGAAATTGATCTTGAATGTATTCCTAATCATCAGCTCAGCCTTAGGGCGAAATAAAGCACCAAAAAAGACATAGATTATTAAATGATATGACGGATGTGCTTGCAAACAAAAGATATTGTTCTGATTTTTTCGTAGATGTTTCCCAAGCTTTCTATAAACTTGAAACTACGCATAGTGATTCGTTTTGACTTCTTCCGTTGCATCATTTTTGAAATAATAAAGTTATTTTAAAAATTCAAAAAGATGTTCAAAGCAAACATCTTCTGGTTTGAAACTGTGTATCATATGTGTTTCAACAAACACAGGGTGTTCCAAAAATTGCAGCCAAATTTAGAAATTATTTTTGATGCAAATTTTGTATGTTTAATTTTTTTAAATTTTTTATTTGCCTCAAAGGCTCATATATTTAAATATTTTAAATGCTAAAATATTTTTGATATTTTTTTATAAAACCCTGTCTTTTTAAATTTTTATTAATGGTAAAATATTTTTTTAGAAGAACTTTTTACTGGTTAGTTTTTCACAAAATATTCATCTACATTGGGAGCAATATCTGAGCTAAAGTTATTTTTTTCCCCAAAAGCACTTCTGGGCTTCTTCTGAAAGTTCTCTAACTGGTACTGATATTCCATTAAATTTTTCCGACGAGCTTCATAATGAACTCCATACACCTATAGGGGGCAATAGGGAAATTCCATAGTCGTAGTTGATCACCACTGGTTGAATCGTTCAAATTTTGAAAGTCTTTCTGTGCCTTTTTACAAATAACGCACTTCAAAGTTGACGAGGTGTCTTGAATTTCATTCAAGAATTTACCATCAATCATTGTAAGAAAGAATTTATGACTGACAGTATCAATTTTCCTATTCCTTATTTCAAAAACAGGAGGATTAAGTTTACCATAATTTTTAATACTGCTCAATGTAGACTTGACTACTCTGAAGGCTCACAACCCCAATTATGGAAGAATATAAGTTTATCCGGAAGTAGTTCTGCCAGTTCATCAGGCAGTATGATCCATTAAAGATTAAAGTTTTTCTTCTGCTGACACTTCAGTTATCTCCAAGCCAATCGGAATTGCTTCTTCTTTCGCAGTGGTATTTTTACTGTATGAAGGAAGTACATTAACATTATAATGCTTTAAAGAGGTTCGTAAAATAGAATATTTTTCCTTTGACAATCCCAAGTCTACAAATAATGCTAAAGGGTCTTCTAAAGTACACTTTGTAGGAGAAGTATAGCCTACCTACCTCACTAGGTATGCTCTCTTTTATCCAGTTCAGTTGTTGTGAAATTGCGATCGACACCTCCTTTTTGAAGTCTAACTTTGCCGCTTTCTGGTCTCTTACGTATTTTATAGATATGGCTTTCGATAAATGTTGCGTTGTAATTGAGGCGAATTTTGTGTTTTCTTGTGTATCGGGCGCAGTCCTCAAGAGATTTTGCTGGTCTTCCTCTTGTTTGACAAACAGAAGTATGTGGGTATTCAACTTCTTTAATTGTTGTGAATTCGTCTAACCAAAGAGAACTTTTTCTCATAAAATTAATAAATTGTTGCGCTTTTTAAACATTAATTGCTTAAAACTATTTTATATTATTTATTACTTAAAAAATTGTGATTAGTGTCGCTAAGTTTTTGTGCCTATTGTGCTCGTGATAATATTTGTGAGCATTTATTTTATAGTGAATTTGGATTAATAACGAGATTGTGACAGTTTTAATTTTCTTGCAAATGAACGGGCAAAGTTTGTAGCACAGTTAGTGGATGAAACAGACAAAGTGTGAACACCAAAACTTGCCGCAACTTCGTGTAACTTTCTTAGTTCTACTCTATTTAATTGAGGGATGTATATTCAAAGTATACTATTGTACAAGGTATGCCGGTAAACTTGAACTCCATCCACACTCTCTCGCGTGCCTCATCATTAATTTGCCAGCATACATTTTCTTTAAACTTAAAAAAAGAACAATCGAATTTATGTTTGGCTTTTAGGATCCTTTCTAACAAATAAAAATTGCATTAAAATCTTATTAAAAAAACTTTGTTTCCACTTTGAAAAATTAATATTTAATATAATGTGAACCGTACTGCCAGTTTTGTAGCCCGGCATTATCTTTAAGTATTCATTTTCCACTTTTTGTATTAATACACAGTTAAGTTTCTTGACAGTTCTGCAAAAAAAAGAAAAAGTACAATATTTAACTTCCACATTATTAACACGTAAATGCCTTAGATTTAACACAATGAGCTCCTAAATAAATTCATTCCCTTGATATAAAATCAAAGCAAAACATTTCGAAATAAAAACAAACCAACAAAACGAAAAACGGTAAATAACACTTATGTATGTGTTTAAAGGACCTGTTAAAACTATACAAATATTTGAAATTTTTTCTCCTTTTATACATTTTAACAAACGCACAAAGAACCTGCACAAACACATTTTAAAAAGTATTCTCTTTGTGTTTTTGTATGTATGTGAGTAAAGCACATAAAAGGACCACATTTAGTCACAAAGGATAATCACACATCAATAGAACTATTTTCCTCCTTTTATTTATTTATATTGTATTTTGTTTAACTTAGAATAGGGTAGATAATATTAAAGCTGGGAGGTATCAGGCTGGACAATGGCCATTAAGTACGAAAACTAACAAGTTATTTGTTCTACTTTTATATCAACATTTAAACACGGACACCATTTTATGTTTGTTTAAAGGATCTTCAGATTTTGGCCTTCTTCCTAAGCAAACAGCTTTATTGGGTAAATTTTTGGTAGCATTTTTAAGGATGTGTTTTGGCTGTAGATTTTGAGCTTGAGAATGTTAAATAAAATTATAAAATCAATATGGCACAAGTTGTTCTTTTAAAATAGTTTGCGTTTAACAAGGAGTATCTGTGTCTATTTTCTGCTGTACTTTTTGTAGTCTCCTGGTTAGGAAATAAAATTAATTGACTGGAGGGGAGGAAAAAGGAAAAATTTTTAGAACTTCATTAGTAGGATATCTTTAACACTTTCTTATCTATTTTATTACGACAATATTAAATAAGTTACTAAGATTTTGTCTCTAATTAAGTAGAAAAACCCTAATGTCGGTACAGAAAATTTAAAGACAATTTAGTTTAAAGTAAAAACAAAAAGAATAAATATTTGTTTCAGAGGGATTGGGGTCTCAGGAAGTTTAGCGAACAATGGAGCTGAAGAAAAATTTTTCCTGTAATGCGTTTTGCGATTCACTGACCAATCGGATGCCAGATGAGCAGCCATGCGCCCTTTCTCTTGCGACATGAAAAGTATGGGCCTTCTAGCTAAGATCACACTGAATTTTCACGCCAAGAACATCAAGAGTTCCTGATTCGTTAATACTTATACCACCCATGACAACAGAGGAACCAGCATTGGCTGTCGTGTACCTGTGTGTCAATAAGCAACAGCGATTATTGCCAGCATTGAAATCAACCATCTTCGCCTGATCAGATTTAGAGATTGTATTTAGGTCGTTATTCAATGTATCATTCATATATTGCCTTATAGCCGCAATCTCCAAACGGCTTAGCCTATATCCGAATGAATATGAATGACATACGCTGCTGTCGTCTGCAAACGATTGGATGGGGTTAGAAATTTGAATCAGAAGGTTATTAAGAAAAATAAGAAATAGACTAGGGGAAAGAACGGATCTCTGCGGTGCCCCTAATTTGATCTTGGACTCGTTTGATGAAACCCCATCTATAACAACTCTTTTACTGCGATTTCTGAGGAAACTCAATATAAATCGGGAGAAGTTGTCACCTACAAAAGCAATAAGTTTAGATAAGAGTGCCATGCCATACTTTGTCAAACGCCTAGAGCAACAACTTTACTTACACCATCTTGCACACGTTGCAATTGGGCGGTCATTTTTAGGGTTTTTTGCATGTCCCTTTTCCAGGATTAGCGTGTCATTTGCCATCTTCCAGCACTTTAGAAACTCGGCAGCAATAGGTGTGCTAATGGACGCGGAAGCGTGGAAGAGCACTGCTTCAGTGCTCGTATAAGATGCGACCCTGGAAACTTGTTTACTTTGAGATAAAAAATTAGCTTTTAAAAATTAGATTAAAATTAGTAGATTCTAAATTGTACCAATGTTATGGCAAAAATTTCATACCGAATGCACACATTGCCATTATTTGGGACTGTCTAGTGATCAGTGCTATGCCGTCATCACCAAACAGTCAACAATAATTAATAATATAAATATTTTAGGAAAACATGAACACAGTTACGACAAAAAGGGTCATAAAAGCCCTATTGCTGTCCATCAAAATACTAGTTTGTCGTATCCGTGACTTGTATTGCATTAAGATCTACCGGTTAACTCTGAACATAATAACACTGTGCTTCGCTACAACAAAAGTTATGACAGATATCTGAACTAAAATTAGGACGTACAGAGAAATCTATCGAATGCGTCAGTTTTGGAAAAGCTATTGCATCCCTGTCGCATTTCACTCCCTTCACACTTTAAGTGAATACATGTTCTGCCCTAAATTAAAATCTTATTAAAAGACTCAAGGAAAATGCTTTCACTAAGTCTGGAGTTCTTGCACCTCTATTTTGGAAAATTTGAGACTGCACCTGTTTAAAATAACGTCTCCGTAATAAGTGTATCATATTTGATTTTTAGTTGTTAAATTTCATATATAAATAAATGTGAAAGGTTTGTCATTATGCGTTAAGTCAGTCCACCAAATAAATCCTTCAATGGTTTTCTTTTTCTGCTCAAACAATTTGTTTCAAGCTATCAAATTTATTTTTTAAAATTCAAATATTCAGTAAATATTTATGTCATATGTACATACATATATTTTTGCAATAGAAAACTTATTGTAAATACTGATGTTGTTATAGCCGAACTAAAGTTAATTTTTAACATAGACAAGAGAAGCCTAAAATTAATGTAAATCATAAAAAGTGTTAATTTCTCTTACGAACTCTTAATTGAACAGTAAAGTGTAAATTCGTAATTAAACATGAACTGAAACACCAGAAAAAGAACCTAAAGAAAGGAAAATTATTGACTGACCTCAATTGGCCGTCCACAACGTTCAGCGTCATTTGTACTTGTGCGACCACAACGAAAGTCAGTAAACCACTTTTTTTATCATTGAAATCGATGGTGCAGAGTTTCCATAGTATTTATCGAGCTTTTTCTTGGTTTGATTGACGATTTTTTTTCGCAAAAAATAATGTTTAATGAAGTCTCGAAATTCCTTTTTTTCCATTATTAGAAAATTACACAAGAACAGTGTTGCATTTCATATAACTACGAGAGAAGTTCGAAAAATCATGGACTTATTGATCCGACTTATTTATACTCAAGCATTTATATGAACATTCACGCAATCGTTGCGCCGACGGAATTCACGGCGACCCCGGCAATAATTTTATTTCTATTTGGAACGCCTTCGGACGACGGACCAATCAACGCCACGTCATTACTTTTGGTTCAAATCATTTAGTAAATAAAGTCACCTTTTACTGCACACAAATATATACAATACGAATAAAGTAAAAACTAGATTATATTTAATAAAACTTTAAATTTTTTGTCTAAGTTGATTTGGCTATTTTTTATGATTCACACGCCCCTTTCCATGATTCTAGCACAATTGATGTATGCAAGTATAGACTCATGTACATATCATATATCTACTGTATTTTAGTACATTCGCATGGAAAATGAGCAGAATGAATATGAATGACGTTTTGTCTCTTATAGGTCAATGTTTTTGAAATACTTGTTTAGCCCTAAATTTCTTACTTCGTCAATATAAAGCATTTAAATTGAATATAAATATATATGTAAATAGTTAATTGTCTACATAAAAAGTTTTTAGTTGTGTTTTTGTTAATGTCGCAATTTTTTTTATTATGGTCACAATATCAGTAAATAACTGTATCAGTGGCAACAGCTGTTGTTTGTGCGAGAAATTTCAAAAGTCGAAATTTGGAAAAATGTCTCCTATTTTCAGAAAAACACACTGTTGGGACTTTTGAATATTGGACATTCATAGGGATGGCCGGAGGAGTGTTGTCCAATAATTTTTTTTCGCCCATCTCCTTCCATTTTCAAAAAAAGGAGCAAAGTCCTTTTTAAAATTTCAAAAGTCGAAATTTGGAAAAATGTCTCCTATTTTCAGAAAAACACAATGTTGGGACTTTTGAATATTGGACATTCATAGGGATGGCCGGAGGAGTGTTGTCCAATAATTTTTTTTCGCCCATCTCCTTCCATTTTCAAAAAAAGGAACAAAATCCTTTTTAAAATTTCAAAAGTCGAAATTTGGAAAAATGTCTCCTATTTTCAGGAAAACACACTGTTGGGACTTTTGAATATTGGACATTCATAGGGATAGCCGGAGGAGTGTTGTCCAATAATTTTTTTTCGCCCATCTGCCGTTATTTCCAAGAATTTTCATGAACTTTCTTAAACAAAGTTTTTATAGTCTTCCTTAATGAGTGCGTTGATTTTAGATTTTTATGGCATTATTTTATAGAATATGTTATTAGAAATATATTATTTTATTTTTTAATATAATTATTACTAATTTTTTAGTTTTGAATGCATTTTCATTGCAAAATATAAATTTTTTAGGCTTAACAGAGCTCTGCTACTTAATTAACTGAGGTATGTTAATATTGCAGGTTTGAGTCTGGGGTTAAAAATTTTAAAATTTATCTTCACACCCATTCAGAATGAATATGTATATAATTATGTTAATTCGTACAAATACTAAACATCCCAAATCCCATTTTGATATGAGTAAAGAATTCTTTTTCTGAATCACGACTTGTCATAAAACATGCTTTTGCTTGGATGTCGAAGAGCTCGAGCTCAAGTCTTTTGTCCTGGATAAATTATTACATATTTGCATTAGGTGTTAAACAATGAAATAAAATATTATTTTTTAAAATAAAAAACCTGAAGCTAAAGCATGAGTTAACGAAAAAACGTGTATTCCCAAAAATGTAGTGCTCTTTGGATCCCAAAAGTTCGTAATTAAAAGGCCTTATATTTTCGATATAAGGCAATAAATATACTTCTGTATCCAACGCTTTTTGTCGTTGCTAAATTTACGTCATTTGACGAGGCTTTTTTTCGGATCGCCTCGTTATTTGTCATTTCCTATTTAAGTCCGGAAATAGTATCGCCAAAAGGATTAGTGCCAAACATTTTAGCCATTTAAATAATTAAAACATTTGTAACAAATTCGTTTCATAAAAATGAGTCATTTCCTCTTACTAAGTTCCAAATAAGGTAAAATGCTTCTTCAGTTGTTCGATATATGCGTATAATATGACATTTTTAAAGAAAAGCAACCAGCCTTGGTACTATTTGAGCGCACTGAAGGCCGCATACCGAAATTTCAACCAGTTTGGATTTTTATCGTGTCAGTTAACAGCAACTGATTCTGAAAAAGTGTAGATTACCATAAAAAAATTAATTTTAAGGCCTGTGCCACGATATTGAGTGTTATCTTTGGCTATTTTGTATGAAAAAATTTTTGTATTTATAGAAATGTCACCAGTGACATCTTACAACTCAAGTTTTTTAAAATAGTTTATACACAAGATTCGGATTTTCATATGGTTTGAAATATCATCCATTTTCATGGATGAATTTGCCATTCTGAAAATTATGTATTGGCAATTTTTTTTAGAAATGCCAACGATTTTTAAATGCTATTATATGTATGTATGTATATATATAAAGCGTGACAAGTTACGTCTCTGAGTCATTACATATAATTATGAATTGTATTAACCTGTTAAATTCACATTATAACGTCTTTACTTGTGCCTGGAAGTGGTTTCAACGGGACTCTAACGCTTTGTCTCCACTTAAGTTGTAAAACAACACATTGTTTTGAATGGCTCTTTTTTTGTCGGTGTTTTTGAAATTTTTGTCTACAGCTATTTTTAATATATCATATTTTTCATATTTTAAGTTTTAGAGTCTAGCAAATTATGCTGTTGTGAAACTGAGAGCATATCTGTTGCAACCAGGAGCAATATTTCTTAAATTTAATGCTCTAAGCCCATGTATTACTATTTATCCATTTTAATTTCTGTCGGGAAGAACATTTTTATTATATTAATTTTTGTTCCTGTTGTTATTATTGTCCAAGAAAAGAAATTCATCTTATTAAAAAAATATATGTTTTTTAGCTTTGCGTGCTCGTCTTTTAGTTCACACGTGTTATATTAGTTCGTTTGAATTAACGGCTTTTTTGATTGAAATTGAATAAGTAAAATTACCCGTAATAGGAATAAAAGCAATAAAAATTTTGTGACTATTTATACATACATATATTTACATATATTACAAGTTGAAAATTGTATATTTATATACACTGTGCTTTGTTCTGAGGAAGAATCGTTGAAGACGTGATTGCATAATATCTATGGAAGAGATAAAGGGTGGTTAAATTTCAAGGGCCGATGTTGATTTTGAATAAAACACAAACTATTTTGGAAATTATTGTAATTTTATTTTATTATGATGTATTGGTATTACTCAATTATGTATGGAACAAAATATCGGCCAAATGGGCGCCGCGACCTCGGCGGCGCACCTCCATCCGATGGTCCAAATTTTCGATGACGCTGAGGCATAATGGAGGTTCTATGCCGTTAATGTGCCGAATTATCTGATCCTTTAGGTCTTGAATTGTTGCTGGCTTATCGACGTACACCTTTTCTTTCAAATAACCCCAAAGAAAAAAGTCCAACGGTGTCAAATCACATGATCTTGGCGGCCAATTGACATCGCCATTACGTGAGATAACACGGCCATTGAATTTGTTGCGCAAAAGAGCCATTGTTTCGTTAGCTGTGTGGCAAGTGGCACCGTCCTGCTGAAACCACATATCGTCCACATCCATATCTTCCAGTTCGGGCCATAAAAAGTTCGTTATCATCTCACGATAGCGAACACCATTCACAGTAACTGCCTGACCGGCCTCATTTTGGAAAAAATACGGCCCGATGATGCCGCCAGCCCATAAACCGCACCAAACAGTCACTCTTTGTGCGTGCATTGGTTTTTCGACAATCACTCTTGGATTCTCATTCGCCCAAATGCGGCAATTCTGTTTATTGACGAATCCACTGAGGTGAAAATGTGCCTCATCACTGAAGATGATTTTCTTCGAAAATTGATCATCCACTGTTGCCATTTCTTGCCACCATTCTGCCCATTCACGACGTTTGGAATGGTGAAGAGGCTTTAGTTCTTGAGCCAATTGCACCTTGTAAGCGTGTAAATGCAAGTCTTTATGCATAATGTTCATCAACGACGAGCGTGAGAGGTGCAATTGTTGGGAACGACGACGAGTTGAGGTGGACGGCTCTTCAGCCACACTATCGCGAACAGCAGCAATATTTTCTGCAGTACGAGCTGAACGAGCATGCACTGGTGTTCTCACATCTTCTAAAGACCCGGTTTGCTCGAATTTTTCCACGATTTTTGCGATTGTACGCACATTTGGACGATGAAATTGACCAAAAAAATTACGAAGTGCACGTTATGCATTTTGATTTGAACTTCCATTTTCATAATAAGTCTGGATAACTTTAACACGTTGTTGGATTGTGTATCTCTCCATGGTTCAAATTGAGTAAGTCTGAAATAGAGAAATGTCAAATAAAATTCGGAAAAAAACTTGGCGTTTAGGTGTGGTTCACATTCAACATCGGCCCATACAATTTAACCACCCTTTAGAAGCAACGCTTCTCCTCAAAGAAGCCTTAATCTGCAAATATTTCATCAAAGACCAAAACATCTAAGGAGGAGCTATTCTATAAACGGATTTATCAATAATGCAAAACCAAAACTTATTTGAGAAAACCTGGCTCCCATGAAATGCTAGGAAAAATGATTTCGGAAACATTATTTGACTGCCTGGGTGCATGAGTTGGTAGAGTCGTGGTTTCGATCCCTACCAAAGACTCTGGTGAAAAAACAATAGCCACAAATGTTTTTAATAAACACAGTAACAAAAAACACAAATACAACACAAAAACATAAAATTTTAAGTTAACTGATGTTTGACTGTGCATTGTCGCAGGTATATAATTCTGACATACTCATCCCCGCAATGTAGGATTAGAAAAAAATAGGGACACACTACTCCTTTCCTCCTCCCCAACTGAGTTCTGGTACAATGCGCTGCATATGTTGGGGTTGACCCCTAAATACCTCGAGGTAACTTCAATTACAAGGGGCAATGTCAACGACACAAAAATTTAGGTTAAAAGTGAAAAGAATTGTATTAAATATCCAGGCTTATATATAGATCGTCGTATAATCGTTTGAATGAACATATTCAAATAAAACGGGAACAGCTAAATATTACATATAGAAAACTTAACTGCTTAATTGGTCCAAAATCTCAACTAAGTCTTGAAAATAAACTGAAACTTTATAAAGCCTTTTTAAACCATACATGGACTTATGGAGCTTAACTTTGGTGAGCAGCAACTGCCTCAAATATAAAAATATTGTGAAGATAAACTATTATTGTTGAACCTCCTTCGTATATTCGCAATTAAGCCGTACATAAGGATCTATATATACAAACTGTTAAAAATGTAATGAATTTATACACCGAAAAATATTTAAAAAGACTAAGCAATCAAGGAAATCCTCTGGCTATTGTGTTAGATTCTACCTTTCAGAAGTTAATTTTTTTTTTCTTTTATTTTAATCAATCTTTTTATTATTATTCACCCCTATTCTGCGTTTCGATTAAGTCTCCGCATTCAGTTCCGTTGCGATCGAAAATTGGTATTCTGCAGAAAAACGGAATCGAAAGAAAAAGAAGAAGACAGCAATGTTTACAAAATTAATAGCATCACTGTGGAATGTGGAAATGAAATAGCAAAATAAGCAAGTTTGTTATCATTTTCATAAACAAATGTCAAATTTAATGTAAAAGTAAGTTTTTGATAAAGTTTAATAAAAAAATTGTTAAATAAAATAAAAAAATATAAAACAAACTAAAATTAGTTGTTTATAAACATATTACGGTGCAAAGAATCTTGTGAAGATAAAGGTACATAATTAAAAGAAATTAATAGTGTTGTGATGAAATATCTAAAGACCAAAACAAAACTTTAATAAAAATTATAGAGGATTAATTCAGGATGTTTGCAATTAATTTTTTTGAATTTCAAGGAGGAATGGAGTCCATAACAGCTGCATTATTGTTGGTGACAGAGGAGAACAACATGAGAAATAAAGTGGCAAGGGTTGAAAAGTTCAGAATTAGAGACAGGTGCAATCCATTTGAAATGAGCGAGCGTAAGTATGTCAATTGTAATTTTTATTGTGAAAGAAATATGTAAATGTTGAAAAATAATTTACTTTTACAGATTTAAAAAGAACTTTCGTTTAAACAAAGACGCGTTCAAATATGTTTTAGACATATTTGCTCGTGAGGTGCAGCCAAATTCTTTGACTTCTTCTTCACCGCTTAACCGAGTTGTGGCAGCTTTAAGATTCTTTGCAGAAGGTAGCTATCAAAACGGAGTTGGAGCAGATTTTAATGTTGGGATGGCGCAACCTACGGTGTCGAATTCATTATCAAATTTTCTTGAGGTAATGCAGCCCAAGCTTTGCCCTCAATGGATAAAATTTGACGTTAGTGAGGAGGAAAAGATTGAGGCAAAGTGAGATTTCTACTCAAAGGCTGGATGGTGTCATTATGTGTGTCGATGGCACACATATTAAGATTATAAAGCCATCTAAAGAGGACTTCCTTTATTATAACAGGAAGGGATTTTTTAGCATTAATGCAATGGTGGTATGTTTGTTTTAAGATAAAAATGTTGCTTAATTAAAGTAATGATTATAAGTAGATCTGTGATAACAAAATGCGCATAAGGTGTATTGATGCAAGATACCCTGGCAGCAACCACGATTCACATGTATGGGCCTTAAGTAAAGCGAAGGCTAAATTAGAACGAAATTATAGGAACGGAGAGCGAAGTACATGGATATTAGGTAAGTTTTTATGTTATTGTTTGGAAGTATATATTAAAATCTTAATGGTATTTTTAACAGGTGATGCAGGATACCCCTTAGAACCTTGGCTAATGACTCCGTATCGAACTCCAAGCGAAGGTAGCAGGGAAAGCAACTACAACATTCGCCACTCTAAGACAAGAAATATAGTGGAACGAACTATTGGGGTCTTAAAAAACCGATTTCGCTGTTTATTGGGTGCTAGGCAACTTCATTACTCCCCGGAAAAAGCCAGTCAAATAATTAATGTTGTTTGTGCCCTTCACAACATTTGTATACATTACCGAGTAGAAGATGTGGAAACTAATGAAAGTGAAGTTGAGGGTAGTGAGGGAGAAGGCGAAGAGGAAAATTTTGACTGACTATGCTTCAATAGCACGTGATATTCGCCAAAATATAATCTCGTGTTTTTAGAGTTAACAAAAGAAATATTATACTCTCTTTTTTATGTTTTCCATTTATTTATTATAATTATTTAATAAAAAATTACTCTGCATTATATATAAATATATATTTGTATATATATTATTGTATTTTTTTTTTAATTTTTGTAGTTCAAATAAAAACAAATGAAATATCAATTTTAATTCAATTCAATAAAAAACTTTTATTTAATAAAAAAAAAAATAAGGACACTTCATTTAATAATAGAAATTAGTAAATAGTTAAAAATTCATTGTTTTAAACGTTTTGTACTACTTATCACATATTTGGTAAATTTATCACATATTGTACTTAGTCTGATTGATCGGGATGTTCAAGGTGAAGCATTTTGAGTTTAATTTCCACTTTCTTTTTTAATAATTCCTCCTTAACTCTATTGTGCCGTTGCTCTTCTTCTAATTGTTTTCCTGTGATTTCTGCCATTTTTTCCAACGAGCGATTCATACGTCTTAGGTGCGTTGAAATTTCATCATATTTCTTAGCCATTGTGTTGTTGAAGTCTTTGGTCTCTTGGTAGAATTCTTTTCCATTCCATTAACAAGCCCAAGGTTGTTTCTTTTGGGCCCTGTCTCTTTTTTGAAGTGGTGGGAATGTCTTCAGAACGTGCCGATATATCCATTTCTGAGTGTTCCAGTTCCTGAACCTCACAGGCAACACCAAAATCTTTTGCACCGCATATACCAGATGTACTGGTTACTAGCCCCGTCAGCTGTACTACTTTTTCTTCCAAGGAGCTAATACGCTGCAAGCGGCAAGGGCCTCCTCTGGTGCTCATCATTTCCCTTTTGTTTGCTGACATCTTCTTCTTTATGTAGCACTTCCAGTCAATCCACACCTATAAATTTATATTAATTTCTGCAATAATTATACGCAAACCATACCTACTTTTTTCCATGCACTGGCATTTTTTGTTGGAGGACCTAGGGCATTAAGGATTCCTGCCACTTCCTCCCAGAACGCTACTACTTCTTCCTTTGACCGTTGATGGTATCCAGATGCAATGTCTGCTTTGGATGCCATTAAATTTGCCAATTTTTCTTATTGCTCTGGTGTTGTTGTTTTTGACCTGTAATACATAAAAAACATCAGATTCGGGTACAAAAATTAGAAAAACAAAAAAATTAATTTAATTAAATAAATTAATTAAAAATAATTTTAAATGTTTTCTAATCGTTTCTGAACATTTTATCTCATTTTCTACTTACATTTCTTCAATTTTGAACTTTTTAACTAAAAAACACAAATAAAGAAAACAACGTTAACAAAACAACAACTGAGAAAAACGGAGCTCCGTTCGTAATGCATAATACATACAATCGAAAGAAACTGAGCGGAATCGAAACGCAGAATACCAAAGCTGCCAGACGGAGAAATTTACGATCCGAGTCGAAACGCAGAATAGCCCCCATTATCTTTTGATTTTTATTGTTCTCTTTTAACTTACTGCTAAAACTTTAAAATTAATAATTACTAAAACTTAAGCTGTTGCTATTGTAAATATAAGATTGACTAAATCTGTTTTTTTGTGTTAAATTTGGGATATTTCTATAGTTATATATTAACGTTCTTGAATTAAACAACTGCTTCCCTCAGCAGTTGGTATAGCACAGAAATTCTTCTTTCCGAAATTCCGAAATATAACTTAGGGTATCTTAACGAAGTTCTTAAAATCTGTCCTTAAAATAATATTAATGCTATTCCAGTTTCTCTTCAAACTAAGTTTCACAACAATAAGTTTAATGAAATAAAGTAAAGTAAGTTTTATCTAAATATGTGGAACTTCCAAATGGCACATACATACTTATAAACATATATAAGTACGTATGTAAATGCCTACATCACTATACATATACATATGTACGTTTTTATATGTGTAACTCTAAATGTCAACTTACATATTTTGATTAATTTTGTTTATTATCTCAATATGAGAAGATAGATTACAAAAAAATAATGTACAAAAAAATTTTAAACCGATTGCCGAAAATTTGTCTAATAAACTGGAAAAAGAAAAAGGGGATTTTGTACTTAGCAACTTAAAATTTCCAAGGGTTTTTAATGAGTAATAAAAGGTATTTACCATTGTGTAGATCCTGACGATTTTTGGAAAAAGGTTTCAAAATAAAAATGTACTGAACATCACAAATTGCTAAAGGATGTAAAGTGAAATATAAAGCGAACGAATTCACGAAACCTCTTGCATCCTAATTACCCGTAGAAGATCCTCGTAAGTGCTAAGGAAGCATTTAGTGTACCAATTGCCGAGAATTTGGCCAGAATAAAGCTTATTTCAAGGTTCCCTCAGTGTGTTTGTGGTGAAGTTCACGAAACAGCTCAACGCAATAAATTGAAAAATGACTCTTAAAGACCGCTAGCTATGAAGGTGGTTCTGTGATCAATAAGACATCAGTACCATCTAAGTTCCCCCCGCAGTCACAAGCAACTTCCTGGATGAGCCACATAACGTACAAAACTCTAAACAAATTTCTTATGCTATTGTCGTAAATTGCAATATAGCAAATTTGGAAAAGAAATCCACATCTGTACAACCCTATCAATATTTTAACAAACTTGAGGCAACATCATGACCATTATGATATAGGAAATACTGAAAATGCAATCCATCATTTTGCCAGGCTTTTTAAATAACTGCTTTATTTCGATTCTGGAACGTAAATGGCATCCACCAACACGAAAACGGATCCCTGTGGAAGAGCTTGTGGCGGCTCGGCATTTATGATAAAAACTAAAGTTAAACATTATTTCCTTAACGATATATGCATATATGTACGTGCTCAAAGTTAATTCCAGTAACAAATATTTGACTTTTAAATATTCACAACTAATTGCTTTGCTCGCCAACTAGATTTTCAGTAACAGATTCTCAATACTCGAAATTTTTTAAATTACTTAAACCTCGATATGAAGCAGCTGGGTATAATGCCTAGCTGAACAAAACATACGCTTTGGGGCTCACCTCTAATCTTTCCGAAATAAATAATTTTTGAGAAAATTTTCGAAATGAGCGTTGATATAATTTCCAGCGGACATTTCATTTATTTGTCGACTTTCTGACGAAAAATTGTAAATGTGATTGCAAATTTCCCTGTAAAATAAATACAAACGTTTATTAGATTTGTCCTCGAGCCACTCACGTATAATTATTTCTGTATGTTTCCCCGGGAAGTTAAAGAGTATGTAGGTCAACGTCTGTCTGAAAAAAATAAGAGAGTGGCAACTGCATAGGTCTCCCCAGCTTAAAAACAGATTACGGGAATGTACAAACCAGCTAAAAAATCTGCTTGAAGTCCAAAGAATGGGACCTCTTAAAACATGTCTTGAAATCTTGATGGTACTTCTCAGTCCGATTATTCTTTTTGACGGGCGACTAGAAGTTTAAAAGGACCGGTTAAGGTTATTTTCTGTTGAGACATCGGTTGGTGATGGGGCTGGAACAAATTTGGAAAATAGTATTTTATTTGTTAACCACTTGATAAAGTTTTTTACCATAAACACGTCTGACAATACAGCAGAATTGCCGCTTTTTTCTATTAGACCTTTTTGGCCTCTAATACTTGCTATCAGAGATGTTGCAAATGCTATTGACAATTTAAACCTCAGGAAAGCTCCAGGTGATGATAAAATCAGCAATGAAATGCTTGCAGAGTTACCTAGTACAGCTAAAACAATTATTTTTCAGGATTACCCATACTGAATAATTTTGCAATTTGAACAAAATTGTCGCACAACGGCTTATGAGTAAATGGTCGTAAATTTACTATGAGTGAATGGTCGTAAATTTACTATGAGTAAATGGTCGTAAATTTACCACTAAACTCCGCTCAGGTAATCGATAATGGAGTCCCTCAAGGTAACATGCATGCTGGGTACCACCTTTATTTGAATTATGCCTATTTTATGCCTAGAGCCTTTAAAACTTACACCTCAATATTAGCAGATTACACAGAGCTGATGGCAACCATTAATTAGCGTCATGTAATTCGCAGGAACACATTTACAGACTGGAGAAATGGTAAAAGCTTTGTAGCCATGTTACAATCACATTTCGCAAAGAAAAATGCTCACCCGTTAAAACCAGCAATAAATTAATTCCGCACTACAGTGAAGTTAAATGTATTCACTGTAGACTGACATGGAAGTCTCATATTCACGTCAAAATAACTCAGATCAAATTAAAAGCCGTTGCAGAAATTTCAACTTAATGCTGAGCTATACATTTTTGCGTACAATACGGATTTATAGCCAATATGCATCAAACATCGAAAAAACTTAGGGTCACAAAAACCCAAGCGTGCCTTTAATTAAGAATGACTTTTTAAAGTACGTGACAAAGTTGATCATGCATCCAAACCCTCCTGCAGGCATTTTCCTTAACTTTGCCGTCCGCACTCGGCAGAAAATTAAGTTTTTGTCCGAATAGGACTTGAATTTTTTATCATTAAACCATTTTGCGAATTTTCGTCTGATTTATTATTAGCGTATAACAAAGGTAAGGTGCTACAATAGTTCATTCGGTTTTATAAATCACAGCATTTTTATTTGTATTAGTTTAGTTTTCCAATGTTATTTGCACAGAAAGCTGCTTATAATTCAGAAAGCTTTTCCACAAATTTTTCATTTTACCCCTGCAGGAATAAAAAATGTTGCTTTTAATCATCCTGCATAATTTATTTCAAATACAAAGATCCACACACTGCGCTGTGTGAAATGTGCCGTACTGCTGTGTAATGGCCTGCCTTTTTACTACTAAAATTATATAGTTCTAAAAGCTTCTTGAGTTTTTAGCATTTCCGTTTCTTTCAATTTAAGTGCTTTTCTTGCCACAAACAATTATACTTTTTCATAATTCATGCAACACATGTACATTTTGTTGCAATTGAAAATGCAGCTGCAGCAACGACAATATGAAAAAAAGTAAAAATACTTCTGCTCAGAAGCAAAAAATTTTGTAAAACACAAAATAAATGTAACGAAAATTGTAACATTTTATTTTTATACTCCTGCATATTTCTTTTCTACTTTCAACAAATGACCGCAAGTAATTCAAAAAATGTGAAAACAATTCTATACTTTTAAGTTTAAATTATGCACAAGTTTGCTTCTCTCTTTCTCTCTGTCCCTCTTTGAAGAAATTTTTGTTTATTTAAGAATTTAGTATATTGGACAAAAAAATTCCTGAAATTTCGGTTTTCTTTAATCGTTTTATTCTCATGTGCACAGAAAATGCTTTATGGTTTGTTTTTGGAAGTTTTGTTATGATGGTTTGACATGCAGTTGGAGTTTCTAAAAAATTTAAAGAAAGAAAATGTGGCAAATCTCTTTCAAGGGTTTGTTTAATTATTTCTTTATTTTAGCCAACAACTGGCTGCTAAATGTGAGTTAGACATGAAGCTTAAGAGGAAATTCAACTTGCGGAAAATCAACCATTTCAGCGCCGACTTTTATTAAGTAAATAAAAAAGAAACCGAAAGCGCACATTAGCTACTTAGGGACTTAAATGAACAAAAAATTGCGCCCTGGCCGTAATGAAAACAAAATTTCACAACCTGCTTTTGTTTTTATTTCATGTTCTAAAGTGCAGATTTATTTCTGGATAACGAATTGTGAATTGCTAAACGAATTTGACTTACATATGTATGTATGTTGAGTCGTTTTGGACTTTGCTCTGTCATTCTTCTTCATGGTTTCAGGATTTTAGAACTGCTTAAAATTAATTTATCATTTAGGGTACTTATTTACAAGCCGCTTGTTCTGACGATTCCATGCTTTCACTTTCAATATTTGTCTTGTGTTCAGTAATCTTGTTTCTCTTTTCATTTTGTTCTATTTCCCTATTCTCATATCTTTTATTGCTTCCTGTTTCTATTCTCTACTTTTTTTGTTTCCATTACATTCTTTTATTTTCTTTCTTAATTTTCCATTCATTCCCATTTCTGGTTTACTCCTCGCCCATGTTGTATTCTTTTCCTTTATTACCCAGCTGTTTTTTCTTTTCTCTTTTCACCTCAGTTTTTGTTTTGCCATTTCCTTACCACTCTTGCCTTCTTTTTTATTTTCACATATTCTGTTTTTTTGCCTCTCTTTCCTTAACTTGTTTTGTCTTCTTTGTTTCTCCTGTGCCTTTCATTTATTTTGTTTTTTAAAGTATTCTGTTTCTTTGCTTTGGTTTTTCATTTCTTCTCTCTTATCACCAACATTTCCTTCTTATTTTTCGTTCATTTGTACCTTCTATTGTATTGCCAACTACTGTATATTTTTAGAAATACTTCCGATTTCTGAATTATTTTATGGCTGGGGTCCAACAATACTTTGGCAATCGGCGTATACTCGCAACTAATCTCTCCTCCGTCATGCGGAAGACTTCCTTAAAGTGGTGTAACATTAATCTTATAGTACATGTTCAGCAGTTCTTTTTGTGTTTGGCTGGTCTTATTTTCCGAAAGTATGTTAAGAGATATTTTTATATAAACTTTCTCTTCATCTACTTATGTATCATATATGTGTCTTCCACATGCTCAAATCGGGCTTGCACTCAAACACACAACCAGTTGTAAAGAAAGTTTCCAAAACGCGTTTCGCAATAAGTGATCACATTCCGTGGTAATTTTCTGTAATTTTATCAGAGCATACTCCTACTTTCAGGGCACTTCTCGGAATGGCTGTCCCTTGTTTCTTTACCTAAATGTTTTTTTTTTTGGCTGGTGCACATTCTTTTTGATTACTAAATGGTCCTTACTATTAATCATATTTTTGTTTTCCTTCTTACATGTTTCTTTATTCTGGGTTTGAGTTATTGAAGTGACCACTATCCATTTCGTTAGTTCCTTTTAACCCTTTTCAAATGTTGCCTTTTCATTTTGTACAGCAGAGGGTATTGCAGTGTTTAACAAATTAATCAATTTACTTTATCCCAACTTTTTCTAGGGTTCCTTATCATCTCGATGGACAAAATCCAGTGCTTGTGAAATTTTTTCATGGGTAATAACGGTTTACTTTACACGCTGGTAAACAACTTTACTGTCTTTTGGCTTGAACTATTGCCATTGGACTTTTCTTTTCTGTTTTTGTGGACAATTGATTTGGTGTTCGTTTGGTTCTACTTGGTTTATATATTTTTGTCTGTGATCTAACAGCAATAAATTTTAAAGTTCATTTTGCCCTCAACTTCATACTTATTACTTATGTTTAATAAGAGAGTAAATTTATGGCACAAAATCGATTTGCTTGTCTCAGAGCTGAGAGCCATTTGTCCTCCACTACTTTATTACATTTAATGGTAATAGCCATCACCTTAAAGAGTTAGTGAACCTTTCGTTGGGTCTCTTTGTAGTAGTTTTATTTCTTAATAATGCATCATTTCAAGTCTCAATTTTTCTATTCTGTTCTATTTTTGCCCAATTAATTTTTATGTATTTCTTGACAGCGATTTTTCCGAGATAAATATGTATTTTGGCAATTCTTGTGTTTATAATAAAAAAATAGAATAAATAGGATAGAAATTTGTTTAAAGTATTTTTCGGTTTAATAAATACGGACCGGACTGTTTGTTTTTGGTACTTATATGCTTTCACTTATTTTGTTGTTCTATTAGGGATGTGAAAGTGATACATTTTATGTGATTCATTCTCTTAGTCAAATCAAAGTCATATTCCTAAACCTATTCTCATTGTCAATGTAAGACAAAGCCGTGGTAGACAAACATGTTGCAATGGTAATTCTTGTCGGCATTTGGCGAAGGTTCTCAATTTCTTGTGATTGCGAAAACAAAATTTGATGAAAGTAAAATATACAATAGAAATAAAAATGAGTTGCTTTAAATAGAAATTGGATAGGGACGATCAGAAATATTCATTAAAAATCAGAAGTACATTTTAAGCAGCTAATTCAAAATATTGAAACTTGGTGCAATGTATGTAAGTTTATTATTAACCAGTTCGAAGGTGAAAATGTATATTAATAGATATATTTTTTAAATGTTGTTAAATATTTCAGTTTGAGTAAGGAAAATTTCCAGCTCTATCACATACAATTGAAGAGTATAATATAAAAAAATAAACAACTTCTATTTGAAAAAAATAATATGTAACAAATACATGTAATTAATTTTTTACTATTTTTATAGTATTTTGTACGTTGCCGCTGAAAGTTTGTTATATAAATTCTTTTTCTATACATATTGTGGTTTTGGTGTTTAAGAAAAATGTTTTTTTATCAGTTTGCTTATAAGCGTTTTTCTTATATGAAACCTTTTTTGTTAGAAAAATCACTAAAAAGACATGGTGTTTTTGAGAATGTTTCTTAAAAGCGTTTTGTTTTATATGAGATCTTCTTATATCCGATAATTGCTGTATATATACACAAAAATATATACATGCATATATACATATAAAATTTCTAATGCTACCACACATCTTTTAAATAAGAGCTAACCTTGTCGCTAGATAAAATCTCAGCGTGAACTAATTGCAGAAAAATAAAAGACAAAAACAGTAGGCAAACTTTTGGTAAATTTTTTTTTTACAATTAACTTAGTTTTGAAAGTTAAAGGTTTATTTAATTTTTTTTTACTAATTTAAGCTAAAACTTTTAAGTGACTGTGGACTCTCCTGCAATTCATAAAAGCAGCAAAAAATATATGTGTACGAGTACATAAATACATATAAATAATCAGAAAATCTGCTTTTATTAAACCAAAATAATTGATAATGTTTTCCTCCTTTCTTTTAGGTATGTATTTATACGAGTTTGCTACACCCATTAGTAATGTGTAAGTATCAAAGGTACCGAATATGTACGTATGCATTTAAAAACTGTTTCTTTTTTCAAAGTTTTTAACGAGGACATGAAACTCCTCTTGCCGTTGCTCTTAATAGCCGTAGAACTATGATGAACTTATGACTTATTATGCAGTAAATAATTACTGAACATTGTTAATTTATTCAGTTTTCCCAGTCCATTAACTGCTTAAGATCCAATTATTAGTTTAGAAGAACATAAAGCCAATTTGATTAATTGTGCAAAGTTGTTGGCTTTTCCCTAGATGTGTATCGCCTTTTCGAACATTTTGTAATAATCGTAGTATTCATTTATTGGTACATATCGCGATTAGACCGCCGATGTTTGTATTTGGAAGAAAATGTCATCCATAGATACGAAAGTAAATAATCTAAGAGTTATAATCTATAATCCTTCCTTTTAAGTTTTGAAATTTAATGTCAAATCAACTGCTGTACTAAACTAAATCTCATTAAGAGCATAGTAACGGACCTAATCGCGAATTGTCGGAAATCATTAATGTGGGTGATAGATGAACTTCGCTAAATACAATTAATAAATAGTTTCCGACGCAATTTTCTAAGCCTGCACATACAGGCGAACGAAACAATCGAACTTTAAACAGAGGTTTTTGTTTTTCTATTGTATTTTATAAATATTGCAGTTTATTTTCTAAATATTTTTTAAACTTCCTTAGTTTTGGTCTACGTATGTAAGTGATTTCTAATATTGTAACGGAATGAAAGATGTTGTTACACTTATTTGGCACGAATTTAAATTTCTGATTGGCGATGTTTTGGTATAGATAATATCTGCAGTTTGAATAAAAATTACTTACGATGTGTTTTAAAGCAAGATAAAAACTACATAATAACTTTTCAATTTTCCTTCATATACCAGTTTATAACAAACTGTGTTTCAGGTCTCATTATGCGAATCTTTTTTACGACAAGCAAAGTTGTAAAGTTGTATGCAAAAATATAAAATTAAAATTAATACAATTTCGAATATCTCTAAAAATGTAGGCGTTTAGAAACAAAATAACTGTAAACATCAGTTTTTTATAAAGGGTGGGCCGAAATTGTAATAAAATAAATTGTATGGGCCGAGTTTATGGATCATACGATTGTTATTTATTACGCATAAGAATAGGAGAAATCGTTGTTTTTTTAAGTTAATTTAACATTCCAAAGGGTAACGACTTCTAACCAGCTCACCTCTGCATCACATTTTAGTTATTTTGTCAGTGAGCCGAAAATGAGTTGGAAAAATGCAAGCTTTATTATGAGTTAGCTTACAAAATCCCAGTGTGAGAGTTTTGGTGGTAAAGCCAGGTGCCCGGCATAAAAACTCAATGGTGTTATCAATCGACCAATACACAAATTAGTAGCTCTGTCAATCTCTAATAAAGGGTGGTTAAATTGTATGGGCCGATGTTGAATGTGAACCACACCTAAACGCCAAGTTTTTTTCCGAATTTTATTTGACATTTCTCTATTTCAGACTTACTCAATTTGAACCATGGAGAGATACACAATCCAACAACGTGTTAAAGTTATCCAGACTTATTATGAAAATGGGAGTTCAAATCAAAATGCATATCGTGCACTTCGTAATTTTTTTGGTCAATTTCATCGTCCAAATGTGCGTACAATCGCAAAAATCGTGGAAAAATTCGAGCAAACCGGGTCTGTAGAAGATGTGAGAACACCAGTGCATGCTCGTACAGCTCGTACTGCAGAAAATATTGCTGCTGTTCGCGATAGTGTGGCTGAAGAGCCGTCCACCTCAACTCGTCGTCGTTCCCAACAATTGCACCTCTCACGCTCGTCGTTGATGAACATTATGCATAAAGACTTGCATTTACACGCTTACAAGGTGCAATTGGCTCAAGAACTAAAGCCTCTTCACCATTCCAAACGTCGTGAATGGGCAGAATGGTGGCAAGAAATGGCAACAGTGGATGATCAATTTTCGAAGAAAATCATCTTCAGTGATGAGGCACATTTTCACCTCAGTGGATTCGTCAATAAACAGAATTGCCGCATTTGGGCGAATGAGAATCCAAGAGTGATTGTCGAAAAACCAATGCACGCACAAAGAGTGACTGTTTGGTGCGGTTTATGGGCTGGCGGCATCATCGGGCCGTATTTTTTCCAAAATGAGGCCGGTCAGGCAGTTACTGTGAATGGTGTTCGCTATCGTGAGATGATAACGAACTTTTTATGGCCCGAATTGGAAGATATGGATGTGGACGATATGTGGTTTCAGCAGGACGGTGCCACTTGCCACACAGCTAACGAAACAATGGCTCTTTTGCGCAACAAATTCAATGGCCGTGTTATCTCACGTAATGGCGATGTCAATTGGCCGCCAAGATCATGTGATTTGACACCGTTGGACTTTTTTCTTTGGGGTTATTTGAAAGAAAAGGTGTACGTCGATAAGCCAGCAACAATTCAAGACCTAAAGGATCAGATAATTCGGCACATTAACGGCATAGAACCTCCATTATGCCTCAGCGTCATCGAAAATTTGGACCATCGGATGGAGGTGTGCCGCCGAGGTCGCGGCGCCCATTTGGCCGATATTTTGTTCCATACATAATTGAGTAATACCAATACATCATAATAAAATAAATTTACAATAATTTCCTAAATAGTTTGTGTTTTATTCAAAATCAACATCGGCCCTTGAAATTTAACCACCCATTTATGTGTCCGTTATAAATACATATAATAAAAACTCCAAATAAGTCATCTTTGTTACCTTGATATCGGTGGTAAGAAGTATCCATTGATTGTTCTGCAGGTAGCCTCCAAGGTAAAAATAACTTTGTGAGATAGGGTTTTAAACTTTTGGCAACTAAGACGTAAGGACGTTGGCTCATGTAGATATATTTCCGGTTTTTACCATCATGTTCACAGTTTGTAACTGAGGATTTATTTTATTATCTTTAAGTTAAAACATTCCAAAGTAACAGTTAAATCCCTAATTTGGAGACATTCCCAGTTGACGATGAGTTATGAAGTGATTGGTATTAATTTGAAAAAATGTTGAATATTATGATGAAACTTATTGCTCGTAAATTATTAATCATTTATTAATCCTCATTAAAAATAAAAATGCGTTAACAAAATTATTACTTACTATTTTCTAGCTGTCTAGCCGACATGCCTACTTGTCAGTGGACTTGAAAACCTTTGAAAAATATATTCAAACATTCAACCTTACACATTAAATTGTTTATAATATTACGATGAGATCAAAAGGAAACAGGTTCTACTAATAAAACGTATTTTTTTTTATTGTCTTTTGCATAACGAGTATCCTTTCATATAGACAGCTAGAACACGGACATAAAAAACTTTACATTTCGTATTTCAATTTGTATAGCTTCAATGCAATCAAATTCATTGTTTGCTTTTAATTATTGTACGAACCCCACCCTGAGCCAGAGCTGTTCCTATTTACTTTTGATTGTTAAATTTATCTCATTACACTTATCTTTTGAATTCGTCACTTAGAGTTTCTACAAACACAAAAAACATTTCCGCGAAGAAAATATAAATAAATTTAATAAAGGCGAACATGTTGCAGCTGTCTTTTAACAATAGTAATCCTCAATAAAAATCAGCATACTGCAATGTCATTCCCATATTTAATAAATAAAATATATACTTATAAATATCATAAATTTTTACAAATTTATTAGCAAAGAACATAATATACGAGTACGTCCTAAAATTTTTGTAAATTTTGCATATTTATTCGTATGGCTTACTTTTGCCGCCCACTACCTCTCAGTTAAATTAAAATTTGTTTTTGCAGACAGTTTTCCCAAAAAAGTAATATATTAGATTTTTCATAAAACTAAAAGTTTTACTGAACTCAAACAAACGAACACAAAAAACAAAACAGCGCTGTATAATTTATTATTTGCCTGAAAAAGTGACTAAAAATAGAATTGTGTGACAAAAAACGCCTGTCACTGAAGTGTTTTAGAGTTTTTTTTTTGTTTATTTTTCTTTTTGCACACATTTTTGCTTTATTTTAATCGTTCATTTTGTCCCCGCCGCCCTTTGAAAGTGCATGTGCTACATGACATAGAGTTGGGTTTTGTTTTTTGAAAATTTATTAAAATCTAAAATGTCACACTGAATGTATAAAAAACTACAAAATTGGAAAAGTTGCAAAAAAAAAGAACAAATTTGCTTTTTATTTTAAATTGTGGTAAAATATCAACAACAAAAAATAAGAAATTTTATATCATTGTTAGATAAAAAAGTGATATAAAATTGCTAAATATAGTTTATAAGTCATATTTTGTTTAAAAACGATTTGTGATTTTAATTAAATTTCATATTGTTTTCATTGGTGTTTTTCCGCGAAAGGGATATTTTTTCACAAAGTACTAAATTTTTCAAAGTACCAAAAATTCATCTAAACCGTTTGTAACACTTTAGTGGACAAAAAAAATAAATTTTGGGAATGTATTCGGTTCTTTGCTTACTTTCTGCTTGATCTTTCCAGATCAATGGAGAAAAGAATTCACTCTTTGCTAGTGCAATGTTTTGAAGTTTTAAAATAAGAAATCTTCTATTTCGGGAAGAGTAAACCGATTGCTCGGACTTAAGTGTATATCTACAGTCACACGTTTTGAAATGAATTTAGACTGGCAATCTCAAAGGCAACAAAAAGAAGAAATGATCCAACATATAATATTCAAAAAAACTAAATTTATACAAAAGCTTTAAACAATTCTCCGAATATATGCATATGCATACCAGTAAATAAATAAATATATATAATATAATGCAATTTTATAAATTCGTAATTCAGATCGGATTCGGATTCAGTAAAAACATAATGTACCGATATTCTACGCATTTCATTTACCAAGGTGTAAAGCCATATAGTTTTTCAAACAGCAGCGACATACACGCAAATCGTGCTGACCGATCAAAATGTAGTCTGATGCTTCAATAAAACAATGAAAAGTAATATTGTTGCATTGATGTCTGTTGGCGACCAGTATTTTGTTAGATGCAATACTTGGAATACGAGGAATATAACAAAGAAATCCATAATAATGTTCTCTTTTCAGTGTTGCTCTATTATTTGCAACTCGCTTCCGTTTTATTGTGGAATTCAGAAATCCAAGAGCAATAGCAATTGCCGGTTTCTTTCCTTAGTCCATAACCGAAAAGCTTATGGAAATATGCGAAAGTATATTTTAAGTGTAGGCATAATGCCAAGCAAATTTTCACGCACAGCGCTGTAATTCATATGAAACATTCTTCTTGTTCTGCGAAGTAATTAAAACGGAAATCTCGTACAATTTTCAGTAGCAGCTCACTGCTGAAGTTATGTATGTATATGTGTGTGTGTGTGTAAATAAATATGTATGTATGTATGTTTGTTACAAATGAAAACAAATTATGTAGCATATTCCAATTATTAAAAGCCCAATCGATTTCTGTAAATCCGCGGAAAGGAATCGGCAAACATGAAATTTTCCCGCAGTTTTGAACAGAATACCAGTACTTCCCTTAACTCAAGGCAAAAGTGTGCCCCACCTCGAAGAACATTTTTGAATAATACTTTTCAATTGCATAGGCTAATGACGTTTATTGTCATTACATCTATACTACTCGCTAAGCATTTTGGCGAAAGAGTGTGCACGGTGTGCAACATGTGCTACAGACCCGATAGTGGAATTCTGCCTTAAACTGTTCCTATGCAATAATTTCAAAGGCTGTTAGTAAAAAAAGAAAATCTGCTAAAAGCACCAATGTACCTTAAAAGTTCGTAAAGCGTCTAAAAAGTGAAATTAGCTTACAAACATTTAAATCCTTACCCCACAACAGCTGTTAGAGCCGAAAAGTTTGAACAAGTATTAGGACAAAAAGTATAAACAACTCATTTGTATCTACTACGTTTCAATTTACCAAATATCTTAAACTACTCGTATGTATGGATGTATGTATATCTAAATCATACTGTCGGGAATAAATCCATATTTTATCAATATGATTTTTCCTTTTTTAAAGTTTGCTATAAAAATCAGTGAAGTGTTAAACGGAAATAAAATATTATATGAAAAAAGGAAGAAAATTCTTTTTTTTAAAGAAAAAAAAGATTTAGTTTTATTGCATAAAAATGAGAATAACAAAATTGTAAAAAAATAAAAGAAATAGAAATAAATCCTTGATATCAGGGTTTAAAATAACAAGAAAAAACAAACTCAAAACGAAACAAGAAAATCCGCTTAAGTCAAAGTCATCATGAGACAAGCAACAACAATTTTTTAAAGTACTGAAACACACACTTACAAGCGTAAACGACTGACAAATATTAAAGGGAGTAAAGATGAAGACGATAGCTTCGACTTGAAATAACATGGGGGATGAATTGTAAGAAGAAGAAAGTAAAGAGATGCAAAGTAAAATTACATGCTGGGAATGATACAAGAAGCTAAAATGTTATGCTAAACTAGCAATTCGCCTGTCCCACGATACCGAACGTAAACGTTCACAAGAATTTTGGAGCATAAAAACTGATTTGGGCTCTGTTTACGCACTTTATTTCTTAATTTAATTGAAATGCCTTGAAAAATGATGAGCAATTAGCACTCCTTTTTATCACATGCTTGAATCAATTACAAGATGAGAAATGCAAATATGAAACTCAGCGCTATTTTGTTAACTCCGCATACAGAAGGCTTCTTTCGTAACCTTTAAAGTTAAATTTTTCGCACACATAAGTTGTACAATCGTATACAAATAAGTACCATCTGCAATTGTTTGACCAGTACTAAGCGGTCGACTCCTGCATGTGCAGTGTATGGTCCCAGAACTGTATTATTTATGTCAGAGTTTAACTAATGTTGTTCTGACTTTCAGCGCCCATTGTGTCAAACATCAGTTAACCCAAAACTCACAACATTGTTTTATTTTCTATGCTGTGCTTATATGGATTTGTTTGTTGGGCTATTGACTGTTTGTATTTATGTATTCATGTGTGTATGTAAGTTTGGTATTGCTGTTATTGTTTATTTAAATGAAAAGAATTTTTGGTAATTGTTTGCTATTTCTTGGATGGTAGTATTATGTTTTTTTTTAACACAGTCTGTGGTAGCAATCGATCCTATGACCTCTGGACTGTTGGTCGAATACTCTACTATCTCATCCATCGAGGCACTCAATTAAAACAATTTGAAGGTATTGGACAAGGAGAATTTAAAAACGCAGACGTCAACGATCGACCAACAGGTTGCAATTAGAAAAATACTTGTGCTCTTTTATAATAATAGTAATAAGTAGCTCAAAACAATGCTAAAGGAAAGTTAAAAAAAAGAAAAGAAATGTTTCTATTCTAGTTTTCACTAGAAGTAAAAGAAATAGATTTTATATCTTGAAAGCACAACACACTGATATTTATTAAAAAAGTTCAAGTAAAACTGAAAACTTTAAACAAACAAACTTTAATTTGCGATTTGAATTTTTGATTGAATTAATCTATTTGATTGATTGATTGAATTAATCTATTGATAAAAAAAACCAAGTAATAAAATAAAAGCGCTGTTCATATTATTCAAATCTAAATCTAGATTAGCTAAAGGACAACGCGATCAGTCTGTCAATCAACAAAACAGAAGCTAATGTATCTATTTCATAGGTGTAAAGATGAATTTTAGAATTTTTAATTCAACACAAGAACCACAAGAACCACAGAACACAGTAACAGGGCTAGAAATTATACATACATTTTCAATTGACATGTGTTGAAATCTCTTTGTTTTCACATTCTATTTGTTTAAAATCAAGTATAGCCAAATGTCTATTCATTCAACGAAGGCTGCATCACTCCATTTAATAATGATACTTTTACCAAAACGTATCACAAAGTGTTTTAAAAGTGTGAATTTCTCTTTGTCAGACAGCGGCACTTCAAACTTATTACAGAGCGTTAAAACTGTATATTGACTTCATATTTTGATTAATATTGTTTGATTTCAAATCAATTGTCATTAAGAAGTTCTCCAAAAAAGTGCTACGTGAGAGCAAAATAGTTCTTAAACTAGTATTTTAAGGTATTTAAGATTAAACTTGATTGAAATAACATGACAGTATATAGATTTTACTGTCTGACATATCCAGCACTCCGTAGGGCATTCAGTTTCGCTCGCAAACCGCGTTATGAAAACGAGAGATCTGCAAACTAAAATTTTTTAAAATGCGTAATATGTCGTTTATCTAATATGACTGACGAGTCTGATTGATCACTATACAATATTCAAGTCGGCAAAGTGAAAATGACAATTTTCACGTTTTTCATCCAAAAATTATAATTTTCATTGGTTCTTTCATGTACGTTTTAGTACATAAGCAGTTGTGGGCTTTAAGATTCAAACATGCCACTTAAATTTGTATCCATTTATGTACGGAAATGTTTATCTAGTCGATTGTCCAGAAACATGATAGAAGAAAGTGACTGCAACGTTTTAACAAAATCTTAAATCGCAGAAAAGAGGGATTTTCAACTGGCTTCATTCAGTATTAAGGGGTTTCAGAAGTAAGCCAAAAAGTATAGTGACAAAAATTTGCGAAACAGCTCAGTAAAATACAATCGAAGGCCTGCTAACTTTTTAAAAAGAATATATTTTTCTCTTATCATTTACCAAGAAAAACAGCAAAATAAATTGACTTTAATTTTACAGTGAATATATAAAAAAAAAACACATCTCATTGATTGACAGACTAAAATGCTTCCAAATAACCTGCTAAACATATACATTAGTGTGGTCCTTAGATGTATGGAAGGATATTTTTTTTAATTTTAGACCGTAACGTCCCCTAGAAGAATTTTGCGTAAAAATATTATACGGAAAAAATTTTCCATAATTGTATTCTTTAATATACAATAGCACGGTCCCCTCCGACATCCTATACAAACAAAATGTTGTGGGCACAGAATCAAAGATAAATTTAAGGCTGAAGAGTTCGTACAATTACACTTCACTGGGATGCACAAATTTTACTATCGTTAGTGGGAAAAGAATCTATTGATCGGATTAAAGTAATCATATCATACAATGGTACGGAACAACTCCTTATAATACCAGCTATAACATCTGGAACAGGACAGCAACAAGCGGCCGAAGTTTACAGCCTACTGCAGTAATGGAACTTCACTGAGAAAATAGAAGCCAGTGTTTAGAGCAAGCGATAGGCAAGATCTCTATGAAATAATTTTTCAATGAAGTCATCGGGTCCTACCGTAGAAATATTCAACAGATTTAGAGACTCATGGCTTAAAATGGACAATATTATTTTATGAGTAGAGTTAAAGATATGAAAGTTAATGATGCAGTTGAAAATGTATCCGCGGTTATGAAATTTGCATCGCAAAGTCTTAAAATAAAGCAGCCACAGGACTTGACCTTCAAAAAAAACCTGGGCCATTTCATTACGCCCGTTGGATGGCGAAAGCTATTTATTGCCATAAAGTATAAATTAGTTAGAGATAAATAGCATTACAGACATTGTCGTATTTATTGTATGAATTTATTTTAAAAATTGTATACAAGCACCAGTTGCAGCAGAAGCACCTATTAAGGATTTAGGGTTGCTTAAAGACCTGCCTGCTTATAAAACTGTTGATGAAAATATTAGTCGTGCATCACTAAGCAAATTAACATCACTAAGTGTTTAACAAAGGAGTCGAAAAAACTTATGGTGCAATCTCTGGAAAAAGTCTTTAGAGTAGTACGAATATCGACTGTTTTATATCTCAAAAATCGCGTACTTTTTTTAAAAGGTTTAGTGTTCCAACAGATTTTCTATCAAAAGATCCAAAGGAGTGGGTGAATGAACCTAACTTTGATGTTGGCCTTAATATCGTCCGAAATATTAGTATTGTTAATGACTCTGCTGAACGAGCACTTAGACGAATGGGAGATTACATTTTAGTGTTATCCAGAAATGAAGAAGAAAAATAATTGATAGCGCAAATTATAGTTGATTACAGGAAACTTAACTTCAATGTCAACAAATGTTCTCTTTTAAGAAATAATATACATACATATAACTTAATAACCAAAAACAAAGAATTTTTGTATACTTTGTCTATATAGTTTCGACGAAATTTAAAACAGCTTAAAATTAAAAACTAAATATACATATTTATATATATATTTTTTTTATAATATTATATATATTATAGTATATTTTTCATATAATTTTTAATAAAAATATATATATTTTTCCAACGACCAAAATTTTATTTTCAATAGTTTGGCGTCAAATATTATGAGCAAAGCGCCACGTCTTAACCCCGCTCAATCGAGAAATTTGTTTGCACATTGACTTTTTATACAACAACGAAATTTTAAGGGAGAGTTACGGTCGAAACAACAAAATTGAAAAAAATGGGCCACCCTAATATATTGTGCATGCACTGAGAGAAATTAAAATTCTAAATTTAAAATTAAGCTCATCCTTAAGTATTAAGACTTACTAAAAAATAAAGTTGGAATTTTCCCGGACTATGAGGTTCGTAATTTTCTTTTCTATCGAGAGTTCTTGGTGATGACTTTTTGGCATCAGATCGCACAATCTTGGTTGTCAACTCTCTATGCGACATGTGGTTCATCGCGTTCGCTTTATGGCACATAGTGCATTTCTGCTAGAACTCTGTCGCTGATGTGCTCATCGAAGTCGTATTATTAACTAATAGTCTCACATATATCAATTCAGCTTGTTCACATAAATGCGCCTTAGGTTACTTAGGTTACTTTTGGAAGCACTCGAGCCCTAGTTAATTTTGTCATTCGAACCTACTTTTCAATCGCGGTGCACTAGTAGTAACCAAACGAATACAAACGATAAGCACCTGTTAATACGACCATCAGGTTTATTTAAGGGCATCTATACGAAAATCTTAGATCGTGATTTTAATAGGACGGTAAAACCATCCAACTAAATTTATCACATGAATACGTTTTACTAAACTGCTTTTTTGGTTAATGTCTAGCGAATTGTGCATATCGTGACCTTAAAAATGCAGGATAATATGCTTGTACTCGGAGTCAGAAAAATATTTATAAGTGGTAAAAGCTTTATAAATGACGTCGAGAAGATGTGAATGACGACGCTCTTTTCGCAGAATATAAAGATAATTGTTATATGAAGAATACTTGAATCACTATTAGAGAAGTTGCTGACGGTGTTAAAATATCAGTTGGCTTATGCTATACAAGTTGTTAGGATATTTTGGGCATACCAAAAAGGTCATATCAAAAAACTGTATTAGGTATTGAAAAAATCGCTAGCACAAGGCGATCGGCTTGCGGGCACTTCTCTCATCCCACTAACGCCGCAAATTTGGGCTTTAGTGTAGTTTTTGGTACATAACAGTAGAAAGTATTATGCATTTGAAATAAGTTTGTAATAATGAGATATATGCAGTAATCATACAGGTATATTGTACACATATTTTTATACATTAAATTAATTAATTTTATAAATTCAAATGGAACTTTTTACTGATAACTTTCAGTCAATATGACTTTTAATAAATGAGAAATGCAATTTAATTTCATACGTCAGCGACATATTGTTTTTTGTTTTTTCACAATCAATAAATTGAGTTTTTCGTTGTTGCTGTTAATTTAATGAACCCCTCAAGTCAACATATCGGTGCCCTTAAAAGTCGCACTCAATTCAAATCAATCAAATAAACGACACGTTATTTCGTTATATACTTATTTTTTATAAAATTACAAAAAAGAATATGAATGCAAAATAGAAATAAAATTATAAACAGACTGATGAATGGTTTCAGTATTTGCAGCAAACAAAAACATATAATATATTCATAGCATCATTAGGGCTTATTCTTCTTATTTGGGCATTTCTAAAACAAATATTTCCACTAATTCGTAGCGGAACTTGCCAGATGCTTGGATGAAATAATTCAATCCTTTCAAATCACGCTCTAGTGAGAGCTTGACAGAGGAAGTACCCAACTCTTTCTTCCTCATCTTCGTGCTTACAACTCCTACAGAAATCATTATCCAAATGTTTAGTTTTAAATTATGTGGGAAACAGCAGGCAGGTATGTATCCACCCCAGATACTAAGTATCCTTAAATGTAAAGTAGTTAGTTATTTATAACTCATGCAGTTTATTACAATTTCCAATAGACATTTTTGAAGCCGTGATGTTATCCGTATCTGCAAAACTGGTATTTTTGTTCACATTTGGTGACATTTTGAATGCATCTCAATTATAAGTGCTTTGTTACAAAGAACAATAGTTTCACCAAATCAATGGTGTAAATTATTGGAAGACGTCATCTCTTTTGAGAAGGTTTAAATATAAGCACTTGCTGTTGTACAGTAACTTGAATATAAAAGTTAACTTCATTGTTTTTAAGTTGGTTTTTATAGTAAAATATAAAAGAGCGTTGCCACACAGTGTAATAGGAAAATTTACAAATCTCCTTTTGGATTGTTATTCTGCAAAAACTCCTTTGAGAAATAGTTGAAATTCATGTGTGTCCGTACATAATTGTTTTATGAATCTCGTTAATAAATCAGCCCAATAACGGTCAGGTAGTGGCAAAATAAAATGCTTTTTTATATATTGTAATATATAATATACAGTCTCGTATAGAGGTAAGACATCTTCTCTAATATTTTTTTGCTTTTGTTTTTTGCTTAAAAATTTTCCATTATTTTTTATTTAGTATTTTATTCAACAACAGCATTAAACTAGAGAGAATGAAGGCTTACAAAAAAGATGAAGGTGAAAAAAGGAATGTCATAAGTGTGATGTAGCCTACGTAGAACATGTTTTCAGGTCTTCACGAAATATTGTTTGCATTGTCATGTTTTTGCTGCTGCTGCTGCTGGTGGCGGCCAACTTTGGCTGCTGTTATAAATTAATATTTTATTAAGGCGAACATAATGTGTTGATATGGATGTGTCATACGAATTTCTATGGTTGTTTCCACACATACATTCCTCTCATCATATCTAAAGAACATGATGATGGGTATGATATTGCCTGTAGTTGGCGTTACTATAAAAAATAATAAATGGACAAAATTTGTAAATTTGTAATATTAGCCTAAGCGTGTTTAATTTCACACAAAATTTGTGAAATAAAAGATTGCCATGTACTTTAGGAGGGGTTATTAAAAATTACATGTATAGAAAAACTGACTAGAGCGACAAAGAAAACTTCTACACCAATAACTTTATGCACTTAAAGATATATTTCGGTAAAGCTTCTGAACATTTAGTTTATGTCTTACCACTTAAACAAAGTAGTAACATTTTCAAGATCATGAAAGGTGCACTTCATTTAAGTTTAGGGTTGCTTTGGCAGTTATCGAAAGTAACAAACCCCGTTGGGGTTCTGCAGACATGATTTTTTCAACTCATGTTTTCAAAAGTAAAAGATTATGTCCTTAAATCAAAAGTTCGTGACGAAGTGACAAATTGTGTAGAAGACGACATTGTTAATAATATATATATGCAATGCAGGACGTTTCCCAGATGTTTAAAACGAATCTATATTCGGTTGTGAGAAGTGTGAATGAGGTACTATGTCAGTTGATTGAAATACATCGTGAAATAAAACCTTTTTACGAGAAGTATATGAGTATAAGTTGTATTAAAAATTAACACCCTTAGATTTATTTGCCTATTGTCACTCGCACGTTCCCATTTATCTCCTCTCATCTCGTTTCGGAGATATCTGGTTAATGTAGATCTTAATTGACTTCAATCGTAATTGTATTAACAATAATGGCTCCGATAACATACGATACATATACACACATACATACATATTTATACAGTAAGTAATAAAAAAACAAACTTTTCCATTATTGACAGCAAAAGTTTTTCTAATGAAATATTGAATTGTTATAAACACATATTAAAATGGCAAAAAGTTAAAAACAAAACTTATTTTAGCAGTCGAGAACATTTGATGGCTGTAATCTGATTGTGTCTGCTTCTAAACACAGAACATTTGTACAAAAACAGATGAAAGATTTGTTGCCTTTTCACGGAGAATAAAAAATTCAAAGAGTACGTAAAAAGTCGTAAATGTTTACGATTATTTTTATACACATTCTTTAAACTGCTCAAACGAATTAAGCACAATTTTTTTTATCAAAAAAGTTAAACAGCGTAAAATTAAATAAAATATCAACGAAACAAAAATTCACATTTGCTTCATTTGTTATTGTTTATAAATGTACACAAAGGATTTCCTGGTTCGACATCGAAAACTGGTTAAGAAGGAGAAAGAAGAAAATTTACAGTTCATTCCCACTGACACTGAACGTGAAATGTTAACGTATTTCAAAATTATTTTATTTATTGAACTTGTATTTTATTTTTGTGGTGCCGCATTCACTTTTATTTTGTATGGAAATGACGTAACACATCAAGTGAAACGAAAGGCAGACGCGTCTTGGAATCTTAATTTAAGGTTATTAAAAGAGAAAGCCCAATATATACATTTTAAGAAAATAATTCTTAAAATATATCCTTAACAAAACATCAAAAGGAACAAATTTTTGAAAGAATGGTGCCTTAAAAAAGCGGCTTTTACAACTGTGAAAAAAATTTAAACGGGCCCGGTAAAAAAGTACTTTTTAGTACAAATACCTTCAACCTCTGCGACTGACGTGATATAGTTCCCATAATTCTAATGACGTAGTAGACTATCAGACACCATTTCCATGGCTGTCATTTCCCAAATTCCTTTTTGAAAACTTATAAAACAATTTTTGTTCATTGTTTATGAGTGTAAGTTATTATTTTTATTTATATATTTATTTTTCTAATTCAAAGCTAAAATTCGTGTTATATGTTATTTATCGGCGTGGCATGAATGGTACAAAATAATCTTTTATGTTTGTTGGTGCCTGCTAGACTAAAACATCAGTCGCAGAGGGTTAAGAATACTCCTCTAAGAAAATACCCCTAAAAAGTATAAATTCTTCAAGAAGTGATTTTTAAGGTCGTGTAGTTTCAAAGAGTATATTTTGAAAGAACTTTCAGAAAAACAAGATAGTTTTTTTCAAAAACTGTTGAGTCATCAGAAATTTCTTGGAATTCATAAATTTGTTCTTGCAATGGTACGCGTAAATCCAAAGGTGATCTCAACTGGTAAATCATCATCGATCTGATAAACATCTTTTAAGCTTTGCTCACTGACCCCTGCAATACATCTTTTCTCCATTTCGGCTATTAGGCTTAATGGCAAATCATCCTCAGGCTCAAATTCAACATCAAATGCTGTCGGGCATTCATGGCTGTCAAATGTAAACCCTGCTTTACGAAACCCGTTCTGAACTGTTTCAGAAGTAACTTGGTCCCATGCACTTTTAGCAAAATAAACTGCATCCAATACGTTTAACTAAATCAAAGGCTGTGTTAGAAATTTCAATGTTTGCTGGTAAGTGCTTCAGTATCAATGTTCTGTAATTATGCTTAACATTTTTAATAACACCCTGAACAAGTGGTTGGCAAATTAAAGTACAATTAGGAGGCAAAAAATGTATTTTAATGTTTTTCAAATTGATGTTTTTTAGATGCGATGCCGCATTGTCCAAAAAAAGTAAAATTTGCCTATTTTGTCCTCCCATTTTTCGATCGAAATTTTCTAACCATTCACTCATAATATCAGACGTCATCCACGATTTGGTGTTTGATTTCCATGTCACCGGTAAATTATCTTTTATTAAATTTTTAAAAGCTCTTAGTTTAGATGCCTTTCCAATAAGAAGCAGCTTTTCTTTGTCTCCAGCCATGTTCGCACAGTGCAATCCTTTCCTTTTTCCTCCCACAGACAATTTTCCTCCCACACATTTTTGATTTTTTAAAGTCATGGTCTTGTTTGGTAATGCCCTAAAATAAAGCCCAGTTTCGTCAGCATTGTAAATATTTCTTGGTATGAAACCTTTTATTAGAGAAGGTAGTTTCTCCATGAATGCTGCTACAACGTCAGGATTAACAGAGGCGGCTTCGCCAGATATCGCTTTGAACGTAATATTGTGACGAATTTTAAACTTGTTAAGCCAACCCGACGAGGCATTAAAAGTGTTGTTACCCAAGGATTCAGCTATTTCTTTAGCATTGCTTTGTATCAATGGACCTAAATGGAAAAGTAAAATTATTTGAACAAAACATATTGGTCAATCAGAATCCACTCAGTAAATTAATGATAATCATTTCAAAAATTTCTCACGCTTAATTTTTCTTTGTTCTACACTTCAATCACTTATAGACCTCTTTTTATCCATGTTAAAAAGTCCCCCCCGCACTAATGTATACAAACGAATGAACAATGCTTTCCAAAGTACAATAAGAAAACGCGCATCGATTATTATTTGGGCAATCCCCTAAATCGCGTAAGTAATGGCATAGATTACAAGCTGTTGGTCAAATAGGTTTGTACACCATACGTACGCACCACAAACATTGCACGAATTAGTATTGCCAACTCTCCGAAGCAGAAGCGTAAATTGTAGAAAATTTGCAAATTGCAAACATTATGTAAGTAAGAGAGAAAATATTTAACATACCCACATTTAACTATGTTATGTGATGTAGTAAATATGATAAACTGTGCCCTGTTGTTAAAGCGAACAAATTAAAAGAGTCTTGGCAAGCTTATTTGTAAATTATGACATGAAAAATTCGGAAAGAATAAGCTAAATATCCATTCAAGAGATTTTTTTTATCTAGCGGATGTCCGCGTCCGCTAATGAGAAGCGTCCGTTCAAGTGAAAGCGACTGCAATGCTTTTCTTATGGAGCGCTGCCGGGACCTGGCAAAAATGTCCGTCTAATGGGGGTGTCCGCTTATGGGAAGATTTCGTTAAGGGATTTTCCAGTATAAATCATTCGCAAATACGTTTTACTCGTAAACATTTTTATTAAAACACCTTTTATACAACAAGTATCTTTAAAAAACAGTAATTCTGAACAACTTTCTTTGCAAAAACGCACCTATAGCAAATTATGGGTAAAAGAGATAAAAAGAGAGTTATAAAAAATTACCTTTAGAAAAGCGTACCTTTAGAAAACTATAATTAAAAACTATATATTATATTTAAAATTAAATGTATTTTAAATAATGCATTCCTAAGTTATAGTTTTATGAATTACAACATAGAAAAACATCTAATAAAACACTACCTAAATAATTGGCATAGTTATGAATTTCAACATGTCACAAGTGCGAACACCTTTCACAAAAAATTGGAAATAGATCCACATATGCCGAGATCAAAAATTTTATTAAAAAATGCCACCATCTGCATGAAGTTACTACCTGAAGACTGTCATTGTTTTTATGACAATATTTCGTCTCAAAAATAATTTTAAAGTGCATTTATATATGAAAATACTAATAATTCGTACTAAAAAAAACTTTTAAGAACTTATTAATATTATATGTTATATATCAAACTCAAATAAAAAATTAATTAATAAACTGAAGTTTTTTATAATCCATTATTAATTCGTATACCTTCTTTAAGCCGAAAAAAGACATTTTATATTTTATAAAATACTTCAACTATATATTTAAACTTATTCGTTGTGTGTCTTTTTGTGTTTCAGAAAAAGAGGAGTCAAAAAGGGGTATCTGACATTCTATCAGTTCAAAAATAAAAAAGGAATTTCAAAGAAAAAAATTGTATACAAAGCATTATTTTTGTTAAAAGAAACCTGTCGTTAAAAAGTACTTTTTAAGAAGTATATCGTTCTTTCAAATACATATTTTTGGCACTCGCAATAACTCGGTGTGTAATAAAATTTTTGTCACCAAACGCATGTACATACACACATACATACATAGGTACTTCTCTGGGTTATCGCTTCGCTATGGCTTCAAGAAATTTCCGCTTCATTGTTTAGCATGTAGAACGTATTAAAATGTGCACGAAACCTACAACCAAATGTATGCGTATATCGAAGTTTTTCATTCAATATAATTTCATAAAAAATATCTTTCACCTCCTCACACTTTCTCCGAAAAATGTTTTTGGAAGAGCGACATATTACAAAGGAAATGTGTTTTAATATTATGTGTGCTCGAGTATCTTTATACTCAGAAAAATATGTGCTTAAATGTTATTAGATTGTAATAAAATGGTTGCTAAATGGAAAAGGATATTGTTATTGTTCTCAAATATCGAATGATTTTTTATTGTTATTTAACAGTAAAGAGTATTCTACGGTGCAGAGAAGAGAACAAATATTTGCCATTAAAACGCACAGGTAAACAAAAGTTCTCAGTCTTAGATACGTTTGTACTCTTATGTACTTATTGGTGAAAGTACTTATTTTCAAAGGTAGTAAAATTTTGTTTTATCATCTGCTGCGCAAAAAAATTTTATTATCAGGTCCACTAAAAATTTAGTCTTAAATTGTTTTATACGCAATAAAAATGCTACAAAAACGGACTACACAAGATACGAAACGTGTTGTTCATATCTTTTATATTTACCAATTTTTCTGATATCTCACAACAACAAAAAGAAATATTTTTTGTAATATGGAAGGCACTCTTCATAAAGAGTGTTTAAAACGCTGCAAAAGAGTAAAAATCAGATAATGATTGATCAGATCAGATAATGAAAGACTTTAGATGATGATGGAAAAATAATACAAATATTGCAACGAGAAAATGTCACATTCTACCGCAGAAGTAGCCGAAGCAGCTCTGAGCTGAAGAGGGCAGTAGTCACCCTGGCCATCCTGGCCCTTCTGTTCACTTATAACTTGTGAATTTATTTTGCAAGTTGTAAACTAAAACTTAAATATGTTATTACGAAAAGGAGGCGGATCAAATTTATTTTTGTGGCGGCAAAAATGGAAAATAATCGGTAAATCAATATGATCAACAGCATCACTGAAAAAGGAATCGAAATCATATTTCCTAGTTAGCGTTTGAATTCTTCTGGAATGATGCTCTGATCCTCAAACGTGTAAACGGTAGCCTACTCTGATAAAAGAGTTTGCTGAAATTAAATCAAATTTACTCGTAATTCATATAGCGAAAAGAACATTTTTAATGCATTAAAGTTAATGTTTTCTCAATGGAAAGGAGAAACATTTCACTAAAATTAAGACCATATAAATTCTAAGGGTTTCAGCAATTTATAATGCTTTCATTCTTTATTCGGCTTGGCCGAACCATGCGGTATAATTATCTTTTGAGGTTTTTTTTTTAGCCTATACAAAAAGAAATGTGTAAACATTTTGCATGAATAAGGGAAAGTTTCCTTCGAAGTTTTATTTGTCTGCTCATACACGTGACATGTGTATTTCTTTTCGGCACCAGGAATGTTAAATAATAATAAAATATAAACCATTCTTCTCAATAGAGGCGTAGCAATGATTCCTCTCTTGGCTCACAGCGGAAGCTTCTTGTGACTTCAGCTACCGTGCTACAAGACTACAGCAATAAAAGTTATTTAAATTAAAATAAATCCGAACTATTATGTGTCTACACTCCACATTAATTGCCACGATGCCAATTTGCGTAATTTAATGAACAGTCACTAACCAAATATGTATTATATTGTACAAATCCACAATCAATTTATATACCGCAATTCAATGCTAATTATGTATTAAATTTTTTCCGCTTTTCCCCAAAAACTATTTTGTTTCTATTTTCTTTTTGATAAACTTTCATGGGCAACTCAACTACACAAGAACAAATTTGCAATTAAAATTTGATGTAACTAAACACACAGTTCCCTTCAGCAAAAGAAAACATATGTCTTTTTTTTACCCGTTTTTTTTTGTAGAAACCATGAGGATGATCAACGGCGCTGATGGAAAAATAGGCACATAAAGAAAATGAGAGCAAAATCTTTGCAAGTTTTTTATTTATTTGACCTAAAAAATAATAAGAAGCATAAGAGGTTACAAAATAAACAAATTTCCATAGAACATATTTTTTTAATTTAATTTTTTTGCTTTGGAAATATTTGCAAATGCTAATGAAAACTATATTATTTGGGAAAAGAATTTATGTTTTCTCCAGAAATAAAAACTTCTCAAAGAGGGCTTTAGATCAAAATTTGCAGTAGATATCAAAAACTGTTTGTGGTTACATTTTAAGATAATTTGATAGTTTAGAATAAGATCGCTTAATGAGGAAATTAATCGGAATATATATAGCCAAAAAAGAAAGTTTAATAAAACAACTAACTAATAGATATTACATTTTAAATGATATAAATAAGTATTTTAAATGTTTTTCTATTTTATATATTCTTTTAATATTTGATTATTTTCATAAATAAAAGCGCAACAAAAATTTTCTTATAAGGGAAAAAATTAGAAATTGTCCCTCTGTGGTATTTACATATCTTTTAACTGTCAGACTATTTCGACCGATCATACGCCATATGATCAACATGCGCAGAAAATTACATTTTTGTATACGGGATGGCGCAATCTGTATGAATGATAGATATTCTTGTAAAATATATGTACATACATTCAATAAAATTTGAACTAAGGAAAATATCTATAATAATTGTAGAAATATAAAACCGAATAAATTTACATATTGTTAGCTGAAATGCAAAAATACGTAACTAATAAAACACTCGAAATCGATATTTGGATTGATTATGTTGCATATCTCTAACTTTTGCTGTGAAACGTTTTATATTTAATGACCAAAATTGTATTTATTCTCCAATAACATACATATGTGACCCTGCACTAAATACCCAGTTAGTGTGTCAAAACAAGTTTTTGAGTAAAACGCAAGTTAAGTTTCCCCCACTGTGTTGCATTTTCATACTGTGCGAGTTACATATACAAATTCAAATACAAACACTTATATAAAAAATGACACTATTGATGAATTTATTGAAAACATAATAAGCACAAAATAAAATAAAAATAATAATTGTAACAGCAAACTCATTTCCGGTTAAGAACAGAAAACAAAATTATTTTTCGGTCGCAATTCCAGGAATTGCAACCGTACAATATTAATATAAAATAATTAAGAAATAATGTTATAATTTAGCATAAGTAAACAAATTGTAAAATGCATTTTAAGCTGCATTAACAAAAATTTCTGTTAAAAATAAGTTCAACGAATATTAAAGAAATAAAATAAAGTCAGTTGTTAGATATCCACAGTTGAGTTTAGTTATTTTTTTAAAAACACTCCCGAGAACTCCCACTACGAAATTGGCGCAGTCGGTACTCCTTTTCTTTTAAATAAAAAGGAGCGTGAAACGAAAAAAAAAATAAATAAATATTAGTGCAGTGACGACATACGTGAAATCAGTGTACGAACCACTAATTAATTTAATAAAAAACAGTTATTTTCTATAAGAGTGCAGTAACGACACACGGCAAAACGGTGTACGAACCACTATAGAACAAAAATAATTAAAAATATAAAATAAATCTTGTGAAAGTGCAACAACCATCAGTACCATCAAAGCCACAAAGGCAAAGTTACAATCAAAAAGTCAAAATTCGACAATCAAGACAAAGAAGATTTGACGCAAGAAGAATGGAGCAACTACAACAAGAAATGGCCAACGTGGATATCGTGGAGCAGCTTGCAAGAAGGGAGCAGCAGCTGGAACAACTCAGACTCGCTTATGTTGAGTTACAACAAAGACAACAGCACAACAATGACATTCTGGACAGGACACTCAAAAATGTGAATCATCTTCCAGTATTCACAGGACAAGGAGATGTAACCGTCAATTCATTTTTTAGCGGCGTAGAATACCTATTATCAACACTACAAAATGAAGAGAATAAAAAAGAGGTAGTAAGAGCCATATACTATAAAACCATCCAAGGTGAAGCAAAAAATTCAATCATCAACATCCCCGAGCCAGACAACTGGAAACTAATAAAGGACACATTAAAGTTAAGATACAAGCCGGACACCGAACCTCACCAGATTTATAGAAGAATTTCAAATTTGAGAGTTAACACAGTAAGTGAACTAATTAATAAAATACAAAATATTAAATATAAGACCGATGAATTAATAGTGTATTATAATGGTGAATGTGGAATAGATTTAACAAATATAGATAGTTTGTTAGTGAATACTATCAAAGAAATAACACAAGGGACATTACTGGACAAGATTTATGACCAGAGAGAATTAAAACATATTTTATACATAATGAACCAAAGACGATTTGAAGATACTTGCATAAGACCGGAATACAAGACATATTTGAAAGAAGAAAGACATAGAAATCAGTACCAAAATAAACAAAATATTGACAGGGCATATTATGGTAGGGAAGCAATTAATAAGCGACAGTATCAGGATAGAAATAAATGGAATCCAAATTTTTATAGACATGAAGAACAGAACGGTTTTAATAAAAATTACAATAATAATAATAATAATTCTGGAAGATACAGATTTCAAAATAATGTAAGAGATGACAAATTTTCAGGGCAATTTCAACAATTAGGGAACTCTAGACCAAATTCCAATCAAGTTCGTTGGAATCGTTATAAAAATAATCAAGCAGAACCCATGGAAATTGACAATGTAGAAAGAAATTACAATAATCCTCAGGTGGCAGGACACCCTAATCACAGGTTTGGCCAAAATCGCTTAAGCCTGGGTAGGCAAAGCCCAGAAGGACCCGAAATTAATAATACCGTTTTTTTTACGAGGCAGCCACAGAATGCCTGCCAAAGATAAAATTAAATATTGAAAATAAAGAGTACGTAGCACTAATAGATACAGGTGCTAGTCTTAGTTTAATTAATAAAGAAATAAATGATTTTAAAATATATAAATTAAAATACCCCATAACATTTAGTACAATAACGAACAAAGATACAATAAATTATGAAATACACACAAAAAGCCCGGAGCAATTTAATTTACCTAGCAATGCCAGGATTCGTTGGAAGATCACTCCATTAAGAGGAAGAACTTATGATTTCATCATAGGGATTGATATATTGAACTTTTTAAATGCACAAATAAATATAGAAAAAGGACAAATAACGCTAAATGGAAAGGTATCCTATTTTCTTAACAACCCATACAAATTTAATCAAATTTACACGCTTGAAGCTGGTGATCCTAAATTCGAAAGGCTTCAATTAAATCATTTAAATAATGAAGAACGTAGAGAAATGATAAAATTATTAAACCGATATAACAAATTATTGTTTAGAGAAGGAGATTTATTAACTAATACAACAGAAATTCAGCATGAGATAAAAACCATTACACAACAGCAAATTTATTCAAAACTATATAGGTATCCACCTCAACACGAAGCGGAGGTAAGAAAACAGATCAGAGAAATGGAAGAGCAAGGTATAATTAGAAAAAGTCATTCAAGATATGCCAGCCCACTTATAGTCGTACCAAAGAAAACGGATAATTCAGGCGAAAAAAAGTATCGAATAGTAATAGACTACAGAAAGTTAAATGAAATAACGATAGACGACAAATATCCTTTACCCAATATAGATTCAATTCTAGATAAATTGGGTAGAGCGCAGTATTTTACAACATTAGACTTGGCAAAAGGTTATCATCAAATTTTAGTAAAAGAGGAGGATAGAGAAAAAACTGCCTTCGTAACCCCACATGGTTTATATGAATTTTTAAGGATGCCATTTGGTCTTAAAAACGCGCCAGCCACATTCCAACGGCTGATGAATGAAATTTTAAGAGATTACATTAATAAAACCTGTGTAGTATATTTAGATGACATTTTAATCTTTAGTGCTTCTTTAACTGAGCATATTAAAGCAATAGGAGACATTTTCAAAGTTCTCGAAAGTAAAAATTTGAAGATACAAATTGATAGATGCAATTTTCTGAAAAAGGAAACTGAATTTTTAGGGCACATTTTAACAAAGGATGGAATGAAACCAAACCCAAATAAAATTGCAATTATTCAAAATTTAGACTTACCAAAAACCGAAAAACAGATAAAAAGTTTTTTGGGAATAACAGGTTATTACCGCAAATTCATTAAGGATTATGCAAAAGTAGCTCAACCTATAACAAAATATTTAAAGAAAGGCACAAAAATTAACGTAAAAGATCCAACATACATTGAAGCTTTCGAAAAGTTAAAAACGTTAATAAGTACACATCCTGTTTTACGTTATCCCGATTTCAATAAGCAATTCACGTTGACGACTGATGCATCCAATTATGCAATTGGTGCAGTATTGTCACAAGAAGGTCATCCAGTGTGCTACGCTTCAAGGACATTAAACAATCATGAGAAAAACTACTCTGCGACGGATAAAGAATTCCTAGCAATAATGTGGAGTGTAAACTACTTTAGGCCTTATATTTATGGTAAGAAATTTAAAATTCTTACTGATCACCAGCCAATCAAATATCTCCATTCCAAATACAAAGGAAAAGACATGTCGCCCAGGCATCAGCGATGGTTATTAAAATTAGGTGAATACCAGTTCGATATTGAATATCTAAAAGGCAAAGAGAATAAGGTTGCAGATTTTTTAAGCAGATTAGAAAATAGTGAGGACACTATTTCAGAAAAAGAGGGAGGTAAAGATTCTGATACTTTTTCAATTAATAATATTGAAGACGACATAACTATGGCAACAATACACTCAGCACAAGAAGATTTAGGAGATCATTTTTTTATAAAAGAAGAAATCGTGAATAAATATAAAACTCAAATAATTTTAACAAATAATAAAACAGAAGAATGTAAAGAAATACATGGAAAGAGAATTATTTTTATTGCAGAATGCGATTTTGAACAAATGGGAGATATTTTTAGAAGATATATTTCCAAAGGTAAAATAGGAATTTATTCAGAGTTATCAGAGCATAGCTATAATTTGGTGCAGCAAAAGTTAATAAGTACGTACTCAAACGATAGTCAAATTAAATTCATAAAATCTACCATGAGAGCAATGGACATTGAGACAGAAGTTGAAGCCATAAAACAAATTTCATTATATCATATTAGAGAAAGTATACATTCAGGAATAATAGAAACTTATAACAACATTAAAAATAAAATATATTACCCAAAACTAATGGAATTAATTCAAATCGTAATAAACCAATGCGATCTATGCCAACAAGTAAAATACGATAGACGCCCGATTAAAAATAAATTTCTACTTACGGAAACACCGTCAGATAAAAACCAAATTATACACATTGATACGTATGTAATTAAAGGTAATCGTTTTTTAACAACAATAGACAAATTTTCAAAATTTGGGGCAGCTTATTCACTGAACGATAGAAATCCTATTACAATAATTGAACAATTAGAAGAACACTTTGCAAAAATAGGTAAACCAGATAAAATAATAGCTGATAACGAATTTAAAGCAGCACGAATTCAAGAATTCTTGAGCCAAGAAGGTATTCAACTGCATTTAACAAAACCCAATAGTCATACGGGTAATGCAGACATAGAAAGGATGCATAGTTCACTAGCAGAAAAATTTAGGATTTTATATCAAACAAACAAGGAACTTCCGATAAAACAATTAATCCAAAAAGCAATAAGAAATTATAACGATCGTTATCACTCAAGTACCCAATATACCCCGAATGAAGTTCAAAATGGAAAAATAGAAAAAGAGAAAGTTAGGAAGAATCTAGAAAGTAACAAAAGAAAGGTCATACAAAGACTAAATAAAACCAGAGAAGAATACAGAGAAATTAGAGAAGAAGGATATATTAAGAATTATAAAGCTATTAGACACAAAGAGCAACCAAGATATAGAAAAGAAAAGTTACAAAATGTTCACTCCAGCAATATTAAAAAACCAGTAAAATTTTCAGATAATAATTATGATACTGGTTCTGACAACATGGACGCAACCGAGTAATGGCACAATGACTATAACCGAACTAGTAGACCAAACAGGATTTGTTGACTTACAAATAAGAGACCAAGAAATAGTAAAGGACAGTGATATAGTATTACACATAATTGACGTTAAACAAATAGAAAACATTATTAACGAAATGACGGACAACATTATATTAGCGAAAACAAGTAACAAGGACATATTACAAGCAGAATTATTAGAAGCAAGGAATAAATTACTAACTTTAATACCAAGTGAAAAAAGACAAAAACGAGGACTTGTAAATGCAATAGGTACTGTAGCTAAATGGACAATTGGAACAATGGACGATGAAGATAGACAAACGATACAAAAACATTTATCACAGACTGACAAGACACTAGACGAACAGGTACATATAAACAATCAATTTAGTTTAGCTATAAATCAAATAAAAAATATTGTAAAAGATGATAGGAAAGAAATTGAAAAAGGTATTAATGCCATAAATAAAATTGTAGATGAAGAATATCAACAACACATGTACTTACAACAAATGTCAAAAATCCAATTAATAAAAAGCAAAATAGAACAAATTCAAGACAATGTAGTTTCAGCCAAATACGGGTTAGTTCACCCAAATATTTTGACAAATCATGAAATTGAAAAATATAATATTGACTTTAATAAATTAAAATATTTGCAATTAGGAATGGCAACTTTTAATAATACTTATCTAATATTAAGCCTTAAAATACCAAAATTGTTTATACAAGTAAAAATAAGAAAAATTATACCATTACCAAATAAAAATCAAAAAGAAATAGAATCCAGAATAGAAGAAGTATTCACATATAAAAATAAATCTATGCAATTTGAAGAAAGTAAATATTTCAGACAATTAAAACCTAGTAACCATTGTATATTAACAAAAAACTGTAAACTAATAACAAACAGAGCATTAGAACTTATAGCACTGGATGAAAAAACAATATTGGTTAAAAACGCAATAAATTTGTATGTAAACACTACATGTAATAATAATAATAATGATACTATTCTAAATGGAAATTATATAATTCAGTTTAACAATTGTTCTATAAAAATTAATGATTACTATTATTCTAATTTAATTGAAAAATTTGAAGGAAATATTATGAGTTTGCGATACAACGATATAAAGAATTTTACAGAAAAACTTACATTTGAACAATTAGATGAAAGAAATGAAATAAATTTTAAAAATATTTCTAACTTGAAAACCCATAATAAAGTAATATACGGATGTAACTTTTTTCTAGTACTTGCAATAATATTAATAATTATATTTTGGAGAATAAAATTAAAATATATTAAAATTAATTTGAACAAAAGAATTCAGGAGAATTCCAATCTAAAGGGGGGAGAAGTTACATATACAAATTCAAATACAAACACTTATATAAAAAATGACACTATTGATGAATTTATTGAAAACATAATAAGCACAAAATAAAATAAAAATAATAATTGTAACAGCAAACTCATTTCCGGTTAAGAACAGAAAACAAAATTATTTTTCGGTCGCAATTCCAGGAATTGCAACCGTACAATATTAATATAAAATAATTAAGAAATAATGTTATAATTTAGCATAAGTAAACAAATTGTAAAATGCATTTTAAGCTGCATTAACAAAAATTTCTGTTAAAAATAAGTTCAACGAATATTAAAGAAATAAAATAAAGTCAGTTGTTAGATATCCACAGTTGAGTTTAGTTATTTTTTTAAAAACACTCCCGAGAACTCCCACTACGAAATTTGCGCGCTTTTATTTCATTGCTGAAATACACTAATTCGATTTTTACTGTTTTACATGATGTAAAATACTTTCCGATGTTTTATATGAGTACGCAGGGTCACATATAAATTCCATTCTACTGCAAAAGAGATAGTAAATTATGTGGTTTTGCATTTCAACTGATGATATATATGTACATCTAAGATGTGGGTAATACAAACAGCAACTACATGATTTTCGGACCATTTTAAACCTGCTTAATTTTTTTTGGCGAAGCGTTTTGCGGTCAGTAACAATAAAAATAAACAAACTATATATGTGATGTTTTGGCCTTTGCGTGAATCGCTGTTTTCAAATCCGAGTGTGTATATTTTTAAGCTTGTGTATTTGTAAATATTTATGTGTATATGTAAATATGTACGTTTTCTTTCTCTCTATCGATTACAAGTCCGAAATCAACTTTCGAATTAGTAAAGCCAACTTTAAAATGAATAATCGATGGCAAGTTATGGTAGATCCTCGTATTTAATTAAATACGGTACCAGAGAATATTAAAAAACAATTCTTTTGGGATTTCTCCAACCAAGTTCAGAGAAACCATTAAAGAAATTTTTACAAAGAAATATATTCCTGCTTATTAGTCTGCTTCTATACATTCACAAAGATGTTATATTCGTATAACATTTTTGAAAATTTGCTTGAAAATAAGTTTTTAGTGTGTTAATTTCGATGACTACCCTGACTACGTACTACCGCTACTTGTACATAATACATAATCCCTCTTCTCTTTAAGAACTACTGCTAGTACCAGCAAATTGCTTTTGAGTTGCGAATTTAACCTGGGGATATCCTAGAAGGTGACAACTGACTCCTCTCTGCAGTGGTATGATATATATTAGTTACTCACTGTACTATCTCTTAAAAGGTGCAACGCTTCTAGCCACTATAAGATGGCATTATAACCATAACAAAAGCACTGCTGAACTTGACACCTTTTACTTGGTAGCCATTTTTCTACAGCCGTTTTCTCATCCACCTACTAGCCTCACTGATGCGTCCATTTTTTTCAATTATGCTAGTCCTTCCACATAATTTTTACTAGATTTTTATAATAAACACGGCCATAACTCCGCCATTTGTGGAGAAATATTCAAGATTCTTCGCGCATATAGAAGAAGGCCACTAAATTTTGTTTGTCGAATAGAAGGGGTATAAAATGTGCCCCAAAAATGGATTATCAAATTATCGGATTAATTTTAAATCATCTCCTATATGAAAATAGGGTCTACTAATTGTTTTTTTTTTTTTTTGGAAATAGGGAGGAGGTTGTCCCAAATTGCCCGCCCCAATTATTGATTATCAAACAACTGCGTCAATTCTAAAACAATTTTCAAAATTCTTTTTGCATAGCAAAAGTTCGACCTAAATTTTTTTTAAAGGAGGAGCGGGGAGTAGCAAATCACAGCGGTTTAATCTAGCATTGTACAAAGTTCGATACATAGTTCATTGGAAGTAGCTCATACCTGGCCATTTCTCTCCTGCATTTTGTTTGTCATTGATTTTTTTGTCTTTACTGTTTTCTACTGTATTAAATTCTTTTAAAAACTTACTAGTTTTTCAATTTAACAATTTTATATAATTATTTCATTTTTCTCATTTTTACATATAATGATGAAAGAAATGATCCCCAACCCGATTTAAGGTTTGTATTTACATACATACATACATATCTTAAAAAACAAATTATGATACGTTTAACTTAATAACAAACAGAATACTTGATGTAAAACAACAAGTTTAGTGTATTATCTATCGTAGGCCACCGAATGGTGGATGGTAAATATTACGGGTACAGGCTTAAAATTGTCTGGTTTCAATTCGCCCTGAGGTAATCTGTGAAAAAGTCTTGACGCTTCGAAAAATCAACCAAGGCAAATTCATAACAGATGTAACAGAAATTCACTCGTCGCTAAGAAATAAAAAGGATATCGCTTATGAATTCGCCTTATTATGTATTACTGCCGCTACATGGCTGGTAAGCTCGATACTGCAACGACAAAGAGCTTGCATGTGGTTTCGTTTTTATAGCATGTATGTATGTATTTTTGTTTTGTGAAATTTTCGTGAAGCTTGAAACATAAAAATTTTACTTTTGAGCTGTTGACATCCAAGGCAGGCTAAAACGTAAAAAACAATCAGCTCCACTATCAATATCACCTGTTATGGTTTCTTCGTAGAACATTTCTAGAATGTTTTACACTTCACTCCACATATGGACATACATACATAGACACATACAAGCTAAGTATACATACATATACAGCTGCTTATGCATAACTGGTTTTATACAATAGCTTTCTGATACCACATGCTCTCGTTGGAGAACATTTTGTATTGTTCTATTTCATATTTTAAAGGACTCAGAAAAGATTTTCTGGTTTGTTTATTTTTCCAGAAAAATATTAAAGAAAATATGAAAACATTCTTAGTTTTACAAAAGTTATTGTTCGGGCAAAGAAATGTTGGTGACGTCATAAATTTAAAAGTAAAAATTAATTATACAACAAATAAATATTTTTGGTAAAATGCTTGTCATATAATGAAGAAAACATTGTAAAAAGTCAAATCAAGAGCTTGAAGTAAATGATAAAAAGGATCAAATGCTTTTGTGCATTTGGTCACAAGTGCATGTACATAAAAATGTACGAGTATGCTCACTATCATTTAAATTGGAAAACATTTTTAATTAAATTTTAGTTCCGAAACTTAAGTTTTACAGATTAAAAACAAAAAGATATGCTTTAAAGGAGAAGTAGAGTAGGTGTTGCAACAGAGAACATTTTAAGTTAAAAGAATAAACAGAAGGGCACAGTAAAAATAATATCCTTATCGTCCCATTTTAGTTACTTCACTTTTGCCAACAATATGTGTATGGAACATTGTTTGCTGATAACTGGAGCTCTTCACTTCAGAATGGTATAATTTGCCGATGAAATTAAATTTACATAATCAAATAACTGGCATATGCAAAAATATATTTTTGGGTACGAAATATATGTATCCCTCTTCTTACTTCTAACGAAATCTCAACTTTCGCCAGAAACACAAAAAATGTATACGATTTTTAAAATCATACATGAAAATACTTTTCTCTTCTTTTTTAATTTTTGAGATAAAATCTCACTGGCGTTGTCACGTCGTCGGTGGTATGATAATGACTTCTAACATTAAACTAATTTCAACTAATCTCTTAAACAAATTTTACAATGTTATTAACTACCGCAACCTGAACTCTGACTTTAGTAGCTGTTTTACAATCAAGTTGAAAAAAGTCGTTAGTACTCGTACAAGGATGTAAAATGCAAAACTGAATGTATTTTTAAAAAGAAGAAAAAAAGAAAAGTGTAAAAATATGTTATATAGTCATTATGGAAGAAGAAATCATCTCCTATCAAGAAATTAATCATGCATCAAGAAGAAATGGCATGTATTTTCCAACGTTCTCTCACCCACTTTTCTTTCATAAATATTTTTAAGAAGGTGTCAAGACGAAAACCGTATGTATTTTAACTTAACACGTTTCAAAGACAATACTTAACGGTAATGGGAAGCACCTTAAAGTTAAAAAAAGTAAAACACTTTAAGTTTAAGCGGAGAGAGATACAATAACTTAACTTTTGAAGTGTCTTTATTATTGAGCTTAAAAAGATAAAATTTTGTTTGGGAATACAGTTTTATATTGAAATACGCAAATGCAAATTGCATTAAGGGCAATCGGAGTGCGAATTTGCAGATGTGTGTACATCTGTTTCACAGATGGAAAAAAGCGTATGTGCTCGCAGACTTACATATATTGTAATATAGTATATAGACATATTCTGGAGGATTTTATGATGAAGACGTAGCTTGACAACGTTATTTTGAGAATAGTCCTTATTTAAAAAAAAAATTAAATTTTTTTAATAAAATATTAAAAAAAATCAAATAAAAGCTTTTGAAAAAATTTTATAAAAATAACTGTTAATGTTTCAATTTTTTTTTTGTATTTTCATAAATTAAGTGCCTACAGTTCAGAGCTAAATTCCCTGTATCTGTCTTAAAATTAATTAAATTTTCTATTGGCACACTTATAATCGGTGGTGTTTCTAGCACATAACCTTTCGTATAGTTAAAAAATTTCTTAAAATCTGCAATCGTGATTTAAATCATGACAAAGAGTTAGTAATGAGGTAATGTTGTTGTCTGCGTTGAATTATCGCTCATGTTTCTTTGATTTTTTGCTTTTATGTATAAAACGGTTTTTAAACGTCATTAAATAATTTGTTTCTAGGTGATTTCCTTTGTGTATTATAATTTATCTTCACCGCGATAATAAGTTTTATGTTTTTACAAATACCATCACTTCGTTATAAATAAATAATAAGTACATCGAAAAATAAAAAAATTAACTGGCCAAATTATGTTCAAACAAATACGGCAAAATATATATGTATGTATATTGATCAAAGGAACAACAATTATTACTCGAATAACGTGTTTTTGTTATTATTGTGCATAAAAGTAAATTGAAAAGTGTTAAAAAAACGGTTCTTAAAGACAGTATTTAAATAAAACAAATACTTTTAAAAATAATTTTTTGGTCATTTTAAAAAGTACGTTTTATAGCAATTAAAAAAAAGTCAAAAAGTCCCGTTACGTCGTTAAAACGTGGACAATTGAACATCTGGAAATCAACATTCGATTTATACACGAACGTCGTGGCGGCCACATGATCGATTGAAAACCCGTTTCATTGATATATGAAATATTCCTTTGCCAGTTGTGTTACTCTAAAAAACACCATCAATTTTTTCTTATATATATATTATATACATGTATAATATGTAATAGGTTGATTATTTCAAAAAATGTCAATACGAGTATAAAATGAAATTGGCTTGAACACCATTTACATATATTCCAAAGCAAGTCTACTAGTCTGCGGAAATGATCAGAGCTGGCATAACTTAGAGAAAAGTACTGCACTGAAAAAATTTACGTTGATGAACATTAAAACAGAGTTTATGCACAAAAATATTAGAACAGATGATTTTGTCGTTACTTAATATGGGAATAAATACAAAATTAGGGTTTTTTGCAATTTGTTTAAAGAAGGCAGCTAATTCTTGAACTGTAAGGGGCCGGAAAGCTTTTGACTCGATTCGATATATAGTCCTATATAGCCAAACAGTATTTCAGTATTGGTGTGGTTAAAGATGCCCACTACAGCATTCAGTATTTTGCAAGGCAAAAAAATCCATATTAATTTTATTGGTACGCGTCTTGACGAGAACTTCTCCTGATAGTTTACCTCCAAACACAGCTTCCTTAAAATATTGCGTTTTATATCTTTAAAAATACAGTAGCATATTTGAATCTTATTAAAAAAGTTCTAAGTAATTAAATATACTTTAAAAGAGTCACTGTACAAAAACGTGAAAATATAATAGAAACTAATATTGAATTGGTTGTTCGCTTTGAGCTAAAAGTGTGTTGTTATCAATATTACTTACAGATTGTTTAAATCTAAAATCCGAACGGACTTTACATCTTCATTGTTAGTGGATCTCTGAATTTCTTACACCACATTTTGAGCAAAGCCAAGATACTACGAGATTAGTTGATAGTTATCGTAATACTTGTTGAACAGAGCTTAATATTACATCTAGCAGATGCAGATCCGTATTTGCAGATTTAAAACTGTAGTCACCAAAGAAATAGGAATAAACATTATCCGGTTATTGCCTTCTTCCGTAAAGTAAACAAAATAGCGACACGCCAATTATATTTTAAGCCATCGTTACATACATTTGTACATATGTCTATTTAAACTAACTGGGCTAATCTACTATAAGCGTTTTTTATACGTATCTATATTGTATATTTACTATCCTTTATGAATCACTCAAAGTACTATTCAAAAATAATATAATTGCAATAACAAATTATGAAATGCCCAAATTTTAATAGACGTTATCAACGTTAAGCGTAAATTAAAACGAATTATAATTTTGGTTACTGATTACCAAAAATGTTTGGAAAAGAGTTCACCGGTTCCTGTATTTGTTCGGCTTATCCGTAAGCTTCACTAAACGTCAACTGGCAGAACGGCAACCAACTTGCCACTGAGATGCCTTGATAGACGGTTGACAATTGCATTATATATGTATCTACTTTTATTGAAACATTTTTTTAGCGTCGGAAAAAACAGACGTTTAAAGTTCATTCGTATATGAGAATATAATTCCAAAATTAAATCATATATCAATCTCTGTTAACAGTAACTAACTAAGTGTACAGTTCAAAATTTATAAGTGCTTAGATATTAAGGAGAGAAGAAGAGTTCAAGGTGATCCCTGGGAAAGTGCAGTAAAAACAGCAGAGGAACGCACAATAACATTAAGAGCAAGTGCAAACGCCGGTACTGTTGGCCCAGTACTATATGAACATGGGCTTTAGGAGAAAAATAAAAAGAGCGTCTGCCAAAAAGCATTAAAACAATAAATTTTGTTTCTGAGACAAATGTTGTTTCAGTGATGAGCGCAAAATAGAAATGTTTGCAAGAAAAAAAGTACAAAAATGTGGAGAGGGGAAATAAAGAGTATTATTCAGGCGTGTCATAGAAACCAAGTCGGTTTTGATGTTTATTGGTTTTGAAAACCAACATTTGGTGTCATGAAACCACCAAGTCGGTTTTGTTATGTTCGAATGCAAGCAAAACCAATATTCGAATCAGCTGTTGTTTACATTTGTATAATTGTATACAATTTTAGTTATAATTTTTTGGGCAAAATATAAAGTGTATTTATTAATAATATGAAAAATTTGCGTTTTTAATAAAAAAAAAGAAAGAAAATGAGCAATGCTATTGTTTTATATTTGCTATTGGAGGAAGAGTGTTCGGAAAAGTGCAGAAGAAAAACATTGCGAGATTGTAGCAATCCGCTTAAGCTGCCGGAGACAGTGTAAGTATATTTTTTATAAAGTGTATAATGTGCGCTCATATTTAAAGCTGCTTGGCAGGTTCATAGAATACTACCAACTAAATAAAGAAGGTTTTCCGATGGTCCTAGACGCAATAAAGTAACATCTTTCGTGTTCTAAGATTCCGCCACTGCTATAACTTGCAGCTTCGTTGCGGTTTTTAGCTGAAGGGACATATCAAAGAGCTGTTGGAAATAACTCTGGCATATGTCTGGGTAGGAGCACAGTGTCAACCAGTTGTTCCCAAAGAGAGTCTACGGTTGGTTTATCCCTCTTTGTGAAGCTTTTCACAAGGTCGAGATATTTGTGCATAAACTCCACGATTATGGAGCTTTGAGTTTTATTACATATGTAAGCAAATGTTAGAATCCATAAGAATATACATACATATTTCTTTTTTTAATATAAAATTTACTTACATTTATACAAAATATCAAATTGAAAGACAAAAATAAAACCGCGCAAATGAAATCTGTCAGCTGTTAGCTGCTTGGTTTTTTTTCAGGAAAAAAACCAATAATATTGGTTTCTGTGACACCTAAAACCAACACTAATTCTGTTTCGAACATAAAACCGGTAACATTGGAATTCATGACACCAAATAACTTTTTTAGTCGATTTCAAAACCAATTCCAATAATATTGGTTCCTATGACACCCCTTATTAAGACTGTAAATCACGGTGGTGGTTCAGTAATGATGTGGTGGTGTATAGCTGCATGTGGTGTTGGTAATCTTGTATTCATTCATAGGCAGTACTACAAATAGCATAGTTTGCCTTAAAATTTTAAAAACAAATTTTCAACAGAGTATTGACAGATTGTGCTTAAGATCAGCTTAGATCTTCCCGCAACACAACGATCTTCAGCAACCGATAGATATGTTAAGGAATGATTTTCTTACAGAACGTCAAAACAGCTTGATCACTTTTCTTTCAATTGCCAGAATTGAATCCAATCGAGCATTTGTGGGAACACCTAGACCGGCAGATCAGAAAACGCTTCATAAGAGTCCCGAAAACGCTCAGTCACTGAGGAATTGAATAAGTTTGCCCCAATTCCGACTTCTTGCAGTTATAGAAGCAAAGAGTAAGGAAACTAAATATTACTTTAAAGAACAAAATTCAAGTATACATTGTTTTTCGACCCGTAAAATAATCCCTTTTTAGATTAATACAATATTAAGTTGGAAATGAAGAAGAAATAAATTATTATTAATTTAAATAAAATACTACTAAACGCGTCTTCCTCTTATAAATTATAAATGTTGAACTCTTTGCTATACAATTTGTTTTGGCGCTGACTAAAGACTCATTCTGTTTCTTTTTCAAAGCCGAGTTTTTAACATACATACCTATTTCAACACTAGATCCTTCAATTTATAACAAATTTTAAATATATTCATACATACATATCGCACCCTAAATACAAAAGGGTCATAACTCAAAATTTTCCAAAAGTGACTTTTTTCCATAAATTAATTCAGAGTACACATCTCTAACTACTGCAGCAATTTCTTTCACGTCACTATCTTCTTTAACTGGAAAAAAACATGTCCATTTTTATGTTAAGTGTGTTGCTTCTGCACGATGAACTAAACATAAACAGTTTTTTGTCTCTCCTGAAAATTTTAGAATTTTGAGTTGTGACCCTTTTGTATTTAGGGTGCGATATGTGTGTCGTAGTATAGGGGGAACGAGCAAAACTAATAAAAAGAAACTAAACAAAAAAACTAAACAAAGAAACAAAACTAATAAAAAGATTCGCACATTCATACATTCATAAGTACATATATATGTTAGTATGTATGTAAGTACATACATATACAAATACATAATGTGTATGGAAGATTGAACTATTAATTTCCGTCCTACCCAATCTTGTGGAAGCATATCAATATATTATACTTCATTCATTCATCAACTAATATGTAATATGTGCGGTTAGTTTTTAAGATTGTTGAAATCTATGAAAGCGATACTGTTTTATTACACTGAAAGCGTTATTTGATACAATTTAAATAACTAATACCGTAAGCCTATTCCATAAATATGCAGGCGAACGGCTCACGCAATATATAAAAATCAATTGTTGCGAAAAAGTTTATAAATATTTTTGTTGTGTCCTGCCTTGTTGCAATTCTCATAGGCATCAACAGTAATATGATTGAAGATAAGATTTCAGGGCACACATAAAACTGTCATCTCAATATTCAATCATAAATTTTATTTACTTATGAGGGGTATTTATTTTGTAAAAGTTGGTTTTCCAAAATACTTTTTAACATCCCTCTCCCGTCTGAAGTTTCTAATAGAGAAATTTTATACAGGAGTGCATTTTTCCGCAGAAATAAAAAAATCTTGTTGAAAAGTTACATAACAGTATTTATTCTTGCAATAAATAAAAAATCTTGCTACTTTTTATTTTTGTTTTTTTTCCAAACTCCGTGGCGAATAACACTTTTATTTATTAAAGAGACTGAAACAGATTCATTCAGCTGCCAACAGGCAGAACTTAAATTGTTGCACTTTCCTGCATTGCCAGATACTTTCTACTTAAATCACATCTCTTTGTACGACATATTTTGTAAGGGTTAAATATTATTTCGTACTTAATTTTTCATTGCGTTTTTTTTTTTTTTTTGCTTTAAGTGAGCAGATATTTTTAACGCCTCATTGCAAATTTACGACAAAATGTGCGTACATAAATATATAGTATATTTTTTTAGTTTTTCGGTTTAGTTTCATTCAGTTTTCTGCAAATGAATGGTGCTGCTCAGTTTTTAATGGAAATAAATTTGTTCAAAGCTTTTTTACTCTACTGACAAAGTTCTTTCTTTCCTGCTTAGCGTGCCGCAGGGATAAATGTATGTTTTATGGGTGTAAAGGCAAAGCAACACGTACTTCATGTTTGATTTTTTTCTATGCTACTACCATCTTTATTGGCCAGAAAAGTAAAAAGTAGAACAGGAAATCCTTTGCTACAGAATATGTTTTTTAATAAAAATCTTTAGACATTTTATCTCCGATTTGATGTTGGCAATATTTTGATTTGCAGCTTTCCGGGGTTTAAGGTTTTGTTGTGAAAACTTTTTGGAAAACAAAAATTTTAATGCAAGTTTTTACACAAATTTTGTTTTATCATTAGCAAACCAGTTTGAAAAGAGCTTTGAAGACTAGTTAGGATGAACTACTTTGATTATAATTTCTGCTCGTCTGTTGAAACTGCTAAATTTTCAATGTTGCGGTAAGCTGAAAAAATAATCTAACTCTCTGCTAAATTAATCCTTTTCTCAAATATTCTATAACATTTTTCGTTTAGAAAAATTGGTAACTTAAATGTACTCCTTTTAAAGCTTTTCATTATCCTGAATTATTCAAGACCAAATCAACTTTATTATTTGCTCTTTGTCAGATAATCGTTTGCAAATAAAATACAATTGTTCACATAAAAGGCAAAAATGGAAAAATCTTTCAACATCTATTTTGCATAATGCTCCACATGGAATTTAAGCACCACTTAACACTTTCAAATGCAGACACATAAAAACTTGATTCATTCGGTGGGGGAAGCAACAATAACCTTTTTATGCAAAATTGCTTGCAATGAAATTAGTTTTTTATGTTTATTTTGTTTTGCAATTATGTCTGTATAGACACATACAATGTTTTATTCAATGAAAAAAATATTATAAAACAACTAGAAAAAAATATGAAAATCAAAAACAAGTAAAATCAATTTATTTATTTAACCGAACTTTAAGCGTTAAAATAGCCAGCGGTCTCTGGTATCGAGAACATCAAACATTTTACTTAAATTTTATATTTTTTATTTTTCAATGTAAAGAAATGCAATTGCTTAAAGAATTTTGCCCCACGAACTAAAAAAACAAATTTGAACAAAATTTCGTGAAAACAATGGAAGAACAAAATCATTACAAAATCTTTGGGCAGATTTAAGAGAACAAAATTAAAGGATATCGTTCGGGAAACCGATTTCTAAAATTTTTGTCTTTTTGTTTCCTGTTTGATAGAACGGAATTCTAGTTTCGGAGCTTTTCTTTTTGTGCCTGCGACAGAGAAAACTTATTTGAAAGTAATGAGATGAAATGGTATTGAACATACTTTTCACTACTTCTACTTCGGCTTTCATCTGAGTAAAATTTAAGTTTGCCCCTCGTGTGTTGCACGTTCATACTGTGCGCAATACTTATAAGAAACCTACTCTTGCGATAATATAAACTGTTCTGCATAATTTAAAAACACAGAAAATTTTATAGAAAAAAAAACGTCACTCAATTTGTGGGGTTTTATACAATTTATTTTTACATTACTTTTCTGATGTTCTTGAGGTTTTGTGAACGGTTTCATATGAAAATTAAAAAAAAAAAAAATGAATTTATGAAATTTTACACACAAGGTGCATTTTCTTATGCAGGGTCATAGATATATTGGCCACAGCGTTTTTCTTATCCGCACATTTTCGCAGTTTTTAAATTATAAATAAGAAATTTTGGTAAATTAAGCTTTAGATTTAGGGACACATTTAATGTTCTGGGCTGGATTCAACAAAAATAGTCTGCAGATCAGGACTTTTATCATCCCATTCTTCATTTGATGTTTCACTATGACTTCACGGTCTCGTTCAATGTTATTATTTTCCTGATTTGGATTTAAGATGTCGGGTGTCGCCTAAAATAACCTTGTCATTCGCTTCATTAATATCGATGTAAGCTTTGTGACACTTTCTCAACTTTCCAGTCATATATGTTTCATTTTGAGTTACAAAAAATTATACTATGGTATTAACTTTGGTGGCAGTCATACAGCCCCAGATCATGATGGGACTGCCAGCATACATTACAAACTTAGTATAGTAAAACAGTTGCCATTTTTTTATTGAAATGATCACCAATTTTAATTAAATTCAAAATGACAGCTTGGAAGAAATATGATTACAACTTCTCTCTATTTCATAAGTCGAACCCTCCTACTTTGTTGAAAAGTGCTTATGCGTAAAGTTGCAAAGCATTCATTACATATTTTTCTGGCCAAGCCATTGACCTTTCGACACTTAAAGAATCATTGCTCGTGGTAAATAAGACTGCTAAAGTCATCCACAAGTCGTTGCAGTTTCTTAATGCTTAAACACATTTTGCAATATTTACATATGTATGTATATCAATAATAGGACTAAAAATTAACGCTACACAATCTCGTGTAATCATTATTATTAACTGCAGAAAAAAAGAATTATTATATGTTGTTACATTTGAATTTTAGTTAATGTAAATATTTAAAATTTTTACTTTATAGGCAGATAGGATTGCAATTCCATGTTATTATCTACTTTTATAGGATATTATCCTACATTTTATGTTTTTAAAGTCTTAAAAAAGTCAGTTATTATATGAGGAATTAGTAATTTCAATTTCTAATAAAATTCATGACGCTGAAGGTCGGCAGTCTATGCCACCTGCTTTTCACCTACAACACGAATCCATCGTATTATTTTTATTGTTTCTTCTTCTTTTTTACTTTGCATTCATACTCTTGATAAAATCTTGAAGTCTGTTTATACTTTCATCAGTCTCAAATTTAGTATTCTCATAACTGTTTGGTAATTTACTTTAAATTTTGCTTGGTGCAAAAACTGTAACATTGGTGTCTTACGAGTATATCTCTATTCAACGGGCTGCAACTATAAATTTAGTATTTATACAAGAAATTTTGTATTTCAAATTGAGTTTTAATGAAAAATCGGACGTTTTCATTTGCATTTGTTATTTCTCAATTTTGTATTTCACAACTTCCTTGACCACTTCCTCCCCCCATAACGACATAAGTTTGTGTCTGTTTTTTTTATATGTAAACCAAAGGAAGTTCTTTATATCTGGCTAATAATTATTTTTACAATAGATTTATAATATTTGCTCGCTTCCGGTAAAGAAGAGTTCTTCTCCTTTTTTTAATTTATCTTAAAACATATTGAAACATCGCCCTGCGATATAGATTTTCGGTAACTCCCTGATATCATATATTTATATATAGTAGAAATCGCTTTAATTGACGACTCTAGTTAGAGCCTGAAATGTTTTTGAAGGAACAAACGACATTTTAGTGTTAAAACACGTTGTTCATGATCTGTTTAAGCAATAGATAGATATAAAACCCACTTTAAACTAAGACTGACAAAACAAATGTATTTTGTATAGTTTCAAATTGTCTCTACTGTATTTCTGAAGTTGCCTTTGCCCACATTGCTTTGTGTTACACCTGTTGTATTTACAAAGTCACTGTAGAATCTTGTTATAGTTTTGCAATACAATACAAATTTGTTTTTTTTAATATTAAAAATGAAGAAATACTTATATATGTATATTTTTTCATCTTTCAGCTTTACGAAGTTTTTGTAATGGCTTTCTGGTGTTTAAAGTTTCACGTGCTTGTCGGCAAATGAGAGAGTAAAAGTTATAGAAATAAAATTTTATTGCATAAGTTGTTAACAATATCGTAGAAAATAAATATGCGGTTGATGGTAATTCGTTCGAGAAATTTGGTTTTCAATAGCGATTTTTCTTACAAGTTTCTAGAGTGCGTCAGGCTTGGGTTGTTGCTTGATTTGAACATAATTTTCTGGCTAACTTATAGTATATTTGCAACTGTAGTTTGGTCTTTTGTATAAAATAGATTATCCAGAGCGTTAATTATCCTTCTTATACAACGAAACTTCATAGAAATCTAAGTTAAGTTCCTAAACTTCCTAGCCTAGCCTAGTAAGTGCCTGCCGTTACAGGCTAAACGAAAGGTGGACTAATTCCACGGGCGAACTTTTCATAAACATTTTATTATAGTCTGGATTTATTAACAACCCCTTCGCTGAACAGTTCGATTTATATTATCCCTCCCGACAGCATTCTGCGTTTTTAGGTTGATAAAAGAGCACCAAACCAGTTTTACTGCCAAGGCAACCGAGAAATTGATGCTGAGGGAGAATTTTTTCAATAGAGATTTTAAAATTGTTTTACATTATCACCTGCCAATATGGCCCAACCTGATAGTGGACCAACTCCACTTGGTGAACTTGGCAACCTGTCAAATCACAAACTCCTTGCTCGAGAGCTCGGGCTATCTAATCCCTCCTATTAGTAGGTCCGTAGACATTGAAGGAAGACGGAAGAGCATGTATTATCGAAGTCGCAAATAAACTTCCTTCAGTTTAGGTTGCCACGTCACACGAGAAACTCCTCTATGGCTCGGAAACCAGAGGAATACAACAAAGCAGAACTTGCTCCAACAACATTTTTCAATTAAAGCAGGTTTTTATTTTGGAAATTCGCCTATCATCCATGATTTTCTACACATACATATAAGGTTCAAAATCATGTAATCCAGTTTTTGTTTGAGCAATGAATTGTAATATTAAATTTGTGGCTTTTTGCATTGAGGCATTTCGTTATATATATATATATGTATATATATACATATACATATGTATGCACTTAAAAGCTCAAATATTTCCATATACACATGGGCTTGAACATTACTTACAGCAATACATATGTCATAGATGTGGCATAAAAGACATTTATATATATATGTATATATGTATGTCTGATTTTCCGAAAAGAGTAAGAAAAATATTTCTCTGCGTTTTTAGTCTGTTGATTCTTTGTTTTACACTTTTATTTCTGTCTTCTAACACTTCTGTTAAAGAAATTTATGCTCATACCTACACATATAAAAGAAATTTGCACTTAAACGTACACGCGTTTTTAAAAGCACAAACTCTTCAAAATACGAAAAGTTTGCACACATCCATGAACATTAACAGAGGGGTTCAATACGAAAATATGTATGTGTATGCATGAAGGTGAATGTTCCTTGCGACTTACCTACTAAAACAATGACTTACAGACTTTCACAAATAAGTGTAACCGTGAATGCGGCATTAGAATCACATTTATTTGAATATTGTTGAATGCTCCGTAATCATCTTTAGTATTATTGGATGTCTCTGACATTTTGAGATTTACTCGTATAATATAAGGAAAATGGGCAAATGAAGATCACAAATAAGCAAATACTACAATACTAAAATGAATGGGCGAAAAAAGGAGTTATCGCATGTTTTAATATTCTAGTAGATGAAATATAAATAAACCTAAAATTTTATCACTTAAATTCCAGGGATGCATGTCCTTCATATATGCATATATTGCATATAAGAAAGGGAAAAAATTACATTATGGATATTTTTATTTAATTCAGAGCTGGATACATAAAAAAAAGAGAAAAAATTAAAATTTGTTTCATTTTGCACCCTTTTCCGGTTATGGACACGAAAAAAATAAACACAAACGTGTACGGACAGTCTTAACAGAATTTCATAAAATGTCGGAAAAATATCTGCCGGTCCGCCAGACCATATTTTATGTCCATCTGAAACAAAAGCCAAAAATTACTATTATTTGCAAGAACAGTCGTTGTTGATTCACTGAAATCGCTTTGCAGGTGCAAAGTTGAAAATTCCTCTGATTAGAGTATCATTGATTGCATATATTTTTTTCTCATTCAGTTTTATTTACTTGTTCAATCTCCTTGGTATATTTCCAATGATGCCATACATAAGGATCTAAATATACAAACTGTTAAAGAGGTAATAAATTCATACAGCGAAAAATATTTAAAAAGACTCAGCAATCATGTAAATCCTCATACACACATACACACATATTTACAAAAATGTTAGGTTTTAAATATAAACGTACATATCGCACTCTAAATACAAAAGGGTCACAACTAAATATACTAAAATTTTCAGGAGAGACAAAAAACTGTTTATGTAAAAATGATTGTAATATTTAAAGAAAATATTGTTCCATTATGAAAAAATTCAATATTGAAGAAGGTTGTGCTATACTTTTTTCAGTTTTATATTATGTTTGGGAAAATAAAATAAAATTTTGACTTATGACTCTTTAACTGGAATTTTTTCGATTAACTAGTGATATTATCTCAAGTTACTGTTAATTGAACTCACTTTGCACAATGCAAAATAATATACCACGAAATTTATCAGTTTTTACAGTAATAGAGACAGAACTCAAAATAAAACTCTTTATGTGTAATAAAAGTAATCAGTTGTTCTTGAGCACATTAACGCAACTCAAAATAATTTTCTTTAGTTCATCGAGCAGAAGCAACAAACACACTTAAGATAAAAATAGATATAACTGTATCTTTCCAGTTAAAGGAGATGAAAGAAATATTTGTAGTAGTTAGAGATGTGTACTCTGAATTAATTTATGGAAAATAGTCAGTTTTGGAAAATTTTGAGTTATGACCCTTTTGTGTTTAGGGTGCGATATATACAATTAACAAATTTCTTTCCCAATATATATTTAATTTCAAGATGGTAAGTCCAGAACATGCTTTCTCTGGAGCTTGCGAATTTCATTGGCAACTTCTAGCGAAGTTATTGATAATATATTACTGTGATTGAAACCTTTGAAATATTTCAATATTAGAGTTACTGGCTGTTCCCCACAGTTGTCTTTTTAATTTAAAAATTGTACATTTGTACAATTTCCACGGCATAAAGCAAACGTAACATGTCAAGACTTTTGTGTGTTAACTTTGATTTTCCTTTTATATAACCGATTTCCAATTTCATAGGGTTCTTTTTCCTGAAGTTTTATTGAAACCGTAGACAGAAAAATGTTTAAAATTTATAGTATTAAAGCTGGTGTCCTTTGGACCGTGCATTTGCGCCAGTTTTATACACAATTTTCACATTGGATATGCCAGTTACAAATAATGTTTTAGTTGCAACCTACGCTAATGATACTGTATGTATGAGTTTTTGCTCAGAAAAAACAAATTTTGAATAAAGGAAATCTGCAGGTCCCTATTGAACAAAAATGCTAATTGAATTCACAGCCATAACTCTTTCTGTGGAGGTAAATTTTCTCTATGAGTGGGAAGACTACATAATTTAGATGACCAAACCTAACCCAATTATTTTCTTTCTATTTACATTTAGCAGCGAAAATGTACATCAATTTTTGTTTTTTCTTTGCAGATTTTGTTACAACCAACCAAAAGAATGAAGATATTCTATTAACAACGACAATTGATCCTTTAAAATCAAAATTTTTAAAAAGATTTTTAATCAAAATTCATATTTGCACACACTTTGTTCCTTTCCCTCTGATGCACGATAACTATTTCAAAACTTATATTTATGATCTGTAAAACAGCAACATAAAAACAGATTTCTTTCTCTTCGAAGGACACAAAATTTATTGTTTGCTATTAAAAAATATCAAACAAAATTCACCCTAAAAGCCAGTAGAATATAAGAAGCAAAAATTTAACTAGCTATGAATTTACATTATAATCTTAACGATGATGAATGTGACAATTCAATATCATCAGAGAGGCAACAAATACAACATCATGGCCGCACAATATGCCCGGGCCAATATGACAAGAGTAATACACAACAACACACAACACAACATGGCAGATACGGTCAAACTGGCCGAATATTACAAAAGAAAATTATAACAATGTCGAGAGCAGCCACTAAAAGTGAAGCAACTACAGCAACAAAAGTTAAATTATTTATCAATACCTGCCCTTTAGTAGATGACGAACAGCAACAACAACAAGACAAAACTGGTCAACTGCAACATTACAATGTTGAAGCATTACAAAGATGGCGTCAGAGACCACGGGGGCAGACGCTATCAAAAAACAAACCAGTGATACGGAATTTACTAAATATAAACAAAATGTTCAAATTACAAAATGTCTGTAACTACTTCCTAGTAATGTTAGTCTTTATACTAACAAGTTTTCCAGCTGCCACCGTTATGGCTTTGCCTAGTCTGAAGGCCATGAATACTAATACCACTACTTTACTCGCTAATGTAATACAGCAAAATCGTGAATATAAAAATGATAAAATTGCAACAATTAGTCAAAGTGTAAATAGTTCTAGTAATTACAGCAAAAACTACAGCCCCAACAACGATACCACAACAAATTCGGCTGTTAAACTAATATTAAATGATTATAATGATGCCTTTTTGAAAATGTTGGCCATGACTGAACATCAACAACAACATCAGCAACCGGAGCTAGAGGAAAATATTAAAAATCATTTGTTAGAAATGAGGCCAGAAGTTGCATTGTTGCACAATGATCTTTTGGATAGTCTACGTGGTACCCACATTTTACCCCCTCAGCCCATGTACACAAATGAATTCGCGGTTCACATACCGGCTGGAAAATATATTGCTGATGTGATTGCTGATAAATATGGCTTTAGCAATATGGGACAGGTGAGTGATTTTAAATGATTTTTTGTCCTTATGTTGCAGAGGCAAAATACCTTCTGTGTCTTTCTCAAGATATAATGTGCTTTTTATTAATTTAAATTTCTATACGTACAACTCATTAAGCTGTCCCCCGTTTACAGTGTAAACGGTGTCAAACGAAGAAAGCCATAGTTGTGGTCTATTTTTTATTTAGCTTATAAATTTTTTTAATACAAAATAAAAAAAAACTTACGCTTAGCATATTTATATGTATGTATACGAATAAACTTCTGACCAGACAAATAAATTTTAAGTAATTAAGTTTAAAATGCCGATTTATTTGCTTATGTTTATTATTATTATTTTTACGCGTACAACGAGTACCGTGTTAAACAAAGAATAAGTGTATTGAACTCTCCAAAGTTGCCTTCATATCTTAGTGCGCTTTACTTTGGGAGATATATGTATGTATAGTTAACAAAAATTCTTTTAGACAATTTGATTTTCCTACCTTTAATGAAGGTACTTTTTTCCCCCCTCACAAAGTAACACCCCTAAATAACCCACAAGCTGAAGAGTTATGGTCACAGAACAATATTCAAATGTGACGCCAATTCTGATGAATTCTTTCACAATTTCGTCGTTTGTTGTAAGTTGTAAATAGAGTGCATTAGCCTCCTACCCTATTTTCATTCAAGCTTCCATTCGAAACTTTACGCCAAGACTTTTGTACAACATTTTAGTTTTGTAGAATAGTTGAAGATTATCCATTCTCGATATATGAGTTGGTTGAATTTTCGGCCAAGGTTCGTAGGTTCGACTCCTAGCAGATATGGGTATTTCTGCAGACAAGTTTGTTTGTCGAAGAAAAGGTTAATATAATTCTGATAAATATTTAGCTTAACATTTTCTATAAATAGTCACACAAATACGTGAGAAGCGTAAGTTAATGCAACCATTCGTAATAAAAACACTCTAAAGAATACTCTAAACTTAATTTATAATATGATTGTAAAACGTAAATAATTTGCAATGTTCACGATTTAATATTTTTCGTTTTGGATTTTTAAATGTTATACTTTTCTTCATTATCTGGCGCTATTTACTTACACTTTTAAGAGGGCGTAAAAGTCAAATGTGGCACCAGAATTTAAAAAATTTAAATGAAATATATAAATGCAACAAAGAGTGGAAAGTGCGTTTTATTATGCAAGTTCGCATATTTGTAGTTGGAAGAAAAACATTTTTAATGTTTAAATACTTCACGGCATTTTTTAAATTTATTTGCATTAAAAATTAATTCCTTTTCAATTTTTGACAGAGTAGAACACATTTGAGCTATAGTTTCCAAGACATTGCAAACACAAAAGCAATTGCTTGCTTATTGTCACAAAAAGTTATATTTTTCATAGGTAGTAACAAATGTTAAATGTGTACTCATATGTATATCTATTTCCAATTTTAAAATCCCATAAATCGGCTGAAATCAAGGAAACTACATGGCGTCCATGCAAAACTCCGTAATATGATTGGCTTGCATATTTTTTCGAATGTTTTATAAGAAAAATAATATTTAGTTCACAACAAAAGTGTATTTTCTCCGAAATACATCTATTGCTGTGGCCAAATTCAAACTTATTGCAAAACCTACATACTTAGTTACAAATACTATCATTACCAATCATGGTAAACTCAAAACGAATCAGTGAAAAGTTAAATTCCACCGTTAAACTAACGTCATATTAATATTATTTTAATGTTAACCCTATTGCAGTTCCGAGCTAAGTTCAGATTGTCGCTCAAGCAATCTCAGTCTACAATGTCTGGCGTTCTAAAACTCCACATCTTAAAACTTATACTAGAGAAGCACGAAGTAATCAGAAACCAAAGTCTTTACTTACTGCGGAACCTTAACTTCGGCTTTTTCGGAAAAAGAGCACAATTTTACAATGTTTTTAAACACAAATGAATCGGAACAATTTTCATTTCACATTCCTCGAATATAGATCGTTCACTTTGGCTTTATCAGTGTTTTTGTAATTTGAAACTCCAATAATATTTACTCTGACTTTGTTTTAATATTAAAAAACATTCAACACAGAACATTTTGACACAACGTTCACGATGCAAATTGAGTAGTCCTAATTTAATTTAGTACGAAATAAAAATAAAATAAAAATTTATTAAATTTTTCAAGGTCGTTTTTTCTGTGTTTTTTCGTTTTATAATCTTATATTTTTGTAGTTTTCTTAGCAAATATGAGAAAAATTACAATAGACAAACAGCTTTTTTCTGAATTCTTGAAGTTTATTAAAAGCTTCAAAGAAAACTCTTTCCAAGAACTCCAAATAGATTTCAGTTTAAAGTTAAATATTTCAGTTTAAAGTTAAATATTTTGCAGAAACTCTAGGAAATTCGCAACAACTGTCCTTTTTTATAGATATTTTTTTTTTTATAAAATTCCTCTAATTGTTTTGCAATGTTTTAAATTGTTTTTAAATTTTTCCCTTGCGATCTTCCCTCATGTTCATTTGTTCATATTTATTAGATTTATTTTCCTTTCTTTTTTGGCTACCATGTAACTAATTGCTTTAAAGTTTGAAAATTGATAAGAATCTAAATATTTAAAATAATATGAAACAGAAAAAACAACTTAATATTTTTATAAACACTTTTAGCAACTCAATTGAATTCTTCGGTCTGTTTTTGCCAGCAAACAAATTTACACACGCATACACATATAGAACTTTTTTAGCTGTTGAGGCACACCATTTGTACGAGTACTCACCCTTCAATGTACTTTCAGACTCATGCTGCAACATGTAGTCTTTTAGTCATATTTTTATCTACGAGTATTTACTCATATTTCCTATTCCCCAAACAATTGCTGTGGAAATGTAATTGTGCAAAATAAAGTTTTGCAATAAAAATGAGTGCATAACAGTTGGAAGATAAAGGTGATGAATTACGAGCACTCACTTTAAAAAATACTGCTTTTATAATTTACAAATTATTGCAGCAGAAATTTTGTAAGCAGTTATCGGTTTTAATAAATTTTTTAATGGTATTATTCCTAAAAATATCGGTCTAACAAAAAAAGTTCTACAAAAATTGCTTTCAGATTCAAAATCATTTGATTATGCCCACAGTGGGAAACTTTTCGAACTGCAGACTCTTCCTCCCAAAAGTGCATTGAAATGTTTTTCTTGATTTTATTTGGTTGAATAAATCCTAAACTCCTTTAATGTATATCCTCAAATTTCGTACCGTTTTCCCAATTCCATCTTGTTTTGCTAGAGATAAGCAATAAATTTACTGCACTTACTCATATGATTGAGAAGTTAAAATTTTATTTAACTTTTTCCTTTGCAAAACAGAAAAAATATTATAAACAAAGTTCATTTAAGTTGTATTCCAGTGCCGAAAAGAAAAAGTTAGCAGGTGGAAAGCAAAAGAACTGTAAGTATTATCTTTATGACTGGTTGAAACTCCCGGGAAATTCTTAAGTTTTACTTGCACAAAGTTGTAAATCAGAAAGGAAAATGTTAAGAGACATGTGATAATACTTGCTGCTAAAAGTGGCAAAAAATTGACAATAAAACAAAGCCGAAAGAAATACAAGTACGTAGAAGTGTAAACATTTTATTGAATGGTATTAAAAAAAACTGTGATTCGTGGAAGGCAACATGTTCGCTATCATGAAATGAAACTGAAGTGGAAATAAAAAAATTCATGGAATTGCATATTCTATATATCCTTGGACAGTAATAAGTTATAGTTGGCAAAATATTCAATTTAATTGAACCTTGTCATCATTCTTCTTCTTTTGGCGCTACAGTCCGTGGTGAACCTGGGCCTCAACCAACAAAGTTTTCCAGCTGGCACGGTCTTTAGCCAGCGTTCCCCAATTGTGCACACCAAGTTGGTTGAGGTCCCTCTCTACTTGTGTACGCGATCGATTCCGTGGGCGTCCTCTACTGCGTTGTCCCACAGGTTCGGAATCGAAGATTCTACGGGTCGGAGCAGTATTCTGCATGCGCTCTACATGGCCCAACCATCTTAGCCGTTGGATCCGTAGGCGCTTGGTTAGGCTCATGTCGCTGTACAACCCGTACAGTTCATGATTGAATCTTCTTTTCCAGAAACCATCAACGCAAACAGGGCCGAAGATTGAACGCAGAACTTTTCTCTCGAAAATACCAAGGACTTCCTCATCCGCCTTCGACACCGTCCATGCTTCTGCGCCATAGAGAAGTACAGGGATTATCAAAGTGGTATATAGTATCAAATTGGTTTTTCGAGACCTTGTCATCATTATTGGAAGTAAAAATGAACCCAATTTCGTCCAGAGCACGAACATCAGGTGTTCTATATTCTTCAGAAGAACCCTCTTCCTCCAGTTTCAATGAAGTGGAGCAAATTTATATAAAAAGTCTCCTAATATTTGCAAATAGAAAACATATGCCCCTATTTGAAGTAGTTTCCATACTCTCTCTAATCATGAAACAAACTACAAAAACTGACAAAGTTTTTGAGTGACAAGTAGAAAATAAATTTATCAAGCAGAGACGAAACTAAACGTTTAATAATTAAAACTGTCACAATTTCCAAGATTCCAAACCTTATTTTTTATTATTATGCTTTCAAAAATAAAACTTTCTCCCAGGCATCCTCAATATGAGCCTTAAACTTGCCTTGTCAGACAGTGGCACACGCTCGAACACATACACTGTTATTCAGCAGTATGTCAAGTAAATCTCTTTTGGATTTGTTTGTTCGGTAGCAGAGCATGTGAAAATGTCTAAACTGATGCAAGAATGCATAATGAAAAAGTGTTTATGCATATAAATATGCAACACTTCCGTAACATTAACCTACCAGAAGATTATTCTTAGTGCTCTTTTTTCCTTTTAATTTATTCTACTTCCTTTAATAATATTTTTGTCATACGAATTTTTGGGCATAGAAATGGATACAGAAATTCCTGAAAATAAATAAATTTAATTATTCAAATTTTTTAATATTCTTGGGATTTTTTGTCATAGGTTTTACTTTTTATACTTTTATGGGGAAAAGGGAAAATAAGATTGACTTTGCCTGATTCAGAATGTAAATGCATAAGAGCATACGAACCATTCACTTGCATTTACGTCACAACATAATTTAATTGTTTTAATTGAAACTTTTTTCTGAATACTAAATTAGTTTTACTTTATAACGGGTGTTTTTTTTTGAGGTGTAGAACTTCGAATTGAAATAAAACACAAGAAAATCGTTTTAATGTCCATCAATTTGGCTTTATTGGAAGGATAATTTTATGCCATTAATGTTTAAATATGATTTCGGGCATGTGGCCGCCGCGGCTGGCTCGAATAAAGCCAATTCTACAGGTCCAATTTTTGATGGACAAAAGTTGATGGACAAAGCTCTAATTGCTGTGCACGGTGGCGAATCGATTCATTCGGGTCCTCTTCAACACTTTGCTCTACAGCGGCAATTGTTTCTTCGGTGCGCACTGTTCGACGTCTCTGCGGATGCGTATTATCACATAGAGTAAACGTAGTGCGAAAACGATCCATGGTTAACCGAATTAATTGCTCTGATGACCATAAAATGGACGGAGCTTGCGGTAAACTTCGCGAACTGAACCATTATTTTCGAAATAAATTTGCACGATTTGCAAGCGTTGTTCTTTTGTCAACCTGTTCATGATGAAATGGCAAACCAAACTAAATATTAATCACTTGACAGCTGACAAAATGGCCACCAGTTAAAAAAGTGATGCCAACTTAAAGTTCTATACCTCAATAAAAAACACCCTACATAGTATACCTCAATAAAAAACACCATACATAGTACATAGAGTGCAACTTCAGTATAATCAATGATTCTTTACAATGAAAAATGCGTTATGTACCAAAACTTCTGCTTTATATAATAGGTTTCATTTTAAGCAGTAATATGTATTTTATACAACCATTTACCTCAAACATATTATGTAGTTAATATTAATGCAGTTCAAAAGCTACTAAGATAGGAAGACTTTTCTGAGACGGGACTGTTTCCGGACGATTAGGCCAAGTTTATCCTACTACTTTCTCTGAATACTAAAGCTTTTGGAAAAGCATTATTACTTTGCCCTTATCACTGACTGGTCTTTTTCTAACACTTTTAAACTTACGTATGTTTTATTTTTCATTCTTGTCGTCGTGATCAGTTTGGTTCCAAGTATGAAAATTTGTTACGCCAAAAGAAATCTGCGAAATGACATCATTCGAACAAAAACAGTTTCAATTGGTAAAACGGTGCTCATTAACCTCAAATAATCTGCCCCAGTACTCATTTGAATCGTCTCCAATTCAAAGTTTTTCCAGAATTTTGCCAGCGTATCCTTTATGACGCTGTTCCAGATTAAATGAGAATACACGGTGTATGGTCAAAATTTAGGTAGTGTGATGATGAATGTGTATATTGTGAATCTTTTGTCCCTATTACTTGTTACTCTGAGTATCAAAATATTTATATCACGAATTCGTTAAATTGAATATTGACCGTCTTTGCTTATGCAAAGAAATCGATCAAACTAAATTAAAAAATAGCGTGGCGCCAAGACAAATTGTGAGCAGTTAAGTTACGCTTCAGTTCCGTTAATTCGAATAACTATTTATTCCACTTACACTTAAATGTATTCATGACCTCAAATCGCCTTAAAACTGCTTTGGATGTTTCAACGGAAATTTCGCTTTATAACGAAATGTTGATGGTTCTTAGACCAAAAAAAGCTGCAAATAATATCAAACAGTCTATTTATTTCGTTTAAGGCTTCGTGCTTATTTTTTTCAAAACTATTTACGTTTAACGTGATCGCTTTGGTGGCGTTCGTCTAAAGTGCTGTTTATCATTTCGTTACTGATGCCAAAGCGCACTGACAAGGTTAAGTGATTTCGAAGAGGACCGAAAAATTGTCATTAGCACATATTTGAATCATTGGCATGCTAAGAAGCAAAATTGGCCCGTATATGGCGAAGTGCTAAGTCATGCACAACAAATTACTTTTTAATGCGGATTTTATGACGGCGCCGTCATTGGTCAGCACTATCACAGTCAACGCCGAGCGATACAGAATGTGGATACTTGAGGTGACACACAGCTTGCAACATGCCACAAATTCTGCAAGTCCCAATTGATGGCAGGGTTATCTATCTCAGAGAGATGACGTCACTTAGCCAGGAAAATCATCCGATTTGACGCACCGATTGGCCGATGCATATAAAATCAATGTTATACTGGCGATTGTTCAGATTCAACCGGATGTGCGCGGCAGAGCCGTTGAAAATCAGACCTCCAAATATTGCATTTCAATATATTTTTATAAACTACTTTCCCAACAGAATTTTTAATTAGAAGATTATGCAAAAATAGATTACAGTCGTAGTCAAGGCTTGTTCAACCTCTTCCTTATTACCTGTGTTACTATCTCACTTATTTTGTCTCCTATCCAATATTTTTTCCTGCAGCTCGGGTGTGTGAACAGCTGCAGTCTAATAAATATTTTGAAAGTTCTCTTTAGTTGCAGTCGTATTTCCGGTTAGTATTTGCTTAAATGGATTTTTCCTTTTAACAGCTCTCAAGCCAAACAACAGCAATAACGAGCACATACATGAAACAGGAACAATACTTGATATACAGCTCCCCCACTCACATAGACAAATTTTTTAACTACAATTACAACATGATTGTGTGCATAAATATGCATGTAAAATTATTCTGTTTTCAATGTAAATAGTGAAGCGTGTGCTTGTTTACGTTTGTGTGTATGTGTTTGTGAAATGGAGCATTTTCAAGTTCCTGTTGTATAGTTAAATAAACACACGCATACACACACACACTTGTTCACATCCATACTCAAACTTACAATGGCAGATGTGTGTGCGGATGTGTGTGCAGACTTTCAAGTTTTAGAAAGTGTTGTATTTGTTTGTATTTGAGCACATATTTACTGTTGAATATGTCAACAATCATATTTGCATGCTAGTTATGTCTGCATATGCAACTAAAGTTGTTGGTCTATTTAGCAGACTTACGTAGAATGCAATTTAGTGAGGGGTTTTTACTAAATTTACATTTGTGTGAGTGAATGGGTGAGTGTGTGCGTGCAAATACATTTACGTACGACTAAAAAATAAAGCATTTCAACTTGGAATTCAAACAACTTTATTGTCAAGTTGCGTTTGTTCATTTCCCTTAAGTATTTTTCTTATGATTTTTTGAGTTCCTGTCCAACTCTAAACTTGCTTTCGGATATTTGTGAATAAACGTATTTACCCTACAAGTATATTAACATTCAAAATTATTCATTCACATCCCTAAATACTATTGACTAAATTCGAAAGCATTTATTGGTTGATGTTATTTTACATTGTTTTCAATTTGATAACTGGTTGTCAAATGTTTCGTCCTTATTTATGAGGAAACACAGAGCAAAATTAGAAACACTTGCATAATTGAATGCGTACAAAAGATGGTACATGAAATATTAAAGACCGTTTTGCTCCGCGGTTGATCGTATTGCAAAATGAATTCTAAAGTTCATTCTTAGGCATTTTATTAATTTAAAAAATATTCCTATTAGTTAAAAAATATAGACAAGCTTGAAAATACTAAAAGGCTAATAATGTAGTTAAATGCAGTTTATTCACCAAACTTTATATGCAATTAGTTTTTTTTTCAATCGGTAAATTTTATTACACTTTCTTTACAATCAAGTGATCTGAAGTTCCTAGTTTTCAGGACAACACATTTTTTATCATCCCATGCGTTACTTCGAAGGCCACCCCATGGTCATGTTTGCAGACTGCATGTCTCAACTTTTATCTGGTTAAAAGTCGTACGTGCGTCAAGGGATGTGGGGGAGTATTCGACCAACAGTCCAGATATCGGAGGTTCGATTCCTACCAAAGACTCTGGTCAAGTAGCAATACCCAAAAAAACTTCAAATAATTTGTCTATGTACAATCTGGCATCATTTTGATAAAAAGTTTTACCTGAAATCTCTTCTGAGCTGAAACACCAGTGGTGTCTGATCATGTGCGGTATTGTTAACCGGCTGATAGAATTGTTTTACAAATATAGCTTCGAGTGCGTAATATATTTAATATTTTAATACAATCTTAAAATTTTCAAATTTTAAAGAGAAAATAACTTAAAAGCTCTTTTGAGACGTGAAGAAGCACATATAAGTCAGAAGCTTAAAAAATCAGTTGTAAAAGCGTCTAGTCTGCAGGTGGCTTAATGAAAGGTGCTTTTATGAAAAATCTGTGAATTACACTTAAAGAATGACTGCAAAGAGCTATAATTAATTTTAATTTTTTTTAAATATGTAGTAATTTCAATATTAATTCAGTCAGAATAAACGAACAAATTTAGGTTTTTATTCTAAAATGCACCTCAAAAATTAAGTGAAGGGTTTAAAATATTTTTTACCAAAACCACAAAAAAAAACTATCAAATTGTACTAACAAAATCTTATTATTTTTGGCTATTTTACATAAGATTTTTTGTGCTAATGTCCGTGTAATTCACCAATTTATGTACATTTTAGTGGCTACTGTTTGTAATTCCATACACACTAAATATGAACTACATGGATACTAGACATCTACCCACGAACAAAATTACAATGAAACTGGTTCGTTACCGAAAATATCACTAAAACGTAACAACAGGATGTGCAATTTACACCATAAGATGTCAATTCTGTCAGAAACTTACGAGTAAGTACAACGTTGAAGTGCGATATTGTGAAAGCAAGGTTTTACGAAAATTACAGTTTCACCTGGCCCGTCGTTGGCAATAGTTTCCTTCGTAATACAAAGGCTGAATATTTGAAACTTCACCCCGCCACTAATCAACACATTATCTAGTCGTTTACTTCTTACTTATATTTTAAATTTTAATTAATTTTTTAATTTTTTTTTTAATAATTTAATTTTGTTTGATTTCTCACGAAACGCTATACAAATCTTTTACTTGTGTGATAGTGTAAATTACCCTCAAGCGCTATATGGAAGAACATAAATAAAGGGGGTTTAATTTGAAAGTATTAGTGCATCTCCTACACAGTATAAAACTGGAATAGTAGTAATTCACGTTCCAGAAGTGAATCATAAATCAAGTATTTCAGTACATAAATTAAATATAACCGAATGAGATTTTTTTTGTTTTTTATAGAAATTATTTGAAATGTAATAAAATAAAGATGAATTTGTTAAATTGACATTAAATTTGCTTTATTCGAAGGATCATCTTCAGGCATTATAATTTAAATATGGCTTCCGGCATACGACTGCCACGGCTGGCTAAGGTATAATCTGGAGGTCCAATTTTCGATTATTTTTCTTAACATTTGTGCCCGAATGTTGTCCCCTAAGTGATATCGTTTCCGGTTTATCGTCATGGACTAGCGACTGCACATATCCCCACAGAAATTAGTTTAGCGGTGTTCAATCGCACGATCTTGGAGGCCAATTCACGTTTCCTTGCTTCAATAAAGCAATTGTGGCACGAACTATGTAATAAGGTGCGCCATCTGGTTGAAATCAAAGCTCCTTCTCATCATTTACTATAACGTTCTGACGAATATCGTTTTTAAAGAAATACGGACCAATTATTCCACCAGCCCATAAAGAACTTCAAAGAGTCAGTTTTTCTGCATGTAACGCTGTCTCAACATACACTTGAGGATTATCATCACTCCAAATACCGCTGTTTTGTTTATGGGCATATCCATTCAAACAAAAGTTAGCTTCATCGCTTAAGAAAATCGGGATCAATGGAAACCTTGTTTTGGGTTCCTTCACCGAATCTACGCCTCTATAAAAAACACCCTTTACCTTCATTTTGTAAAAAAAAAAAAAAGTTATTTGTCATGTGCAAAAAGTTGTACGACATGCCACTTTTTATTTGAACGCGATAAAATTTTACTAGTACTCCTTTAACGGAGCTAAAGTTTTCTCACAATAAGACCTGTAGTGCTTGGTCCAATAGGTACATCAGATGTTTGTGGCAGGACTGTTGCCGATAAAATGCTGGTGAAATTGTGTCCTTTCAAGCAAAACATTATGTCAATACTTCAAAATTTTGTTTGCTACATCGAACATTTGAATGTGTAGATATTGTTGTTCGAAACTGAAGAGAAATACACTAATACCATAAGCGGCAAAGGTTATGTAAGATGCTTATACAGACGGAAAACGATAAAAGTAAAACAGGAATTTTCAACAAATTCTTCACTTCTAAAATTTCTTTATAAACCAGGCTTCAAAAGGGCTTCTATTGGAAATATACATATTTCGATCATACGTTTTATTTAAAATATTCAGTTATTTCTTACGTTAAATTTATAGTACCACATTTGATACACAGTCTTTGCGTTTCGTAGTTGCATTTATTGCGATTGTTTGACGTCTGAAAATCTTTGAGATTTCTAATTCGTACAGACTTGAAGAAGTTTTACTCATAGAAATTATTCCACAAATTTATCTTTCCCTCTACGACTCTGCATTAATGATCTCCATAGCTGTAGAATACTTTTTCGTCGACGAAACCCCACATCGCATTTTTCATCTTGTTGTACCAGATAATTAATTGCGTTATTTTATTTCTCCGCGTGTCTCGTTTATGTCTGATTTAATGAAGTGAAATTTGCATGTACAATATTTACTCTCCAACGACTAACAAGACTTTTCGAATAGTTCTCACAATTTGATTCAAAGTGGAAATAAAAGGCTTTGCACACGAGTACTAGTAAATAAACAACCAAAAGCCTTTGTTCTCCTAATATGCAATTGAATATTTGACAAATAGTTGGGTATCCATCTTCCAACAGCCTTTGATGGGGTTTGAATTGAAACTTAAATAGTTAAAAATAAAAACGAAACATTTATAGAGATATCTCAAATATACAAATATTTCACAAATATTTTTTTTAAAGAATTAGCTAAGCCTAATGTCAAGGCAATTTATCGAAACCACACACATTCACATACATGTGTACGCAGGTATTAGTTCCTTTTTAAGGATTCTTAGAACGCCTGGCATGTGTGCCACATGTTTCTATTGAGGTCATAGGACAGCCGTTTCCTTTGATAGACTATTCTTTTAACTATTCAGTTTCAAATTACTTTTTTACTTTGCAATTTTTAAATGTATGTAAATAAAAGTTGATTACATAGAAATTGCTTAATATTATTTTTCCCCCCCGTACACATGATTTAACTCAATTTATTTTATGCTGAATTCTTCGCATAATACTTTGGGGAAACGTTTATAAAATATTGTTCACATGTTTAAATACGTTTTATCTGTGGCAGTATAATTTAGGTTGGTTTAATTTTCTGTTAAAAAAATTATACATTCACAAAGAAAAAATATATTTTTCCAAGTTATAAAAAATTAATTTTTTATATGTTAAAATACATTTTCCATTTAAAATTCTCTGAAGTGGAGAAATATATACATATGTATATGTATGTAGATATTCACATGTTAAAATTGTTTCCAAAAATAATTTAATAATTAAATATTTTTCTGACAATATTCATAAACAATAGAAATTGTAGGTTCCAAAGAACTTCGAATAAATAAAATGCTATTTGCAATAATAAAGGAATAAACAAACGTTAATTTTTTTTCTGAAGTATTTAAATTTTGCAAGTTTTCTGTGTGACCAATAAATTTATTTTATAATCGAGATAATTTGTATTTACTTTGCTTTAAATTATTTCAGGAATAAAAGGGAATAGGTTGGACATTTTTTTTAACAATTTATCGTCTTAATTAATTTATCAGGTCCAATTCATGGAAGCAAAGCCACCCACAATTTCAGCAGATAAAAGCAAACAAAATTCATCATTTTGGTGCAAAATGCTTTTAAACTATTTTTTACCGGGTACAATCGTGCAAGATCTTCGTTATATCACACCTACCAAGCTACTTTTTGACACATATTTATGTCTGTTTTCTCTAAATTCTGTTCTTCTTCTAAGCCCCACAGTACCATTTTTTCCCCTCCATATAAGTACGTGATCCATAATGATGTCAATCTGATACAGATTTGAGGAGGTTAAATAACGAAAAATCTCGAATCTCGTGGAAATACAAAGCAAAGCAATTTAAACAATACTCGCCATATAACTTCCTTATTTTCGTTTTGGCAAACATGTGCATGCAGACAATTTTATTATATTTGAAAGCAATTGAACATTTTATTTATTTCCAAAATAACACGCTTCTCTGAAAAAATATACATTGCCTTTAAGGCCTACGCACAACGCATTGTATGAGAATCTGCTATTGAAGCATTTTTCTTTTTTCTCAATTTATTTAATTTATTTAATTTATTTCAAATAAATAAATTATAAACGATTGAAACGCCTGTAACTTTAAATTTAATTTTCAAAACTAAAACACACATTCGACCAATTTCCAAAGCTCTACAAAAAAATACTTTCTAAATGAAAATCGTTAGTATAGAAAATACCTGAGGGACTTTTAGCTTAAATACTAATTAGCAATTAGAAAATATACATACATCAAATAATGTTGGCAATTATTGTCATAAATTTTGTGTGATTGGATAAAAATTACAATGCATAAGTTTTACTAAAAACTTAAAAATATGATTAAGCTATTAAAATAATTTTTGTGGAAATGTCAATTGCAAAAATTTATTGTAGGCTTTAAAATAGAAACAAATATTTAGTTTAATTTTTCCTTATTTCTTGTTCTCTTTTTGTTAATCCTCTTGTTAATCATAAAGAAAATTTGTACTTGCTCTTTTCACGTTTTCTGGTAAACTTTTTAAGGAATAATGTGCGTTGGCTTATGGAAAAAATTTAGTTTAAAAACGGTTTTATTCAGACATTGCCACTCCACTAATGCAGTTTGCAGCATTTTTTCACTTCGCGTTCTGTAGAACCGGTTACTCTTTCTTTATTAAAAGATTTAAATTTTTTATGCTATTTTTCCTTTGGTTAATCTATAACTAAAGAAAACAAATTATATTCATTCTTATTCCAGTAACACAGAAATTTTATGCCAGCTGTCAAGTGGTTTATACTTAGTTTGGTTTGGCATTTCAACATATATATAGTATAGTATTTAGTATAGACTGACGTCTGAACAACGCTTCCAAATTGTGCAATTTATTTTGAAACAAGATCGCCGTTGATCCCGGTGTGTTTTATGGGCTCGTGGAATCATTGGTCCGTACTTCTTTAAAAACGATGCTGGTCAGAACGTTACAGTGAATGGTGACCGCTATAGAGCCAGGATTACTGACTTTTTCGTTCCTCAATTGGACAACCATGATCTGTAGGAGCTGTGGGGGTTTCAACAAGACGGTGCAGCATGTCACACAGCTCGTGCCACAATTGATTTATTGAAGGAAACGTTTGGTATCCGCATAGTTTCACGTTTCGGGCCCGTAAATTGCCCGCAAAGACCGAGCGATTTAACGCTACTAGATTATATTCTGTGGGGATATGTGAAGTCGCTAGTCTACGTCGATAAGCCCGAAACGATTGACCACTTGGAGGACAACATTTACCGCGTTATTGCCGATATACGGTCAAAATCTATGTGTTCAAATAAAAGAAGAATTATTAAAAACGACAAAAGTAAGCTCGAAGCTCCAGGATACATTTGTGAATATATAGATAACAACAAATACATTTCCTCGTAACAGTCCTGCAAACGATTTTTTCCTTTCTTTTTCTGGTGGAATAGATAAACTTTATTTTAATGAAATCTAATAATACTCTCCATTTTGTCTAGTATTAACAAGGCCGACTGTAGGCTTGCCACTATGTCTCGAAGTAAGACAAATTTAACCGAAAAATATTCATCCCTGTGTTATAAAATGTCCCCAAAGTAAGTTTACATTCCTGTTCTAATTAATTATGCGATGATTTTGTGTCAAACATATTTAAAGAAAAGTTTAAAGTAAAGTAAACGACTGTTCTTTTATGCGCTACCACAGAAGCGGAGTGAATAATTTCAAATTTGGACACCGCACAAAAAAGGCTTTCCTTAATTGCGGAACAGAATGAATAATTCTGCGGATATGAAAAAGAATATTTAATTTAGTAATATCTTAGTGAGCTTGAATTTGGTAATAGTGCATTGGGTATTTTTGTATGCCAAGCCACACTGCCATGCATAAACCAAGCCAATGTGCTGATTCAGTTCATTTTACTTCACAGATTATTCAAATTGTATCTGTACGTAAAAATAAAAGAGTTGCAAAAAGGGAAAATGTATCTCAGCTTACAGAACTGTTTTTAAGTTCTGTTGCAGTACACAATTTATTTATAGAAATAAATTTAACGGTTTTTTGAATTTTTATTCGTAACTATAAATTATACATCTCTGGGTTTGACAGGAGATGTGAGTCTTGAAGTTGTCCTGTTATTCAGTTTTGACATACATTTTGCTTGCTTCTTCGTTTGACCTGCCGATCGGAACACAACGTTTATACATAATTGTTAATTATTAAAGTTGAAAGACCGGAAAAGTAATATTTATTAAGCACAAGTATTTTAGCTGTATCATAAAAGTTGAAGAATACGCTTTTTACCCCTCAACGTTCCACCAAGTTCCAATAATTTTCTTTTTCCAATACAAATTCTCTAAATTTAAACTCTAGATCCAAATGGTACGAGCTTTTCCCATAAAGAGTAATTTCAAGTTAAATCAAAGTTTAAAGTGGAAAATAAATCTGAAAATGTTTGTTTTCAATAATTTCATTTTTATCAACTTCAACTTCAAGTTTTTAAATCCAAAATTTTCTGAGGAAACAATTGCAGTGATTCATTCAATATCTAGGACGAACTCAGTTGTAAAGCCGTTTGTGGATTTTTTCTCACTTAATTCAACTCTGTTGAGGAATCATTTTGGTTCATGCTGTTGTTTGCCGACTTCAAAAAAAATTTTTGGCAGCAGTGCGCATATCCTGGTGCTTATCATCTCGAAATTTCTTTCTATTAAAGTATTTAAATGCATAAAAAATAGTTATTTTTTCTCAAATAAAATTTTCCAGTTGTTTTGAAATACAGTAGTTTTTCATTTTAACACGTTGACTGCCAATTACGAGATAATTCGTAGATTGCGCTCCCTTCTAGGGTGCCAACTACGAGTTATCTGGTACTCACTGAACCTGCCATTTTTGTGTAAAGAACAAAAGTCAATTTGGGTTGCGTGAACTGAACATTTATTAAAAACAAAAAAAAAATATAATCGAAAAATTCATTCAATATAATGGAAAAATTAACTCAAATACAAGAAATAAAGTAATATTTTATTGTTTGTGGAGTTGTTAAAACAATTTTCCACACAGGCTGGACAGAAGTAACGCGTTTCTCGGCGTTTTTTAAAAGAATTTTTTAAAACATTGAAATTTTTCATTACAAACATTCATAAATTAACACCACAAACACAAGATTATTAATGTTTACAACCATTTTCAAATTTACTAAATAAGGCCGGCTTAAAATGTTGGACTAACAAAACCTGGACTGGCTTCTTTTTCAAAATAAAGAGCATAATCGGAAAATGAAATAAAAGCCCAAGCTCTCATATGTCTCCTTAACTGGATCGCAGTTTTGTTCGGTAATTCTCTGTGATATTCGGATATACGGTCTCGAAAAAAAACCAAATTGTTTTTAAACACTTAAGATGTGGTATGCCCACTAAAATAAATACATATACTATAGTTTTCGGCCTTTTTATTTTTTTCAAGCTTTCAAAATGTAAAGTAAGTAGTACAAAAAACATTGAATGCCCGTAGTATAACTTCTGTGAAAGAATTAAAATTGCTGGCACAGTTCCAGACAGGTGAATTAAAAGTAACAAATATTGCAAAATAATAACAGCGCGTATCATTTTGATTTCCATGCAAATTATTTGTTAATTTTAATTTATTGTAAGAACAAATTAAATTTTAAGAAACCAGTTGTATTTTAAAACTGGAAGAATAAAGTTATATTTTTGCTAAGCCCTCAACATGTAGAAGTATGTAAATGGGACCCAACGTGGAGCCCGCGGTTCCTTTTGTCAGTTCGCGAGCTGAAATAAAAATGTAAAACATTCACGGCAGCACGCAACTTTATACCGAACAATTGTTGTAATAAAGAATGGCATAAATCGTCGCCACCGCGAGGCCTCAACCCAGGAAGTTGCAGAAAAAAGGCTCGTCAACAGTAAGAACATAAAAACGCCAACAGCCGCTGCACTTCAAATCTTAGGAAGATGAAACGTATATTTTGTATGTTTTTATAACAAAAAGTATTATTTATACCTGCTTATTGCTCCTAACTATTTAATTATTGGAGTTACTATGTGTTCAATATTAAAATAGTGCTGTAAAACTCTTGGAGCTACCAGATCTTAATTATTAAAATAGTGTTGTAAGTCCGACATACATATATATATCGCACTATTTTAATTCAGCGTTTTATTAAACGAAATGTACAAATTTTTCAGAACTTTGTCTGGTAAATACCACAAGTCATTTTTGCTGAACACAAAGATAATAAAAATAAAACCTTTTATTTACTTCAATGCGAAAATTGTGATTTTATACGTGGGGAAAATCCCTATTCGTAAGCATTTTAACAGATTTTTCAGATCATTAAAATGTAGGGATTTTTCAATGTGGCAAAAAAGTAAAAACCAAATAAAATCTAATTTACTGCATTTCAAGCCACAGACATAAATTCGTGCCATAAATTAAATACTGTAATTAAATTAATTTCGCATTCCACAATTGTCATCGTCATGAAACAACAAACAAAGATAGGGCAGATCTTTTGCTAAAAAAATTAGTCTACTGAGCATGACGTCACAAGTGACCCTCATTCATTGTTTAAATTAAAAATATATAAGATTTGTTGTGAAAATTTTAAAATGTGTGAAGAAATTAAAAAATAACCAATTAATTAATTTTGTTGTTAATAGAAACGAAATTGAAAAATGTAATGTATTTTAATTAGGGTTTGTGTAACTAAGATATATGGAATCCATCAGTTGGTTTAAGATACTTACATACTTATATACTTACTTTTTTAGCACAATTAAAAACAAGAAAATGAAATAAATTAATATAAAACTTTATTTAATTTTCTTTTACGTGATCTCACGTTTTCTTTTAAGTCTTGATTTAATTTTTTTAATTTAAAGTACATTAGCTAAAATAACGCTTTTACTTTCTCATCACACTCAATTTGATTAGCCTGTTGATGATGAAACTTTATATAGCCTTCTCTAACAGGTAGGCCATGTCCATTTTCTTTCTCAAATATTTGGTTCAAATATTTGGTTCAACCCCTTCGTTACATTCACAATTGTTTCTGTTGGCTTTGATAGTCTTCCCTCAGACAAATGGTCAACTCAAGAATATGTTGGTTCACTTCCGTCGTTTTCTTGTACAGAAATACCAGTTAGATCGTCCTTTAATTTGTAGCAAATATAATTTGCTAATTTTCCAACACATCCAAAGGGATGTGTTTTTTAAGTCATCAACTTCGTTATCATTGTTTGAAACGTTTTCTTTTCCCCACTCCAATTCAAAATGCTGTCGTTCCACAAAAACTTCACTTTTTTTAGGCTGCACTAAACTTTCACTTTTTTCTAGTAAAAGTAATAGCAAAATCGATGTTAAAATCTGCTAATATTAAATTTTTAAACGTCTTACCAGTAAGTAACGCAGATGTTGCATCGTGTTCTTTAATAAGTTCTTGAACTATTTTTTATTATCTCGCTTTTGCTTTCGCAGTTCATGTAGGAACATGTTTCAAATAAAGTTATTTGGGGAAATCTAATTATTTTATTTTCAAAATCCATCTGCTTTGAAATGTTCCATGCAGATGCGGGCAGCAGCCTTCGTATTTATATATTTATCACAACAAAATTTTGTCCACTATTTCATTAAATTAGGGTCAGGTGGAAAATGAAAAAAAATTCGTTTGATCGGCTTTCTGTTTGTGTCATCATAATTTTTCACTGCGCACTTCATTTTTATTTTTAACTTATTTTATTATTTAGTTTGTTCACAATTTGTTGCTTCTTCGTTCACTTTTAATATTAAAGCGAAATGCAAATGGCACTTTCTGCGTCACTTCACCAGCTGTTTGATGTAAACAACGTAAAGGACCTGCGCAATGCGTAATCTCTTTCATTTGATTCATGATTTTATATCACTTTATTATTATTTTGCTTTTAAAATTTTATAAAGGGAACAACACCAAGGTTTTGTTTTCTTTCATTTATTGTTTTATTAATTGAAAGAGTTGTGGGGATTTTTGTACAGGCATTTTTTGTTGAGCGCGTAGCGAAAAATAAAAACTTTTTTCAATCTGCGGGAAGATTTTTCAAAAAAGTTTACAACATCACTGTTTGGAGTTACAAGATCAAATATTACCTTTTACGGGCTCACACACACACTCGCAATTTTAAAAGTTGAAATAAATCTGTTTTCAATAGAGTGTTTTGATTTATATTCAAGAAAACAGTTGAATACAGTTTTAACGAACAATGGCATCTTGAAAAAAATGCTTTAACTGCTTTCGACTTTGTGAATTAGAGTGTGAAACAATCTGGAAAGAAAAATTTGAATGTGTTAGATAAACTGTATGTTGTAAAAAGTGTTTATAAAGTATGTTTGAGATTAATATAAGGTTACTGCAAAAGTTTTCTATTTTCTTCACTCTATTTCCAATTTTTTTTTCTGTGTTAAACTTCTATCCTCTGTAGTATTTTGTAGGTTAGATTGAGAACCCTTAATAACGCTAAATAAATAAATATTATTTGTCTCGATTATATGGAATGGTGTAAAATATGCTCGACTCCATCTGATCCCTTTTTATGTTATACTATTTATACATACTAAACTCAAAATAGTAGAATAGAACTGGTATGAGCTTGTAGTACTTCAAAGTCTGATTTTTGGAGCTGCTTTACAGTTTGCAGGAGGAATGAATAATCGATCCTCTATCGTACTCCCCTTCTCGATCAAGCGTGGTATGTGCCTCTTTTCCCCTTCACAAGTATATAATTGCCACCTACATGTACGATAAGTCAGCAAAGTAGGACTAGTTTCCAATTGGACTACGGCCTATTACTGTAAGTGTTGATGGAAGTGAATCGGATAATCATCTTTTCCGTAACTATTTTTCTCCGTTCTGGCTTAATGCATTTCATGAGTTCTAGTTCAAAAAATAAAGAAGAATGATGTGCTACTTGCCAAATCAACATACAACGTCTTTTATTCGGCAATATTAGTTAAGCGATCAGCATTCTAAAAAAAGTGTGTCTGAATTGGAGAATTATTTAATTGAACATATTTGAAGAAGGGGTTTTTTTTAGTTAAGAGTATCGTGAGTAATTGTTCAGAAATATGTATTTCCCTTCTCAACTCATACTTTCCAGCTTTCACTTTTCGTTTGGTGAAAGACATCTCAACCCCTTCCCCTTCTTATCAATTGAAGGTCATCAATTAAAAACCAGCCACCTTTTCCTGACTTAGCACCTTTCCGAGCAACCTGAAAAAGTGCTTTTTGTGAACTCCCAACATTTAAAATGGCGTCAATTATCATGTTGTAAGATATCTAGAGACTATAAACTACTAAGTTATTATTTGTAAAATGTTTGCTAGTGGAACGCTAGGCTTCTCAAAGAAGGTTGAGAAGATGTAAGTATGTAAATAACGTATTAGCGCTGGACGACGACTCCGAACAGACCAATAAAAGGACGACGTTTTGCAACGACTGAAGAGATGAAAACCGAATCGCTGAGACAGCTCAAGGACATACCAAAACACGCGTACCAGATCTTCTTCGAGGTTAATTATTATTATAATTATTTTATGAGGAAAATTAAAATTCCCTTAATCTTTTGAACAAACCTTGTATATAGCTGTTATTTGTATGTGTTTTAGCTGCCCATAGGGCGCTCCTCCAGTAGACTTAAAACATTTGAAAAATGTGTTTAAATTGCTTTGAAGGGATTATAGAAATAGTTCGTTCTTCAGTCGTACGGTTCCCAACATAACCTATTTTGCTAGTACAATATTACAAGGCGAAGCACATGTGGGAGTGGTTCTTTGAATACTATCCTAATTACAAAAAACGGTATTTATTGACTGATTATAAGTTAATTTTGTTGTCTTTCCTTTCTAAATATTTTTGTCCTTCAATTTTTTAAAATGTTCATTATATATCTTTAGGTTTATTATAAGATGCTAATTATAAAACTTAATTAAGTTTTATTTAGTTGTTTTTTAAGGCGTAAAATATATTTAATTTCACGCTGATTTCACAATTTTCATTGAATGTTGCTAAAAACTTGATTCAGTTGGCAAGTCGACGGAAATGCAACTGAACTGTTATAATAACGGTGTTATTGGCTTAGCCAATGTAGTCGTTAGGTGAAGTCGATGTTGTTTATTAAAAGACAAGCGGCAATATCTTAAGGCAGCATAATCATGCCTGGATAAAAGTGGAATTTTGTACGTAAAATAAAAATTAAACGAAGACATGGATCTTTGTTCAAGAATAAAGTACACCTTATTTTTGATATGTAAAAGGCATCTAAAATTATTTAAAAATAAACAAAAGTTCGTTTTAAATAATTATATGTAGCAATCATTTAAATTGAATAAATGTGAAATTCAAATATTTCATACAAAATTTTATTAAATTCGTTTCAAATACATTTTAGTTTCTCAATATGACCCTTAAAATTTAATAGCCTAAAACCTTTAATTAAAAAGCACAACAATATGTTTTGATTTGCATCCGACATAATTTTCAGAATCGATGTTCATTCATACTCGTAACTATGAGCACTTTAGCTCCTTAATATTTTCTTTTTTAAGCCAATATATACAACAAATGAACACATCATACATTATCGAGGGCTCACATTCAAAAGTAGCTATCTTCAATTTAAAGAAAATTAGTTTTTATAACAGTTTGTCATTCGTGGTTGAGGTTGTGCTGTATAAAAGTGTTACTTTCATTTAGTAAAATTATTAAATATCTACATTAAAAATTTATAAATTATTGCTATACAAACATAAAAATAAAAGACTTTGCCAAAAATCAAATCGAATAGTAGAAGTATGGTTCAATATAAAAAGCGGAATGTTAAGATATTGGTTGATTAATAACATCCCAACTCCACCGTCCGATGACAAAAACTAACAAATTAAAGGTAATTCTAAAGATGGTGTTTGGAAAATATCTTAAAACTATATATCGTAAAAGTGGATGAAATAAAAATTTTATGAAATTAATGTTTAAATATGATTTCTGCCATGTGGCTGGCCATTAGAAGGCGCAGCCTGGAACACCTATTTTCAGAACTTTTCGCAGCATTTGCGGCAGTATTTCGCCGATAACCCTTCGAATGTTGATTTCCAGGTGTTCAATTGTTTGTGGTTTATCGACGAATGCATAACCTCAAACAAAATAATCCAACGGTGTTATATCACACGATCTTGGTGGCCAATTAAATTGGCCATTACGTGAAATTTTTTTTCATCAAAAGAGTCTTTGAGTAAATCAATTGTAGGGCCCGGTGTTTGGCATGTTGCTCCGTCCTGTTGGAACCACATATCAGCAAGATTAATGCCACGTAATTGAGTACGAAAGAAATATCGAATCATGTTCCTACACCGTTCACCATTGATATTAAAATTCTGACCATCATGCTTTTTGAAGACATATAGGCCAATGACTCCGCCAGCCCCTAAAGCGCACCAAACAGTAATTTTCTGTGGACTTAATGGTGTTTCGACAAAAGTTTGTGGATTCTCCCCACTCTAAATGATTGATAATTCAACCAAAAATGGACTTTATCGGAAAATAAAATTTTGAATGGAAACTCAAAATCAATATCACCGAATAGAAGAATTATTTTGATTGAAAATTTCAGCAATTTGCACGCGTTACTCTGGTGCAATTCGATTCATAATGAAATTTGAAAGCAAACTAAACAAAAAGAAACTATCATTGGGTGCTTAAATAAAGCAGTGATCCCAACTCAAAGTTGTGACACTCTAAAAAAACTCGCTTTATAAGAATAACAAAAGAAGCCAGAAGGTATTTAACATAATAGTAAAAGAGCTCTTTGGTATTTTATATCTGAAATTTGACTTCTGCAATGACTATACCAAGAAAAAACTTACTCATTTCATATCTTCAGAACTGTAGTACTTTCAGTAACTTTTACAGGTTATCCAATCTTTAAATTTAACTCCAGTACCGTTACTTGCACTAAGGACTTATCAACTAACAGTTAAGACTTAATTCCAAAATAACAGTCAGTTGGCTAATAATAGTTTTCCTTAGTCTCCGCGTCACGTCAAACGACTTCCAACTAAAGAAACAACAACCAAACTAATAACTGTGTGCGTCGAGAAAGAAATCGCACGGAACGGTAAAATTAAATATAGAGGGAAGCTGGACAACGAATGCAATAACCTTCTGACTAGAATCAACTGGTCCGCGTTGTATTCATCACTTTCATCCTTTAATCCTTTTTAGGTTTTGAAATTAAAAAACCCATGATTTTTAAAGAAAATTCTCTTTTCACTGTAGACCTTCTTCTTTTGTTTAACTAGTGCTATCGGGTATGTTGATTATTCAAAACAAATAGTTTTTAGTTTGAACAGTAAGAAAGTGCTGTCTACGGCAAAAAGCCCTGTTTAAAACAACCGAAAGAAATCAACGTTCTTCTTTCGCTCTCCTGTAAAATTGTGGATTTGCAGATATCACTTTTTGAACTCAAGCCCTCGACACGTTTTCGTTAATTTTAATTTTACAATTTCTGATTGGTTGTTTTCACTTTATTGTTATTGTTGCAATGTTGGTTGGATATATCTATAATTTTGTTGGTTTGGTCTTAAGATGGCGCATGAGCTTGTGATGCTGTTAGTTGCCCTATTTGGGGTCTCCTGCTAGATTTAGGAGCTTATTTATAATTTGGGGCAGACTTAGGGGCTAACAGGTAAAAATTTTAATGAGTTCTTTATAAATCCATTTATGGAGTTGCGTAATCAAATAGAAATTAATATTCTTGATGATTTTAGTTAAACAAAAAAAGTCGGTAGGCTATGATGGTATTTCGTCAAGGTTATTGATTGAATGCAAAGAAGTTGTTGCACCGGTGTTAGTCAATATTGTTAATAAAATCAGAGAATATTTAATACAAGGCATCTACAAAATCTGCGAACACCTGGATGTAGATTGGAAAACACCAAACAGCGCATAGAATATATAAGTGTTTATGAGTACAATAGGCTACCTACCTGCCCATATAAAACCCACAAATAGAATAGCAATTTTAAATTAAATCTTAAGAAATTTTTGTGTGCAAATATTTCATTATATTAAAAATATTATTAGTTATATATATTCATAATGTAATTTTTGACTTTATTTTTATTATACATGTTTATATATAATTCTTATTTAATGGCGAATATTAAAGCCAACCCGTCTCATTAATGCCTTCAGGGCGCTGAGACTTTTCATAAATAATGTTTTTGTCTTGAAAAATATGATATATGTATGTGTACATATCTATATATATTGTATATACATTCTTCCTGTACACATTTTGTGGTTCTTATTTTCTATCTTCAAGTTTTTTTAACAGGACACTCTTAAACGTTATTTTAATCATAAAACTCATAATGTAAAAATTTGAAAAAACAGTACCTAAAATTCTTTACATTCAACTGAAAATAATAGCATAAAAAGCTCACAGTACCCAATTATACATACATATGTATGTACAATACATAAATACTAACACTTAATAAACCAACTAACAAATCCAGAATATTAGATATACATATATACATAAAATAACACAATCTTGGAGATGTTGGGTGAATTGATATTTGACCATACATTGTCGCCCAGCTCTGCAAATAGCATACACAAAAATATCGAAACACTAGTCATTCTTTCCCCCTCCTTATAACCCAGCTGTGCTACATGCACTGCGTATGTAGGGGTCAAGCCGGGAGTATAAAATATATTTTATTATGAACACGTGGGCAATCCGTTGTTGGTTATAGGTTGAGGTTCCTGCCCTGGCAGAGTCTTCCTTTAACTGTCTAGCTAATTACAGGGAGAAGGGATTATATAGCTCGACTTCTAGAGCAATGGGTTTGTGCTGTGTTCCGTACCCACATAACACGAAAAGTTGCCACCTTCGTGTGCCTGGTAATCTAATTTCTTTGAAGTTTAAAAAAAAAATATGTCAATGTTTTTATTTGCATTTAACTATAGTTTTATATAATCAACTACATATCCTACATATTGTTTTCCCCTCAAATTCCGTAATTTGGAGTTCTTTTCTTAAAAGAAGTATTTTTACTCAACAAACAGCCTGGCTATCCATCAGGCCTAATGATAAGCGCCGGGTTTTTTTATATCCTTTTGGATGAATGCCTCTCAAAAAAAACCGACGATAAATGATAAGAACTCTGTGTAGTCATTGCACTTCCAAGAACAAAAGTGTTTCCTACCGATTTTCTCCAATAAGTTCCACTACTCATATTACAGTTTGAGATATTGTTAGCGTTAGTGTTCGAGAATGATGAGTTCAACTTTTTAAGTACAGGAATGTCGGGACCGTATAAAGTATATATGTAACTGTGCTAATGAAATAAGCACAGGAGAATTATTTCAAAAATATGGTAGCGTCATGCTAGAAACGATATATTATGTCCCATTTTCAGCAGTACGTAATCGTAAATAAATCTCCGTTGCTTATTTTACATTATCCACAGCGCCTGACAGTTTATGATCCACAATAAATTTTCTGCCCTGGTTTGTTTCCACTATAGAAGGTTGTTGAACAGTGTTATAAGAGAGGTCTCAGGTGTATGAACTATTCTTTTGTGTGTCACATTGTTCTCAACTTATATTTCATTCATCATCCATCATCATTTTGTTTTGCCGCTCCAGTAAGTTTCAAATCGATTCCAAGCATAAAATTCTTCATCCTTTTCAATACTTATTCAGTTCAAAGATTTGTATGCGCTATATCCTGCAAGCTCTTTAAATCTTTGCCAATCTTTATTTAATTCAATCAACCGTTCACGTCTATTTTTCTAAACTCCTCCAAGTTTCATACTTATTGTATTCATTCATTCGCACAGTTACTGCGGTCTTTTGTCGGAATCCGTGCTTTTTAAACGAAAGTAGTTGCATTCGATAATTTTATATTAACAGTACGCATATAAGAAATAAAACACTTAAACAATATATTTGTGAAGGATGCTTGACTGCCAGAATTATGATTTTTCATTGAACCAATTAAAAAAATTTCTTGTCATGGAATTTTAAATATATGTTATCTAATTGACCACTGGACAACAAATAATTTTTTTATGGCATTTACTGTGCAAAAATTCAAGTGTTTTTTTCTCTTTTGTTCAGCGTAAAAAGTAAGGATTTATACTATTAACTTTGCAAAACCACGTGTAAAATATTATAGATATACATAAGTATGTAAACAAATACTTATCGACTTATCGAAATTTTTACAGAATCATATGTTGCTATAATTAGTAACTGAGCAGGGCAATGTATTAAAAACAAAGAAACAAAATTTAAGTTAAATAAAGAGCCGTAAGTTGAACCATAGATTGCGATTACTTTACCATTAGAATTGTAAACATACATTCCGTTACTACAAAATTGATTCCGTACTATTATTTTTAAAACAACATTTCGTTGGGCTTAAATTATTATCTATTTAAAGTTTACATTGCGGTGTTACTGAGATATATATTGTATTTGATTTAGACATATATTTATATATGATCAATAGTTGGAAGCTCCTTAAGAAATTTTTATAAATCCCAGAATAAAATAGAAGTTTAGTTTTGAAATTAGTTATGAACATTCCTATACCTATATTCGAAGGACATGGAAAAAAGTAAAATAATTTTGTCTGTAAGTTTAAAGAAAAAATAGGAGTATTATATGATTTGTGTAATGTCGAAGCTGCATGCGCTGGTTAAAATAATCACACTCAAAAAAAATGAAATAATAATATTATTTGACAGATTGCGAATAGTTATTTCAGCCAGCATAACTGTTTAGAATGTGTCAATTATTTATATAAAGGTTCTGCAACCACTTTTTTCAGTAACTGTACTTAAGAAAATTTGCTAGCTGGAAAAACTTACAACACCAGTTCACCTTAAGATTAAATAAAGTTACCATTTCAAAATGATTATTTTATCGTAGAAAAATTATTTGTGTTAAAAGATCGTAAACATAATTTACCTCAGTGGTTCGGTTCCTAGCGGGACAAAGTGAAATCAACTAATAAAAGTGCGGTAGTCGTACAAAGTGCAACAGATTATTAAAAATAAGCGAACAACTGAAATTAGTTAGATTAACCTGCAATAATTTTTTGAGTGCACTTTTACGACACTACACTATGATGGGAAATTGCAGGAGTTGTAAAGCAATTGGTGCTCTCTCTTCTGCTCTATCCCTTTTTCCTTCCAGAAAAGGAAAGTACCGTTCGTTCAGCTTAAATAGTTTGCATATAAATCGAATAAAATCGAAAATAATTAAGAAACAATTTGTTTATCTGAAGCGACAAGAACAAGACTTGAACAGTCTTGAAGATTATTATCTTGTGTTGATGTGATAAGGTTTCTATTTTTTGTAATTGATGGTTTTCTGTAAGTTTAGGTATGTACATGTGTAATGCTGAAGTATGTAGGTTTGCCGCTGCGAGATGAGTTGTTTTTATAATTTTACCTGGATTCAATGTTTGTGTGCGAAAACTTTAACTTTGTTCATATTTTTTTCTTGGGACCGGTACTCAGGGGTCGACCCCTACATATGCAGTGCATTGTTCCAGAACTGTGTTAGGGAGGGAGGAAGGAAGGACTAGTGTTTCGCTATTTGCTTATTCTATATTGCAGGAATGACTATGTCTTAACTTGTTCTTACTTAATCTACTGATTACTGTATTGATTTTTAACTGCTTACGTTTAACTAGAATCTATGAAGCATTCTGATGTAATAGATCTTGAATATCATTCTATTTGATCTCTGTGTAATCTCTTACCCCAAAAAGTTAAAAAAATGTTATCCCTTTTCTCAAATATTTCTTAAAACTATTTAAAAATGTTTGACATTTGATTAAATAACTACTCGTAGATTAACCAACACAAGCTGCAATTAAATTTTTCGATATGAAATTATAAAAACTTTTTTTCTCTTTGCAGTTTAAATATTCTTGTGTATTTTATATCTTTTACAGTTCTTTTTAAATTATTTTTAATAGAAGAAAAAACTTTATTATTGAATACTGTTTTAACTGCTAAATATTTAAATAAAAATATTTTCTTTTGCACAAATGAATTTTCTTAGTTGTAAATACTTCAGACACACAACATTATTTATTTTCCACAAAATGTACAGAAAAAATAGGAAATCGGAGGGCGTGGAACTTGAGATATATTATTTACATTGAAATCTATTTGTATGCGAATCTTCTTTTGTTGAACTCAACGATATGCTATCATTGTAGAATTGGAAGTAATGAGCCTACAGAATATTCGGTGAGTCCACCAAATATTTTTGCCTGGTAGACATTCAATAAAACTTGCACTTTACCTGCCGTAGCAAAATATCACTTGGTAACAAACAGTTTTAAGACCGAATACTATTTTGGCTATAAATTTTACTCAAAATATGCCAAAAAAAAAACCACAACTAAATTGGAAATTTATAATCCATGCACATGAAAGAAATCAGCGGTTCCGAATAAGCCAGGCTCAAATGACACGGTTGTGGTTGTGCTATTTACAGCTTTTGCCTTTTCCTCAGTTAGTATCTTACAAACAGCATATTTTAGGTGTTATATAAACTTATAAAAAAAAGTTGAGAAGAATGAAAAAATATTATTCAAGTTGTTTTTGTTTGCTTTACTCGCACGTTGATAGTATAAAATGTATGTTACTTAATTAAACTGACAACAGCAGGTAATTTAGAGCAGAGGCGCAGGTTGAAACGTGTTGTGATAATAAAAGCATGCAAATAGAATTATCATTCGCGAATTAATTGTGGCGTGGCGTGGAGAATGTGAACAAAATAATTTATACGGAGACAACATGCAAAAGAAAAAAGCAATAAAAGAAAATTCAAATTAAAATAACTCCTTGAAATATGCAAGCAATTCTTGTCGACTGTAGACAGCGGTTGGTATGCTTTGCATTCCTGGGAATAAAGGTTGGATTAAGTTTATTGCTATTTTTCTAATGTAAACTAAAGACTTTTTAGTTTACATTCAAGTTAATAAACTAAAATGAGTATCAGAGAAAAAAGTCAGCTTAAATTAGAAATTAATCTTTATGTGATTGAAAATTCAAATGATATTCCAAAACTACGATTATCGCAAATTTATTTCTGAACTTTTCTAAATTGTTCTCTAAATCAACTAAATTGTTTCCTCCTTTCCGTGTTCAAAAGTCCCCTTATAGGAATTTTTTGATAACAAATCTGAAAGACTTTATATGTACATATATTGTAAGCGTAAATAAAAGCTCATTTATTTTTGTATAACAAGAAAAAACCTTCTTAAAACAAAAAAAAAATTATTTTTTTATTGATTTACTTACATACATATTATTTATGATACAAAAAAAATTGTTGCAAGGGCATTTTGAGAATTTTTATGTGGAATTTTTGTGCTGGACCATCGTTTCTAATGTCACAATCCATTCCATTGCACATTTTTTAATACGAAGTGAAAATTCTAAATTTTTTATTATTATAAACTATTTTAATTTCGAATCGAATAATACATTAAACCAATGTTTGTTCTTATTTGTGTATTTATTATACACAAGGTCATTAAAGAAATTTAGAAAACGTCATTTTGGCAAATTAGCTTTCTCAGAGCTAATATCGTCAGATATTACGCATCGTCACCGACGACGCCGCCAAAACGGCAAAGTTTTTGCAACCGATGGAAATGTAAGTGGTACCGGTATCGATTTTTAAGCTGGTTGTTGATTTTGTCGCTATAATTATTGCCTTCGATTTTAATAAAAATATGAATTTTTCGTATTTAAATAATTTTAAGCGTCGTGAGAAAAGAAATTTAATTAGTTTAATTAGAATTTAAGTAGTTTTCCTAAAACCATACAACACCTTAAAATATCTAAATGAGACCTGATTTTGTTAATTTGTTTTAGTGTCCCTACTGCGATTCTGTGCCATCCTTTATTTACATTATCTAAATAAAACACAGCCAGTCGTTGACTGCTTTTTTGCCCTTAAATCTTTTTAAATCTCTTTGGTTTCAAGGAAGCTAAACGGCTTTTTTAAATTTGTTATTTATTTTAATAGCATATTTTGTTTGAATACTCGAAACAAAATAATGTTTGAACCAAAGCAAATTTAGCTTGTTTCTGTGGTGTTGGCTTAACAACCAACAGCAAAACAAATCTCTAGTAACGTTTTTCATGCCTGGAGAAATATTTTCTATTCATCTCGATATAGCAAAGTAAAAGAAAGCAGAAAATTTAGCCAAGGCCGACTTGAATAAAAAAGTCCTTAACTAAGCTGAAAATACAAGAAAATCTTATTGATTAGGAAAGGAAAAAGAAGATTTAAAATATAAAGATGTGCACAAATTTCCTCAACAAAGTTTTGAGTGCAACTTTTTTGTCTTTTTGATTTTATATACACGGATTGGTTCTTTTAGCCCCAGCTACTTCACTCTTAAGAATTGTGAAGTTATAATAAATAAACTTAAAACAGTATTAATAAAAGCATTTAAGCTATTTTTCAAAGGAAAGATGTAAAATGTGAGAAAATTCATGGCTTTTGTTTAGTCGGCGCGACGTCTGTCTTACTAGGAAGTTACGAGTATCTTAACACGACATTTTGTTCAACTAAATACCTGAAGCTCAAGCACTAATTGGAGTTTTCTTAAGTTGTTAATGCGATTTGGTCTTGAAGGCGGGAAACATTTTTAAACGGAAAGGGGGAGTAAAATGCTAAAGAAATTATAAAAGGAATTTGTGTTCATTGATGCATTGGCTTATTGGTATTTAATGCAGTTTACCCAATTTTTAGCACTTTAGCTAGAGTGTCTAAAACTACCATTTTCTTGAAACAGCAGCTTTTTGCAGGAATCCTCAAGTTTCACGCACACTGATCAATACTAAATTGGACAGTAGATATTTTTTTCTTAGAATTTTTCGATAAGTTTACGAAGTCAATACAAATACAAGAAAACCTTAAATATTGTAAATAAAAAGATATTTCAGGAAATTCGTATGACAGTTTTTATCTACTGTCAAAGCGATAAGATTTTATATGTTTGGTTGGTTGCCTGTTTGTTTCCTTTTTTCCAACATTGGAAAAAAGGAGAAGAGAAGTCAACAAACATTAAATCAAAATTTTCCAATCTCATTGAAAATTATTCAATTTAATAAAAGATTTGTATTTTTTGTTTGTTTTTGTTTTTATTCGTTTATTCCTCTTAATGCAATTTTGTACAAAAATGTACACAACTTGATATTGATTTCTTTATAAAAACGTATATTGTATTACAAATTTATTTACTTATGGTGCAGTTGTGAAAAAAATGTATTTGGTAATTTTTAATGTTTGAAGTTTTAAGATAAATTTATTTAAAAGCGTTTTTTATATATAATAGTAGAAAGAAATCGATCAAAATTTAAAACAAACGTCATAATCGCAAATATAAAAATAATTATGCAGCGATTAAAAATCGCTTTTATAAATCGCGTACAATTTTCTTAATTAATAGCAATTTTGCGTTTCATGTTTTTTCCAACAATTACGGTTAGGCTCCCATTATTTAATAGTGTACCTACAGTTACAGTCCCCAAATTTTAATTTATATAGTTTGAAATACATGCGTGTGCTTAACGATCAGCTTTTGGCAGCTTGGTGCGTTTTACAACTCTTGGTGCGAAAAATTTCTTAGTCGGTGCGTTTTTTTTAATTTCGGAGCGTTTTTTAATTTTTCTGGCGCCAAAGCAAATTCAACACAACGTTTCGTTTTAGTGTGAAAAGAAAATCTTTATGCAATAAAATACACCTGCTTCAATTTCATTCAACAGCGCAACATTTTTGCAATCAATCTTATAGACCACAATAATGCTCAAGATAATTTGTATTATGTAAAGAAAAATAAACGTTTCATTATACGAAATTTGCTATCTCTTCTAGATTTTCATATTAATTGAATTTGCAGTAAAAATTTAGCAAAAATATAAACTTTTTATGCAAAATTAATTCAAGAAACATTGTAAATAAAAAGGAAAATCTAAACTTGTTGGATTTTGGGATTGCAAAGTTGACAACGATGTTAACGACACATTTCCTCTGAAAACAATAAAAAAAAAGACTGTGGGAAACATTCCGGCACACTTCACTTTATTATCCAAACGGTAATACCAAAAAACATTTAGTATTAACGAAAATTTAAAAAAAAATATTTATCAAGATATATATTCAGAACACAATCACCCATTTCTTAAAGTTTTTGGTCGTTGTTAAAAATGCACTTAAAACAAATTAGAACGCTCAGTAATCATTAACCAAAGTAGAAAAGTAGAAAAAGGCGATGTCAGGTTTTACTACGCGATTGTACATGTTGATGAGTGGATACAAAGGCTTTGAGTCTCATATGTCAGTATGTGCATACAAAAATATATGTACTATGTATATTAATAGATTAGGATATACATACACACATATATTTGTGAAAAGTAAAAAAAAAATTCAAAGATTACTAATAACACGAAATAAATGCACAGTTAAAGTTTAGGAAAGTACCTAAATAATAAAAACGTATATAAATAACGATATAGGATTAATTTAAAAATATACCGATAATGTTGTATTTTACTTTTATAATCTCTATTAAAGTGTAAAAGTTGTTTACGAAAAATGGAAGGTAAATGTAAAAAACGTTTATCTCTAAACTACAATGTAAAAAACTTGGAAGAGATTGTCAGAAAGCTTTAAAATTCAACATGATTAATTCCGGCAGCAAAGTTTTGTTATATTTTATAAATTAAAAACAAACAAACCGGTAACTCAATATTTTTAATAAGCCAAACTTATAATATTTATTGAATTTGCTTTTAAATATCTGAAAGCAGAATCCAAATTTCCTTTGCAAGCTGTCTAACATTTTTACTGTCTTGTTTTCCAAACGTATTTTTAGATCGGCTCCTTAAAAGACTATTACTTATTCCATCACAAACGCATCTCAAAACGTTCGCTTAGAACTAGTGATGAACACCATAGCGCCTTAAATGCTGAACCAGAGGTAAGTTTTACGAACAAAGAATAAAATGTTGATATGTAATTTTTTTTATTAATTAGGTTCAATGGCTAGAGCAACAACATGAAAAAGTACGCGAGAAACGCGATGGCTCTTTTAGCAGTATTGCCGGCTATAGTCCTTACGATGTTGTGCGTCCTTCGACTGGTTTTGGCAGCATGTCAACAACACGCTTATCATATAATCCCACCTCTCTTTACCGGCCTTTAGTGCCGCGGGCGCCACGTATACAATACCGTGATGCCGGTCCGCACAATATCTTTCCCGACCCTTTGTTTAAGGAACAGTGGTATTTGGTGAGTAAAGTATGTGTAAGATTTAAATCTTTATTTTTTCGATTGCACAAAATCAGCAAACTACAGCACTGGGTGGCAGTGGAAATGCTTTAACTTACAATGGTAATTAGTTATAAAAAATAACAATTCTTTTATAAAAAGTAGAATAAACAATAATGTGTAGAATATAATAAATGGCGGCTGATCAAAGTGCATTGGTTGACAACGTTCTTAAAAATATTTCGCGCTCTATTAAGGTTTTCTATTCTATTTTATGCAAATACAATACATTTTATGAAAAATAATTAAAATATATAATTCGGAGTGCAATTTCCATCTGATTTAGCAAAATAGACCTTTAGCGTTCTCTCACGACAATCTAAAATTAATATCTTGAATTGAATTTTTTTTGTGACATTTTGCGATACCAATAAGAATTGTAGAAAATCTATTATTCCCGGTTTTCTGAAATAAAGAATGATAGCATTAATACCAGTGTTATAGCAACATTTTATAATATTTTCCGTATGTTTCGGGGCAAAGAAGAAAAAAAACAATATGAAGTTAGACTCCAATTACGATATCAATTTCGCAACTTGAAAAAATATGGACAGTTGCCCCTACCGAAATGTTGCCATGATCGACCATAAATTATTATATTTGAAAATACATCAAAACTTTTCAAATTTTTGGATGTTCAGCAGCCCTCGTCTAGGCTTTGCTTCTCAAAGATATTTTTATACGACTGTTAACTTTTTTAATTTCTCTTATTGTTCAAATATGAACATTGTAATCTATGGGAATTGTTTTTTGGTGATTCAACATAATCTTCTGGAAGCGCTGCAATTTTTGTTTAATTGTCAACTTTAAGGACGTTTTAACAAATCCCACATTTTGTGTTTAAGTGACGACCTGCTCTCGACTTGGAAGAATCCTAACTAAAATTTTACAAAGAAAAAGCAAGTTTCTGCGACTGCACTAACGGGTAAAAAACCAGATTTATGAAAAAGACTAACCAACAGAAAAGAACATTGTAAATGAAATGACTCGGTTTGGAAAATAGTTGTAGTTATAAAAACATTTGTAGTTATAAAAAAATTTTGCTTTTGCGATAAACGGGTGGTTGCGGTTACTGTGTTCGCACTGTATATACCAACAAAAATAAAACACAAAAAAAGCGAAGTGGTCAATATTTTGGGTGGGCTTCACTTCGCTTGATTTGCATTGTTTCCTTCACACTTTAAATTTAAGATGCGTACGCGAACAAAACAGGTAATAATTAATTCAGAACCATCGATGGTGTTCGATAAAGGCGATTACACGGCAATATAAGTATTACTGCTGCCATAAATTTGCCTAGAGTGAAGAAAATGTAAATGCACTCAGATGTAGAGAAATCGAATGCAATTTTAAAGGCAGCCGGTAATCGTTTATTTTCAAACACGATGTATTCCCATTACACCAAAACTGTTAAAGGTAGCAATTAATATGGTAACATTTTTTTACAATAACTACCAAAACTGCCAATATCCGTGTCTTGCGATGTTATTGTTATTAGCTGTTCACAATCAAATAAGTTCATATGATGTACATACATATATCTAAGGGAATATGATATTTACCTTAACCGTTCAGGCTCATTTTGATTTTTGTTCAATAACTTTGCAATAATATTTATAGCCAATCGTTTCACACCTTTTTATTCAATAACACCGCCGATATCCCAGAAATTATGACCACCACATTGCTGGGCGATAGACCCCCTCGTGTTATAGTCCTAAATAAATTTTCTTATTTTATAATGATTGTAAAGTTTTATAATGGACCCATGGATGTTCGGCCTCATTGGCCTTTATACTACGACCATTACGAAAGTAAAAGACTGAATACTTTATTGAAACTATCAGGTCACTTGTTCACGATTCAAACTTGCTGCCAGAAATCCAAGTCAGTCAGTCAAAGGTTATTGCAATATATTTTAAGTACAATTTTTCCAGCTTATTGTTTTCAGGAAAAGATGAAATGCAAATCTGCGGCTTAAATACAAAAATGTACCTTTAATTTACGAACAAAACTAACTATTGGTTATTGAACGAGTGATAAATATTTACATTCAGGTCGTGATCCGACTAAAACTAACAAAAATATAAGCAATTGAAAAAAATTTCGCGAGTACAAAACTTAAATTTTTATTAAGTTTTCATTCTTCTGTAAAGTTAGGAAAACGTTACTTAGGGCCTTCCTATATTAAGGTATGGTTTTGCAGATTTATTCTCCAGTACTAGTTGACAGCATAAGCAGCATTAAACTATTGAATGCTTTATTTGGTGGGACTGAAATGGGTCTAATAAATTTTAGCTTAGTTTTCAAGAACTCTGCAAGATTTAAGATCGAGAATACTCCATCTACCTGTCTAATAATAAGATAACTGTGAAACTTTGCTCCAAATACCTCTTGCTAATTACTTCTAAGGCAGTTCAGAAAAAAAATATTTTGGTACGACAAACTCCTTTCTTCATTTTATAGTCTTTGATTTATTTTCGCGGTTTTTATTTGCTTTATTTTACGAATAATTAAATTTGTTCTGTTGAAAGCTGTTATTTCTTTAGTAGTATAAGTGAGAGTAAACTTGGCAAGATCATGCATGTTCGCAGGAGCTCAAAGTTTACTCCTTAAGCGTCAGTCTTGCCAGCTGTCCGTACGGCGTCTATTGATTTTATATACAAGCTTGAGTCAGGCTAACGTACCGCTTATCTTGGAGTTCATTATACAAAAACTAAACTAATCTTTGCGTAAGGAAAATAAACAATAATTCATAATTTTATTTAAAACAATTCGTTTTTGCATTATTAAACTTCAAATTCGGATAACTTTTATAAACGTAATGAAAGTCGATACTATCGAAAGTTTCGAATTCTTAGAAAAATCCCAATACATATTTATAATCTGTATAAAAAGCTCTGTATAAAAAACTCCACCCAGTAAAGGGTGTTTTTTTATAGAGTGACACCAGTTTAAATCTTAATAAAACAAGGAAATATATTTTTAATATCAATGAAACGGACTTATTGGAAAGAAAATGTTATGAAATGAATGTTTAAATATGATTTCTGGAACGCCAATTTTCAGAAATTTTCGCAGTATTTGCGGCCGTATTTCGCCGATAACTCTTCCAATATTGATTTCCCTGTGTTCAATTGCTTGCGGTTTATCGACTTAATGAAAATAATCCAATGGGATTACATCGCGCGATCTTATTAAGATATAATTTTTTTTTATCAAAAGTATCTTTGAGTAAATCAATTGTAGCGACCGGTGCTCCGTCCTGTTGGAACCATATATCAGCAAGATTTATGCCACGTAATTGAGGTACGAAAAAAATTTCGAATCATGTTCCTATACCGTTCACCATTGACAGTAAAATCCTGACTATCATTGTTTTTGAAGACATATAGGCCAATGACTCCGCCAGCCCATAAAGCGCACCAAACAATAATTTTCTGTGGATGTAATGGTGTTTCGACAAAAGCTTGTGGATTCGCGTCACTCCAAATCCGACAATTCCGCTTATTTACGTACCCATTTAACCAGAAATTTGCTTCATTGTAAAATAAAATTTTGCATGGTAATTCAAAATCAATATCAATTATCTTGATTAAAAATTTAAACAATTTGCAGGCGTTGCTCTGGTGAAAGTCGATTCATAATGAAATTTCCAAGCAAACTAAACGAAAAGTATTTATCAGCTGTTAAATGGGTGCTCAAATAAAGCAGTGATGCCAATTCAAAGTGTTGACACTCTAAAAAAAACACGCTTTACATAAGTAACAAGTTCTTGTGGCCATTAAAAAAGAAAAGAATAAATTGTTTTGCATATATGTAGATTATTTTGAGATAGAAATGATTATTTAATAATTTAATATATAAATAAGTGGGCTTTTACTCTTCTACAGTTATTTCCGTTTAATTGAGTTTTTAAAAATGCACGACTCTTGACGCAATTAAACGGGTACTCGTTTAATTGAATTGCCGACGCAATTAAAACGAAAATTGTTTAATTGAGCAAGATGTGCAATAAAGCGAAACACCCATATGTAGATAGAAAATAAAACTCATTTCTTTATTTATTAACTTAAAACATTGCCTAGGTTATTAAAACAAAATAAAAATCAGGTACGTTCATCGTACTATGTTTAAAAAGGAACAAAAATCATATAATTCAACATAAAAGGAGATCAAAACTTAAAAATATATACATACAGGGTGGCCCAGAAAGACCGAAGTGGTGTGAATTGCTTATAACTTTTTATTTAAGAGATATTTTTTTAATTTTTTTTTTTAAATACATTAAATTTATGGGGAATATTTTTGGATTAGTTATTAAAAATGATATCCCGCAAGTGGTGGCCATATTCTGCTTCGCACAAATGTGCTCTTTCCAACACATTTTCCATGACCTTTCTCAAAACTTCCGGTGGTATGTTGTTAATTTCTTCTCGAATATTGGTTTTTAACTCCTCAATAGTCCTAGGCTTATTAACATAAACTTTTCCTTTTAAATAGCCCCAAAGAAAACAGTCTGGAGCGGTTAAATCCGGGGAACGCGGAGGCCAATTAAAATTGCTGTTACGAGAACAATGCGAGTCAACACAATGGACCGTTGATTTGAAAAGTAAATTTCAACAATTTGGGCACGTTGTTCAATTGTGTATTGCTCCATTATAAATTATCCAAGTCTTCTTTACAAAATACTGAAAAGAAAAGAAAAAAAAAATTATAATAAAAAAGTTATAAGGAATTCACACCACTTCGGTCTTTCTGGGCCACCCTGTATATGGAAATGTATGTTATATGATATACAAAACTTTATATGTACTTATGTTCATCTAAATGTGATTAAAAAAATCTGTCATCAACATTTGAATTTTAGATTTGTTAAGGCTTCCGATAATAGATACGTTTTTCTATATCAGCAAGTTCATGTGAATAACAATTTTGTGCTAAAAAAATACCGAAGTACATTCAGACAATCTTCGTTTTCTTCATCTTCGGAAGAGTCTGAGGACGAAATATGTTCAATTTCTTCAATTATCTCCTGCTCTGTAAGTATTCCACAACATGAAACATGACTTTCCTGCCGCAAAATATTTTTTTTACGTTTGTCGAGCAAAAACACATTAAGTAGACGGAAACATTTAACCAAAACATTTGTTCGTGTTTTTTGCAATGCGAAATAATTAAGCGGGTGACGCAATTAAACGGAACTCAACTAAACGGGTATTTTTACGTAGACAGTTATGCGGAATAATTTCGTTCCATGATCTTAAGTGCAATAAAACGGGAAACTCAATTAAGCGGGTCTCAATTAGCCGAACACGGTTGTAATTGCATTTTTGCATTACTTTCCGATATTTTAGAGACCTGCGACCGGTTTCATAAGAAAGTTGAAGTTTTTTACATTCAAATCCAAAAAAAAGTGATTCATGGAATCACACTTGGTCCAAAATTTCAACTAAGTCTGGAAAACAAACTGAAACTAAATAAAGCTATTTTAAATCCTATATGGACTTATGGAGCGCAACTTTGGGGAACAGCAAGTGCCTCAAATATAGAAATATTGCAAAGATACCAGTCCAAAACTATAAGGCTTATTGTTCAATCTCCTTGGCATATTTTCAATGATGCCATACTTAAGGATCTAAATATACAAACTGTTACAGAGGTAATAAATTCATAGAGCGAAAAATATTTAAGTAGACTAAGAGCAATCATGTAAATCCTCTGACTATTGTGTTATTAGACGATACTGATGAAATTCGAAGACTTCAAAGATACCATGTGTTAGATCTACCTTTCAGAAGTTAATTTTTTTTTTTATCTAAATCAATATTTTTCTTATTATTATTTTTTGTTTTTTTATTGTTTTCTTTTAAATTGATGCTAAAACTTTAAATTTAATAATTACTAAAACTTAAGTTGCTGTTATTGGAAATATAAGATGGACTAAATCTGTTTTTTTTTTCTGTTAAATTTGGAAAGGATGAAATCACACACATTAGGTGAGTTTTTTTATGCAGGCTCACATATGTAAATGCAGTGCAAATGCAAAGAACTCTTCCCCTTTTAATCTTAATAAAACCCCTAAATTGAAAATATGTAACGCAGAATAGAGTTAATGACAGCTTTACCAATTTAAAGTATCTTCCAAAAATAAAACAGTTCTTATATTTGCCATTTTCCATAAATGTAAATGTACATGCCTGAAGTATAGTTAAAATTTTCTTTGTACCAAAGCAGAAAAAATTTATTTGTTATTTGGCTTTTTGAAAATCCCACATCTGATGCGGAATAAAGTCAAGAATAATTTTTTAAACTCTTTATTGGCTCCGTGCTTACTTCTGAATGTACGAATACCTTTTTTGTTTGTATTTTTTTTTTTAAAAGCAGCCCATTGGAAATAAAGCTATCGGCAATAAAATTGATAATGAAAAGCTTTATATTTCGAATACGAAACATTTTTTGAGCATTGCAACCCGAAAGTACTTGGTGCTACTGTAAGAACATTCGCTAGTGACAGATTTTGGAAAATCGTCGCATTCATTATTGAGAATGCGAGTTCAGCCAACAGTGGAGTGCTCCGCGTGATTCCGCTTTTTAAAATTTTTATCATGCACTATTCGACTTTAGATAATAGCGAGGGTATTATCGGCGCTAATATGAGCTGATAAGTGAACCCAAACTCATCCTTTGGATAATAGTGTGCGTTCAAGATAAATGGCGAGTGGAGTGAAATCTTTCATGTAAAGGATGGTTAAATTTAAATTTAAGGGCCGATGTTGATTTTGAATAAAACACAAACTATTTAGGAAATTATTGTAATTTTATTTTATTATGATGTATTGGTATTACTCAATTATGTATGGAACAAAATATCGGCCAAATGGGCGCCGCGACCTCGGCGGCACACCTCCATCCGATGGTCCAAATTTTCGATGACGCTGAGGCATAATGGAGGTTCTATGCCGTTAATGTGCCGAATTATCTGATCCTTTAGGTCTTGAATTGTTGCTGGCTTATCGACGTACACCTTTTCTTTCAAATAACCCCAAAGAAAAAAGTCCAACGGTGTCAAATCACATGATCTTGGCGGCCAATTGACATCGCCATTACGTGAGATAACACGGCCATTGAATTTGTTGCGCAAAAGAGCCATTGTTTCGTTAGCTGTGTGGCAAGTGGCACCGTCCTGCTGAAACCACTTATCGTCCACATCCATATCTTCCAATTCGGGCCATAAAAAGTTCGTTATCATCTCACGATAGCGAACACCATTCACAGTAACTGCCTGACCGGCCTCATTTTGGAAAAAATACGGCCCGATGATGCCGCCAGCCCATAAACCGCACCAAACAGTCACTCTTTGTGGGTGCATTGGTTTTTCGACAATCACTCTTGGATTCTCATTCGCCCAAATGCGGCAATTCTGTTTATTGACGAATCCACTGAGGTGAAAATGTGCCTCATCACTGAAGATGATTTTCTTCGAAAATTGATCATCCACTGTTGGCATTTCTTGCCACCATTCTGCCCATTCACGACGTTTGGAATGGTCAAGAGGCTTTAGTTCTTGAGCCAATTGCACCTTGTAAGCGTGTAAATGCAAGTCTTTATGCATAATGTTCATCAACGACGAGCGTGAGAGGTGCAATTGTTGGGAACGACGACGAGTTGAGGTGGACGGCTCTTCAGCCACACTATCGCGAACAGCAGCAATATTTTCTGCAGTACGAGCTGTACGAGCATGCACTGGTGTTCTCACATCTTCTACAGACCCGGTTTGCTCGAATTTTTCCACGATTTTTGCGATTGTACGCACATTTGGACGATGAAATTGACCAAAAAAATTACGAAGTGCACGATATGCATTTTGATTTGAACTCCCATTTTCATAATAAGTCTGGATAACTTTAACACGTTGTTGGATTGTGTATCTCTCCATGGTTCAAATTGAGTAAGTCTGAAATAGAGAAATGTTAAATAAAATAAAATCGGAAAAAAACTTGGCGTTTAGGTGTGGTTCACATTCAACATCGGCCCATACAATTTAACCACCCTTTATTAGAGATTGACAGAGCTACTAATTTGTGTATTGGTCGATTGATAACACCATTGAGTTTTTATGCCGGGCACCTGACTTCACCCCCAAAACTCTCACACTGGGATTTTGTAAGCTAACTCATAATAAAGCTTGCATTTTTCCAACTCATTTTCGACTCACTGACAAAATAACTAAAATGTGATGCAGAGGTGAGCTGGTTAGAAGTCGTTACCCTTTGGAATGTTAAATTAACTTAAAAAAACAACGATTTCTCCTATTCTTATGCGTAATAAATAACAATCGTATGATCCATAAACTAACTCAAAATTATCTACTTGTGAAACCTATGCAGAGCGAGTGAATAATGATTCATTCGTAGGACATTGCAGGAATAGCGCTTACCATAGAAAATTAGTTAGTGGTTGAGTAACCTATAGCTCATCTCTTATCTACCATGATCCAGCTTTTAGTTAATTCAAATCCCGACAGAGTAGATTCAGTATTCACATCTACAAGGAGCTTCCAGTTACTACGTTTCTGTAGTTCTCCTGTCGATCATTGAATACGTTCGGCATTGGAACCAGCGCCTGAACATACATTCTATACTCATACGAGTAAATTTGCAGAATATTCGTATGACAAAAGTTAAGTAGCCGCATTTTTATTTTAGAAATATCTGTATTGAAAAGAAACTCAAAAAAAAAATAATTTAGATACTATTTCGAACGCGCAAAACGAAACAAAAAGATCCTTCTTCTTTGTAATCGAAAAAAGCAAAAAGCGAAAAAGCAAATATTTATGCGTCTTAATACGTACGTCATGTCCTTTTAACCGATTGAAAGGTTTTGCTTTTCAACACGTTGAAAAACTAATAAAACTTACATATAATATATGTATAATAGATTTGTTGTTAACACATATAAAAATAATGTTTTTGAATGCACATTTGTATATACATACATATATATGAACAGGGTGTTTTTTTTAGAGGTATAGAACTTCGAATTGAAATAAAACACAAGAAAATCGTTTTAATGTCCATCAATTTGGCTTTATTGGAAGGATAATTTTATGCCATTAATGTTTAAATATGATTTCGGGCATGTGGCCGCCGCGGCTGGCTCGAATAAAGCCAATTCTACAGGTCCAATTTTCAACCACTTTTTCGAGCATATGGGGCCGTATGTTGGCAATAACGCCACGAATGTTGGCTTCCAAGTCCCCTAACGTTTCTGGTTTGTTGGCGTAGACGAGCGACCTCACATATCCCCAAAGAAAATAATCCAATGGTGTCAAATCACACGATTTTGGTGGCCAATTGACAGGTCCATTCCGCGAAATTGTGCGCTCATCGAATGTTTCCTTCAATAAATCGATTGTGACGTGCGCTGTGTGGCATGTAGCGCCGTCTTGTTGGAACCACAACTCATCCACATTCATGCCATCCAATTCGGAACAAAATAGTTGGTTTTCATGGCTCTATACCGGTCTCCATTAACGGTAACTGACTCTCCAGCATTATTTCGGAAGAAGTATGGCCCAATGACTCCACCAGCCCATAGAGCACACCAAACAGTCAATTTTTGTGGATGTAATGGCGTCTCAAGGGTCTCATGTGGATTCTCTTCACTCCAAATGCGGCAATTTTGCTTGTTGACGTAGCCATTCAACCAAAAATGAGCCTCATCACTGAACAAAATTTTGCGATGAAAATCAGCATCGAGATCAATCTCATTTTCGGCCCATACACCAAAATCACGACGCATTGCATGGTCTCGCGGCTTTAATTCTTGCACAAGTCGCAAGCCAAGATCTTTGCGCAAAATCTTCCATAAAGTTGATGGACAAAGCTCCAATTGCTGTGCACGGTGGCGAATCGATTCATTCGGGTCCTCTTCAACACTTTGCTCTACAGCGGCAATTGTTTCTTCGGTGCGCACTGTTCGACGTCTCTGCGGATGCGTATTATCACATAGAGTAAACGTAGTGCGAAAACGATCCATGGTTAACCGAATTAATTGCTCTGATGGACGATTATGTCGACCATAAAATGGACGGAGCTTGCGGTAAACTTCGCGAACTGAACCATTATTTTCGAAATAAATTTGCACGATTTGCAAGCGTTGTTCTTTTGTCAACCTGTTCATGATGAAATGGCAAACCAAACTAAATATTAATCACTTGACAGCTGACAAAATGGCCGCCAGTTAAAAAAGTGATGCCAACTTAAAGTTCTATACCTCAATAAAAAACACCCAATACATGCGAGTGGGAATGTATTATTTTACAATATGCGATTCTGTTACCAGCATATTGTTAGTGGTTTTCAAATGAAATTTAAGACAAATGCACTTCAAATGAATTTTAGCATTTTTGCTCCCGTGAACAAAATACATGGCATATTTTTTTTAAATATAATAAGCAAACATAATACTCTTTGCTTTAATTATAAAAAATATATATTTTAAATATTAAGAAGAATGGATATTTTTTAAAAAATACGTGCATGAGTGCAGTTGCAAGAAGATCTCATATCATACCGACTTAGTTTGAGGATTATTGTAACATATATGACATGTCTATATAATGCACTCATTTGCTTCCAAAGGAAACTGTTGAAATATTTAATCTGGAACGATATGCTTGAGGGTTACTAATGGTGTGATAACCATTTAAGTGAACAAAAATTATTATTTATATGTATGTCTCGCTCAAGTAACCATTACTTATATAGGAAGTTAAAAACTTAATGCAATTACCTTTAATTGGGCTACATACTCAACTCTAGCTTAAAAAACACATGTTCCCAAAAAAATTGTACTTCAAAAATAAATTAAAGTCAGTTGTTCTTAATTTTAACAAAATTATATGAATGTTTTAATTCATATAACAAAATTTTTCATCAACCTGAATGGACAAATTTGTTGCTTAAAAAATATGTATGTATGTACGTACACATATTTTTTAAATAATATGTTAGTTTTTAAAAGTTTTTACATATTTTTACATTCGATTGTGTACAATTTGTTTTTAAATAACTATTCGAATAAATCAAATTTGAATCAGTTACAGATCCAACATGTGCTTTTTTGCTTTTAAAAATTGCCAGTTCAAATGCTAATTATTTGAGGTGGGGCGTTACGCTCTTACCAAATAGCCTTCATACATTTACAAGTTTATTTATACTGAGACCACCGATTCGTTTAATCAAATTTTATCCTGCGGAAAACCTTATAGTAGTCCTCGAAGAACAGTTTTTTTATAAACCCAATAAAAAATTAAATTAAGTACATTAAAATTAATACTCTTTGAGTGAGAAGGTTTCAAAATAACATGTATTGTTCATGTATGTATGTGGAAGTAACAACTTACGGAGCTTTCTAGAAACTTAAAACTCTGTTATCAGTTTTCCTAGAACTCATTAGAGAATGAGATGAAGTTGTTTGTTTCTTACAGAGGTTTTGCATTTGTACCATCGAAAGTACAATATGGTAAACATGGCTCTTTTTGTATGTATGTATATTATTTTCCATATTTGTTCGCGGCCACAAACCATAAGTTTTCTTTTCTCTTTTTATTTTTGCACATTTCTGTGCAGAAACCAATGTACAAGAAAGAAAGTAACTTCTTCCAACCCATCATTTCTTTGCATATTCATACTCTAAAATTTGATAGTCTAGACGAGGACTTAAAAAGCACCATAGGAGCACAAACCTATTTTTAATTGAAACATAATGTTATATGTATATCAGCTGCCTTACACCGTTACTGTATTAAGTTTCTATTGTTGGTATATGATTTTTGGGTCGTGGAAAATCTAAAAAAAGATCCTCATTTCTGAAAGCCTTCATGCCTGTTTATAAAACTTTAAGGCCATTTAGTCTTTGGGTTGTTTGTGGTTGAGTATCAATATTTGTACGATAAATATACATTTCGCGGAAGTCAGATTTAATTCTGCAACCAACTACCAACTGGAAGCATCGCAATGAAAATCACAGCTCGAAATTATTTCTCTTTCAATATGATGTCGGGCATAGACACAAAATAAAATTGTAATATTTAATGAAATTATTTGGCTTCAAATGCTATAAAAACACTAAAACACTCTCTTATAAATGTTACAGCATTAAAAATTATAACTACTTTCTTCTCACAAGAAAAGGAATAGTTCCACAAACTTGTGCTGAATTGTTAACACATATTCTAAGCCCATGAAGCAAATAAAAAATTAATGGCAATAAGAAAATCTGAAGAATACATTTTGGCTCCCTGATGAGTTGGTGCAAATATGTAATTTTGTACCCTCTCCCTTCGGCTTCATCTCACTGACTCCAGTCTTCCTCTCCTAGTGTTACAGTTGATGTAAAGTAATTAAAAACATATTAGTATAAAAATAGAAAAGACACATCTTTAACAAAGCAAACGGTGCTAAGCAAACTAAAAATAAACCTAAAAAAATCTAACCTTATATAAAAATGTAGTAGCTTTAGCAAATAAATTACTTTTTAATTTATATATTTTTAACTCTGTTTACTCTATTCACTCTTGATTTTCCTTTTATTCTTGTTTTTCATACAATCAATTAAATTAATTAATGCACGCCGACGACTTCAACTGCTGGCTTCGTTACTTTATACAACTCAAACACTTACACTGTTACGGTGTTGCTGCCTTCAAATGCATCCCTCGTACCGATTTGTCTGTGTTGGATCTCGCTCGAAATCGGATGTGCTCAATTATGTGCGCATGAATGTAAATGGTCATGCAAAACTAAAAACACAAATATGTTCGCGTGAAAAACCAACAACAGAACGGTGGCGCCAAAGACGGGTTGGATATGAATATTGGACCAGCTTGGCAAAAAGGTTATACTGGAAAGGGTGTAGTTGTTTCAATATTGGACGATGGCATACAAACAAATCATCCCGACCTTGCACAAAACTATGTAAGTTCATATACGTATATATGTATGTATGTATATATCTTTTCTTTCTTACACATAATCAGTATTCCACAAAAACGAACGCTGGAAATATTTGCTTTTGATTAAAAAAAAATTATCTAGCAAAAAGAAAAAGCAGAAGATAACTTTGTAAAGAAGCTGTAAAAAGCAAGCAATTTGAAAAGAAATACAAAACCTGCAAATTAGTTTAAAATACTTGTAGTCATTTGCTTGTTGTTGTTTTATATCTTGCATAAAACAACTCTTTATTAAACACTCAGTTAAGAAGTGATTCCTAGCACCACTCCTCCAAAATTAAAACGTTTAAAAGTTCATTTCTATGCAAAAATTAAAAAGCACTCTTGAAAAAGTAACTTAAACAAGCACTTCATGCACGAGTAGCATCGGGAAAAATTTCATTCAAAACAATGTTTTCATATACAAAACGCTGTCTCAAAACGACCTTTTACCTATTTATGTATATGAAAAAAGAACAATTTAAGAAATATACCCTTTAAAAAGTGCATTAAGTAATTATTTAAGAAACGGCTTTTTAAAAAATTACGTTTTTAAAAATTACGCTTAAAAAAATTACTTAAAAAAGAGTACCGTTTAAAAAAATAACCCTTTAACAGAAAATACTTTTCAAAAAGTCTTTAATTTTCTATGTTTATTATTTTAACTAATCTGAATGATCTTCAAACACACGACCACGGTATATAAAATATTAATTTTCTTTATTGTGTTGTATTGTGCGTGTTGTTGACGCCCAGTTTAGAAAGTCGATCGTTTTACTGTCACATTGCTGGAAGGTCTCAACCTGTCTGAACTAGATTTTAATGCCCTTGTTACCTGACATTTGTAAGCTGGCACTCATATTGTGTTGAAAAGTTTTGCGGCACATTTCCCCATTTGAGTACTTCTGTAATGTTGTTATAAAGATTTTTTAACCCGTAGTTTTTAAATTAATTACTTAAAAAGTAATTAACTAGCGTTTTCTTTTCGGCTATACTTTGCCTCCATATGAAATAAAATATTGTATGTTATCAGACAAGCGTCAAACTCTGTAGAGTAGAATAAAGTACTTTAATTTTCTGACTATTTATTTTATAAAATTTGTGAAATTTACCTTGACAAAGTTTTATCACAATCAGACAAAAAGAGATTATACAAAGTTTTAGCAGTCTTAGTATCTGTATCAGTATATTAAATAAATAATAATATAAATAACAATATTTCTCTTAAAGCAAATTTAGCACTTTCTTTTAATTTTGCATGTACTAAAATTAATTCAGCAATGCCCATCACTATGTCGAAAAGCTCAACAATGTTCATCTTGTCCTTTCAGTTTAAAATATTACGCACTTATTTATTTGGTTGGTATGACGCGTTTCTACAAAACCGTGTGTACTCACACGTATCGCTTCGTGTTCCTTCCGTCAACGTTGGCCTAACCAGCCCCTTACTATCTATACTACGTCTACGTATGCTGAAAGTATTGTGAAATCGAATGTGTAGCTTAAAAATGGGAGTACAAGGTCACGACACATTTTTTTGCACTTACATATTTTGCAGAGGAAAAAAATAAATGAGAACAGCTGTTTTAAAAAATTAACAAATTGTGCGCTATATTTTTCTTTGGTTATGCTATTTGTTAACACAAAAAGGTTCCCCCAATTTAATGGAGTGTGATAGTTTTTGAAAAATCCAAGCAAAAAAAAGAGCCTGTGGACTGCCAAATTTCTTCTGCACTTCTCTCAATGTCGAACTTTCTGATTACGGGATGCTATCGTTCTCTTCTATAGGGTGTTTTTTATTGAGGTATAGAACTTTAAGTTGGCATCACTTTTTTAACTGGCGGCCATTTTGTCAGCTGTCAAGTGATTAATATTTAGTTTGGTTTGCCATTTCATCATGAACAGGTTGACAAAAGAACAACGCTTGCAAATCGTGCAAATTTATTTCGAAAATAATGGTTCAGTTCGCGAAGTTTACCTAGATACTTAGATGCTGATTTTCATCGCAAAATTTTGTTCAGTGATGAGGCTCATTTTTGGTTGAATGGCTACGTCAACAAGCAAAATTGCCGCATTTGGAGTGAAGAGAATCCACATGAGACCCTTGTGACGCCATTACATCCACAAAAACTGACTGTTTGGTGTGCTCTATGGGCTGGTGGAGTTATTGGGCCAACATACGGCCCCATATGCTCGAAAAAGTGGTTGAAAATTGGACCTGTAGAATTGGCTTTATTCGAGCCAGCCGCGGCGGCCACATGCCCGAAATCATATTTAAACATTAATGGCATAAAATTATCCTTCCAATAAAGCCAAATTGATGGACATTAAAACGATTTTCTTGTGTTTTATTTCAATTCGAAGTTCTATACCTCTAAAAAAAACACCTATTACATAAGAATTTGAACGTTGAATGAAATTGTAAAAACTTTTTTCTACATACGTATATTCTGTCTTCATTTGCTCTTTCTCAATTTTCGCATTTATCGGAATTGTGTTTATATGTTCAGGGTGCTTAGACTTAGACCAGTGCCACCGAATAAACGCACAAGTAGCAGTTTGAGTCGAAAACCTTGACATGCTACAAACTGCGATAATTTTCAGTTTAACTGGAGAGCAAATGTGAGGAAATGAAAAGGATTCGGATGTCGTTGTCATATGCAGTGAGTCGTTTTCAAACTCCTTTCAGTGTTTCAAGAGCGACAAAAATCTGTCGGGCAGTTAGTTATTTTGGTCGCTTTTTTACCCCTTAGTTTATAAAGTATTAACTGTAAGCATGTTGATAGATAAGTTGATGAGAACACATGGATGGAGAGGATATGTGAAACCTTGAAAGCATTTCCCTTTTCTCATGAATTTACTTAAGTTCACTTCATTTGTCCAAACTAATTTATTTATTATATTTGCAGAAAAAATTATTCAAAGTTGATTTGTTTCCACTTTTTCTCTTGCTTCTGATAAATTACTTTCCCATTTCAGCTTATTTCAAGTTATCTGTCGTTTTAACAAATAAACTTTGCCAGTTCAATATTTTTTCGTTACGCCCTTGAAAATCAATTTTCTTCATTACTTGTTTACAAACTATGAAATTCTTACATCCTGCTGTGTCTGTCACATCCTCGTCTTCATCCTTAACTTCACGCTCTACAAACCTTGCAGTTCATATGGAAGAAACAAATTTATAAATAAATTGAAACTTTTATATTATTTGTTTCTTTTACGTTTTTAATCTAACAGACAGCATGATAACTTTATTTATAATGGAAATGTATTACCATAAGCACTAAAGGATGGTGTTCATTTATTTTCTTTTCTTTGCCCTCAATACACTCTCTTTTTCATATGCTCGGCTACAGTCTTGGTAAAAATACTAAGTGATCGTTAACTTAATGGTAACAAAAGGTGGTTATCGACGTACTACATTAAGCGATAATATTTACAGGTTTCATTTTTCTTGGATTTTCGACTCATGGAAAACATTTTCAACAAATACTTTGTTTTTTTCCTATCCCTTTCTACAAAAGTATATTCAAACGTATCGAATGGTTTCAATGAGAAGAAGTGCTCGAATGTTCGTACGGATCATTAAGTGCCAATTATGCAATTTCTTCTTAAATTACCTTCGTTACAGGCAGTACAGAGTCGTATATTACTTAAACATCAATGAATCCTGCGTGATTCAAGCAGGTCTCTAGTTTATGAATACTCGAAGCAACCCACTAAAGGTTTCTTGTTATTTTAAATCCAAAAACCAACAAATCCCCCAAATTGTCTCGATCTATAATCATTCTTTAGACATACATATATTTGAGAAAATAATTATAGAAAAACTTGTAACTTTGCTCTTCCTTTTCAACAAGTTGGTTTCCACAAACATCAAAACACAGTATAGAGTCTATACTATAGACACTCGTTCGGAAAAGACACACAAAGATAATCTCAAATTTTAATAATAGAATAGACTTCTGCTTCATATAACAGCTGCGTGCGACTCAGTGTAGAACTTTTCCAGGCGGTGTAAAGCATGTAATTTGTCTCAAACACCTGTTTTGTCTTAATTAAAAAATTTTAATTAAGTTTAAATTTGCATTAATATAAATAAATAAAGAGTATGTGAAATGTTACCCAGGATTTGTTTATGGGTATGGGTGATATAGATGTAAATATATCATCTATTATAAGAAATATCAAATATGTGACCAAGATGATGGGATGCTTGGAAGGCTTACATCAGTCAAGGGCACTTTATTACTCAAGAATAGCTCAAATATTTTGTAACTTTTAATTTCAATCAAAATAGTATTTATAGAATTAGAGTTTGCAGTCCGTATTTATGATTTTTTATTTTTTTTATTAAAGTTTAATACGGCAAATTTCCAATCCTTTAAATGAAATCCTTTAATGATTTCTAAATAAATTGCAATTTTTTAAGAATATCACATGAGTTGTGGTTTTATTATATGTGAGTATTTATTTAAAATAATCATGGGTCTATAGTGGCCACCATTGACTGTTATACCAATTATACCACCAGCCCATAAAGCACACCAAAGAGTCAGTTTTTCTGAATGTAACGGTGTTTTAACACACATTTAAGAATTGCCATCACTCCAAATACAGCAGTTTTGTTTATTGACGTGTTCAGTCATACAAAATAGAGCTTCATCACTAAAAAAATCGCTTACGAAAATCGTGAGCAACGGCAATTGAGGGCATTCACCGAATCTACGCCTTGCTGGGTCTATTCATGTTGTAATGCCAAACCAAACTAAACATAAATCACAAAAATGCCGCCAGTTAAAAACTTGTTGCTATTTATTATTTTTTTTTATAACTAACTTATTATTTTTATTTATAACTTATTATTATTATTAATAATGTGTTTCTGCTCTATAGTACGTCTTATGCGATTTGTAGAAACATTAACTACGAGAATAAGCCGCAAGAAGGCTTTTACAAAAATTAAAATTGAATTTTTTGCCACACAAACTTCTTTAAGGGAGCAAGTTTTACCTGGACGTACTTCAACCAAAACACTTGGCTTATGTCGCTACATTGAATTTTCAGGTAGCTCCAAACCTTGAACTGGAGGGGAGAATGCATGGTAATTTGTTGTTCAATTACTGTTTAACCACTTATCAAAGATTTTTTTAAAGGGGAGCAACAATCATGATAGTTGCTCATTTATGCGATCTGTTCTTCATCGGGTGAGGACGTCCCAATTTACAAACTCTGAAAACTTTTATAAATAGCTGTGTTTCCTTTTTGATACTCATTGATTATAAAGCTTGTTTTGTAACGGGTTTTCATGGCTTTCCATTAATTTAAAGAGTTTTCTTGTATAATTTATGTAAATGAGAAAATCCAAAATTCACCGTCTTTTTTTAAATGGTGAAATTGTCAAAGTATTTACTCACCTTTTTATTGTTTATGAAACTATTATTCCAAAGGAGAAAACATATGTATGTGTGTATGAAAACATAAGCGAGTGAGGTAGTAGACTATACCACCAATAATCCAAAGGTCATAGGTTCGATTCCTACAGAATATTCTGGTGAAAAACAGTAGCCAAAATTCTTTTAATTAAAAACAATAACAAAAAACACATAATAACAATGATACATACATAAATAAATACAAGCAGTCAATAACCCAACAATCATGCCCAAATAAATGTTTGACTGTAAATTGTCGAATGTATGTATATACAATGGCCACTGAATAGTCAGAACAACATCAGCCAAATTCTGACATCCTTGTCTCTGCAATATAGAATAAAAAAATATCGAAACTCTATTTTCCTGTTCCCCATAAACCAGTTCTGGTAGAATGCACTGCATGTGTTGGAATCGCCCCTAAGTACTGGTCGCAAAAAACAGGCGTTTTGTTATATATAGGGTGTTTTTTATTGAGGTATAGAACTTTAAGTTGGCATCACTTTTTTAACTGGCGGCCATTTTGTCAGCTGTCAAGTGATTAATATTTAGTTTGGTTTGCCATTTCATCATGAACAGGTTGACAAAAGAACAACGCTTGCAAATCGTGCAAATTTATTTCGAAAATAATGGTTCAGTTCGCGAAGTTTACCGCAAGCTCCGTCCATTTTATGGTCGACATAATCGTCCATCAGAGCAATTAATTCGGTTAACCATGGATCGTTTTCGCACTACGTTTACTCTATGTGATAATACGCATCCGCAGAGACGTCGAACAGTGCGCACCGAAGAAACAATTGCCGCTGTAGAGCAAAGTGTTGAAGAGGACCCGAATGAATCGATTCGCCACCGTGCACAGCAGTTGGAGCTTTGTCCATCTACTTTTGTCCATCAAAAATTGGACCTGTAGAATTGGCTTTATTCGAGCCAGCCGCGGCGGCCACATGCCCGAAATCATATTTAAACATTAATGGCATAAAATTATCCTTCCAATAAAGCCAAATTGATGGACATTAAAACGATTTTCTTGTGTTTTATTTCAATTCGAAGTTCTATACCTCAAAAAAAAAAAACACATATCCATTTTAAATTAACATCCACTAATTAAATAAATTATTTTTGTTTTAAAATCGTGTTGATGGAGAAATATTTATAAAGTAGAGCTGTGCCCGGTCTTTCATTTTCGTTCAATTATCAAAGACTGACCCGTTCGTTCATTTCGGTCAATCAGTCACTTTGAACAAACAGTGCGATTAAGTACGGCAACTCTTACAAGTAACGGGTGGTTAAATTTCAAGGGCCGATGTTGATTTTGAATAAAACACAAACTATTTAGGAAATTATTGTAATTTTATTTTATTATGATGTATTGGTATTACTCAATTATGTATGGAACAAAATATCAGCCAACTGGGCGCCGCGACCTCGGCGGCACACCTCCATCCGATGGTCCAAATTTTCGATGTCGCTGAGGCATAATGGAGGTTCTATGCCGTTAATGTGCCGAATTATCTGATCCTTTAGGTCTTGAATTGTTGCTGGCTTATCGACGTACACCTTTTCTTTCAAATAACCCCAAAGAAAAAAGTCCAACGGTGTCAAATCACATGATCTTGGCGGCCAATTGACATCGCCATTACGTGAGATAACACGGCCATTGAATTTGTTGCGCAAAAGAGCCATTGTTTCGTTAGCTGTGTGGCAAGTGGCACCGTCCTGCTGAAACCACATATCGTCCACATCCATATCTTCCAATTCGGGCCATAAAAAGTTCGTTATCATCTCACGATAGCGAACACCATTCACAGTAACTGCCTGACCGGCCTCATTTTGGAAAAAATACGGCCCGATGATGCCGCCAGCCCATAAACCGCACCAAACAGTCACTCTTTGTGGGTGCATTGGTTTTTCGACAATCACTCTTGGATTCTCATTCGCCCAAATGCGGCAATTCTGTTTATTGACGAATCCACTGAGGTGAAAATGTGCCTCATCACTGAAGATGATTTTCTTCGAAAATTGATCATCCACTGTTGGCATTTCTTGCCACCATTCTGCCCATTCACGACGTTTGGAATGGTCAAGAGGCTTTAGTTCTTGAGCCAATTGCACCTTGTAAGCGTGTAAATGCAAGTCTTTATGCATAATGTTCATCAACGACGAGCGTGAGAGGTGCAATTGTTGGGAACGACGACGAGTTGAGGTGGACGGCTCTTCAACCACACTATCGCGAACAGCAGCAATATTTTCTGCAGTACGAGCTGTACGAGCATGCACTGGTGTTCTCACATCTTCTACAGACCCGGTTTGCTCGAATTTTTCCACGATTTTTGCGATTGTACGCACATTTGGACGATGAAATTGACCAAAAAAATTACGAAGTGCACGATATGCATTTTGATTTGAACTCCCATTTTCATAATAAGTCTGGATAACTTTAACACGTTGTTGGATTGTGTATCTCTCCATGGTTCAAATTGAGTAAGTCTGAAATAGAGAAATGTCAAATAAAATTCGGAAAAAAACTTGGCGTTTAGGTGTGGTTCACATTCAACATCGGCCCATACAATTTAACCACCCTTTACTTGCTGAAAACAGCTGATAAGACGTCAACGAAAGTGAATAAAACTTGTTTAATGCTTGTGCTGAAAATAATTTATTTTGGAAAAAAGAACGAAACCCGGTCAGTTAAATGACCGGCTCACTCTGTTCATTTGTATGATCCTCATCCATCAACGTAACCTGGTCGTTCGCGATCGACACAGCTCTATTATAAAGTACGTATAAGTTATATTTATTTGGTTCAGAAGCCTTAAAAACCACGATTTTAAGAATTGATTCCATTTTGCTTTCGAGTTATTTGAGCTATTTAGCTATGAGTTTGATATTTCAACAAGTTTTTGCAGACTTGACGAATCATTTTTGGTCTAAATAGTTTCATTTCATTTGAATAATTTTTATTTAAAATCTTTTAAAGCCCTAGGGCACACTTAGCAAGTTAAATACATCGGTATAACAACTACTTTTTACACCAAAAACGCGATCCGAGTACAGACTTAAAATTATTGTTTACGCTTAAGTAGTTATGATCGAAGAAATAATATTGTAGGACTGTTTTGCTTAAATTATTATTATTGGTAGGTAAACTTTACCAAAAATATTTGATATACCAAAAAGTAGGCGTGACCTGGAAACAAATATTGCAGTTTTTATCTTTTAAGACTCCTTGTAAGAAACATTTATGTATCTGAAACGTCAAAATAAGGGAATTGTTCGCTTCTCTTGCATTAAAAATGCATCCGATAATTGGCCCTAGCAGCATTGGCAGTCCTGTGTTCGTGTAGCCTGTTGCTACGAATGTGTTTAATGCAATAAACCGCGATTTTTGTCAATAACAATGTTCGAAATTATTTTCAACTTCACTATTGTTTGTTTTCCAGCGGGAAAGTACAACTCCTAGCCAGTTTTTGAAAAGAGTTTTAGTAAAAGCCGGAAGGATGTCAAATGAACATCAACAAAAATAAATTAATTCTAAGACTTTCGTGGCTCTGTTTTAAAAAAATGTTAGTTTTTTAAGGCCAACTTGTATGTATGTAGTTTAAAAAGAAAAAATATGTGAATCCTCTCTTTTTCAAAAATTGAAGTTCGTCTTGTTTAATAAAGCCAAAAAAACTGATAGAAATCGTTACATTTTCTAGTGAAACTTCAACCATTTCAATTAAGACTGTCATATTTCAAGTTATTTTGAAGTAACTTATTGGGTCAGGAATAACTTTATTAAGAAGAGGAAATCAAAATTTTGTACCGTTTTCTATTTGTATTTTACTTGAACAAAATTTAAATCCTCTTACTGTTCGTGCGTAAATAAAAACTTTTTTATTACCTTTAAATTAAAGTAATAGGACTGTTTCTAATTAAGATTTTAAAACCTTGTACCACTTCTGTTCCCCAAAATTATTTCGGAACTCCCTCTTCCTTCTCGATGGCTTTTAACAAGTTTGTTTTTGCTATTCATTGGTTACTGAAGAGCTCAACTTCCTCTTTTTATATTAATTTTTTAAAAGGATTCGTTCTTACAGACTAAAACACCTTTGATTACAGTTTGATATTGAGTTATTTCGAAATTTCATCATTTTATTTAAGTTTATGTTTTTTGACATTTATATTTGTTTCATTGGTATTGGTTGCATCACAATAGCTGCCATACTTAAATAGCTCTAGCTAGAGTTTAAAGAACCGAAGGAACTATATAAGAACTAACGATACTTCATGTTAGGAACTGCCATTTTAAGCTTCATCCCCCTTTAAACCATAAGGTTCGTCCGAAAATCTGGCTCCTAATGTATTACATCCCATTCGTATTATGATTTAATTCAATATCATATGATGTATTTTTATTTTGAATTTTTCTTCAACACTGTCTTATAATATTTCTACAATCAATGCTCGTCATGACAAACTTTAAGGAACTATTTTATTAATAGATATTATGATATTTTTAATCTTTAAAGTGGGTTCTTTTTATCAACAATTTATAATAAGTGTGGAACATGAAAATGGTCCCTGTGCACATTAAAGGAAATGGATATGGAAGGCAAACTATATCATATTCCTAAAGCACCTTAGAAATTTGTTGTGGCAAATGAAATTGGAATACAAACAAAACTCTGGAATTACAGACCAACTAGCGTACCGGTAGGCTTAATGCAAGTAATGAATGGTTGGAAAAATAAAAAAAAAACCAAGAAGACTTCTAAAGCAGGCGTGTGAGCAACTACCATCAAGAGCTAACCTGGTAGAGCCATGTAAAAAGAAATATATGGACGAAGAAACTCTTCATTGAACGTTTGCAACCGTGCAGAAACATAAGACTATCAGAAATTTCTTTTTGCCATAATAGAAATTTGACTGCATTTTCATTTTTATTTTTTAAAATTAATAGATATGTACGAGTATAATAAATGTTTCGATATACATAGAATCATAGACTTAAGAAATAGAATAAAACGTATTTAAAGAAAGAGAAATTTGTGCAGAAAAGTATGAAAAGCAGAAGCCAAGACTTTTTGTTTACCCCTCTTGCTTCTCATCAATGTAAAATTATCAGCTCATGTTTCATATTCATTTGAAGCTGCATACATATTTTGTTGGTTTACACTTCCGTTTTAACCAAAACACGTGGTATTTTAACTTCAGAAAATACAAAAGTGAATTGTTAATGTAATTGTTAATTTAACACATCGAGTTGTTGAGTTCATAGTTTATTCTATTGATTTCAATGCTGCATAGCCTGATAGTGTCAAGATCTTAAATAATATTGTAGATGGTATTATACTCGATGATGGTGCACTCAGCATCATTTAATTAGCTGCTTATTTAAAATTGAATGGCATAATTATACGAGTATGTTATTTTAATTTAAATAATTTAAAAGAAAATCGAATGCAATAAGAATCTTTAATACGAACAGTAGGTTATTTGCTATTATAAAAGATTGTAAATAAACAATGTCGGTAATCATGGAAAGAATAAGGAAAAATATTGACCGTGGACGAAGGGCCAAATCATTATCGTTCTGTAAAATAAACCAATATATAGAAAATATAAAAAAATTTTAAGTAATTTTTGCAGAGCTACGGAAAAAAATGTAAAGGCTTAAAATAAAATGGTCTGTCTCTATTAAAAAATCATTCAGCTGCAATAATTTATTTACTTCAATCGAGTTTTTAACAAAAACAATAACAAAAAAATCTGACTAATCCACCTACATGATCATAATGACAACATGATCTACATAAACGATCAACTTGAAGAACCTTTAAAACATTTCCATTAAACTTTTAATTGGGTCAACTAAAAAACTCATATATTTATAAAAGCCGGAAGTACTTCGTTCTGTTTTTAATTAATATTAAGATTTACCTAATTTCGATTTTTGCTGCTTTATGAACGTCCCCGCAATTTTTTAAGGACACGTTAAATAAACTGTAGGCTCTGGCCTATTCGATACCCCACTCATCGCCATCTGAGTGATCTATTTACCGGTTAGGTTATTACCATCGTAAACATGTTCCACTTATGCTGGACTATTCCTCCACCTTAACATGTGTTTGTTGTATTGAAACTTCAAAGTCTTACTATAAGGGATAAAGTCAAATACTATTGAGAACGCACTAGTACTATATGAACTACTGAGTGGATACTGCACTTGCATATTCCACTTGTTCACTTGGAGACATTTACCCGAAGACCCACTAAAATACTTTGTAATGTTTTCCAGGATGGTGGGCAAAGGTAAGGAAAAATTACGTCAAGGCAAATAGTGTGGGCGCTTTGTAGAAAATGGCAACTTGGAGGTATTTTCAGATCACATTAATGCAGAATTTATCAAAATATCAGAAAGGGGATGGCGTTAAGATCTTGTTCGATCTATTTATAGATCGTTACTAGTAAATGTATTTTAAAACAACCTGAAAACCTAGTACCTTTCAAATGTATCCAATAAAACGGATGCTTTACAAGATAAAAAAAGCTTGAGTTTCCGTTGTCAAACTATGATACAGATGAAGATTTTTAGTAAAGAAAAGCTGACTTTTTATTAAACATTTGCTGTCTATATCACCTATATCTATATGTTGTTTTACAAACTTCATTAAACTGCAATTCGAAATATAAAAAAACGATCACATTAACTTCAAAAAACGTCAATTATTTTCGCAATGAAAATTTTTAAATATTCTTTGAAGCTATTGTAATAATTGAAATGCTAAATACTGTCAATGAAACTTGAAAGAAAATAAAAAAGCTCAGAACTTCCGCTGACTCTTCTTAATAACAACATTAATTTTTTCATCTCAAACTTTGTTTGAATATTATTAATAAGACATTGAAACAAAAAATATTTTCACTTAAAACTAATGTCATTAAAATATTTCAAAAACTAAGTATGAGATGTTTAATACAAGAAGCACCAAACTTGAAGTTTTGTATTTGAGAACATGAAAAAACTGCAAAACTTTTAAATTTTAAGTTTTCTCTCATTTTACTTTTACTCAACAATTTTTAATTTATTTCCCATTAAGACAAGAATTTTTGCAGCGCAAAATTTGAAAGAAAACTAAAAGTTTTATTTCCACTTTGAAACTGTATGAAAATGAAACTCATATCACTGAAAATTTCACATTAAACTTCAGAAATGCAAATGATGTTTCAAAGAGGTTGATAAAACTGAAGATGCAGTATTTGCTTTGGTATGTTTTATTTCAGAGAAAAGTTTTCAGTGGCTGTGCTTTTGTTAAAAATTGTTTTAGGTTGTGAATAAAAACTGGCATAAATTGTCGGATATGGCAAACCTTTGCCCATCATTACTTTTCATCAAATGCGCCCGGACAAAACATCCATTGATACTAGGGTACATATATCTCTCAAGCCGATCGGAAATAACTGCAAAAGGTGTCAAACAAACCTCCATCTGCTATTTCAACTTAAAAATTGCCATTTTTCCTTCGATTTTAGCCAAAAAACTCAAAAGATGTCTTGCTTTTTCGATAAGTGTTATCGGAAAAGGGAACCAACGTCAAGTGTACATATCATGGTTTTCAAAATCTTACGCTGTGTATTTCTTTGTATATTTTTTTAATGGTAAAAAGCAAGACGATAATAGTCAGAAGGTTGTTTATCTTTTTAAGGTATATTACAAATCATGGAAACAAGGAACGAAGTTTTAGGAGAATAATTTCTGCAGTACGCAGGTAATAATTTTTCCCACAGTATCTCAACAAATTAAACTTTTCAAACAAAAATTTAGTTTTTTCTAAAATTATCATTATTCTAAAGAAGTTGTCAACAATCGGAACGAGTAGAATCCCGTATCGCCAACATGCTTAAAAGGTGATACTTGGAGAGCCCAAATGCAGAGGGAATCTACCAGCGATACTATCATAGAGAATACGAGTTTTCACTTTCTTATGCACGGAATATTTTCTGTTTGCTTTATATAGATTGAATGACGTGGAGTACATTGAAATGTTATAAAAGAGCCTTTTTCCATATTTAGAAAGAACTCGTCACAAAATATAATCTTACATCAAGGTAATTCCTTCATCCATAACGGCATTGCCAGGAAAATTTAAGAACTTGATTATAATACTCGTACAGTAGAAATGTTTTTTAAAAGACAGAAAGTTGAATTAAAAATTAATTACAATAACTTCTTAATACTTAATCTTGTTTAATTAATAACATTTCGACATGGTCGTCAGTAGAGTTAATGAAATTAGAAACTTGATTTGATATTTTGTTCTTAAAATATCCTGATAAAAATGTTACATAAAATGGATAATATAAGTTCGCTTTCTTTTTACAATGAACGAAAAAGAACCGCGTCTTTATAAAACGATTATTTGCAAGAAAAATTTATGGCACTGATTGGAAAATGTGCGCCCGAGTGCGAAAATGTGTTTCCGCTCGCAAAACATTTGGCTCCATATTGGCAATTTTTCCCCAATGTTGGCTTTCAAGGGTTGTAAAGTTCGTAGTTTGTTGAGCATAACTCGTAATTTATGGATGGCCAGTTGAAATCTTTAGAACGGAAGACCAGTCGACCTGCTAATTATTGTCTCAAAATTGTTGCCCGACTTGTGTGAGCGCTTGCTCCATCCTGTTGAAATCAATAATGATCGAGACTTAATGCAGCAACTTGTGGCAAACAAAAAATCACTTAACAGCTGCTCGTAACGTGCTGACGCTTGTGACGCGTTGTGCCACGCATTCGAAATAATTCCAATACTTGAGGTCAATTGGGGAAGCTTAAAATCGAGGTTAGCCAAGTCTTTAAAAGCACATTATAAACACATTATTAACTTGATAAGTTTTGAATACGGTGGAAGCACTTCTTACCCACAACGATGAGGTTTTGCACAGGTCCGCAAATTTAAAAATTTTGGCATTCACCAGCTTAGTACTTCAGTTCGGCTTCAGACACATTATATTCCACACGGAAGCTATTTAATATATGTAAATGTTGGATTGTGCGTGTGTGCCAGTTTGCGTGTCTATGTCTATTTTTTGGCTTTAACCAACAAAACTACCTTTTATTTACGACCATCATATAAATAAATTGAAAGTTTTTAAAACAACTTTTATTGTTTTAGTTTTTTACTGTTTTTTGGCCAACCACATAAACAATCAATTTTTGTGTTTAAGCACAGGTAGATACACGTACCTACATTTGTATTTGACTATGAATACCCAGCAAACACAAAAGCAAACTTTTAAAGTAAAATTACTTTATCATCTAATATGAAGCACGATTCTCAAAAGTTTTCAAATTTAAGGCTGAGATTTGAGCTGAATTTTTGTTTTTTTTTTTGTACTGAAAACAACTTTAATCACAATATTCCGAAAATCTTTGAGAACAGTGCTTAAAAGTAATTTGAGCATAAGTGGGATTTTTAACCCGAAAATAATTCGGCCTTTTTGGCAAAAATGCTGCAACAAATATTCACCCTTATTGTGTTTGGCGTAGTCGGAAAACGACAGCTGTCCTAGTTGCAGTCGAATTTACAATTTTATGTTACCGTCTAAAATTTTCGACTAGCAAAATTTTGTAAAAGATTCACAAAGTAAAAGAATACGCTTAATTAAATTATTTTGAAACATCCTGTTAAAGATTTGTCTGTAAAATACGACAATTTATTTTTCAAATCCAAGCATAATTCTTTTTGCAGTTTTACTTTCGCTTGGTTTTTATTTTTTTAAGCGGAGATGTCGCAGGTGAATTACACGTGTTTTCAATGTCGGTGATGTCAGTTATTGTGTCTAAATTTGGTTCGGGATCTGGTGCAATCCTTTGCGTTCTCTTAATTCCAAATGGATATAATGTATAGATCAATTGCTGCTTCTTCGACAGCTGAAAAAGTATTTTGTTATACACCAACTGTTGCGTAGCTTTCAGCTTTGTTATGAGCGAGTTTTTTCTTAAATTTAAATTTAAAATCGGCCTAAACTTTCATCCAACGCTCTCCGGAACGGGATGGAGGACCAATGCAATTTAAATCTTCGGAAACGGTGTTCCACTCCTCTTTAATATTTGTTTTTATTAAACTTTTATGGAAACCCTTTGCCAATTAAGGGTTTTGCTCCATTATTGCTACTAACTTTGCAAATTGTATACACCAGAGTACACAAGTATATAAAAAGAAAATTATATATCAATGATATTAAATTTTTTGCATGCTTACATTTTATTTCCTTCCATTGAAACTATTTCTCAAATAATTTTAATAACGTCGTGATCAAAATGTTTAACGACAGTTTTTTACGCTTTTGACAGAAATTTGAATACCCCAAACACGGCACTGTTTTAAGGTCGTTTTTGTAATAGACTTGAAAATTGTCGTATTCACGGTACCATTTTGAAAAAACGACTAGTTTACGCAAAAACGCCAAAGACAATAAGAGTGATTATCCTCAAGTTGTTTATAGATCCAGCATTTGTCGCTTGAGCAAAAGTTTGTTGTTTGTTCCAAAGCAAACCCCTGTGTTTGCTGGGTGTGTAGATAAAATCATGAGCTTACATGGGCGTACGGATGTGCGTACTGAATAAAGAATTCTATTTGGTAAAATACCATTGCACTTTCTTCCTTTTCACAATTTTTCCAAGCCACACAGAAATGCCATTTATATTATAACTGTAATACGTTTAACCAGAAAAAATTAATTTAACTTTTTTGTTATAAATTTTAGGTGCTTTTGTATGTGTTTATTTCTGTATAAAAACAACAAGAAAGAAAACATCTGCGTTATAGTATTGTGTAGCTCACTTTGCGTGGTTGGGTGTGTGAAAAAAATTTCGATGATAAATTGAAAACATTTGAAACTTCTATTTCGATTATTGAAGGATGTGTTTTCAAATGCAATGATGAAATAGTAAAACATAAATCAATGCAATCAAAGTCAATGTTTATAAAGCAACAACTAAAATAATTTAAAATAAAGTTTAAATGAACTGTTTAATATAAAAGATAAATAGAGAGCCCAGTTCCAGCTGGAACTCAAAGATTAAACACGATTCTTAACTATAACTGAAGTGAACTATATCTTCTTTATGCACCTCCTCTCTTTCTCTTTCCCATTAAATTAACATATGTATTTATATGTACATATGTAGTCTAAATTCGGATTGAAACTACTTTAGTTTGTATTTGTTATTTCAAATTAGTATAAAATATTTAGTTTAGATTAGAATGTAGGAGTTCAATATTAGCACTAGGTACAATAACAGTTTTGATTTTGCAAGCTTAGTACGAATTTTATTTAATACACTTTTTGGTTTAAGATAACAAGACGTCCATTCGATTGAATTCAACTTTTATTACAGCTTTCAACTTTTACAACTTCTTAACAACCGTCTTGTCTTGAACAAAACATCTCGACTTCTCGCATATCTTGTTCGGTGTTGTCAATATTAACTTGTTCCGAATATTGACAACAAAATAGTTAATTCAGGTCATTCCCAATAATTTTCAATAACAGGCAACAGTTTTCACCAAAGAAGATGTATGTGTAGTGTTTTTAGATGATATTCTTCTTTCATCTACAAGTTTTCAGGAATGTCTTGTTGGTATGAGGAAAGTATTTGACAAGTTAAGGAAGCAAATCTAAAGAATTTTAACAAGTGAGCAACCTTTATTTGGTATTACAGTCAAAAAATGGCAAAGCCCCATTAACTTCATATTAATGCTAATCGTTCCGTTTTTAAAATCCGTTTTTAAAATAATAAACAAATATAATAATAAATAAATTGTGATTGAAAAAATGAAACAATGTTACATTAATGATTACCAGACGTTAAAGCAAAAGAACCAAAGCTCAGAATGAGTACAATAGTATCGACAATACCAAAAAAATTAATTTCAACCAATTGTGTTTTTATTAAAACTACAATATATCATGCGAAATATATACATATGTATATGTGTTTCTTCAGTTAAAATAAAATTAAAAATGTTAAATTATACTTTAAAAACTAAACTGATAACATATTTTTTATATTGTATAAGAAATCCCACCTATCGATATTTAGGTATGTATGTATATTAAGAGCGATAAAAACATTTTTACTTTTTGTCTTTTAGAATGTTGAAATTTTAGAGTACCACTAGACATTCTCTTATACTCGGATTTTAATTTATATAGTTATTGGCATTGGTCTTACGCTTCAAATAATAATCCCGATTTATATTCTATAAATCCAAAAGTTTTAAATTCGTTTATTTAATAGATTAGGTTACAACAATTAAAGGGGAAGTTACGTAGGTCCGATCACTTTGGCTTTATAATAAGAAGCCAAAATGTAGTATCATATTAGGGTTAACAAATCGTCGTTTCGATAACTTTTCGATCACTTGAACACTTAATAACAAATTTAAATATTGATTGATTTGTTCACAAATATACTCATGGTATGCATGACGCAGAAACAGACGTTTATCTACGTCCCAACAGACCCAACAGAGCGAGAGCAGCATTCGGGCGCCTGCATTCCGTATGGAGAAGCTCATTCATATCTAGGCGTACCAAGCTAAGAATATTCAACGCTTGTGTAAAGTCAACATTGCTATATAGTAGCGAAACTTGGCGAGTATCTAACACCATCACACAAAAACTTCAGGTATTCACCAACAAATGCCTAAGAATCATATGTAGAATATTCTGGCCTAATACTATCAGCAACGCAGATCTCTGGACCCTTAGAGAAGCAGATGAAAAAGAAAAAATGGGGATGGATCGGCCATACATTGAGAAGGAGGCCCGACAGTATTACAAGAATGGCGCTACATACAACATATTTTGAGCGTACAAATGAAATTTTGAATGCCTTTCAAATTTTAAAAGCGCTGATCAAAATTGGTTTCATTTCGCTATTTTGCCGTCGCTTTACTCATAAAGATTATTTTTAATAACCATAAGTACTTTCGAACGTTATGGAAATTATTCATTAATACACAAGCGCACGCACACACGTATGTGTGGGTGTGTATGGATGGGTGTGTAAATTAAACACAAACATCGTTTAAAATGTAAACATTGGATAAATTAAGGCAAAGGTATATTTTTGTACATCTACATACATACATATGTATGTATGTTCATACTTGCATATAAATATTAATTTTGTAAATTTATTTAATTTTAAATATACACAAATTAAAGATACATATACACACATACATTCACGTATACGTTTCCATTATGTTTATTAATATTATCTGTTTTTATGTTTGCTCAACAGGATCCAGATGCATCATTTGACATTAACGGTAATGATTCCGATCCAACGCCACAGGATAATGGCGATAACAAGCACGGTACCAGATGTGCTGGCGAAGTTGCTGCCGTAGCTTTCAATAATTACTGTGGTGTAGGTGTAGCTTATAATGCCAGTATTGGTGGTAAGTGCACATTATGATTATTAATATGGCAACAATGGTGAAAAGAAGAGGAAAATTTATAAAAATGCATATGTTTAACTATCAATGAATGCCAACAGAAAAAATTGCAAAAATCATCAAAATTCATTAAATTCCATTTAAAAATGTTTCCGAGATTAAAAAATTTGCATATAAACATATTCAGTAATAATGTAATTAATTAGTAAATTCTTCTGCGCTGATTTTTGTTTCTGGTATGAAACTTTTATCGATTAGTTATGAAATTTCGTTGCAAAATTGTTTCATGAAATTAATTAGTGTTGAAACATCTGACGTATATTTTTGGAGATAAAGTGTACCTCAGCAGAACTGCAAAGGCAATTTTACAAACTGTGTTAAAGAAGTATCAAAAGAGAAACAAGAAAAATGTTTTGGTTATTGGGCCCAAGATCAAGTTTAAGGTTAGAAAACAAGATTCTGCTTTACAAAACAATACTTAAACCGATATGGACATATAGCATCCAACTTTAGGGAACTGCAAGTAATTCTAACAGTGAGTACTACAAAGATGCCAGTCAAAAACCCTAAGACTTTTATCAAATGCGTCTTTATCAGCAACAAACAGAGATCTTCGAATTTTATTGGTCAAAGACGAAATAAATAACTTCAGTGAGAGATACCTAAATGGACTAAGTAATCATCCCAACGTGTTAGCAATCAGTCTATTTGTTAAAAGCAATGAAATCCAACGACTTAAAAGACTACATGTACTTAATTAAAAAGTAAATTCTTTTTGTATTTACTTTGTTTTTGGGACAGAGATCTTCGAATTTTATTGGTCAAAGACGAAATAAATAACTTCAGTGAGAGATACCTAAATGGACTAAGTAATCATCCCAACGTGTTAGCAATCAGTCTATTTGTTAAAAGCAATGAAATCCAACGACTTAAAAGACTACATGTACTTAATTAAAAAGTAAATTCTTTTTGTATTTACTTTGTTTTTGGGTCTTAGGAAACTCAATACATGTTATTTAAATGTCATGAAATTGCTTATTATTTTAATTGTAAAATAGATTACAAATAAAACAATATAAAAAAAAATTATGTGCGGAATAAGTTAAAAAAAGATTGTCAGATGAGCAAATTTTTCCCAAAGTACGTTAATTTTGAACTACTGTGACGGATTAGGGAAATGACTGAAGACGGTCTCTTGTTTCGGCAACCCTACATTTTTCATCTCTTCAATGACGAAGTATTATTCATATTTTTAGCTTTTGTCTGAAACTCCATGTTAAATATTTTAACGTTTTTAGAAATATCAGTCCAAATTACACTGTGGAATGTTTTTCAAGTCAAAATGAAAGGAATTTTAAACCATTAAAAAGGTTTGGTCAAAGGTCGAACATTTTCTTACGACCTCTTATATTTTTTTATATTGGTCTTTGTCATTGATTATTTCTCATTCCATTCTCCAAAAAAGGCTTAAATAATTAACTCGCATTAATGTAGCCATGTAGAAAACTAGGCCTGAAAACATTTTTGTTTTGTTTTCTATTTTTCTTGCATTTTCGGCAATATTTCGTGAATAACTTAAAATTTCTGACCGTAACTGATTGCCAAATTAAAACCCAAATATTTTTGAATTGGCAACAATAAAATGATACATTTTTGATCTGACAATTTCAATCCCAGTCAGGGCACTCTGCTTCTGGAAGGGGTCATTCGGTTGGCACGGTAACCAAAACTAGGAAGTTCAGGTATGACTTCCGTTATGCAAGTTCTTCCGAAACCTTCATCAAAGGTCAAATGACAGAAAGGCAACCGCCTTTCTGTGCCCGCCATTGGTTGAGGAGCCTATCCTTGGCTGGAATGTTCTGGCTGTGGCTTAAACCTAAAGGCACAATATTACTTTGAAGGTTGTTGAATATAACATTGAGCTTATTGAATTACAACTAGAAAAAAGTTCACATCCATATAGTAGAGTGGCTAATAAACACGTTTTAGCAAGAAGCATATGGATATTAAGTGGTGTAAAACACTGTGTTGCACAGAGATTTCTTACCATAACAGATTTTTCAGGCATGTAAATGATTTGAGCAGTTTAGCTTGTTATTCCCAGATTTTTGGTATTTTCAACTACAGGATGGCTGATGAACTTTTATACATTAAGATACTAAAATATCTTTTTGTAAAGTTTATGTAATTTATTTTTTATTAATTCATTTGAAAAATAATACATTTTTCTCAAAGTCATTCATGTAGTTTTGAAAATAATTGAATTCAAATGGCCTCCACCCTCGGTGACACATGTGCGACATTATTCATTACTGCCTGGAGGGTTGCAGCGGGAATTGCCTCTATTATCGTTCGAATGGATTGTATGGCAGCAGCTACAGGACCGCTAGTTTCCTGCGACCGAACGGAGGGACGTCCGCCTTCTTGTGATTGTGCCACGCTCGGCCAAATTATTCACGAGCCTCATTGTAGTCCATCTGCTAGGAGGAGCCAAACGTGCGCCTATATTCTCTTTGGACGGAATCTACGGACTCTAAAGCGTGAAAGCGGCGCACTATCCAAATTCTTGTCTCACTGTCCGAATTCTCCATTTTCGTTAAATCTAAAAATAAATCTATAAAATAAAATAAAAATGGAACAGGTTGGTTACACAGAAAAAAAGTTATCACGTTTTTTTTTGGTAGCAGCTTTCATCAGCCACCCTTTAGTTCAAACAAGGCTTCTGATTATCATCACTTTTGATTTATTAGAATTGAGGCAAAGAACATTCGCTGTAACCCACTTAAATATATTATTAAGGTCTAAGTTTAATGTTGTTATAGAGTTATTTATACAGGATGACAAGCTGCTGCGCGTACATGCAGTAGCTTAGCCTAGACGTCAGGGCGTCTATACCTAATATACCACTTGACTTCTACCTCGTAAATAAGATGAAATAAGTTAAAGAATCGAGTGCTATACGGTGTCAAACGCTTTAGAGTGCTAAAGCAAAACCAAGAATGATATCATATCATTGTCCATTTTTGAACGGCTGTGTTGGGCGATAAATTTTATCTGGACTTGGAACAGGTACAACTTTATCACACTTTTAAATCGATAGCAACGTAGACATTGTAATTATTGTGTAATACGGGATAATAATAACTATTATTAATCTAGTAAATTTAGGGTAGACACCGTCATCTCCTACAGAATCTGGTTTTATATTTAGGATAGATTTAATGGGCTGTTCTTGAGTCACGTGAGAGAAGTCTTTCAGTGCAGTAGTTATCGGCGGAGTCATAATACTTAAGACCAGCGGCATTGGTATATTTGAAAAATCAGAGTTTAATTGATATACATACATCGATTTTTTTATGAGTACTAATGGCATAATCAACTATATCCTGCGATTGTAATTCTCTCCATTTCCTTTTCAAGCCGACAGCTATCTGAAACTTTTCTACGTAATATGTGCACTTAGCAGCTCTTAGTTTTAGGTTAACCTTTCTCCGACAGTTCTAAAAAATGTGGTGAAGTACGTATTATTTCTTCCATTTCATTTGAGGTTTTCAACTTTTACGTTCCTTGCTTTTATTTCCGTACAAGTATTGAATATTCCTTTACAGAAGCGTTCGCTGTTCATCCGCAGTAGGCATACAAGGAATTGTCATTGTTTCAGCTTCTAGCGGTTCAAAATTAATGTTCTTAATATCTCTAAAAGTGATTACTTGCTGTTGAATCTTTGTTCCGAATCCATTTGTAGCGAAAATTAGATCATGTTTTGGAAACATGGGTACTGAGATTTGATCAAATAACAGAACTCGGGAGGGATTATCTACAAAACAAAGGTGCAGAATATGACAAACGTTTGACTCAGATAATAATATGAATTCCGATACAATTTTCTTTTGTAAAAAACGCATTTGGAAACTATATTTGTATAAAAAACCTACATCTTATATTCTAAAAACGTAAATTCTTAAACAAAATCTGTATCAGTAATTTCGAAGCCGAAAATGACTAGAGAAAACATAACAAGGAGGATTAAAAAGTAAAAATTAGTGCATCCATAACATCTGTAACACAGGAATTTTACACACGGAAATGACTTCAGTTCAAAAGTCAAAATTTTGTATTTAGCATTTACATAATAAATAAACAGTTTTGTGGATTTATTTATCATAAAGTTATACTTGTATTTGTATATTCGCACAACTTATTTTCCGTTTCAACAATGTATTTACACTTAATAATGTATATAAATTTAAAAAAGTTTTATGTGTAATTGCAAGTTCTACGACACCAAAAAAACAACACTATATGTATAAGCCTTAAGTAATCTTGTATGTACAGAAATGACCCAACCTATTTCACTTATTTCGCTGTATATATTACCCAAGAAATGGGTTACTTCAATTCAAAACTACTCAAAGTTTTACGTAACAATAGTGACATAAAGTACACTATTAGTAATATGGGGTGTTTTTTATTGAGGTATAGAACTTTAAGTTGGCATCACTTTTTTAACTGGCGGCCATTTTGTCAGCTGTCAAGTGATTAATATTTAGTTTGGTTTGCCATTTCATCATGAACAGGTTGACAAAAGAACAACGCTTGCAAATCGTGCAAATTTATTTCGAAAATAATGGTTCAGTTCGCGAAGTTTACCGCAAGCTCCGTCCATTTTATGGTCATCAGAGCAATTAATTCGGTTAACCATGGATCGTTTTTGCACTACGTTTACTCTATGTGATAATACGAAGAAACAATTGCCGCTGTAGATCAAAGTGTTGAAGAGGACCCCAATGAATCGATTCGCCACCGTGCACAGCAATTGGAGCTTTGTCCATCAACTTTTGTCCATCAAAAATTGGACCTGTAGAATTGGCTTTATTCAAGCCAGCCGCGGCGGCCACATGCCCGAAATCATATTTAAACATTAATGGCATAAAATTATCCTTCCAATAAAGCCAAATTGATGGACATTAAAACGATTTTCTTGTGTTTTATTTCAATTTGAATTTCTCTACCTCTAAAAAAACAGCCTGTACAAATAGGAGAAAATTTACCTCCCGCGCAATCAATTAATAAATTACGATTTTTCTATAGATTGCTTTTATAGAAAGAATTCTTTCACCGTGATAAATGAAGGCAAAAGATATTTTTGGAGCAAGTTCACTTGAAATCGTTTGAATTCTTGTGTAAGAGAAGACTAGATCTACATATATATGAAGCCTTCAATAAATCACTAATACGCTACTTTTTATAGAACTCTTCTATCGTTTCAAAATTTGTATAGATTTGAAAGCTGTCCTGCTGTTTGCCTTTGTTCATGTACTGTATGTCTATCTATATACATATGTATTCATACATTTCTGTAAGTAAAAGTACTTGTGCGTGAAAATAAAAATTGTTTAAGCAAATAATTATGACACGTTGAATGCATGTAAAAGTACGCGTATGCATGAACACTCATACCACACGCTCTCAGTCAGACAGAAAAACTCATAATTTTTTTGTGTGCTCAGTTCGGAGAAAACTAACAGCAACTGCAAAACTCCCCGGAAAAATGTTACCCACTGATAAGAACAAAGCATAAAATGAAGCTCTTCATGTTTTCATTCCCAGTTGCTCTTGAATGGTGCCAACAATAGAGAATTTATGCACCCTCACACAACAAAGACGGGACATTCGTTTAGTAGAAATTTGTGCATTCTATTTCGTGTTTCCAGCGAATCCTTATGATGATAATGAAAAAATAGCATTTGAAACGAAAAAAACTTCAATACTCATGTCATACAATGGCAACTTATTTTCTATAAACGCATACAAATACGAAATATACAAAATCGCGTTTGGCTTCAGCATTGGCGCTACTGTTAATGCAACAACGTTATGCCGCCAACTGTATTAATGATTGTTGCAAAAGCGTCGGCAAGTATGTAAGTGTCTGCTGCTTTGTAGACATTCAAGATAAGACTGTTAAGAGTGCAGATGCCAGTCTGCCTGTCACTTTTGTTTTGAAGTCATACTAATGTAACGGCATACAAAATAAATTGTTTGCAGTTGAATTGTCCTCTCCAATTTATGCCTTTTCTATTGGGGGACATTGGAGCTAACAAGGACTTACAGAAAAAATATGAAATTACCACAATTGCCAATAGCAAATAACTTGTTACCAAATTACAAGTTTTACGCTATAAGATAGAAGAAATAAAAGAATAAACTTTGTGAAACATAAAATTTTCTCATAACTTTGATATACACACATGACATGTATTCGAATCCTTGGAGCGATTTCAAATTTCTTCGAATTTGGCTTATTAAATATTTAAACATATGTACACGCATTTTTTTACTTTAATTTTAGCATAAATAGGAGGTAAACGGATCAGTGAAATCAGGTGTACCTATTAAAACGTTTATTTCTGTTATAAGTCGCTCTTGATATGCAAATTTACACTGTGCGACACACTCCCCATTTTTTTGCATTTTGGCAAGCAGTATACGAGGTCTGTTCAAAAGGCAAGGTGAATTTTTTATATTTTTTCGCCTTTAAAGTATTGCTTCCAGATGTAATTAACTTCTCCCAGCACTTTTTCCGATCCTCGAAGCAACTCTTAGATGCAATTTTTGGTATGTCAATGAGTTTTCTGAGAGATTCTGTTTCATGGTTCTACTCAATCTTGGGAGCAAGAAAGAGAAATGTTCCTCCCACAAACTACAATCAGCCACTGTTAACGATGCAATTAAGTGTTTTTTTACAAAAATTTTTAGGCAAATTACTTGATTAATTTTTTTTACCTCAGAAATTACAGTCAAATTTGGTCAAATAGTCTTAAAACATTTTATCATTATTTTAAACAATTAGAATACGTATAAAAACATTGAGTGCAATGGTCAAATGGAGCAACAAGTTTTCGTTTTTTTTTAATCTTATATGTCAGTACCGGGTTGTTTAACATAGCGACCACACTGGCAATCTGCACAGTATTGATGCAAGCAATAACGCCTGCAGAATTGCGTCATCAGATTGGTAATTTGCAGGTGGTGAACACGTAAATATCTTAGAACATAAAGTTACAGTTTTTGATAGAAAAGGTTGTGCTTTGATTGCGGTGTCAAACTTTAATTCTTTTGTTTTGTGCGAAATACATAAATACTTCCTTAAGTTAATATTAATATTTTATTTTCTTATTTAAATATGTACTTACTTTTATTTAATGTGTGCTATATTAGTTTATTATTTAAAATTGTTTCCACTTTTTAGTATTCAGTGTCGTCTTGAGGGGTTTTCCGCAATAAAATCGAATGCCAAACAAACCACAACAATATTTGACAGCTCGTGTTCATACACAATTGCTCGGTAAAATCTTCTGGCAATAATTGCTGAATATGTGTTCAAATATATATTCGTGTGGTCCACACGTGAAGATCTTGTGTTGGCAATCACATTTGACACGGCAATAATTGCCAAACAGATTGCGCGTGTGGTGCCCATGTAAAGAAAAGACAAAAAAAAATTTATTTATAAGAAATATAAGAAATCGGCTATGAACTTTTGGACGAAGCGGAAAATACTGCATTTAATCGACCTTGAGACCTATATTGACAGAAGAAAATTAAAAACTAAATTTTCAATGCCAACGCCAATCAATTCTGAAACATAATGACGCTACATACTTCAATATTCAGCTCTACCGTGCACTGACATGGAAGCCTCATGGTAACGCAAAAGTTACTATGACAAAATTAAAAGTGCAACCTGATTATTTAATCGACAGGGATACCTTTGCAAAATGACAATCATTGTAACGTAATAGGTTTTAATATATTATTTGGTGGTTTTTGGATGTTTACAACTTTGAGTTGGCAACGTTAATCTATTTGACAACTCACTTAGTAATACTTGAAAATTGTTGAAATATTTTTCAATCAAAATAATGTCTTGCATTTCCATTTACTTTGTTCTCCATCCGATTAGGCCCATTTTTAATTAAATGGGTACGTAAAAGAGCAGAATTGTCGCATTTGGAGTAATGATAATCCATCCAAAGGCTTTTGTCGAAACATTGTTACAGTCACATGAAATTACTGCTTCGAGCGCTTTATATGTTGATTATTTGGTGGCTTCAAAACGATGATGGTCAGAATGTTATTGTCAGTAGTGAACGGTACATGATTAGAAATTGTTTCGTACCCCAATTAGTTGACATTAATTTTGCTGATATGTGGTTCCAACAGGACGAAGCCACATTTACGAAAGGAAATTCCCTTAATGGCGCAATTAACTGGACACTAAGATCATGTGATCCCTAAAAAAACTGAGCAATTTCTATTCAATTTCAAGCACTCAAACTTTCGAAACTGAAAGTTTTCTAGAAAAATGCAGAGTTAAATGCAGAGGAATCAGTGTCATTATGTAACTGCTTAGCTAAAAGTGTACATATGTATATGTTTGGTCATTAATTTTAATTATCTAACACATACATAAGTATAAATATATATACGTGTATATAAGTTTATTTACTTTACTGCAAAGGTCATTCAATACAGGGTATTCCCTACGGCACTTAAGTTATCACAATGCATTGAAACACTTTCATAAGCATCGACGATAAAAATAGACAGACTCACAAAGGAATCACACACACATAGACACATGACCATTTGCTTATTCCGAAATGTGTAGTATAAGCAAAGACAAAATATTTTATTTGTGGAAACGATTTAAGAACACAATTCAATGAGTCAGTGAATGGTTTTTTCTGATAATACAGTTGTACAAAAAATATTTGTTGAAAAATAAATCATTCTTGTATGTATGAATTAATACATACATATATATGCACATATGTATATTGATAACACAAAAAACAATAGAATTAGCGAAGCATAGTCCTTATTAATTGGATTTTGTGAGAAAGAAATCTGAAGGGATTACTAGCGAGTGTCAGCAAATGTAACCTAACACCACACTTTGCCTTCACACCCTCACACCTCAAATCCAATGCAAACTATGAGTGTAAAATACATATGTACATAACTTAATAAAACCGCATTCAGTGCTTACATGCGGCGTGTGTGCTGGCCTTTAAACATATGTCGATACAAGATAGCGGATGGCGTGGTGTCCCTGAAATACATTTTTAAACAGTTATCATACTTCAAGTTTACGCCTGTATCAAGCGGAGGATATGAGGCTATCGGCGGGTGTCAAATCTCTTTGCAATTTAGAGAACTTTTTTCTTTCACATCATCACACACTATGGACAATCAGCAAAGCGCTTCTGCAATGACCGAAAAATGCTTAAAGAATTCCACATCGCCATTCTCCTAAGACATTGTGATTTAAATCACAGTCATGGCTGATACGTTAACATATGCTGATGATGTGACTGTCTTACATCAGACCAAAAACAATTTTAAGTGGCTTAAATTGATTTTAAACTTGCAAAATGAATCTTATGAAACTCAACTTTAATGAATATTAAATACTTCTGTCGGATAGCATTCATTACCTGCACAATATTTTATAAGGCGACTATCATTTGGAACCGGCTAATAATTTTCTTGATCTTCAAGTCCATGTGTTATAGAACGTACGCTCGGATTCGTAAAACTATGGATTAAAGAGTTACAAAATCTGTTTATAGTTCGTTGTATCATATGGTATCAGATCTATAAATAATGTTGTAATCTGTTCAAAAGCAGTTTTGCTCTCTTTTTGTGGACTCAACTTTAACGCCATTTCTTTTCCATTGCACCCTTCTTTGCTTAGTTTTTGAGCTATTAGTATCTATTAAAAAGCTTTGTAATTGTGCACAACTTGACGTTTCTGATTTCCTTGAGGCAGCCATAGACGAAATGTTTGCAAATCTGTTTTTTTAAGCGTGAGAAAGAGATGTCTGTGAAACTTGTTCGTTTTGTCTGCAAATTGGAGCAGTTGATGATTCAGCGCTTTTAGTGTTTTCTTCTCCCAGTTCGAAAATATTGGGTTTATAAAGGGTATACCTCTTTGAAATGGAATAAAACAAAGATGAATTTAAATTGACATGAAATTTACTTTATTCCAAATATAATTTTCTTGCATAATAACTTCGGACTCCTCGGCGTAGACTAGATTTCATATATCCCCACAGAAAATGGTGTAGCGGCTTAAAGTCCAAAACGTGAAACTATGTGGTGACCAAACGTTTTCTTCAACAAATCAATTGTGGCATGAGCTGTGTAACATGTTGTGCCGTCTTTTTGAAACTACATCTACTGTACATCATCGTTGTTCAATTGGTGAACGAAAAAGTCTGTAATCATGGGTCTATAGCGGCCACCATTGGCTGTAACGTTGTGACCAGCAAAGAAGTACGAACCAATGATTCCACCAACCTATAAAGCACACCAAACAGTCAGTTTTTCTGCATGTAACAATATATAAACATACACCTAAGAATTAATATCAGGCGTCAGTCTATTCATATTGAAATGCCAAGCCAAACTAAACATAAATCACTTGACATCTGACACAATGACCTCTATAAAAACACCCTTTAAAACAATTTATAAACTACTCACAGAACTGTTGGTCATACTGTTGTTATCGCAAAAAATTAAGCGTGTTATTGTGCATCATTATTACTCCAATTTGCAAAAGAAAATTTTGCTATCCGGGCCCCATCGAGAAGAATGTAAAGTTTTAAAAAAAAGTATATATATCGATTTTTCGTTTTCTAACGACTTAATTTAAAATCGTTCATCCAGCTTGTTAATATGTATGTAATTATTTTACATTTTTATGTATTTTTAAAGAAAATTTAACAACGAAGACAAAGTGCAAAGTTTTTGTTAGAATCAAACCTACGACTAATGACATTTTAGTCGAACAGTCTACCAACTCATCCATAATTTTTAATAAACATCAAAATTTAAGCTGTTTTCTCTCTCTGCGTCCAAATTTATTTCATATTAATTATATAGGAATAAATAATTAAGACCTTGCGACACCCTAAGTTATTTCCTAATTACAGGCATTAGTCTGCAACCGTTTTAAAATAAAGTGAAATACGAACATTTCGTTTCTAAATATTATTGCAGGAAACATTAAATTTCTTCCTAAAAGTTGGCTACTTCCATTCACCTTTCTTCCTGTAGTTGCAAACATACTTTAACACTTGTTTAGCACGATATGATTTACGAGATTTTTCAACATGCCAACGTTTTTTCAACAACACCAATAGGATTTCATATAATGACTTGGAACATGTTAACTCGGCAAGTTTGTTTAAGAGTGGGAGTAAAAATAATTTTATTGATGACTAAAAAGCAAAAAATTGGACTGTTGCTACATGTGTAAAAACAACTCATTGTTAGGTTTTTAGTACTTAAACTGTCATGAACTTGATGAAAGAGATTTGGCGTTAAAATTGTAAATCATTCCTGCTAATATTTTGAAATTCGAAAGGCATGAAAAGTGTTATTAACACATGCGTACGATTTAGGCACAAGCTCTGAAATGAAAAAGTGTTTGTGCTTAAATTCATGTTTGCATTAAAAAATAACTTTTATTGTATTCAGACGATAGCTAGAAATTTATAAGCTCTGGTTTGTTTTCTAAAACTTACCAATATATGGCGTTTTTCTAAATTTGTTTATTAGAAAAAATTTTTATTTTTTTTTTTATTTTATTTATTTGAGCAATAATCGGTCGGTGACTTTGGCACAACGTGAATTTCGTCGCAGATTTCCTAGCCGTCCAACGCCTACTGGTGAAACACTACGACGTTTAGCCGCTCGCCTCGAAAAGACTGGCACAACACGAGATACTGCCAGGCGTGGCAGACCCCGGAGTAGCCGTTCTGCAGAGAATATTGCTGCTGTAGCAAATGGGTGTCAGTCGACGGTCTTTACAGTGAATTTTGGTACAAGATTTGAAGATGTTTCCGTAGAAAGTCCAGACGGTGCATCAGCTGTTAGCTGCTGACCGCCAATCGCGTCTAACATACGCTCAAGCCATCCTTAATCACCACCAAGAGGAAGATGATTTTTCATCAAAAATAGTCATGAGTGGAGAGGCCCATTTCCATCTTAGCGGGTACGAAAATAAGCAAAATGTACGCTTCTGGGGCACTGAAAATCCGAGTGTAACCCACGAAGAGCCATTACACCCGCTCAAAGTCACTGTATGGTGTGCTGTTTTCGCTGGAGGAGTCATCGGAACTTTTTTCTTCGAAGACGTCGCGGGCCAAACGGTTACTGTGAATGGTGAGCGCTACAGAGCAATGATCAACGAGTTCTTTTTGCCGCAACTTGATGAATTGGGATTGGAAAACAACAGGACGGTGCAACGGCACACACTGCACGTGCCACAACCGATATGCTGAAGGATGCATTTCCCGGGCGCCTAATCTCCCGTTTTGGCGATTTGCACTGGCCAGCAAGATCGCCTGATTTGACCGCTCCAGACTTCTTTTTGTGGGGCTTTTTCAAGTCGCGGGTTTATGTCAACAAGCCTCAGACTCTTAAAGACAATATCCGTCAAGAATGTGAGGACCTATCGCCGGAAGTTTTGGACAAAGTGATGGAAAATGCCATAAAAAGGGCGGCGGCCATTTACATGACATCATATTCTCGACTTAATGTAAAAAAAATTAAAAGACCAAATAAAAATAATCCACAAGAAGAATCAAAGTTTTTAATTTTTTTTTTAAATTGCAGCCAAAAACATCGGAAGGTTATTTTTGCGCCACCTTGTATATGTATGTATTTTAAACTTCTTCTTTTGGTATTGTAGAGGCGTTTAATATAGTAAATTAAAAATTTATAAACTTTGTTGTTATAAAGACTTACTAAATCTACAATATGTACAAAATCTGCAATAATACTTTAATTCGAAGCGTGAGAACCGCTAAAGATTTAGTGTTCGTTTGTGGAGATTAATATGGTATTATATACAAAATTTACATGAATTTTTATTGACAATTAATGCAACAAAAAAAAGTAAATAAATAAATTATAAAAATAAAAACGGGAAGGTCAAGAGATAAAACATTTGTGGCAGATTTATGTAATTTTTATTACATACAAAATGTTATATTTTTATTTAAAGCCTTAAATAGATTTCATTATTACTAAAGGAAACTTAGATTTAATTTGTACGTGGTGCTAAATATCACAGTCACGCTTAGTTTCTTCGTGCGTACAACCATAAAAAAACATTTCTGCGCATGTTGGAACTTTGACGTCACTCAAGCTGTGTTCTCATTGGTCAATAAAATTCAGCTGTAGATCTATTATGTCTGTGTAAAAACATGACAGTGGGACAAATTGTTATTTTTCTAACTAAATTTTTTTAAAGCAAACAAATTCTTTATAAGATTCCATATATAGATTTTCATTACTTTTATTACAATATTTACTACTGCTGCAAATAAAATATAGTTTTCAAAAAGAATTTTTTTTATAGAGATGGATAGAATTAAAGGACAAAATATAATTTCAACGTTTGTTTTTAACTTGAAAATAAACTTAAAACTAATTAACTTTCCAGAATTCATATTTGCTGTTTCAATATCATACAGAGTAATGAATAGCTTGTTTTCAATATCTTACAAAAACCTCTTGCTTGAAATGTAAAGCACAAATTTTTCTTTATCCACATTTACAGGCTTCACTCTTTTGCAAAATATTACCCATAACTTCCTTCGAGCTTCATCTTTTGGAAAATTGTAAAACGATACAGCTTTTTGAAAACACAAACGTTTTATTAATAATACGAAAAATATTAGGTTTAAACATAATTTCCAACTTGTTTTTTTGCTGTTACTTTGTTTGCATTTGCCCACTGCACATTTCATATTTGCTCTTTTTCTTATCTCTTCACTTAATTTTTTTTTTTTTGGTTTTTCTTAGTTTTGCAGCTTTTAAACAACCAAATTTAAACACTTTTTATATAATTTTAATTATTTTAATATTATTTATATGTATTTATATATAAAATATGACACGAAATTCATTGTTTATTAAGCACCGATGAAATACTTTTTTTTAGAACTCTCTGAGTTAATTAATTACAGGGCTGCCAACTAATACAAAATACATAAATTTTTTGTAAGAAATTATACAATTTCTCATATGATACAGACTTTGTAACCTTTGCGAGGGGGCCAAAACGTCATCAAACGGTAAATCATGCGCAAGGCGTAATCTTTATTTAATCATTCTTGCGTACAACAATAATTATTTACAGTGGTTTAAAGAAGCAGTCAAGGCTTGTTTGTTTCTTTTCTTTTGTATAATAGCACTTGATTATTTTCGTGCGCATATTGACTAAATCTACCTCTTGATTTGCATCTTTGTTGCTCTAAAATACCAATAAATAAATAAAATAAAAATAAAAGCATTTTATAACGTTATTGATGCTTTCAACTGCCTTCTAGAAATTTACTTTAGACCGCTGAACATCTTCCTCGAAAATTGATACGTCGTTTTTATTGTCGGTAACTTCGAAATCATCGTTATTTTCTGAAATTTGGTCATTGTTCCAATTGATGATTTCATCAATGCTGATGTCAACATTATCCCCAACCTTTGATATCAACAATTGAACTTCTCGAAGTGTGTCGTTGTATAGACTACTTGATAGAATCATTTCAGAGAGAGGAATTTCGTCTTCGCTGTCACACTGATCGTCATCCCACTTTTTTATCTTGTTCCAGGCCTTTGTTCGAACTTCTTCAAAATATTTTCGACCGAATGGGTTTCTTGCGCGACAATGTTGCACAACAATTTAGATTGCTATCCTAACTTGACTAGTCTTATTGGATTTTGATCCATGGGCTGCAAAACTGCAGTTATATTAGCTGGTAAAAGCATTGGTGCAATTTTCCCATCATCAGATTGCAACATATCAATTGGAATTTGGGCAGTACATTATTTAAAAAAAAAAATCAGTCGAAAATTTGCGAATAAACATAAACAAATTTAAAAAATTAAGTTTACCTGCTTTATAAAAGAATGATGAAAACAGTTGAAAAATAACTCTGAAGTCTTCTTAGAATTTGCATACTCCAATGGGTTTTCAAATCCCTTAAAACAACGAGGATTTATATATTTACTAATTACCAACGGCTTCAACTGGTGCGAACCATCTGCGTTCGCACACCACAAAAGAGTTATTCTTTCTTTGCGATTTCTCGGCCCGGTGCGGTCTTTTCGCTTGCCACCACAAATGTTTTATCAGGCATAAAATGATAAAAAGTCAAGTTTCACCTGCGTTATAAAGTTGTGAGTCGGATAACTTGATTTCATTAATTTTTGCACGTAAATTATGAATGAAAGTTGTAACACCTGAGAAGTTTCACTTGGAAGGATTTCGCCACAAATTTTGAGATTGCGAATACCGAATACTTCTTTTGAAATTTGCTATCCATCACTGGCATTAAATATTTTTCCTGGGTGCATTTTTCCGAATTCGTATTGGTCCATTCATTGCACAGTTACGCTGCCGTTGGCTTAAAAACCACTTGTACAAGTTTAACTCATATACATAACTCATATTCCGGTTTATGAAGAGTTTTCCTGTTAGATTTATCATATGTATGTATTCGCAACAGCCTTCAAGATTTCGTTACTTTTTTTCTTTATCTTTGAAATGGCTACTTTGGATACACAATAATTCAATGCCAAACGCATACATTGATCAAGCATTTTTAAAATCTCCACTTTCTGCTGCAAATCCAATCTAATTTGTGATAATTTCTTTTGCTTTGGTATTTTTTAAATAAGCACTGCACAAATCACAAGCTAAACAACACTGACGACTAACAAAAACTTCAACAGCAATGTTGAAGATGAACAACATTTTTGGCAGCTCAAAATAAAGAGGAAGTTCGTAGAATACCATAATCTAATAAACAAAATAAAGGTTTAGTATTGCCATTGAAAAGATTTTGAGTGATCAAGTTGCCACTATTATCACTGAAACAGCCGTTTTTTTTTTTAAATGTAGACGCTGTAAAAAGTTAACCGAAAAGATAACTTTTTAGAGCTGCACGTTGATAATGAAAAACTGTTGACTTATTCACGTGTTTAACTTACACGCGAGTTAACTTTTCTAAGATTCTACTGTACTTACTTTTTAAAGCCGCTATTAGTTGATCTGTAAAGTGACGTACATGCCCCTAAACGCTTCCTCTCAAAAATTTTCATCTTCTTCTTTGTACGAAGGACCGATATTAAACCAGTTTTAGCAATCAAATGTTAAAATTTGTCTGGTTAAGGATTGGTATCAAAGTATTTTAACGTTTGAGCTAATTTACATACATATATTCAATAAAAAAATTTATTTATTTTATTTATTTACTGTTATTTCAATGTCTCTTACACAAGACAAGTCTCATATTCCAGTATGGAACTTAGTACAAGTACATACAGACATATGTAAATGCGTTATATATAGCAAACAAATTTCCAAAGACTACTTACAAACCCTCAGTATATATATACAATTAACGTTTAGGAAAGTTTTCATATAATAAAACACATGTGTAAATGTCAAATAGGATTAACTTAACAACTGACAGACACTTTTCTTGGATTGATGTGCGTTACTAATAGAGCTTTGAGGAATATCGTTCCAGATAATGATTGCATGTATAATCAATTGGTATTTAGATATGTGGATGCGGTACCCCTTTTAAGAGTTGAGAAATTCAACCGTACAAAAAGATGATCGGGTTTACCCGTGGTTATTATTTTATGCATAAATAACAAACTCCTTAACATCAAATAGACTTCAAAACATATATCAGAAAGATGGTTTACATACAAGGAAACGTGATCACATCTTCTCAAACCAATATACGTAAGGAATTGTGTTAACCTTTAGTTTCTTTTTGCTAATACCATCGCAACTAGCAGAGTTCAAAAAATTGCAGTGTAAGTGCGTCACAGGACACAGAAACAGAAAAGAGATATCCAACTTAATAATCCGCTTTTTTATTTGTCGAAATTCAACTCTTACGATGATGGCCTCCATTTTGTTACATTCTAATTCCTTTTCCACATATGTATGTATATAATACAAAATTAAAAATGGAATGTGTCGATATTCTAATTTTTTTAAAAATTATTAAATTATCTTTTATGAATTCTATAATAAATTTTTTGTGTTAGAGAATGTTCTAACATATTGTGCTGTTTAATTGTACTTAATTCTTTGATTTTTATTTATAATTGTGTTGATCAACTTTGACATGGTACTTATATATTCCTTTAGTTTGAGTAAATAAATAGAAATTAATTTCTGAATTTGACATTTCTGTTATAAGGAATCTTATCTTTATTTATATATTTACATAATTGTTTATATGCAATTTGTGAATTTCACTCAGTTAAGTTTTTTTATAATTGACATCTAGTTTGGGTGAATCTTTTAAAAAAGCAAGAGGATGATTATTTTCGTTGTTTAAGATCAGTATTTGAATGGCGTTGATAATGTGGGGTTTTTAAACAGTTTAGTGATTTTGTTTTCTCTATGTAGTACGTCTAAACGATAAAGATATCTTAAAAAATGGCAACGAACATTAAATTACATTAAATGAACTGTTATTGCAATAGTTTCATATTTTATACAATTTTTTTATCAGAATTGCCGTTACCCGGCCTTGGTGTGCATTGACTCTAGTACGCAGAATTAGGTTATAATCTTTAATGCTAACTTGACGTCTGGTATTTAATTTTGTTTCGTTTAATAGAATTGGATCAGGCTTATGCAGATTTATGAAATTACTTAAGTCATATCCCCTGCTTAATCTTATTAAAGAGTTTATGTTAATATCATGTATGAGTATGTTTAAGTTACTCGCCATTCCGACAATTTAATTTTTAACCATCGATAAAATAAAATTCATTCTCGAGGCTTGCAGTTGCAATTGCTTTAATTTTGTATGTCCTATATTGACTTTTTAAATTCTTCAAATATTCATTAGGATAGTAAAGTTTGGATATAAATTATATGCTAAGTTATATATTTTTTTAGGACTACCCTTCTTTTTTTAATCGCTTGAATTTTAATCTGTTGACTTTCTTTGAATTTTTCACACCCTGTATGTTGCTGGATGACAGTATTTAATGCAAAAAATGCAAAACAGCTTTTCCCTTTCGGTTTCAGAGACGTCATTTCGAGGCATTTTCCAAATATCGTGTTTATCTTTGCATTTGAGACTTATATGTTATTGCTTATTTGTACTATATATGAGTCTCGGGAGATTATTCGCTTTTATAAATTTTAACTCTTCATTTTCATGTTTACGTAACTCTTTGAAAATGAAAGATGGATCAGAATAAGACCTTTTCATGTACAAAGTTTTTGTTTCATTACTTTTAGGACTAAACGTAAAAAACTTAGCATTCGGTTTTTGAAGGTAAGCTTTTACTCTATTATAATCGTTCAATAAAGACATGAACGGAGCTATTTCTTTGTTCTTAAATTCTTAAATTTAAAAATCAGCAACTTTGAGACCATTTGTAAAAAAAACTCCACAAGTTCATTAGGTTTCTCGTCATAAATATTGAAATTTTTGGTATTTCTATTGTTTTTGCATTGTCTATATTAATATTTTGCTCTCTGTTCGAATCGCACGTATTGCCCCGTCACGCGATGCACTTGCACTGTCATTGGTTAACACTTGTCTCGTAAAATTTTTTAAATATTCTGTATTGTATTCTCTATCATTTTCGAGAATAGTATAATAGTTGTTACTTACATATTTATTGTTCACACATCGCGATATTATTGATGTGGGTTTTTCTTTTAAGGTTTTGAGATGTAATATGTATGTTTCCCACTATTTTCAGTTAAAGATACAAAAAGTAATAGGGACAAAATTTTAATTTTTATTGTTTTTCTATTCTCTTTTCCTCAAATTGAAAATTAAAATTTCATATTTTGCAAAGAAAGACATGCTAACTTGAATTTTTTTAGTGTATAACATAATAAAGATTTTTATTTACCAAGATGAATTTTTAAATCAAAAACTGAATATATTTTACTATATACGAGTATGTATGTATGTATCTTTTGTGGTCTAACAAGAAGTGGGTAACTGTTAGTTATCTATAATACACTTGTTTGCTTTTTTAAATTTGTGGGTAAGATCGAAAAAGTTAAATCAACTTTTTAGAAACATGAGTATAATTGTTCAATTTGTTGACTGTTTAACCCTAATCTATGATATGGTACACCGAAAACTTCGATATACGTTTTAGGCTGTTTAGTTTTACATAACTATTACATCTGTAACCACAATAAATCAATACTAAAAGCCACAATTAAATTCGTAGAGCTCTTTTATTGAACTAATAGAGAATAATGGAAAGGGTTTCTATAGTAGTGAAGCAAAACGACAGTACTTACATACATATATTGTAACAACTTAAAAAATAATAGAAAATGAGATCATCAGAGCATTAAGTTAGCTAACTCCGCATGTACATATGTTCTATTTCTTCAAAAGTCACGTTCAAAGGTCGCAAAACAAGTCTCGGTTTCCAGCGCTTATCCCCTTTGACGCTACAATAACACTTCAATTAGCGTTGCACGTCGTACCCTGCGGTGTTACATCTAGCTAATGTAAAGATGCAAGTGCCATCGCAGCAACAACTCTGCCTTTAAATTGTACGCCACTCCATTCATAAATTAATCATAAAATTCTTGCACTTATTTTAGAGGGAACTTTGCGATCTTAAAAACTCAAGTTTGTCGTTTCATGAATTTTTCTAACATCATTTTTCTAATACAGCAGTTCTGAGCATGTTCCTTGTCTTAAAATTATTTAGAATTTCTTATCCATTTTGCTTTTCAAAAATATTCGCCATTCAGTCCGTCATTGCTCTATGTTTTGCATGTGATCAAAAATATTAAATGATGAGATAGAAAGTTAAATTTTCCATCGATATGTATATAAATACATATCTATATATTTATTCGCATGTGCAAACGCTTTTACAAAACTTTCCTTATTGTGTACCACATTTTTTTTATATAACTATTTTCAGTTAAGTGTGTTATTTAACTTCTTCGCTGCTTAAGAATTGAAGTTCCATTCCATTATCTGCGTTTTAATTTAAAAAGTATCTATTTTAATATCCTGCATTGCGACATAAAAATTACATTCATTACACAACAAAAAAATTAAACACAGTTGCATGTTTTTTGTTTCACTTTGTGGACAAGAACAATATTAAGCAGACTGCCAAAAAAGAAGGGCCCGAAACGACAGTAACTTAAATACAACACAAAAGCTGTGGACACAACCAATTGCAAACAAAAAGAAAATTTTTTTAAATTAAAATATTTGAACAATATGTATGTAAATATGTATATTTACAATGAGTGCTACGCAAAAACAATCGCTAAATCCTTAAGGGACCACACACTTATGTTTCTTAAAGCGCTTAGTGGAGGAATAAATGAAAATGCCACCCAAGCCTGAAAGGTTTGCTAAGCAACCTGTTTAAGGTTCTCTTGCAAGTTCACTTTGTTTTTTAAGGGAGCGGAATATTCCCGTAGAATATTAACCAAATCTGTAAAGTTGGTCTTAAGTAACTTTTTTATTTTTTAGTTTTAAAACGGTGCGACTCTTGAGAGCACTTCTGCTATAAATTGATTGCATATATTTTCGAAATGCGATGTCCTTGTGTGCATTTACATAAAATAAAGGGTTCTTCAATAAGGCGGGCTTAACATCTGCCTGGAACAAATCCATGCCTAATTTCTACAGTAATTTTCACTGACTCTGCCGGTTGAATTTGAGCAATGGCTTTGATTGTATTGCCTTTAAGGGCATCGGGGAATTCGACTTATTAGCATGAACCTGCGGATTCAAGAAGAGGTATTGTGGCTCAACTAAGGGGCTTGTGATATCTGCATCGTGTGGTTTTAGCACACACCAAGGCAGTTTGTGCGTTCATTGCTATGTGTTTTTTCTTTTGCTTATTAAAATAGTTAAATGATGATCTTTCAGCCAGGGTTCTCACGTTTGCACTGGCCATTTTGGTAGTAAAGATTTCTAATTTGGACACGTTGCTCAATCGTGTAATTTTTCTCGGTGCTTTGGCATTAGACAGACAGTGTATTTGAAAACAAAAACAAAAAAATGCGGGAGAACAAATTACTCAAGTAACGTGTTTGAATAGATTAAATAACAGTTAACAAAAGAAAACTAAAGAAATAAAATGAAGAAAAACTTTACACTCGCACTTTGTGGACGAAAATGGACGCAAATATATTAGGTCTGCTAATAAATTCCTTAGCATATGATTGTAATTACAAGATTATCCAGAAAAGCAGATTTTGTTTCCGCTCTTTTTATACTTACAACCATATGTCGAAAGCAATAAGCTTTTAAAGGAAGAAAAATTTTGAGTCTTGATTTTGTATTGTTTGTGTATGTGTATTTCTTAGAAATGTTTGTTACTTTTTTCAGGTGTTCGGATGTTGGATGGCAAGGTCAATGATGTCGTTGAAGCTCAAGCCTTGAGTTTAAATCCTTCTCATATTGACATCTATAGTGCTTCTTGGGGTCCTGAGGACGACGGCTCTACTGTTGATGGTCCTGGACCTCTGGCCAGACGTGCATTTATTTATGGTGTAACAAGTGGACGCCAGGGTAAAGGTTCAATTTTTGTTTGGGCTTCAGGTAACGGTGGCCGTTATACTGATTCTTGTAATTGCGATGGCTACACAAACTCTATTTTCACCTTGTCCATTTCATCAGCAACACAAGCAGGGTAAGTTTATCACTATCAATTACAATGACTACGGTTTTAGTACACCGAATCAGAAATTATTATATATATTATATATAATTTTGTGCCAGGTTTCAGAAACTTTCAAAGAGTAAAACGGCTAAGCCAAAATCATACTAATAGAAAGAGCAATTGCTTATTTTGCGTTTGATGAACTGGAGGCACTCGATCAATTCGAAAAATTTTAATTTTTACCTTTTGCAACTACGTGTACTCTTTCGCCTCGTAATCTATATTACGACCATTTTCATGATATTTTACTGATTTCTCTTATAAAAACACAAAAATTTTATTTTGAATTAACACAAAATTTAAGAATTCATTGAACCGTATATTTTCATATATAAAATCTATTATTTTGATTTAATCAATTAAAAAATAATATTTTTTTTATTCAAATTGTGTTAAGTTGATACTGTTTTGTTGGAAAAGATAGTTTATAACTTTAAAAAAAGCGTCACAACTCTAAATAATACAAATATATAATTTAAAAAGTTTCAGAAATAGAAATATTAACTCGAAAATATGTTTTTTTACAAAAATTTAAAAAAATGTAAAAGAAAAACAAGGTATTTCAATATATTTCCAAATTTTGAATTTTACTTTTGATTTTAAAACGCTGTCATAAAATAAAAAATACAGTTGAAACTCTCAAACTCTGACAGAAATTCGAATTGACGGTATGAACAATTTTTCTAAGTTTAGTTTGATATAAGACTTGATTTCTTTATTATAGCAACTAATTATTGTAATGATGAGTCATTCGGGGTTGTCATGGAATCCCAGTCGGTTTTGCCAATTGTCGCTTTTGAAAACCGATATTGGATTCATTTGGTGTCATGAAAACAAGTCGGTTTTGTTATTTGAATGCAAATAAAACCGATTTTCGAAACAGCTGTTTTCTGTTTTTGCTCTTTTGTTTACGATTTTAAGTGTATTTTTTTACAAGATTTTGCAAATTGTGCCAAAATATTGCTAAAAGGCTTGTTAATGCTGAAAGTAAAAACAAAGAAAAGAAAAATAAGTAACTACATTAAATATATAAAATGGCATCCGGCGTTGTAGCATTTTTGTTATTGGAGGAAGGACACTCTCAGAGAGTGGCAAGAAACATTTTGAACGACAGCATTAATCCATTTGAAGTGCCGGAGACACCGTAAATATATTTTAATACTTACTACGAGTATATCTTAATATGTAAGTATGTATGTACATATATTTCTAAATGTTGTGGAGGTTCTTATCCTCTTATTGTTTAAACAAAGATCACATTCTTGAGATCCTTTTGGACCGGACCAGCATTATTTAATTTTTTCAGACAATTGTTGCCAGAGGGAAGCAACAGTTGGCTTATCACGTTTTTTGAACACTTATGCCAAATCATGGTACTTCTCCACAAACTCCAGGAGAATGCCGTTTTGCACACAAATTTTACTTATGAAACTTTAAAAAATATATATATTATGCAGAAGTAAAACCAATAGCCCGGCAATTAATTCCGTCAGCTGCCAACTTCTTGTTTTATTTCCAATAAAAAAACCGATAACATTGGATTCTATGACACCCCTAAACCGATAACTTGGATTTCATGACACCAACGCGATTTTGTCGGTTTTAAATCCAGTTCCAATAGGATTGGATTCTATAACAACCCCGATTTTCATATTTTGTTTGAAGATGCTACATATATTTGATAAAAGTAAACATATAAGAGTAATTTTATGTAGCTCTTCTATGTGTATGAAAACCAATTTAAGCTTTCTTTAAAACCAACTTTGCACTGGTCGAATGAGCAGCTACACGAAAATAAAAAATTACAAGTAACTAAGTAAATAGGAATTAAGAATTAGAAAACTTATTAATACTTTCAGATTTGGGAAAAACGAGATTTTCACAATTCAACTTAAATTTATTGGAGTTTAAGATGGAAGAAACTCTTAATCGTCCTTTTCCGTGAGTTGTTAAATCGTTCGGGTTTGGGCTTTGTTAAGAATAATCGAAAGAATTCACTATATGTCTACATAGTCGCGACTAACTATCTACTGAATTCCACAATTTTCATGACTATATTTATTTAATTAAATGCAACAAATTCAAATTCAGTGAAATATAACATGTAAGGATAATTGCATAAAAAGTTTTATGAAACACTCACTTCAATATAAACAGGTCTAAAACCATCGCACTTTATTATGCATCGGAACAGTAAAAAATTGTAAAACTTTGTAATGTGATGCACTTACCTAACAACCTACTTTTCAAAATCATACTACTAACCGTCCACACTACTTAGAAGTAATGAAGTAGCGAGTTGATAGTTATCTTATATAAGTACATACATAAGTAGTCGTTCTTTCCAAAAACGCATTTATTATATGCTTAATGAAAATTGATTAAACAATTTTAGTAATTTTGTACTTATATAGATTTGTTAAAAAAAGGAAGGGTCACTAATGTTTTGAAATTTTTTTATGTACATATTTTGCATTTGTAAACGATTTTGTAAAAAATAGAAATAACTTTAAGGACATTTTATTATAAGTAAATACAATACGATGTTTTAATCAGTGATGCAATTGATGGTACATTTTAAGAAGCACGAAATTACTAAACCATGACGAATGTGCTGTTTATGTACAATATATTAAGTCAGGATATCAGCAGCAATCCGAAGTCTGCTTAAAACTACGGTGAATTTCAATTTTTCTCCAAAATATATTTATTTATTCATCAATTGCTATTTTGTGCCCTTCAAAAATGTCACAGGGGCCAAATCTGGTGAATACGATGGCTCAGTCATGGTTACGATAATGTTTTCAGCCAAACGATAATGAACGAGCAACGGGGTTTTCCTAAAAAAACATTAGTTTTTAAAAAAAGTAGTTTTAATAAATATTATTCCAGTATATAGTAATTTTCGAGTACGTAAGTCTTGGTTTTGCATGATGGTATTACGACTAATACTTTGTAAAAAGAAATATTTTAGTCGTATCAACTAGAAATTTGTTTTTGCGCTTCAACTCAAAATGTCTGAATATTTTTTCTACAGCTGTTCTCCAAAGGTTTTGAAAAAGTGATTTTCAATTACTATGAAAAGTGTTTAAACTTTTCCATAAACATTTCATACAATCATCGGCTTACAGCTCGTTTTTAAGTTAATATGAAGAATTTTAAATTAAAGTTATAGATTTTTGGTGTTTTTTTCTTCCTTCATATCTAGAATTTTTCCCGTGCTCGATTATTCTTTTTTCAATTAATATTACGACTGTTTCATTTTCCCCAATTACTTTTTTTTACTTTATTATTGTAAAAATGTATCTACATGTGTTTGTTTGTTCATTTGTTGGTACCTTATAAGAGAACAGACCGCTGTACCGATGTTTCTGAAATTCTTACAGCATTTATCTGAGACTCTTGAATGAAATATAGATTACTTTTTTCCAACCACGCCCACTTTTACGATATTTTTTTTCGATTATGCAATATCCTTCCACATGTGCAAGTCCACTTAATTTTTTTAATATAGTTTATTTTAAAAACGCGCACGTATTTACGTTATAGTTTTCAGCGAGGCTCGAATTTTTGGCGCAGTCGATGTTTTTCAACCATTTGATAAATGGTTTCCGGTATTTTGTTCCATTATAGAAATTTTTCACAAAAAAAAAAGGCTATTTTGTTACTTGCTTCTATCCACATTTAGTGGCCACCCCCGAAAAGCTCTTTTGCAGTTTCTACCCACAGCACGTTCAAAATGGTATTTATTTTTTTATGCAATGCTAACTGTAACTTTGGCGCAAATCTCATTAATTATTCTGCTGAATTTATGGTCTCAACACAAAAGATGTACATATGTATTGTATATGTAATGAGCAAAAAAGGATTAATAGTCCATAAAAACTTGCACACAGGAAACTCTTTTTTTACTCGCAACTACAAATTAAAATTATGCAGAAAATTATAATACATCAGGGCTACATAATGTTTAATTAAGAATTTATACAAAATTGTATCAAAAACACACACCAGACGACGTTAAACAAATAAATATGTCATTTTTTTTACTTAATGGCAATCATTGCATGTACATTGTTTTTAATTAGTTATTAACAACCGCATTAACATCAGTTTGAAAGAAATTGTTTTAAAAAATAATTAACCAATAATAACACTTTTATAAAAAGGTATTTACGAAAGATGTATATATCATTTTTAAAGAACTTGAAAACATTTTTATACGAGGGAAGAAAATACTGCTTCAGCCAAAGTAGACTATAGCGTTGAAGTACGCTTCAGCTTCGAGGTGTGTTTCAAATCAATTATTGAAATTTAACTTGAATAATCGATGCGTTATAAATATAACACGAACTATGTATATGCTTGGGATATAGAAAGCCCAAGCAGAGTTTTGCTGATTCAGCGAATTATATTATTAAAAATATTTGGAAATAGTGTTTGTACGAGAAGAACGGTGAAATAGTTTTTAGCTAATGATTTGCTGTGTTAGCAGGTATTTTCCTCGAAAAATTGGCTTTGCAGCAAATATTGAATTTGTAAAACCTTTTTCTGAAGTTGGTTTTAATAAAAATACATTATATACACGTAAGATATAATAAAATATATATAAGATATAAGACAGAAAACATCCGTTCATATGGCGCAGGAGGGTATTCTGAAACAGGTTTTTAGAGCAAATAATAAATGAGGCGTTTTGAAAGTAATTTGTAATTATCTTCTAATGCTTTAAATAAATAAATATTTACAAACTAAAATTCCTCTATCAATAACTACTAAAGCAAAACCGGAACTCGTCAAGCCACCGAGTAGAAAATCTTCACTCTCCGCAGAAGACCAGACCCTTTTGGCGGGCAGAATGATTTTGTAATCGACATTTTTTCCAGCGATTTTGGAATAAACGTTATATCTGCAATTGATGTTTATTAATTATAACAAATTTTCACCTTAAAAGCTGGGGTCATACGTAATTTTTTTAAAAATTCATAAAAGTATAAAGCCCTATTTTGGGTGCTTTCATACTTTTAAAACGAAGAAATAATCTGTGGTGGGACCTTTTGATTGGTTTTCAATCCTACTGAGTGGTGTGATGCGACACAATTTATCAGAATTGCGAACAAATATAAGTTCAACATTGTCATCGGTTCGATGTTGGGGAAAATTGTATTTTATAATGTAAGTGCTGCACTAGATTGTAATATTTTTTAACAAATATTTTAATTTGCTACTGTAAAAATTTTTTCTGTAAAAAGTGATCGACACAAAAATTAGAATATTTACACTCATTCTGGTCTCATTTTTAATGAAATATTCTATTTTCTCCGTATGTGCGCTTAAATTTAAGTGTAATATTTCATTAAAATAGTGCTCCAGTCATAAAATCACGTACATATGTATATATAATACGTATATTTTGAAATATATTTGAAAATATTACTCTTTTTCCAACAGCTTCTAACAATAAAGGGAATTCGGACTCTTATTAGACATAATTATTAAGTGTTTATGGTGTTGTTGTATTATTTATTTATTTTCTTTCGAAGCAATTACATATGTGACTTCATAAGACAAGCGCTTTGAGAGCATCAAAGAGCATAAAAAAGTGGCAAATAAGGCAAACGGACAAGTTTTTAAGCTAAAATTTGTCCATACATTCACATGTACTCGTACATTGTACTCATATTATGTCATGCGGACACAAGTATTTTCACGACAAAAATCCGAACAAGTTATTAATTAGGCATATAAACACATGTTTGATGACTAAATAAGGGAGCAGACACTAACCTTAAACTTAGCACACTATTCCCCTAAAATTTGTTTGTAAAAACACTCCCAACGAAGAATGATTTGAATTGGATTCAGACAAGTTTTGTTTAGTACTCTTAATTTCTTGTAGCACTTATTTCAGTTATATTATGAACATTTTAATTTGTTATAATCCAATAAATGCGTTTTTAGCGTTTAAATGAAGATAAAAAAGCAAAAAGTAAATAACATTGACCAAAAATAATTTATACTGGAAAAAGCTTATATGTGACCTTCTCCGAGAAAAGGGACCTAATGTGTCAAAAAACGGGTTTGGACTTAAGAGTGGATTCTGGTACCTAAAAGAGTGTAGAATAAGATGAAATGAGTTAGATTTCTGATAAAAATTTATTTACCCCATAAAAACGCACAAAACGAACTTGGGAAAATCGATAAAAATTAAAAAACATTAAAATTAATTTTTTTTTGATTTTTTGGTTTTAAATTATTTTTTTTCGTCAGCCTTCGAATTTTTTTGGAGTTTGGACATCTCCATAAACCGAGTCTAGTATTTTTAAATCAGCATCAAAACTGTCAGAAATATCTATTTTTATAAAAATTACTTCAAATTAACATCAGCTTAGCAACAAAATTAGAAAAGAACCAAAATTGCGAAACAACTTTTGAGATATTGATAACAATCGTTAGCAACAAGACTGAAGCGTCACTCTATTCTTTTCCTTTCTTATATTTATTTTTACAATGTGTACAAAACAACAACAATAGCAAAGGTATTGTCACACTAAATGCGAAAAAAAATACATCGCCACATAGGCATGACGTTACCAAAGTCGGCACCCAATCATAACTAACCATACCAAATCGCATCACCCAACTGAAGGTGTGTTCAAAGTGATAATGCGTTATGAAACTTTAAATGCGTTTTTATCAAAACTTCATTTTCGCACACTAGGTCCCTTTTCTCGGAGAAGGTCACATACATATATGTTATCGTTAAGATTCTACCAATATGATGACATTTTTAAAATTGTGGTGACGTGGGTATACATAGAAGAGAGCCTCCAAGAGAAAGTTTTAAAATGGCGTTTAAAAATTGTTGTGGCTAAATTACGTAGGAAGTTAAACAGGTTGAAAATGTATGTATGTAGTGAGTGAGTATAAGTCCCCATAAAAAACTTCCAAAGAGAATCATTTTGTTTTCTAGTTTACCACCTCGCCCACTACATCGATCGTTAATGGTCATCTACCTACTTAAACTATTTATGAACTTCCTCTGGATAATTTCACATTTCACGTGCATTACTATTGCTTCTTAAAGTTAAATTTTTTGTCTTGCTGTGAAAGCGGAAGCCTACTGACTTTTATAAAAATTGAACATCCGTCCTGAGCTTATTACATATACATGTACATATGTATGTATATTTTTCGGTACAAATATATACATCTCATAAAAGCGCGAAAGTCAATATTTCGAGGCTTGGCAAGTGCTTCGCACCCGTTGGAAGGCAACAGTCGTTTGCATAAAAACATTCTTCGAAGCCTTTTTTTCAGATTTTTGATTAATCTATGACTATTGGTTAAAGATAACAAGTTAATTTTTTTATATGTACATGGTTTTTAAAGCTTGTGTTTTTTATAAAGTATTTCAATTTGATGCTCCAAGTGATTCCGGAAATACAATAACTTAACTATGTATGTACATCATTAAAGAACTTTTAACAAATTTTTCTAACAAAGAAAAGTTCCTTGAAGTGGCCCTTACGCTTCAAATGCTTATCATAAATTAATCAGGGCTTCCCGAAAAGGAAAGAAAATGTATTTAAAATTGAAACACTAAACACAATAAGAGTTTGCTTTATTCCCAAGTACCAAATATTTGCAACGTGCATACAAATTATTTAAATTTTTATTTTTCTGGGATCTTAGGTTATCAGCCTCCTTACGCCTCTATAAACAGCGAACGAATTTGGCTGTTCCCTTGTACATATCCGTATGTCAGAAAGAAATAGTACAGAAAATTTTTGCTATACTTATATATTTTTTCTTTGTATATTATGATCTTGATTGGATCTCATTTTGAACCGATCTTTTAAGAACTTTAACAATTTAAACACGTTGTTTGTAAATTTTAGAGCTCTTAAAGAACCATTTTTGACTACTGCCGTTTTTCTGATTACACCTTGGATAACAACTCCGTTTTCGAAAGCCAATCATAAATAAATTAACCAAAAATTATTTTTAAAATCTTTTGTCTTGCATCGCTTTATCGGCCAACGATATTTTTAAAACAATCCGTTTCTACTTCTACTACTACATACATACATATATATTTACATGATTATTTGCTTTGTGTTAAAATATAATTATTTTCTATAATAGATACAATATACATACATATGTACAGAAAAATAATACAATAATTCACGCGAAAAACAGACGGATTAACCTTTAAAGTATTGACAATTAAAGATATACGAGTGTGGATGGGCGGACACATTTCCAATGCCTAGTAAAAGCACACATATATTTATGAACTACGGTCTGGAACTCTTCTACCGTTCCTGCAGAAATAATTTTACTCGTGATTATCATAGAGACGAAGTAATCCCAAAATCTCCCAAGTTGTACACACCAATTAGTTTATTTTCCTTAGTGCTGAAGGCAATATAGAATAACTTGGTTATTATATCGGGGGGAAAGTAATTTCTCTGAATCCCACTGTATGGACTAAAGTTTTCCAGTTTTCAGAAATCAAATCAACTGTCACTACACTACACAAAGTTATTGTGGATATCGAAGAGTCGTTAGGTGTAAAGAGATAACGCGATTCGATAACGAAGGCACCTTAAATGAATGCAACTTCGCCGTACCCTCCAACAGAGGAGCTGACTTAACACATTCAAAATGGGTTATCTGTATGCTGAATCTCTGAACGGCAACACAACTACTTGGTATGCCTCGGGTCTAAGTCCTAAAATGTCCTGTAGGGTATACATGCACATGATCATGCCAACTGTACTTTATGACGCGCTTTTGTATGGTGTATTACAACGTCCATTATGACGCTATGCGGAGACAGAGACAGAGCTCGTCTTAGCATAACAGGGGCGGCTATGGAAGCTCTTCTGAATCTTAATATATGCTGTGCACCGAATTTACATTTACACGGTGGCGCAAAAATAACCTTCCGATGTTTTTTGGCTGTAATTTAAAAAAAAAAATGAAAAACTTTGATTCTTCTAGTGGATTATTTTTATTTGGTCTTTTAATTTTTTTTACATCAAGTCGAGAATATGATGTCATGTAAATGGCCGCCGCCAGAGTTGATTGTCAGTTGAGCACTTTTTGTGGCATTTTCCATCACTTTGTCCAAAACTTCCGGCTTAGTAGGTCTTCACATTCTTGACGGATATTGTCTTTAAGAGCTGCAAGAGTCTGAGGCTTGTTGACATAAACCCGCGACTTCAAAAAGCCCCACAAAAAGAAGTCTGAAGCGGTCAAATCAGGCGATCTTGCTGGTCAGTGCAAATTGCCAAAACGGGAGATTAGGCGCAAGGGAAATGCATCCTTCAGCATATCGGTTGTGGCACGTGCAGTGTGTGCCGTTGCACTGTTGGAACCACATGTTTTCCAATCCCAATTCATCAAGTTGCGGCAAAAAGAACTCGTTGATCATTGCTCTGTAGCGCTCACCATTCACAGTAACCGTGTGGCCCGCGACGTCTTCGAAGGAAAAAGGTCCGATGACTCCTCCATCGAAAACAGCACACCATACAGTGATTTTGAGCGGGTGTAATGGCTCTTCGTGGGTTACACGCGGATTTTCAGTGCCCCAGAAGCGTAAATTTTGCTTATTTACGTACCCGCTAAGATGGAAATGGGCCTCATCATTCATGATTATTTTTGATGAAAAATCATCTTCCTCTTGGTGGTGATTAAGGATGGCTTGAGCGTATGTTAGACGCGATTGGCGGTCAGCAGCTAACAGCTGATGCACCGTCTGGACTTTGTACGGAAACATCTTCAAATATTGTACCAAAATTCACTGTAAAGACCGTCGACTAACACCCATTTGTGTGTCATGTCGCCTGGTCGATGTCGACGGCGCTTCCATGACATCCTCAGCTACAGCAGCAATATTCTCTGCAGAACGGCTACTCCGGGGTCTGCCACGCCTGGCAGTATCTCGTGTTGTGCCAATCTCTTCGAGGCGAGCGGCTAAACGTCGCAGTGTTTCACCAGTAGGCGTTGGACGGCTAGGAAATCTGCGACGAAATTCACGTTGTGCCAAAGTCACCGACCGATTATTGGTCAAATAAATAGTCACCAATATTCCGAGTTCTGCAACAGTGTAGCGTAACATTGTTTATTAACGTGTATTTCGCATGTGTTTACTACACAAATGTCAAAACAGAACTAGCATTAGGGGCCAATCGCAAAATTTATAGCATTTTCTGATAGGAGGATTACTTTTGCGCCACCTTGTACAAAAAGAAGAAACCAAAGAAACTAATCTTACTGATTATCTTGAAGTTTTCCAGGGGGATTGGATACATACATACTTGATATTTATTAAGTGAGCTATCACATACATACATACATATATGGCATAGACTCTTTTGATAGCAAGTATAGAAGGGTGAAGAGTGGGCAGATATCTACGCCAAAAAGAGGGCTTAAGGACTCGCTAACATTTATATCAACGGGAGGTCGCAATTCCAACTCCGCTAATATTCATTCACTCAATGAAACAGTTATTCTTCTTTTTAAATTTTATATATTCGACGGCTGAACATAGAAAATACATCTTTTTGTGGTTGGTTTGCAGATGAAGGAAAGGCTGAATAGAAATCGAAACAAGTTTTTAAATCGACCAATAAATGTAATACAGATGTCTTTGATTTCTTGAAATTATAAATTTGCCATAATAGCTGTGTTTCCCTGGTCGTTTAGCACTTAAAATCATGTCTATAAAAATAATTCAACACTTGTAAACACTTCCGAGGCATTAGTGAAGCGTAAATACAAACTAGAAATAATGTTCTAAACAGGTGACACTGACAGTCTGCCGATTGCGAACGTGTCACAACAATTATATAGTTATATGCTCTGAAATAGTCTGTTAAAAACATGTATGTATGTTACTTATAAATAATTTAGTGGTTTCTTATACACTAAAATTAACGCAAACGTGCTTCTGCTTATACATTACCACAACTGTAATCACTGAAAACTTAATTCAACTTTTAATGCGATGGTCATATTTAAATTCAATTTAATATTTTCGATAAAATGTTTGTTGTTTAATAAGTTTTGCAAAATTATTATAAAGTGTAACTAAACAAACATTTACCACCGGCTCAATTCATGTTTATTCAGTTTTTCTTTAATCACAACTGATGCCGACAGCCACGAGGTAAAAATATAACTACCTGAATACGAGTATGTATAGTTATACATAAGTATATGTATGTACAAATGTATGTAGGTTCGGATTTAAAAAAAAAAAAAACTTTTAACAAAATATTAATTTAAATAAGTTAAATTGCGATATAATTTTATTTTCACAATTTTTATATTAATGACAATTTAATTGAATAATCTATTATTAATTAATTGATATGAACAAATATTTTAATCCGATAAAATTTACAAAATAATCCAATTGTTATATTTTTATTATACAGCTTTAAGCCTTGGTATTTGGAAGAATGTTCCTCCACATTGGCTACTACCTACAGTTCTGGTACTCCGGGCCATGACAAAAGTGTTGCCACTGTTGACATGGATGGCCGTCTAAGACCCGATCACATTTGTACAGCCGAACATACAGGAACCTCTGCGTCAGCTCCTTTAGCTGCTGGTATTTGTGCACTGGCTTTGGAGGCGAATCCTAATTTAACTTGGCGTGATATGCAATACTTAGTGGTCTACACGTCGCGACCTTCTCCGCTTGAAAAAGAGTCTGGTTGGATGTTGAATGGAGTCAAACGCAAATACAGCCATAAATTTGGTTATGGTTTAATGGATGCCGGTGCCATGGTTTCTTTAGCAGAACAATGGTCCACTGTGCCACCTCAGCACATCTGCAAATCCAGAGAGAACAATGAAGATCGTAAAATTGATAGCAGCTATGGTTACACTTTGGCAACACATATGGATGTAAACGGTTGTGCGGGCACAATAAATGAAGTTCGCTACTTAGAACATGTTCAGTGTCGTATAACATTAAGATTTTTCCCTAGAGGAAACTTGCGTATTTTGTTAACGTCGCCCATGGGCACGACAAGCACTCTTCTGTTTGAAAGACCCAGAGACATAAACAAATCAAACTTTGACGACTGGCCGTTTTTAAGTGTTCATTTCTGGGGTGAAAAAGCAGAAGGTAGATGGACTCTCCAAATCATAAATGGTGGCCGCAGGCGTGTAAATCAACCGGGCATTTTATCCAAATGGCAATTAATTTTCTATGGCACTGCCGTGCAGCCCATGCGTTTGAAAAGTGATCTTGTTTCACAACCTGTGTATACGTATCCCACGGAATCTGATTTAGGGCAACCAGTTGATCAGTTTAGTAGCTTTCTTAATTTCCAAAATCTTTATACCGGAGCTGGCTCCAATCCTGAACAAGCCGTTACTACCGTCGATGGCCATAATATACCCACGCCCCAAAGACAAAATGTCATGGCCGATTCAAATAATAAATTGGTCTTGCATGACTGTGATCCGGAATGTGACTCACAAGGTTGCTATGGCCGGGGACCGACTCAGTGTGTGGCTTGTAAGCACTATCGTTTAGACAAGTGAGTATCAAAAGAAAGAAACAATTTGTCAATAAGATGAAATTTGAAATGTTCTGACAGCAATAGCTTAGATTTTAAGACTAGTTTTGTCACGTCCTATAATTTATTAAACTTGTTAAGAAAAACTTCGGAAAAGAGTAGTTTACTGTGCAATTTTTATTATCACTTTCCTGAAAATATATATATGTATTTAGGTAGTTGAAGTTCTATTCGTTTTTGTGAGTTAATAAAAATAAATATTAAAAATAAATGGGTAAAAACAAAAAAATAATTCACATTGTTGTTTTAGCACTTGTGTCAGCCGTTGCCCGCCCAGATCCTTTCCCAATCAAGGTGGCGTTTGCTGGCCCTGTCATGAGTCTTGTGAAACTTGTGCCGGTGCCGGACAAGATAGTTGCTTAACTTGTGCACCAGCCCACCTACACGTAACTGATTTGGCTGTTTGTCTACAAGTTTGTCCCGAAGGATATTATGAAAGTAAGTAAACAAAAAAATTTCAATGTCTTATTATCTCTTACCAAATTCTTATTTCAGATTATGATAATAAAACCTGTGTGCCATGTGAAGCGAACTGTGGCTCATGTCAAGATCGTCCTGACTATTGCACATCATGTGAACATCACTTAGTCATGCATGAGCATAAATGCTTCTCCTCATGCCCTTTGCATACTTACGAAACTGAAGAGTACAAGTAAGTGAACATTTATTTTTGTATTTTATTTAAAAACTAACATATTTAAATTAATTTACCAATTCGCCATTTTTCAAAAATGACCTTTCCAAAAAGCCTTATCCTAAAATTCTTATTAAAAAAAACTATTGTTTAAAAGATGTTACTTTTTCAAATTAATATTTTTACAAAACATCATGTACAAAACGTTGCAATATCTTGTTCGCCTCAAGTATTTCCAAAGGCTTTCACGGGTGATACATCTACAGCTTTATTCAGTTCGTGAATTCTCGATCTTCTGTCACCAAATTTCATTTTATTAACTGCGGCCAATTTTATATGGTGCGCCAAGTGTTTTAGGCGATGTGTACAGTTTCGACTGCAATGAACTCAAAAACTTTTTTACGGTTCAATTACTAACACAACAATATAAATACGAAAAATTTACTTCTGTTTATACATATATAAACAACTGTGAATTTTGACTTTTTTTGAATTTTTTTATTATTATTATTATTTATAGAATAGAATTATGATATGTTTCTGCGAATTACTTAATGTTAAGTGATGTAAGAAGCAAAAATCGAATATGCCGTGGCACTGGTTATGCTGCCATAGGAACTCCATCTTCAATTAGCGGACCGGTGTTTTTATGATAAATTTGCACCTATGTATGTATGTATGTATATGGCTTTCTGAACGTTTATGACAGGCAAATTGAACTCTACTTTGCGCATTAAACCATAGTGCCCACTTTGTTAATAGCCTATGAAGTGTCACTATAAGTAGCAGAAATATATTTTTGTATTTCTTTTATGGTGCTTTGTTTCTCCCAAAGCCAGACTGAGGATTAGGGACACATTCTACATTATTTATTACCGCAGATCATAATTGGCCTATTCGAACAATATTGGCCTATTGGAAAGAACTTTAACATGATTCTACCCTGGCTTAGGTATCACAATAATCATAGACACCTTCAGGTTAATATTCAAGACGTGAAATGGAGTTAAAAAAATGTATTCTTCTTGCTAACTAAGCATTTAACTAAATTACTAATAGCGTTTTCAGCAGCAAAGCAAATGATGAAAGTTGTGCTGTATTATCAAACTTGTTATTTTTCATGTGGTTAACAAAAAAGTACCCTTTTCCAATTCGTTTCTAGCCCAAGTAGCCAGTTGTCTCAAAAGCCGCTTACCTCTAAACAGTCATGAAGAAATGGTGCTCAGCATTTGTGCATTACCGTAGTCTTGTTTTAAGCTAGGAACACCTGCGAAGCTGGCATTCCCTACTCACTCTGCTTTTGATTTCTGAAGAACAAATTATATTAATAATATTTACTGGAAGTATGATTTACGGCCTGTTTAAGGCTATTGACAATATTTTCACTCGTTAGAGAAATATTTTACGTGCAATTAGTACTTCAATAATTCTTATATTTTAGGCAACAACCAAAGTCCTGACAGAAATTACGGACATATTTGTGGGTGAGAGATCTGGAGACAAATCAGGGAAATTTTTTACAACTGCAATAAGTTAATTATCTAGATGCAACTAGTCTGTTTCAAAACTCAACATCCAGTTTCTGTCTAGAAGCTGAGGAATTAATTTTACTCGTATATTAAACAATTAGATGAAGATGAAGTAGATAAGTATTGAAAAATTCAATATTTTAAAAAATATAAAACTAAGCAAAAATTTCACTGAAAAAGCAAAACTCAAAAGCAACAAATTAACGGACTTTTAAAAGTCCATCTTAAATTTGTTGTTTTTTACTGTGTATGAATCTGCAACTTGCAATATGCTTAGAACCCATAAAATTTCAAAGCTGGTGCAAACTTGCATGAATATACTTATCTCACACCTTGACACCTTTCCTTTGTGCAGCTTAAGCCCACATGTATCTGTACACCACGCCGATACACTGTCTAGGTACGTCCTTGCACATGAACATACATACATATTGTATGTATACGTTAAAGTAATGTGAGAACAACAAGTGCCTCATTAGTGTTTGTTGCAAAAGCGCTTAATTTAGAGAGAAAAAACATACGCTTCAAATCATCATACTTACAGCTAAAATTTCTACTACTAAAATTCTATAACATGAGTAACAACAACAACATGTGCAAACTACTCGTGTTTGAAACGACGTTGTTATAACTGGAGAATATAGCTATAATTACTTTAATTTGTACACCGTAAAACTTAACTGCAGCGCCACTACTTTAAAGTCATATCTGTGAACCAAGCCGTGGCACATAAGCCAGCACATTCACATTTTTGTGTATACAGGGTGCGAGCGTCGAAGATAACAGACGCTGTTTTTAAATAGCCGGTCTTAAAAGCAGATATTTTCGGTTCGGTGTCGAAATTTGCACAGTGCCTTTACTTCACAAGAATGACCCACTATGTGAAGCAGTTCTGTTCTGTTTTGTGAGCTGATAGCGAAAAGATATGTATGTAGATGAAGATAAAAGTAGCCTAAAATGACGTAACAAATGTCATTTGGGTTTGATTTTGTAAATTATTTTGTGTTTAAAGATCAATCCTATGTCCGTAATCAATGCATCCTAAGGTTGTTATTTTGCTTATAAGGTACTTCTTATTCTCAAACATGCACTGTATAGTGATTAGTCGTTAGCAACCGGGGTTTTGTTTGTTTGGAAAATATGCTATATATGCATATTGCTCCTTCAATCTATTATAGTCCTGTCTCAAAAACCGAATCTTTTAAGTTATTTCAGAAAACTGCTACATTAATCTGAATTAAAATGAAATATACACTAGGATAAGTATATACCGTGGTTGCAAAAGTGAATATAGTATTTTGAGTGTATGTATGTTTCCCTCTACTCTTGTTTTTTAAATTAAGTGCAATTTTATTTGGGATTAGTTTTAAAGCAGAATCTATATTTTTTCACATATATAAATAAATATTCATAAAATTTGGAATGAAATGTATTTTATTTATTTCAAAATTTTCATAGAATAGAAAACTTTGTTTCAATAGATTTCAAATGCGGTTCATTTTTTCCGGTTCTTCCTTTTTATAAATTGAGAGCAAACAATTTCACGATTTTTGTGGTGTGAGGAATTTTTGTAAAATAACCAAACCATAAACAATAGACAAAAATAAAAACGTTCATTCTACATATTCAAATCCATTAATACTTGCAAGAGTTATTTTGGTCAATTAAAGAAAGGCTTTTTGCGCGAGCAGTCTAATGATTTTCTGAAGTTTTCTACTTACCTCGCAAATAATAATCAGAATAAGATTTAAAATTTTGTAATTTAAGCTGCTGTACCCTGTATAAATACTCGTATAACGTTATACGAAATGGTGCAACTATTCAAAATTATGTGACACTCTTCCTCCGTGCTTTAGACAGTGTGTATGTGCTCGTATTTACTTTATTCATACTCCTTTCCAAACTACTTGTTGTACATATGTTTAACTGTTATCTTGAATCAGGAATGACAAATTTGGTACAATTGTATGTTTTTGGTACTATTCAAACTCAAATGAACTCATGTTGTCAGTCGAATATTATAAGTTCCACATTCATCAGCAAATGTGGAAAGAATCTTTCATTGCCAAAATATAATTAAAACCAAAGAGAGAAACAGATTACAAACTGCAACTCTTTGCGACTTTCAGCTCTTCAGTTATAACTGACAGACTTAACTGTGAACTGAGATGTACACACACGTGCAGTTCAATACATCAGTTTTTAACATGGATTCGAACGAGCAGGACGGTTTGGCCGCTCTCGGTGTACTTTTTGCAATTTTACAAAAACGAAAAAATAACAGCTTGTTGTAGGCAGCATCTTTTTTGGCGCGATCATGGTACTCGCTAGATTTAACTTGCCATAGGCAAGGTTCAGATCTATATATTGCAATAAAATCAACTATCACTTGGTTCTCTTTACGCGACATGATACGCACTCTCGCTCGACACAAATTGAATTGAGAACGGTACAGCTGAACCACACGCGTTCACTTCAGTTGAAACTGTCAGTTAAAAATATAAAAATTTTAAATTTCTCAGACTTGAACTATCAGTTATTACCCACATACGTACAGTTTTAACTGACCGTTTTAACTGACAGTTTTAACTGGCAGTTTTAACTGAACAGTTGAAACTGACAGAGTGCCGGCCACTCACGTGCAGTTGAAACTGACAGTTGTTCAGTTAAAACTGTACGTATGTGATGTTAACTGAACAACTGTCAGTTTTAACTGTTTTATACATCACATACGTACAGTTTTAACTGAACAGTTGGAACTGACAGTTGTTCAGTTAAAACTGTACGTATGTGATGTATAAAACAGTTAAAACTGACAGTTGGAACTGACTTTAACTGTTCAGTTAAAACTGTACGTGAGTGGCCGGCTTTAGTCCACACAAAAGGTTTACTGAATTCACAAAATTACTGTTGTTATGATATAAATTGTAATGTACAAAGTAAGTCGTTATCAAAATTGTAGTTGTGATCTCGAAAACGACGTAAAAGCAGTGCGTACCTTAATTTTCTTTATACATATGTAAATAGTTTATACATATTCATTACTGAAATGTTTTTGTTTTATTATAACACAAATGAAATTTAACTTGCCTTTTTATTGTATATTCTTAATAAATCTACGTAATAAAAATAATATAAATTTAAAAAAATGTATCTTAGTACAATCTTTTAAGCTATTTGGTACAATTTAAAATTGTTTAATGCCATCCCTGTCTTGAAGTGTTCATTTACTTTGTTTCCTTTTTTATTTAAGAGATTCTCTCGTTAAGTGTGCATATGTGCGCTGATAGAGGTTAAGCTTGCGATTTCTTCTTCTAGTAGTTATTCAAAGTGTTGAAGGTTTTCATGATTCCTCTTATAATGATATTTTGGTAGAAATAGAAAGGGCAAACTTTTTAAAGAAATTTTATCTGCCATTGAAAACTACTTTTAACGAGTTGTTATGGGCAAATATTGTGTAGAAAGAAAAAAATATGTATGTGCTTCTATACATATGTATGTATATCAACGAAGGACTTTAAACAGAAGATGTTTGGTGTTCATAAAATAATACTTTTGTGGTAGCCAAATAGTGAAAGAAATACTCGTATGTAAGTGGTGAAAAAATGTAGGTGTTTACCGAAACTTGAAGAATCCTTAAAAAGATTGCACTGGAGCGGCATATCAGAATTTTTACTTTTTGAACTTTCAGTTAGATTGTGTGTATTTTCTTATTAACGATTATATTGTCGTTCGAAACCACGCATTTTGATAAAAAAAAATCCAAATGATTAAGATAAACTTAACGAACTTCTTGTAACACCAAATTAAAGTTTTTCCATTTTGTTTCCAATGCCAAATGTCGCGTGTTTTTTTAGAGGTACACAAGTTTAAATCATAGTAAAATGAGTAAATATATATTTAATATAAAAAAACGACATTAAGCTTAAACATGAATTCGATCATGCGTTCGCCGCGATTGGGGCATACAAAGTCCAATCTGGAGCCGGTATTTTTACAAACTTTTCGCAGCATTTGCGGCCGTCCTCGCCAGGTGATATATTGTATCTAGCTTATGGACGTAGACAAGTACTACATAAATCACACGATTTTGGTTTCCAATGCGACTCCATTCTGTTGAGATAATAAAAAAATGTCTAATCATATTCTGACCGTTCGTTTCGAAGCTGTGAACCTTAATTATGTTAATGTTTAATATACTAATTAATAGCTATTGTATTAAACTAACATAATAGACCTACTACTATGAGTTAGTCTACAAAAAAAATTGTCATAGTTTAACATTGATCGTTGTTAATTCTTCCGATATTCAGTTGCTATCAACTGGTATAAATGACCGCGTCTAAAGGAATTTTTTTTATTATTCTTTATAGAATCTAATGAACTAATAATATACGTACAAATCGTAATGCTAAAAATAATTAATATTTCGTGAGTCCAGCCAATATAACAATAACTTACGTTGCGGCGAGTGTTATATAAGTAGGTAACGTTGTCTATCTTGTGTCGAGTATGTCCGTCAACAACAACTTTACGGTAAAATTTCTGCCAATTACCCGTTAAGTTCCTCTGCTTTCAGTTTCATCTGAGTAAGTTTGCGTGTGTATAAGGCTTCCATGTCAGTCTATGGCCGAGGTGAAGGCCGAGGTACTTGAAGGCACTGTGTTCCAGAATTAATTGATTGTCGATTTTGACATGGACACATTTTTGTTCGTTAACTTTGATTTTCCCAAATTTTAGCCATATCTCCAGTCTATAGATCCTGTAATTTACGGGATGCTAATTGATGGTTATCATCATGATGAGGAAGGCTGTATCATTTCCAAAAGTTGAGGTGTGAATTTTAAAGATTGTAGGTCTATCAGAGCTATATACCCATCATGCTGAGTTTGGGAACTCCAACTTCGATTGGCTGCACGGGGCTTATGATGCTAAATTTTCGAACTTACATATATGTACATACATATGTACACATATAGGGTGTTTTTTTATTGAGGTATAGAACTTTAAGTTGGCATCACTTTTTTAACTGGCGGCCATTTTGTCAGCTGTCAAGTGATTAATATTTAGTTTGGTTTGCCATTTCATCATGAACAGGTTGACAAAAGAACAACGCTTGCAAATCGTGCAAATTTATTTCGAAAATAATGGTTCAGTTCGCGAAGTTTACCGCAAGCTCCGTCCATTTTATGGTCATCAGAGCAATTAATTCGGTTAACCATGGATCGTTTTCGCACTACGTTTACTCTATGTGATAATACGCATCCGCAGAGACGTCGAACAGTGCGCACCGAAGAAACAATTGCCGCTGTAGAGCAAAGTGTTGAAGAGGACCCGAACGAATCGATTCGCCACCGTGCACAGCAATTGGAGCTTTGTCCATCAACTTTTGTCCATCAAAAATTGGACCTGTAGAATTGGCTTTATTCGAGCCAGCCGCGGCGGCCACATGCCCGAAATCATATTTAAACATTAATGGCATAAAATTATCCTTCCAATAAAGCCAAATTGATGGACATTAAAACGATTTTCTTGTGTTTTATTTCAATTCGAAGTTCTATACCTCTAAAAAAAAACACCCTGTACATATATAAATAACTTTTCGAAGGTATATTAGTGATTGCAGGCAAGTTTAAATTTATTTTGTCTATTAAAACGTCTTGGCAAACTTCGTCGAAAGAGTTTGTGAAAACAGCTTGAGTATGTAAAAATATTAATGCGTGCATATATATTTCTTTGCTATATATGTAGTTAAAATTACATAAATATTCTATTAAGAAAAACATGAGCTGTCTTTGTTGAAGTAAATCAGTAAAATAACTATTTTGTGTAAAAATAAGTAATATTATTTTTGTTGACTTGTATGACCATTTGTGATGCCTATTTCGACGATTTCGGCCTCCCGAATTTAACGACTCTACCGTAAAGTTTACTTCATATACATACATACATGAATAGGAAATAAACTTCACCGTGGAAACTAATTTCTGCACAAGTCAATAAAAAATCTTAATTCTAATAATATCTTAAAATTGTGCAGCGATACATATGTACATATCGCACCCTATATACCAAAGGGTCACAACTCAAAATACTAAAAATTTCAGGAGAGACAAAAAACTGTATATGTTTAGTTCATCGTGCAGACGCAATACACTTAACATAAAAATAAACATAACTGTATTTTTCCAGTTAAAGAAGATAGTGATGTGAAAGAAATTTTTGCAGTAGTTACAGAAAGTCAGTTTTGGAAAATTTTGTGTTGTTACCTTTTGTATTTAGCGTGCGCTATAACAATATGTAAATAAGTACATATTTCGAGTCACCTTTTTCTAAAATTCATATGCGTGTTTTATTTGGAACATACCTATTTATTCATAATATGCAAATAAACTATATATATATATATATATATATATGTATGTACATACACATATATAATTTTCCTGGTAAGAAAAGAAATTATTGCAAGATTGATGTTCAAATTTGGCTTTTTACGTTTTGATTAATTTCACAATTTGCAGAGGATTGATTTAAGCTACATATACATTAAAATATATACAAATATATATTGTAACATATGCCTGGACAAATATATATGTACATTCACACATATGTATAAACTTGAGAATAGTCGTAACACCGTGAGTCTTGGAGGTATGATTTTTAACGTCGCGGACAAACTTAACTTCCAGAGTGGGTCAGGTGGTAACATAATCGACATCCCGTTAGGTACAATAGCAGATCGAAAATAATTAAGGTCTGAAAACTGCTTCAAATCGTGGTGGACCTTAACCATACACTAAGAAGCTTTAAAATGTATAAATAAAGTAGAGCACACATTAGCTCTCTATGCTGCCCATTCCCCAATAAACGAGAGAGCTGAAGCATATCAGAACTACTTCCAGGATTGGAAAAAACGTTGTGTCTGTAGGACAAAAAAGAAACTAAAAAAACAAATGCAACAAATATTTATTTAACAAATGAGTTCCAACATACCTAGACACACATACACATGCATTTTTTAATTTTACTCCATTGAAAATTTAGTTACTTCCAATTGCCACATCCAAATATTTTCTTTAATTATTAGGTATTTTGTTTAAATAAAATTTAAATTTATTAATCTGTGTACAAAAATTCGTGCTAAAATAAATTATACTCGTACATCACAGACCTTGTGGCGTTAATCTGTTTAATATTCCACTGCCACAAGAATGCTGCTTAGGTACGAGTATGTACATCCATTAACACCAATGGGCATGTGTATGTACTTGCATATTAGATTTGTTTATTTAAAATTTAAACGAAGAAAGATGTACATAATTAAAAATTAATGAATATTAATTAACAGTTGTTTTGCAATTTAAGCCATCCAAATTAACTTAACTTTTGTCTCATTGACAAGTTTAGCCAACAAGAACAAAACAGTCTAGATTTTTAAAATTATTAAATATTGCCTTATTTATCCCAGGAGGTAAATATCTAATGATACGTCGTCCTTTAAACATCACGTCTTTTGTATATTCAAGTTCAGCCACCATTTTGTGAAGTAGTCCATCATACCGTCAAGTAGCTGTTTACTCTGTCCTTTACAGTCCTAGCCTAGCGTCAATATACAGCAGGTCACCGTGAGAAGGCCTTTGCATGTCCGATGCAAGTATATTGTATACTTGCATCATTATCATTATCAGCAATGATCTCTGTGGAACCCCTGTGCAGATCGAAACATCCCGAGAGAATGTTTCACCCACACGTACCCTAAACAATCGGTCCTTAAACAGCTATTCACCATACGGCACATGCCAAAGCCGAACCCAAAATTTACCAGTTTGTATATAAGACCATCATGCCAGACAGTGCCAAAAGTTCTGAAAAAGTATAGACTAGCTGCAATAGTCAGAGTTTGTGCCGTAGAGAGGCCTTTTCTAAATCCATAAATCGCCTTTGCGTCGATTACCTCCCCGTCAGCAGTGTTGGTAGATCCAAAGAATGTCAAAGGCGTCGCCCTGTCTAAGGTGGATATAAGTTTGCTTACAGTAGCACCGAGGGCATCAGTGTGATCCAACTGTCCAGAAAGCACATGAAGAAGCGCTCCGCTAATTAGAGAGTCATTCCAGGTGGATCCGAAACAGTTGTTCCGTCGGGCGCTGTTACTGTCCGTAGAGTTGGGAGAGAGTTCAGTCCTGTTCATGAGTGCAATACTCTGGAAAAAGTAGCTACGCATCCCTATATTATCCTGTCCAAATTTCTTAAGTCAGCTCTGAGAATATTTCGTCCTTCTGGGTACTGACTTCTATGGACCTTCGGTGTTGAATGCTCCAAAGCATCTTGAAATGCAGCTTCGAATAACGTAATGCGTCTTATCAGCTTCGGTCACATCCCCGTCAATTGGTAGTTCAGGTTTAGAGATATAGGTCGAAGACGCTTAGTTGTATAGGTGAAACTATCTCTCCTATCATAGCATTCACTTTCTCGAAAACTTCGAGAGTACAGACACTAACATTAGCAGTCCGTTCCTTAACACCTTTCTACTATAGTTGGCATGTCCCAAATGTCTGCCAATCTGTCCGATTAGTTTCCTAGCATCAGTATTTTGGGTCGCAATTATAACTACAGACTTACTCACTACCTTAACAGCTTTACCCGCAGTATTATTTTGCTTCCGATTGGTTGATTTTGTAGCACCTCCATCATCACTCAGTTTTTGATTCTCATCTGCCAGAATTCCAATTTTTCGATCGGCATCGGCCAGCCTTTGAAGCAGTCGGGTTATTAATATCCCGCGGTTCCTCTATATCAAACTCTTCTCTCCCATTGCTAGACTTCTTCCTCTTAGAGGATACATCCTCCTCCCCACTCATCTCGGCGGCTTTAGGCTAACTACCTTTTAGCAGAGGCTAGTAGACAAGTAACCACTAATCACGTTAAGGAACAGAACAAGTGTGGTTTTAAAATTAGATAATTTGTAGAATTATAAAAATTCCTAGCAAAAGAACTCCGCTTCTTTCCACTCACAATGCAATAATCACTTCACAAACAGTTTTGTCCAACACAAAACCACGCAATGTTGGGTTAACTGATGTTTGAAAAAAATACAAAAAATTAAAACAAGAAATGGCTAGATCAAATCTAGTCTAGTTCTATTGAAAAATTGTGCTACATGTAGGCGGGAAAAGGCTAAAATGGGAACTCTAGAAGCTAAGATGGCAACTCTAGAAGTATCTCATTTTTGGTGTGATGAGTACAGTTTGTCAGTAGCACGCACTTTTTCAGTAGTAATAAGTATTTACATCCGTTTCCACAATATTTTTCATGTATGTAGGTATGGATGTGTTATTGATAGTATTTAGATAAAAATGGTCGGAAAATGTTGCATATTGCTTGCAATAACCCACGTATCCCTGCCAAACGTCGTTGACTTCCAGTGCATTTTCTTAGATGTTGAACTTCTTAACTACTTGTCAACGTTTTATAAAGATTTCTTGAAACTTTTCTATGTAACTGAATAAATTTTGAAGTTTAATATTAACTTTTAAATGCCTTTGCTTTTGTAATAACCAAACACAATAGAAAACTTACATTATTTTAACTTTCGCAGCGCAAAGCAATAATGAAATAATTGGGTTTTGAAGCAAAACAAAGCCTTAAGGCGCCTTTCCTTTCAAGAAAAACGTAACTACGAAAAAATCTTGAACTTCATTTGACGATGTAACTAGCCTCTGCGATAGCAAATTAAGGTCAAAGGCAATTAAGCGTTTGTCAAACATTTTGTTTTATTAAATTATTATAAGTTTCTTTTAGATTACGTTTTACTTTTACTAACTGTACGAAAATCGTGCATGCGGGTGTATAAACATATAGAGTTATTTAATAAATTAATGAAGCTTTTGGTATAAAAAAATTTAATTAACAAAAGGTTTCATTAACCTAGTCATTTACAAGAATTCCTATTACTTTTAATATACATAAATACATATATATACGTATATACAAAATATATGTATGTATGTTACATGAACAGAACATTTGCTGGAAAATATTTTTAGTTAAAAAATGCTAAGAGTAGTGTTCTATATCTAACGAATTTTGAAGTCAAAAGTAAGATTTTCTTTGCACGGCTTGTACTATTTGGGAATGTGCAAAATCGATTACTGTTAGAGTGAAAATGTTCTTGTCCAGCAGTGTTGTGAGTATTATTGAATTCCCACTATTGGTACTGCATACGGAGCTTAGGGGCATTCCATGTATCAATAATACGTTCGCACTTTTTGAAAATCTTCTGTGACAGCGATCAATAAAAATATGAAAAATTCGTCAAAATTAAAATTTTCATTTAAAATAATAGAATTTTCAAATAAACATTTAATATACTTTAAGAGCAGACTGGTTGCACAATACAACAACAAAGCAAGTTGCATACCTATTATTTCCTCTTGAATCTACTAATTGTAGTGTTGAAAGCGAGGTTAGTGCAGCTTGTTCGGATCCGTAACTGGAATGTACGATATTTTTGTAATTTTGTTTATTTTTTGGAATTTGAAACCCTACCGTTCGATTCTTAGGCCCAATGCATATATCCTGGACTTTGACTTGTGTAATTTTTTTCTCGTGAAACAGAAACATACTTGAGATATATTTTTTTTACTAATTTGCTTGACCCGGGCCATTCTGCATCCAGGTACAGGTACGTTTTATTGTAACGAAACCTTATTTTACAAATAAAAATTTTCATTATTATTTTAATAGAGCTGGCATTCGATATATGTAAATACTACTTTAAATTTTGTATGTTTTAATGTTGTTTGGTGTTGTGAAAATCATGATTAATAAATATGATAATGTGTTTTTTAAACAGTAACAAATGAATTTAAAAGTTTTATGTGTTTTGAATACGAAAAGCTTCTTTGCAAAATGGGCTTTTTTAAGACGTTAGACGCAAGTGGGCATTTCACCTCTCATACAAAGTCGATATATATAAATAATGTGCGAAACAGCTTTGCCGGCAACGCATATAGGTACCATTGAGAAATTGTGATTGAGAAATAGCGTAGTATTGCAGTTACAAAATATATACTTAATTTTACTGCGTCAATTAAAAATGTCAAATGTTCCGGATTAAATTTATAGAAAGCACCTCTTATATAGAGTAAATAAATTTTTTCTGTCGATTAACCAAATTTTGTGTGAGTTAATCTAATATAAAAAATTGGGCAGGGAAGACTTCGGGTAAAACAGCCATTCCAAGGGCTAAAATAAGAGTTATTTTCCTTATTTGCGTACAGCAAATCTATAAATAAATAGCACAGCTGTAGAATACACTTTCCAAGCAAAAAATTTTAGGAAGCACTACGATCATGCCACAATGTTTCCTTTTTCAATTGAAATAAAAAAGTATAAGTTATATACGCCTTGGCATATACACACATACATTTTCCATTCGTTGCATAATCATTTATATGAATTTATTATTAAATGAGTACTTTTAGATATTGTGCACAAGGTGCATATTTATAGTATGTATGTAAATACGAAGATAATAAGACTTTATTGAAACTTAACTAAACAAAAGTAGTCTATGACAGAGTACTGGCTCCAATCTATTGAAAATATAACTCTGGCAAGTTGTTTGACACATACATACATGTTTGTTTTGGGTAAGTACTTTGGTGTTACTTAGACTCAATATCATCAAAGTTAAATGTGTATTTACATATGCGCGTATATCAAATGATTTAAATTTCTGACTGTAAATGGACCAGCCGGTTAAAAATAATACTCAAGCTAAACAACTATTATTTTTTTTCATTGCCAACTTTTATACACGGCCTGTCCCGGGATGCAAAACTAGCTATTTGTTTTTATGGATTATTTTGGTTGTTCTTGATTGATACTAAATATGAGCAACGTTTTACGATACTTTAATAATTTTAAAGCCGCTCTGAAAATAACTTATGAACTCTAGGGAAAAAATGTAAAGTAAAAATAATCATAGAGGTATTGAAATAGTCTTCAACATGACACGATTTATTTGGATAAGTATTAATACTTAACTATGGATAACGTATTGTAAAAGTAGATATAGTGAGATATCTAGAACAGTTGAACATATCCTATAGGGGAGATTTTTTCTACACTATATTTTGTGTAATTTTTTTTAATCTTGCGTAAAATTATTGAAGTTTGAGTAGAGGTCCCTAATTTGTTTTGCAATAAATGTGGCATTCGTTACTGGCGATAGGAAAGTGTTTTAATACTTAAAGAATTTTTGGGGATTATTCGTCACAAATGTAAAAAAATAAAATCTGTTTTATCTTTATAATATTCGCATGCACTTAATAGCTATTAATAGTTTTAATGGAGAATATCTCACATTATGAGTTATCTGAGTACAGTGCAGATTTAATAAATATTTCTTCATTTCGTAGATTTGTTATTAGATTTTTTACTCTTGTCATGGGTAGTGTGTACTAATCATTGAGAAAGATTAGTCAAAACATTGAAGTGTTTTCGCATAGAACTGATTAACTAAACAGGTTTCCACCGGTTAATCTTATTTGCATCTTAAAGCTGTGTTGGTATTAATAGAATAAGTTTCAGAACTGTTTGATAGATTAACAAAAGAAAGAGATCATACACATAAGAAAGTTTAGTTTTTAATATGAAACTTCGTTAAATTAATAAGAAATGACAATGAGCACTATTTATAATTTTGCTATAAACTATAAATATAATTTAGTTTCGAAATTCATTGCTTTAAAAATATTATTGCTCGAATGAACAAATGAACAAATCGAAACGACATTTTCAAAATTCGTTAAATCATTGCAGATATTAAAGAGTGAGAAGCTGCGTTCGTTTTTGGCTCTTCGTGTATATTTGTTTGCTTACTGTTTAAAGACGGTGGAGTTAAATCTCCTTGCCACTGGCTTTAGTTGTAGTGCACATTAAGCTAATAATTTTTTATTGCCCGAGTCTTAAACAGTGATTTTTTATTATTTCTTGATATGAAGTTTCATTTCCAATTTTGTGAAATGTCTGGTTTCCTGATCCATTTCTTTTTTATTGGTCTATAATTTATCATTAATATAACAGTATTTCTTCTTAAATGTTCAATCAATTTCGAGTGCGTTGTCTTCCTTTTATTCCGAAGGAATATTTCTTCTTGTTCATTGTTTGAATTTATTTATTCTCTAAACACAAGAAAGTAAACATTTTATTTTTGTTTCTAAGAAAAGTCGAACGCAGTTTTGCTGTAAATTGATATGAAAATGTATTCTATTGACATTTAAGCGGGCATTGTTCTGAAATTCCATGTCTTCCAAATATCCTGCGCATGTTGGAAATGAGCAATAAATTACTATGAACATGATTTATACTTATGTACAGTAGGACCGCTTTAATTTGCCAGCAAAGGACCAGCAGTTCTTATACGACAGCAAGAGCTTTAGAAATTCCAGGTTTTCAGTTTAACGATGTACCATTAATGAATTATTTTAGAAGACTTTAACATAATTAGCGCTCTATTATATGTTGTTCTTTTCTACGTTTCATATACATATGTTTTCTTCAAAACAAACTAATTTTAAGAAAGTTCACCAAAAAAATATAATGGTTGTAATGAATCATTCGGGGCCAGATTCAGCCTCACTTACTGACAACTCTGTACCATATTTTAACTGCTGAACTATTTTCATTACAACTGCAGAACTGCAATTCCACTAGATGTTCCATTTTTAAGTTTAAGGAAAATAAATCAAAATCTCCAGAAATGACTGTACCTACCGTTTGCTTGTCGAAATTCAACTCTTATGATGATGGCCTTCCACCTTGCGGCTGGTACATTTTATTTATTTTTAATATGTGGTATTATTAATCTAATATTGATAAATTTTATAATTTTTTTTATATGTTTCTAATTAAATCAATATTTTTGGGTTACAATATCGAATTGAAAAACTTTTTGTTGCATTCTGATAAAATTTCGCTTAAGAATTCATGACCCAGCATTTTTATAAACAAAATTTTCAGAAAAAAATTAATGAGGAAGAACGGAAAGCACATCGTGAAAAACTAAATAAGTTTTGATTCGTACATAGAAAATATACTGCGAAAGAATATCTACTGCATTTGGTAGAAAATGCAATCAAAGCTTTAAAAAATATTGATTTAATTAGAAGAAATGACAAAAAGTGAATATAATTGATAATATTAGACTAAATAAATCGACAAACTGCAAAGAATTGAACTTATCCACCTGAAAATAGGCGGCGATCATTGTCACAAGTATTGTTGATGAATAATTCTAATTTAAAAAGAATACCTACTGCTATTTTTTCGCACATCGCTATTTTTAACATATTCAGTTTGTTTCATTTAATGCATAATACGCTAACCCTGCAGAAATCGAGACTACTCCTTGCACGCCAATTTTGTATTCAGGATTTGTTAGAGAGTTTTTAAAAGAGAAGAATTAATTTTGAACCTTTCTTTTTGAGGAGTTAGCAAACCGTACCAAATCTGGGCTTTTCAACAACTAATAAAGTCAGTCTTTTTAATTAATTACAATCAGACTTAAGCTAATGTACATATTTGCCTGTTCAGCGTTCTTAATATTAATTTCACAATAATAATTTTGCAATATGATTTGCATTAAATGCTTATTAATTCTTTTACATTAAGTGTGTTAAATATTGCAAAACAGGAAATAAGTTTTATGTTACAGTTTATTATTTTTTGTCTATTATGCTGGTTACGAATTCATCAATATTGTCTGTTCTTAAATAAGTGTCTGTTTTTGGGTTTGAATATGTAACTCGCGTGTAAAGAATACTCCACAAGGGACCAGGACTAGTCCAAAAGTAATCCAAATGGGAAAAACATGCTCCATTTTACATTACAATGTCCTATGAGAGGACCATGTAATCCAAAAAACATTATGTCAGAGTAATCCGAAAACTAGTCCAAGTAACTTCTCCGCAAATTATTAACAGAAGGGTAGTCTTGAAATGACTTCATGTCACTACTCCATGGATTACCACAGAAAACTAGTTTGGAAACCATTTGACACTATTACCCCGCGGAATATAAACAAAGGACTTGTTTTTAAATTACTCTGATGTGAATACATCATGGAACACCACAAGAGACTAGTTTCAAAACTATCCTTTGGTAAAATTTCGTGGAGCACCCCAAAAAATGTTTTTGCAAAAAAAAAAAAATCAAAAGAAATGTAATCACAAAAACGCATATGAATGTTTTATTATAAATAAAAAAAATAAATAAATAATTGCAAACATAACAATTGTATTCATAGAATATACCTGCGTACTTCAAACCTACATAAAAAGTAATAAGCTCGTCTTCGTTTACCCAAAAGTCTACTTACATATATAAAAAAATTAAATTCAGTAAAATTATATAATATAGACATTTGAGTAAAAACACAGCTAATAATAATAATAATAATAATAATAATAAACATTTAAACATGTCATACTTAGTGTATACTAATAAGGCAATGGATACTTATAGTTAATGTGTTCTTAAAGCTCAAGGCAAAAAACTTGAATTGCTTTGCTGAGTTGACTTCTTTTTTGCACGAATGAACCGGAAGTGTCGTTTCTTTACGACTTGAAGTGCATTCCTCACTTCTTTATCTGCATTGGTAGAATACGAACTAATTGCATCTGAAAACAATTTTACTTGTTGAGATTATACCGTGTTATTATATATATAATAAATACTATGTATGTATAACCGTTTTATAGAAGTCAGTATTATACATAAAGGACAATTCTCGGGATAATATACGTTCGAGATTTTTGATAGCACTTCCACATAATACATCTTTTATTGCTGATGTCTATAAATTTGTAAAAATTAGCCAATATGTATTTGCTATACTTTTTAAAAGCTCAATATTTTGTAATAATTACATATTTTTCTTCATTAGCTTCGTCTTCATCTGCTTCTATCTTCTTTTTTAAGAATTCTTCTTCGATGACGCGCACTGCACTTCATTTTATTTCTTTATTACTGAAATTTTTATTAATTATTTAATTTTTACTTACAACAGAAGAAACTTTTTCAGTTTTAATCATTCGGCTTGTCAGAAAACACACTAAACAAAACATGGCGTAACAGTGTTACCATAGTTGTATTTTTTTTAATAATATGTTGCGAGTATTGCCAAATATCTTTTTTTAGTCATCATGGTCCATGTTTGCATTACATCGGACCATGTTGTAACTACTCCTTTTTACTTAAAACGGACCATGTTGTAACTACTCCTTTTTACTTAAAACGGATCATGTACTCCAATAATTTCTTCAGGGTAATTAGTTTAATTGAGCATGAAGCAAAAATACTGGGTATTTTATGCCGGCAATTGTATATTGCATTCAGATGTACATATGTATGCACAAAAGTACTTCTATTAATGCTTTATTAATATGCATAAACTCTCATTAATTATAATTTTTGAGGATGTTTTCATATGTACTTAACATTTTTCTGAAATCTGTTATCTTTAGTGCTTCCCTCGATCATACTTTTTTAAGTCTTACGAGAACTTTGTAATAATATATATTTGAAATAAACATTAGAATTAACTAGAAGTCCTCAATTAATTCACTTTATTAATTCAACTTAGTATAAAGTTAAATTCTCGTACAAGTATTGACAAATAAACAACAAATAGTGTTATTTCAAAACTGTTTTCAGAGCATTTTATATATATTATGTAGTAGAAAATTAAAAAAGGAATATCTCTTGATTTTAGCTTACCAGTGTCCTCTACAACCCAAAATTAAGTTGGAGTGTCTGGAGGTTTCGAAAGATACAATTTAATTACAGTGTAATTAAATATATTTTTTTTTAAATCAATCATTATCAAATTTTTTTATTTTTTGACTTATTTTGTAAAGAAAAATTGCAGTTAATATGGTAACTTCTATCCAGTAAGAGAGAAAGGAGACCAACTTCATGACTTTTTCGTTCGCTAACCACGGAGTCAAGTGGCTCAATTGGTAGAGGCTGCAAAAGGCTGGACGAGTTTCTGCCAACAAAGAAAATGTCTTTTCTTCTTACCATAATTTAGCAAATAATGATAATTAAATGTAAATTAACTGAAGCAAAAAATTAAATGCGAATGCTAAGAACAAAGTAAGGTGTTCCCATACAATAAAATAATTATTTATTTACTTATCTATCTATCAGTTATATTGATAAATCTTAAATCAGTAGCATTTCAATTCCGAATTATTTCACACGAACATGGAAATTGAACTTTCCATGCAGGAATCCAGATTCAACATCACTTCAGAACAATTAGTACTCTCAGCACTGATCGCCAAATCCATAAATTCATCATTGCTGATCTACACAATAGAAAGTATTAATCGAGTCTTGCAAAACCAAATGTGCTTACATTTCGTGAAACTTAGTTCTAATAAATTGAATCTACATTGATCAAGAAGGGACCGAATGTCAGTATTTCTTGAATTATATTAATTTTTCCCGTAGCGTTAAATTTTTTTAAATCATCATCAGTACCTCAGAATCCAAAACAGCAGTGAAAGATCTTGATAAATAAAGTGAAGCCTTGAGGAGCAAGTAATAATTAATTCTTAATTAGATGTTTTTCAGTACCTTTCTTTGTAGCTGTTAATGAAAAAGAACATAAGAAATGGAACACGTCGAAATTCCGGGGTTTTTTTTTTAAATATTCGAAGGATAAATTACTAAATTTTTTCCTATTGGAAGTTGCAAATGATAAGTTTTAAATCAGTTTATATAGTGTCCGGTATGTGTGTTGCGGGCTATGTAGTTTTGATTAGTTCTTTTTTGTTCATTTTGGTACACTTGTCTCGAACAGATGTAAGTATATTCAAAGTTTCAGCTATTTGGTTGGTATGTCCAGTTTGTTTGAGAGACGCAGTAGAGTTTTGCGTATTCGGTGATTTTCTGCTATCCAGAAAATGGATCAAGAATTTGCATTAGATTTTGTGTTAAAAAAGATGTGAATAAAAGCGTACGCTCTGTAAATTTTGGCATGAAGTGTGTGGCAGCAAAGTTCGTTGCTCGATTTTGACCATAAAACCGTAATATTTTACCAAAAACAACACCGTAATCATGCCTCACTTATTCACCAGATTTCGGAACCTGCAACTCAAGAAAGGATCGAAATTGCAACGATTGATGAAATAAAAAAAGAATCGTTGAGAGATCAGTGACATTCCAAAAAGTGCACATCAGAACTGCTTCGAGAACCCTAAAGGAAAAAATAGAAATTGATAAACAAATAAATATTTTTTGAGCAAAAGACACTAGTCTATATTTCGTTGTTCTGTACAGAAATTAATTGCAATTTTTGCAATCCCTAACTTGTGGGAGTGCTAGAACGAGTGTTATTTCATTGGTTTTCAGTGATAGTGCTTTGCATGATTGCTGGCATGAATATGTTCTTTCTAGGTGGAACATTTTTTAATAACAACCGAACATTAGGCAATGAGCAACATTGAACAATAATAACAAGGATCGGGAGTGGCAATGTTAAACAAAAACTATGGAGGATCACCGATTTGCTCGAACGAAACTAAAATTTGTGTTTTCTTCAGGTTGAAACCGCTATTCTCTATAGTTAACTTATTTGTCAGAGCAGTTTGATTCAGCTGAATGTGCACTATTTTACTGGGGACACAAAATCAAGTACCTAAAAATTTAAACAGTCTAATATCCGATTCGTGAATGTTTCTCAAACTATATTTTCGGTATTTGGACTCGTTCTTATGTCTCAAGCTTTTGTAGTTTTCGCTGCAGGCCTCTTTTGTCCCCATTCTGCAAATAATTTTACTAAAAACAAATTAGTTCCAACATTTTGCGAACATCATTGTTCTCGTTCTAATCGAGTCGTACTCGTAATATATTATATTATAAATTGCAACTTATGATATTATCATAAAAAATCTGTGATTCATTTGTGTTTTGATAAGCATCGCAAGCGATTATTTATTATTTATTAACATGTCATTACGTACTATTTGACAGCTTTAGAAGTTCCAGTTAGTTGTTGTTTTGTTTTTGTGACCAATATGCAGGGGACAACTCCTGCATATGTAGTCCTACCTCCCCAAACAGAACTGGTTTGGGGAGGTAGGAAAGAAGAAGTAGTGTTTCGTTATTTGTTTATTATATTGCAAGGATGAGTAAGTCAGAATTTAACTGAATTTGACATTCTGGTTTAGAGTGCTTTTCCGATTGTGTTGCTATTTTTAAATTTTGTTAATATATGTACGTGTGTTACCTGCTTCATATTTTCATAACAAGTTTAACAAATGTCCGTTTTGACATTTATTTTCAGCAAATGAATATGCAATACATAGATACTTATGTCCATATATCATTTAGTTCACACATTTTTCTTTCAAATAAAAAAAAAATTACTTATTGAGGATATCCTATTATTCCTGGCCATTAAAAGTTCTCACTAATTCTCCATCATGATTTTTATATAACGACTTCATCTGCTTGCATTCTATTAAAGTATTACTGGGTTCTAGAAAAAATTATTGTTAATAATATATCTTCTGATGGTGTTCGCAATCGATTTTTTGTTATTCGAATTTCTGAAAAAACTGCGTACTTTCCTTGTTAAAACTCTTCTTAGAACAAAAATTATATGTGTATTGGCGTTTTAATAGTTTTTATCTGGAAGTCTTTTGCGGTCGGTTTAAAGATACACCCTTTTATGGTGTGATTCTGTCTTTTATCGTCCGCTAGGTCGCAGAAAATTTATTTAGAATTTCAGAAGCAACATCACATATATTAACGATTTTTTTTTTTTTTGGAGAAAAACAGAAATGACTTAAATCAAGCTCTTAATTAGTTGAAACATTCTGCAAAATATATATATCTTTTTAAAATTGTGCTACGAGTCGGAAAAATCAGCTTTAATACCTGATGTAAGCAAAAATTTAAAATGTGGCCAAAAGGTTGAATTTCCTACAATAAGGAATTGGAAGGACTGGCTTGTGTCTACATATATACTCGTTTACATAAAATAAAAGCAATACGCAGTTGATGCTTCGTTTCAATAAATAAATAAGTATAAATATGCAAATTCGTCGTGCAGTGAAAGTCTATCCTACAAAACGTGGCAGGAGGCCAAAACCTTTAGCTAATCGTAACTTATTATAGTCAAAAACTATTAAACAGAACTAATTGTTCCATCTAATGCTTCGTTACTGGTTAATAAGACCCCTGTGCATTATTAGCAACTTGGCACTTGAAGAATTTATGACCCCTGTGTATTCGAAGAGAAGAAAGCTTTTGGTTGGACAGTTGCTTTTAATTGGGATCTATTGCATCCTTTTAATTAAAAAGGAAATTGAATGCAATGCCAATCCTTCTTAAACGCATTGGTAAAATCAAAATAGATTAATTCATATCAACTAGAATTTAATTACCCTTTTCTGTACAGCCAAGATATGTACGTACATGCATACAACATTTGAATAGTAAATGTTTAGCAGAAAGAAAAAGACCGGTATGAAAATATTCCAAGAGCAAAGTGTAATAATATTACTTTTCAGCTACAGCATTTTCGTTTTGTAAAAATTATAATGCTTTTGTTTATAATAAAATAAATAAATTTATAATCATTTTGTCACAATTAAAGGTATTTATTGCTGATTATATTTAGAATAATATTGTAAAAATTAACAATACAATTTTTTATGGTAGTATTATTCACAACACAACACATAAAATTGCTTTATTATATTGTTCCACCGTATTATATCGTTATTTTGTAATACACTAGATTACCCGGTATGTGTTAAAATTAGTTAAAAACTATGTGGAAGGAGTAAGATAATTTAAAAAAGTGGCCGTAAACAAACGAACACACTTTCTGTTTTATACAAATGTAGACAAAATTTTTGGTTCATAATTTAATTACAGGCGGAAAATAAACGTGGCTTAGATAAAAAATTCTCTGTTTAATGGGCTTAAATCAGGTGCATTTCCACCTAGTAGTGGCGTAACTTTTATAACTTGGACTCTCTTATAACACTTAAAATCCTTTGTCGATATTTGACCAAACTCGGGACTATTTTGCTGAGAGGTTCCTTGCATTTTATTTCTTAGCTTTGCATATGGATGTTTGAGATGAATAAGTCAAAAATGTATGCGTATACATGTTTGATATAAACTTAAAAGTTTTGTGAATGAGGAAGGCTATTATTGTTGCTGTTGTATTCGTCCATGTTTTGGGATGATCGACTTAAAGCTTATATATGTATATGGAAATTTAGTTTCAAAAATAAAAATACAATGTTTGTAACAACAATACGGATTGTTGAAGAAAACATAATGTTATTTCCGTGTCAATATTTTAAAATGCTTTATGTTATTCATGCGTTATGCGCTGAGAATTTATATAATAATATCGTATTGTATTTTGTATCGTATATTGCATTTTATTTTATTTACGTTTTAGTAAGAAAAATATCCAGATCACCCCTCTCTTGAGTCCTTCTCAAAATATTTTATAACATTTGGTAAATGGTTTTGTATGCATTATTTATTGAAACTTAATCCAGAATTACTTTTTTGTTTAAAAAGTTGTAGAAATTTAATGCAAAATATTCCCAACAATTTTAATTATAAATTAATAAATATATCTGAAAAATCGTAGATATGTATGTACCTTACATTTTTTTTTAGGTCTACAGAAGCTTAAATCGAGGAATAAATATTCAATGAAACAGGCTTTATTGTCTCTGGCATTAATGTTTAAATATTATTTCGCCCTTGTGGCGACGATGTCAATCGGGAACCCCGATTCCGCCAGTTTACTGACTATATAACCCAAAAAAAAAAATAATCACACAACTCTAGAGACAATTAAACATGTTAGCAACACTAATGCCAGCTAACTGTGGTGCGACTGTTCTTCATTGGCAGTAATATTCTGACCATCATCGTGTTTGAAAGCATATGGACCAATGGCTCCGCCAATACCCTCACTCCAAGTGCATTAGTTGCAAGCGTTGATATAGTTTAAGCCTATCCGTAAACAAATGCCAGACCAAATACAATCAAATAAAGCATTTTTATCGAATCACATATATGCACCAGTGCAGTAGCGGGATGAATATCGTTGTTGTACCTGCATTCTACCTCTCTTGCTTGTTTTCCCCATTTAAACGCCCCATACAAAAACTCCTCAACGTTTGCTTCCGTAGCTTGCACCATTTACTGCTGTTTTTGTAGGCGGATTTTTCCAAGTTTTCTGGTATTGACAGGACCCTTACGAATTTCTCTTCACACTCTTTATTCAAAGGTATTGAAAGATTTACTGATATAAAATTGAAGGTTACAAGAATATTGCTGAAAAAAACAAGTAAGCATTTTTAAAGTGATTTTTTTACAAAAAATTGCCTGTTCAGCGATTCTGTGATGTTGCAGTTTATAGCATAACATAAAATATTGATCTTGCGTAATTATGTCGGCCCAATATTCTCGCTATTCTTAAATTTTTTCAACACAAATAAATCATATTCCTGTAGTGTGTTTGACTTTTTCTGTATCGCCTTTCAATGATTAATGGCAACACTTTCCTACTTGCCTTTTTATAACTCTCATTTGAAGCGCATATGCATATCGTTACCTGAAATGCAAAAGGGCGTAACAACATATTTCAAAATTTTACAGGAGAGACAAAAAACTCCAAAAAATCAAAGATTACGAAGCTGGTGTTGCAATTTCTTCAGTACAGCATTAAATTGCGATGATGCATTTATTTCGTAGAAAAAAAAATTTCTTTAATCGTCATTTTTATTAGATGTGGGTTGCGCCCTTTTGGTTTAAGAAAAAACCAACTTTGTTGTTACGACCTTTTGATTTTCTTTAATAAAATGGTTGTTATTGACAGTAGGGCTGTAAAAATGTAGGAGGACATGTAATTCGATTTGCTCTACAATAATAAATGAAAAAACCCATTTTGAATTTTTTGGTTGTTACGCCCTTTTGCATTTCAGGTAACGATATGTTGTGTGTACATAAATATACACATATGGATGTATGTACATTGTACACACATTCAATCCAAATAAAAAATGTTTTATTGTATACAGTCAACTTCTAGGCTTAAATTTGAAGGAAAGTGCTTAATCTCTTTCGTCACTTTGTGCATGTTTTATATATTCTGTTTTTATTAATTCCTTTTACCATTTACAATTTTTTCCTTCCAGCTGCGCTTCATGCCATTCGTCTTGTGACACTTGCAACGGCTCCGCGGAATCGCAATGCATTACTTGTCGTTCCGGTCGCTATGCCCTCGATGGAAAATGCTTAAATAAGTGCCCAGACGGCTACTATGCTGATAAAAAACGCCAAGAGTGTGTAGCGTGTCCAACTGGTTGTGCCACATGTACAACAAATGGTTTTTGTTTGACGTGCCTCGAAAACTGGACACGCAACAAAAAAGGAAAATGTATCATCACCGGCAGTGAAAATTGCGAAGAATGTGAGTATGAATTTGAATAAAGTCAAACAGTGTGTTAACCTCAAAGGTATCTGCATTGGGGTGCTGCAATTCCTATGTTTTGAAAATATTTCGTTATTATGTCGTTAAGAGGCACAAGTTTGTTAATATCGCGTATATTGATTGCTCACTAGGCACAAAGATGCTGACAGTCTTTCTAAAGCCTGATTTTGTTAAGTTTTATCAATTTCTTTTTAAATTATTGAAAACATGTTCAACGTACACATAAAAATCAAAAGTAAAAACAACTACCAATACGCGTCGAATTGATCAGTTTGTTTCCCTCTTTATTTAATTGATTTACGTTTTTATTTCCCATCTGTGTTTCTGTCTTCCCTAATGAAATTTTGTGCAACCAATCACAAAGTGATTTTGGCACTCAAGATAAGAATACAAACAAAATCTCAGGAACCATCATTTACGCACATGCATTTTTTATGATTCTAGTATTTGGCCAAGGTGTCAGAGGCTTGTACAATAGAGGTTTTCTATTTGATTTATGTGAAAGATTGTTCATCATTCATGTTTTGTGTGACTGCATGATTTCTTTTGTTTTTAATAAAAGATGGAAATTAAAGTTGTTGAATTGTCTGTCTGCAGGTTTTCGTCGATTGCACAATCATTCAAGATGGCAGGATTAAATTAAGACAGTATGTTCTTCCCATATCCATTTAATAACAATTAATTTGATCTCTTGTTTAATTTGCTGCGAGTTGATTGGATTGGAGTATTTGAAATTTTAGAAAACAGTTTTTGCAGCTCAGCATTTCAAATAGCAATTCATTTGCTACATGTATATTAGAACATCCTGGACTTCCGAGTTGAAAATATGAACTTATCCTAATTGAAGGTTTTCAAGCCAGTTGTTCGTTACTAAATTACCATTTCTTTTTTATGAAATATTCTCTCGATTAGTCCAAGTTATTTACAAATCATTATTATAAAAACTATTTGCAACACTCAAAAGAAACGCAAACCAATTTCACTTGCAAATTCGGTAGTCACTATTTGGTTACTGCTTACAAGTTCGAATGTAAATATCTGCATTGTACGGGACGGGCCACCGACCAACTTGCACAGTGCACAGTTTAATAAAAATCAATTTCGAAAAAGGTTTCGTTTTGAAACATAAAGGGGTGTTAACTGTGTGCTATCAAGAATTTGTTCACAAAAGATTATTAAAATTTGCCGTTTTCGACTCTTTCTGAAAACGAAACGGCCGAGTTCCGCAACAACTTGCGCAATTTGGGTTATAGCATTGTGGACGTTGCCAAATATAAATATTTTTCAATATGTAACACATTCATCTAATAATAAAGATTTCCCTGAGCATAAACATACTTTCTTCATATGATCTCATACCAATACTCTTATAGAGACTCGCAAGTCAATTTGCGTCTTGGTTTTGGAAAACAATTTGGTTAGCATTCGCGGAAAAAGGTTACGTTTCTCAAAGATACGGTTTGTAATCGCTTTTACATACATAAGTTAAACATTTTCAACTTGCCGACAGCAAAATAATTAAAAATCCGCAATACTAAATACATTTTCCTTAATAAACCGCACAGTTCAAAAGAAAATAAATTCCTCAAAAACAAAAACAAACATTTATATAAATAAATATGATTTTTATTTAATGTTTAACACTAAAAACAACCATAGAAATATTTTTGTTCAAATCCGTTGCGCAAAAATGCAGAATAATTTTGTTTACTGTCAGCTGTTTTAATCTACATAAATCACTGCAGGATGTAGATTTGCAAGTAGTCAATACTAAAATTTTAAGAAATTTTTTTTTTTTAAATCGGGAAACGTATCGTACAAACGATAATCGTGGCGTGTTCGCCAAAGAACAATCCGGTTGGGGCTCGTTTTAAATGGCTCCCAGAGACAGGCCCATTGTACTAAACGTTAACTCTACTATTTAGTAGTACCGTATTTATGATTATAAGATTCAGAAACACGTTCATTTCAAATGTCATCGTCATCTTCTCGTGGGATTATTTTCCTTTTCTGGCCAGACAACCTCTTTTAGGCGACCTGAACATTTGTGTCGGTATGAACGTAACAAAACTCACTAAAATATTTTTGAAATTATCGAGGCTGTCCAGCTTTGTTTTGATTGAAAATTAATTTTTTCAATAGTTATTTTATTTTTGCATACATTTATTTACATAGATTTTGACTTGATTTGTCTCTGTTTTCTGTTACTTTCCGAATAAGAAAAGTAATTGTAACACTCAAAAGGGTACAAGATACACTAACAACTGTCACAAAGTTTTGTCTGTTAATGAAATTTTAATATAAAATTAAGTACTAGAGTAACAGTGACAGTTTATATATTAAAAGTTTAATTATAATTAAACCATTTGGCTATAAATGTCCACTGTGATGTCATGTGATTGGTACACTCGCCTCGCACATAAATATGTTAGTTTGTTTGTAAGAAATGTTTTTTTTTAAAGAAAAGAACTGTTTCTAAATGATATAGACTTAAAGCGATTAAATTTCTAATATTTATTATTACTTTTCGGTGTCTGTTAAAAGGTTTCCTTGAAAATGCATTACTTTGCTAATTAAAGTCCACCTTAAGAAAAATGACTCTAACGCCTTCCAAATACTGATTTAAAGAGTATTTAAAATTTTTGTGTTCAGGAAATCTAATTTAGAGGATACAACTAACAGAAGATCCCTTTAAAAAGATTTTTTTAATTATATATTTACAAGAATGCCTTGTATTAACACTAAATGCATTATAACTTCCTTATTTTAATTTCCTCTTGTCCAATGTTATCATGCTCTTGCCAAGGTTTTTTCATTACTCTTTGTCTACTTTCAGCTGAATACTACGATAACAACCATTGTCATCCATGTCATAGCACATGTGAGACATGTGATGGACCCACCGAATCAAGTTGTTTAAGTTGTCCCCAAAGCTTGCTGTTGCAAAACAATCATTGCGTTAGCTCGTGCGATGAAGGTTTCTACATGGAGGCTGGTATCTGTGCTAAATGTCTGCATACATGTATTCAATGTGTCTCACGTATGAATTGTACGGCCTGTGTCAAAGGATTACAACTACAAAGCGGTGAATGCCGTACCACCTGTGCTGATGGGTAATTATTGAAACAGAATGATTTCGCAACTTGTTTAATGTTTGTTTAAATTTTTAAAAATTTTCAAATGGAAACATGTTTAATTCTTGAGAACTACACGCCAAACCATCGAACTCGCATTCCTTGCCATTAGAATATATTGTCTAAGTGGTAGTTTTATCGCTAAATGAGCTATAACAAATGTGTGTGTATGCAAAACTGACGTTAGAGTCGCCTTTCTTTTTATCTGATTGATCACACCAAAAGAATTTCTAAGGGAAGTGGAATGATAATACAGGGTGTTTTTTTTAGAGGTATAGAACTTCGAATTGAAATAAAACACAAGAAAATCGTTTTAATGTCCATCAATTTGGCTTTATTGGAAGGATAATTTTATGCCATTAATGTTTAAATATGATTTCGGGCATGTGGCCGCCGCGGCTGGCTCGAATAAAGCCAATTCTACAGGTCACAATTCTACAGGTATTATCACATAGAGTAGACGTAGTGCGAAAACGATCCATGGTTAACCGAATTAATTGCTCTGATGGACGATTATGTCGACTTGCGGTAAACTTGCTTGCGGTAAACTTGCTTGCGGTAAACTTCGCGAACTGAACCATTATTTTCGAAATAAATTTGCACGATTTGCAAGCGTTGTTCTTTTGTCAACCTGTTCATGATGAAATGGCAAACCAAACTAAATATTAATCACTTGACAGCTGACAAAATGGCCGCCAGTTAAAAAAGTGATGCCAACTTAAAGTTCTATACCTCAATAAAAAACACCCTATACTTCCAGTGCCTATTAGAAATATTGCATTTCGAAGACATGTTCATAACGCATCAGATGTTTAGATAGATTTCATTAAATTCAGTTTTGCAACCTTTTACACAATATTCATGTATTATTAGTTAAGACTGATGTGTATTCTAGAGGTTTCATTAAAATTATATAAAAATTTTCTAATAAAATCATATGATTTTGAAAAAGCTTCAAGCTACAAAAATTTCAAAATCGGGTTTTTCGATGATTTTACACTTCTTCTTCTTCTTCTTTTTGGCGCTACAGTCCGTGGTGAACCTGGGCCTCAACCAACAAAGTTTTCCAGCTGGCACGGTCTTTAGCCAGCGTTCTCCAATTTTGCACACCAAGTTGGTTAAGGTCCCTCTCCACTTGTGTGCGCCATCGGTTCCGTGGGCGTCCTCTACTGCGTTGTCCCACAGGTTCGCAATCGAAGATTCTACGGGTCGGAGCAGTATTCTCCATGCGCTCTACATGACCCAACCATCTTAGCCGATTTTGATGATTTTACACTCCTAGATTTAAAAATAATGATTTTATCAACAAAATTCCAAAACCATTCATATCTCTGCAATCCCTGAACAATCTGTTCAGTATAACTTAAGGCTTTTATGAAATCATATGACAATACATTAACATTTTTCTCTAGAAAATCTAATCGACACAGTCAAAAAATTTCCATATTTAAACAAAAAATTATTGTCGGACAAATCTAATAATTGCATAGAAAACGTTAACAAGTTATAATATGAAAAATTTACTATAAATACTTGATACGAGTATATTTTAAATATCTTAAATCAATTTGGTTAATATATAATTTTCTGAAAATTTTGGCAAAACATTTAATCGATTAGTTGATTTTTTTAAAAAATTTAATTTTTTTATTTAACAGAAATTGAATACGAAATTTGAACTGTACAAAACTATAAAATATTACTCGCTAACCGAAAAAAATATAAATATCATTCTTCACTTAATTTTGCCAGCGAACACTTAATGGCATGATGTGATATTCCATGAATAAAGCCCAAAATTTTTTTAATACAAAATTAAAGAAACAGACATGAAAAATTTATGAAAAGGGTCTACTTGAATTGTTATTTTTTTAAAATATTTTTCTCGTATTAAATAGTTGTGTTGAATGCAAATAAAGACTTGGACAGACTCTTCAACAGTGTCAGTGTCAAATTTATATAGATAAATGTGAGAATGAAATGAAATCAGAAACCAATAAATTTCTGTCATTCAATAAAATTAATGTTTTTTTGTATGATCAGAATTCGTGATGTACCCAATTAATTTACTGGTTTTTAATTTAAGAAATTTTCGTCTTATCACTTCGGAATGCTTCAAGCGCATCATGAAAACATATGTACTAATAATAAAAAAATAATCCCTAACACTGAAACTGAATAAATTCTCCCTCCCATTTTCCTAACCAAAAAATTACCCCCCAAAATCATTTTCGATGCTAAATTCTTTTAATTTCATCTTTTCTTTGGGTTGTCATTACTTACCTCCAATTTTACCAATCTGTATAAAGTATCGTTGGAAAAATAATCGAATTAATTTTCTTTTTCCGTAATGAACCTCTTTTGGGAAATTTAAAGAGAATTGCATGAGTTCAAAATTTAAAACAGTTGTTTCAACAATTTTAATTTTAATCGAACAATAATTTCGATAGCTTTCACAAAAATTGCATCAAGTATTATCTTATTATCGTCGTGTGCACTGTATTATGCAGCGTTGTTGTACTTAATTTACATATGTATACTTTGAAAATGTTGGTTTTAGACTAGCGCCGGAAATGTTCTATTCGTAAAAATATCTTTAATAGGTAAAAACTAATGCCAGCATTGAAATTTTTCTGAATGATTTATAAATATTGAATACATTTTATTATAAAGAATTTAATATAATACCAATTCGAGTCAAGCTGAAACTACCACTTGGATTCCGCATTTTTGATTTGAGGAAAACAAAATAATTAAATAATATTAATAATGTTGTATAAAAAATTTAATCAAATACTTATTAAAGAATTCTTAGCGATTGTTGGAAATAATAACAAAGTAATATCTATTTCATAGATACTTAACGCTTTTCTTTTGGCAAGAGAAAATTTGTCTTTTTAGTGTTAAAGAAAGAAAAAATTCCATTCCTGATGTCGAGGTTAAATTTTCTTAGTTCTACATAACGAATAAAGTAGTTGATAGCTTTTTTTTTATAAAATTATACCAAAATATTATACCAAAAATTCATTCACACTTTTTTATTTTGCTTTCCACTTCCCAAAATTTATTGGCCCTTCAACAACCACAACGCATTATTAATTTTTTTTTGCTATATAAAGATATTACAGCGACCGCGGAACTTGTGCTAAGTGTTACCTCAGTTGCCATACTTGCAGTGGACCGCGTCGTGATCAGTGTGTTCAGTGCCCTAGTGGCTGGCAGTTAGCTGGTGGTGAATGTCATCCCGAATGCCCCGAAGGTTTCTATAAGTCAGAGTTTGGTTGTCAAAAATGTCATCATTATTGTAAAACTTGTAACGGTAAGTTATGGACATACTTGTTTTTTTTTTGCCATTACTGTTTTTATGTGTCTGATTCTCCAACTTGATTTCGAGTGTTTCCTTAAAATTTAAATGAAGTTTTGTGACATAAGTACCAGTTTTTGAAGACCAGGCAAATGTTTAGGAAGTATTTCTAAAAAAGGACACAATTCGTTATACTGTAGCACTAATTTTTTTCTTAATTTTGTTTCATAGCAGATTACCGATATGAATTTAACGCAATCAATAATTTTTATTTTTCAACGGGAATTTGATTGCGGGAATTTACAATACTAATATCTTAAAATATCACGATATTTTTTGCACTAGTCGCTCTATGATAGGTCGCAAAAAAATTACTTCGGAGCCAATATAGGTTGTGACGTCTATTTCATTTAAAACATAGTTCATGTGTAAATAATTTAGATGCCTAAAAAGATCTGAACGCAATGGCCCAATCATTATTTTGAAATTATTTCTGAAAAGTTTTTTTAAATGATTCGGCCAGTTGATGTTTAACTTTAAAAAATCGGTCTGAAAAGATTTAATATGTTGCGTAAATATGATATAATATTTTGAAGTACTGGCCTATTCTTGACAATATAGAAAATAAGAGTTGAAAAAGTTATAGCTGCAGAGATTATCGTCGAAGGCCAGCGCACCAGTTATTCCGTATTGCGTAGGATTATTGAGAACAATTATGTAGAAGTATTTTGACGAGTAAAAGTAAAAGAGTAATTCAAAGCTTAGTTAAATAGTTAAAGAAATGATTTTGTAAAACCGAAACCCTTTAAGTATTAGGCTTATTTTTATAACGCGGGCTTCCAATACAATACAGTAAATGTCGCTGTGTCCATACTTCTTTGAGAACGACTTTACGCAGCCTATCGGGCCCGAAACGAATTATGAAGACACAATCGGCATGTAGCCTAAATTTAGGAAGTGTAACCAGCACAACGGCGCCCATATGTCAAAAAATTATAATAATAAAAAATTTTGTTTTGGAATTTATCCTAATGGTTGATGGTGGAGGATGGATGTGCACTGGAAAATTCTGGGCGGTGGGGTTTATAGGAACTAAAAAATTAAGCTTTTCGTGAACTTGGTATTTTTATTGTATATCAACATCGCTGGTCTGAAATGCTAAATTTTGACTTATTTTCCAAAGCAACATTATGAAGCTGTCATCTAATAACTTCGTTATTAGCAGGCAAAAAATTAACTAAAATTAAAAAAAAAATATCTTTGTTTGTCCAAAAAAACAATTATTTTACCCTTTTCCGTACTTATTAGTGTTTGTGTCCAATATATTTAGCCTAATCAATTAGATTTATTATGTTTTTTTGCAAATCAGTGCAATTTTAATTTTAAATTATTATCTAATAAGCAAATTACCGATTTTAAAATTTATTTCATGCTTAGGAGCTGGCCCATTAGCTTGCACTTCATGTCCTGCGCACTTTATGTTGGATGGTGGCCTTTGTATGGAATGTTTGGGTTCTCAGTACTACGATTCACCAACACAAACTTGTAAAACCTGTCACGAGTCGTGTCGTTCTTGTACCGGACCTGGTCAATATTCATGTCAAACCTGTGCTTTCCCTCTTCATCTGGATCGTCTAAATAACCAATGCGTACCCTGCTGCGCCAACGATGCTTCTCCCGAAGACCAATCCTGTTGTCATTGCGACAAAGATACAGGTACATGTAAATTAATTAAAAGCCAATTAACAAGAATTTAATTTTCAGTCTTCGACTAACTCACACACAGTGCGGTTGTATTTCACTCAGTTTTATTTCTATACTCATCAGTTTTTTTTGCAAACTTTTTTGTTTTTGATTTCCATACAATACGTGAACCAAAAAAGAAAATTCTATCGAATTGCGTCTAAACTACTTATACAGTATTAAATAGTGTTAATTGTAGACCCACCCAGCTTGTGGTACAACTGCTTTTCATTACTAGCGAATGCCCCCCCGCAACAAAAGCATCGAATCAAAATATTCTTGAAGTTATTCCTGAGTTACTAATCATCCGCAAACCCGACCCTTATTTATCTCCGCAACTTCTAGTGCTAAAATCCTACAACATTCTTGTCTTTCAGTCCACTGAGCTTTAAAACTAATCTGTTCCGATATCCTATCTGTATCTGAGTTAAGAGACGGCAACCTCTTACTGCTCATTGGTAATAAATCTAATGCAGAGATAGTATTAACAAGGAAAACTTTGCCTGGAATATATAATACGAATGCAAATATCATTGAAGTTTAGACTCCACTAAAGGAACTAATTAAGGCCCCTACTTGAACGAAATTCCTGGTGCTGAAACTATCAATGAACTGAGTTCACAAGGAAAAAATCGGAAGGTGTTATGAAACCATGCTGTGTAATTCTCCTCACATTTGACAGATACTGCATTCCTGACAAACTGAACATATCATGGCATAAGGTCAAGGTGCGGCAGTACTTCCCAAACCAAACGAGGTATACAAATTGCCAATTGAGATATACAATTGCCAACTGAGAATGCCAACTGTTTCGCCAAACAGTTATCTAGCTTATCTGAGGACATGAACTTTCCCTTAATTTTTTAAAACAATAAACTAAATGCCTCCAATCGTACTTATAACCGCCAAATTCCAAAAAAGTCGAGATACCAATATCTATGATAGGGTTTGAGGAAGCTTTATTCTCAACCAAAGCCAAAACTCGAGGTGATGATTCTTGATAAAAAATCTGCCTCCATATGCAAAACAATATCATATTTCCGCTTATAACAATATTATTTCAACCTACACCTATCCGCAGTGCTGGAAAATTGCCACCATCATCGCAACCCCTAAACTAAACAAAGACCAGTTTACGGTATTACGGTTACACACCAATCTCCCTCTTACAATATTTAAGCAAAATATTCGAAAAAATTATTATTTTATATATGTAGCTATTGCTAAGAGATTAATGTGGTTTTTAAAAGCAAACAACTTCATCTCAACAAATCAAGTGGCTTTTATGACGTCCTCATACACATCCAACATTTTTTCCCGGTCACTGTTCATGTGATAATTATCCAGCTGAAAGAATGGAATATCGGCAAAAAAAGGTATTCCATAACTAAAGACTTCCTAAGCAACCGTAAATTCAGGGTTCTCAGAGATGTAAGTAATTGGTGTCATTCGTCTGGTGCGAAACTTTCATTGGAAAAGTGCAATTTATTACACATTTGTAGCAAGCAAACCTGTAACACGTTTGATATCCAATTCAACAATGTTAATATTAAGCACAAACACTGTGCAGAATTACAAAAAAATAAATAAATGCACGATTAAATATTATAAAATATGTATCTTACGTCAAAAAAACGTCAGAATATATGTTAATACAATGGTAGACATAACTCGATCGTTAGTGTGCTCTAAAATTGACTATGCTCTTCCCATCTACTCATATAAAATTAATTCAAGAGCCTTACTATGCGGCAATACGAAGTAGCATTGGTGCTTTTCGTACAAGTACAATCACCAATATTTTAGTCGAATTTGGATTTCCTTCTATTACAAACAGAGTCTCATTGGTGACGCACAAGCTAATCCCCAAACTCTTTTTATGTGGTAATAAAATCCTATTCGAACAAGTAAAAAATCCATCAAACACAAAATATTTTATAGACTTGACTCTGTTATTGATAGATGTGTAAATTTTTCGCGTGATTTAAACATTTCAACGAACCCTACCTTCGTCAAACAAAGACTGGATCCACCCTGGTCAGTTAAAGAATCTCCGTTCATCCTATCTTTGACTCAACTTCCTAAATCAACTACTCCAGCTTTAGTCTATATGGAAACATTCAGTAGTATTGTAGAACCATATGCCAACAACAACTAGAACTTGTTATTCAATGACGGTTCTAAATCTCATCACTCCACAACTTTCGCAATAGTCCGAGCACATAATCAACTTATAAGAACGGGAAAATCTGCCCCAGATATTAAACGGCAACTATCGTCGGACCCAAAATGTACATTCTGCAACACACATCTAAGCGTTATACATGTTCTGGATGAGTGCCCAAAGTATAGCTCATCCAGACAACAAATATTCAGATGAAATCGACATACCGATCTGCTAAAACATGTCTGCGATAAAAATATAGAACTAATTTGGGAATTTTGATGGAGGAACAATTTGAAACACCTGATTTCGGAGTTGAAAGCCATAGCAGCTAGTACTCCTGTCCATTTTTTATATTAGGTACAACATTTATAATTTTATAAGTAATAATAAAAATAATAAAAAGAGAAATAAGATTTAAGTGCATCTAGGATAAAATACCAATTTTTTTGTATTAATATTTGCTGTTAATTTTGAATGCTTCATTTTGTTTTCTTCTGTTATCAGGCGGTTGTGTGAATGCCTCGCCCGCTGGCAAGCGACGCATTGCTGCTGCTGCCGAACAGCAACAATTTGGTAGTTCCTATGGTAATAGTGGTGGCCTTTATGGGAATTTACTAGACGATACAGATGGTTCGACAACAGGTGTTAGCGGTTTATTTTCACGTGTCGGTTCACCGTTAACAACTATAACAGCAATTGCGGTTGCTGCCTGTCTGCTCATTGTAACCGTATTTGCTGTCATTTTTGCTGTCTTACAGGTTTGTATTTAAAAAGGGCTTACATTCAAATACATGTATTTCTGTTTGCAGTTTATCCGACCTTCTTTTTTCTTTATAAGATTGCCTTGTTGTTGTGTGACAAACAAAAACTAAGCAAATATAAGAATGTCTAACATACATCCATACGTATGAATGCATACTACGTATGAATGCATATTTTGAAAATCTTATAGACGCGCACTCCCATACAAATAACAGTGTAGCTTCCGGAGCGAACTAATCTGTGTGGGTGACTTTGTTTTGCTGACAGTTTATAAGGCAGATTAAAAATTTGTTGTCGTTGTTGAAAAGCCAGAGTATGTTGCGCTACTCCGTAGAAAAACATATTCTCGTACATATGCAAATAAGCAGGAATTCATACATATCCAAAATCATCTACTATATGTATGAGTTTTAGTTTTTTTGTTTCGTGCATTCAAGGCAGGGATGGCAAAATTGGTACAACCGTACTATTCAAACTCGAAAAGTACAATTTTCCCAGTTTTACTAATTCAAAATGAGGCAAATGAATTCATGTTGTCAGCCGAATATTATAAGTTCCACATTCATCAGCAAATGTGGAAAGAAAATATAATTGAAACCAAAGAGAGAAACAGACTACAAACTGCAACTCTTTGCGACTTAGTCCAAACAAAAGATTTACTGAATTCACAAAATTGCAGTTGTTATGATATAAATTGGTGTATCAAGTAAGTTATCAAAATTGCAATTGTGATCACAAAAATGACGTAAAAGCAGTGCGTACCTTAATTTTCTTTATATGTATGTAAATAGTTTATAAATATTCATTGCTGAAATGTTTTTTTATTATAACACAAATTAATGTATCTATTTTGTTAGTTTCTTTTCAAATCTAGGTAATAAAAATTATGTAAATTAAAAGACACGCGTATTAGTACAAATAAGATCAGATCAAAAATGTACATTCTTTCAAAGTATTTGGTACGAGTGATTTTTCTGCCAAAAACTTAAGTGAGATTTTGTCAGGCTTATATAAGACTCTACTGATATTAGTTTCTGGTCTATTCCGAAGAGCTTCACGCAGAAGAAACCGCGAAAAACAATAAGCAGTGCACAATATTGATTGATTGTCTAGTTTTGCAAAAAAGTTAAAATTAGTTTGTTTTATTATGCAGAACGAAAATTGCCTTTTCCTTTGCTATCATCCATCAGATATCGTCACAATTTACTACAGTCGCAACGAATTAAAAATTTTAGTTTATTTTTGGGTATCGCATATTGTGTCATTATTTTTTGGTTCATATTTGCCAAACAGCTTTGTGAACATTAAAGTTTTAAAAGCGCTGAGTTCCAAAAAATGGCAAGTAATTTTTGAGAGAAAATATCAACTTAAAAATATGGCAGCAATAATTCCAGCGATGAGTCAATGAACGAGTACCTAAGGAAAAACTTTTATAAGATGTGACTGGATTTTGTAGTGCAACTTACACACCAATCACAATAAAGTATGTACATACATATGTAAAATGCAAATGTTTAAACTTTAGCGCTGAAGTGCCCAACCGTAATAAATTTTTGCATATTAGTAATTGAAAAACGAAATAATTGCTTTAACAAAAGATTGTTTTACCACTCACAGATTTTAAGTCTCTGATAATTTTATTGCATTTTGTTTTTTTTTCTGGGGTTTGTATACGTTTCTTTGCTTCATATACAGAGACGTTGAAGAATGTTTCATACAAATTCTGACAATTTGCTTGTCTTTTACCTTACGCGTTCATTTGGTTCCGATGCTTACGGAATCGAATCCAGCAAGCTGAAAAATATAATTTGCCTATATGTTTTCGTACGAATATGTTTATTCAACTAAAAAACTTTTTCAATTAGGTACGCTTTTCGATTAGATGCTGGCGGCATAATCGTGCTATTAAATTAAAGTTAAGCCAAAGGAAGAAGGTAGCAAGAAATATAAAAATATGTACTTTAACTAAAATATAAGAAAGAAGATGTCTAAAGTTTCTGAAATGTTTAAAAATGGTTATGTTTGAAGAAACACTGGTGCACCAGTCGTTTACTAGTCACCAGTATTAAAAATACTCCTAACGTTCATAATAATAAAAAAAAAACGTTCAACTCGTTCAATTCTAATTCAAGAACGATGAGAAATAAGTATTACAATTTTTCAATATTCAAACTCTAGTCTTGGAGTTACCATATCATTCACCCCAGCTGCTATTTTCAATTCTCACACATCGGTCAACTGATTCAATGTTACAACGCATATAAAGATGCACGACGTCAGCGTAAAATCTGACTTGGATCTTTGATCTGCCAAGAAAGATCGTTGACATAGTATAGCGAAAACAGTAGAGGGCTCAGCATTGGGCAATGTGGAACACATCGACTTAGCGATAAATAGGTAGATTTTGAGAAGAAAATGTGAGATCACAAGAAGTGGATAAAAACTTAAGAAACTTGTTGCCTAATATCCCCCGAAACATCCACTAGAGACTTTATACAGCTGTACCAAGTCTCTGGATTATAAACCAATCTTTAAAAAACGTCAAGGAACGGTAATATTGCTATCGACCTGTGTTCAGTGTTTTACTTCTTTACTGGGATGATTCTTCCAAGTTTCCATATTTTGTGGTAACAGTTTGAAGTAAGAAAACAAAACTTTATAATGAGACCAAGTTGAGCTTCGACAATCTTAAGAAACTTTGGATGAATTTCGTCAACTCCTATTACAATGGATTTTTCTGTCTACAGCCTAGAGAGCACATCGTAACGGGTGAACTAAAAACTACAGTCTGAGAAAATATTGGAAGAACAGTAGTAGTTGGGCGTAGGTGTAACCACAAGAATACTGAAAAATTTTCTGTTCAGAGAATTTGCGTCAATTAAACTTGACTAATTATTAGTGGATTTACCGATTTCGCAAATTGTGTTCAACTTCTTTGCTTCAAGTCAATTGCAGCAGAAATCTTAGCAGCAAAAAATTGGTTTCGGCTCTCTTTATTTAGCCTGTTCGTCACCCTTCGTGAGATTCGGTATGATTCATGCCCTTCACAAGTTCTAAAGGGCTTCTAGCGCGAATATACATATGTAGCAAACTGCAATATTCCAAAAAAGATATCTGACGGTCAATAGAAATAGTGTTGCAAATTATACTTCAATCATTCTTGAGGCAGTACATGCAAATGAAAGTTGTACGTGATGAAAATGAGATTAAGAGGATGTAGATTATCTATCAGGTAAGAATCATCTAAGATATTCGAATTAAAATAACCTGTAGTGATGACATCTTCGTATGCAACAGCCAATGTCTGAAGAGTACTGACAAATCTTTCAAGATAAATACGATTACTTGACCTATAAATAAGAATTACTTTCTACCCTCGCAATTATCACCAGCAGTAAGAATCATCATTAGACCTGCTGATTTTTTTTTTACCCGCGATGGCTTTTCTATCAGTTATTGTCACACCTGAGGCACCAACTGAGGTTTGAACTAAGTTTCATATACACAAATTAAATCAATACCGGAATTTCCGAAAGTAAAACGAACTTTAAGCATTGAAATGAAAGATTTTTGTAGCGCTTCTTTGAGTATCCAGAATTTTTATCATGTTCGCTTGTCCGTCCTTAGAACCAGTTCTGCTGTTAGTTAAACTGTTCATTAGAGTTTGTTATAATTAAAATAATATAAGTAGAAGTAATGCACGAATTATAAAGATTACAAGAGCAAGTTAAAGTAAATATAAAAGAAAGTAGATTTAGTTGGTCGCAGCTGCGGGACAAAATCGTTGAGGGAGACGAAAAAAGGCAAACCGCTAAGAGTATCAGGTATCATTTAATAGACTTACGTATATCGTGAGTTAGTAGACTAGTATCATGAACAGATTTCATAATGTACACAAATCTATGCATTGTAAAAGCGCTTTGCATGCGCCTTGCTCCTTGAGGCGAACAGCTGCCCGAAATATTTAAAGATTATCCTTAGTTAGGTTTTCAGTAATGCACAATTTGCTGTCAGAGTTTAGATAATTATGTCTTAAACAAAAGTTAAAGTCTATCAACTTTCTTAAAGCAATCCTTCGAATAAGTAGTACGATTACTGTTCAGAGTTTGCAAGCGGTAGATGCATTTTAATGCAGGAACTGTAGCCTTCATACTTTTGCAGATATCCATGAGATTCTTGTTTTCACGAAATGGTATGTCACTTATAGGTAGCTCCGATGCGATTTTGCTATTCTCTTAGTGTTTCATTTTAGTTTTAAGAGATGTAATCTTCTCTTGCATACGTTTAAAATAGATGCGAAACTCTTTCTGTTACACTATGAAAATCGTTTTTCAATTATTAAATCTTTTATCAAGTTGAGTTAATATCTCGTCTTTGTCCTCCGTACTATTACGGTAGCTCCATGATACATTAAAAACTCACGAATTCAAAAAGACCCAAATATGGGTACCTTTAGTCAAGTATGAATTTTTAAACGCGTCATCCTATTCCAGCTAACTCGAACTCCATCGAAACCTTCCTGCACGCAGTATTCTTAGCTTTAGCGGCCATTTAAGCGATAGAACGCTCACAGAGCATTGGTTTAACTTAAAAATCTATTTCTTTGCATTAGGATTTGTAGATTTATTGAGTTAAATATTTTGAAGATTCAATAAAAATTCATAAAAAAATATTCACTTCGGTGAGGTTTTTTATCTCTTCAATTCTAGCAAAATCAGTATAAATAAAATATTTTTATCAAAATAAAACTAAAATATATTGTGGGAAGAGTGCAATGTTTAAGAACAAAAAAATTTTTTTTCTCTAATTTAAAAGTCAAATATTTTGAATCTTAAATTGTGGTTTAGTTTTTATTTAACTTAAACAACAATTACAGAATATTCTTATAAACTAAAGACAAATAAGATAAGTTCTTAACCACTATTTTTTCTTTATTGATATCGATTAACTGAAAATAGTAAATCTCAAAGTGCATCCCTTTTGCATCAGTAGATGTTTTATGGCTCCCAAACGTCAAAATTTAATCGTTTGTTAAAACATTATGACATAACCAAAAATACACAAAATAAAACCATTTACCAATCCTTGTGCGCCAGAACTTTTATTTATACAACTTTTAAATAAATATTTAAAAGGCGCCAAGATATCAACGGCTAAGTTTTGTACGAAAAGTACAAGTTGCGCGTTAAAAAGCTTTAACTTTCCAAACTTTTCCCCATTTCTTAAGCTGAACAAAATTCCTCTTCGCAAATATTTTAAGCCTTTAAGCACAGAAGAAATTTTTTCATGTATGTGTAAAAGTTTAACAATTGCAAATAAAGAAGAATTTTAGAAAAAAAAATTGCCCTGCGAAAATTTTGTTTGTACTTGGAAGTCTTGCACGTATTTAAACACAATTTAAATAAATGATACACAGCCCTTTTTAATGGGCTGGAGTTGAAAGATAAAAGGCACAACTAAACCAACACATGCGAGTAAATTAGTTTTGTTCTTATTCAGTAAACACTGAAACCTGGTGTCAGGACCCTTTAGAGTTCTCCGATAGGAAGGAGATAAATCGTCATAGGAAAATATAAAAGTAATCAAATTCATAGGAAAGTTAACAAAATCATACATACTCTTATTTACGACTTCGTAAAATTGGTTCATATTTTTTCGAAGACAACAACTTAATTGTGGTCGCATAATGTGTGCCCAAAATATATCTATTAACCAATATCCTCCAAGTAGTCGTGAACTTCTTGCCGATAGTCAGAATTTGTAATAAATATATTCTCTCCGCTTTTGAAGCGTAGATACGAGTAGTTTAGAGGATGAATCTTCACTGATAGATACAAATGTGTGACGGATTTGGTTACTTATGTCTTGACTACATACTCGTAATTGTTTAGATTGTGTGAAATTCATTTTAACATTTATTTCCCCACTTTTTGAAACTAAATCGAACTAAAATAAATATTGTTAACAGCTTTGTTTTTGCTTTCGATTGTTATTTTCAAATCAGACAATTTTCTTGAATACAAAAACAAATTAGTTGTAGCATTCAACGTCGATATTAAATCAAAAACTCAAAACGTTTGTTGAAAAATTGAAATTGTTTTTGAGGAAATCTAAAACAGACATATCAAATACGACAAATAATTTTTTATGGGCGAAATCCCTTGACCGGTCCGTTTTCAGTATAAAGCAAGTTTCAGTCCACGAGCTATAAGATTTCAGCGCATTTTTCATTCATAATACCCGAAGGGAAAAATCATCAGACGTGGTATTCATTGTTAGATTATAAAGAAATTCGATGCAAAAGAAATGGCTTGAGAAGTTTTGTGCTTAAAACAGTCCAATATATATGAATGCCGTAATTAATGATGTATCTAAGTAAATACTTAAACACCCACACCATAGTCATTCACAACACAATCACTATTTTTGACATTGCAAACCACGTAGCAGTAGTGCTCTACATATTATTATAAAAATTCAGCGATATTATTTAAAGGAGGAATATTTTTGGATTAATAGTACAATTTCTTTCTTTCATTTAAAAACTTATTCAATATTCCGCCTATGATTAAAACTGTAAAAATCGTACATTATAAGCCATGACAATATATGATTACAAATGACGATTTTAATCAGTTAAGGCAACTTTACAGTTGGCGTGAGTCAAGAATACAATCGATCATAATAAACATAAACATATTTATTGTGTTTAAATATAAACAATCTGCCTGTTTTCTCTGTGTCGCAACCGGGTACCGGTACTAATGTTGTTAGTTGGATCAGTGATTCTCTGATTTGATCTGATTTTTTTTTAATATCCAACGAAGAGCTTTTCTGAAAAAATATTGTTAAAACATTAATGTTATTCTTTACCATACATTTGCAATAATTTCATTCGCTGAGTTAGCTAGAGTTTTCATTAAATGCCGACTTGTCACGGAATCTTAAAATTTGGGTTTTTAATGTATTTGTTCCTAAATTATTTTGGATTCTTCTAAAATCGTAAAAATAGGTGGGTGCCAATTCCTTTTGTGATCAACGCAAGAAAATATTTTCGCTCCCAAATTTTTTTCAAGCTAATTTGCTGATAAGAACAGATCGTGGAATTGATTTACGTCAGCACCTGCCTTAGGGCTGTATCTGATGTTGGATCTACGCCACGGGAGTGAACGGAGTGAACGGCCTACGAACGCCTCCATGGGGCATGCAGGGCACACCCATTTGGAAACTTCTTATAAAATGTGGTCACGGCACACAACACATACCGCTTGACAGAGAGCTGGGGCTATCTAGTCCCTTGTACCAGTAATTCCCCAGGCAATTAAAGGGAAACAGGCCTCAACCAACTCGTCTGTACGTTACCCACCATCGTGTTCCCTACTTAACAGAGCCTGTTGCAAAACAACAGCACCTCGAGAACCAGGATCACCAGCGTATACTGTCTACCCCAGTATCTACAAAACCCCTTCCTGTGATTTCGGGCTTAAACCATATGGGCCTTGAGGAAAAGGATTAGCTCTGGAATTTAGTCACAGCTCATTTTGGTGTCATGCAGTCGATGTCAAATGTGAAAGCATTAGATATTAGGTTAGAGTAATCAAAAGAATTTTCAATAAATGCTGGTAGATGGTGAAATTTATTCCGTTTCAAGTGTGAGGTATTAGCGAAATTCTTTTTCTATATGAAAGAACTATTCATGTCAGTATGTATGAAGTGGTCCAATTTCCAATAAATGCCGGACATATCCATCTGAATTTGAGCATTGGCCACAAGGTCATTAGTCGATCCTAAAACCGATCATGTAGAAAATTAATTGAAGCGTCTGCTGCGTGACACTTAGTGCCATCATTCAGCAACCGCATGTGGCCTGCTTCCATATCGATAAATTTGAACCAAGTGTAACCTGCTCGCCGTTGACGGTTATAAGATCATCAATGTTGTTTGCAAAAAAATATGAATTTTTAATTGCATTTTTTTTTTAAATGCGATGCGATAATATTATTTGATACTGAGAGAAATAAAGCATTTTTAATAAAATAGTAAGATTAGCTTTTTGAAAAAAGACTGTAACGAAAAAACAAATGACCTGACCTGTGGCGCTAATCGGTGGTTGCGGAATCTTACTTTGCACTCTATGTATATAGATATATCCATATGTTTTGAAAGAAAAAAATATATTATTCCAATTATGGAAATAATAATTAAGTTATTTAAGAAAAATGTGTATGAATTTTCTTTCAAAGCGAAAATGATAAAATAGTTTATAGGATATCTCTAAACAAACTTCTTCGTTAATATTCGGCAAATTTTTGTCATAAATATTTACACATGTATGTAGACAGCTTTATTATACTTCTGAAATGCCACAAGCTTCACTGCCAAGTCCAGGCCGTGCTATTTACCATCATAAATATAACTTACAATTTGTAGTAACGCGAATCAAAACTCTCACGTATTTTTAGTTGAAAAAAATTTAAACCGACGCGATGCGTCCTTCTTTATTTACTAAATTTTTCTAACCCCCAATTTCAAAAATGTGCTTGTCGTAAAAGATTTTCTTATCATAATTTTCAAAATGTTTTTACTGATTATGTATATTTTACTCAATATTTTAGGGTTATTTACAAAAATACAATTTTGTTGTAACTCAAATTATTTAACAACTATTTATCAATTATCCTGTGTAAAATTGTTTATTATTTGTTATCTGCGGAAATTGCTTACTGTTTGTTGTCTTAAATTATTTAACATGAGTCTAGACACTAGTTTCTTTTTAATCTGTGGAAAATTTCTTCGTATTTCTTATCTTAGAAAATGTATTTGTTGTTATAGAGAATGCATTTATTAATGTATGTTTATATAGGGTGTTTTTTATTGAGGTATAGAACTTTAAGTTGGCATCACCTTTTTAACTGGCGGCCATTTTGTCAGCTGTCAAGTGATTAATATTTAGTTTGGTTTGCCATTTCATCATGAACAGGTTGACAAAAGACCAACGCTTGCAAATCGTGCAAATTTATTTCGAAAATAATGGTTCAGTTCGCGAAGTTCGAATCGATTTATTGAAGGAAACATTCGATGAGCGCATAATTTCGCGGAATGGACCTGTCAATTGGCCACCAAGATCGTGTGATTTGACACCATTGGATTATTTTCTTTGGGGATATGTGAAGTCGCTCGTCTACGCCAACAAACCAGAAACGTTAGGGGACTTGGAAGCCAACATTCGTGTTATTGCCAACATACGGCCCCATATGCTCGAAAAAGTGGTTGAAAATTGGACCTGTAGAATTGGCTTTATTCGAGCCAGCCGCGACGGCCACATGCCCGAAATCATATTTAAACATTAATGGCATAAAATGATCCTTCCAATAAAGCCAAATTGATGGGCATTAAAACGATTTTCTTGTGTTTTATTTCAATTCGAAGTTCTATACCTCTAAAAAAAAACACCCTGTATTTATCAATATTACAAAATAGGAATAAATAAAGTTATGTTTATGGATAGACGCCGTTAACCAGCGTCAATCAGTTCATGCTGGCCGCTATTTCCGATATGACCAAGAAATGAAAGTATGCCAAATCATATGTACGAATACTTACATATATGATAAGATCCGACAAACAAATAGCCAACGGCTTTGTAAATCGCCGTACCACCAAATTGAAAACTAGGACGCCAAACAAGTTTTAAAATCCGCACAGGTTGTGGACTCTTCTTACATCACTTTAACTGACAACCCTGATTGCATTTCCAAGCATGCGGTTATTCGCTTTTTGGGCTAAAAAGTTAGGACCTGCATTGTGAAAATGGGATCCAACTATTGTACAAAAAATTATTCAAAAATACATACATATGCACTTGTACATGGCTTAATATTTTTGTTTTCCCTTCCAATCTTTTTCAGCGGTCCACTCACCACCCAGCTCGTAAAACCACTCGCTACAACAAAGTGCCAACCAACGGTCGCCGAAAGAATCGCATAAGCTCGTCAAGTACTCTCTTGAAAATTGACGCTGAAGCAAACAACGAAGAGGATGATGATGAAGAAGACCAAGACGAAGAAATAGATTACGAAAAGCAAGTTGCTCTACAGCCACAAGAAAACGATTGCGGAATGGAAGAAGACGACGAAAGAGAAGGGGAAGAATTGGAGTTACACAACCTCCAAGGAAATCCAAGAAACCAAACGCAACCCAATCAAACTGAATTGGAAAAATTGAAAGCGTTTGTCAGAGTACCTCTCAAGAAGACAAACAGCAAAAGCAAACAAGATACACAAAGCACATAGAATTCCGTTGAACGCCAACTGCGTGAAAACTAAGCGGAAATAAAGAAGGTTTATAATTAAAATAAAAGCCTTATAAAATACACAAGAAAGAAAAAACAATTTTTTTAAAACTGAAAATATTTGTAAATGTAAATTTTGTATAAAGAAAATTGTACCTTATTATATAAAAAAATTAAAAAAATAAAAATTAAAAATTATAACGTAGAATTAAAACAGCTCTAAGCTTAACCTTGAATATATAAAAATTTTATTTGATTGTATTAAATAGGAAATTTCATTTTATATCTTTAATATCGTATGTAAAAAAACAATATATTTTGTATGTAAAGTTTAAAACTATTATGTGTATAACTGACACAATTCTTTTAGCCAATTATAATATTATCCTTATGATCATTTTACCAAGGGAAAAATTATATATTGGATGTATTTTGTTATTTTGATTTATAATTTTACTTATGATTTGTTGTACTTTAATTAAACAAAAGCAAAAAAACAAATTTTAATTTATACGTGTGAATTTTCATGAACGAAAGAAGCCCTTGAAGGGATATGTTTCTTTAATTACCTTATTAATTTAATTATTGTATAGTATAATTTGTTTATATGTTAATGATTGATAACAAATTGATAAAATTAAACACTAAAGAAAATTTAAAAATAAAACGATTTTAAAATTATTGTAATCAACACAAACAAAAACATTTTTTTCTTGGAAAAACTTAAATAGAGCAGTTAGACTATAAAGGGTGTTTTGTAAAGAAGTATAGAATCTATACAGGTATAGAAGAATTTGGAAGCTTTGTTCAGGGGTCAGCAGCCTATTGTTGACAGCTGCCAAAATAGACGCCAGTTAAAAACGTGCTGCGGTAAAATTTCTAAGCGGATATAAATAGTTTATTCATGGCGACAATAGAGTGCACAACAATAATTGATAATAAAAACGTTTTCTCTGACCTATTCAAGCAATTATATTTTTTCAATTCTGTCGCATTATGTGTGGAAAAAAGAGTTATATAAAACAGGAACCTTTTTGTAGTGGGGAAATAATGAAAATGTAATAAAACTTTAACAAATTCATAACGCGAGCGAGTGTTGCGAAAAATTCTTGAGTTGGTGGGCGGTGCAGTTTTTTTTCATATTCGGTGCGCCTTTAATTTTTGGTTGCACCAAAAAAATTCAGCACTTTACGAAAAATATACCTGCTTTAATTCCACTTCATTCACCAGTGCAACATTGTATTATGTAAGAACTTCATTGTATGAAAATTGTTGTCTGTCTCTTTTCGATTTTCATTGTAATTGTTTTTGTAGTAAAAAGTGTTGTCCAGTCTGTTAAACAGTTCAGCAAAATCAACGTACTGTCACGATCATTCTTTATTTTTTGCAAAATGAAAATGAAAAAAGAAAAAGTAAAAAGAATACTAAATACTGAAATACTAAGAATCCTTACTTTTGATCCGTTGATCTCTTGTTGAAAACTTTTGTATAGAATTTAATAAATTATAAAAAGGACTATCTAGTACAAATGACTACAATCAAATTTATTTGCTATTTTTTATTTTTTCTAAAACCCTTGTTTGTTATTTCAATAATTTTTATTTAAAATCTTTTAAAGCTGTGATTCAACAATAATATTGTACGACCGATTTTCTTTGATTAATATTGCGTATCACGTAGTGGTAGTTAAACTTTACCAACAATTTATACATAATTTATAGTTCAAAAGATATACTCAGTTACGTCGACAATTTTACAGGCCCGCTCACCGTAAAGTAGGCGTGGCCGAACAACAAATGTTTTAATTTTTATCCCTTAAGACTCTTTGTGAGACACACTTTTATTTCTAAAACGTCAAAACAAACAAGATTTTTCAGCGTCTTTCTTACTTAAAGAATATGAATTTGGCATTACTGAAAAATATGTAAATACATCGCTGCAAATTATGTGGCTGGATGCACGGTGGCAATTGCTGCTAGTACCGTTTGTAGTCGTGTGTTCGTGTAGCCTGCTGCCTCGAATGTATTTAGAGCATAAAAGCAAAATATATATGTACATATATATACCAAGCTGTTTGCATTTGCATTCCCTTTCCTCTGGAGCAAACTCCCAACCCCGATACTATTGAGTTCTTGTGTACAACTTTGGTTCTCACTTGATGTGACGCCGATAACTATACTTGGAGTAAGAGTTTGGACTTACAACTTGTTTTGGCACACCCTTAGCAACCAGTCGTATGAAAATGTACTACATATATCAAATGATTTTACCTTATCTAAAATAGAATGTACAATTTGTTGCGACTACAAAAGTGCTGTTGCCTCCAATACAAAAACCGTTTTACCAAATGCAATTATCCTTGCTACAGTTACGTATAACTCGGAAGACTTATCCTAGCAAATGTAATAGTTTTTATCCGAAGCCCAGCTGGGCAAATGCAAAAACCGCTTTTTCGTTATTAGTTTTTAATTTTATTTACATACGTACATACATACACACATACGTATTTATATGGAATAGACACATACCCACATATGTATGCATATGTAAATCATTTGCAAAAGCATTTGCTTGCTAACTGTTATTTATGTGAACATTTTTGAACAAAACGTAAAAGAAATATGTACATAAATATATGTACATATAAAACATACATGTATACATATGTATGGATATGTATATGTTCTAGACTATTAATGAAGTCTGGCCCGTGTTATGGCTACTTATGTATATGAAATATCTTTTGTAAAAATGTGAAATATATATTTATTTGTATGCGTATCACAATCCTGCCTTAATAATAAGTGGAAATTCATATTTTCTAACTTTGCTTATGAATTTACTTTCTATCAAACAAGAATTCAATTAAAGGAGATAACGCTTTCATTATTAAGAGTATTTTATTCTCTTTACGTACGTTAATGCTTTCAATTATGTAGTCTTGGGCGACGAAAAAAAATACTGTCTCAAGTATTGTTGTGGTAATAATACTCAGTTGCCTACAACAATACGTATTGTTAATTCAAACAGGACATTATCATTCTTAAGACAGCTTCAGTCACTGCAAATGCGTTATTGTTTACATTTTCACAAAACAACATTTAATCACTTGTGATGATCGTGTACAAACGTGCAAAGTTCTGCGTCTTTTTTCATAATGGGAAAGAAGTACTTCTTAAATTGCGAGCCAAGCTTTTTAAATGCTCATTTGAAGCCATGAACAACGATATGCGATATGATGAGATCGGACTTTAAATGGCGGCGCTATATATAAAAAACAAAAAATTCTGTATTTTTGGGCGTGGAAAAAAATTGTGTTCCTGTTTAAGAAACTTCAGATATGTCAAATATCTTTGATTCTAGAGGGTGACCGAAAAAAAATTTTTTTTCGACCCGCCTTACTGCTCATGCCTTCAAGAATGCCAACAACAACCGCGTAAACCCATCTAAAAATTTCGGAACAAATAAAGCGTTGACTGTAAACAAAGGAAATAACGTAAATCTGAATTGTAATAATATTCGGCATCGTCTTCTCAGTCCTCAATGAACCCAAAACAGGTTGGGGGATAGGTGGGTTTTGGTTTTTTTATTTATATTTTCATAAATTTAAGTTCCAACAATTCAAAAAATATCCTCTATTGATGCTTTTGAATAGGCTGTAATAGTTTCTATTACGGTATTCCGTTTTAATATATTGTAATTAATTAATTAATTAATATTAAAAAATTTTATGCGAGTACATTCACAAGTAATAATATGTGTATTGTTAATGTAGAATTAACAAGTCAATATTATTGTGCAATAACAAAGACATGCATTTGGCGTCCGATGATTCTTAAAATTGATATTGTAAATCTTTAAAAATTGGAAATTATAATAAGACAAGACAATTCCGTCAAATGACTTAATTTGTGTACTTAATTATTTAATGTAGCAAAGGAGGTCAAGATGGATTGCACTAATGATGTTAAAAGTTGAGCAGCTCTTATAAGGTAACGCGATACTTTCCGTTGAAAATACTTTGTATAGTATGTATGTGTGTGTAAACATCCTCTTCATTATGACAACTAAAAGAGATCCACTGTTGGAGACTCTTGGTAAGAATTTTAGAGAAGCATTTCCTCCGCTCTCTTAACTCCTTAAACGCCAAGGCCGTGTAAGAGGAAAAGGAATGAAACTTATTTATTTATTTAAGTTTAACAGTCTATAGATGACCGTGATCATAAGCAAACGTAATTACGCTGTGCATTGCTCTTTCACAAAATAAAATTCTTTCTTAAAACAACAAATATAAACAAAAGTACGGAATTAATATTTTATGATGCTCTGCTCCACATAATAAAGCTCAATAGTGTCATTTAACATAACAATCATTAAACGTGTACGCGATGATGATGTTCATGCTCGAAACAGGCATAACATAATGAAGAACAAAAAATATAAACAACAAAATAGCACTGCTGATAAGACTAGTAGATAATTATTACCAGCCACTTCAAACACTTAATAATGATGATGATGATGAAGTGATTGTAAAATCCTCGAAGAAAAAGCAAAATATTCCACCAATAACTATCCTAAAAAGTAAAATTGTAGAAATACATGATTTTTGTAGCGCATTAAAATTAAAAAACTATTCGATTCGTAAAATCTCAATAGGTCTTAAACTATTTTGTGAAAGTAAAGAAGACTTCGACTTAGTAAGCGAGAAATTAAAGAATAATTTTGAATTTTTTACATATGGTTCAAAAGACGAAAAACCATACAAAGCAGTCTTATTAGGTCTGGACAAGTTTGACCCACTCATAATAAAAAAGAAATTAACTGATTTAACGCTACCATGTTTGGACGTTAAGCTAGTCACCAAATCAAATGGCTCACATTCTGAACAGGCCTTATATATTGTTTATTTTCAAAGAAAATCAATAACCGTTCACATTACGAAAATCAATAATTGATCACATCAAAGTTAAATGGGATTTTCAAAAAATTGGTACGAAATTTCCCAAAATGACACAGTGTCACAATTGCCAAATGTTTGGTCACGGGTCCAGCCGCTGTTCTGTCAAAAGTTTTTGCTCAAACTGCGCTGATAATCATAAAACGTCCGAATGTAATTCCAAATCCATTCAGTGTGCAAACTGTAAGGAACAACACAAATCAACATCTACCGATTGTCCACTCAGAGCAAAATACCAGCAATTAAGACAACGCAATCAGCCGAAATCTTTCAGAGCTAGGCAACAACCATCCCAAAATGATTCCAATCTTTATCAAAATGCAAATTATAGCTCAAACTTTCCAAACACTCTTAATCAAAACGCTTCCACTTTTAATCGTGAATGGAGTCAGGAACGCCACAATAATATGAACAACACAAATAACTTATTTTCTTTAGACGAAATAAAGAACCTCACACTCGAGCTTATCTCAAACTTGAAAAAGTGTAAATGTAAAGCCGATCAATTTGAAGTTATTACATCACTCGCCTGTAAATTCTTATATGAGTAATAAGTTAAATATAGTAACATGGAACGCCAGAGGTATCCGAAATAAAAAAGACGAACTTTTCAATTTTCTTTTAACGAAAAATATTCATATATGCCTCATTTCGGAAACATTACTGAATAACACAATCTCTATCAAACATGTAGATTTTTACTGCTACAGAAATGACCGGGTTCATAACAGAGGCGGAGGAGTAGCAATTCTGATAAGAAAAACTGTTAAACACACTTTACTGACACCTTTAAATACCTTGCCGATCGAAAATATTGGCATTAAAATACATACATCAAGTGGAAACAGCATAAATATTTATTCGTGCTATTTTCCAGGAGGGTCGGCTGGAAGAGACAATGTCAAAAAATTTAAATTTAAATCTGATTTGCGTAAATTCTTTTATAACAATGGAAACTTTATTATTGGCGGTGACCTTAACTGCAGACATAATCTTTGGGGTTGTCAGCGATCGAACTGTTGGGGAAATCTTCTACATGAAAAATTAGATACAGACAATTTTCAAATACTTTACCCAAGCGATCACACATATGTTCCATCCGATCCACGAAGACACGGTTCAACTTTGGATTTCTTTTTAACGAACATTTCGAACAGTCTTACATATGCAAGTGCTATAAACGACCTGAGTTCCGATCATCTTCCAGTTCAAATTACAGTTAATGAAGGCCTCACCCCAGTGCAAAGAACATTTTATAATTACAAAATGGCAAACTGGTCACGGTTTTCATATTTTGTTAAGAGGAATTTAAGCATTCGAGGCGAAAACTCCATTAGCCTTCCAGACGAGGTTGACTCCATGATTGTCACCTTAACCGAAACAATAGCAGCGGCAGTAAATCACAGCGTTCCGAGAAAAGCCTATGCTGTTACAACACAAACACTACCATTATATATAAAAAATTTTATTAAAATTAGAAATGTTTACAGCAGAAATTGGAAAAGATTTCGAGACGTTATAGACCATGTTCGTACTACAGAGTTCAACTATCGTATTTCCGAAGAAATAAAAAAATTTAAAAACAGTGTATGGGACAGTAAACTTTCATCTTTGGAAAAAGGCTCTTCTCATTTTTGGAACATCTCAAAAATTTTAAAAAAGAAGTCTACAAATATTCCAATTTTAAAACATAACAACATCACCTACAACACCCAACAAGAGAAATGTGATATCAAACGTTTAGATCGAATCATTCAATTTCTGCGAACCTCAGCGATCAATCAACGGTAACTGACGTAAATATTACCTCAAATAATTTAAATTTTGCCCCTCAACCTCATGAAGACATTTCAATTTCGCCTGATAAAATATCAGCCATCATAAAAAATCTTAAAGCGAGGAAATCACCTGGTATGGACCAAATAAACAATAAATGCTTAAAAGCTTTGCCAAAGAAAGGAATAAAGTACATAACAACAATAGTAAACTCGTGCCTGCGACTGCATTACTTTCCAAAAATTTGGAAACAAGCAAAAGTTGTGCCTATATTGAAACCAAACAAACCTGCAAACTGTCCACTCTCCTATAGACCTATAAGTCTTCTATCTTCTATTGGTAAGATACTGGTAAAAGTTATTCAAGAAAATCTTATACATTTTATTGAGGCAAACAATATACTACCAACCCAACAGTTTGGTTTCCGTAAGAAACACAATACTATTCATCCACTCATCAGGATTAGAAAGTTAGTAACTTCAAATTTTGGTAACGGGAAATCAACAGGTATGGTTCTACTAGATATTAAAGCAGCTTTCGACTCGGTATGGCACGACGGTCTCATATACAAAATGACTAGATTTAATTTTCCAATAGAGTTAATCTCTTTAATAGAAAGTTTTCTTTCTGATCGCTCTTTTAATGCATATATTGGCTCGTGTCACTCTTCTGAAACTGCCGTTCCAGCCGGTTGTCCGCAAGGATCATGTATTTCGCCAATTCTTTATAATATTTATACAGCCGACTTTCCTACCTTAGACGGCTGTGTTACTTCTATCTTTGATGATGATGAGATGATACCGCTATTCTTAGCTCAGATGTACTTGCAACTAATATTATATCTAGATTAAATTCAGCTCTAGTAGAAGTCCATTCGTATTTTACAAAATGGAAAATTCTCATAAATCCTCAAAAAATTCAGTCTATCTACTTCTCCAGGAGAATTAAAGCTTGTTACCTACCGCAACAACCGATTCTACTAAATAATAATGAAAATATACCATGGTTGGAAAAAGTGAAATATCTAGGTTTAGTACTAGATCCTAAACTTAAATTCAATCTTCACATTCCATATGTTATCAACAAATTAAATAATCTGACAAGACTACTGTATCCGCTGGTAAAAAGAAAATCTAAACTTAACATAAACAATAAAAGCATAATTTTGAAAGTAATATTCCACGCTATAATGTTTTATGGTGCTCCAGCTTGGTCTACAACAGCAAATTGTCATAAAAAGAAATTGCAAATAGCTCAGAATAAAATATTAAAAATGATTTACAATTTGCCTTGGCACTACTCCACAAACCGCCTTCACACATTAGCAAACGTCGAACTTGTAAATGATAAGTTAAACCGCCTCACACTGAACTTCAACGCAAGATGTCTTACCTCTAAGATAGGCCACATCAATGAGATCATCTCATCGTAATTTGATCACTAGTATTAAGCTTTTTATCTAAAACCCCCCAAAAATTAAAAAATAAAATATATAAGGGTTTTTTGAACATTTTCTCCCTACCATTAAATTAAATATAAAATCGTATATGAATATAAAATAATTGTTATTTAATATTTAAGTAGAAAAGGTAAAAATGCCTAAACTCTTTATGGAAAATGTTGTAAATTCATAAAAGCAAATGTTATATAAATAAAGAATTGAAATTGAAAAAAAATTGAAATTGAAAAAAATTTAAGTTTAAAATACAAATTTTGAAGGTGTTTTTTTCCCCCGTGGATCAATATCGGTTGACTAAAACAAACTCCAGCTTTTTCAGTTGAACGCTATCTGTTTACCATATGCGTTGGCTCAACACCTTCAACGTTCGACCTCACGGTTACTGCACTATTTTCGTTCCGTTTAACAAATGTAAATTGACTAGACCAAATCAGAAACTAAAATATCCTATATTTTCCTTTTTAAAGATTTTATTTGATCCTAGTGAAAATTTCTTGTTCTAGAATCGCGAACAGTCCCAATAGCTCGAAACCATCTTTCTCCTAATTCAACTAGAGAAAATGTTACGTAAAAAATTTTTGCAACTGTTGAAGTGGAATATCATCTTTGCTATCACTACCGCAAAATACTTCGACTTTTTTTGGCGCTACAGTCCGGGGTGAACCTTCCAGCTGTGACGGTCTTTAGACAGCATCCTCCTATTTTGCACACCAAGCCGTCCTCTATTGCATTGTCCCACTGGTTCAGAGTCGAAGATTCTACGGGTTGGAGCAATATTTTCCATGCACTCTACATGGCCAAACCATCTTAGCCGTTGGATCCGTAGGCGCCTGGTTAGGCTCATGTCGCTGTACAACCCGTACAGTTCGTGATTGAATCTTTTTCTCACGAAACCATCAACGCAAACAGGGCCGAAGATTGAACGCAGAACTTTTCTCTCGAAAATATCAAGGACTTCCTCATCCGCCTTCGACACCGTCCATGCTTCTGCGCCATAGAGAAGTACAGGGATTATCAAAGTGGTATATAGTGTCAGCTTGGTTTTTCGAGAAAGGGCCTTACTACTCAATTGCCTCTTGAGCCCAAAGAAACAGCGATTGGCAAGAGTTATTCTGCGTTTGATCTCGGTACTGATGTTGTTCATACTGTTGACTTGGGAGCCAAGGTAGACGAAGTCCTTCACTACCTCGAAGTTATAGCTGCCTATGGTGATGTTCTGGCCCAGTCGTCGGTGTTGCGCGTCCTTTTTTGATGACAGAATATACTTCGTTTTGCCCTCGTTCACCGCTAGGCCCATTTTGGCCGCCTCCATTGAAATACCAGCAAACGGTTCAGTGACGGCTCGCTGTGTTCGACCAATCACGTCAATGTCGTCAGCGTATGTTAGCAGTTGGAAGATCGTGCCTCTGTTGTTGGCGTGTGAGTTTTGCACGATCTTCTCAAGAGTTATGTTAAAAAAGTCACATGACAGTGCGTTGCCTTGTCTAAATCCCCTTCTGACATTGAAGGTCTCGGTGAATTCTTTACCGACCTTGATGGAGCAGCGAGAGTTCTCCATCGTCATCCTACACAGCCTGACGAGTTTAGTAGGAATATCAAAACTAGACATGGCTTCGTATATGCGGCCTTAAAATCGACGAATAGGTGGTGGGTGTCGATTTGCATCTCTTGGGTCTTTTCCAGGATCTGACGTAGTGTGAAGATTTGGTCTATGGTGGACTTCCCCGGCCTGAAACCGCACTGATAAGTACCTATCAAACTGTTCACGAATGGTTTCAGGCAGTCACACAAAACGGCAGAGGAGATCTTGTAGGCGATGTTCAGGACTCTTATTTCTCGGTAGTTGGCGCAGTTGAAGGGGTCTACTTTTTTGTGGACCAGGCAAGCGATGCTGAGATTCCACTCGTCGGGCATGCTTTCGTCCGACCATATCTTACAGATGAGCTGGTGCATGCGCCCAACCAGGTCATCTCCGGCAGCCTTAAACAGTTCCGCGGACAGTCGGGGGGACGGACTGCAGCTTTTTTCGATTTTAATCTCGCTATTGCAGATTTGAAGTGATCTTTCTAGATTCTCAGCATCGATTGCGACTCTACTACGATTTGTCCATCTTCATTACGACAGGCTTCTGTCCGATGCTTATATCCATTGGATAGTTCCTTTACCCGTTGGTAAAAATTTCGGATATTATTTGTTCCTCGATCACGCACTTCTCATCCTCTTTCTTCTTCCTTTTGAGAAGCGTTCTGTTACTTTCGTAGAGTTCACGAACTGCTCTCGTCCTGCGACTTCACTTGGTATATATTTGATATACCATAAAAAAAACCCTTCCTCTTCATCTCTGTTACAGTCGGGATCTGGTGGAATAATCGCCGTCATGTCGAAATTGTTGGGGCCATCTTTTTCTTTAAACTCAAGAGCGCTGTTTAAATTTGTAAAATCTTTATCGTAAAAAGATGAACGTATGCGACCACTCTTTTCAAAAGTAAAACGCTTATAACTCAATTTCGTATCCTTGGAGAATTTAGTTATTTATGAGTATGTATGTATGTATGTACATACGTAGATAATCGCTACATTGATAACGAAGTAAGATTAACAAATCTACTACCTACTCTTTCGGGTTGTTGTAAAATGAGCGTAGCGAGAATGCAGCAATTATTTTGATTTGTTTTACTTTCAATTTAATAAAATTGAAACTTTTAACGGTTACTTGATCACAATCAAAAGAGGCAAACTGGTAAATTTCGTCAAAGTAGGCTTATGTTTCCTTTGCCTATCAACTTAATCCTTACTTTTTTTGCAAGATGTCAGTGAAGCGTTAGAGTAAAGAAAAACTGATTTTTAAATATATACCACTTACGAGTAAGTCCCGAAAAACGCTAAGAGACGATGCAAAGTCTTATTATATATTATGCGTTAAACTCATATCATCGTCCTATTTTGCAACAATTTAATCTCGAAAAAATATTTATGTATGTATGTATGTACGTACATACATATATACAAAATGTGTATATATTTAGTTTGAAAAAATGTTCTCCTAAATTAAATCTGACCGCAATAGTTAAAGCTATTTTAGAATTATACATTAGCATAAAACTATGCAAAATATAAAATTTTACAGTTATAAATTTTCCGTCATACGGAAAGGTTGTTTCCCTACTATACAATTTTATAATCTACACTCAATAACCAAAAACAAAAAACAAAACAAAAGGATCAACTGAATTCTTCTTTATTACAAATACTACTGAAGTGCATTCCTGCAGCCAACAACAAAATATTAAAAACAAGTGTAAAGTACTTTAATACAACTACAAAGTACCTAAAGTAAATTTCTTTAATACAACAATAAAGTAATTTAAAATGAAAAATAAAAAGAGCCAATAAAACTACTGATATAAAATGAATAAACCACCTGACCTGTCAAACGGGCAAATGCTTGCGTTTGACCATAACAAATCTATGAGTAATTTAATAATTGGACCGAAATACCTTGTTATGATCGGAGTTAAAAGCGACAATAATTTATCAAACGTGTCACCCTTTCTTCTTAAAAATGTTATTGACAGTGTTTGTGGCGAGGTATAAATCTGTAAAAAACTCCAATCGGGCACCATTCTAATAAAACCAAAGAACCTCTCGCAAGCTAACAATCTAATAAAACTATCGTCGCTGGGTCAATCAATAAGAGTAGACATTTCTGAACATAAACCGAAACCGTCAACATTGGATACCAAGTTACAAGAATATGGCGTTTGTAATATTTTCCACCTATTTTTCTCCAACGAGAAGTTTCCAACTAAGTGACCTTACTTAATTATATTCTGTAAGTCACCCAACTGTCATCACTGGCGACTTCAACAGCTGGCATATTATCTGGAGATCAAACACTAACAACAAGAAGGGAAAGATATCTAAATTCATAATATAATCACTTTTCTACTCACAAATCTTTCACCAACATCGACCTTACAATTGCTTGAACATCTCTTGCTATTTATTCCGACTGGAAGATAGAGTCAGATTTGTCATTACCCGAGTATATCCTTTCTTTTCCCATAAACTCAACGTAGACAATGCGAATTGGTGTGAACGTACAAGAATTGACAATAGAACGCGACCGATCAGTGAAAATATAAACAAAGTAGCAGCCAATGTAAATAAGATTATTTTACAAAGCGCAAACGAGAGTATCCCACAAAAAAGCATAACTAGAAAGGGGCAAGTGGTTCCATGGTGGTCAAAAACCCTTGAGATTCTCATAACAAACCGGAACAGCTCTAAAATAAATTTAGGAGAAATATTATGGCGGCAAATGAAATAAACTTTAAAAAAGATAACGCCCTTTTTAAAAGAGAAGTTAAAATCGCCAAAAGAAGCTCGTTAAATAAATTTACGTCTGAAATTAACGCATCAACCCCCCTAAAACAATGTGGTCCAGTATACGCAGACTTTGTGGACTTAAAACAAAAACATCCACTGTATTGAAATCCCTGATAGTTCGCACAATAAAACTACAGAGAGTCAAACAATTGCTGTAATTTTTCCTGAATAGTAGACAAATGAATCTAAGGATTCAAGTTTTCACTATTATTTCAGAAAAATAAAAACATATGGCGCAACACCAATATTTCTAGTCCCTGGAAACCCTGTAAGTTTTCTCGAAAAAACACATTACCCTATTTGAACTATTGATTGCACTCAATAAATTAAATGGTAGGACGCCAGGTCTTGACCGTATGTCATACCCAATGATTAAAAACTTGCACAGATATGTTCTCAACAGACATACATTTTTTTAATAATATTTTAGATAACTTTACCCCTCAAATATTTAAAACGAGCCTTGTTATTTCTTTTATAATACCCAATGGTAACAAAACAGAAGTAACTTCCTATCGCCCAATTTCTCTTAACCAGTGCTGTTCAAAACTGCTTGACAAAATTATAGCAAACCGACTTTGGTGGATTCTCAATACAGAGAAACTTCTTACACATCATCAGTATGGATTTATAAAAGGTAACACTATATCTGATTCTTTAATATATATCAATTATCAAATGAATCACTCACTTAGCACAAAAAACACATTTCATTAATATCACTCGCTAAGACATTCGACAAAATTGGTATTCACTCTATCATAGAACAACTTATTGAATGGAATATTGTTCCGAAAATATATAACTTCATAAAAAACTTTTTAACTAATTGGAAAATTATAGTAAGGTGTAACGACAAGCTTTCTAAAAATCGACCGCTTTGAAATGGTATTCCCCAGGGGTCTCCACTCTCGGTGGTACTTTTTCTAATCGTTTACAACAATCGCTATCTACAATTCTTCAAAGATATAAAGAACTTGACTTTGTTGCGTATGCTGATGATTTTATCATTATAAAAAAACTCAACAAACACAAAAACCATAATATTAATTTAAATAACATGATACAATACATCCAAAACTGGTGCAACTGCTCAGGGACTCAGCTATCTTTTCAAAAATGTACACATTTACACATTTGCAGAAATCATGATTGTAATCCCACCCTGCATAGTAACAACACTCCAATTGAATCCGTCAACTCCTTAAGAATACTCGGAATTATATATAATAATCGGTTTCGATGGAATTCACATGTTGAATCACTTTGCACTTCACTTTCGAAACGACTATATATAATAAAATGTCTCTCCTCAAGACGATGTGTATGCAGCACCCCATCCCTTATAAACGTCCTTAACTCTCTTATAATATCTAAAATCAATTACGGAATATACCTCTACGGTGTTGCACCCAACAGCACTCTTAGCAAGCTAAAAACAATTAGAACAACCCCTGTTAAAAACCTTAGTTTTGAAGCAAATTGCATGTCTATAGCACAATTACGCAATTTTCATACAGCAAAACTTTGCAAGTCAATTTTCTTCAAAGATCAGTTCCCACTTTCGAAAATACTAACTACAAAACTTCGATCCAAGCGTTTCCTTACATCTGATTCAGTGCTAACATGTGTTTTAATTTGTTGGATTCTCATAATTTTGTCAAATATCTTAAAAAACAAAAGTGAACAATTTAGCGAGCTACAGTATAGTAAACAGTAATAATACATTAGAAAACAGAATTCTACCTGAATACACTACTAGCTTCTCAGCAGAACTTATAGCGATCTATGAGGCGGCTAAGAAATGTCGACATTCTCGTGGAAAATTTGCCATTTGCACAGACCCGCTATTGACGCAGTATTTAACTGGAACAACAACCCCAATCAAATTCGGCAAATAGTAATCCATAAACAGCCAAATATTAAACTGATTTCGGTTCCCGGCCACTTGGGCATAACAGTAACGAAATCACAGACAGAATTGGGAAAGATGCTCGTCTGATTGCCACTCCAAACTACCACCAAGATGATATATATATGTGGGACGAAGGAATAGAGTGATACGCTTTTACATACTAGTTTATACAACGCTAGAGTACATACTAGTTTATACTACACTTACGCACCAGAAGGAAAGAACAAAAAGATGAGAGGCAGTCGTTAACTATCACGTAGAAAGAAAGGAGTAAAGTTGTTAAGATCAAGGTCGAAAAGTTGTTGTTACGATCAATATTGAAAAGTTGTTTAAAAGTCGGACGGACATTATTAAATAAATATTTATTACCTTAAACTATTAATAATTTGAACTATATAAATAAAAACCATATTATATCTACCTAATAATTGAATTAATAAAAAGTGATTAATTTAACCTTTGCTACATTTGGGGGCTCGTCCTTTTAAATATTCATAATATAAATTATTAATTAAGTTTAAGAAGATAATAAAGTGTTACAAATAAAGCAAACATTGTGTTAAGAAATAAAAAAATATATAAAATAAATTAATAATAAAAATTGTGTATGCCAAGTGCACAATTTTGGGAAAATTTAGTATATTATAAAATAACGGTGTTTTACATGAAGTACATGAAATAATTAAAACGGGTTTTTACATCAACAAGAAAAGAACAGCTTTTTAAATGATACATTTGGTATTGAAACACCGGTGAATATGGAAAAAATAAAATAGAAAAATTTTTAATTTTTTATGTAAAACACAAATATGTCAGAAAAAGGGAACAATGATGAAGGAGTAAAAACACGTTCAAAGAAACAAGAGTTAAACCTAAAAGAAGCTAAAGTACACATAGAAAAATTTGGTGATAACAGTGATCATAAAAGTGCAAATGAAAATATAAAAATTAAACAAATAAATTATTTATAAGAGTAATCAAGAATTAGAGACAAACGTAAGAAGAAAATTAATACACGAAGATCCAAGTGAAGAAATTTTGGTAAAGAGAATAGAAACAATAAATAAGAAAACAATAACAATGGCTCAAAATAATAATATAAATCTAGACATTGGTCAGCTGGCGGTTGAAAGAACAATTCCTACATTTGAGGGCGACAGTGGTATGCCAATTAAAATATGGATAAAAAACTTTGAAGACAATGCAAGCGTTTATAATTGGAGTGATACACAAAAATTTGTTTTTGCGCGGAATAAAATGACAAAATCCGCAAATTTATTTTTACAATCGGTATCGGTTTTTGATTTTGAAACTTTTAAAGAACTTTTGATTGAGGAATTCCATAAGGAATATTCAAGTGCAGAGATTCATTCGCAGCTTCGCGACCGGAAAAAACTTGATAGTGAAACTCTACATGAATATATGCTACATATGCGACGGATTGCTTCCTTCGGTGACGTAGATGAACGTTCAGTTATACGATATATGACTGACGGAATAAGAGGAAAACGGGAAAATAAAATAAATTTGTACAGTGCAAAAAATTATAAAGAGTTTAAAGAGCAATATGAAATATATGACATCATATTTCGGGGTAAAAGTGATAGTGAAAACCAAAAAACTAATAACAATAACAAAGCTTTTCGCTGTTTCAATTGTGGATCACAAGATCACAAACGTAGTTCTTGTCCTTTGGACGCCCCAAAATGTTTTAAGTGCAGCAAAACTGGCCACATATCAAAGGATTGCAAAGAGACAACCGCTGATAAAGTGAATTGTACAATGAAAAAAACTAGCCTGAAAAAATTAATAATAGACGATAAAGAGTTTGATTGTTTGATTGACAGTGGCGCGGATATTTCCTTATTAAAAGAAACTATTTTTAATAAGAACTTTAATAAATATATTAGAAATTACGAAAGAGAGATTATCGGTTTGGGTGGTGCGGTCACAATACCAGTTGGCATCATAAGTGTAGATTCAAAGTTCGATGGAATAGACTTTAAACACAATCTTGTCGTTGTCCCAGACAATGTAATCAGTTACGATATTGTTATCGGGTTTGATGTTTTAAAAAATTCCGGTTTTGTTCTGATGAGAAAGGTTACAAATTTAACTCATTAATAAAATCAGAAGACGAAAAAGAAATCGAAAAAATGATGAGCATAAATGTTAACGATGAACCAAGTGTTGTAGCGCCAATCGCTTATAAAAAACAAATAGAAGAGATGAAAAATAATTATTTGCCAGTTCGTTCTGTAACAAACAATATTAAAATGAAAATTGTGTTAGAAAAAGAAGATCCAATTTATTCATCGCCAGCCCGTTTACCACCACCAGAGCAAAAATAGTTGAGGAGCAAGTTGAAACATGGCTTAAACAAGGTATTATTCGGAAATCTGTACATAGACAAAAAAGATGGCTCAAAAAGAGTGTGTATAGATTACAGGCGTATAAACAAAGTTTGCTTTAAGGACCATTTTCCGGTTCCTAACATGGAGGATTTAATTGACTGTTTGTCCGGCTCATCGGTATTCAGTGTGCTAGATATAAAAAATGCATTTTTACCTGTTCCCATTGAAGAAGAATGCAAAAAGTTTACAGCATTTGTGACAAAACAAGGAATATATGAGTTCAACTACGCACCATTTGGGTTTTGCAATTCACCGGCAGTGTTCATACGTTTTATAAACGCAATTTTTGTTGACTTGGTGAATGACGGCATAATGGAAATTTATATGGATGATATTATTGTTTATTCTGTTGATGAAAGTACTGGTTTAAGTTACCTGCAAAAAGTTTTTTCTGTAGCAGCTGAAAATAATTTGGAGATAAACTGGAAAAAATGTAAGTTTTTGCAAAAGAAAGTTGAATTTTTGGAAGTTATCATAGAAGAAGGTCAAGTGACACCCAGCGAAGAGAAACTAAAAGCAATAAAGAATTTTCCAGAACCAGATAACGTTAAAGGAGTGCAATCATTTCTCGGTCTAACGGGATTTTTCAGAAAGTTTATTGCGAATTATTCTATAATTGCTCGACCATTGACGAACCTACATAAGAAAAATGTAAAATTTCTGATCAACGAAGAGGTTAAATCGGCTATAAAGAAATTAAAAGATAGGCTGACATGTCACCCCGTTTTGAGAATATTTTCAAGGGAAGCCAGGACTGAGTTACATACAGCCGCGTCAAAGTTTGATTTTGGAGCTATACTCGTTCAGCAATTTAATGAGAAGTGGTATCCCGTCTATTATTATAGTAAAAAAACATCTGCATCTGAGTCGAGACTACATAGTTACCATCTGGAGATTAAAGCCGCATTTTTAGCCATGAAAAAGCTACAACATTATCTGTTGGGGAAGAAATTTGACTTAGTGACAGATTGTTTAGCCTTCAAGCAAACTTACGACAAAAGTGAATTAATATACTCAATTTCCAGATACCTGATGTATGTATATTCAAGACTTCGATTACAGTCTTAAGCATCGAAAAGGTGATTGCATGAAACACGTCGATGCACTCAGCAGAAATGCCATTAACATCGAAAGAATAGAATCAGAATTAAAATGCCGCTTACGAAACGCACAAAGCAGTGATGAAAGTATAAAAGCTATAATTGATATATTGAAAATTCGTCCATATCACAACTATAAAAGTTCTAGGAAGATTATGTAAATTAATCGAAGGGCAAGATGTTTTCGTTGTTCCTCGTAACATGGAGAAGGAAATAATAACTAAAGCACACGAAAATGGACATTTTAGTATCGCCAAAACCATTCATCAAATAAGGCAGGAATATTTTATTCCACACTTAGAAAGCAAAGTTAAAAAAATTATACAAAACTGTATGAAGTGCATTCTCTTTAATAAAAAGCAAGGTAAACTGAAAGGATTTTTAGAATTGATAGAAAAAGGTAATTTGCCGTTATGTACGATCCATGTCGATCATTTGGGCCCCATGGATGCAACTTCCAAGCAGTATAAATATATTCTTGCTATGGTAGACGGGTTTAGCAAATTTGTTTGGATATATCCCACAAAAACTACCGGTGTTGATGAGGTGATTAGCAGACTAGTGTGTTGGAGTTCCATTTTTGGTGACCCACAACGCATAATAAGTGATCGAGGTACTGCATTTACTTCGAAATCATTTGAAGAATTTTGTCATTCCAAAAACATAGAACATGTATTGTCTACAACGGGCGTGCCGAGAGGAAACGGCCAAATTGAGCGTGTTAACAGGGTAATAATATCAGTATTATCAAAGCTTTCTTCAGAAAACCCGGAAATGTTGTATAAAGAAGTCAACAAAGTCCAAAGAGCGTTAAATAGTACTATGCATAGATATATAAACCGATCACCCTTTGAAATTATGTTTGGAGTAAAAATGAAAAACGAGAGCTGCACAGACTTAATGGGAATCCTGCACAACGAACTTATTTCTGAATTTAATGATCACAGACAACAGATAAGATATGAAAGTAAACAACAAATACAAAAGATACAAGATGAATACAAGAAGAATTATGATCGTAAAAGAAAGAGAAATGTGGATTACAAAGAGGGTAGCAATCAAAAGGACCCAGTTTGTTGCCGGTAAAAAGCTTGCAAATGAATACCTTGGTCCTTATGAAGTTACGAAGGTGAAGAGGAATGGCCGCTATGAAGTCCGAAAAGCTGCTTCGTTTGACGGACCAAACTTAACCAGTACAAGTAATGACCACATGAAGCTATGGTGCTATTATAAAGTTGATGACAGTGCCAGCAGTTCCTCCGAGACGGATGAAGGGTCGGATGGCCGAATGTGGGACGAAGGAATAGAGTGATACGCTTTTACATACTAGTTTATACAACGCTAGAGTACATACTAGTTTATACTACGCTTACGCACCAGAAGGAAAGAACAAAAAGATGAGAGGCAGTCGTTAACTATCACGTAGAAAGAAAGGAGTAAAGTTGTTAAGATCAAGGTCGAAAAGTTGTTGTTACGATCAATATTGAAAAGTTGTTTAAAAGTCGGACGGACATTATTAAATAAAAATTTATTACCTTAAACTATTAATAATTTGAACTATATAAATAAAAACCATATTATATCTACCTAATAATTGAATTAATAAAAAGGGATTAATTTAATTTGCTACATATATAATAAGTTACATTAAACAAGATTTTTACAACTCAAAATTAAATAATTAGAATTTTACTACCGACTGGTAGAAACGAAGCAACCCTACTAAATTCAACGCTTCCAAAATTTTCAAACGAGGCAAATGGGACATACAAAATTGGCCCACTCTCACATAATAGACAAATTGGGCCCTAAACTTTGTCCCTTTTACAAAAACCCCCCTAAGCCTTAATCACATCTTTACGAATTGTCCACACATTAATACATTTAAAAACACCATTTTAGACAACAAAGACATTTTTAATATTATTAACAATATTACAATAACTCGGGACATCAAATTAATAGTAGACTTTTTAACAGAAAGCAACCTTTGCAAATATATATAACTAAGTATAAGTATTTAACTAAACTGAGCTTAAGGCCTACGTTGCTATAGCTCCCTTTACTCTCTACTACTAATTTAGTTATAAGTATAATATGTAAATAAATAAATAAATAAAATTAAATTTTAAATATTGTTTATGAATATTATTACATTGGCGATACGAACAAAATTAATATCATTTCATTTAAGAGAAGTTTCATTTATAGACCCAACCATGTTATGCTTATCTAAATGTGTACCTAATAACAGTTGATCGCACTTTGCTTGTGGAACGATAAAATATATATTTTAAGCAAATAAAAAAAGGAATATAGTTTTTTCAGAAGAACAAGTTTTTGCAACTAATCGTAACTTCAATAAGTCACCCAAAAGCCGTCAAAACTTGCTTCAATATTGGACAGGCTTTCGGTTATTTGTGGTAGTAGCCAAAGTTGGCGTAATGCTTATGGTACTCGCGTATAACCATGTAAAACTGCATTAAGATAAGTATATCGAGGCGATCACTAGAAACTAAGTTATTAAAAACAAAAACAAATAATACCATAAATTGTTATTGTAAATAAAAAGCTGTCATTCTGTTGTTTTAAAGTTCTCTTGTGCAGATGAAAAACAAAAATAAATAATGTAAAATGTGCGTCAGTATGTACATACATTTGTACATACTACATATTTGCAATTAAATATGATAAATAAAATAAAAATATTTATCAAGCAAATAAAACAATATATGTATGTACATACTTATGTAGTATGTATGTATGTCTACATGCATAAATGTTCAAATAAAATTATGCAAAAAATAACAATATTTTTTAATGGTTAATAATTAAAATTTGTAAAACAACGCTGAAGAGAATACAAAACAAATAAATAAAGCAGAAATAAAACCAAATACAAACTGGAATTGACAAAACTTTAACAAATAAAAGCTGGCAGAATAACAGATACAGACACTTTCATTCATTCACTCATGTGTTCTTTCATTCACTTATTTATTCATTTGGACAGCCAGACAAACGAAACACAAATCATGTGGGTATTATGCTTATGAACACACACACGTACGCTATGCTATAAAATTCGTACACACAATAAATTATAAATTGCATTAAAAAATAATAAAACAATTTAAACTGGTGAAACGTATATTTATAAAAATATTTGTTTTATATAGCATATTACTTACATATGCATAGATATGTATATACATACATACATACATACATATCGTTAACTTAATACGAAAAGGCCCTAACTCATGTTTTTCATAGTTTACAGGAGGAGGAAAAAACTAAATAAAAAAGATGCAATATTGATAAAAAAAATTTTAAACGCAATTATTATTAAGAACACTACAAATTTAGTGTTATATTAGTTTTATTATTTTTTTAATATTAATTTTGTAATGGTCTATCGAAATATGTAAAAATATCGATTTCGAAAAATTATGAGTTGGGGCCTTTTCGTATTAAGTTAACGATATGTACTTAGATATTATGCCATAAACGCCGAAATAACGCAGCCAACATATTTTTCAAAACTGACTTTTGGGACAGTTCTAAAAATAATAACTCCTGGTCCTGTAAACTGTAGTAGCACTGATCTAAATATTGAGAAGAATACTTGCAATATAATGTAAGAAAAAAGGCTCCCTCGTTTGCCAAATAATTAGTTAAATTTAAAATTAAAATTTTAATTTTGTACAGTGAATGTGTCTTTGTAAGGTATCTTCGTCTTTTTAGACAGTTTGGAAATTAAGCTTAAATTGTAATAGTTGCAGTAGGCGAAATCGCAACAAAGGATATTGTATAATCAAAATTGTGTACAAACAATTCCAACTGAATAGGAAATAAAAAAGAAATCCCTCTCCTGTAAAATTTGTTTTATGTTGGTTATATGTAAGTGGATTACAGGATGAAGTAGAGGTTTTCCTTTTTTCTTGGGACCAGTTAATCCGACATACTCAACATTGAAATTTTGTCTTGTATTCATATGGATTTGATTGTTTTCGGTTATTGGTGCTTTCTTTTGATTGTATATTGTTTTTTGTTATTGTTTTTATTTGAAAAAAAAAGTTGGGCATTGTTTTTTCACTCGAGTCGTTGGTAGGAATCGAACTTACGACTTCTGGACTGCTAGTCGAATACTCTACCACCTCATCCCTTGCAATACTTACAACAAACAAGAGCTTATTAGCAAATGCCGAAAATCTTGCAGCTTAATGTGTTTAGACGTACAATCACAGTTATGTTGATTTTAGATTTCGAAATAAACTATTGTAATATATTCCTTTGTTGGAAATTTACAAACTAATTCCACTAATTCTAGACCGCAGACGACTGTTTCCGATAGTTGTCAATCTTTGTTATTGGTTCTATTGTAGTATTTCTTCTTCAACTTTTACTCCTACGGACTCTTCTTGAATTTCGTTCTGTTCATTATTTCTAATCCAGAAACTTCGATTCATCGCAATTATTCTTGGTCTTTTTTATTGCCCGGTCTTATATTTGTGTGCCATTTAGAAACGGATGTCAAATAATCGTATTACGATTAGAGTGTAACAAAGACGTAATTTTCACAACATACATATGTATGTATTTTCTTTTCATCGAAAAATTAATAACCTAGGTAAGAACTACGACGGTATTTGGCATTGAAATGCTGAAAGGGTTAAGAGAACAACGGAGAAGGTTGACACAAGGCTTACTTTGTTTATTTTTTTAAAGGATTTTTCAGTGAGTTGAAGAACAGCTCTCGCGTCCGCGTAATAGTTTTTTCTATGCGCTCAGGCTTGTTTTTGTTGATTGGCCTTCAAGAGTTTTGCGTCTCACTCGCACTTACGCATTGTTTTACGGTCGATTTGAGAAATTTCATGCCATGACACCGTACCTATCGCGAAAGGAACTACAACCATTTCGGCACTGTTCACCAAACATTTTTAACAGCAAAAAATATATGTACGTACGTGTGTGCGCATATACTCAACGCTTACCTATTGCATTTTCAACTTATTTCGGTGCTCTTGCTTACTTTTGTCAAAAAACTAATAATATGTTTTTTTATTTCCACACAATACAAAAAGCAATATAAATCAAAACAAATCAAAGGATAATTTAACTGATAGCTACTACTTAACATGTGCCAAATACAACGCTGGTACTTTGCCTGAACGCATTCGTGCGGGTTAGGTCAAGGCTCATAAGAAAACTAGTATTGCGCCGACAAAAGTTTTACGTGTAACTAACATATTGAACAAAGGCAATATGCAACATGCCGTATATGTGAAATGCAAGGGACGCGACGTGCAGCCCACAATAGGAATTGTTGTTCTAAATTTTGATTTACACTTACTTTTGGTTACAATTCTAATTTTTACTTAGAAATAAATGGTGCTTATTTTAAAAAAAGAATTAATAATTCATAATTTCACATCCTTTTTGAATTAAGGAAGAATTAACTCAGTAACGGTATATCATATGCCATTTTTAATTGTACTACTTGTATTGGGTGAAACCTGCTGCCATTAGAATTCCAATCTAACGTTCTTAACGAGTATATGTTGCAACAACACACCAAACTTGAATTCCGCAATTGTGATTGCATTTGCAAATTTTTTCAGATAAATTGCATGATGGCCAACGATTCGCTTAACCCTTCTGTTAGATCCTTACTCATAGCTCTTCTAGTTACAGCCTTGGTACAGCTGTACCAATAAGTACTTTGTATTGAAAAAATTATTTTTTACCTTGAAAAACAAAAAGATTCTATATAATTTTCAACACAACCCTTTTATTAAAGTTGTTTTTAAAGACATACATAAGTGAAAAATAAAAGGTGTGAAAAGAAAGTAAAGCAAATTCATGTAATATAAAAGTATTAAAATCTTTACGTTGAAATTTATTCGCATGTTTTCCACAAAAAGAAGTCTGGAGCGGTCAAATCAGGTGATCTTGCTGGCCAGTGCAAATCGCCAAACCGAGAGATTAGGCGCCCGGGAAATGCATCCTTCAGCATATCGGTTGTGGCACGTGCAGTGTGTGCCGTTGCACCGTGTTGGAACCACATGTTTTCCAATCCCAATTCATCAAGTTGCGGCAAAAAGAACTCGTTGATCATTGCTCTGTAGCGCTCACCATTCACAGTAACCGTTTGGCCCGCGACGTCTTCGAAGAAAAAAGGTCCGATGACTCCTCCAGCGAAAACAGCACACCATACAGTGACTTTGAGCGGGTGTAATGGCTCTTCGTGGGTTACACTCGGATTTTCAGTGCCTCAGAAGCGTAAATTTTGCTTATTTACGTACCCGCTAAGATGGAAATGGGCCTCTCCACTCATGACTATTTTTGATGAAAAATCATCTTCCTCTTGGTGGTGATTAAGGATGGCTTGAGCGTATGTTAGACGCGATTGGCGGTCAGCAGCTAACAGCTGATGCACCGTCTGGACTTGTTACGGAAACATCTTGTACCAAAATTCGTTGTAAAGACGTTGCGTGGCACATCGTCTGGTCGATGTCGACGGCGCTTCCATGACATCCTCAGACGCCTGGCAGCATCTCGTGTTGTGCCAGTCTCTTCGAGGCGAGCGGCTAAACGTCGCAGTGTTTCACCAGTAGGCGTTGGACGGCTAGGAAATCTGCGACGAAATTCACGTTGTGCCAAAGTTACCGACCGATTATTGGTCAAATAAATAGTCACCAATATTCCGCGTTCTGCAGCAGTGTAGCGTAACATTGTTTATTAACGTGTATTTCGCATGTGTTTACTACACAAATGTCAAAACAGAACTGACATTAGGGACCGATCGCAAAATTTATAGCATTTTCTGACAGGAGGATTACTTTTGCGCCACCTTGTATAATGCACTTTTATCACTGATCACACGCAGTTTACAACAGCCTTTTACCGCAGTATATATCTATCTATCTATATTTATCTGTCCATATTTTCTCTAAAAGTACGTGTAGCACTGTTATCGATTCGAATAACACGATTAAAAGCAAGAAATCTCTGACGTGGCATAGTAGCTCGAAATATAGGAAACCAATATGTTTTCCATAGCTCAGCGGTATGCTGGTAGTTAGATTTTTTGCCACCTGCAGCAATCAGAATTTCAAAGAACGTATAGATTTCAATGAGTGTAAAGTTGTCCACTTCCGGGGTAGAGCGAGGGGTTTCGATTCATTAATTTTTTTGAAAATCCCTTCAGCTTTTCTATTTGCCTCTCTGACAATTATATCCATAATTTCTTCGGTAATTTTTTGCTTGAAAATTTCGATACGAGAAAAACTTTGTAGACGTTTCGATGGGACACCTTGTTGACGAATTGTGTGTAAACGTATTTTTGTTGCTGATGGAGCCTTTTTGCTCCATTTTGTATCATCTTCATCATCTGCGTTGAATTGGATATAAATATTTGCATTTTCATCCGAAGCCTCTTCCTAATTTGGAAAATAATCAGGATCTTCATCTGAACCTGCTTGAAATGATTCATCGTTATTATTTGGTTCCATGTTTTCCCTTATCGTCCAAATAAGAAACTAATTCATCCCACCATTCCTGCTGTTCTTGTTCAATCATTCTTAAAAATTTCTTTGAAGCTATCAAATCATTTCAAACACATACAAATATGTTCATGGTACAATTGTACCAAGGATGGAAAGAGAAGCATATATACAACTTTGCCACTCCCCTTTTATATTCAGCCCATATAAATATAAAACAAATGTAATTATTCTAATCTCAAATATATGCTTGACGCATTCCAAAATGCACAACTCTCAAAATTCTTATATAATATCAAAAACTTACCTTCAAGATTCGAATTGGTACAGCTGTACCAAGGATATAATAGAAGGGTTAATGTCCACACAACTGCCGTTTGCTCAGCTCTGAAAATAACTCTCAAGGAAACTTTTAACAGAGTGTTATCTCCACTCTGTTCTTAATAAAAATTATTGAAGTGCAGACCAGATGACAGCGTTCTCGACATTTAGGAGCTGTGGGGCTGATTCCAGAACGCTGTCGCTAAATACTGACTTACAATATCAAAAAAGTGTATAATATACTGTCGTAAAAGGTCTAGTATCATTTGTAACTTACGTGAAAATTGTAGCTTGATATGTATGTACATATGTATTTGGATAGTTACAAATTTCAAACAAAAATTACTGAACTTGGTAGAGAATGGAGTCGAGTTATCCAATATTTTTAAAGTGATCACAGTCGCTTCAGACGCGTGCTCATATTTATTTCGTGAGCAATAAAATGTAATAGCTTCAGGCAGCTTCTCATATTTTGTAATTTCCAAGTAATTGCCACTTCATACTTGACAATAACATGCCCAAGTCCATTGTATGCTGCGAGAGTACCGCTACTAACTACTTCTGCTGTTCCCACCATGTCAAACATGTCCCTTTTTCATAATACCCTTGAAGAAGGTACAATACTCTTATGATTTTTATGTTCACTGATTTTTCTAAGCAAACACAAATGCTGTGGTCATTTAGAAACTTCTAAATTCGTATATGTATGTACATATATAAAAGTTTGTTTTCATACAAGCGTAATTTTTAAAACAGTGTTTGTACGACGTAACTATCCGCATACAACAATATTATATTACCAAGAAACAATACAATCCCGTTCTGCTTTACAGACTTCACAATTTCATTAATTATATACATATGTATTTATATATATATATATACATACATAAGAACATTCCTTTGTTATCGAATACCAATTCATATTTATTTTGTTCATCTCAACAAAATGATTTATTAAAAAGTCCATAAGTAACATGTAAACAAATAAAATTAAATGAAGGTGTCAATCTTCGACTTGAAATTCCATTAAATAAAACAAATAAATAGTACATTTAAGAACAATGCAACGCAAATCTACTAGACACATTATAAAATACATCTCTAAGCTTATTTACATACATACATAAAATCAATACTTACTGAACCAGAAGACATAAAGCAAACAAGCAAAAAAATTAAAGCCTCAATATTTGAAACATTGATTTTAATGAAGAACAAGCCATGCAAGAAAGAAATACATACATATATACATACACATATATGTACATACAAATAGATCAGTGAAATATGGTGCAATAAACATAAAAAATATACTTATTTGTGCAACAAATACAATAAGCGTGAGCAGTTTTTTATGTAAATATGTATGTATTTATGTATATTCAGCTAATTGATTGATGTTCTAAAATTTCATTCCTTATAAACAAAAGCCAAATAAATAAATAAATATATTTTACTGCGTTTGTTTTGAAGAATGAATTTAAATCAACAAAACGACACGCCATATTAAAACTACCTTAGAATGTCCGATGCACAGTCAAATTTTAGGCTAAACATAGTACAGCACGATGTAGGACTCGCTGAGTCGCTTTTATAGAGGTATACAATTTTGAGTGGGCACCACTTTTTAAGTGGCGGCCATTTTGTCAGCTGTCAAGTGATTTAAGTTTGGTTTGGTTGGGCATTTCAACATGAATCCACTGACGCCTGAACAACGCTTCCAAGCGTTTATTGCGAAATAAGATTGCCGTTGGTCTCGGTTTTTATAAGGAAATTTTGTTTAGCTTTTGTCTAAATGGATACGTCAATAAACGAAACTGCCATCCTCAAGTGCAGATTGCGACACCGTTTCATCCACAAAAACTGACTGTTTGGTGTGCTTTATGGGCTGGTGGAAACATTGGTCCGTACTTCTATAAAAGCGATGCTGGTGACAATGTTACAGTACATGGTGACCGCTATAGAGCCATGATTACGGACTTTTACGTTCCTCAATTGAACAACCATGATGTGCAGGAACTGTGGTGGTTTCAACAAGACGGCGGAGCATATCACACAACTCGTGCCACAAGTGATTTATTGCAGGAAGCTTTGGGAAAGCGCGTTTCACACTCGTGAATTGGCCTTCAAGATCGTGCGATTTAACGCAGGCACACTATTTGCTGTGTGGACATGTGAAGTCGCTAGTCTACTCCGGTAGGCCTGAAACGATTGACCACTTGGAGGACAGCCGATATACTGCCGCAAATGTTGGGAGAAGTCATCGAAAATTGGACCTCCAGACTAAACTACGTCCGAGTCAGCCATGGCGCTCATATACATACCAGAAGTCGTATAATATTAAATTGTAACGCCAGAAGATTGTCTTTCGAATGAAGTAAATTTCATGTCAATTTAACAAATTCATCTTTGTTTTATTCCATTTCAAAATTCTCTGCCTCTATAAAAATAACAAACAACATTTAGTTATGTAAGCTATAAGCATTTCCAAAATATATACAATATGAATGAGATTTCGGAGTTTGCCGCAACTGTAAAGGAACCAACAGTATAGTACTAATGGCATTAGCTAACGCCTATTGCAAATTTACGAGTACATACATATGTAAGTATGTATGTGGATATTGGTTGCAATGGTCGCAATAACGATGCTGGCTTGTTCCTTCAAAGCAGTTTAATAAAGCTTTTAGAAGATGAAAAGGAAATACCGCCGAACACAGTTGTACGAAATTGTCGACTGCTTCCATACAGCGTTATTGGAGATGGTGCGTTTCCATTATAAACGCATTTAATGAAACCTTATTCTAACCAGCTTTCGCGTTTTCTCGATATTACAATATTTGCTGTGGTTTACACAATTTTTTGTCGAAGACTGATGACTTTTGGTTTAGATTATCAAAAGGAAATTAATACATTTCGGCAACAATTTATATCATATTTTAATAAAGAAGGCAAAGTTACAATCTACTAGTTTTGAAAACTGCGCATTGCACTTGAAATCTCATTATGAATAAACATTCAAGAGTAAATACATACATACATATTTACTCATACAGCAGCCAAATTGCTGTCATTCATAACAGTTAAGTATATAAAAACGGTAATATTGGAAAGAACAGGTCGTGGTTTTTTTAATTGTACCTTTGTACGATTCTTTTTTTTATTTAACTTATAATTTCTTCAACTTGAAATTAGGTTAGGTTAGGTGAATTCAGTTATTTCGAATATTCTTAAAAACTCCTAAGAAAAAACAATTTTGAAAAAGAAAACTTTTTTGAAGCTGAAGGTCTACGGAAAGCGTTTCCCCGTTATAGAATTCTATCCCCTACAATATTTGTATGTACTCTCCGTTTTTCTTAGTTTCAAGTTACATGCCGCGCTCATTGCGACAAAATAATAATCATCTGTACTGTACATTTGCAAGTTCAGATAAAAATAGTAAACACCGCAATAGATGGTGGCACACTTTAGATCATTTATGAAATATGTTGAATTTTTTTCATATAGTAAAAACTATATAAGTAAAGTAATGAATACTTAATTATTTGGCTCTGTTGCCATTTGTATCAGAAAACTATTTCTGTCCCTCCTTGGTCAATTATTGAAAAATTTCTTGCTCCAGTATTTTTTGGAGCTGGTTACGACTCAAATGCTATTTCAGCTATTTTTTATATCTGAATATTGGTGAATACGAGGTTATGTCCACAAAGTATGTAGTAATGAAAATGCTTCCTCTGGTTATTTAATTTTTAGGTAGGATCAAATAAGCAAATCAGCTTTTTCTTCGATTGTACTTGCTTGAATAAAAATTAAGAAATTCAGATTACAGATACTACTTTTTTAAGAATAAAATTAATTAAAACAATAGTAATTTTTGTTGTTAAACTATCACAACTCGTCGCTGAGGAGTGATGCTTCTTTACTAAATTGTTTGCTACTAAATCACTAAATCAGCATTTGCAAGTTTATGCTGGTATGCCCAAAATACTGCATTCTAAAAACTATAGAAAAGTCTGCTCAATAATACGATTATATTAATAAGGGGGTACACCCCTGATCTTGAAGAAAACTCTCATTGAACTTTGGACTTTTTAATCCGTATAGAGTTTTGGCTAATCTTTGTCTCATTTAACACTTTGTATGTATCCTTTTCTAGTAACTCTGATGAGCTAATTAAGTTAGTAATAACGAAAGAAGGCAACAAAATAAATGGACTCTTACTATACAAGTTGAAAGCCGCACAGTCATGAACAAGAAGCAACAAGCAAGAGCCACAGATATTAACAAGAAGCGCGTGCAATATTAATTTTTGCGACGAAAACATTCAAATAACAATGTTAGAAAGATAAAACAGATGCCTTTCCAGGCAGGATGGATAATTATCAGTTTCACAAGAAAATGGCCAACCAACAAACACACACACACACTTCATTAAAGCCGAGCCACGATATTGAATTCAAGCAGAAGTTTAAATATGATAAAGTTGCCAACAGTTGTTAAGACACAACGAAATAAAGTTAGAAAATCGGAAGGATAAGGAGTTAAATCCTGACAAAAGTTTCCGTTAAATTTAACATCATTAAACTCTTAAGTATCATTTATCATTTGCTGAAAATAAAGTAAATAAATAAATATAAGAGTGTTTGCAATTTAAGTTAACAGACATAATATATGAACTGGCCGCATGTTTCATTAAGTTTTTCTGTCACTTCGTCTTAAATTAAGAATTATAATAATAACGGCTTGATTATTTTCATATTACAACGAAGTTATTTTGGTTTTTCATACGAAACTATCGCCAATTAACTCGACATTTCAGTGACACAAGTCATCCCCATTTTGAACTTTTATTGACTTTCTATATATGTATGTACAACAGATACCGATAATATTTGGTTACAACAGGTCCGAATTTCCCGATAACGCATTTTTACACAATTAACTTGTTAATGGACAGTTGCCGGAGCTTTGCATATACAATTTTTAGCTGTCTTAAATGTTTTTTGTTTGCATGTGTTATAGTAGAAAAACTTATCCACACTCTTATTTCATTAAACAAAAAGCAAACTTACCATGTCGTTACAACCATTGATCTGCAAATTACACATTTATTTGTTTGGTTTTGCAAGCATAAGTACATTAAGTGTAAAATAATTTACCACCAAATTTTTTATCCTCTCATTTTGTCAGTCTTGTCCTGGAATGGAATGTGAATTTGAAACACTGAAACCAGCCGGTTTTCTTATACAGGATCACATACGACTTTCTGGTGTGTCCGATTGCAGTTCAATTGCTTTTTAATTCATAAATAAATATCTTTATCTATATATACTATTAATAATATAACATTATAAGATTATAATTAAGAATCAGATTTTATATTAACAACTGATTACAAGACTACAATTTGCCCCATAGCTTAGTTTACCTTATTTACGCCACTCATTAATATTGCCATACGCCACTCATTAATATTGCCAAGTAATGTTTCGACCTTATCAGGGATTTTTATACGATTTAAGATAACAGATAAGGGTGATCCCTGTGGGATATCATTCGGTAGGTGCAGGCTACATAAAAAATTGTTTCCTACTCGTGTTATTATTTTTTATGTAGTTGATCATTTTTGGCCCAACTTTCCAAATTTGAAGTTGATCTATAATAGTGTGTGATGCAATTTTATCAAATGCCTTCTCAAAGTCGAGGGATATGAGTGAAAGGTGTTTATTTAAAGAACGACTATTCGCAATTTCATAGTCTACGTAAAGTAGAGGATCGATTGTCGACTTGCCTTTCCTGAATCCGAACTGTCGACTATTGGACAATTCGCACCCTTCATCAGAATCTTCGTCACTGTGCCATTCCTGGGAACAATTTGCACATAATTTAGTAGTTTTGCAGGTTTTGCCGACGTATACCGTACGGTATATACATGCGTACGGATTTTTACTCGCTCATTCCCGATAGAGATTTCGTTTGCGAAGTTGATGGAGTTGAAAGTAAGTACAGTCATTTCAATGTTGCCGTTTGGAGTTTTTTTTTCTTATTTTGTCCACCTTGAATACATTTTTCGTCGAGTATTTCTTCTTCGGGTACATCTCTTGAATAAATCCCGCCTTTAGAAAAATTTTGCAATTTCCGATACTTCAACCAAAATTGTTCGTTGCCTTACTAATTTATTAACTTGAGTGACATTTTTTGTTTTGATGAGTATCGTTTCATTTCTCATACTCTGAAGAGCGTCTCTTCGCTATTTATCCTCGACATTACTAAGTATTCAGGTCCAAGATTTGTTAATTTAATTATTTTATTTTTATCCAACCAAATTGGTTTGTGGATATATTCCACCACTGTCTGGTGGTTTATCCATGGTAGGGTATAATTTAAATTCACAGTATGTAAGAAAAACTCCTCTTTGCACAACAACGGATAAAGTCGAACTGTGAAAAATAATTAAACAGAGTGAAATATTCATTGTTTGTGGATTTGCCAAAATAATGCCACCAGATTTATTTACTACACTGACTTCTTAACATTAGCAAATATTTTGTACCTATAAAAAAACTAGAAAGGTAATCTGAGGTGTCAGTTCAGTTGCGGGACTCCATAATTTAGACTCTTAACTTAATTTATAATGCCTAAATACACTTAATTTTTTATGTTTTAATTGTAAATTAAACTCGACCAATCAAATATGTGTGAAAAAATTGCCTAATTCTGTAAAAACTGAGGCATATTTTGTATTTAATTTTATTAACTTTTTTAAGCTTCATTTCCATTTTGCTTTTAAAAGTAAAATTCATTACACTTGCAATGCTTAGTTTTGTGTTTGCTGGGCAATATTATCTTATCCAATACAGACGCATTTTATTTATTGAGAGCTTTGGTTAACTATGATTTAGAGTTTGAGAATGAATCTCGCACCGTTGACGCTAAAGATTTAGTCGCTAGCAGTCAAATTTTTTGTTACCAGCCACTCATAGCCGCGCAGAAGTTTCAGTTTTCTTCAATGAGTTTCCTTCTTTTGGCCGCAGAAGATGACGTTGCCGTAACAAATGCCACGTTTTGATTTCTTTTTGGCGCAGTTATGTCAAACATTGTGAATAGTGTTCTTTTTATAATCTATTTTCTATTTTTCTATTTACACAAGAAAGCGAAGGTTCATTTTAAAAATACCACGAAAGCGTAAACTTGAAGAAGTCGGTTTTCTTTTAAAACTAAAGTCAAGGTAAAAGCTGATAACTTTTGATTTTATGCCAGCACGGCTGTATCTGGCAGGGGATCAGATCATTGCTAAAGAGGTGCGGCTATCTAAACCCTTCTGCTTCAAACAATTAGCCAGAAGGAGAGAAAAGACAAGGCTCCTTATTGGTAGCCCAAAATCCACAAGGAACATCAGGCTTTAAACCAGCTCGCCTGTACATTCCCCTCTACTTCCATGCATAACAACAGACCTGTCGCAAGGCAACAGCACCTCGAAGATTTTCTTCTTCCTACGTCCTTGGGTTCAACCACACCCATATCGTTTCAGCCAAGGATAGGCTCCTAAATCAATGACCGACCCAGACCGCCAGAGGCATTCAAAGGCGTTTAAATATTATATTTATTATATTTATATATCCAAAAGGAAACTGACGGAAATTTTGACATTTATTTTACATTCTCGTAGTGTAGACTATTTTCCTTCAACTGCAATAAAAATTAATGGTCGTACATTTAATAGGTTATGGAATTTTTGTTAGTTTCCTTTTTTGTCGTTAAATAAATAAAAAAATTTCAAATAAAACTATCCAAGGTGTTTTTACAGAGTATTTAGAAGATAAAAAAATTAAGTTTTCGTGCCTTCAACTAAATTTTTACTATAAAGTCTGCAGAATATTGTAAATAACGCAATCCAAACCAGTCCATTCTTCGCACATCCCGACACGTCAATGCTCTTTAACAATAACAAGGCGCCGGCGAAACCATAAGAACTGTTTTACGTTATCGAGATTCAATTGTTTTCGTTTGAACAGATTATGCTTATTTGGTGTATTTAGATAATGACAGTATATTATCCGAGCCCACATTTACCGGCAACCCCACACTTACTTATTAGAGTACATAACGTTTGACACATATCGAAGTAAGTGAAAGATGCGTGCAGTTGTTAGCTAATGTTGTACGTCGGGTCACAGAACAGATAGAGATAATGTTTCAGCATTAAAAAAAATTCTTTTATTTTCTTTTTTTGTTCTAATTATGAAATAAACTAAAAAGTACTAAAATATTTTTTAGAGTTAAAATATTTGTTTAGTTGTAAAAAAATACTTTGTTGCACAAAACTTTATTTACAGAAAAATTTATTTCAGTAATACTTTTTCCTTTTGGAAAAAATTTAATTAACAATTTTTTTTGTTGCCGCTAATTTTCAATTCTTGGCCAGGCATTAGTATTAATACGAATGCATGTGTACATATGTATGTACAATATATACATACATACATATGTGTTTATATGTATATATATACATATATTATGTGACATGCTGGGCATAAAATTATTACAATTTAATATCTGGTATAGCCAGTGGTATCATTGGTTTTTATCCCCTTAAGTTGATGCAACAATGCCATAACGTGTAAAAAAGGAAAACCGTTAAGAATTGCAGCATTAACTGATGTTTTTGTGGCAATTTCAGCAGCAACAAGCTATTCATATCATGGTCCACAGCGCAAAAAGTGTCTTAAGTAGCAGCCATTTTGTAATTGCACAATGGAGATTTTCAACAATATCATCAACAACATTATTATTATGCTTAGCAGCATCGCCGGCTACAGGACTTGACTGTGTGTGTGTGTGTGTGTGTGTGGTATACATATATAAGTAAGTGAGCGGTGCTATTTTCATTTTACTTCTTACACACGTGTAAACAAGAGGACATGGTCTTTGTTTGATGCATTATCCCCGACTTTAAGGGATATAGCAATATTGCAATGACTGCTCGTGTATGCATGTGTTTGAATTTCTCATATCAACTGCACGTTGCATGTATTTTCATGGAAGGTATTTATTAATGTGTGTCGTCTACACTTATACTGAATCATGTGGCATCGGAAAAGTAAGTAAAGAAACATGTTTGAACGAATATCAGTTGATTTTGTATTCCTATTGCTAGCATTTCTCAAACTCCAGTCTACATTTTATTTCAAGTTTGATTGCAACTGTTTCGTCACGAAGCAAGGAAATACAACTGTTGACTGTTTTTTCTTAAACGTACGTAAATACAAACTCACTTACAATTTGAGATTTGCGCACATTGTTCCAAGCATTTTCGATTCATCTTGTGTCTGGTTTTAAAAGTTGTACTTGTCGGTTTAAAGTGAAATGCTTGCTGTAAAACGTTGTTTTCACCTTAGAGGATTTTTAAGGATTTTGACGAAGGATTATCATTGAACGTTGTTAGCATCATTACTGTGCCAGTCGTGATTTGATGACGGTGATGGTGACAGTTGTCAATGGTTGTGTCTTTCCTGTTGTGCTAAAAGGCGATGCTTAAGAAAATATTGAAATTCCAGGGTCAAATCATAAAACTAGCCTTGCAAGGTGTCCTTTATATAAAAAATGTTAATTGTAATCAGGCATCCATTAAAGCAGCACTCCTGTCTATCTAATTTGGCATTTCGCTGTTCATAATTAATATTGTTTCAAATGTCAAATGAATATTTTTTGTTTGCACAATCCCATCTGTACTTCATCCATGCATTTAACGATTTACACCCAATTCATATTTATAGAATCTTGAACTTTGAAAACAAACACCAGATATTTTAATCACAAAACAGTTTAAGTTACAATACCAAAATATATAAAACATTTTTATTGGTTAATGGAGTTGGATGCTGTAAAATTGCAAATTTTATGAAGCGAATCAATAAATAATTTCGAAATATTGTTACTGAAACATAATTTTTTTTTTAATATATACTTTACATAAATACACAATTTACGTACTTATGTAAGGTAAAATTGTGGAGTGAGAGCAAACCATTCATAAATTGTGGTCTTAAACATAAAAAATAAATTTAATCTAAGTTATTATATTTCAAAAACAAACCAAAGCTTGTTTTGGGTTTTCCAGCTACATAAGGTATCTACATATGTATAGGCCGACATTGCCATTATACTCATCAGTAGACGTGAAAGCCTCCGAAAAATATGTATGTTCAAACGTTCAACATTACATTTACTTCTTTTTAAAAAGACAATCTAAGGAATAAGAGGAATTTGGAAATCTCTTCTTTAACCGTAAGTATATTAAGATCGCGATGAATATTTTTGTTGTTTATAAACCATGGAGCGCTAGTAATTGTTCTTAGTATGTACTTTAGACTGATATCTTTGAAGAATTTCAATATTTGAGTTGCTTGCTGTTCCCCAAATTTGTATCCCGTAAGTCCAGACTGGTTTTATTATAGTTTTATACAATATTATTTTGTTCTCCATTGTCATGGTTGACTTGGGTCCTAAAAGCCAATATATTTTCTTTGACTTATTGTTTAGTTGTTGACGTTTTCTTTTAATGTGCTCTTTCCAAGTTAATCTTCTATCTAGGTGCAGACGTAGGTACTTTACATTATTTGATTGTGGAAAAACTGATCCATTTAGGGATACTGGTGGACAGTCATTTTTCCGAAGTGCAATCGTTACTTGAACAGACTTATCCGTGTTGACCTTAATATTCCATTTATTTAACCATTGCTCTACTAGGTTTAAATAGATTTGTAAAATATTAGACACTACAAAGTGAGAATCATGCGAGACCAGAATAGCAGTGTCATCGGCATATGTTGCTATAGTTGCGTCATTTGTTGTTGGCATATCGGACGTAAAAAGTGTATATAATACTGGCCCTAAAACGCAAGATTGAATGCAGCCATATGCAGAAGTTTCCCTGTTAACTCTAACGAAGAATTTTCTTTCATGTAAATAAGGTTTTAGAATGATATAAAATGAAGCTGGTAGTAAATTTTTTATTTTAAATAGTAAGCCAGAATGCCACGCTCTATCAAAAGCTAAATAGCTATTCTGTTGTATATCCATAAACACCGCACTGCAGTTTTGAAGTAAATCGTACCAAGCGTCAAGGAAGAATTAAATAAAACCGAATAAGTTGTACGACAATATAAAAATTCGTCTCCAAACATGTCACTATAACTTGGTGTATTTAAAAAATTTTCTTGAAACTAGCAGTATTAATTAATTAAAAAAAAATTGTTCACATATCAGAGTGAAAAAGAGGCAATTGTGCCAAAGTGATCGCAGACACATGTCAGGTAACACCATAATGGAATTCCGTCTTATACAGTAAATTTTTGGTTGTTGACAATGATTTACGATCTATTCAGGAATTTCAATAGAATTTGATAATAATAATATGTAAAGTTCTAGAATATTTAAGATATTTTTACATTTTGTTTGTTGGCACCGTATGATGAAACTTAAAAGCTCTTCAATATCAAAATGGATTAGAAACTGTGCTTTGATTTTTAACTTCGAACTTTAAAAAAAATTTTCTGGGATTCAAAACGCAACCAATTTTTATGTGACTTGTACTGTTTACAACCAGAAATAACAGTTTATTTTATGCTTATTTTCTAAGATAAAGCTAACCTTTATTATTAATTTACATATGATTAATTTTCAGCTTACATACACATACATACATACAAATCTCGTGGTCGCTTAACAGTCACGTTTATAAAAACTTACAAAAGTTGACGAAATAGGGGGAGGGAACTGAATTCATAATCAATTAGTACATCATTAAATTACTGTAAGTGTTAAATAAAATTACTTTTCATCTTTGTTCGTTTATGTTTTAGAAAGATTATTCAAAATTGTTCCTGGAAATTTTCTAATTTGGAACTAAAAAACAAAATGGAATATTTTAGTCACATTTTTATAAACAAAGTTAAAATGGTTGACAAAAAATTTGGATTACAATTTTTTTTTAAATATTTTTTAATAAAAAATGTTTCAAAAAAAATAAGAAGGTCTAAAGAAATTTTCGAACTTGTTAAAAAATGATTCGTAAATTCTTCTACCAAACGAAAAAGTGCTTATTAGTAACAGAACTGCTAATGAACACGCTGATGAATGCCTGAACTCATTACTTATTAGTTTGTTGTGCGCATATCGCTGTGATAGTTAATTGCAGAAAAAAGCCTTTTAGTTTTTTAAAAGGTAAATAATCCTTGTTAGATTAACAAAAGGTTATCAGTAAATGATTTTCCAACTGAAACTGAAACGTTAGTAAAGTTTTGTACTCGAATATAAACAGGGCATTACGAACATACATACGAACATGCACTAAAATATTTGACTAGTGCAGAAACTGCACGAGTACGAATAGCCGTTATATACATACATATATTAACTCAAACAATAGTACGAATCCTCCCGTGCGTTGGTGAATATTTAATCAATACCATGATAAAAAAAATTTCAAAAATTTAAAGTCTGAAAACAAAACATATTAAATCAGTATCGGAAATTGTTTAATAGATTACTCGTAAATGTTATTATCAAATCGAAAAATATTAGTTAACTCATAAAAGTATTTGTAAAGCCTTGTGAGTATGTTAAAGTTAATTAATTGTTATATGCAGTAGAAGTTTCTTACATTTCAAATTATATTGAATATAATCACACTGAAAATTTGTTAAATATACCGGTAAAACATTCATAAATAATTTATTGAGTTATATTTCAAATCTTAGATATTTTCGATATGTAAATATTTCAATAAGAAACCTTTTCAAGACAATCGGACGGCTAATTGATTTTAATCACCAACCAACTGCAAACATTGTTCTGTGATCTCAACGGAGAAATCTTCTTTAACTTATTTATCTTATCTTGAAAAAATTATTTACGTACTTAAAAAAAACTGCTTAGTAAACAACGAAAATAATTAATAAAATTGTTGGCTAAACGCGAAACTATAAAGGCTGTACAACAGTAACTTTCTGTTTTTAGTTCACATGATCCTATAACATTAACCATTGGATGACAAATTTTTTTTTAAATTCTGTAACAAACAACTTGTCTGCGAAAATCTTTGCAATATTTTTTCTGTGTGTTTGTGTTTGATCGTCTCGTTCCCTCTACACCAAAATATAATTAGTGAAAAATCGAATGATGTGACATAATGATGGAAATTAAGAAGTATGGAATAAATGTAACACCTAAAGCAATTGCTTTGTTAAATTTATGTAGCAAAATAAAACCAGAAAAGGCCAAAACTGGATAAATAGCAACGGAATCATAAAAAGACTTATTACTCGTGTATGTTCGCAAACAAACTTTATTTCTTCCATAATAAAAAATCACCTGTAAACTTTTGGCGCTAACTTTATCGTAAAGTCAACATTCGCACATCTTTACTTATTAATTCTTCTGCATGGAAAGTTTTTTATTCAGCTGTACTTTCGTACAGCTTCTTCGTTGAACATGATAAAAAGTAGATAATAAACAATTCTATGTGCTTAACGCATGGCTGCGTTTGCGCTTAAAAACCTTTTTGCGAAACCTTCTGCAGTGAAAGTATATAAGTGTAATGAATTTGAGATGAGTTGCTCTTGCAACTTTAAATAGTTTGTTAAAAGTTCTCGAGTGTGTGTAAAATGGAAATAGTAAAATAATATAGTTGCTGGTGCTAGAGAGGTGTTTGCAGTGTGTTAACTTTTACATTGCACATAAACATGCTGCCACATTATTACGAAAACTCTAAAGCTCACATTAGGCATAGTAGAATGCCAAAGGTACCCTATACTACATATATATTTCTGTTTGTGGGACCAGTACCCAGGGTCGACCAGTAGGAGTAATATTTCGGTAATTTTGTATTTATTCTGTATAGCAGCGATGAGGATGTCAGAATTCAGCTGATGCTGTTCTGACTGTTCAGTGCCCAGTGTACATACCTGCGACAATGAGCAGTCAAACTTCAACTAACCCAACATCCTCAATATTATAACATTGTATTTATATGCATTTGACTGTTGGGTTATTGAATGTTTTCATTTATCTGTGTATCATTTTGTATTGTGTATTGTGTGTTTTTTGTTATTGTTTTTGGTTGAAAGAATTTTGAATATTGTTTTGCACCAGAGTCTTTGGTCTACCAACTCATCCATGGCCATGGATTTGAATTCATAGCAGTTATCTTTTGATAATTCACATTTAAAAATATAAGTTCTAATATTTATCATCTCTTAACATTTTTGAAATTTTGTAAGGGAAATTCTTCAGAGGCCGTACGAAGAATTAATTTAGTGTGAAAAAATGTTTGACATATGTATGTACATACTTGCATACATATGTACACTTTGTTTTATTTTTGCTTTGTGAAATTCTTCAAATGTTTTGTTTGCTGAACGTATAATGTATACATACATATGTACATGTATGTACATATATCTATTCCCTAGAGACGAAGCAGTTTTCAAGATGCAATATGTATGTAAAATATATATTTCTCAAAACATATCTACAACGCGTGTCCCATTTTAGTACACAATTTTGTACATTTCACTCGTAAAACAACGTAAACCTAAACGATGTGACAAAGCAATTGCTTTTCTTCTCGTCATACCAAATGTTCGCAGAAAAATTGTGTGCTCAACGCCTAAGAACATTTCTGCAAATTATCTAATATGGTAAACGTACAAAATGTTTACACATGCACATAAATACATATGTACGTATGCACATGTAAAGGGTGGTTAAATTGTATGGGCCGATGTTGAATGTGAATCACACCTAAACGCCAAGTTTTTTTCCGAATTTTATTTGACATTTCTCTATTTCAGACTTACTCAATTTGAACCATGGAGAGATACACAATCCAACAACGTGTTAAAGTTATCCAGACTTATTATGAAAATGGGAGTTCAAATCAAAATGCATATCGTGCACTTCGTAATTTTTTTGGTCAATTTCATCGTCCAAATGTGCGTACAATCGCAAAAATCGTGGAAAAATTCGAGCAAACCGGGTCTGTAGAAGATGTGAGAACACCAGTGCATGCTCGTACAGCAGTTCGCGATAGTGTGGCTGAAGAGCCGTCCACCTCAACTCGTCGTCGTTCCCAACAATTGCACCTCTCACGCTCGTCGTTGATGAACATTATGCATAAAGACTTGCATTTACACGCTTACAAGGTGCAATTGGCTCAAGAACTAAAGACTCTTGACCATTCCAAACGTCGTGAATGGGCAGAATGGTGGCAAGAAATGGCAACAGTGGATGATCAATTTTCGGAGAAAATCATCTTCAGTGATGAGGCACATTTTCACCTCAGTGGATTCGTCAATAAACAGAATTGCCGCATTTGGGCGAATGAGAATCCAAGAGTGATTGTCGAAAAACCAATGCACCCACAAAGAGTGACTGTTTGGTGCGGTTTATGGGCTGGCGGCATCATCGGGCCGTATTTTTTCCAAAATGAGGCCGGTCAGGCAGTTACTGTGAATGGTGTTCGCTATCGTGAGATGATAACGAACTTTTTATGGCCCGAATTGAAAGATATGGATGTGGACGATATGTGGTTTCAGCAGGACGGTGCCACTTGCCACACAGCTAACGAAACAATGGCTCTTTTGCGCAACAAATTCAATGGCCGTGTTATCTCACGTAATGGCGATGTCAATTGGCCACCAAGATCATGTGATTTGACACCGTTGGACTTTTTTCTTTGGGGTTATTTGAAAGAAAAGGTGTACGTCGATAAGTCAGCAACAATTCAAGACCTAAAGGATCAGATAATTCGGCACATTAACGGCATAGAACCTCCATTATGCCTCAGCGTCATCGAAAATTTGGACCATCGGATGGAGGTGTGCCGCCGAGGTCACGGCGCCCATTTGGCCGATATTTTGTTCCATACATAATTGAGTAATACCAATACATCATAATAAAATAAAATTACAATAATTTCCTAAATAGTTTGTGTTTTATTCAAACTCAACATCGGCCCTTGATATTTAACCACCCTTTATGAAGACTCATTGAAGAGAAAGAAGTGAAACAAAAGAAAAAAACAAAATAATAGAGAGGACAAAACTCAGTCCCTACTAGCATTTGGAATCCAAGTTTTGGATGATTGTTTTATCGAAAATCACCTAACTAAGTCTTACTCGAGTACTTTTGACGATTAAAAACTGATTAATCACTTGCGCGCTTGAAAAAAGACTCGAAAATGATTCGTGCTTATGCTTAAAATATAATTTATTGAAAATACAATAACAAAACATACAGCAATCGAAAATGGATCATACAGGTGTTTGAAATATGACTGTTTTGGTGTTATTTATGAATACTATTTTGTTCATCTAGATGAGAAAAAACTAATTATAATTTTGTTATTTTTATTTCTAACGGGATAAAATGGGTCTAGCGGTGAACGAGGGCAAAACGAAGTATATGCTGTCATCAAAAAAGGACGCGCAACACCGACGACTGGGCCAGAACATCACCATAGGCAGCTATAACTTCGAGGTAGTGAAGGACTTCGTCTACCTTGGCTCCCAAGTCAACAGTATGAACAACATCAGTACCGAGATCAAACGCAGAATAACTCTTGCCAATCGCTGTTTCTTTGGGCTCAAGAGGCAATTGAGTAGTAAGGCCCTTTCTCGAAAAACCAAGTTGACACTATATACCACTTTGATAATCCCTGTACTTCTTTATGGCGCAGAAGCATGGACGGTGTCGAAGGCGGATGAGGAAGTCCTTGGTATTTTCGAGAGAAAAGTTCTGCGTTCAATCTTCGGCCCTGTTTGCGTTGATGGTTTCTGGAGAAGAAGATTCAATCATGAACTGTACGGGTTGTACAGCGACATGAGCCTAACCAGGCGCCTACGGATCCAACGGCTAAGATGGTTGGGCCATGTAGAGCGCATGGAGAATACTGCTCCGACCCGTAGAATCTTCGATTCCGAACCTGTGGGACAACGCAGTAGAGGACGCCCACGGAACCGATGGCGCACACAAGTGGAGAGGGACCTCAACCAACTTGGTGTGCACAATTGGGGAACGCTGGCTAAAGACCGTGCCAGCTGGAAAACTTTGTTGGTTGAGGCCCAGGTTCACCACGGACTGTAGCGCCAAAAGAAGAAGAAGAACGGGATATTTTTTGCTAGCTTTGAAACAAGCGTAAATTTTAGTTTATTGATGTCAGTGATCTGGTTGAAATATTAAATTATAATTTTAAAAAGTTTATATTGTAATAAATATATAACATTAAAATTAAAATATCTAAAAGTCTACTTAAGAAAGGTGTACTTAATAACATTTATTAAAGGTAGGTACACGTCCAACAAGGAAGTATCCGAAAATAAAAATTATTTGAACACGAATTTTTATTGCTGCCCAATCTCACATTAAAGGGTTAAAAAGTGGGGTCAAAAATTACTCAATTAAACTCATTTTTTGGAATAAAAAAAATCTTGGGTCATTTTCGAGCCCACTTTTTAGCCCTTTAATGTGAGATTGGGCAGCAATAAAAATTCGTGTTCAAATAATTTTTATTCTCGGGACGTGTCCATTTAATTTGTATTCTCTACAATACGAGTATATCTAAGTTTCATTAATATCTGATAGTTTGCATCGGGATCCTTACCTTGCAAATTTAATTGTTTAAAATTAAAAAAAAAATAAAATTAATATTTTCGTCTTAGCTATTTCCCCTTACCAATTCAAGTGCACATCCAAAGATATGAAGGCTGTGCTACAAAATCAACAAAAATTTTGTACATGGGAAGGACCGGGGGACTAAGAGAAAACATCTAAATTACTCGTAAACTTCATTTATAAAAATGTTTTTATAGCTTTTTGAAAACTGTGAACTATTTTTTTATTTCAAAATGGATTATTAAGGATTGATACAAAACAAATTGTAAAATAAACATACCGGGTATGGAAACTCTTTTCCTAACACTATTGTGTTATAATTACACACTATACAAAATTTACGACGCATTATGAATACCACTATTCTTATTTTTTTATAAATTCAATTCCTTTTTTTTGTGCAATTTTTAACTTAACATTTTTATATTATTATTTATTATATAATTTAATAATAATTGAATTTATATAATTTCATTTATTATATAATTTAATAACAATGTAATGTATTATATAATTTAATAATAATTTAATTTATGTATATAATTTTAATAAACTGAAGTATTTCATAGTTTAAGTCGAAAAATATTTCTTTTTGTAATCGATTACAAATATGACTGAAAAAAAGAGTAAAAAATCACTCGCAAACAAAGTGTGTGTGTAAGTGATTCGCAAAGGATTAGATATAGGGCTGAAAAATTAGTCGAAAAAGACGATAAAAAATACGACTTAGAACTTAGTCTAAAAAGACTCGAAAATAGTTAGAAATACAGGTAAAAAATTACTAGAAAAAGACTCGCAAATCATTAAAATATATGAGTCATAAATGAGTCGAAACTGATCAGAAAAGCGGGTAATAAAAGACTCCCCTAGAACAGTCGGTGGTAGGCTACAATTTTCTCCCGAGAAAACAATCATTTATGATCAGAAAATGAGCTCATATATGCCTATTTTAATCGCGCAGAGGAGTCATAAATGACTCGAATATGATACATTTTTTGATAAAGTGCTTGCATGGGTTGAGCTAATGAAGAGATAGTATGTTGTTGGCTTTTATATGTGTGTATGTATTTGCACTTACATGCATTATTTAAAATGTATTTCATTTTAGGTTTGTGATCATGAAATGCGGATTCTGGATGCTTCCGCAGGCCTGGCTCATGTCATGATTCTTTTATTTAGAACATGAGTGATGCCAAAAGATACTCCTCTACGACACATTCCTGCTTTCGGAACTGCTCAGCATACACTTAATCAGAAACATGCCTCTGCCACAAACGTCGGTAAAAGATGCACAGGTGTTTTAGATGTCTCCAAAACACTTTGCCTTATGTTCCATCCAAAGCAGTTTCAGTGTATGCTGTGGACTGCATATTATAATATGGCACTTGGCAAAGAAGTTATGGTGAGCTGTGCGGAAGACGATTCAGAAGCAGCTCAGCAAGATGAATACGATAATTCAGCAGTTACCGTAGGAGAGTCTATAAATTCAAACAGCCCAATATTTAAATCAAAAAACTATTTATTTGAATAAAAACAATAAAGTTTATTAAACAATAAAAATATCCATGAAACAAACAAAAATATAACACATTCATTAAATAAGCAACATACATATGGATATGTACATACATAAATATATTTTTTGTGTGTACAGATGCATTGCTAAGTATTTACGAATATGTACTTAATACAGTTGAGTATTCAAATACTTGTCGAACTTCAGGAACAACAAACGTAGGTTTTAAGTACATTTATTCGCTCAATATTAATTTATTTTTAATAATTGGTACAAAATTAGTACTCAGCAATTTAAAGAATTTATTTTAAATTTAAACCCATTGCTTACAAAATAGAATCATATTGTGTAGATCACTAAACAAAACCAGACATATTATTTACAACAAGGTTGCCGAAGTGAAAGAAAATATTGGTAAAAGTGTTTAATTGTTAAACTAGTGTTATTAAATGTTTATGAATATACATTTTTATTATACGCTTATAACTCAAATTCTGTTTAATAACTATTACATAGTTTAACAGTGAAATAAGAAAATTTTATGAATAAGACCATTAAACATTAACGCCATAAAATTTTCTATCCAATAAAAGCCATTGATTGATGTTAAGAATACATACATACATATGGTATATTTTTTTTATTTTGATTTAAACTTGTGTAATTCTAAGAAAAAGCCCTGAATATCCAAATAAAAAAATGAATTAAATTCAAATTAGAATCAGACTGTTCACAACGTATTCAAGCTGTTAGTAACTAACCAACCAACGGGACACCAGGACCGTTGAAATTACTTTGTTCATTGCAAACCAGGTGAATAACTTAACAATCGCTTCAATAACTTAATTTATTGTGCAAATATAAATCTCTTACAACTCGCGAAAGCTGAAACGATATCCCTAATTTTAATAATTTCTTCCCATGTTAAGACATTAAAAGCGAAATGTTAAAGTTCGCTTAAATGTATTCAATTTAGAGATAAAAAGCAAAAAATGCTTCAAGCAAAAAGTAAAAGTTTTCTTTTGCTTCTGTTGATGCAAGAACTTTTCGTATGCGACTTCATGCATATGTACTTTATTTATACCAGTTCCCCAAGTTAAAATTTACCATTCAGCATTTTTGAACAAGTGACGATAATTTATTCCCAAATTAATAACATGTACGAAAATAGCATTTTTGGTTAAACTTCTTTCTCTTGGTTTTTGTTTTTCAACCCGCTGCTAAATCTATCAGACAAATTTAAAAACTCTGAATAAAAGTTTCCCAGTTCTTTTCTCTGTATTGGCTTAAAATAAATAAGTTTTAATTGTTGCGCAGACAAATTTGAGTTGGTCTTGCAGTCAAAGGATCTTTAGAGCCAAACTTTCATACATATCTATCATAAAGATACGTTTTGTGCTTTTTGTAATTGTTATATTAGCAGCAAATACTTATGTAAGTTAACACGATTCAAGTTGGTAACCAATCTGTCATTAATTTTTTTTGTTCTTTTCTTTTTCTTCTTAATTGCAAAATTATTTTAATATTGTGTTTGCATTGATAAATGCAAACACATCATTTTTGATATTTTTCCAACGAAATATTTCAGTAAATTAACACGATACAGGTTGGTGACCTAAAGGGCATTTTGCTATTACTTTTTTGTGTTCTGTTCCTTTTTTTCTTGTTAAATTGCGAAATAATTTTAATATTGTGCTTGCATTGATAAATGCAAACACATCATTTTCACACGACGTCTGACTTGGGGAAATGAACTTCTCAATAATTTTAAGTTTAGTTGAAGTAAGCAAAAAAAACTTTGTAATAATTTTAAGCTTTACTTTTAAGAAAAGAAAAATGTTTTTGTCACTTAATTTTTAGTCTTCTTTAAATAAAGAGTCGCTTTTGACAAGCACTCGTACAACTGGCGCTCAACGTGGGGCCAGGTGCTTTTGACAAGCACTCGTACAACTTGTCTCTTAAACTTTTAGTTTTTTTCAAATAAGGAGTTGCTTTTGACAAGCACTCTTACAACTTGTACATCAAATCAAATTTTGTTTTTGAAAATTTTGGTAGCAAGAAAAACTTCGCTGATTACAATTTTTTCTTTGTTATCCATTAGAGAGAATCTCAATGATAATGACAGCGCAATCGTATAAAGATTGCGTTTCACACATAAAACAACTTTTTGTTGATGGAGCAAAATCCTAACAAAGTAATTAAATTTTGTTTTCAACAATTTTTAGCAAAGAGTGTTTGTTTTTAGCCGACTTCATATCAAATGTTTGTTCCTCTGCGACGCTGACATTTTTAAGCCGATTGCTTTTGCCTTTGAGCCACATTTTTCTTTTTTAATTATTTGCAGTGTAACAGCGTTGTTCGTGGCAAGTTAGACATTGTTTTCTAGTTGCAGGTTGGATTGCCCTATTTTGTTTTTGAATGAAAGTAAAGGTGATAACAACGCCAGAATCTTTGAGTAAACGTTTCTGATTTCTCAGGTACCTTGGCCATCCGATATATTATAAAGGGTGGTTAAATTTCAAGGGCCGATGTTGATTTTGAATAAAACATAAACTATTTAGGAAATTATTGTAATTTTATTTTATTATGATGTATTGGTATTACTCAATTATGTATGGAACAAAATATCGGCCAAATGGGCGCCGCGACCTCGGCGGCACACCTCCATCCGATGGTCCAAATTTTCGATGACGCTGAGGCATAATGGAGGTTCTATGCCGTTAATGTGCCGAATTATCTGATCCTTTAGGTCTTGAATTGTTGCTGGCTTATCGACGTACACCTTTTCTTTCAAATAACCCCAAAGAAAAAAGTCCAACGGTGTCAAATCACATGATCTTGGCGGCCAATTGACATCGCCATTACGTGAGATAATACGGCCATTGAATTTGTTGCGGAAAAGAGCCATTGTTTCGTTAGCTGTGTGGCAAGTGGCACCGTCCTGCTGAAACCACATATCGTCCACATCCATATCTTCCAATTCGGGCCATAAAAAGTTCGTTATCATCTCACGATAGCGAACACCATTCACAGTAACTGCCTGACCGGCTTCATTTTGGAAAAAATACGGCCCGATGATGCCGCCAGCCCATAAACCGCACCAAACAGTCACTCTTTGTGGGTGCATTGGTTTTTCGACAATCACTCTTGGATTCTCATTCGCCCAAATGCGGCAATTCTGTTTATTGACGAATCCACTGAGGTGAAAATGTGCCTCATCACTGAAGATGATTTTCTTCGAAAATTGATCATCCACTGTTGGCATTTCTTGCCACCATTCTGCCCATTCACGACGTTTGGAATGGTCAAGAGGCTTTAGTTCTTGAGCCAATTGCACCTTGTAAGCGTGTAAATGCAAGTCTTTATGCATAATGTTCATCAACGACGAGCGTGAGAGGTGCAATTGTTGGGAACGACGACGAGTTGAGGTGGATGGCTCTTCAGCCACACTATCGCGAACAGCAGCAATATTTTCTGCAGTACGAGCTGTACGAGCATGCACTGGTGTTCTCACATCTTCTACAGACCCGGTTTGCTCGAATTTTTCCACGATTTTTGCGATTGTACGCACATTTGGACGATGAAATTGACCAAAAAAATTACGAAGTGCACGATATGCATTTTGATTTGAACTCCCATTTTCATAATAAGTCTGGATAACTTTAACACGTTGTTGGATTGTGTATCTCTCCATGGTTCAAATTGAGTAAGTCTGAAATAGAGAAATGTCAAATAAAATTCGGAAAAAAACTTGGCGTTTAGGTGTGATTCACATTCAACATCGGCCCATACAATTTAACCACCCTTTATATAGCACTTTTGGTAAAGCACAGGGATTTTATGTGGAGTTGTTTAAAAAAAATTTTATATCAACTTCGTGAAAGGTCCAGTAAAGTCGTCTGGCATTGAAAATTGTTTTCTTTCAAATTAAATGTTTTTAATTTTTAAATAATACATACATACGTATATAAGCATTAATATTTTCTATTTCACTTTTCGCTAGGCTATTTATATTCAATTCCAATTTGCAAGTAGTTCGCGAGAATGGCTACCATTTCTGATGGCGTCGGTACTAGCGAAATTGGTACTGAATGCGATAATAACAACGCAAATACTTCCGAAATCAATTGTTCTGAGATACATAATTACTACAGCTCTAACAACTTCCCAATCAAATCCATCTGAGCCAAACCCTCTCCGCTATATATCCCACATGTAACAAATATTAAGGATATGACACAATATTTCTCTAATATTATATCTTCAGAGCAATTTTCTTAGAAGTTTTAGAGTCATGATTAAGTCCATCATCCCGAACTTTTATTTATAATCTTAAGCTTAAAAAGATAAGCTTTTACACTTTTCAAACAAAACGGGAAATAGCGTACCGAGTAGTTATTAAAAATTTACACTACTCAACCAATATTGATGGTATTAAAACATTTGTCCAAAATTGTGGCCAATATTCGAAGTAACATTAGCAAACAACCCTTTTGTCTGTTTTTCCTTTCCTTATGTTGAACCAAACGACAGCAATAAGGAAATTTACAGTCTAAAAGATATCAATCAAGTTACCATCACTATTGAGCCTCCTTGGAAAACTAGAGATATTCCACAATGCCATCGATGCCAACAATATGGTCATACTCGTTCCTATTGCAATAAACCATACAAAAGTGTCAAATGTGGAGAAAGTCAACTGAATGTACCAAAAGTGAGACCGTTCCTGTGAAATGCCCTAATTGTAATGAATCCCATCCTGCTAGTTATAGGGTATGCATTGTTCATCAACAGTTGAAAAAAAATGGTTTCTCAAACCATTTAAAGGAGGTTGAAGTATTTTTGCAGTCAAACAACATCGACATTATTATTTCTGAATCTCATTTCACAAGTAAGTCGTTTTTTTAAATTAAAGGCTACGATCGTATAAGTGTCAATCATCCTCAATCATGTCAATCTTATTAACCCTAAAGGCAGAGAGCTCTATAAGTGTCTGCTCTCTAAAAATTATTCTGCTCTTTCAACTAGAAATGCTACACATTGGCCTCCTGATCCATTAAAAATTCCTGACTTAATTGATTTTTTTTGTATATTCTGGAATACCTCTTTATCAACTTGGTATTTTAGATAACAATGACCTCAGCTCAGACCACTACACAATTTTATTAACGTATAACACCTCGTCTAAATTTATAAAAAAAAAATCAGTAAGCTTGTAACAGGTAAAACTGATTTGGAGTCGTTCTGATATTGGTTAGATATAAACATTAATTTAAACTCTGCAATATCGAATGATTTTGAGCTGGATGAAGCCGTTGAAAATTTTACAAAAATAATTCATGAGGCTGCTTTGTTATCAAATCCGGCTGAAAGTTTTACTATTTCGCAAAGTGCTCCTCAAATCTCTTCAACGATACGGGAACTTATTTTAATTAAAAGGAGATTAAAAAAGCATGGCAGATAAGCGTTTTAATCAAGTAACAGGAAACCTCAAACATCATTTAACTCAAACAATAATGAAAGCAATTTGTGGACGACAACAAAATACCTGAAGCATCCGTCAAAAAGAAATCCTCCTTTTAAGGATAGTGATGGTTCATTGTGCCGATCTAACATTAAAAAGGCAGAAGCACTTGCGAGCCACCTCTATAACACATTTTCTGTTCACCAATTTGATAACTCCGTAGAAGACGTAGAAATTTCGGTATTTATGGATGCGCCCTATCAGATGAGCTTACCCATAAAACACATTTCTCCCTATGAAGTTGCAACTCAAATCAAAAATCTAAATACCAAAAAGTCTCCCGGATATGATAATATCGACGCTGGAGTTGCACAGAGTTCGTCAAAGAAAAAAGCTGTTCTATACTTAACGAAAAATTTTGATTCAATTCTTAGTTTAAATTATTTTCCTTCTCAGTGAAAATGTGCTGAGAACATTATGATCAAGAAGCCCAGCAAACCTGAAAATGAACTAACATCTTATAGATCTATTAGTCTATTAAGTGTTTTTTCGAAGATTTTTGAAATAATTTTTTTGATCCGCTTGTCCCCTATTCTCGAGAGTTTAAAAATTATTCCGTAGGAAACGAAATATTGCTCCGCTGTGTTACTGGACATTCACCAGGCATTTGACCTACATAGTTTGGCGCAATACTCTTTTATACAATTTAAAGAAATTTTTCTCGTCTACATTTTATGCATTCTTCAAGTCATACTTGAGCAGCAGATTATTTTACGTCAGTTTCGTAGATTCGTTTATTTATGGTTAGAACAGGAGTACCTCAGTGTAGTGTATTAAGCCCTGTATTGGATACAATATTTACGGCTGATATGCCTGTTTTGAACCTTGTGAATATTTAGACGTATGCGGATGAGCTGCAAACAATTGCCCAGTTGCTGCTAGTTCTTTTGTTCGAAATGAATTAAATTTAATAGTCATGGTTAAGTAAATGGAGATCTAAAGTGAATGCTGAAAAGTCTGTACACATAACATTCTGTCTTAGAAAAGGTGATTGACCTGACGTTTCAATAAATAAAATCCGAATTCCAAATAAGGATTATATCTTGGCTTATACATCTTCGGCGGCGACTAACATGGAAAGAACACATAAAAATAAAACGGCAACAAATAGGAAACTTAACTGGTTAATTGGTACAAAATCTCAACTAAGTCTGGAAAGTAAACTGAATCTTTATAAAGCTAATTTAAAGCTTATATGGAGTTCAACTTTGGGGAACGGAAAGTGCCTCAAATATAGAAATATTGCAAAGATACCAGTCAATGATGCCATACTTAAGGATAAATATACAAACTGTTACAGAGGTTATACAGCGATAAATATTTGAAAAGACTAAGCAGTCATGTAGATCCTCTAGCTATTGTGTTATTAGACTGGAAAGTAAACTGAATCTTTATAAAGCTAATTTAAAGCTTATATGGAGTTCAACTTTGGGGAACGGAAAGTGCCTCAAATATAGAAATATTGCAAAGATACCAGTCAATGATGCCATACTTAAGGATAAATATACAAACTGTTACAGAGGTTATACAGCGATAAATATTTGAAAAGACTAAGCAGTCATGTAAATCCTCTAGCTATTGTGTTATTAGACGATACTGATGAAATGCAAAGACTTAAAAGATACCATGTGTTAGATCTACCTTCCAGAAGTTATTTTTTTTATTTAAATCAATATATTTATTATTATTATATATTGTTTTTTTATGTTTTCTTTTAACTTAATGCTAAAACTTTAAATTTAATAATTACTAAATCTGGATTTTTTTCTGTTAAATTTGGGATATTTCTATAGTTTTATACGTTTTTATATCTGTAACTATTAATGTCAACATAAATGTGATTAATTTTGCTTATTATCTCCATATAACATAGATTGCAAAATAAATGAAATACAAAAAAAATTTCGTGAATATTTAAATTAATTTGTGAAATCAGAACTACCCATAAAATCAAAAAACGGAAATGTCTGGTAGCACAACTCTTTATTGGTTCAATTGTTTTTCAATACTGATAAAATTCTTAGAACTAAGACTTATAACAATTAAGACTGCGCGCAAGAATTCTTTTAGTTCTATTTACTTTAAAACATAAATATGTGCATAAAAGGAATTCCAAAGGAAGCAAACAGACGCTTAAAATGATAAATTTATTAAAAGAGAAATTGCAGAATTAATTATTAAAATACAATACTTAGTTTGTTTTGAAACGATTGTTATTTAAGCGCACATAACGCAAGTCATCAGCTTTTCCCCGGATTTTGTGAATAATAAATCTAAAGAGATTTGTTGCTAGTATCACAAAATGCAACGTACCATTACACTCCGTTTCCACACCATCATTACTCAAACAAATTAATAGATATGTATATGCATGTATGTATGTACATATGTCAAGATTTTAAGCTCGTAAAGAAATTAGAAAATTACATTTTAGGAATCATATTCACAAAAGTTTGCATCCCCGCATAAGCATCCATAAAATTCTAATTAATTAATTCTAAAACATATAGAGTTCCATTATCGATTATAATCGATACCAGAGAACAAAAAAAAATAATTAAGTATTACGATATATTAGTTCAGCTCTCAAATATTCGAAAACTGAGGTATACAAGGAAAGAGCTTATCCCCTTCCAATTCCAGATGTCCATTTCAAAATTAAATACCGATTTAAACAATCTGCCGTAGTAAAAATTGTGGATGTGGTAAGAGAAAGTATCAGTTTATTATTATAGTAATTAAAATATTTTTCAGTACCAAGGCGATGCTGCCGATCTTCATGTTCTAATACAAGCATACATCCATTTCAGTTATTTTTTTAACAATGAAAACACTTTTGATAAATAAAAATCACACATAAATAAAATAAAGCTATCGAAATACAAAAATTTAACTCAATTTTATCAAAATTAGCGATTATTCAAGTGATTTTCCAAGAAGCCCCAACTTATTTGTAACAAAAATATATTTTTTTAAAGCCCTATCTTACCAAATTATGAGTCGTTGCATCGAGTTTTCTTAAATTAGTCAATTGCATATTAAAAAAAAAATCGAACCGACTGCAAGTATGTTGTGGTATGTTCTTTTCGACATTAGGATTAAAGGAAAAGGTGGTGCGGAATTGGATTAGAAAAAGTTAGAAACATGGCACACGGCTGAGTCCACAGAAAAGGAAAAATTCGCGCATACAAAAGAAGCGATGTTCCATAAGGGGCCAACATAAGACGTGATTTTTTAGAAAATTGGTTAACAAGGTTACCAAAGGTAGAGTCTCATAATTGCAGACGCGATTCAACAAAACTGTAATTCGAAACTTTTTTTCTTCATACAAACAAATATATGAGTTTTACCCAAGAGAGTGTGAAACAAACGTGGAAAACAAAGATATGAAATTGTCTTATTCTGTTGTAGCCGAAAACAATAAAAAAGTTAAACTACTATTTTCAAATCTAAGAAAGATGAGTGTGATGTTTTTGTTTCATTTGAACCAACAACATAGGGAAAGAAATAGAAAAGATGCGGGAAGAAAAACGTACATACATACTTACATATGTATATAGAAAATCATGTAATAGAAAATGGGGCTGTGTGCGGTGTTTTGTATGGACATGCAAGCATTAAAATTAGTACCACAATTAAATACCAATTCGGCGTACTACAAACTACAAAATGAAACTGCAAATTCAGAATTTTACAATTTACATTCTTCTAACGGGATATCTAATCGGACAATTTTGTATGGGATGAAACGGCAGGAAACCTTACTGCTTCCGTTTTCACAACATGGATTATAAAGCACTTAAGAGATTTTTTGGATAGATCTCCAGATATTCACCACATAATTATTTATTATGCATTTTTTACCAATTTTTATTTGAATTTCAGTTGAAAACTTAACTTTAGGAAAATAGGCAGGTGATGATACCGTAAATATGAAATATGTTGCGAGCTCTTGGATACAAGGATATTACAGACCAATATGACCTTCTTCCACATAGAACAAAAGCTTGCATAGAACGCATCATTCCAGCACGGCTATATAAAGAAAAATTTTCAATTCCAAAAAAGAAATGGGAGCATTTGCAAAATCTTCTATCTAGAAGTTGATTCCTATAGACTGCCAAAACTTTTATGATACGTTGCCATGCAAATTATTAACAATATTTTAATTTTCGAACTTAATATTTTAAAGCAATGACAATATTTTCTGGTAGTTTTAATCATGAAGTTTCCTTAATACAATTTCTTTTCATAGCTACAGAAAAAAGCCCTAAGTTATATTTATGCTCTGATATGAGACTACAAAAAGCTCTATCTCAATTCAGTTTTTTATATACAAGGTGGCGCAAAAATAACCTTCCGGATTTTTTTTTGGCTGTAATTTAAAAAAAAAAATGAAAAACTTTGATTCTTCTTGTGGATTATTTTTATTTGGTCTTTTAATTTTTTTTACATCAAGTCGAGAATATGATGTCATGTAAATGGCCGCCGCCACACTTGATTGTCATTTGAGCCCTTTTTATGGCATTTTCCATCACTTTGTCCAAAACTTCCGGCGATAGGTCCTCACATTCTTGACGGATATTGTCTTTAAGAGCTGCAAGAGTCTGAGGCTTGTTGACATAAACCCGCGACTTCAAAAAGCCCCACAAAAAGAAGTCTGGAGCGGTCAAATCAGGCAATCTTGCTGGCCAGTGCAAATCGCCAATACGGGAGATTAGGCGCCCGGGAAATGCATCCTTCAGCATATCGGTTGTGGCACGTGCAGTGTGTGCCGTTGCACCGTCCTGTTGGAACCACATGTTTTCAAATCCCAATTCATCAAGTTGCGGCAAAAAGAACTCGTTGATCATTGCTCTGTAGCGCTCACCATTACCGCTCACAGTAACCGTTTGGCCCACGACGTCTTCGAAGAATAAAGGCCGATGACTGCTCCAGCGAAAACAGCACACCATACAGTGACTTTGAGCGGGTGTAATGGCTCTTCGTGGGTTACACGCGGATTTTCCAGAAGCGTAAATTTTGCTTATTTACGTACCCGCTAAGATGGAAATGGGCCTCATCACTCAGGATTATTTTTGATGAAAAATCATCCTCCTCTTGGTGGTGATTAAGGATGGCTTCAGCGTATGTTAGACGCGATTGGCGGTCAGCAGCTAACAGCTGATGCACCGTCTGGACTTTGTACGGAAACATCTTCAAATCTTGTACAAAAATTCGCTGTAAAGACCGTCGACTGACACCCATTTGCGTGGCACGTCGTTGTCGACGGCGCTTCCATGACATCCTCAGCTACAGCAGCGATATTCTCTGCAGAACGGCTACTCCGGGGTCTGCCACGCCTGCAGCATCTCGTGTTGTGCCAGTCTATTCGAGGCGAGCGGCTAAACGTCGCAGTGTTTCACCAGTAGGCGTTGGACGGCTAGGAAATCTGGGACGAAATTCACGTTGTGCCAAAGTCACCGACCGATTATTGGTCAAATAAATAGTCACCAATATTCCGCGTTCTGCAGCAGTGTAGCGTAACATTGTTTATTAACGTGTATTTCGCATGTGTTTACTACACAAATGTCAAAACAGAACTGACATTAGGGGCCAATCGCAAAATTTATAGCATTTTCTGATAGGAGGATTACTATTGCGCCACCTTGTAGATATAGTATCAGTTGCAAGTACATCTAAAAATAGCGGTATCATCTGCAAAGATAGAAGTAACACAGCCGTCTAAGGTAGGAAAGTCGGCTGTATAAATATTATAAAGAATTGGCGAAATACATGATCCTTGCGGACAACCGTCTGGAACGGCAGTTTCAAAAGAGTGATAGGAGCCAATATATACATTAAAAGAGCGATCAGAAAGAAAACTTACTATCAAAGAGGTTAACTCTATTGGAAAATTAAATCTAGTCATTTTGTGTATGAGACCGTTGTGCCATACTGAGTCGAAAGCTGCTTTAATATCTAGTAGAACCATACCTGTTGATTTCCCGTTGCCAAAACTAGAAGTTACTAACTTTCTAATCCTGATGAGTGGATGAATAGTATTGTGCTTCTTACGGAACCCAAACTGTTGGGTTGGTAGTATATTGTTTGCCTCAATAAAATGTATAAGTTTTTCTTGAATAACTTTTACCAGTATTTTACCAATAGAAGATAGAAGACTTATAGGCCTATAGGAGAGTGGACAGTTTGCAGGTTCGTTTGGTTTCAATATACGCACAAGTTTTGCTTGCTTCCAAGTTTTTGGAAAGTAATGCAGTCGCAGGCACGAGCTTACTATTGTTGTTATGTACTTTATTCCTTTCTTTGGCAAAGCATTTTATAAGCATTTATTGTTTATTTGGTCCATACCAGGTGATATCCTCGCTTTAAGCTTTTTTATGATAGCTGATATTTTATCAATCTTCGGCCCTGTTTGCGTTGATGGTTTCTGGAGAAGAAGATTCAATCATGAACTGTACGGGTTGTACAGCGACATGAGCCTAACCAGGTGCCTACGGATCCAACGGCTAAGATGGTTGGGCCATGTAGAGCGCATGGAGAATACTGCTCCGACCCGTAGAATCTTCGATTCCGAACCTGTGGGACAACGCAGTAGAGGACGCCCACGGAACCGATGGCGCACACAAGTGGAGAGGGACCTCAACCAACTTGGTGTGCAAAATTGGAGAACGCTGGCTAAAGACCGTGCCAGCTGGAAAACTATGTTGGTTGAGGCCCATGTTCACCACGGACTGTAGCGCCAAAAGAAGAAGAAGAAGAAGAAGATATTTTATCAGGCGAAATTGAAAAGTCTTCATGAGGCTGAGTGGCAAAATTTAAATTATTTGAGGTAATATTTACGTCAGTTATCGTTGATTGATCGCTGAGGCTCGCAGAAATTGAATGATTCGATCTAAACGTTTGATATCACATTTCTCTTGTTGGGTGTTGTAGGTGATGTTGTTATGTTTTAAAATTGGAATATTTGTAGACTTCTTTTTTAAAATTTTTGAGATGTTCCAAAAAGGAAAAGAGCCTTTTTCCAAAGATGAAAGTTTACTGTCCCATACACGGTTTTTATTTTTTTTTTATTTCTTCGGAAATACGATAGTTGAACTCTGTAGTACGAACATGGTCTATTACGTCTCGAAATCTTTTCCAATTTCTCCTGTAAACATTTCTAATTTTAATCATGTTTTTTATAAGTATATAATGGCAGTGTTTGTGTTGTAACAGCATACGCTTTACTCGGAACGCTGTGATTTACTGCCACTGCTATTGTTTCGGTTAAGGTGAGAATCATGGGGTCAACCTCGTCTGGAAGGCTAGTGGAGTTTTAGGCTGGAATGCTTAAATTCCTCTTAACAAAAGATGAAAACCGTGACCAGTTTGCCACTTTGTAATTATAAAATGTTCTTTGCACTGGGGTGAGGCCATTATTAACTGTAATTTGAACTGGAAGATGATCGGAGCTCAGGTCGTTTATAGCACATGCATATGTAAGACTGTTCGAAATGTTTGTTAAAAAGAAATCCAAAGTTGAACCGTGTCTTCGTGGATCGGATGGAACATATGTGTGGTCGCTTGGGTAAAGTATTTGAAAACTGTCTGAATGTAAGTTTTCATGTAGAAGATTTCCCCAACAGTTCGATCGCTGACAGCGATCAGATTTAAATTTAAATTTTTTGACATTGTCTCTTCCAGCCGACCCTCCTGGAAAATAGCACGAATATATATTTATGCTGTTTCCACTTGATGTATGTATTTTAATGCCAATATTTTCGATCGGCAAGGTATTTAAAGGTGTCAGTAAAGTGTGTTTAACAGTTTTTCTTATCAGAATTGCTACTCCTCCGCCTCTGTTATGAACCCGGTCATTTCTGTAGCAGTAAAAATCTACATGTTTGATAGAGATTGTGTTATTCAGTAATGTTTCCGAAATGAGGCATATATGAATATTTTTCGTTAAAAGAAAATTGAAAAGTTCGTCTTTTTTATTTCGGATACCTCTGGCATTCCATGTTACTATATTTAACTTATTACTCATATAAGAATTTACAGGCGAGTGATGTAATCACTTCAAATTGATCAGCTTTCCATTTACACTTTTTCAAGTTTGAGATAAGCGCGAGTGTGAGGTTCTTTATTTCGTCTAAAGAAAATAAGTTATTTGTGTTGTTCATACTATTGTTGCGTTCCTGACTCTATTCACGATTAAAAGTGGAAGCGTTTTGATTAAGAGTGTTTGGAAAGTTTGAGCTATAATTTGCATTGTTATAAATATTGGAATCATTTTGGGATGGTTGTTGCCTAGCTCTGAAAGAATTCGGCTGATTTCGTTGTCTTAATTGCTGAGTGGACAATCGGTAAGATGTTGATTTGTGTTGTTCCTTACAGTTTGCACACTGAATGGATTTGGAATTACATTCGGACGTTTTATGATTACCAGCGCAGTTTGAGCAAAAACTTTTGACAGAACAGCGACTGGACCCGTGACCAAACATTTGGCAATTGTGACACTGTGTCATTTTGGGAAATTTGGTACTATTTTTTTGAAAATCCCATTTAACTTTGATGTGATCAATAACAGAGTGATTTTGTCTCAATTCCTTAACGGTTATTGATTTTCTTTGAAAATAAACAATGTATAAGGCCTGTTCAGAATGTGAGCCATTTGATTTGGTGACTAGCTTAACGTCCAAACATGGTAGCGTTAAATCAGTTAATTTCTTTTTTATTATGATTCAAAATTATTCTTTAATTTCTCGCTTAATAAGCTGAAGTCTTCTTTACTTTCACAAAATAGTTTAAGACCTATTGAGATTTTACGAATCGAATAGTTTTTTTAATTTTAATGCGCACTTTTGTTTATATTTGTTGTTTTAAGAAAGAATTTTATTTTGTGAAAGAGCAATGCACAGCGTAATTACGTTTGCTTATTATCGCGGTCATCTATAGACTGCCATCATAGCAATTAATTCGATTAACAACGTTTTCGCACCACGTTTACTTTAAATGATAATACGCATCCACAGAGCCGGCGTACAGTCATTGCTTCTGTAGAGCCTAGCGTAGAGGAAGACCAGAATCAGTCTATTCGCCATCAGGCACTGGAGTTCGATATATGCCCATCCACTTTATGAAAGATTTTGCAAATTCGACCAGATAAGCCTAGGTACGATCCAGCCATGGCATGGCATATGCCAGAAGTCATGTCAATTTAAGAAAGTATATTTGTTTTATTCCATTTCAAACTTCTACACCTCTATAAAAAACATTTGTTTAAATGCTGTTGTTTTTTTAAGGAATGTGCAAAAAATTCATAATTTATAATTCTATATGTATATATTACCCTGCTAAGAGAACCCACCGAGTGTGTCAAAACAAATGTTTGAGTAAAACTCTATTTAAATTTTCCTGTGTTGCACTACATTATTACTTATAGGAAACTAATTGTAGGTTACGTGCTTTCCAACATGTTCTCCTTAATATAGCATTATGAAGCCGCAAGCCCACTGTACTCCGAAGAATATAGTTTAAAAAATTTTAAAACATATAGTTTTCATTTACTTATTATAAGTACATGCACAATAAGTGGATTTTTACTGTTTTATACTGTTGCATTTTTATACCACTTTCCGGTGTTGTTGAAACTTGCGAACGGTTTCATACGAAAATTGAAGTTGATTTTAAATACAAATCCAAAAATAAGTGAAGTCATGAAATTTTTTTCACTTAGGTTTCCTTTTCATATTGTTAAGCGGATGCAGCTGCAGAAAAAAGTTATATATTTATATAAAAAGCAATCGTATAAAGGAAATAATCGCAAAAAAAAAATAACTTATCTTTTACTTCAAAATACATAAATTCTGTGTTAAAACAACAATAAAGAAACCACCAACACTAAAATGTTATGATCCTCTGTTTTACTAATGAGGAATTTAGGGTAACAGATAACATTAAAGCATTAAAGGTGTAGGTGATGATGATGATGATATTAATGCCCGAAAGAATATTTTTCTTTCTTATTTATAAAGAAGTTACTCCGTAACTGATCATATCAAAGTTGTAGTTTGCGTGTCTATAATTCTATCGAAACAAAAATGTTGGCGGTGCAAGTAGACACAAACTGTCGTGTTCAATCGATCAAACTTTTGGCGAAATGTTCTTCATGAAAAACTAGATTCTTATAGTCCTCAGATTCTATATCCAAGCGAACATACATTTATTCCATACGATCTACGAAGATTGGCTTCAACTTTAGATTTATTTTTAACAAACATATTACACAATCTTCCAGTTGAAATAATTGTCACCAGACATTTTACAGTACAAAACTCCTCATTTTCCTTATTTATTAAGAGAAATTGAAGTATTCGAGTTGAAAACTCTATTAATCTTCCAGATCACGTTGATTCCATGATTGTCACGTACAATGAATGATACAATTAAAGCACAGTACCGATATTGAAACCAAGCAAACCTGCGAACTGGAAAAAATAATTCAGTAAAATCTTTCTAATATTATTAATGCCAATAATATACTATTTGTTACCGCCACTTATTTTTATTCTAATTTCCGTAAAGATAATAAATTATTTATAAACATTTTGGACACATTCTAACTAAGTCGCGTTCATAAAATATAACCTCAATCGCTGTAAGAAGTTTACCGGTAGCTGTTCAAACGCACCCAAAAGGACAGCACATCGACCTTACAAAAATTGTAAGCAGCTCCCTAAAGAACGAAACACTAAATTTTTTGTTTGGTTTTATTGATTTTGGAATGGATTAATTCCTTACAGACCAATAAAATTCATACATACGCATATACATACATATATTTAAATATTTAAGAGACTTAATGAATGAATACCATTAACATTTACAGAGCAGAAATCATTAATTCTTTTGACGGCACTCAAGGTGAAGAGGTATAAATTTCATAGTAAACGTAACCGAATGTTGAAGTTGATTTTCCTCAACAAGAACTTTTGAAAAACTGAGCCCATTATATTTCGTTATTTCGTTTTACAGCTGGTAAAATTTTTAACATCATACATCATCCGTATACATTAAAACATTGCAAAACGTTATTATCGTCGACAAATCGTGTATAGCAAACTAAATACCGGCGCAAGTGGTTACCTTCAGCTCATGCATTAACTGCACTTTACACTTTTGTAAGATCCTCAAAAGCTCCGAGAACATATATGTTTTTATTGGAAGGGTTGGTGCACCTTTTGTTCATGACAAGCGACAGAAAATCGTGCCGTATTAATATCGATAACTCTTAAAAAAAAACCCAGCTGATAACTTATAGTTTCTTATGTATTTATGGTGTTTTTTGTTTCTTTAATAATTATCAACAACACAATAAAATAACTGCGACTGACTTTCAATATTGTCACAAAATACTTAAGCAATAATTGTCACTAATTCGTTCTCAAAGAAATACTGATGTAATATTTCTTCAATTAGTAACGTGCAAGTAAATGCAATCTTTAATTACAGAACTTAAAAACCCGAATTTTTGTAAGCCATTTTTTAGCCATAAGGGCATATCTGTGTCGATTTATCACAACAGCTTACGCCAAGAAGACCAAAACACGTTGTTTCTATATGGCTTAGTCTCTTAATTTTGTAGAAAATTAAAGAAACTTGCAACAGAAAATCATTGTTTTATGCCTCAAGATATTTGGAAAGGGTTTCACTCTAAATAGTTTTGGTGTTTTCCTTTGATCTGCACCCTTTTCCGAATTTTTTTCCTCTTGTTAATTACTACTGAAAATTGAAGCAAAACTTTGCTTAATAAAAAACGTCTTTAATTAATTTGGTAAAACAACACATCTTAATGGTTTCAGCACATCTTAAATGTTTCTGAACAACAGTATTTATTCCAACAGAACTTTATTTGTTATCGTCGGTTCTCCTTTGACTTTCTTTTTCAAACTGAGTTTTGAACAACTTCCTCTTTCTATTTGTCTTGATTTTAATTGACTGAAAAACAAGTTTTTTTATTTTGTCCGTCAGTGTCACTTTCTGGCATTTACTTCGTCAATTTTTCGGTTTTTTGTTTTCTCTTTGTTCTTCTTTCGAAATTAACAAAATGTATAAGTAACGACTGAAAATTGCTATAGGAAAATTAAAAATGGAGTCTGTGTATTCAATATACTTTGTACACTTCAAATAAGTTTTACTTCTAATATTACGGATAAAATTTCATATTTTGTAGTATATGTATATACTATATATATATACTATAGCATCTAATTTTTTTATGAATAAAGCCGCTAAGGTGAGTTTAGAATTTTAGTAGAGCTTTTCCTTTGGTGGGGTAGTCACATACCCAAATCCAAAAAAAAAAGTTTTGCCAGTAAACAATTAATACTTAATTAAATTTTTCAATGGTCGGCCACTGTCACTTAAAAAAACTGCAAATATCAACAAGTTGTAAAATTGAATCTGTAACCTACCATGATTGCAGATGTAGAAATAGTTACAGATAAAATTGTCAGACTTACTGACAATTTTAGTATCAGATGTTCTGGGAAACAAACTTTTAAGATATTGATAATAACACATAAAAATAACATCTCTGTTAATTAAAAAGCAAAGAACGCACATTTTTATTAAACTAAAATAATATTAAAGTTGTGTAAATAAATTATAATAAAAATTAAATGCATATTGAACTACAATATAAAAAAATTTAAAAAAAGGAAACAATTAACATAAACAATCCTGTGTAAATAAAATTGAAACGTACTGACAAAAACAAAAGCAAACAAATAAAAAATTATACAACCACATGTGGACACATACACGAATACTTAAACAATAAATACCTGCCCAGGCAAAAGGAGCACAAAAATACATTAAAACAAGCACATACGCACATAAAAGCCCAATATGGCATATACGATCCATAAATATATTCATGCGTTAAACAACAAATACTTTTTACCTTAAAATACATAACGATGACAAAAATAACAAATTTATGTTTATTGGGAATACTAAAAAAATACAACTGCGTAGGCCGTTTGCATAATTATTTGGAATGAAAAGAATAACAAAAGAATTTGAAAGAAAATTGGTTTTTGGCTTCAAGCGATCCTTTTGTATTCGTATGTAAATTAACTTCTTATATGATTTCGAACAATAATTGTTATAGATTATATATTGACCTATTGACAATAAATTAATTTCCCTAAAAAGACTGCTTACGGGCAGCAAAATATGAACCAATAATATACGTATATTTATAGCAAACAAGAACAATGTTGAAAAACTGTTAAACACGTAAAAATAATAATCGTACTCGTACTTCAACATGAATTTGTTTGTGTAAATCTGTACGACAACAGAACGAACACATCCGCTTCCTATAAAATACTTTTTTGTAGTGGTAAATACACAGTTGGAATACAAACACACACATGTTCTAGTGTAATTCATTTTTACATTTTTAACACACATGTTTATTTACAAAAAGAGACAAGTAAAGCGTAGCAACAATGAACTTTACACATTTTAAAACGTTTAATTTTAATTAATATTAAAACAAAATTGGGGTTTCATAATGCAAACCAATTGCTTTCAAAATAAAAAGCCTGTTCTGTCCATTTTGGACCCGTCATCGATTAAGTAAATGGCAACACTTTGACAAGTAAGATCTCATACGATGCATTCTTGTGGTGTATTTTAATACTTTAACGTACATTCGGATATTTTTTCTTTGTTAATACGGAAAAAAGTTTTATTTTCTATTCTTGAGCCCTTCACCAAAGGTCAATTGGCAGAACGGGGATCTGGTGTTGGTCATAGGTTGAAACGTTCTGCCTGTGGTTTAAGCTTAAAAACTTAGGAATGTTTTTAGTAGGTACGGGGCAAAGCCCTATTTCTTCATTTTTATGTTGAATTATAATTAAATATAAATTTCATTGCTAAAAGGGAAGAAAAATTGTTTTTTTAAGTCAATTACTGTTACCGCCACTCATAAATCGCTAATATGGCATTACTGTTATCGATATGTAGAGAGATGAGCATGTCAAAATGTTGAATTATTCCTTTTAATTTTCCACGCGGTATAATTATGTAGCCATATTTAATAGAGACCACATAAATACATATGTATATAAAAACACGTACATAGATTTAAGATATTCATTCGTTCAAGTCATAAGGATTAGGAAGCTTCGCTTAGAGTAGCCATACATAAAAGTTAGTATATCAGCAGTTTAGTATATAAGTTTGTATAATGAATTTATTTATAATTTTAGGAATTTTAACATATTAAAGCGTAAGAATAAAGAATTAAAGTTTTCTAAAATTCTTACACTTGTGTTTAAAATCCACATTGGCTATCTTGAGCTTGGGCCGCTTTGCCCGCAACATTAAAATTCTTTTATTAGTGCCTCATCGGATCGTTTGAAGGAATCATCTTGGGTGCTAAAACGTAAGTCCTAACAGAATGCAACCTTCCACTCCCTCACAGGGTCAACCACTAAGTCGTCAACGACCAACTCAGTTAAGTCCTGCACTGAACAACTGTCACATTTGCACAGTCCACAGAAAACGAAAATTTTATAAAATGCAGCAAGTGCCATCTTAATTTTCATTTACCTTATGTCAACCTCAGCAGCAATCAAGACCAACCTACGTGGAGTTGCCAAAACTGTACGGTACAACATCAAATCACAATCGATTCTGCCTCTTTCATTCGTAGTGGCTCTTTGGCCGCTTCCCGCTCCCGCCGACAAGCTCTTGAGCTACAACGTCTAGAAGAAGAGACACAACTTGAAAGAGATTTCATTAAAAAGAAATACCAAATTCTCGAACAAGTAGTAGATGACTTCGAGGACGCACAGTCAGTTAATAAACAATCAGCTGTCAGATCTGTACATGAGTGGTTAGATAATCAAATCCAACTCCCTACTTCGGCTATTGAAACCGCACATCAAAATATAGATTCCGCAGCTCGTCAGTTTGAAACGCCACCTTACACATTTGTACCACAACTCACAACAACGCAAGAAATGCCTAACACTACTGAACTATATTGCCAAAACGTAAGTAATAACTTGGTTTATACGACAAAAACAATAACTCCGCCCGTATGTTCAACTACATCATTCGTTAATAACATGTCTTCATTTATTAATGACCCAACAACGAATTGTCAGCAGCCGACAACTGCAAATTTATGTAATAATTCAGACAACGTAAGTGCAGAAAATCACACATTAGAGACACCTGTACAATTTGGTTACATGGATTCAACGTTTTCCATGAACCCATCAAAACTCCAACCTGTTATATTACCTTCTCACAGGCTTTCGCAACAACAAATAAGCGCGCGGCAGTCAGTACCAAAAGAGCTTCCAAATTTTACCGGCACTCCTGAAGAATGGCCCTTGTTTAGTGCCACATATGACTGGTCGACAGCAGTCTGTGGTTTTACAGACGCTGAAAATCTTGTCAGGCTTCAAAGTTCTCTAAAGGGGGAAGCACTTCGATCTGTTAAACATATTTTGATCCATCCATCGGGTGTACCATGTGCTCTATCTACACTAAAATTGCTTTTCGGACAACCGGAAAAAATATTAAACTCACTGAAAAATAGAATAAGATCACTACCAGCACTGAACACAACTAAATTGAGCACAATTACCTATTTCGCCGTGGAAGTAAAGGGCCTATAAACAACAATTAAAGCCAGTGGTTTAATAAATGAACTGACCAATTCATCTTTATTACATGAATTAATAATGAAAATGCCATCACATTTTCAACTTAACTGGGGTGAACACAAAATAAAATTAGCAAAAAATAACAAAAGAGTAAGTTTGACTGAATTCGCTAACTGGATATATGAACTCGGTGTCTCAGCAAGCAGCATAATACATTACTGCATAAATCCATGACTGAAGATAGAGAAACAAACGCTACGAGAGAAAATGAAAATAAAACCAAAAAAGAGATAATTTACATGCAGCACATAGGAATGAATGCAATGAAATCTTATTTAAAATTATACCCATAACAATATACGGAAACAATAATAAACATTTTAATACTTTTGCATTTATAGACGAGGGTTCGTCTGTAAGTCTGGTAAATGAACAAGTAATTAATAAACTAGATTTAAATGGTGAGTCACAACCTCTATGCTTGAAATGGACAGGAGAAATAGGTCGCAACGAAGAAGACTCAAAATAAGTCTCAATGAAAATTTCAGGTATGAATCAAAATGAATTTTCTATTTCTGTTCGTACGGTTAAATAACTATCGCTTCCGAGTCAGAGCTTTAATTATAAAAAGTTATGTTAAAAATTTCCGCACCTTAAAGGGCTACCCATTGCCGATTTTGAAAATGCTGTACCAGATGTACTTGAGGATTAAATAACTTAAAATTATGTGTGCCAACTCGTGTTAAAGAAGGTAAGAAAAACGAACCCGTCGCTTTACGTACTCGCCTCGGCTGCCTAATATGTGGCAACTCCAGTGTTGGAGAAAAGGCCCAAATTCAATATAATTTTTACTCTTGCTAGTGTAAAGGTGAAAACGACCAAATTCTTACTCACTTACTCAAACAGTTTTATACAACTGAGTTAGCAGGGATAAGTAACTATACTCCAGCTCTTGGAAAAGATGACCAAAGGGCATTAAGTTTGCTAGAAACATACACGAAACAAAGATGCGATGTCCATTACGAGACAGATTTGCTGTGGCGATATGACAATATTACACTTCCGCAAAGCTTTGATATGGCGAAGAGAAGACTGATTTGTCTCGAAAAAACTCTAAGAAAAAATAAAGACTTATTTGAACATTTCGAAAAAACAATTTCTGAATATTTTGAAAGAAATTACATAGCCAAAGTAAACAACAAAGATGATAAACAAAATGTATGGTATTTACCAATGTTTCCGGTATTTAACAAAAACAAACCGAATAAAACAAGAATAGTTTGGGATGCGGCCGCGAAGGCAAATGGTATTTCACTTAACTCTATGCTGCTCAAAGGGCCAGATTTGCTATCTTCTCTTGCAGCTATTCGTTTTCGGCAAAGGCAAATTGCAATCTGTGGTGACATCGAACAAATGTTCCATCAGATTTATATACGCGATGAAGACTGCCATGAGCAAAGATTTTTATGGCGCAGCTGCGACGACAACAAAGAACCCGAAGTGTACGTAATGAAGGTTATGATATTCGGTGCCTCCTGCGCTCCGTGCATATCTTAGTATGTTAAAAACCTCAACGCATCAAAATTTGAAACCAAGTATCCCTTAGCCGCTGCTGCCATCAAAGATAACCACTATGTAGATGATTTTCTTGCTTCTTCGGATACTCCTGCAGAAGCCGCCGAACTGGCTAAAACTGTGCGATTCATTCATAGTGAGGGAGGATTCAAAATTAGAAACTGGTGTTCGAATAATGATAGCGTTTTGAAAGAATTCAACTCTTCTAACCCTTTGACCAATATTTGCCTAAACGTTAGTGTAGGCGAAGTAACAGAGAAGGTACTTGGCATATTTTGGAACCCTGGGGAAGACAATATAACCTTTAAACTGTCGCAGTCTGTCTTAAACAGCGAACTTCTTCTCGGAAACAAAATTCCCACCAAACGTGAAATTTTAAGAACTCTAATGAGCATTTATGACCCTTTAGGGCTTGTAGGAAATTTCCTTATGTATTTGAAAATAGTTCTCCAAGAAGTTTGGAGAAGCAATATCGACTGGGACGAACATATTCTAGTAAATCAACAAGTAAGGTGAAAAAACTGGCTAGCGCTTTTACCAGATTTAAAAAATGTAAATATACCTCGTTGTTATCTTAAAACATTGAAAAACTATAATAACCTAGATGTTCAATTGCATGTATATGTGGATGCAAGCCAAAACGGTTATGCCGCCGTAGCGTATTTTAGGATGTGCTGTGGGGACGAAATCGCTATTTCACTTATTGGATCAAAAACTAGGGTGGCGCCACTAAAGGTTTTATCGATACCACGTTTAGAGCTGATGGCAGCTGTTATTGGTGCTCGGTTTGCTAAGTATATTGAAAAATATCATACCGTTAAGATAAATCGAAAGACACTCTGGTCAGATTCACGAACAGTTTTAAGTTGGATACGCTCCGACCACCGGAAATATCACCAGTTCGTTGCAGTTCGTTTAAGTGAAATTCTCGATATTTCAGAGGTGGACTAGTGGTTCTGGATATCAGGAAAAACGAATGTAGCTGACGATGCAACACGATGCACAAATAAACCTAATCTATCGAATACAGGGCGCTGGTTTAACGGCCCTGATTTTTTAAAGTTGCCAGAGAAAGAATGACGGGAACCCAATACACACCTTTTGGAAACAAAGCTCGAGTTGAAAGAGTGCCATTTAACGGCACGAAGTATAGAACAACTCATAAACTTACAAAGATTTTCTCGGTGGTGCAGAGCATTAAGGGCAACTGCATTCGTAATTCGTTTTTGCTACTGCCGTAGAAACAGAGATATCACGCCTTCCTGTGAATAGAAACTAACTCAAATTGAGTTGCTCAAAGCAGAACTGACTCTTATCAAAGATACGCAGAAAGTACATTTCCAAAATGAAATAAATTGTCTATCACAAAATAATAAATTAACAAAAACAAATTTTTTGTATAAATTGTCCCTCTATTTGGAGCATAAAGGTGTCTTGAGAGTAGGTGGCCGAATTGATTATGCTGATGTTCCGGAGGAACTGAAGCATCCAGCCGTTTTGCCTAAACATTGCCGCCTAACAACCCTTTTAATATTACATTACCATAATCTGTACCGTCATAGTAGCCTTGAGACAGCGGTGAATGAATTGCGGCAAAAATACTATATTCCTAAATTGAGAACCGTTTGTAAATCAACCATTAAGCAGTGTCAAATGTGTAAAATTAAAACTGCGATGCCGGAGATTCCGCAGATGGCAAAATTACCTCGGGCTCGACTGGGTTTGTATCTCTCACCATTCACATTCACGGATCTTAACTTTTTTGGTCGTATGCTTGTCACTGTTAACCGACATAAAGAAAAGAGATATGGTGCGCTATTTACATGTTTAACGGTACGTGTGGTTCATATTGAAATCGTCTATTCGCTTAATACAAGTTCGTGTATCATGGCAATACGTAAGTTTATTTCGCGAAGAGGCAGCCCAAGAGAATTATTCAGCGACAATGGTACTAATTTTATCGGTGATGATCGAGATTTGCTTGAAGCCTTAAGAGAGGTGGACAAGAACGAGCTAATACAAAGTTTTACAACGTCCTACACCAAATGGAACTTTAACCCACCTTCTGCTCCTCATATGGGAGGAGCATGGGAACGATTAGTTCGATCCGTAAAAACTGTACTCTACAATATTAAAACAGAACGGTTTCCAAGCGATGAAATGCTGCAAAGCATGATGGCTGAAGTCGAAAGTATTATAAATTCCCGTCCTCTTACATATGTATGTCCCAATAGCAAGCGAAAATCAAGAAGCGATCACACCAAATCATATTTTGCTTGGCAACTCCAGTGGCTTAAAACCCCTTGCATCGTACGACGACAAAGGTCTTGTACTTAAAGAAAGTTGGTTGCGTTCACAACAATATGCACAAATCTTTTGGAAGAGATGGGTGACAGAGTACCTGCCTACTTTGACGTGTAGGACAAAGTGGTTTCAAAAGGCCAAACCCATATCTGTGGGAGATTTAGTGATAGTGGTTGATCCAAATAACCCGAGAAACGTGTGGCCAAAAGGAAAGGTCATCGAAGTTGCCAAATCCGAAGATGGACAAGTACGAAAGGCAAAAGTTTTGACAGTTTGTGGCGTTTTAGAAAGACCTGCTGCAAAATTAGCGGTTTTAGACGTGGCTGAAAGAAAGTAGAGTAAGTCTTCGAAATCTCGCCATACTGTGGGGGAGTGTTACCGCCACTCATAAATCGCTAATATGACATTACTGTTACCGCCACTCATAAATCGCTAATATGACATTACTGTTATCGATATGTAGAGAGATGAGCATGGCAAAATGTTCAATTATTCCTTTTAATTTTCCACGCGGTATAATTATGAGGCCATATTTAATCGAGACCACATACATAGGTATATAAAACACCTACATAGATTTAAGATATTCATTCGTTCAGGTCATAAGGATTACGAAGCTTCGCTTGGAGTAGCCATACATAAAAGTTAGTATATCAGCAGTTTAGTATGTAAGTTTGTATAATGAATTTATTTATAATTTTAGGAATTTTAACATATTAAGAAGTAAGAATAAAGAATTAAAGTTTTCTAAAATTCTTACACTTGTGTTTAAAATCCACATTGGCTATCTTGAGCTTGGGCCGCTTTACCCGCAACAATACTCTTTCATATATTTCAAACTGTTCTTTAAGTTCTTTATAATACCGAGCACTATACAGCCCTATTTTCCACTCCGAATTTCCTTTAATACCCTCTACGATATACCGAATTATTGAGCGATCATCAACCGTACCGAGAGAACCGATTCGACGCATGTGCAACACGTATTCATTAAAGTTTTCGTCATTTTTTCTTTTACGTTCACGTAGCTGTGAATGAATTTCAGCACTCGTATATTCTTTATGAAATTCATCTAGCAAAAGTGTTTTTAAAGTAGCATAATTACTAACTGAAACGGACTGTAAAAATAAATCTGCACATTTTTTCATTTTGTTTCTTGCGAAAACAAATTTCTGTACTTCTGACCAACCGTATGCAAGAGCGTATTCCTCAAAATTTTTTATCCACACATCTATTGTCATTCCTGATTCACCTTCAAATACAGGAATAGTTCTTTCTATATTGTAAACTGATATTATATTAGACAACTTTTCATTTTTTTTAAGTATTTCGTCGTTTTTGTTTTGATTAATTTGCCGCAATTGATTTTTCTCTTGTAAATCACCTGTCCTATTTCTTTGTCTTGTTCACTTGAGTTAGTTTTCTCTTTTGTAATTTTTATTTCAAACTCTTTATTTTTGCTTGACCTTGTTTGCACTCCTTTTATGTTTTCCTCTTCCATAGCACATTAATTCTATTACATTTGTTAACATGCAGTTCTGTACACTGTTATATTTTTTCTCTTTTGTCTTTCTTTTTCTTGCTTATGCTTTTCTCTTTTTTTTTTAACTAAGTTTGATTTTTTTCTCTTAAAGGCTTCTTTTTCTAACGATAATGAAAAGTCTAACGATAATGAAGTTTCCAACGTAAACAATAATACATACATATGTATGTATAATACTCGGTTTACACATACCAAAATTTATAAAACCAATATGTTGTTCTTATTATTGTATTACAACGTAACTATGAAGCAGTTTTAATTTTAAAATGTTTATATTTTTGTGTTCCGGACTTTTTGCTATAAACTTGAGAAATTTTGTGATAAAATTAGATTTAGTACCACCAAAAATAAATAAACTGTAACATATTAAAAGCAAAAATTTTAAAAGCGCTAAAAAAGCGCTGAGCTGACACTTCATTCATTTTCATTTTAAGGCTTGGAAATAAGCACGCAAGAGATTGAAAGATGCCAAATTATTACAATGTGCAATTCGCCAGAAAGATAAAGGAGCACAAGGGACCTGAGTTGTTTAGATCACCAGGGAGATTTGCAACTGCCTTACCACCAATTTTTTTCGGAAGAACATGCATAACCTAAGTAATAAATTAATTTCCTAGAGTTTTGGTTACCGTGCAAACCGAGGGACCCCTTCCTCTCTATACCCCGAAAATCAAGGTGGCCGTACGCCGCGTTCATCAACGCAATAGCTGTTCCCCGGGAGATAACATCAGCAACAAGATGCTGCTACAGATACCTTGTAAAGCAAAGAGCAAAGCCACTAATATTTTCCGGTGATATGGAAAGTTTCTGGTGTAAAGATGATCCCTAAGCCGGGAAAAGATGCCTCGTAAGTTGAGTCTAAGTCTACGACTATAACCTAGATTGGTGCAATGCAGAAACAGTTTTGAGAAGAAGAAATACCGCTCTGCGCTCTATACTGACGAGTCACAAGCTTTCAACAAGTTTGACGTGAGGACCTCATATGTAAAAAAAAGGCGAGCTTGCCAGCGAATTTACAAAGCTTGCTACAGGGATGAATAACTGGCCCGCGGTTTATGGTCAAAAAAGGATATTATTTAAGTACCCTCTAACCTATAAGCGCAAGCGTCCCACAAGGTAATGTTTTGGGACCAGGTCTGTATTTGGTGTATGTATACTGCAGACATACCAAATCACAGATTGATGCGAAGCAGTCCAAATTCATTGATTTATTTTGCTCTATAACCCTATAATTTCAATATTTGGATCCTTGCTCTTTAGCTTTTACATTAACAGCTTACCTGGTATTTCAATTAGTAGTAGAATGCATATGTATGTACGCAGATGACCTACAAAATTTACAATTATAGCCACACAAAAAATAAATTGATCTCCGTACATGCACAATAGGGGTGGGATAGTGCACAACTTCTTGATTTCGACACGCGAGAACCACTAGTTTTGTAGAGTTTGTTAAAAAAATGCATGACCCAAAAAATTAGGGAGGTAGGATGAGGGTAAATGGCTCCTCATCGGGGTCAAAAGTAGGGGAAAACGAGACAAAATCCACGAAAAACTCAATAACTATCCCTGGATCGCTCTTAGGGGGGTAAAATATAAGACCGACTCCTACTAATATGCACCCCCCCCCTATTATTTTTTCTGAGCACACCTACCCCCTATCTAGCCTCCTTAAGGGTGTTCCAATACAAAGTGCTATTTTTTTTTTAAATTAGCCCCACCACCCTAAATAGCTCCAGAGTGCTCGTAAATGGGCCAAATGTATGACCGGCTCATAATATTTTTGTTACCCCAACATTCTTTCCGAACGTGCCCAGCGTCCATCTTCAGTCATTAGGGAAATATTAATTAACAAAATTTATTTGGATTATAAAAAAATGTTTTATTGTTGAATTATTATTATAATTAAATTAAATCGTTTTTATTATGAAAAGGATACTTTTTTCTATTTTCACATACAACTTGAAGCAAAAAAATTTTTTCTTCCTCGTTGCGGCACAGTATGTTGTTGTATTCTTCTATTAACTTTACTCCTCTTTCGTCAGCGTCATTGACAACATGTAATTTACGCAATATTTCTGCCGCTTGCTGGGAATCTTTACGTTCTTCCCAGTTTTCTGGGTCGGTAGCTATAAAGTCCAATGAAAATCCAAAGCGCACGAAAAATTTGGCTGTTTCAGGTGTTATGTATTGGCTTAAATCATTATTCATCAGATCTCTATTTAGTGGTGTTGATTCTACGCTAATTCTTTTTACGCTTTTGAAACCAAAAATATGTGCTGAACGATCTTGATTGACACTGCTGCCACAATGGTACACGTTACTATCGTCATCTTCTTCCAAGGAACTATCCACATCGTCTTCTTCCTCGCCGTCTTCGTGTTTCTTACATTTTTCATTCTTAAATGCACGAATTGCGTTTGCCATTTTACGTTTTGTGTCGTAGGAGACACATCTATCAAACAATGCAAGAGAAACAGCTTCTCCATTGAGATACCAAAGATGTCCAGAGAATCTTTTCCACAACCTTTGCGATACAAGCTCATCAATCAAAACATAATCAGCAATCGCTTTCAAAAAATTTAAATCATTATTTGGTTGATTGCACTTGTGGCGTTAAACCAAGCTTTCACGTAAAGTGTTACAATGAAAATGGTAACATCGCGAAGTCCACTTAGTTCTTCCTTATTCAATTCGAAATATTTATTTTGGTAGATAGAAAAGATCTCGTTCTAGTATTTGCTCAAGCAAGAGTGACGCACCTTGAAATTAGCCAGTATTTGTTGACGTGGTATCGAATGAAATAGCTTGAACACGGTCAGTTATTTTCCAATCTAGCAAAAGCCCGTAAACGGCATTCGCAATACGTTTGCCTTTCCCTTTACCCGACGGTATCTTTGGCACGCCCAGGAGTTGCTCCTTTCCATCATATGTAATGATAACGGGAAGTCGCTCAACGCTTTTATCACTGCCTTGCATGTCCGGCAACATTTTGCCATCCCAATGCCATTGAAAAATTTTGTTTCAGTCAACTGAAAAAGTACACGTGCTGTATTGTACAGAAATATAATTTTTATTTCATATAGCGTACCTGTGGATTTTCCTTTGAAAATTCTGCAATCTGCTGACGATTTTTTGTGCGGGCTTGTCGGTGACTTTCGATTGATTATATATAACCTTGGACCAAGTTGAAAAGCTCGTCCTGCGACAATTAATATACGAACCGCTGCTACATCTGTTATTTTACATCTGTCGAAAACAGACCCAAGATCCGGAGTAATGCTTTCGATTCTGCCTCTTGTTCCTTTTGGTATTCGCTTGGGCGAAATATTTGTATCATCGGTCACTTCGACCTCAATATCTGATTCACTCATTCAGCGGATGAAATCTTTCAAACTGAAATTACACAGTACACATTTGTAAATATCATAATTACACTGTAAAATTGTATTATACTTGTATTGTAATAATAATAGTTACCCGTTACTGGAGCTTCCTTTTGAAGTTTTGCGCGTTTTCTCTGCTCTTCTTCTAGTTTTCTTCGTTACGCTCGTCTTTTCTGGTTTTTAGCTTGAACCTTGTCAACACCCGTCATGCATCCTGGACTCCCCTTTTCTCTTTGAAGTTGCAAAAAAGCTATATCTTCCGGATTGGTTACCATTTCGAGTACATTGGCATGTGCAATATCAAAAAGATCATCCAATTTCCAGTGACCAAAGAATGAACCTTTTTTTCACATCGCTTCTCTGTTTCATCGGAATAAACGCTTGACGCCAAAAAGCATGACAGTGTCAGTTACAAAATTTGTGCACTTTCGTCAGCACTTGTTTTACGCTGCCCAGTGCCATAAAAATAGAATCTAAGCACTTGCTGTCTAGACGGCAACTTTGTTCCCGTTATATTCGAGCATGGTTGTCCAATCAAAAAGAGTTCGGTATGCGATCTCAAACTGCTCGCAATCCCCATCGATGTCGATGCCATTTTTTGCTCTAAGGATGTTATAAGTAATACAACTTTACCGTTGTCTATATGTTTATTTAATAATTTCTTACCTTGTTTACTTGTTAATTTCGGTATTAATTTTTTTCCTTATTTGTGTAAAATATATTACAATTGGCCACTTTCAATATATGTATGTATATCAAAAAAGAATGTAAATTTTTTACACTACGTACAAGTGTGACTTTCCTCTTCAAAACTCATTAAGAAGTAGCAAAACAACAAAATAACATAAATCAAAGCAAATAATTTGTAAATCCCCTAACTATTTATATAAAAAGAAAATTGTGCTACCACACGCTAAAGTTTTTAAATTAATCAAGTTATAAACTTTATGCAAAGTATGTGGCAGCGCTGGTTTATGTATGTATGCAATAACTAAAAACTCATTTAAATATTACGTTAATTTTATATCAATGACGCTAAATATAAAAACGATTATCATAATAATTAGCATTACTCGATAATAAAATATGTTTTTATAATCCAAATAAATTGTGTTAATTAAAATTTTTGAACGGGGACTACCCTAATGACTGAAGATGGATGGTAGGCATGTTTTGAAAAAATGTTGGACTAACAAAAATGTTATGAGTCGGTCATACATTTGGCCCATCTACGAGCACTCTGGAGCTATTTAGGGCGGTGGGTCTTATGTTTAAAAAAAATAGCACTTTGTATTGGAACACCCTTAAGAAGACTAGATAGGGGGTAGGTGTGCTCAGAAAAAATAAAGGGGGGGGGGGGAATATTAGTGGGAGTCGGTCTTATATTTTACCCCCCTAAGAGCGATCCAGGGATAGTTATTGAGTTTTTCGTGGATTTTGTCTCGTTTTCCCCTACTTTTGACCCCGATGAGGAGCCATTTACCCTCATCCTACATCCCTAATTTTTTGGCTCATGCATTTTTTTGTCAAACTCTACAAAACTAGGGGTTCGCGCGTATCCAAATCTTGTTACTAAGGATTTCCATATAACACTATTCCAGCCCTAATGCACAATCATCTACGACTTAAGCAGGATTAACTGTTGGGCTGTGGAAAATGATCTATGTACACATTAACCCAGCAAAGCCAAAATTTATCTTCCTCTAAAAATTCTGAAGAACTGTCAATAATTCTCAAATAAAAATCAATGAAATTGCAATTGACATTCTAAGTTCGGCATTAAAGTTGGGTGTTGTTTTTAAGAATAGATTCAAATGGACTATATTGTTACTGTGGCTAGCAGAATTTATAGTAAGCTGCGTACCTTATGGACAGTAAAGGACTCTAACACTTTTAACATACATACATATATACGTATGGTTCTCCCAAAATCATATTTTAGCCCATCACTTTTATACGGAAATTGCGCCGGAACGGACAAACTTAACATATAACAATATTGCGCGCTGTACACATATTTCAGAAAGGTCAGCGGGACAGAAATTGAAAATATTCTTTCAGGATATATAATTTGACTTCTGAAAAATGCCTTATTGTCTTCCATAAAATAATAACATCTCAACAACCACCGCATCTGTATAACAAAATTCTATTCGCCAGATCTCAGCGGAGTAAGGATTAAGTAAAAAGATTGTTCTTTACCAGCGACAATTTTTAATCTATTCCCTCAGTATTTGAAACTCCTTGCCAAATGCTACCCAACGGTTAGGCAACGCCTAAGCCCATTTTTTAAATTATGTTATTCCTTTGACATAGTTGTTAACAGATGTTAAAATAGAAAGGGAACAAAATGAAGCACCCAAAAAATTAACTATCAAATTACTTTGTTGCTTGGGGATCAATTTTCAAGTACAAAACAGGTATACTAATTTTCTTTGGAAATAGGGTGGGACACCCTCTTCAAATTACCCGCCCCAATCAAATAATTTCATCAATTGTGAACCAATTTTCTTTTTGCATATGGAAGAAATCGACTTAATTTTTATTACATGATGGAAGAGGTTGGGGGCAGCAAAGCACACCGGTTAAATCTAGTGCTATTATATTTTTAAACTCTTAAAACTTTTGTGTTCCAGGTTTTACTATATGCTAAAATTAAATATTCAAATTTATTATTGCAATATTTTTGTCAATTAATATACATACATATGTATCTGTTTGATCACTGGCACTGTCATTCATAAGATGATTCATCTGGTTGTTCTAGATAACAGCGAACCAACCCAGTAGCGCCACATTAATCTGCTTTAATTGCATGATGGCATTACTTTTATACTTAGCAGTTATCAAACAGAACTAAAACTGTGATTAAATACGGTGAAATGAAACAAACTGTAGGTTAACGTTAGGACGTATAATGTTTTTTCCTTGTTATTGCATTTTTCGTTGAAATTTTGTTATTTTCGCATATTTGCTTTAATTCAATATTTGTTCAATATTGACATTTTGTTGTTGTAAAATTATTGACTTAAAATTAATGAGATTTTAGTCGAATTGATGAAATTCACTTGTTATCTCTTTGATCACATTCTTCAATTTGGTACAAAGCATTGTAAATATGAATAACATTTTATTAGACTGAATAATATTTTGTTACCATTTTTCCCTTTTCATTATTTGCTGCATCTTCAGAAGAAGTTAACTAGTAATAAATATAAAAGTGTAGACGTTTGTTTCTGGTTATACTGATAATAATGAATCAATAACACGTATTAATCTTAGTGCGAGTATTCCTTCTTCTTAGCCGAGTATGGCTGCCAAAATAACAGATATTGCATGCAGGAGAACTTAGATGGAGTTCATATTTGAGTATCCCGTACTTTGAAAATTCAACCTTTAGCAAAGGAAAGTCTCTCTCATGAGCACGGCAACCCTTTGAATTTATTATTTATGTATTTGATGCTGGAGCTATATCTCGCAGTTGAATCCTATATCGTGCATTGATTTTAGTTCGCGTTGTGTAGCAGGTATTTACAACTGAGCTTTAAGGTAGAAAGAATAAAGTAATTGAGTTGTAATCCTTTTATTTTCATATGAGTAGGTTCTGCGTTTGTGTAAGACTTTCTTATCAGTCTTCGGTCTGTGAATACCGATGGATGGCTTTTACTGTATTGCGGAATTAATTTAATATTGATAGTTGAGCTTGTGCAGTCACAGGGGCTCTTCTGATTTTACAAAGATTTGGAATTGCTCGTTATCATGAAGGCTGAGTAATGCTCCATTTCATTTGATAAAGTTGATGCGTAATTTTATAGCTTGTAGCCCTGTCGAAGACATACATAAATCGTAAATAAGATAGGGCCAAATATGCATTTTATCTTATCAATACTTCCAGCTTAAGTGAGCTTTAAATTATCAGTCAGGTTTTTAATATCTCGAATACAAAGTCCTCCTCACAGGATGTCTAATAGTAAATGGGACAATTCTTAACAACATTAAGAAATAAAATATCCATTTCTAAGACCTGCAAAGCTGCCACTCTTTGTATAGTGTTTACAGATTGAACCTGAGTCGGTAATATTGCTTCAAATTTGTTAAAATTTTGATCGGAGTGTTGAGACTTACATATGTACATTCTCTATTCAAGTTTGTTAAACTTGATAAAAGCATAAAAAATTTGTTTGGAATTTTTTAATGTTTATTTGGCTGGCTGATTCGATTGGCAGAGTAATATATAGTAGTTCTTTGATACTTTTTTTTCGACAGCAAAAAATATTCGAATATGCAAAACACTCCCAGTCCTGTGGCGAACTAAACATCCTAAATAGCTTATACTCCTAACATATCGTCACATGATTTAAGAAAAGCCTTAAGTAAAATTTTTTTAACCGATTTTATAGACGATTTTGATGCACTGTGTTCAATTACATGACATTCGTAAGAATACGCATAAAGAATTAGACAGATACAGGTAAAGCTAATGGAAATATGTCAATTAAACAAATTCAAAGATTTTTGGCAAATTTCTTTACCAGACTTTTTAACTTTTTTATTTCTATCAAAACTTATAACTCATCGGATAACCTTTACAAAATTAAAAGCCATTAAAGTTATGGGATTTTGGGAGCTTTTAAATAGTTTTAGAATAAATGAAATATTCAGTAAAAAAAAAATAGATTCCACGTGCACAAAACGACGTTTGCTTACTTTATACATATATCTAAAAGTATTCTCTAAACGTTTTTATTACTTAACCTAACTAACATGATTTTGAAGAAAAATATTGAAACTTTATTGTATATATTTAGTACAATAAAATAAAAATACATACATACTTAAATAATTAAAAACTTTTACTTTATTATTAATTAATTTTTTTCAAATTTACAGCAAACACTCGTACATGTGGCGTTCACTCATTGACAGATTCTGAAATCATTGTTGCCATAAAATGTTGCTCAAATTCCTTTTCAAAAACATTAACTCATTGTCAAATGTTGGCACTTTTATTTGAACTACCGCTTCGCTTTCAAAGGTATACGTAGATATTCTTTAACTTTTTCCTTTATCCGCTAATAAGTACATTAGGGTGGTTTTATCTCATAGGGTAAAAAAATGTCAGAATTTTTTGGGGCACCCCCTAAAATGTTTCTTTCTGTCAGATTTTAGGATTGCCAAAGCTTGAGCACGATTGAAAAATGTTAACACGTGCCACTGGGACCTCAAAGTTTTGAAAATCTCGATTTTGTGTCAGCTTGAGGACTTTGCCGACCCATATCTCTAGAACGGTTTAATATATTTGAAATAAAATGTCCCTAAAAACCTGACTAGGTACCCCTTAGAGCGAAGATGGAACCTATTGTAAAAAAACCCATTTTCCTTCCTATATTATCAATTTTTGGAATGAAAACAATTACATATGTATTTAAAAAATCAAGTATAATAAATATATTTTTCATTTTATTCTTATTTAAATTTATTCAAGGGACTGACATAATGTGGTTTTGTACACAACTGACTACTTGGATTGTTTTTGTTGCTCGTCCTTTGTAAGTAATTGGTTGTAATCTGTGATGAGCTTGGCTCCTCGGTCTGCCATGTCGTTCACAACTTTCAAGTTGTTTACCATTCTGGTAGTTGATGTTCTGTGGCCAAGTTGGAGGATCTTTTTTCAGAAATTCGGTGTTAATGTTTAATCTCTTGAACAACTGATAATTAGGGCTGGGAGACCTTTTTGTAGGAATTTCGGAAGTTTTTTTTTTTTTTTGGTCGCATATTTCTGGAGCACTTCTCATTTTCTTTTGCTTGATTTTTGTCGCCATTTGGCTCTTTACGGTGTTTTGCACTGTCGGGTCAAACAATACCAGGGTAACAAGTTCAGGACTAAGATACCACAAGTGATTTATCATCTTGTTAATTCCTTTTTCTGATATTTTTGTCAATGCTTTCGTATTTCAATAGATTTTCAATGAGGTCTAGGTCTTGTTTTGGTGCTAAACATATTCTGGGGGCGTTAAACCAGGCTTTACAGTAGACTCGAACGATGAAAACACAAAGTACTTCTACGGTCTCTTGTTCTAGGGAAGTCGGCTTAAACTGGTCACGGAAGAGTTGTATTTTCAGACAGTAAATAGCTTTTGTCATCCACCGGGTATGGTGTCACCTGGAGACCTGAAGCGTACATCTTTTCCGTCAAGATGGCCAAGATATATCAATGCCAACTGTAACAGCTCTTTGTAGTCGTCTGTTGGCTGGCATTCCATTACTTTTCTTTGCAGTTATTCTTTGATATTCTCTACTTCTTCTTTGGGCAGTAATTTCAAAACATTCTCATCTACATCGAACTTGGATTTATCAATCGCCGACCATTCTTTTTGAAATCTTTTTTGAATAGCACGATGTGCTTCCAAACTTGCAGTCAAAATCCCCTCTCAACAAGACTTCTAAAACGTGGTGTCGGCACCTTCTCGACCTAACATCTGCTCCAAGACATTGTACGCTGCATTGACTCTCCCAGTATTTGATGCTGTTGTATCGAAGCACATAGCCACGACCGAGCTGGCGTTCCTCTAGACATGTGATACCACAACAGCAACCTGTTCTTTCTGCTCTTTTTATACCTGGTAGTAGTTTTCCATCCCAGTGCACGCAAACAGCCTCGTTTTAGGGTATCTTAAGACTGTCTTGAATTTGTTCCGTGTATTTTTCACGGTTTCACGGATAACCCTTCTGGAGATCTTATATTCTTTGGGATCCTCTCCGAGAGCTTCTACTGTACCCAAAATGATACGAGTAGCGTTCCTATCGGACATCTTACAGCGGTCCAGCAACAATGACAATTTCATGGTTACGACCTCTTTGAAGCCACGCTTGATTCTTTTGGGGGCAGATGGTCCTTCAGATTATACGTTCATCTCGAGATCTTCATACGGCGTTTCACATCTTTCTGACTCTTCTGTTGTCTCGACGTCCGTGAGCCTCACCGTCTCTGTGAACAATGAGATGAGACAATAAGTATAAAGTCAATATTCATCGAAATTTCAACTAGTGATCTAGATCTTATAAAGTGTCGCTACAAGGAAAATATTTTTTTTAATGCTTACCCAAATTTCCTGCTTCAAGTTGTTTGTCCAAGACCTTCCGTTGAAGTCATAATCGTCAGGGCATCTTGGTGGGCAATATAAGATCATCCAACTTTAGGGTAAACTCTTTTACAGCATTTCTTGCACTTTCCGTTTTTCTGTCCTTATACTTTTGCATTTTTCTCCAATCATCGAACAGTTTTTCCAGCTTTACTATGACATTTTTCTTTTGTTATGTAGGAATTCGAGCTTTGGTCCAAAACACGAAAACCTCGTCAACAGTAGTTGTGGCAGAGTCTCTCACATTTAAGCTCACAGTACGCAAATTGTAGAACATAGTAGCTAGAACGTACATCCAGTTATCTGATGAGCTGGATAGTCAATTAGAAAAATTTTGTCTCACTTTTACGAGAAATAAAAATGTTCACTAGAAGAAAGAATAAATGACACAGAATGACACTAACTAAAAAAAAGAGTACGAGTTAGTAGGTACCGACCTAATTAAAATAAAAATGTCTTTTGTGGTTCATATTTAGTTGGTTTTTTTTAAACTCGATCACACGAACGAAGAACAAAACACGACTTTCACTGTTCAGCGAATACATTTCAACTGACCAAGAAACAAAATTATAAAAGCAAGATCCAACAATAGGATATAACAATAGGTAGTAGGGGAACCCAATACATTTTTAAACTAGTTTGGTTTTACCTGCTTGGGGCGCCAGTGATACAGTATGACGAAAAAATAGATAAACACCTGACATAAAAAAAACATTGTTGTGGGTCTAAAATTAACGGTATACCATAGCAAACATATTTAATGAAATGGGATTCCAAAGTACAAGTATTTTTCCATAATAAGCAACAATAACACAAATAACGCATCTTCGCTCTCAGGGGACCTAGTCACGTTTTTAGGGACATTTCGGTTTCAGTACTAGTTGCGTATTTATTGTGTAGAATATAAAATGTTAAAAACAGTATGGCCTTTAACTTAATGTATGACACGGGCAAATAGCTTTAGCCGTTCCAGAGATATGGGTCGCCGAAGTCGCCAAACTGCCAAAAAAAATCGAGATTTTCAAAACTTTGAGGCCCTATTGGCACGGGTTAACATTTTCCAATTGTGCTCAAACTTTGGCAATCTTAAAGTCTAACAAAATGAAATATTTTAGGGGCTGCCCCCAAAAAAATCTGACGTCGATTTTTTAAAACCACTTTAAAGTACATATAATACAATGGAAACTACTCCACTTTTACTCGTCGCTAGTTTAATGAAGGAACATCTTTCTTGTTGTTTGCTCAAACTCAAAAAAAAGTTTCAAGGTCGGAATCCGGCATGCGCTATCCGTCGCATATTTCTTTTATATAGTATGTATAGTTATAAATAATATTGTGGGTGGTTAAATTGTATGGGCCGATGTTGAATGTGAACCACACCTAAACGCCAAGTTTTTTTGCAAATTTTATTTGACATTTCTCTATTTCAGACTTACTCAATTTGAACCATGGAGAGATACACAATCCAACAACGTGTTAAAGTTATCCAGACTTATTATGAAAATGGGAGTTCAAATCAAAATGCATATCGTGCACTTCGTAATTTTTTTGGTCAATTTCATCGTCCAAATGTGCGTACAATCGCAAAAATTGTGGAAAAATTCGAGCAAACCGGGTCTGTAGAAGATGTGAGAACACCAGTGCATGCTCGTACAGCTCGTACTGCAGAAAATATTGCTGCTGTTCGCGATAGTGTGGCTGAAGAGCCATCCACCTCAACTCGTCGTCGTTCCCAACAATTGCACCTCTCACGCTCGTCGTTGATGAACATTATGCATAAAGACTTGCATTTACACGCTTACAAGGTGCAATTGGCTCAAGAACTAAAGCCTCTTGACCATTCCAAACGTCGTGAATGGGCAGAATGGTGGCAAGAAATGCCAACAGTGGATGATCAATTTTCGAAGAAAATCATCTTCAGTGATGAGGCACATTTTCACCTCAGTGGATTCGTCAATAAACAGAATTGCCGCATTTGGGCGAATGAGAATCCAAGAGTGATTGTCGAAAAACCAATGCACCCACAAAGAGTGACTGTTTGGTGCGGTTTATGGGCTGGCGGCATCATCGGGCCGTATTTTTTCCAAAATGAAGCCGGTCAGGCAGTTACTGTGAATGGTGTTCGCTATCGTGAGATGATAACGAACTTTTTATGGCCCGAATTGGAAGATATGGATGTGGACGATATGTGGTTTCAGCAGGACGTGCCACTTGCCACACAGCTAACGAAACAATGGCTCTTTTGCGCAACAAATTCAATGGCCGTGTTATCTCACGTAATGGCGATGTCAATTGGCCGCCAAGATCATGTGATTTGACACCGTTGGACTTTTTTCTTTGGGGTTATTTGAAAGAAAAGGTGTACGTCGATAAGCCAGCAACAATTCAAGACCTAAAGGATCAGATAATTCGGCACAGTAACGGCATAGAACCTCCATTATGCCTCAGCGTCATCGAAAATTTTGACCATCGGATGGAGGTGTGCCGCCGAGGTCGCGGCGCCCATTTGGCCGATATTTTGTTGCATACATAATTGAGTAATACCAATACATCATAATAAAATAAAATTACAATAATTTCCTAAATAGTTTGTGTTTTATTCAAAATCAACATCGGAACTTGAAATTTAACCACCCTTTACATACGGAAATACGACTTCTTTTTATATCATATTCTATACATTTAACAATGTGTTCAGGGTGTTCAGCACAAACTGGCCATCCACATTCAGCCCAGCCGTAATTTTTTTCTTCCTGTTATGTCCAGCTTGTGAAATTTATTAGAAGTCTCTGCAATGGGTGATACTTGACCACCCAAAATGCTTTCCACGGCAACTTTGGTTGTATAGTGACGCATAACTTGGGCATTTGTCGTTCGTTCTTCAATGGTCGGCTTAGCAAGCTCTTCAGATATCTTACGCATAAAGAGGCGTTTCTCAGTTTTTTCCTTCGCAATCATTTTTTTGTTCCCATAGTAAATGATCCTTTTGACATCGCCACTTAAAGATTTGTCTGAATGCATCGTTGATAAATGACATTTGGAATGTAAGGCTTATTTTTTTAGTGTGTCAACAAATAGATTCAGTAAGATTCCATTACAACAAGTTCTTCGCTATTGGATGAGAAGTAAACAAATTATCCACGCAGATATTTCAGCGTCGCAAATCCGCCAGATTTTAATACCATACTTGGTTGGCGTTAAAGGTAAGCCCTGGACGACCTCGATAAGAACAAAGTTAATTTATTGTTTTTATTTTCGGTTTTCCCTTTATAGGATAACACAAACACGTTTTAACTGCTCCAAAAATTCAATAAATTATTGTAAATTCTGTATTATTGAATTAGTTTAGTTTAGTTTCCAAAGTGTTAGTATTATAATACGGGGAATTCCCATTTTCACATCATGTGTGACCAAAACTGTGCAACTGCGATACTAAAAAATACTGTCCTATATAAAAAATTTTAAACTTTGGCCGTTATAAAATCCAAAGTTAAAAACTCATATTTTAACATAAATATCATTTAATACACTTTTAAAAAGTTTAAAAATTTAATTATTATTATTACTTCATGAAATTTTGATTATTAATACGTTATAATATATGGGTATCTAGGTACCCCGCGTGCTAAACAATGTGGATAAAGTTGGTTATTAACACAAGGGTTAAACGTGAACCATTGGAAAGCAACGCGTTTTTACATAGATTTAAGATATTCATTCGTTCAAGTCATAAGGATTAGGAAGCTTCGCTTAGAGTAGCCATACATAAAAGTTAGTATATCAGCAGTTTAGTATATAAGTTTGTATAATGCATTTATTTATAATTTTAGGAATTTTAACATATTAAAGCGTAAGAATAAAGAATTAAAGTTTTCTAAAATTCTTACACTTGTGTTTAAAATCCACATTGGCTATCTTGAGCTTGGGCCGCTTTGCCCGCAACATTAAAATTCTTTTATTAGTGCCTCATCGGATCGTTTGAAGGAATCATCTTGGGTGCTAAAACGTAAGTCCTAACAGAATGCAACCTTCCACTCCCTCACAGGGTCAACCACTAAGTCGTCAACGACCAACTCAGTTAAGTCCTGCACTGAACAACTGTCACATTTGCACAGTCCACAGAAAACGAAAATTTTATAAAATGCAGCAAGTGCCATCTTAATTTTCATTTACCTTATGTCAACCTCAGCAGCAATCAAGACCAACCTACGTGGAGTTGCCAAAACTGTACGGTACAACATCAAATCACAATCGATTCTGCCTCTTTCATTCGTAGTGGCTCTTTGGCCGCTTCCCGCTCCCGCCGACAAGCTCTTGAGCTACAACGTCTAGAAGAAGAGACACAACTTGAAAGAGATTTCATTAAAAAGAAATACCAAATTCTCGAACAAGTAGTAGATGACTTCGAGGACGCACAGTCAGTTAATAAACAATCAGCTGTCAGATCTGTACATGAGTGGTTAGATAATCAAATCCAACTCCCTACTTCGGCTATTGAAACCGCACATCAAAATATAGATTCCGCAGCTCGTCAGTTTGAAACGCCACCTTACACATTTGTACCACAACTCACAACAACGCAAGAAATGCCTAACACTACTGAACTATATTGCCAAAACGTAAGTAATAACTTGGTTTATACGACAAAAACAATAACTCCGCCCGTATGTTCAACTACATCATTCGTTAATAACATGTCTTCATTTATTAATGACCCAACAACGAATTGTCAGCAGCCGACAACTGCAAATTTATGTAATAATTCAGACAACGTAAGTGCAGAAAATCACACATTAGAGACACCTGTACAATTTGGTTACATGGATTCAACGTTTTCCATGAACCCATCAAAACTCCAACCTGTTATATTACCTTCTCACAGGCTTTCGCAACAACAAATAAGCGCGCGGCAGTCAGTACCAAAAGAGCTTCCAAATTTTACCGGCACTCCTGAAGAATGGCCCTTGTTTAGTGCCACATATGACTGGTCGACAGCAGTCTGTGGTTTTACAGACGCTGAAAATCTTGTCAGGCTTCAAAGTTCTCTAAAGGGGGAAGCACTTCGATCTGTTAAACATATTTTGATCCATCCATCGGGTGTACCATGTGCTCTATCTACACTAAAATTGCTTTTCGGACAACCGGAAAAAATATTAAACTCACTGAAAAATAGAATAAGATCACTACCAGCACTGAACACAACTAAATTGAGCACAATTACCTATTTCGCCGTGGAAGTAAAGGGCCTATAAACAACAATTAAAGCCAGTGGTTTAATAAATGAACTGACCAATTCATCTTTATTACATGAATTAATAATGAAAATGCCATCACATTTTCAACTTAACTGGGGTGAACACAAAATAAAATTAGCAAAAAATAACAAAAGAGTAAGTTTGACTGAATTCGCTAACTGGATATATGAACTCGGTGTCTCAGCAAGCAGCATAATACATTACTGCATAAATCCATGACTGAAGATAGAGAAACAAACGCTACGAGAGAAAATGAAACTAAAACCAAAAAAGAGATAATTTACATGCAGCACATAGGAATGAATGCAATGAAATCTTATTTAAAATTATACCCATAACAATATACGGAAACAATAATAAACATTTTAATACTTTTGCATTTATAGACGAGGGTTCGTCTGTAAGTCTGGTAAATGAACAAGTAATTAATAAACTAGATTTAAATGGTGAGTCACAACCTCTATGCTTGAAATGGACAGGAGAAATAGGTCGCAACGAAGAAGACTCAAAATAAGTCTCAATGAAAATTTCAGGTATGAATCAAAATGAATTTTCTATTTCTGTTCGTACGGTTAAATAACTATCGCTTCCGAGTCAGAGCTTTAATTATAAAAAGTTATGTTAAAAATTTCCGCACCTTAAAGGGCTACCCATTGCCGATTTTGAAAATGCTGTACCAGATGTACTTGAGGATTAAATAACTTAAAATTATGTGTGCCAACTCGTGTTAAAGAAGGTAAGAAAAACGAACCCGTCGCTTTACGTACTCGCCTCGGCTGCCTAATATGTGGCAACTCCAGTGTTGGAGAAAAGGCCCAAATTCAATATAATTTTTACTCTTGCTAGTGTAAAGGTGAAAACGACCAAATTCTTACTCACTTACTCAAACAGTTTTATACAACTGAGTTAGCAGGGATAAGTAACTATACTCCAGCTCTTGGAAAAGATGACCAAAGGGCATTAAGTTTGCTAGAAACATACACGAAACAAAGATGCGATGTCCATTACGAGACAGATTTGCTGTGGCGATATGACAATATTACACTTCCGCAAAGCTTTGATATGGCGAAGAGAAGACTGATTTGTCTCGAAAAAACTCTAAGAAAAAATAAAGACTTATTTGAACATTTCGAAAAAACAATTTCTGAATATTTTGAAAGAAATTACATAGCCAAAGTAAACAACAAAGATGATAAACAAAATGTATGGTATTTACCAATGTTTCCGGTATTTAACAAAAACAAACCGAATAAAACAAGAATAGTTTGGGATGCGGCCGCGAAGGCAAATGGTATTTCACTTAACTCTATGCTGCTCAAAGGGCCAGATTTGCTATCTTCTCTTGCAGCTATTCGTTTTCGGCAAAGGCAAATTGCAATCTGTGGTGACATCGAACAAATGTTCCATCAGATTTATATACGCGATGAAGACTGCCATGAGCAAAGATTTTTATGGCGCAGCTGCGACGACAACAAAGAACCCGAAGTGTACGTAATGAAGGTTATGATATTCGGTGCCTCCTGCGCTCCGTGCATATCTCAGTATGTTAAAAACCTCAACGCATCAAAATTTGAAACCAAGTATCCCTTAGCCGCTGCTGCCATCAAAGATAACCACTATGTAGATGATTTTCTTGCTTCTTCGGATACTCCTGCAGAAGCCGCCGAACTGGCTAAAACTGTGCGATTCATTCATAGTGAGGGAGGATTCAAAATTAGAAACTGGTGTTCGAATAATGATAGCGTTTTGAAAGAATTCAACTCTTCTAACCCTTTGACCAATATTTGCCTAAACGTTAGTGTAGGCGAAGTAACAGAGAAGGTACTTGGCATATTTTGGAACCCTGGGGAAGACAATATAACCTTTAAACTGTCGCAGTCTGTCTTAAACAGCGAACTTCTTCTCGGAAACAAAATTCCCACCAAACGTGAAATTTTAAGAACTCTAATGAGCATTTATGACCCTTTAGGGCTTGTAGGAAATTTCCTTATGTATTTGAAAATAGTTCTCCAAGAAGTTTGGAGAAGCAATATCGACTGGGACGAACATATTCTAGTAAATCAACAAGTAAGGTGAAAAAACTGGCTAGCGCTTTTACCAGATTTAAAAAATGTAAATATACCTCGTTGTTATCTTAAAACATTGAAAAACTATAATAACCTAGATGTTCAATTGCATGTATATGTGGATGCAAGCCAAAACGGTTATGCCGCCGTAGCGTATTTTAGGATGTGCTGTGGGGACGAAATCGCTATTTCACTTATTGGATCAAAAACTAGGGTGGCGCCACTAAAGGTTTTATCGATACCACGTTTAGAGCTGATGGCAGCTGTTATTGGTGCTCGGTTTGCTAAGTATATTGAAAAATATCATACCGTTAAGATAAATCGAAAGACACTCTGGTCAGATTCACGAACAGTTTTAAGTTGGATACGCTCCGACCACCGGAAATATCACCAGTTCGTTGCAGTTCGTTTAAGTGAAATTCTCGATATTTCAGAGGTGGACTAGTGGTCCTGGATATCAGGAAAAACGAATGTAGCTGACGATGCAACACGATGCACAAATAAACCTAATCTATCGAATACAGGGCGCTGGTTTAACGGTCCTGATTTTTTAAAGTTGCCAGAGAAAGAATGACGGGAACCCAATACACACCTTTTGGAAACAAAGCTCGAGTTGAAAGAGTGCCATTTAACGGCACGAAGTATAGAACAACTCATAAACTTACAAAGATTTTCTCGGTGGTGCAGAGCATTAAGGGCAACTGCATTCGTAATTCGTTTTTGCTACTGCCGTAGAAACAGAGATATCACGCCTTCCTGTGAATAGAAACTAACTCAAATTGAGTTGCTCAAAGCAGAACTGACTCTTATCAAAGATACGCAGAAAGTACATTTCCAAAATGAAATAAATTGTCTATCACAAAATAATAAATTAACAAAAACAAATTTTTTGTATAAATTGTCCCTCTATTTGGAGCATAAAGGTGTCTTGAGAGTAGGTGGCCGAATTGATTATGCTGATGTTCCGGAGGAACTGAAGCATCCAGCCGTTTTGCCTAAACATTGCCGCCTAACAACCCTTTTAATATTACATTACCATAATCTGTACCGTCATAGTAGCCTTGAGACAGTGGTGAATGAATTGCGGCAAAAATACTATATTCCTAAATTGAGAACCGTTTGTAAATCAACCATTAAGCAGTGTCAAATGTGTAAAATTAAAACTGCGATGCCGGAGATTCCGCAGATGGCAAAATTACCTCGGGCTCGACTGGGTTCGTATCTCTCACCATTCACATTCACGGATCTTAACTTTTTTGGTCGTATGCTTGTCACTGTTAACCGACATAAAGAAAAGAGATATGTTGCGCTATTTACATGTTTAACGGTACGTGTGGTTCATATTGAAATCGTCTATTCGCTTAATACAAGTTCGTGTATCATGGCAATACGTAAGTTTATTTCGCGAAGAGGCAGCCCAAGAGAATTATTCAGCGACAATGGTACTAATTTTATCGGTGATGATCGAGATTTGCTTGAAGCCTTAAGAGAGGTGGACAAGAACGAGCTAATACGAAGTTTTACAACGTCCTACACCAAATGGAACTTTAACCCACCTTCTGCTCCTCATATGGGAGGAGCATGGGAACGATTAGTTCGATCCGTAAAAACTGTACTCTACAATATTAAAACAGAACGGTTTCCAAGCGATGAAATGCTGCAAAGCATGATGGCTGAAGTCGAAAGTATTATAAATTCCCGTCCTCTTACATATGTATGTCCCAATAGCAAGCGAAAATCAAGAAGCGATCACACCAAATCATATTTTGCTTGGCAACTCCAGTGGCTTAAAACCCCTTGCATCGTACGACGACAAAGGTCTTGTACTTAAAGAAAGTTGGGTGCGTTCACAACAATATGCACAAATCTTTTGGAAGAGATGGGTGACAGAGTACCTGCCTACTTTGACGTGTAGGACAAAGTGGTTTCAAAAGGCCAAACCCATATCTGTGGGAGATTTAGTGATAGTGGTTGATCCAAATAACCCGAGAAACGTGTGGCCAAAAGGAAAGGTCATCGAAGTTGCCAAATCCGAAGATGGACAAGTACGAAAGGCAAAAGTTTTGACAGTTTGTGGCGTTTTAGAAAGACCTGCTGCAAAATTAGCGGTTTTAGACGTGGCTGAAAGAAAGTAGAGTAAGTCTTCGAAATCTCGCCATACTGTGGGGGAGTGTTACCGCCACTCATAAATCGCTAATATGACATTACTGTTACCGCCACTCATAAATCGCTAATATGACATTACTGTTATCGATATGTAGAGAGATGAGCATGGCAAAATGTTCAATTATTCCTTTTAATTTTCCACGCGGTATAATTATGAGGCCATATTTAATCGAGACCACATACATAGGTATATAAAACACCTACATAGATTTAAGATATTCATTCGTTCAGGTCATAAGGATTACGAAGCTTCGCTTGGAGTAGCCATACATAAAAGTTAGTATATCAGCAGTTTAGTACATATGTAAGTTTGTATAATGAATTTATTTATAATTTTAGGAATTTTAACATATTAAGAAGTAAGAATAAAGAATTAAAGTTTTCTAAAATTCTTACACTTGTGTTTAAAATCCACATTGGCTATCTTGAGCTTGGGCCGCTTTACCCGCAACAATACTCTTTCATATATTTCAAACTGTTCTTTAAGTTCTTTATAATACCGAGCACTATACAGCCCTATTTTCCACTCCGAATTTCCTTTAATACCCTCTACGATATACCGAATTATTGAGCGATCATCAACCGTACCGAGAGAACCGATTCGACGCATGTGCAACACGTATTCATTAAAGTTTTCGTCATTTTTTCTTTTACGTTCACGTAGCTGTGAATGAATTTCAGCACTCGTATATTCTTTATGAAATTCATCTAGCAAAAGTGTTTTTAAAGTAGCATAATTACTAACTGAAACGGACTGTAAAAATAAATCTGCACATTTTTTCATTTTGTTTCTTGCGAAAACAAATTTCTGTACTTCTGACCAACCGTATGCAAGAGCGTATTCCTCAAAATTTTTTATCCACACATCTATTGTCATTCCTGATTCACCTTCAAATACAGGAATAGTTCTTTCTATATTGTAAACTGATATTATATTAGACAACTTTTCATTTTTTTTAAGTATTTCGTCGTTTTTGTTTTGATTAATTTGCCGCAATTGATTTTTCTCTTGTAAATCACCTGTCCTATTTCTTTGTCTTGTTCACTTGAGTTAGTTTTCTCTTTTGTAATTTTTATTTCAAACTCTTTATTTTTGCTTGACCTTGTTTGCACTCCTTTTATGTTTTCCTCTTCCATAGCACATTAATTCTATTACATTTGTTAACATGCAGTTCTGTACACTGTTATATTTTTTCTCTTTTGTCTTTCTTTTTCTTGCTTATGCTTTTCTCTTTTTTTTTTAACTAAGTTTGATTTTTTTCTCTTAAAGGCTTCTTTTTCTAACGATAATGAAAAGTCTAACGATAATGAAGTTTCCAACGTAAACAATAATACATACATATGTATGTATAATACTCGGTTTACACATACCAAAATTTATAAAACCAATATGTTGTTCTTATTATTGTATTACAACGTAACTATGAAGCAGTTTTAATTTTAAAATGTTTATATTTTTGTGTTCCGGACTTTTTGCTATAAACTTGAGAAATTTTGTGATAAAATTAGATTTAGTACCACCAAAAATAAATAAACTGTAACATATTAAAAGCAAAAATTTTAAAAGCGCTAAAAAAGCGCTGAGCTGACACTTCATTCATTTTCATTTTAAGGCTTGGAAATAAGCACGCAAGAGATTGAAAGATGCCAAATTATTACAATGTGCAATTCGCCAGAAAGATAAAGGAGCACAAGGGACCTGAGTTGTTTAGATCACCAGGGAGATTTGCAACTGCCTTACCACCAATTTTTTTCGGAAGAACATGCATAACCTAAGTAATAAATTAATTTCCTAGAGTTTTGGTTACCGTGCAAACCGAGGGACCCCTTCCTCTCTATACCCCGAAAATCAAGGTGGCCGTACGCCGCGTTCATCAACGCAATAGCTGTTCCCCGGGAGATAACATCAGCAACAAGATGCTGCTACAGATACCTTGTAAAGCAAAGAGCAAAGCCACTAATATTTTCCGGTGATATGGAAAGTTTCTGGTGTAAAGATGATCCCTAAGCCGGGAAAAGATGCCTCGTAAGTTGAGTCTAAGTCTACGACTATAACCTAGATTGGTGCAATGCAGAAACAGTTTTGAGAAGAAGAAATACCGCTCTGCGCTCTATACTGACGAGTCACAAGCTTTCAACAAGTTTGACGTGAGGACCTCATATGTAAAAAAAAGGCGAGCTTGCCAGCGAATTTACAAAGCTTGCTACAGGGAAGAATAACTGGCCCGCGGTTTATGGTCAAAAAAGGATATTATTTAAGTACCCTCTAACCTATAAGCGCAAGCGTCCCACAAGGTAATGCTTTGGGACCAGGTCTGTATTTGGTGTATGTATACTGCAGACATACCAAATCACAGATTGATGCGAAGCAGTCCAAATTCATTGATTTATTTTGCTCTATAACCCTATAATTTCAATATTTGGATCCTTGCTCTTTAGCTTTTACATTAACAGCTTACCTGGTATTTCAATTAGTAGTAGAATGCATATGTATGTACGCAGATGACCTACAAAATTTACAATTATAGCCACACAAAAAATAAATTGATCTCCGTACATGCACAATAGGGGTGGGATAGTGCACAACTTCTTGATTTCGACACGCGAGAACCACTAGTTTTGTAGAGTTTGTTAAAAAAATGCATGACCCAAAAAATTAGGGAGGTAGGATGAGGGTAAATGGCTCCTCATCGGGGTCAAAAGTAGGGGAAAACGAGACAAAATCCACGAAAAACTCAATAACTATCCCTGGATCGCTCTTAGGGGGGTAAAATATAAGACCGACTCCTACTAATATGCACCCCCCCCTATTATTTTTTCTGAGCACACCTACCCCCTATCTAGCCTCCTTAAGGGTGTTCCAATACAAAGTGCTATTTTTTTTTTAAATTAGCCCCACCACCCTAAATAGCTCCAGAGTGCTCGTAAATGGGCCAAATGTATGACCGGCTCATAATATTTTTGTTACCCCAACATTCTTTCCGAACGTGCCCAGCGTCCATCTTCAGTCATTAGGGAAATATTAATTAACAAAATTTATTTGGATTATAAAAAAATGTTTTATTGTTGAATTATTATTATAATTAAATTAAATCGTTTTTATTATGAAAAGGATACTTTTTTCTATTTTCACATACAACTTGAAGCAAAAAAATTTTTTCTTCCTCGTTGCGGCACAGTATGTTGTTGTATTCTTCTATTAACTTTACTCCTCTTTCGGCAGCGTCATTGACAACATGTAATTTACGCAATATTTCTGCCGCTTGCTGGGAATCTTTACGTTCTTCCCAGTTTTCTGGGTCGGTAGCTATAAAGTCCAATGAAAATCCAAAGCGCACGAAAAATTTGGCTGTTTCAGGTGTTATGTATTGGCTTAAATCATTATTCATCAGATCTCTATTTAGTGGTGTTGATTCTACGCTAATTCTTTTTACGCTTTTGAAACCAAAAATATGTGCTGAACGATCTTGATTGACACTGCTGCCACAATGGTACACGTTACTATCGTCATCTTCTTCCAAGGAACTATCCACATCGTCTTCTTCCTCGCCGTCTTCGTGTTTCTTACATTTTTCATTCTTAAATGCACGAATTGCGTTTGCCATTTTACGTTTTGTGTCGTAGGAGACACATCTATCAAACAATGCAAGAGAAACAGCTTCTCCATTGAGATACCAAAGATGTCCAGAGAATCTTTTCCACAACCTTTGCGATACAAGCTCATCAATCAAAACATAATCAGCAATCGCTTTCAAAAAATTTAAATCATTATTTGGTTGATTGCACTTGTGGCGTTAAACCAAGCTTTCACGTAAAGTGTTACAATGAAAATGGTAACATCGCGAAGTCCACTGAGTTCTTCCTTATTCAATTCGAAATATTTATTTTGGTAGATAGAAAAGATCTCGTTCTAGTATTTGCTCAAGCAAGAGTGACGCACCTTGAAATTAGCCAGTATTTGTTGACGTGGTATCGAATGAAATAGCTTGAACACGGTCAGTTATTTTCCAATCTAGCAAAAGCCCGTAAACGGCATTCGCAATACGTTTGCCTTTCCCTTTACCCGACGGTATCTTTGGCACGCCCAGGAGTTGCTCCTTTCCATCATATGTAATGATAACGGGAAGTCGCTCAACGCTTTTATCACTGCCTTGCATGTCCGGCAACATTTTGCCATCCCAATGCCATTGAAAAATTTTGTTTCAGTCAACTGAAAAAGTACACGTGCTGTATTGTACAGAAATATAATTTTTATTTCATATAGCGTACCTGTGGATTTTCCTTTGAAAATTCTGCAATCTGCTGACGATTTTTTGTGCGGGCTTGTCGGTGACTTTCGATTGATTATATATAACCTTGGACCAAGTTGAAAAGCTCGTCCTGCGACAATTAATATACGAACCGCTGCTACATCTGTTATTTTACATCTGTCGAAAACAGACCCAAGATCCGGAGTAATGCTTTCGATTCTGCCTCTTGTTCCTTTTGGTATTCGCTTGGGCGAAATATTTGTATCATCGGTCACTTCGACCTCAATATCTGATTCACTCATTCAGCGGATGAAATCTTTCAAACTGAAATTACACAGTACACATTTGTAAATATCATAATTACACTGTAAAATTGTATTATACTTGTATTGTAATAATAATAGTTACCCGTTACTGGAGCTTCCTTTTGAAGTTTTGCGCGTTTTCTCTGCTCTTCTTCTAGTTTTCTTCGTTACGCTCGTCTTTTCTGGTTTTTAGCTTGAACCTTGTCAACACCCGTCATGCATCCTGGACTCCCCTTTTCTCTTTGAAGTTGCAAAAAAGCTATATCTTCCGGATTGGTTACCATTTCGAGTACATTGGCATGTGCAATATCAAAAAGATCATCCAATTTCCAGTGACCAAAGAATGAACCTTTTTTTCACATCGCTTCTCTGTTTCATCGGAATAAACGCTTGACGCCAAAAAGCATGACAGTGTCAGTTACAAAATTTGTGCACTTTCGTCAGCACTTGTTTTACGCTGCCCAGTGCCATAAAAATAGAATCTAAGCACTTGCTGTCTAGACGGCAACTTTGTTCCCGTTATATTCGAGCATGGTTGTCCAATCAAAAAGAGTTCGGTATGCGATCTCAAACTGCTCGCAATCCCCATCGATGTCGATGCCATTTTTTGCTCTAAGGATGTTATAAGTAATACAACTTTACCGTTGTCTATATGTTTATTTAATAATTTCTTACCTTGTTTACTTGTTAATTTCGGTATTAATTTTTTTCCTTATTTGTGTAAAATATATTACAATTGGCCACTTTCAATATATGTATGTATATCAAAAAAGAATGTAAATTTTTTACACTACGTACAAGTGTGACTTTCCTCTTCAAAACTCATTAAGAAGTAGCAAAACAACAAAATAACATAAATCAAAGCAAATAATTTGTAAATCCCCTAACTATTTATATAAAAAGAAAATTGTGCTACCACACGCTAAAGTTTTTAAATTAATCAAGTTATAAACTTTATGCAAAGTATGTGGCAGCGCTGGTTTATGTATGTATGCAATAACTAAAAACTCATTTAAATATTACGTTAATTTTATATCAATGACGCTAAATATAAAAACGATTATCATAATAATTAGCATTACTCGATAATAAAATATGTTTTTATAATCCAAATAAATTGTGTTAATTAAAATTTTTGAACGGGGACTACCCTAATGACTGAAGATGGATGGTAGGCATGTTTTGAAAAAATGTTGGACTAACAAAAATGTTATGAGTCGGTCATACATTTGGCCCATCTACGAGCACTCTGGAGCTATTTAGGGCGGTGGGTCTTATGTTTAAAAAAAATAGCACTTTGTATTGGAACACCCTTAAGAAGACTAGATAGGGGGTAGGTGTGCTCAGAAAAAATAAAGGGGGGGGGGGAATATTAGTGGGAGTCGGTCTTATATTTTACCCCCCTAAGAGCGATCCAGGGATAGTTATTGAGTTTTTCGTGGATTTTGTCTCGTTTTCCCCTACTTTTGACCCCGATGAGGAGCCATTTACCCTCATCCTACATCCCTAATTTTTTGGCTCATGCATTTTTTTGTCAAACTCTACAAAACTAGGGGTTCGCGCGTATCCAAATCTTGTTACTAAGGATTTCCATATAACACTATTCCAGCCCTAATGCACAATCATCTACGACTTAAGCAGGATTAACTGTTGGGCTGTGGAAAATGATCTATGTACACATTAACCCAGCAAAGCCAAAATTTATCTTCCTCTAAAAATTCTGAAGAACTGTCAATAATTCTCAAATAAAAATCAATGAAATTGCAATTGACATTCTAAGTTCGGCATTAAAGTTGGGTGTTGTTTTTAAGAATAGATTCAAATGGACTATATTGTTACTGTGGCTAGCAGAATTTATAGTAAGCTGCGTACCTTATGGACAGTAAAGGACTCTAACACTTTTAACATACATACATATATACGTATGGTTCTCCCAAAATCATATTTTAGCCCATCACTTTTATACGGAAATTGCGCCGGAACGGACAAACTTAACATATAACAATATTGCGCGCTGTACACATATTTCAGAAAGGTCAGCGGGACAGAAATTGAAAATATTCTTTCAGGATATATAATTTGACTTCTGAAAAATGCCTTATTGTCTTCCATAAAATAATAACATCTCAACAACCACCGCATCTGTATAACAAAATTCTATTCGCCAGATCTCAGCGGAGTAAGGATTAAGTAAAAAGATTGTTCTTTACCAGCGACAATTTTTAATCTATTCCCTCAGTATTTGAAACTCCTTGCCAAATGCTACCCAACGGTTAGGCAACGCCTAAGCCCATTTTTTAAATTATGTTATTCCTTTGACATAGTTGTTAACAGATGTTAAAATAGAAAGGGAACAAAATGAAGCACCCAAAAAATTAACTATCAAATTACTTTGTTGCTTGGGGATCAATTTTCAAGTACAAAACAGGTATACTAATTTTCTTTGGAAATAGGGTGGGACACCCTCTTCAAATTACCCGCCCCAATCAAATAATTTCATCAATTGTGAACCAATTTTCTTTTTGCATATGGAAGAAATCGACTTAATTTTTATTACATGATGGAAGAGGTTGGGGGCAGCAAAGCACACCGGTTAAATCTAGTGCTATTATATTTTTAAACTCTTAAAACTTTTGTGTTCCAGGTTTTACTATATGCTAAAATTAAATATTCAAATTTATTATTGCAATATTTTTGTCAATCAATATACATACATATGTATCTGTTTGATCACTGGCACTGTCATTCATAAGATGATTCATCTGGTTGTTCTAGATAACAGCGAACCAACCCAGTAGCGCCACATTAATCTGCTTTAATTGCATGATGGCATTACTTTTATACTTAGCAGTTATCAAACAGAACTAAAACTGTGATTAAATACGGTGAAATGAAACAAACTGTAGGTTAACGTTAGGACGTATAATGTTTTTTCCTTGTTATTGCATTTTTCGTTGAAATTTTGTTATTTTCGCATATTTGCTTTAATTCAATATTTGTTCAATATTGACATTTTGTTGTTGTAAAATTATTGACTTAAAATTAATGAGATTTTAGTCGAATTGATGAAATTCACTTGTTATCTCTTTGATCACATTCTTCAATTTGGTACAAAGCATTGTAAATATGAATAACATTTTATTAGACTGAATAATATTTTGTTACCATTTTTCCCTTTTCATTATTTGCTGCATCTTCAGAAGAAGTTAACTAGTAATAAATATAAAAGTGTAGACGTTTGTTTCTGGTTATACTGATAATAATGAATCAATAACACGTATTAATCTTAGTGCGAGTATTCCTTCTTCTTAGCCGAGTATGGCTGCCAAAATAACAGATATTGCATGCAGGAGAACTTAGATGGAGTTCATATTTGAGTATCCCGTACTTTGAAAATTCAACCTTTAGCAAAGGAAAGTCTCTCTCATGAGCACGGCAACCTTTTGAATTTATTATTTATGTATTTGATGCTGGAGCTATATCTCGCAGTTGAATCCTATATCGTGCATTGATTTTAGTTCGCGTTGTGTAGCAGGTATTTACAACTGAGCTTTAAGGTAGAAAGAATAAAGTAATTGAGTTGTAATCCTTTTATTTTCATATGAGTAGGTTCTGCGTTTGTGTAAGACTTTCTTATCAGTCTTCGGTCTGTGAATACCGATGGATGGCTTTTACTGTATTGCGGAATTAATTTAATATTGATAGTTGAGCTTGTGCAGTCACAGGGGCTCTTCTGATTTTACAAAGATTTGGAATTGCTCGTTATCATGAAGGCTGAGTAATGCTCCATTTCATTTGATAAAGTTGATGCGTAATTTTATAGCTTGTAGCCCTGTCGAAGACATACATAAATCGTAAATAAGATAGGGCCAAATATGCATTTTATCTTATCAATACTTCCAGCTTAAGTTAGCTTTAAATTATCAGTCAGGTTTTTAATATCTCGAATACAAAGTCCTCCTCACAGGATGTCTAATAGTAAATGGGACAATTCTTAACAACATTAAGAAATAAAATATCCATTTCTAAGACCTGCAAAGCTGCCACTCTTTGTATAGTGTTTACAGATTGAACCTGAGTCGGTAATATTGCTTCAAATTTGTTAAAATTTTGATCGGAGTGTTGAGACTTACATATGTACATTCTCTATTCAAGTTTGTTAAACTTGATAAAAGCATAAAAAATTTGTTTGGAATTTTTTAATGTTTATTTGGCTGGCTGATTCGATTGGCAGAGTAATATATAGTAGTTCTTTGATACTTTTTTTTCGACAGCAAAAAATATTCGAATATGCAAAACACTCCCAGTCCTGTGGCGAACTAAACATCCTAAATAGCTTATACTCCTAACATATCGTCACATGATTTAAGAAAAGCCTTAAGTAAAATTTTTTTAACCGATTTTATAGACGATTTTGATGCACTGTGTTCAATTACATGACATTCGTAAGAATACGCATAAAGAATTAGACAGATACAGGTAAAGCTAATGGAAATATGTCAATTAAACAAATTCAAAGATTTTTGGCAAATTTCTTTACCAGACTTTTTAACTTTTTTATTTCTATCAAAACTTATAACTCATCGGATAACCTTTACAAAATTAAAAGCCATTAAAGTTATGGGATTTTGGGAGCTTTTAAATAGTTTTAGAATAAATGAAATATTCAGTAAAAAAAAAAATAGATTCCACGTGCACAAAACGACGTTTGCTTACTTTATACATATATCTAAAAGTATTCTCTAAACGTTTTTATTACTTAACCTAACTAACATGATTTTGAAGAAAAATATTGAAACTTTATTGTATATATTTAGTACAATAAAATAAAAATACATACATACTTAAATAATTAAAAACTTTTACTTTATTATTAATTAATTTTTTTCAAATTTACAGCAAACACTCGTACATGTGGCGTTCACTCATTGACAGATTCTGAAATCATTGTTGCCATAAAATGTTGCTCAAATTCCTTTTCAAAAACATTAACTCATTGTCAAATGTTGGCACTTTTATTTGAACTACCGCTTCGCTTTCAAAGGTATACGTAGATATTCTTTAACTTTTTCCTTTATCCGCTAATAAGTACATTAGGGTGGTTTTATCTCATAGGGTAAAAAAATGTCAGAATTTTTTGGGGCACCCCCTAAAATGTTTCTTTCTGTCAGATTTTAGGATTGCCAAAGCTTGAGCACGATTGAAAAATGTTAACACGTGCCACTGGGACCTCAAAGTTTTGAAAATCTCGATTTTGTGTCAGCTTGAGGACTTTGCCGACCCATATCTCTAGAACGGTTTAATATATTTGAAATAAAATGTCCCTAAAAACCTGACTAGGTACCCCTTAGAGCGAAGATGGAACCTATTGTAAAAAAACCCATTTTCCTTCCTATATTATCAATTTTTGGAATGAAAACAATTACATATGTATTTAAAAAATCAAGTATAATAAATATATTTTTCATTTTATTCTTATTTAAATTTATTCAAGGGACTGACATAATGTGGTTTTGTACACAACTGACTACTTGGATTGTTTTTGTTGCTCGTCCTTTGTAAGTAATTGGTTGTAATCTGTGATGAGCTTGGCTCCTCGGTCTGCCATGTCGTTCACAACTTTCAAGTTGTTTACCATTCTGGTAGTTGATGTTCTGTGGCCAAGTTGGAGGATCTTTTTTCAGAAATTCGGTGTTAATGTTTAATCTCTTGAACAACTGATAATTAGGGCTGGGAGACCTTTTTGTAGGAATTTCGGAAGTTTTTTTTTTTTTTTGTTCGCATATTTCTGGAGCACTTCTCATTTTCTTTTGCTTGATTTTTGTCGCCATTTGGCTCTTTACGGTGTTTTGCACTGTCGGGTCAAACAATACCAGGGTAACAAGTTCAGGACTAAGATACCACAAGTGATTTATCATCTTGTTAATTCCTTTTTCTGATATTTTTGTCAATGCTTTCGTATTTCAATAGATTTTCAATGAGGTCTAGGTCTTGTTTTGGTGCTAAACATATTCTGGGGGCGTTAAACCAGGCTTTACAGTAGACTCGAACGATGAAAACACAAAGTACTTCTACGGTCTCTTGTTCTAGGGAAGTCGGCTTAAACTGGTCACGGAAGAGTTGTATTTTCAGACAGTAAATAGCTTTTGTCATCCACCGGGTACGGTGTCACCTGGAGACCTGAAGCGTACATCTTTTCCGTCAAGATGGCCAAGATATATCAATGCCAACTGTAACAGCTCTTTGTAGTCGTCTGTTGGCTGGCATTCCATTACTTTTCTTTGCAGTTATTCTTTGATATTCTCTACTTCTTCTTTGGGCAGTAATTTCAAAACATTCTCATCTACATCGAACTTGGATTTATCAATCGCCGACCATTCTTTTTGAAATCTTTTTTGAATAGCACGATGTGCTTCCAAACTTGCAGTCAAAATCCCCTCTCAACAAGACTTCTAAAACGTGGTGTCGGCACCTTCTCGACCTAACATCTGCTCCAAGACATTGTACGCTGCATTGACTCTCCCAGTATTTGATGCTGTTGTATCGAAGCACATAGCCACGACCGAGCTGGCGTTCCTCTAGACATGTGATACCACAACAGCAACCTGTTCTTTCTGCTCTTTTTATACCTGGTAGTAGTTTTCCATCCCAGTGCACGCAAACAGCCTCGTTTTAGGGTATCTTAAGACTGTCTTGAATTTGTTCCGTGTATTTTTCACGGTTTCACGGATAACCCTTCTGGAGATCTTATATTCTTTGGGATCCTCTCCGAGAGCTTCTACTGTACCCAAAATGATACGAGTAGCGTTCCTATCGGACATCTTACAGCGGTCCAGCAACAATGACAATTTCATGGTTACGACCTCTTTGAAGCCACGCTTGATTCTTTTGGGGGCAGATGGTCCTTCAGATTATACGTTCATCTCGAGATCTTCATACGGCGTTTCACATCTTTCTGACTCTTCTGTTGTCTCGACGTCCGTGAGCCTCACCGTCTCTGTGAACAATGAGATGAGACAATAAGTATAAAGTCAATATTCATCGAAATTTCAACTAGTGATCTAGATCTTATAAAGTGTCGCTACAAGGAAAATATTTTGTTTAATGCTTACCCAAATTTCCTGCTTCAAGTTGTTTGTCCAAGACCTTCCGTTGAAGTCATAATCGTCAGGGCATCTTGGTGGGCAATATAAGATCATCCAACTTTAGGGTAAACTCTTTTACAGCATTTCTTGCACTTTCCGTTTTTCTGTCCTTATACTTTTGCATTTTTCTCCAATCATCGAACAGTTTTTCCAGCTTTACTATGACATTTTTCTTTTGTTTTGTAGGAATTCGAGCTTTGGTCCAAAACACGAAAACCTCGTCAACAGTAGTTGTGGCAGAGTCTCTCACATTTAAGCTCACAGTACGCAAATTGTAGAACATAGTAGCTAGAACGTACATCCAGTTATCTGATGAGCTGGATAGTCAATTAGAAAAATTTTGTCTCACTTTTACGAGAAATAAAAATGTTCACTAGAAGAAAGAATAAATGACACAGAATGACACTAACTAAAAAAAAGAGTACGAGTTAGTAGGTACCGACCTAATTAAAATAAAAATGTCTTTTGTGGTTCATATTTATTTGTTTTTTTTTAAACTCGATCACACGAACGAAGAACAAAACACGACTTTCACTGTTCAGCGAATACATTTCAACTGACCAAGAAACAAAATTATAAAAGCAAGATCCAACAATAGGATATAACAATAGGTAGTAGGGGAACCCAATACATTTTTAAACTAGTTTGGTTTTACCTGCTTGGGGCGCCAGTGATACAGTATGACGAAAAAATAGATAAACACCTGACATAAAAAAAACATTGTTGTGGGTCTAAAATTAACGGTATACCATAGCAAACATATTTAATGAAATGGGATTCCAAAGTACAAGTATTTTTCCATAATAAGCAACAATAACACAAATAACGCATCTTCGCTCTCAGGGGACCTAGTCACGTTTTTAGGGACATTTCGGTTTCAGTACTAGTTGCGTATTTATTGTGTAGAATATAAAATGTTAAAAACAGTATGGCCTTTAACTTAATGTATGACACGGGCAAATAGCTTTAGCCGTTCCAGAGATATGGGTCGCCGAAGTCGCCAAACTGCCAAAAAAATCGAGATTTTCAAAACTTTGAGGCCCTATTGGCACGGGTTAACATTTTCCAATTGTGCTCAAACTTTGGCAATCTTAAAGTCTAACAAAATGAAATATTTTAGGGGCTGCCCCCAAAAAAATCTGACGTCGATTTTTTAAAACCACTTTAAAGTACATATAATACAATGGAAACTACTCCACTTTTACTCGTCGCTAGTTTAATGAAGGAACATCTTTCTTGTTGTTTGCTCAAACTCAAAAAAAAGTTTCAAGGTCGGAATCCGGCATGCGCTATCCGTCGCATATTTCTTTTATATAGTATGTATAGTTATAAATAATATTGTGGGTGGTTAAATTGTATGGGCCGATGTTGAATGTGAACCACACCTAAACGCCAAGTTTTTTTGCAAATTTTATTTGACATTTCTCTATTTCAGACTTACTCAATTTGAACCATGGAGAGATACACAATCCAACAACGTGTTAAAGTTATCCAGACTTATTATGAAAATGGGAGTTCAAATCAAAATGCATATCGTGCACTTCGTAATTTTTTTGGTCAATTTCATCGTCCAAATGTGCGTACAATCGCAAAAATTGTGGAAAAATTCGAGCAAACCGGGTCTGTAGAAGATGTGAGAACACCAGTGCATGCTCGTACAGCTCGTACTGCAGAAAATATTGCTGCTGTTCGCGATAGTGTGGCTGAAGAGCCATCCACCTCAACTCGTCGTCGTTCCCAACAATTGCACCTCTCACGCTCGTCGTTGATGAACATTATGCATAAAGACTTGCATTTACACGCTTACAAGGTGCAATTGGCTCAAGAACTAAAGCCTCTTGACCATTCCAAACGTCGTGAATGGGCAGAATGGTGGCAAGAAATGCCAACAGTGGATGATCAATTTTCGAAGAAAATCATCTTCAGTGATGAGGCACATTTTCACCTCAGTGGATTCGTCAATAAACAGAATTGCCGCATTTGGGCGAATGAGAATCCAAGAGTGATTGTCGAAAAACCAATGCACCCACAAAGAGTGACTGTTTGGTGCGGTTTATGGGCTGGCGGCATCATCGGGCCGTATTTTTTCCAAAATGAAGCCGGTCAGGCAGTTACTGTGAATGGTGTTCGCTATCGTGAGATGATAACGAACTTTTTATGGCCCGAATTGGAAGATATGGATGTGGACGATATGTGGTTTCAGCAGGACGTGCCACTTGCCACACAGCTAACGAAACAATGGCTCTTTTGCGCAACAAATTCAATGGCCGTGTTATCTCACGTAATGGCGATGTCAATTGGCCGCCAAGATCATGTGATTTGACACCGTTGGACTTTTTTCTTTGGGGTTATTTGAAAGAAAAGGTGTACGTCGATAAGCCAGCAACAATTCAAGACCTAAAGGATCAGATAATTCGGCACAGTAACGGCATAGAACCTCCATTATGCCTCAGCGTCATCGAAAATTTTGACCATCGGATGGAGGTGTGCCGCCGAGGTCGCGGCGCCCATTTGGCCGATATTTTGTTGCATACATAATTGAGTAATACCAATACATCATAATAAAATAAAATTACAATAATTTCCTAAATAGTTTGTGTTTTATTCAAAATCAACATCGGACCTTGAAATTTAACCACCCTTTACATACGGAAATACGACTTCTTTTTATATCATATTCTATACATTTAACAAGGTGTTCAGGGTGTTCAGCACAAACTGGCCATCCACATTCAGCCCAGCCGTAATTTTTTTCTTCCTGTTATGTCCAGCTTGTGAAATTTATTAGAAGTCTCTGCAATGGGTGATACTTGACCACCCAAAATGCTTTCCACGGCAACTTTGGTTGTATAGTGACGCATAACTTGGGCATTTGTCGTTCGTTCTTCAATGGTCGGCTTAGCAAGCTCTTCAGATATCTTACGCATAAAGAGGCGTTTCTCAGTTTTTTCCTTCGCAATCATTTTTTTGTTCCCATAGTAAATGATCCTTTTGACATCGCCACTTAAAGATTTGTCTGAATGCATCGTTGATAAATGACATTTGGAATGTAAGGCTTATTTTTTTAGTGTGTCAACAAATAGATTCAGTAAGATTCCATTACAACAAGTTCTTCGCTATTGGATGAGAAGTAAACAAATTATCCACGCAGATATTTCAGCGTCGCAAATCCGCCAGATTTTAATACCATACTTGGTTGGCGTTAAAGGTAAGCCCTGGACGACCTCGATAAGAACAAAGTTCATTTATTGTTTTTATTTTCGGTTTTCCCTTTATAGGATAACACAAACACGTTTTAACTGCTCCAAAAATTCAATAAATTATTGTAAATTCTGTATTATTGAATTAGTTTAGTTTAGTTTCCAAAGTGTTAGTATTATAATACGGGGAATTCCCATTTTCACATCATGTGTGACCAAAACTGTGCAACTGCGATACTAAAAAATACTGTCCTATATAAAAAATTTTAAACTTTGGCCGTTATAAAATCCAAAGTTAAAAACTCATATTTTAACATAAATATCATTTAATACACTTTTAAAAAGTTTAAAAATTTAATTATTATTATTACTTCATGAAATTTTGATTATTAATACGTTATAATATATGGGTATCTAGGTACCCCGCGTGCTAAACAATGTGGATAAAGTTGGTTATTAACACAAGGGTTAAACGTGAACCATTGGAAAGCAACGCGTTTTTAATTAAGAATGAAATATGTTGACATGTTGTTCGTATAAATTTGGCACAATAAAGTTAGAAAGCGGTACCATTTTGCACAAGAGTCAACTCCCAATGCAGAAAATTTGAAATAATCACTACGGTTTCCGAATTTTTCTAAGACTCCTAAATAATTCACTACGATTCCCTTCCAATAACTAACAATTTGGCCTTTTTACTAATTTTTGGCATAAACTCAGTTGGTGATAACATAAAGAAAAAGAACTAACGGAGATTTTTTACGAGGTGCGTTCGTTTAACTGTGCTGATAAGCATGTTAGGAGTTGCTAAGACTAGTAGTTAGGCGAATAGCCCTAACATAAATTCTATAGCTCAAAATCGAACAATAGACTCAACTGCTTAAATACTTACATAAATGTGTACTTTCGGAAACTTTTAAAGAAAAGTGTAAAAGTTACTTATTTTCGCCAAACACCTGTAGCGGTCCTCAAACTAAACTTGACTAATATTTACAATCTAAGCCCGTCAAAAATTACAAAATCGTAAAGAACATTGTTTGGCAGATATATGTAGTTCCCATTAATAATTTTAAAATGCTTACTATATTGTATGGACTTTGTTCTTGACACAATAGATATGTAGCAGCTTTTAATTTTTTGAGATTTGCGTTTTCCAATTGCTGGGATTTCTTTCCTACCACTTGGCGCTTAATTTATTTTTTTATTTTGATGAATTTTCATACATATCTTAGGCGAAATTTTAATATACATAATTGCATTGTTTGATATACATACATACATATAAGTACGTATCCCAAGGAAGTATTGTTATGAAATTCTATCCACATTTTTAAAATCTTACATTTCTTTTACCTACACCTTTAGTAGAAAAAAGAACAAATAGGCGCCAAGTTTTTCCTTGTTTATTTTATCTGCAGAAATTACCTTAAGCGATTCGCACCATCGATTGCAAAACAGTCGACTAATGATCATGCATATTTTAAAAATGTAACCTTGATCAAATGAAAGAACACTTTGATTTCAAGCTTGCACACATTTTTTTAATTTTTGACAAACGTTAATACTAAGTACATATTATTAGTCCGACCTGCACTTAGTAACATTAAAAAAACGCCATATTCTGGTACTTGCTTTAAGTTAACTTTGGGACTAGTTTTTTTTAGCTCAAAGCTAATCACTGCTGTTTATTAACTTTACATTAATGTGATTTCCAAGCCTTGTTTTTACAAAGCTTGATTTCGTGCTGCATTAGAAGCATCATTTGCTTGGTCTGGGTGAGTTCAGCGTTAGAAAAATCGTTTTGCGCGCGTTTTTATTTCGATTTTTTCTAACCTTTGACTTGTTAATTTTTCAAGTCCATTTTGGCACTTCTGCTAAAGATTGTGCAGGTTTGTACTTTCCGATGTTTTTAGTCTTATATTGGAAAGTTTTTATTTTGCGTCATAAAAGTAATGCTGAAAGAAAATTAATTGCTTATAACAGTTAAATGCTGAGAAAATGTTTGAATGAATAGTTTATGGAATAAATAACGTCATTATTTACAATCTTACATTTGAAGGCAAAATTGATTTAGATCAGTTTTCTGGAAAAGGGATTTTTTGCTCTTATTGCTTTCAACCATGAAATAAGTATGTATGTACAAGTATATTCTACATTTAAAATTAGCTTTGCTTTTTAATAAACAAAATTGTTAGTTTTACAAGAAAACCCGTTGTTTTCACTGGATTTGGGGGATTTTAAATTAAACACATTGTTGGCAGCACTAGTCTGGTATTAAAAAGAAAACAATAAAAACAGTGGATTTCCCTTGTTTATTTCAAGCGATGGAGTGATATCTTTCGCAAACGAATGCGATTACTAGAAAGTGATACTGATTAAAAAATATGTATATATGTATATTATATACGAGTATGTATTTATATAACAAAAATATTTATTTTTAAGTTTTATGATTTTTGTGACTACTTTTCTAAATGAACTGGTTTTTCTATTGTTTTTTGTTTAAATAAAACATATGTATGTACAAATGTATTTGTGTAACATGAATTTGAATTATTTATCTTATTTTAGCTGATATTTCATACGTGGAACCAATGCCCTCATTTAATATGGATACTCTATCTTTTTTTACGCGGTTTTTCAAGGAATATATGTATGTATGTACATATCTATCGCGTAAAAACAATGTTAGGTGTATATATGTACCTCCCTTTTAGGCGAAGACTAGCGCATCTACAATGTCTCTTGTTTGGATAAATATAAACGAAAAGTTTAAAGCTGAAGAAAATAATATCCTACATATTCAACATTAAAATATTATTTTCTAAATAAATTTAGAAATAAAGTTCTTACACGTAAAATTAAATTGTTTTTCTTTAAATTGCCCCAAACTCATTTAGCTTTACTCGAACAAGAAAATTCACCTTTTGAAACCTAAACTCTCTAAGTCGAACGAAAACTTAAAAGTCAAGTATAGTTTCCGTGATACGATACTCCATGTCAAATAAATCCCGAAGAATATCACATCTGGGGAAAAGTATGTCTCAGAAAAATTTACGCTTTCGGGCTCAAATCAGCACTTCTACTTCTTTTATATCCAAAGGCTGATTAGAATTATCTCCTGATTTGCACAATATATATCAAATCAATAACGGAATCCAGAGACACCGGGCGGAAATAAATTGCTTTGCTCGTAATTACTGTAATACTTCACTATGCACTCGTCAATCGACATGCTTTTATGAAAAACGTTCAAGTGGTTAGATTATATGTCTTTTTTAGATGTTTTACACAACCTCAATTTCTTCATAAAAAGACTAAAAACTAGATATTTTCCTTTTCTCAAAATAGACTAATTCATTGTCTTTCACTTCTTATTTTTATGGCAAAAACAAATTCAGTACAATTCAGTTATATGGCGTTATAGAATGTATGTATGTATAAGTATGTACAAATTAAAACTGTGTCAAACTGATTTCTGACATGTACATACCTATGTGTACTACTGTACATACATAAATGCATATGCATATTTATAGAACGATTTAATGACCTGTTCTTCTAAGTACATACGAGTACTTACATATAAAATCCTTTTAAATATTTTGTTACTAGAAATAAGTAGTCCCCTTGCGTATGCCAGTGAGTTGGAAAACATGGATCTCTTTACCAAATCTGGTGAAAGTGGTAGCTTTTCTTAGAAGAATATTAAACAAACCAAACATGCTAAATAGCTAAAACTGTGAACACCACTTCGAGGAGAGCGTATCAACATAGAAGCTGCTGAACAATATTTTTTACTGTTTAGTTGCGTAATTTATTTACTAAGAGGTGATACTACTCCGGTGTGCAGTGTTTGTGACGAAATTCAAACTGATGGTTCGGTGGAGTAATTCTCTAAAATAGGTAATATTCTTTGAAGAAATAATCTTTCAAATATTGATAGCAAAGTTACAGGTCGGTATGAAACGTCTCAGGTTTATTTGGTTTACGACTCAGGTTTAGGAATCACTACTATTTCTGCGCATTTGTTTTAAAATGTGATTTGTTGCTGAAATTAGAAGTTAGAATACATTAATGTATGTACAATGTTTTGAAAAAAATTCCACTTTCATTAAATTTTTTCCAAATACCGTTTGTATCCCATGCTGCTGTGTCACTGTTCGCTTATTGAAACAGTTAATTATTTTTTGAATGCTGCAGTTTCCCTTTTTTTAATTTGCTTAAAAGTTTCTGAATACGAGCACCTGCAAATAAATTATTATAACTTAAATTTTGTGGATCTCTGCTGATAATGATTTAAATTTGTTGTACATTCAGTAGTTAGATAATCCATTCTGCACAAATATATGTATGTAACACAAGTAAATGATTTTTTCCAATAACCTTTTGTGTGTTCAAATTGTTAGCAATTTTCCAATTTCGTTGAGGCTTTTCAGAAATTACTGGCTATTTGGTATGTTTTAAATAACAATAGAAAACATTCATACGTTAGTAGTGCAATTTTCTTATAACAGACGCAGGATATTCTCATAAAAATTCACAGAATACGAAGTTCAATGAATTCCAGTGGTGACTTAAAAAATAGGTAGAGAGGTATTCTTAGTGACAAAGAGCTGCACTATGGTCCAGAAAAGGCATTTAAGATAACAAGCGTTTGCATAACATCTGCATTCATTTTCAATGCAGTACTGATGTAACTGAGGCAAATAATTTAGAACATTTTAGCGTGGAAAACAGTGGTGTAGTATTCTTACCTTCACCGCAGTACACGCGACCTAAAAATGTATGTATTTTTACTATAAAAACTTTGCACTGGATAAACGTATAGTTGGCAGTGGTATAAATCAACAAAATCAAAAATAAATTTAGTTGAAAGTAAGTGCATAGGAATACAGTTAAATTTCAGTGCTAAGGCGAAAAGACATCTTATAATATGAACAAATATTCGCATATACTCACATACACAAATTTTTCTGAATTTAACAAACATTATTTAACGGTAATTTTGTCTATGCAGACTAAAGAACATCTATATCTTTGGATGATCCAATGAAAAATTTAGATCGTGTAAGGGTCACCTCAGTAAGAAAGCATAAGGACTATAAAAATGCACGTTGGAAAGCACTTTCGTCAGATTGTTTTGAAAATCCCACCATCAAAGCAATAGCTAAAGAATTAGGACGGGACGGATTTTATGATTTATCGTCTGAAGATACTGACGAATTATTATTATATAAGACAATTAGCACTGCAGGCAGCCGATTCTAAAGAAATTAGTAATGATGGCAAAGAGATTCCTGCTCTCACTGCATCCATAGTTAAAGAAGGACTTCAAATGGCCGCCAAATTGAACGAGGATTTTTACAAGCATGATGCTAATAAGGAGAGAGCCGCGAAACTTCAACGCGACTGAATTTAGATTATTCTGATCATATAACTGTGATATACATACATACATATTGAAAAAGAAATACATTCTGAAAAAAAATTTTAATTGGTTTATTTTTTTGTGTTAAAGCCGTGTGAAGTTTTAGGCATGCAAGTATTATATCCTATATAAACAATTATTAATACTACTTGCGCTTATATTACTGTCAATGAGTTATATTTTTATACATGATATAAAGGAAAAATTTGTTATCTCCTTTCTAAATAACCAATTTTTCCGTTAAAAATATGGTTACCGTAGGAGTAAGGCAATTGACATTATTGAAGATTGAATAAAACTTATTTTTTAAAGAAAATTAAATGATCACATTTCATCACAATACTTTTAAAAATTAAAACGAAAAAAAAACAGTAATAACCCGATGGCACATTTCGCTTACCTTCCCACCACCCATTTAGTGTACATCTTCAATATGCAAAAACATGTTAAAAACTAGTCGCCAACTGACAAAGCTATTTATTACTAATTTTTTTTGTGGGAGGGGTCAATTGGCGATACTAATTGAAAATTGCTCCACTAGTTGCTCGTTTTAAATATAAAAGTCTCTTAAAAAGTATGTGGAAGGAGTAACATAATTTAAAAAAGTAGGCGTAATTGGGAAATAGTATAATTCAATCCAGAGCCTGAGTTAAATGTTATGAAAATTTCAGGAAGATCGGCCCAACGAGACTGAAATTCGCTAAAACTGCAGTCACAACAATGTACACTCAACCAGATACAACCTTTCTGAATGGTTTCATAGATAATCAGAAGACCGCGTTAAATAAGCAATTGAGTGAATTAAGTATTAACAAACATAAAGATTATGTATGTATTTCACTACTTCGGGTTAGAACAACTGGCAATTGGAATTTGGGCTAGTTATAGACTCGATTATTAATCTAGGATAACAATTACTTAAGAATAAACTTCAAGTAATAATAACAACCTTCAAGTTTGTTTTTGCTTTTTTATAAAAAAGTAACATTCAGTATTTCGTTATCCACTGGAAAATTCTTCCAGAGAAATATTTTTTTTGTAAACAAACATTATCAAAATATTTCGCTGAATAAGAAAACGATATATTAAGGAACTTTAATTTTTTATAAAAACCTAAGAGAACTTTAAGCTTCAAGTAATTATTGAAAAAATCTCAATCCCAATAATCACATTTGAAAATCTTAAAAATGTAGTCAACGGCTTCCCCATTCAATAACCAGTCGAAAGTTTTATTACTATAAATTTATGCGCTTCTTAACAAAAACAGTAAAAATATACTTTTGTGTGTACATAAATATGTCTGTATGTAACTGATTGCAAATTTCTTATTTCGTTTATTGTTACTTTAAATTATTGCAATTTATTCTCTAATTTTTTCCGTTGTATTATTAATAACTTTCATTTGCTGTTGCACTGATGCATTGGCGTGAAAATTGAGGCTGCTCCCAAAACAATTTATTTTGTTGAAATCAATCAAAAAGTAATTGCCGCCAGAGGTTGAAACTCATTCGTGTATGCACACATACAAAAACCCAATAAAACCCACCAAACACAGTCTAGATCGCAACTTAAAAATTATTTAAAACAGGTGATATCGCATACGCCAAACGCTTAACATTTGACCAAACTCACAAAGTTTTCGAGTGAACACAAGGCACTGTAGGAACTTAAATAAATCAATTTTTGTTTAAGTTTTTTCGTATTTGTGTAACTCATCCTAAATGCTCTAAGCATTAAATGAGTGCTGTTTTATTTAAAATGTTTCAAATTGTTTTTAAAACTTTATTCCGAATGTCATGTGTCAAATTATTGTTCCGTCCTTTCTTGAGTAATTTAAAATATTCAAAATTTTTTAAGTTTTTTTTCAAATTGTAGTAGAAAACTTCGAGAAAGAATTTCACGAGATATGTTCCACTCACGCATTCCTCATATTATGGGTTAGATTTTATTTGGGACAAATGGCTGTTGTATTAACAAAAAAACGCAAGATAGTAAATATGTTATTATATTCCTAAGGCATAAATAATATTTTAAAAGATTTTATCTAGATCAATCTAGATAAGAAAAAGAAATTTTATTAAACGACTTTTATTTTTGTATATTTATTTACGCAAATAACACTTAACCTAAAATATAACTGGGTGCAATTTCGAGGTATCTCGTGTACCGCGGTAGTAAATTTCACCCAATTGTTTCTAAAGTTTTAATAAATGTCATGCTTCTTCTCTTTTTATAGCCGTAACATTTCCTATATGAAAAATAAACAAATATTTCAACATTTTGACCCTTTAATTGACTTTACATTGTAAATTATATGTTCTTCTAAAATTCTTCATATAAAATAGAACAATATAAAACGTACATACAAATGTACGTGTTTCTGGACATTGTACGGACATGAGTTTGCTGCAGTCACTGCCAATTGCTTTAATGCAATGGAGGTAGTCGTCGTTCAGTCTGCTAGGACTCGTGTAACACCCAAAATATTCTCACTAACCTTACATTGTAGGTTTAATTTTTTCATATTTATTCACCGTTCATTTCATTCGTTTTACCAACCACACAATTGTCGCACTCTTGAATGCAAAAAATAGAGTCTTCAACCGTTTCTGACATGCTGTTCGAAACTAATTTGAGCTTAAGTCCAAAGTATGGCCTAAAATCAAAAATCTAAATATTTTGCAATCATGATATGAGAATAGTTACGGGCCAGAGCAACATACGAAAAGAATTCAGTCAAATTAATAGATAACATGACTTTGTTCCTTAATAATAATGCTTTGTATTCTTATATGCCATTTGTAAGGGTTCTTGCTTTATTAGACATGACATCAACCATTTTAGCTATTTCAGTTTATATGCATTTTACGAATTTCTCAAGCCAGGTTTGATTTTGTGTTCATTGGGTAAAACCACGCAAACGAGTAAAGTAAAAAATAATCTAAAACGTGTTGCGTTCAACAAAACTCATCTAGAAAAAGTAGAATATTGAAATTGCTACACTCACAGACATTAACGCTGAAGAGTGTGTTTGTTTTTTCTAAGCAAATGTACGAGTACAAAACTTGAACGCAACGCAAATGATATATATATAAATAAGTACATATGTATTTAACCAAGAAAAGTTTTTGCTTAAGCCTTGACTAATCCATACATACATACATGTGTAAGTATGTACGTGCATATTTTAGCACCTCATTGTTAGCAAATTGCAAAACAATCATGCTGAGTATCATTGTAATAGGTAATATTTTATAACGAACTTGCTCGTATGAGGGATGTTTTACAGTACTCGATTTTGCGGCGTATATACTATGTAAATACATGTGTATGTATTATGTCAGACTACGGATTCTTTATCTGAGAGAAATTCTGGAGGTTTTGATTACCCTTGGTGAGATACCTTTTCAAATTTGCTTATATAGGGCCATTAACAGTTATGTTTCACCTATAAATCTTATTCTTGATTTTTGATCTTTATTTATGGCCATACCAAAGAGCTGTTATTATTTCTTTTTTAATTTAAGTTTTGTATAATGTTTTTAGTTGTCTTAAAATTATTGTCCATGTTGATGTATGTATTTCAATGGAGTAATAAATAAAAAGTGTTCTCTTATTTTAACCCTCTGCGACTGATGTGGTATGTAATAAAAACACTACATCACCACTGTTTCACAAGTTGAGTTTCTAAAACTGCATGCCTTTTGCACCTTTTAAGCGGAAAATCATTTCATCCTGATTTATACTTTTATTTGCGTGTGAAAATTATGTTATATTTTTAGGAATTGGCAAATGAAACTTCACTTTTGTATGTAATTCGTTAAAACTTGTTTAATTTTTGGACTCAATTAAAGTGATACCACTATGAAACAAAACTCAATAAAGTGGGGCTGCAAAATTTTCGAAAACAACTGATTTTTAAAACAAAAAAATTCAAAACTGCTTAATGCTTCAAAAAACTGCAAAATCCAGATAAATCTGCACATTTGGCAATGCCTGATGTCAGCAGACGTGCCACCGTTAGTGAAAATGTGTCTGCAAGTCAACCAGGTCAATATTGTCAGAGAGACAATCAATTCAGTATTTTTGTTATATTTTCTCAGTGTCCCCTAAGCAACATGTCAGTCAAATTATTATATTTTCTTAGAGTCTGCCAAACAACACATCTGCAACATGATTATTGTTTTAGTTTTGTTACTATAGAGCATTCAAACACATCGCAAGTTCCACACAGTTCTTAGAGAACGTCATCTGGAACTTTTATAAACCACGATGGGCTGATGAATGCAATGATCCTAATTTTCATCCAGGAAAAGAACTTTTGGATAATGATGAAATTTCAAATGATGAATACGATGAAGAATAATTTGCGACTACCTCTGAGCCACAACATATTTCTGAAGAAGTGAATCAAGACCCAACCAATTTGTCCCCCAATATATATATATGTATATACGTGATTTCAACTTTTAAGACTGATTAACATGTGCAAACTAAGCAAAATCTGAAATTTTTGCTACATATGTATTTAAATTGTAACATGAAATATTTTTCGTTTGTTATGTTACAGGCTTTGATTTTAATTTTTTTGCTATCAACTACTTAATTTAAGTCTAAGTAATAACAAAAATTAAAAACGTTTTTAAAAAAAATTTAATTTTGATTTTCTTTTGCTCTTCTAGAACAGGTCTAAGTTTTTACAGAAAATTCATGCCATGCCGATAAATAACATACAACAGAAATTTGCGTTTTGAATCAGAAAAATCATAAACAATAAATAAAAATGGTTTTTATTAGTTTTACAAAACGGAACTTAGAAAATATAAGCCATGGAAATGGTGTCTGGTAGTACGTCATTAGAATTATGAGAACTATGTATATCACGTCAGTCGCAGAGGGTTAAAATGCTCTCTGCATTTAGTATTTGAAATATTATTGATATGTATAAGTTTGTGAAACAAATTATTGAAATAGTGGGTATTGGTTACAGCGGTATTCCCAGCCACTCATATGTTTTCCATTTATAACTCGCTAAAAAGGGCAGGTGCGATGCTGACAATACCCCAATCATAATTCACATGATTTTTTTCTAACTCCTCTTTTTTCGGTTTGAAAAATTGTCTATATATTTCATATGCTATTTTTTGTTTCTTAGAAAAGCAGTAAATAACTGCGCTTGCTGGAAAAACACAAGCCGCTAATGGAAATTAAACGTTGGGGAAATCAAGCAAATGATTATTTTTCGTTTTTTTGTTTTGTTTTTAAAACTGCAAAAAACAATCATTAAAATGGAAATAGAAACACTTTATTAAATGAGTATCAGTTTTCTTTGCTTTTTTCAACTTTTTTTTTAATAATCCTACATCATGACACTAATAAAAAATACATGAAATGAAATAGTAAATTGTAAAATAAATGAACAATTTAAATAGGGGAGACTCATCTCCGAAGTTATCGATTAACAAAACAACATGTTAAAATAAATAGTTTTTTAGTATATTATTAGCTACACTTTGTGTGTGTTTTTATATGCGAAGTTCTATTCCCCGAAAAAGAATTTTTGGTAAATTCAAGAGATGTTATTTTGCACAACGGCCGAATGAGTTATAACAATACAATTTCTTAATGCACTTAATCAAATTTATTTTAAGATTTTCAAGAACATATGTATTTAAATATGCACTTACCTTATTTAACCAATTTTAACTTAAAGAAATATGTACTTTACTTGCGGACCGCGTTACTGTCCACTCTTGAGTATTACTTGAATTTTTGTTATTTCAATAAGAGGTGTTTCTTTTCAGATCTATATTTCCAATGAGTATCACAACTTTGCAACTTTTGCAATTAGTCCGAAAACTATAAATTAGATTTCAATAGTGAGTGGCGAAACAATAACGTTCAATAAAATATGTTCGCCATTATAATAATGCTAGTTATAGGATGAGGGAGGGGCGGTCCCAAAACATATGCCTAGAAACGGAATTAGATATTTTATGTTCTTATCATTTTGTAATAGAACAAAGTAATTTAATCAAAAATGCATAATAAATATACAAAATAAGAAATAGGAAAAAGTAAAACAAAAACCATAGAAAATCAGGAAGAAGAAAAAACAAAAGATAAGAAAAGAAGAAAAGTGAAGTAAAAACAAGAACATAAATTTTAAACTCAAAACAAATTTATAAAATCTCTTTTGAAAATCTGCTAAAATGTCGTATTCTACAATTTTTCCACAAAATAATCTATGACAAAACACCAGAGTATCTTTACAAAAGGATTAAGTTCTCAAGAGCATTGGCATATTGATGGGTTGCAGGATAAACTCTATTCGTTACCGAAAATTAATCTCAGAGAGACACTTCTTTGTAAATGCTATTCGTATCTGGAACGATCTCCCACCTAATATATAAACCATTAGCAATTCTAAGTACTTTAAATCAGCACTTTTTTCTCATTATGGTTCATTAAATTAATATGCATGGGCACTAACTATATATTTTCCTTTTCTTAAATTATTTTTATTTAATTCATTGTTTATTTCTATATGTAAACTTTTTATATTTCTTTAAATCATTTTTTATTAATTCATTGTTCATTGTTATATGTACATATGTATTTTACTGTCAGAAAATCAGCCAAAGCACTAGCAGTGCTGTTAAATAAGATTACGTAAGTCCTGTTGTCCTGCAATTTCCTCAAACTAATAAATAAATAAAAAACAAAAATATATTTTGCCAAATACATTCATGTTTTAAGGTAATTTTTTGAAATCATTAGTCTCTTTCTCTATTTTTAATGAAAGCAAATGAAATTGTTGTAAATGGAAAACTCAATTGTATGGACGTTTTCTAAGAAAAAATCTACTGAAACTGCGATGTGCTCCTTATTATTATTAAGATTTAAAGAATTATTTCATAAAACAAAAACTTTGAATTGTATTATTAAAATATTTTCTTATTTTATGAATTTAATAGTTTTGTTTGTCAAGTACCTTTCTTTTATTTTTTTATTATTTTATGTTTGTTTTCATTAACTGAATTGTTTTGTTTTTGTTTATATTCACCTACATATATATTTGTAAGTTTGCTTTTTTGATCTCATATAATCAGAATAGACGTTTTTCGTGTTTGAAAAAACCTTTAAAGAATTTAAAAACTAAAAGTTAAGAAATAAAGTTTCTATTTTAATACCAAATTTAAATTAACATACGAGTATTTATGTATTATTAAAACATAAGGTATATTTAAGTAAGCGTTTTAATCTTTTTAGTAACATTTTTTTAGTGCCTAGCGAATTTAATTTTTATTATTTCTGTGTAGCGGTATCCTGTGAAATTTAAAAAACTTTCCCGCTTTCTCGGGAAATGAAAAAGTGCAAAAAAAAATCTATGTGTGACTTAAGGGTCATTATGATCTTCATTCCATCCCTTCGTAAACCCCTGAAGCTTAATATCCAACAGAACTCCAAGATCCGCCATCTATCTCATGATTTCTCCGTGCATAATTTGCGTTACTGTGAAATCAGCTGTAGAATGTTATATATCTACTTTTATAATATAGAACTCTAGGAATAAAAACAATTTAAATCTTCTTGAAACAATGTTCTACATTAGGGCATTGGAAAATTCAATCACTTTAGGAAGAAAACTGATAAATATTGCAGAGTATGGCCCGCTATAGCCATTCTGTGATAATGCCGAAGTACCGTCTATTAATTTTGTTGTAACTTATATTCATCATAAATAATTTCTAGTACTTTACTTAATGACTACATATGTGTATAGTTACCGCACACGAGATTTGAAGCTCGGTTGGATGCAATAATACGAGTAGTACGTATGAAAATTGTTTGACTGCAGCAATAGTCTTTGTATGTAATACACAATAGCAAATCACGAAAAAATATTGAATATCTAGAGTACATCAAGGTGTGTTTTCCATTAATAAGGAAAGTTTGGAAATCTGTGTAATTAATTGACTTTACATGACATTTTTTCTGACAAAAAAATAATTTTACATATTGTACTTGGGTGTAAAATACATACGTACATACATATATGTACAAGTATGTGATTTGAGAATGCGAAAAAGCTATTTTAACACCGAATGCTGTTGGTTTATATAAAATAGAATATTTAATAATGGGCTCCGAGAAATTAATTGTATTAGTTGTTGTATTAGTGTATTTTGTGTGTACATCATTATATATTTACACAATTTTCCAGATAATATGGAAATTAGTATATGGGTGAGTGCCAGATTAGAGCTCCTCGAAATCTTTCTAAACAGGACAATTAGAATAAAGGTACATTTTTGTATGGAAATACAGTTAGTTTTTTGATTTAAACTCTTGAAATAGTATTTCTCAGTCTATATTTTTAAAAATACTTGTAAAAAATAAAAGAAGAAGAACAACGATGACAACGAAAGGACCTCAAATAATTTAAATGGATAGTTTTTTTATTTTAAAAACAAAAAATGCAGTTATTCTGACTTTGACTTAAAGACTTTATGTTCTGTGTCTTAACTAAATATTTTAATTTAACAAATCTTATAACATATAGTTTTCATCTTAGCAATATATTTTTTATTCAGCAAAAAAAAAGATAATATCGCAAACAAGGAAGAACTTTTGTCTATTATTCAAGTATGAACACAAATAATAGTTAAGTAAACTTTAAAGTTTAATAATATTTTTGTTGGTTATTGTGGTTTGATTTGCTGGTATCTTTTTATTGCTTCATGAATTTTACTTACGAATTTTCGCATTTTGTTTTATTCTTCTTTTGTATTGTAACTGAAACAAAAGAAACTTTTATTAACAAACATAAACTAAAAAGTTTTTGTGGTCTTGAAACAACAGACACGCAACACTTTCACGCTGAATCCACTATCATTCTTGTATTTGTAACTCACGTAAATAGGGAGCTCTCATGTTGTTTAAATTTCTTACTTTTACACAAAACAAATTGTTAATATAAGAAACACAAGAGATAAAAAATTATATAAATTATAAACTTGAAAAAAGGCCGATTTCTACACAAAAAATCAAAGAGTTCAATATTAGACGTATTATCCGGTTGATATAAAAAACAAGATAAACAGCCATGCCCATAAGTCTTCATCAGGCTTTTTAACCGTTATGGCAAAATTTACTAAAGTTGTTTTTATTAATAACTAATTGTCTTATAAACGTTTTATTAAGCATCCATAAAGTTTGACATTCTATTGGTGTATTAAACCAACAATAAAGTGAAAATTTGACATTTTGTTCAATGCGTAATTCTAAAAAATAGTTTTTCGTAATATTTTGGAAAATTTTGTGAAATAAAAACTGTTTTAATTCATTATATAAACTCAAAAAATAGAGTTCGATTATCGATTGTAATCCATACCAAAAAAGAAAATTAATTAATTATTTAATTAAGTATTACGATACTTTAGTTCAGCTCTCAAATATTCGCAAACTGAGGTATACAAGGAAAGAGCTTATCCTCTTCCGATTCCAGATGTCCATTTCAAAATTAAATACCGATGTAAACAATCTGCCGTAGGAAAAATTGTGGTTGTGGTAAGAGAAAGTATCAGTTTGGATAATTAAAATATTTTTCAGTACCAAGGCGATGCTGCCGATCTTCATGTTCTAACACAAGCAACTGTGCATTCCCCATTTCAGTTATTTTTTTAACAATGAAAACATTTTTGATAATTAAAAATCGCATAGAAATAAAATAAAGCTATCGAAATACATTAGTGATGCAAGTCAAATGTAAATAAACCCGGTATTCGAACATTTTTTACCACGTACTGCACTTTACTAAAGAAATAGATAAGCAGAAAAATTATTTCTAAAGAAATTTAATGTGATTTTTCCGTTATTAAATATATTTGAACTTTTAAATGCATTTAGAAATATATACATATGTACCTACTTGCTTATCGGGCTAATCGAACAGTGAGCTAGAGCATCGCTAACAATAAAATGAGATCCAAAGAAGAAGAGAGTTGCCGGACGTAATCATAAAATCGCTAAATATCTTTAATAGTTACGGAGCTGTTGTTGTTGATTAATGAATACAACTTTTTATAAGAGGTTTATTGGACACAACTTCTTTCATAACAATTGTACTCTTTGATCACACAGTAAGAATTTATTATTAATATGGCTGCAAGACTTGTGGACACGGGTTCGAAATAATAAGCAATTCTAGGCAAAACTACCATGGAACTATTTCAAATTACAAATCAATGCGAAAATTGCGGGTTCATGGCATGAACGTAGTCGGTAGTTGCACGATATGTTTATTTTTAAAAATAATGCAAAACAAAATTAATCAAATATAAAACGTTTTAGCATGAAATAATTTTTGATGATTTGATTTGACATTGATTGATTTGACAATAGTTTTTTCCTAAAATTTTTTGACGCTAATAAATTTAAAAAAATTAGTAAAAATGGAAGCAACTCTCGTCATTTCAATATAAGTAAACTTTAGATTCTTCAGGGTGTATTAGTCAAATAAAATCTGTGTTGGCTCAACGAATTTTTGCCAACAACATTACATAGATCATGGGATTTGAAAAGGGTTCAACTTGAAAATAAGAAAGAATTTTGGAGATCAGGAGCACAGTCGAGTATGACAAAATGATCACGTGATAAAAACAACAAATGAGTTAAGCTATATGAATAAAAACCAAAATAAGCAACGACAGCAGAGTGGAAAGCAGCAATACCAGTAGCAGTGAAAACAACTTTGTGAAGCGTGTGGGTATTCGAATCATAGTAAAAAGTATTGTAAATATAAAAATTATAAATGCAGTTTATGTAAACGTAGAGGACATTTAAAAAAATCAGCACAGGAAAAATATAAAATATTGATTTTGTTGAGAGTTTGGAGATGAGTATTTTTGCCTTTAAAAGTTCTTTTAACAACTGTAAAAATTTTGAAATGCATTAGACACGGAGTCTGATAATAATGTAGTTACAAAATTTAAAGAATAAGTCTGAATATAATTGCATGTGGAGTTTGGAAAAAATCAAAGCATTATAGCTATTAAATTTTTTTATTGAGGTATTTGATAAGGATAGAAAAACAATAAATAATAAAATAGGTATTGGTAAAATAGTTCAAATAATTGAAATATTTTGACCATGAAGTAAATATCGATTTACATATTTATTAAAAAATAATCGCACATGTACTGAAAGGCGGGAATTTTTGTTTCGCGTGGTTCTATTATTCAGAGTCAAACAACAGTTTTGGTTTTTTTAAACAGCAATAACAACTGTTGGCACTCTGAAATCGCTCATTTTGAAGTAAACAAATGAAGCATAGCAAACAAATAAGGGGAGTATATTTTTATTGTAGACTGGAATTTTTTTATTAAAATCGATAAAAATAATATATTTTTTTAAAAGACAGTAAATAAAAACACATTATATTTTATTTGTACGCTTCCATTTCTGCTGTGTGAAGTGAAGTTTTTGTAATATACACAAGTCCAGTTAGATGTCATTTCATTATTTGGATGCGACTTCAAATAGCAAAATTTTTTGTGTTTGGGATTTCGAGCACACCAATTTTGAGACTTCACATCGTAATCGCATTTACTTGGCGAAATGTGAGTGTGCGCACATGCCGGACTATAATTATTAAACTATACATGTACATACATACATACATAAGTATTTTATTTGATGCCTCGTTGGGTTTGTTCAGGAAAAGTCAGGCACAATTGCATGTAAAAATGGATATTCAACCAAAATTTTTAAGGCTACTGTTATTACTTTTGGCTATAAAGAGTGGAGTTGAATCAGAATTGATAAATATGGTGCCATTAAAAGTGTTCAGGCCAAGCATACCAATGTGAAGCTAGACTTAAATACCGCCTATCACTATATATATCCAGATAAACCACCGAGAATGATATCTTAATTGCGGCTCTTAATAGGAAAATATTATTAGGAGAAGACAAAGAGCTAAAATTCTTGAATAGGGCTGGACTTAAGCTTTCGAAAAGAAGTTCTTCTAATTTCCTAAAAGAAATACTTATCTGAGAAAATACCCAGATAAACATGAACAAAGAAAATTCGAATTTAATAGAATTTAGGAATTTTTAGATGTAGCATATTTCTATAAAAAATGTTTGCCTCTCGGCTCAACCTTACTTAGCTATTGAATGAATTGCTACAGGTAGACTAACCATGTGTTTAGTCGGATAAAAATTGAAAACAGTTCAAGGCTTGAAGAAGCATTTATGTATGTATTATTACATGAAAATTGCCTAGAACAATTACATATGTTTGTATATCCGCAATATAAAACGAAAACTAGAAGATCATTAAATAGAAAGCAACTCCAACAGGTTATTAAAACATATAGGAGTGTCAGTCACCACTACGCATTCTACCGATGCACTTTGCAACTTTTTTTCTGGCAAACGAGAAGAAAAATCTTCATATTATCGCTATAGAGACTGCTAAAGGGAGCGAAACTGACATTGAACTTGTACCAAACCGCTGATCATCACCACTGTAATATATTCAATGTCCAATCTTTTAGCCGCTGATGCGAAAATTACCGCTGCAACATTCCCACGAGATGATTTGAACTTCACCGATGACGACAAAACAGAGGCAGAAAAGTTAGATGACGAAATTGAAATTTTGCGCCGTCGTTTTGAAGTTCTACGCGAGGAAATAGAAATAATGGAACGTGGTGCACCGACAATATGGTAACATGCTACATAAAATTTAGTGGCCAGAATCGACCATTTAGAGTTATTGAATTTTTCAAAAATGTCAAAGAAGTTTTAGAACAAGCGAAGGCTGACGAGGTGCTAAAATTCTTAATGCCAAAAAATTCTATAATTATCTCGGCGTGATTAATACTTGGACGTGTGCAGAACTCAGGCATACGATAAGCCGCAAAAAAATGTACAACACTCTACGCTGATGAATAAAGAAGCCCGAGGAAAGTGTCCGCCGGTTCGAAGCGATTTCAGCGGGTTTTTGCAAGAAGTTTTATGGCCGCTAAAGCTATGGATGAGGTAAAAAATGCTATCAATATTTTTGAACAGTAACAAAGCGTAAGAAGTGGCGGCGATAGTTTTACAAATTATAAAACAAAAATAGCGGAAGAAAAGTCTAACGAGCCGACACGAGCTTTAATTGTTGACAACCAGGACATGAGTGCAAGTCGTGTTATAACATCAAACTCATACAGAGACTGAAGACAACACTTCCTGCCATTGCTGATAGAGATTTAGCCAATGAAGATACGAATTCTATGATTAAAGCTTATAAATTTTTTGGCAGTCCAGTTATTTTGGTTCGCGGATCTGAAGTACCATTTACAATCAATAGATTAGAAACACAAACTCAATTTCAAGGTCTTTGTAAAACAAAACTGATTACCTTCGGAAAACTCTAATCTGAGATCTCTTTTGGAAAGCAAGTTCACTTAGTAACTTTAATTGTTGTAGAATAATTTAAAATATTTTTAGATAGGAGCAAGCCTGTAAAGACTTATAGAACAGCTGATTTTGTTGTTTTTCGTTACAGTGCCACAACTATTGGTAAAAATAAGAAGATGAACAAGATCTCCCGATGTCCTTATGTAATTGATAAAGTTTACCCAATGACCGATATGTTATTCGGGATATCGAGACCAGTCAGATTACAGAGCTGCCGTATGATGGAGTCTTAGAAGCTTCATGGATAGATAAATATTTTCATTGAAGGCAATAAAAACTAAAAAAAATGGAATCGAATTGTAACGTCAGCTTCGTAATATTTGTCCATACAGTGTACTGTCTCCTTACGGACACCTGCCATAAATGTACACTTATTTCAGTCCAAAAAATTCTATTCCTTGCTTTTTAAAACTTTTCAAGTGTACAACGCGTGGTTTTACCATCGCTCGAATTAAAAAATGTTTTGATTAAAATTGTGTCTCCGTTTTCTATGAACTGTGATTTGCCCTGTTAATTGGACTCCTGGTTTTTAAATAAATTGTCTGTTCTCCTGAATTAAATTTGTAAAGTGGAATTTTTTAATTGAATCTAGAGTGTGGAAAACAGCTACAACTACCACATTTGTGATACAAATGTGGGTTTAGCATAAATGTATTTGAATTCAAACACTTTTGATTTTTAAAAAATTCTCAGGAGAAAACTAAGTGCAAATGACTATCAAAACAAGAAGACAAGAAGAAGAAGAAGAAGCAAAGACGTGAAGAGTATTTCAGCCATGTGCTGAAAAACGCCAAATTTGTAAATCACTTATTTTTGCCAAATCGCATTTCTCATTTTTTTATGTGCTGAAAATCGCGCAATTCTTATGTTTGAAAAATATAAAAATATGTTTTAATTGTCAAGCATGAAAATAAGAATAAGCAAAAGCTAATAAAATTTTGTAAAAAATCCGAGTGCGTTGTTATTGAGTATTAAGAATTGAAAAACAATACGAAAAAAGGTCTTCTTAGAGATCGTTCCAACCCAATACATATTCCCGAACCTTGGTAAGTTGTAAATTCAGATTAAATATTCATAACTTATAGTAATAATAATATGTAAAGCTTTATAGTTTTTTATAGACTCAACAAAAGATCTTTATGATGGTTCTCGAGGAAAAGTCCCCTTATATGGACAAATGTTCTATTCCGGAAATATTGGGACTAGCTAGCGTGTGCAGATTTTTAGCGGTTGGTTCCTTTTAAGGCGTGATCGGCAATGATATAAATACAACAATGGATAGAAAAACTTTTTGTAAAGTACTCTGGAAAGTTGTCAATATTATTGAAGAAAGACTGTACCCTCAGTGGATTCAATTGGAGATGTCGGACGAAGAAATAAGAAACTTCAAGCTACATTTTTATAATAAATTTAAAATAAATAATAAAAAAAGGTTTGGTTGGATGACTTGACGGAACTCATATAAAAGTTATAAAACCTTCATCCAATTCTGAGCTTTATTACTGCAGAAAAGAATACTACATCCTAAATAAGATGATACTGTACAGCCAAAAAATGATAGAAATACAGATTTCGATATGCGCATAATTTCCCGCTAGATGCCGTGTTTTATGTATTTTCAAATCAATTAGGGCTTTGTTTGTATTGAAAACTTTTATTTGAATGATCCAAATTGAGAATATCTTACACTTGGAAGATAAATATGAACGTCATAATTTGTAGTATTTTGAATTTGAAGCAACTTTATACGTATGTAGATATAATGGATGGAATAAATTTAAAACCAATCAACTGTCGAAGGGTAATATGAAAAAAATTTTAAGTAGAACAAAAGGAAGCATTTTCAGCGATGCTTTCACTAAAAATTATACAAATTTAAAAACAAATTATCTGAAAAATCCAAATTAATGATTCACAATTCTTTAATACAATCGCTTCTAAACTATTTAGTGAGTGTTTTTGCTTTTAATAGAAATAATATAGCTTTAAAATCGTCACAACGTTCTCAAAATAAAGCATTGAAGATTGTTCATAATTTGCCAATTACTTTTTCAACACTTACGTTATACAAAGATGTATGTGAAAAAATCTTGCCATTAATGGCTTATATATATATCAAGCCCTAGTATTTGTATTTAAAAGTCTTCACAGCGAAGTTGATCGTACAATTCCATTTTTTGAAAACCAGACACACTTTTATACCAGAAATTCTTCTAATTTAAGAATTCCGAGATGTAGATTGGAAAGAACGAAACAACGTATTGACTATATTGGTGGTAATTTTTTTAATAATCTACCTACGGAATTAAAACCCGTTGAAAGTATTTCAATATTTAAAAGATTATGCAAGGAATATTTGAATAATTCATTGGAAAAACTAATTTAAAGCATACCTTTTAGTTAGTTTTGTCAAATTTATATCTTTAATATTTCCCTTTTATAATTTTTTAAAATTTTTTTTAATAATATTTTTAATATAATTCTATGTTAAGATTCAACAGTTGTCAGCTTGCCTCAAAAATGCCTTTATGGCGCTGAGGCCAAACAATATTATGTAAAATATTATCGTGATATCTATGTTTCGTGCAATGCACAACATACATATGAAATGTTCGGTAAAAACAATTCAGAAAGTCTTAGAAGTCAATATATTCTACATTAATTCCTAGTTTTCCACGAAAAAGTTTATATACAAAGAGAGCACTATTATTCTCAGAGTATTTATTATTCTCAAGTCTCAGCAATTCAATGTGTACGTACGAACGTATCTGCATTTATTTAAGCTTCTACAACAAAACTTAAGTTTTAGTAGAAGAATAAGGGCTAAAAACTGGCCAAAATTAAACTTAAGTTCTGTTTAAATATCGAATTCATTTTTATAGATCATATTTAAATACAACTTAAATCACTGACCACGTCAATTTATATACAACTTAAGTTTTTTATACTACCATATGATTTTGACAGTTCTGCAAATTATGAAAATTGCGCATTGAAGTTTTTTCATTATTTGATAAAAAAAAAAACCAGCAGCATAATCGAGTGCGAACCCACTGACCGAGTTGGTGCACAACAAAAGGTGAATGTGTGGAAGGATGTGGAGGGAGAATTCAATAACAAATTCAGGCAAACATTTCGAAACCACAAAATTTGAAAAATTAACTAATTTCGTATTTAAATATTAAGTTAAAAACTGGCCATTAGAATCTAAATACACAATTTACAATGTTTTCAATCAAAAGTTTTTTGTTTAAATTTTAAAAAAACATTAAATAAACTAAGTTGTTTGAACAAGAGTATGTATCAAAAAGGTCCCTTTTTTTAATTTGCAAATTTTTTATAGTGGATCTATGTATATTAGATCTCTACAATGTTTAGCAAACGATACAAAAAATTACTGGGAAACCTTAAGCACTTAAACTACGGCGTTTAGAGTTTTATCCAACGATATAAAATCGCAATCCCCAAATGACGACATCTTTTGTTTGTAGGCACAATACAGCAAAAGCAAAAATTGCATTTCTCTTTGATTCACATTGAGCAAGGTCGCACTGTAAGTGAATTTCTGACCTAAAAATGCGCATTTGATTTTTTTTGTTATTGTTGTAGTTAGCATAAATATGTATTCTGTTTTTCCGAACATAATAGGCGCCTTATTGTTATTATCTTCAGACACACTTCAAATCATTTAACTAAAGCGTGGTTAAATTTCAATGGCCGATGTTGATTTTGAATAAAACACAAACTATTTAGGAAATTATTGTAATTTTATTTTATTATGATGTATTGGTATTACTCAATTATGTATGGAACAATATATCGGCCAAATGGGCGCCGCGACCTCGTCGGCACAAATCCATCCGATGGTCCAAATTTTCGATGACGCTGAGGCATAATGGAGGTTCTATGCCGTTAATGTGCCGAATTATCTGATCTTTTAGGTCTTGAATTGTTGCTGGCTTATCGACGTACACCTTTTCTTTCAAATAACCCCAAAGAAAAAAGTCCAACGGTGTCAAATCACATGATCTTGGCGGCCAATTGACATCGCCATTACGTGAGATAACACGGCCATTGAATTTGTTGCGCAAAAGAGCCATTGTTTCGTTAGCTGTGTGGCAAGTGGCACCGTCCTGCTGAAACCCCATATCGTCCACATCCATATCTTCCAATTCGGGCCATAAAAAGTTCGTTATCATCTCACGATAGCGAACACCATTCACAGTAACTGCCTGACCGGCCTCATTTTGGAAAAAATACGGCCCGATGATGCCGCCAGCCCATAAACCGCACCAAACAGTCACTCTTTGTGGATGCATTGGTTTTTCGACAATCACTCTTGGATTCTCATTCGCCCAAATGCGGCAATTCTGTTTATTGACGAATCCACTGAGGTGAAAATGTGCCTCATCACTGAAGATGATTTTCTTCGAAAATTGATCATCCACTGTTGCCATTTCTTGCCACCATTCTGCCCATTCACGACGTTTGGAATGGTCAAGAGTCTTTAGTTCTTGAGCCAATTGCACCTTGTAAGCGTGTAAATGCAAGTCTTTATGCATAATGTTCATCAACGACGAGCGTGAGAGGTGCAATTGTTGGGAACGACGACGAGTTGAGGTGGACGGCTCTTCAGCCACACTATCGCGAACAGCAGCAATATTTTCTGCAGTACGAGCTGTACGAGCATGCACTGGTGTTCTCACATCTTCTACAGACCCGGTTTGCTCGAATTTTTCCACGATTTTTGCGATTGTACGCACATTTGGACGATGAAATTGACCAAAAAAATTACGAAGTGCACGATATGCATTTTGATTTGAACTCCCATTTTCATAATAAGTCTGCATAACTTTAACACGTTGTTGGATTGTGTATCTCTCCATGGTTCAAATTGAGTAAGTCTGAAATAGAGAAATGTCAAATAAAATTCGGAAAAAAACTTGGCGTTTAGGTGTGGTTCACATTCAACATCGGCCCATACAATTTAACCACCCGTTAGTAACTTCAAAGACTGAATTTAATAATCTACAATTTCACATTATTTTTGGGAAAATTATTTTTTATAACGTCTAAGCGTGTTGTGCATTTCTTATAAAATATTGTTTTATTTATCAGCACGCAGACAAAAAGCCTCCAAAAGCCACAAAAGAAGGACAGATAAAAACTACACCTTTGACTACGAAGCCACAAACATTATATACATATGTATGTATATGTATATACTATGTATATTATGAACGTATGTAGGTAGTATTAATCCTTTTTATTTTGGAGCACACTAGCATAAAATAAAAAAATCAGGCGAGAAATAGTAAATACGCATTGATTTCAACACTATTTCAAGAAGGCTTTTGAGAGCCTTCATATCATGCCATAGGTTTCTAAAGGAAATATTAAAATTGCTTCAAAACCGTGCTCAAAAATTTTAACGAATACGTTTACGAGTAGTATCATCAATGTTGTTGACTGTGATATGATTACACTTCCGCTTATAGACGATTTGAGCTCATGAAGATTCTCGTTGGCTGTCAGTAGTCTCGAACACTAAGTTTCTGAACTTAACTTTTAAAATTTCTAGTATTATATTGGCATGCAATCATGCCAATTAATCAACTCACTTCAGATCAATGTCCATAATATTTTTATCTGCTTACTAAAATTCTTTTTCATAGAGTTCGAATCAAATAACTGCATAAAAGTGCGTTGAAATGAGATTAAAGTATACTTTTTTGCAATAAGAGGTGCGCCAAAATACCTGGGCGAAGAAAACAAAACATTTCACTACTCAAAGGATAAGTAAATAATTACACCCAGCATAACATTATTTCCTCCCGTCAGCTTCTGCTCTTGAAATCCTTTAGATCTTAATTTAGTTAATATTGTTCAAGTACTGGAACTAGCCAAAATTATATTTTTTACTCTTAACATTTAAAACGAAATTGTCCAGATTTTTCAATTTCAAACACAAATTTGTTTTGTTAGTTTCCAGCTCCCTTTCTTGCTTGTTGCAATATTGCCGTTAAGTGCGGTACTATTACTCTACCGCTTCACTGCACTCTTTTTAAGGCATGATAATATTAAAGGTATAAAGCAAAGCTATTTCTGTGCAATGTTTTTATTCTAGTATGTAAGAAATTTTCTTCCTCTACCATTAAGTAAATAAAAAAGTACTATTACAGTCTGCCTTTTTCTTATAACCGCTGGTTATTAAGCATTTATGATAATTTTGTATATTTTTTTGTCTGGAAGTAATAAATTTTAGAAACACCAAAGAAATTGCTGGCCTGCTTTTTTAATAAAGCAAGATTGTAAATAATGTTTTATATACAATCAGTGTGCGAGAGTTTCAAAACAACCGCTAACATATTTAGGATTAATATTGCCTTGCAAGAATATTATTTGCTTACTTTTTTCTGTTCGAGAAAATGAATGTAAGAAGCAGTCATTTAAGATAATGGGCTTGTGCTGTTTTAAGGTCATGCCAAATACAGCATGGCCCAAAGACATCATGTTTTTTCAGATTATGAAATGTGTATTATGGAAATTTTTTTAAAATGAGTATTGGAAATGACCACCGCTTTCGGCTTCGCAATGATGGAGTGTCTACAACATTTCTTCAGTTAAACGATGTGTCGGACTTGTTCGCATATACTCGCGCCTTCACCAAAGAAATTAATCGGGAGCTGACAAATCTGGGGATCGCTCTGGCTAATTAAAGTCCCCGGCTCTGGAGAGCGAATATTCCAAATTCCTCCAATACAGAGGTGAAAAGGTTAAATTTGTGATTTTTGCCTAAACCGTCCATAAAATGCATTTTCTTTCGTTGTTTTATTAAAATATTTTTCTGCCTAAATTGTAAACTTTTCAAATGCCTGGGGTCAAAAATTAACCAATATTAACAATTTCCGTGCAATTAAGAAGCAAATGTTTTAATTTTTTTTAAACACTGTTAATATAAGATATTATAATGTAGTACAATTTTAAATATAAATTGTAAATAAATAATTAAGACGAACAAGTAAAATAAAATGAGTATAAAATTTACTATTAATTAAAAATCTTTTATAGAATTTGAATTAAAACGCATTTGCAATTCACTATTTTTTTATAATCAAATAAATATTATCATTGGAATTCGGCGAATAAATGCTTCAAATTTGAGTTCTTGGAATCTGGAATACAATAAAACTTCCCTAACTCGTTTTTTTCTCGAATCGAGTTTTTCGTAAATTTCGAAAGATCATCTTTCAACACATGATTAGTAAAAAAAATTGACGCGATCCGACTAAAACAACAAAAGGCAGTTCAAAAAAGTTTCGCGAATACAAAACTTTAACTTTTTTTAAAGTTTTTTCTCTCTCCTGAAAAGTTAGGAAAACGTTACTTATGGTATTTCTATACTAAGGTATCGATATGTATGTATATTAATCAACAGATTACCCTAAAAAAATATTGCTGCTGTTCTTCGTCTTTTATTAACTTGATACCTTTTTCTGCACCGTCTTTTACAATTTTAAGGTTTTCTACAATATGTTTGTAATTCTGTAATGTTCCATTTATGTCCAAGTTTTGGGATCTACTTCTAAGAATTTCTTTGAACTGTTAAAACGCGTAAATACATTTTTGCTCTTCTAAAACTAAATATTGCATCATCTCTACTGAAGTTCTGCACGTGGTTTTGGTTTAGTACAAGTTTCTTTGGAACACTTTTTTTTGAATAGATTTCAGAATTATCAATACCCATTTCCTTCACTAATTTAGCTTTAATTTCAGCTCTTAATCTGCGATCAAATAACGCAGATCCACATTCAAACACAAACACATTCCTCGCTTAAATAATATAAATGGTTAATAATTTTTAAAATGGCTTTTTGTGCAAAGTTTTCGTTATCTACTTTATAGTCATCTAATTTACGTAAAAATTTGAAGTTGTTCAATGAAACTAATATTGCGTTTCATACGTCGAGTCAAAAAAGATAATAGCATTTTATTATAAAAGCGGCTGATTCCATTAACACTTTGCATTCAGAATTACTGAGTTCAGAAAACTGATTGCGGAATGATAATATTTTTAGGCAGTATGTGGCTATATATGTACACCCATTTACCTAAATGAAACGCCCCAGGCTTGCAAAAAGAAACACCTCTACGTGGAGTTCTTTCCAAAAATATTACAATGAGCTCCATGATTTATAGTTATCTCTCGGTAATATTTCCATTATCTTTTTGTTACAAAAATTTTAATTTCATGCCAAGACTTTGAATTTTTTGAATAAAATAATATCAGGACTTTCGTTTCGATAAACTCCGCTGCGGTAACTATTTTAAAATTATGATGCCGACAACCCCCTATAAAATATCACGCTTAAATCTTTTTTCTAGCAGGGAACATGAACCCTTGAATCGCCCAGTGTTTGATGATATATAATCGAATACAAATGTCTGAGTTGTGTCTAAAATATTGTAATCATACCAGGTTTCGAAAACAGCGGCTGATATTTCAAGCCCTGTTCGAGAAGGAATATCGGGCATATTTAAAACTTGTTAGGTACTGTAGCTACCACAGATAAACGATCTTCTGTTTTCCCGGTTATGTTAATTAAAAGCTTAGCGTCCTAATGAATTGATAATGGCTTGTCGATATTTCTAAACTTGTTTATCATATTATTATTAAGTTCTTCTCTTAAAACCTCTCGATGATGACGCATAGATGTGCGGTTTATCACATATTCTTTTGGGCATCTAAAACAGTAACCCTTATATGCACGACTTCCCTACTACTAAGTTTAACCTTGTCAAAGACTGCAGCAAGTCTGGGCGTTAAAATATCTTTGCGAGCTCTTTTCACTTTTGGTATTAGTAAAGATTGTGATATTTCTTCGAGCTCAGCTCTTTAGAATAATTTACATCTGTAAAAAACTATTATTTTCATACCTACAATAAAACGAATTTTTTAGCATTACCCTGCAATGTAACTGTAATAACCCGAATTAAATAAAACACGAACCGCTGTTGTTTACTTGATGGCTGATGATGATTGATCAATGATTAATCATCCAGGCACAGTTTGCTTCATTCAGCGTAACATTATTTTTCTTTAAAACATTCAAAGCACTTTTCAATGCCACATCATGGTCTTCATCATCTCTTCCAAATATAATGATGTCATCGATATAGTTAAGGGCATTTCAACATATTGCAAGCATCCTTTCCATAATTTTTTGAAAAATTTCGGGAGGAGAATTCAATCCAAATATTAATCGTTTATATGTGAACAATCCGTAATGCATTCGGACTGGGGTAATCGTGTGGTCTATAGACAAGGTTGCCCTAATACCGCCCACTTTTGGAAAGGCTCTCTTTCCTGAATACGGCATCCAATCCCCGTTTTAAAATATTTAGCTTAAGTGCCTTTTCCTTGCCCAAGATTGATTGGCCGTCATTCTTGATAACATAATAATAATAACATGATATAATTTCATTGCGGGTAACCCTGTATATTGGAGCGTCAAAGACGACAACAATGTCCAGCGGACATTCGGCTGCATATGCTTTAAATTTGTTTGCAGAAGGTGGGCGAACATTCCATATAACCACATCTGAATCTTGTAAAACAGTGCAATCTTTTTCCGCCAATAGATTGAAGCGATAACCAGAGTCTATCACCATCGATATCTCCTTTTCACCAATAGAACAACATACTGGAGTAAACTTCAGCAACGGAACGAACATTAAACTTCAGCAACGGAACAAAGGGTCGCTTCTTTTTTTAAGAACCGTTGTCAGCGGTCTCAATTCTCCATTCAAAAGAATTCGATAAGTCGCCTTTTCTCCCGCATCTGCTGCACTCATCTAGCGAATATGGCTGGACATCATTCATACGATAAATCTTATTTACATATTTCTTCCTGTTCAGTGGACATTAGTATACTCCGAGAAGTTTTATTTATCTGCTCATACAGCTGACATGCTTCTATAATTTCTAGCAGGCTCTGTTCCTTCTCCAACAGTATTTTCTTCAAATTAAGCTGGGTCCATGAATCTGTTATCCTATCTGGTATAGAAATATCCTCTATCTCCTTTTTAGTACTGCCAAAAGAACATTTTGTCACTTGTTGACGCAGTCGAAGCAAGAACTTGTTGAAATCTCCCTCAGCCGCAAGTATATTTCGGAACAAATGCCTTTCGAATGTTGTATTCCTTTTGGGTGAGAAATATTCATTCAACTTCTCGACCAGCATCATACTCCTTTAACTAGAGCACAAGGAATGTTAAACATTGCATCTTGCAATCGGGGTCCACCTAAATGTAGTAGTTATTCTTTCTCTTCACATCATCGACAATTTCCTCTGCAGCCAAATAAAGTTAAAGCGTTTTTCCCACTCATGGTGTAGCAATAATTTTTATATTGACTCCCAAAGGAAGGGCCTAATTACTTCCGCCATTGCGTCACAATATTACTACAATAAAATTTACCTAATCAATATAAATTCAAATTACGGTCTTCGTTACACCGCCCATTCTGTGCAATAAAAAACTTTTTTTTATTCTAAACCTATTTCTATTATCTACATACATACGTATATGTATACATTTATTTACAGATGCCATTATCACAAAACATTTACAAATTGAGATCTAGATAGTTGGGAACTCATCTCTACCAACTTAAAATTGTTCTGAATTTCATCTTCATAAGCGCTGAAAATGGTGAGAAAATTTCCAGTTAATATCTAACCCGTTACATATCGTGAAATATCACATTTAAAGTTTACTACAGTTCTTAATGGAACGATGATACAGAACCAATTTTACTTTAAAATTTTTAGTTTCTTTAAGTACATACATATGTATGTGTGACTTGCTAAATCCGTTAAAAGCAAATATGTATGTAAATAAAAAGTTATTGTATAAAGTAGCAAAAAATGTACATACTTATTGGCTAATTTAAAATTCTAATAAAATTATTAATTAAAAAGGTTAACGCTTGAAAGGAAACTTTTAACTGAATATTATATACATACATAAGTATGTAAGTATGTAGTTAAGAGTTGGCATTACTAATTTCAAAATAGTCTTAAACGACTTGGCAACTGGCTCATCCCATAGCATAATACTTACCGCCTTCCATGGGATGTTGCGTAATTTTAAATCAAATAAAATTGTGAGGATAGTATTATTTTGGTGTTTGTTAGATGATTTGGTGGGCCGTTTCGCTATGTTTGTGTTCGCTTTTATCTTCAGTTATGTACTCATATGGAAAATGGTGATGGTTGTTTGAATAAAAATCTTTAAAAATAGGGAATTAGACGTTTTAATGAAAATTTAGCCTTCTCCTTAGGCATATGTACATACTTATGTATTTATGTGCATACATATATATACATATATGTATAGTATATGTATGTAGTTCAAAACGAGACAAGCAAATTCTTGAATGTTTGCTTCTTGTTCCTTAAAGGCGAGTGTTTGCAAAAGTGTTTTCTTTTATTTACACACTATGAATTGAAATTAAGTCCAACTATGGATGAACCAGGGGGGTTACTCGGTATTGCGATGCGAAAGCAAATTCGATGCGAAAGGTAAATGCGTTAAGAGTATAATTTGGTACTCTCTAACTCTTTCGCAAGCACTTTTGCCATATTTGATTTAATGTATGCAACACTGACTAACATTGATATTATGAACTGTAAAAATAAGAAAAATAAATTACATTTCAAAACAAACCTGAGGCTTTTGTGAGTTATTTTATAAATATTATAAGCAAAACTGTGAGAAAAAAAGAAATTAGTGCAAAATAAAACTGTGATGGATTCCGTAGCGATATGGATGGCAGCCGAAAACGAACCTGTTGCACGAATTACAAGAAGAATCTTAAGAAGTAGGTGCGAGTATATCGCATTAAGTGACCGCATGTAAGAATCAAATAATTTGTTGTGTAAAATGTTGTAAAGAATTTGTTTTTTTTTTTAGTTTTGTACAAAGTTTTCGTCTTAATAAAGACGCGTTTGTTTATGTTTTAAATAGTATACAACATTAGGTGAAAGTTGCAAAGCGATCGACGTCGATTCCAAATATGATAAAATTAGGCGCTGCATTAAAATTACTTGGACAAGGCGGATACCAACACCAAATTGGGCAAGACCATTTTTTAGGGTTATCTCAACAATCAATGTCTCCTTGCTTAATAGAAGTCTGCACGGCGATTGGGAAAATACTGTGTGAAAAGCATATAAGTTTTGGTATGTCCGCGGAAAAAGAGCAAGATGCAAAAAGAACCTTTTACCACACATGTGGCATTCCTCGTGTGATTGGTGCAGTAGATGCCACTCATATCCAAATGGTTAGACCGGTTAGAAGTGAACATTTATACTTTAACCGAAAATTGAAACACGTATGAATCCTATGGTTGTGCGTGACTATTTTTATATATGTATGTTATTTCTTTAATTTAATTTTGATTGTACTTCTTCCGATATGTGATCACCAAATATTCATAAGATTTGTTGTTTCCCGATACGGTGGTGCATGTCATGATTCACTATGTGGAGCCTTTCTAGCACAAAGCAAAAGCTTAAAGAACATTTTAAATGAGGAGAAACGGGCTTTTGGATTATTGGTAAATTATTTCAAATATTTAATAGAAACATATTTATTGAATTTTCTCAAAGGCGATTCAGGTTATCCTTTGGAACCCTGGCTGCTAACCCCGTATAGAAACGCCAGAGAAAACTCTGCCGGATCATACTTTAATGACAGATTTAGCAAAGGGCACTCCACAATTGAAAGAGTTTTTGGTATTTTAAAGAGTAGATTTCGATGTCTATTAGTAGCTAGGGAATTACATTACTCATCAGAAAGAGTGGTTGCTGTGCTCTTCATAATATTTGCTCAGACTTCAACGCACCACTATTCGAGGTATCTGAAAGGGACATCTCTGGCGAAAATGAGTTTGTAGTTCATGACAATGAGGTCAGTAATAATCATTTGCATATTGAGGCACAAATACGCAATGAAATTAAAAACAATTTGAGTTTCAGATCATAAAATTCGACTTATATATTTATGTACCTACATGTTTTTCTTCCTTTGCGTTTGCTCTTTGGCTATCGCAAGTATTTGTGTGTATAAAATATTTTTGACATGCGCTAACGTATTATAGAGTGCGGTGCTACCAGACTTGCGAAAGAGAAAAATAATAGATGCAAAAGCCAAACGTATAATCGCATTAAAGAGTAACAATTGTTAATTTTTGCTCAGATTTGCTTTCGCATCAAAATAGAGAGTAACCCCCCAGCTGACAGTGTTGGAATATGTCGGCCTCCAGTTTTGTTGAATAAAAATAAGACAATAAAATGAACAAATCCTGGAGACGTCACCATTGTTGATAAAAGAGTTGTTGATTCTATCTGTAATAAGCTGAGAAATAGAACAAAACAAACAACTTTATTCAGGCTAATAAATTGACCAACCAATATTGAAGTATTGAAGTGTCGGAACAGAATTCAGTATATATATAGGGTGTTTTTTATTGAGGTATAGAACTTTAAGTTGGCATCACTTTTTTAACTGGCGGCCATTTTGTCAGCTGTCAAGTGATTAATATTTAGTTTGGTTTGCCATTTCATCATGAACAGGTTGACAAAAGAACAACGCTTGCAAATCGTGCAAATTTATTTCGAAAATAATGGTTCAGTTCGCGAAGTTTACCGCAAGCTCCGTCCATTTTATGGTCATCAGAGCAATTAATTCGGTTAACCATGGATCGTTTTCGCACTACGTTTACTCTATGTGATAATACGCATTCGCAGAGACGTCGAACAGTGCGCACCGAAGACCAATTGCCGCTGTAGAGCAAAGTGTTGAAGAGGACCCGAATGAACCGATTCGCCACCGTGCACAGCAATTGGAGCTTTGTCCATCAACTTTTGTCCATCAAAAATTGGACCTGTAGAATTGGCTTTATTCGAGCCAGCCGCGGCGGCCACATGCCCGAAATCATATTTAAACATTAATGGCATAAAATTATCCTTCCAATAAAGCCAAATTGATGGACATTAAAACGATTTTCTTGTGTTTTATTTCAATTCGAAGTTCTATACCTCTAAAAAAAAACACCCTGTATTTTGTTAAAAGCGCGATTATTCGAATGTAAAACTCGACAAAAATAAGAAGAAATGACAAAATAAAAAGAATGGCCTCAGAAGGCAATATTTAAGAAACCATTTGGATTGTACTTAACTCTTTTAAATCTTTAATTATATCATTAATAAATTACCATTTCCAAATACTCTTCTCATTATGCAACTTGAAACCAGCAGCTGGAACAATCATTTACTATATTTTAATATTTAATAATAATTTAAGTATGTACCTACAATTATTCTGTAGTGTTAAACGGAAACTGTTTCTATAAGCACAAAATAAACAGTTTTATACCCCTCAACTTTTATATATGGCTAATACAGATATACATACATACATATGTACATACATACAGTTTGTAAAAAAAATGCTTTCAAAGCTAAAATTTTTAAGGAATTACACATTAAATAAAGAACAACAACAAATTTCATTTTGTTTTTGCATATAACTGTATAATTATTTTGCATCTTGTCGACAGGAGGGCGGCGGAATTTTGAGTAATAAACGCATACATTACAGCAACAACACTGCAGAACAATTTTTATCTACTTTGAATGGTGTAGAAAAATGTTTTCAAAAAGGCAAAAGCTACAAAAATTTTTTTTTTCACATGTATGTTTTTTTACTGATGACATTGCAAATGAATAATAGCAGATATGTAGTATGTAGGTAACATTTACTGATCAAATCAACTAAGGGGAAGAGGGTCTCTCAAAAACAAAAACCTAATAATATAATTTATAAAAGAAGAGTGGGAAAAATATCTACAGAATACGATGTACAAAAAATTATTAGCTTCATGGGTAGACGTCTGGAAGCTGTAGTTGATACTCAAGGTGGGCACACAAAGTTCTAGCATTAGTTATGTTAGCATATCAACCCCCACCAAAACCCCGAAGACTGCAACAAACAACAACAAAATAACGGTCATCAACAAACTTATTTTGTACTTTTTATATTGTTACTAATGTTTTCCATTGAATTTTAACGGCACTAATAATTGAAAGTCAGCAGATCGAAATATTGTATTTGTATCGCTAACACAATTTTGATAATATAATTTTCTTATTAAATTTAGCAATATAAAATGTTGCAATAATACTTAGTTCCTGTTCTTATACCCACGTACATACATACATATGTACATTTTGATTCTTTCATTGTAAACATTTTAAAAGTAAAACAAACATACTTATGTACAAATTTGATTTCTCAGCACTTTAAACAATTTTTAAACGACATTTATTTGACTCATTTATTTTTACCTTTATTTTACAAAATTAATAAGTTACTTAAGAGAAATAAAATTATTATTGATGTAACAGTGTTTCTCTCTACACAAAATACAACTCAGGCAAAATGTTGTATTTAACAATTTAGAACACATTTAACCGCACTTATGTAGTACAATTTTGATAGCATTTATTTTACGAATTACAAACTGAAATATTTTTTAAATTGCGATTATTGTTTTCTTATTACAACTAATTTTGTTATATTTTTATTGAAATATGCTTAGAAACATCTAAAATACTGTGAATTGAAAAAAATATAATATAATTATAAACTATCTTAAGACATACATATGTACATACATGCATACATATGTATGTATTTGGCTGGACAAATAATTTTTTCTAGGAAAATTAAGAGATTAGCAATGAAACTATGAAAAGAATATGGGCAAAACACAGTAGTTCACAAAAGCCTGAGTAGAAAGTAATATTCCAAATAATAAATACTTGGTTACCCCAATTCATAACTACTGACTATAGGACTGGAAGAGCAAAAATTAGAGACATAGAGAAATATGAAAAACTCTTAGAAGACACTAGAGAAACTATTTGAACACAATTTGACATTAACAGTCCACTACATATAATATTAACCTATTCAATCAACGAAATTAAAGCCACAATAGCTCGACTGAAAGTGATCCATGGGAGCTCTGAACACCATTACCATGAAATAGCACTAAACAAATTTTGCTTTTCCACTATATTGGGCAAACGCCATCGCAATTAACTGTTTTATATTATCTGACAACGAATTATACACTATAAAGAATCTTTTTAACATACATACTTATGTAGAAGAATTTCATTTTCTTAAGTTCATGAAGCTTTGGAGTTTGCAATTGCCAAAGTACCCAATGATAGTAGTTTCTTTATTTATATTAAAAAACAGGTGCCCTACAAAATGCAGAAAACGAGCCTAGACTGCTCAGATTAACACTCGATTGACTTAACAAGCTTTTTGACACGCAGCTCCATATTAAAAAGTAATGAAGTAATGACTTGAGTATTGGTCCATAAATACATTTATTATCTCTTTAATGAAAATTTATTACACAATATGAGTAAAAGTTATACCTATATGAATCGTTTTAAAACCTGATCGAATTTCAAATCTTTACAAAATGAGAAAAGAAATTAACATATTCTTTTTTAAATTTTGATAATTTGGCAATTTCATACATTCATACATATGTACATATGTATTTGTGTAAAGGGCATTTAAGTAATTAGCTTCTCTAATGACTCTTTTCTAGTGGCATTTTGAGTTGTCCGTAAGTGAGACTGAAAAGTACTAGAAGTAGTGAGGCGTCTGTTTATTAACACGCTAATTCTTTTTTTAATAAACGTTTTCGCTGGGTACATAAAAATTATCTTGTACATATCTACATATATCTATATAGTTATGGAATTGAATTATAGTTAGTTATAAAGGGTGTTTGTTATAGAGGTATTATGTTAGGTATATAATTCGTTTTTAACAGGCGGTAAATTTACTTTGAAACAAGATTGCCGTTGATACAGATTTTCATAAGCGAATCTTGTTTAGCGATGAAGCTCAGTTTTGTTTAAATGGATACGTCAATAAACAAAACTGCCTTATTTGGAGTGATTATATAATCCTCAAGTGCTGGTTGAGACACCGTTACATAGAGAAAAGCTGACTGTTTGGTGTGCTTTATGGGCTGGTGGAATCATTGGTCGGTACTGCTTTAAAAACCATGCTGGCCAGAATGTTACAATCATGACTTCTAACTTTTCGTTCATCAATTGAAAAAAAGCATGAGCTGTGGTTTCAACAAAACGCCGCAACATGTCACACAACTCGTGCCACATTTGATTTATTGAAGGAAACGAACTTTTCGTACATGTGAATTGACCTCCAAGATCGGCGATTTGACGCCGTTGGACTATTTTCTGTGAAGTCGCTACGAAAGAGTACGCCGAAAATCCCGAAACGATTGAGCACTTGGAAGACATTATTCGAAGCATTATTGCCGATATACGGCAACAAATGTTGGAAAAAGTCATCGAAAATTGTATCCATATTAGACTACATACGTCCAAGCCAGCAGTGGCGGTCATATTTAAATTATTATGCCAAAAGGTTCTCTTTCCAATAAAGGAAATTTTATGCCAATTTAAAAAATTCATCTTTGTTTTATTCAATTTCAAAGTTCCATAACTCTTTTACAAAACAAGAACCTTATATAAATAAATTCTTGTTGAGCCCTTAGGGCACAATGTTTTCTATTTTTTCTTTATTAATGAAAAGTTCCTAATCAGCCATATTTGAGCAAAATTAAATTCCTTTTGGTGTACTTAAAAGTATGCTGCACGATATGTACGACGCTAAGCAAAGCAAAGCAAAGTATTATTTTGCAATAAAAACAAAGTTATTTTTAAATAAGAATGTTAAGGTTCTCGTTTACTTGGTCCGGTGGAATCACGTACTATGTCGGAGGCAATGTTGCAGCCTTGTTTTTTCTAAATTGAAATATATGTACATATATTCTTAATTAATATATCAGAAATATTCATTCAATATACCTACATATACACATATGTATATAATTCTGTTAGCTGGCAGTCAAATGAGGCTGAGGAGCGGAATATTTTGCTTTCTGTGATGTTCTTACATTTAAGTAGTTTTTTCTTTTTCTATTTTTTCCCACACACATTCAAAGCCACTATTTATTTAGGATTTGGTATAGAATCCAATTTTTAAAGCGAAATCTTTTCGGCTTTCCTCCGATACATGGTTTTGGTATCCAGGTATGGAATCATACTTTCTTCAACTGTATAATATATGTACATAAAAACTTGATCTATCACAGGAGGCCGATGACAGCTTGCTGTTGTTCGCATGTAAGTTTTTCTGTATTGGAAATTCATTACATTCTATACTTACAGTCTTGGATTGTCGCTAAGAAATACTCTTTTGGAAGGGAATTTATCGTTCTTCCTCTTCTTCTTTTGGCGCTACACTCCGTGGTGAACCTGGGCCTCAACCAACAAAGTTTTCCAGCTGGCACGGTCTTTAGCCAGCGTTCTCCAATTGTGCACACCAAGTTGGTTGAGGTCCCTCTCCACTTGTGTGCGCCATCGGTTCCGTGGGCGTCCTCTACTGCGTTGTCCCACAGGTTCGGAATCGAAGAATTTATTGTTACCAGATAATAAACTTCCTGGCAAATATCATTCTTCGTTACTATCAGTGTCCTATTTTTTTAAAATGTTGCTTTGGTCTGCTACATTTTGTACAAAGTGTTTATGGAGACACAATTGGATTTATGCCAACGTCTTATAAATTGTTTCTTTTGTATTGTAAACGCCGTACCGCTGAATTCACACGTTGCCCGATCGCTCTGCTCGGAAGGTGGCTTAGCGCTAATTAAGTGCTTTCCAAGCTCTATTCGTAAAAAATATTCCAATCAGACGCTTTTACAGTATTTAGCGGCTATATATAAAAACATCTCATATAAGAACAAAATGCTTATAAGAAACATTTTCAAGAATACCATATCTTTTTAGTGATTTTTCTAACAAAAAAGGCTTCATATAAGAAAAACGCTTATAAAAAACAAACTGATAGAAGAACATTTTTCTTAAACACAAAAACCACAAAATGTATAGCAAAAGAATTTATATAAGAAACTTCCAACGGCAACGTACAAAATACTATACAAATAGTAAAAAATGAATTACATGTATTTGTTACATAATATTTTTTCCAAATAGAAGTTGTTTATTTTTTTATATTTATTTACTAAAGGGGTTAATAAAATAAAAATTAACTTCCAATCATGATTTGTTTTATTTTTCTATTTACATACATACGTAGTATATTCATTTAAGAATCAAATGTCTTATGGCTATAGCTATTTATATAAGAAATAAGTTTCTTCCATAAAATAATTGTATATAAGAAAGAAACGCTTATAAGAAACTTTTTCGTGGATTTTTTAAGTTTCTTATATCCGATAAATACTGTATTGCATAAATAATTACATACTTGCTGTTAACAAAGTTAATATATGTATCTGTATATAAGTACAGACATATATATGCTGAGGAGGTTTCTCACCGGCAGCACTATAGAGCAATTCGGTATTTCTTGAATTGTTGTCTATAGACCACTGAAATGTTCGATGGCAAGTGATACTTATGGGCAATGTGAATTTACGTTCGTGGTACGCGAGCTAAATTAAAAAGGATGATGACTTTATCACTTCAACTTCAACAAAAGCTCAAAATTTTTAAAAATGAGCTCAATACTTACATATATATATGTATTTACGATTCTGCATCGATCGCCACTACAGCATCATGCGTGAAACTAATTTAACTGCGTGCCAGTGGTGTCAGAAATTTTGAGTCAATACTCATTATTTGTAAAAATCTAAATCTTCAAAATATATTTTTTTTTGCAAATTTTGTACTACTTGTAATTAAAGCAATTGATATTAGTTATATATGTATGTGTATGTAAGCCAAAATATGTAAGTATGTATAACAAAACATAAATACAGAAAATTCCAGAAAACAAGTTCTATTAACCGCATATGTATGCGCCCCTGTATTATTTAAATTAGTTATGTCCACATACACCTAAATATACATTCCTACATATTTAAAGTTGTGTTAAATTCTATTTGTTTACTTTTGCCTTGAATGTTTAAGCTGTAACGCGATTCACATAACCGAGTTCGAATCTTTTATAAAAAAAAAAACAATTCTTTATTTTTTTTATTATTTCAAAAAACAAGTTTATTTTATTACGATAAGACAATCGGTGTTAATGGAGAAACTAAGACTAAACTTTACAATTATTAATTGCTTTTACCATACTCCTTATTTCCGATCTATTGCATTAGCATAATTCTGATTGGTTCAATAAATGGCCAACTTGCAATTTATTAATAAAAAATTCTTTTTAGTCTGAATGTCTGAAGTTAAATTGGAGCGGAAGTGCAGTTAAAATTAAAGAATTTATGAAATTATTTTATTTGTCAATAATTCGTGGAATTGTTTAATATTTTTATGTTTTACTTTGGGAACGGAAATGCATTTATTGTTGATTTTGCTGATGCAATAGATTTACAGTTTCAGCATTTACCTATTGTTTTTAAAAATTCTTCAATTTTGTCTGGTTTTGAATATTTAGTAGGGTTCGCATATATAACTCGCGTACAAAATTACTTACATACAACCATATATATATGTATGTACATGCACATGTATGAATATGATTTGCTGAATGTCTCATTTTTATCATTTGTGACGATCTACGCAAATTCATAGTTCTTTGTTTTTTGAATTATTGATCTGTTCATTCGACTTATTGTGCCTCGGTTCAATCCTTTCGTTTTAGGTTATGTTGTTTGATTTTTAGGTCATGTTCTTTTGTTTCAAATAAGGTTTTGTGTGCTAGTAAGAGGTGCTTGAGCTACTTTTTTCGCGGAAGCAATTATGCTTACATAAGTACATACTACATACATACATATCGAGCCTTTTTTTACTAATACCGTAGTAATTCAAAAAATCGCGAACTGAGAAAAATGCATTTCATTTCATTATTGCAAATAAATATTGTTGGAAATAGCTCTAGAGGCAATAAAGACATTTTTAGCTGTAGAATCTGAACCGTTAGAGATGGAACCATCATCTTTTTTTCTCTAGATAGATATTTCCCCAAAGATCATTTCTGCAGCTGGGTAAATTCAAATTTTGAGTTACTCCGGTATTGCACCAAAGGCTCGATATGTACATACATGCATATAACCAAAGTGAAAAGATATCACCGTTTTCATTACTTTCTTGCGTCTTTTGGTTTCATCGACTTTTTTGTTTAAAGAACTATTCTGATAAAATGAAATAAGAATTATTTCGTACTGCTATTAGAAAGTGATTGATTGAACGAACGGATCAGTCTCTGAACAAAAGTGACTAGCAACTAAAACGAATCACGTTGCACAGATCTAGTGTTTATCATTTTCAAGAGTTGTAATTTGTTTCTTTGTCTTCACATATGTATATGTATGTATGTATATTGTTGTGGCAGCTTCAAAGTACTACTGAGCTTAGTTTTTAAGAGGAAAACACAGCACATTATACATACATACATATGTAGTTCCTTTCATTAAATGTGTGCAATGGCCTATACAAATATTTTACCGATTCCACGAAACGACTCTCACAAATTTTTTAAAGTCGGTTAATGTTTACCTGTGCTAAAGTTACTCCTGTTGCTTTGTAATGCAACGTGCTCCTCAATGCAGCCGTTCAAACTTTAACAGTTTATGTCATTCCTAACGTCATTAGTGCTGTGCAGAGTTTATCCAACAGTCCTGCGTAATATTCGACGATAGTCTTTTTAATCCGTTTTAAATTATTCGGTGTGAATATTGGACCCCTAGACATAATCTTTCTCCAATTATGGACGGGTGAATACTTACATATGTATGTATGTAGATGTTTAACTAACCATTGGTTGTTAAGGATTAAGAATGTTTAAAAGCATTTCTCTGAGCGTTACAAAATATTGCCAGTAGATTATTACAAATGGTCGCCCATTTTGTCAGCTGTAAACATGAATAGATTGACGCACGATTGAACAACGCTTTCAAATTGCGAAAGTTTATTTTGAAAATCATGGTTCTGTTCGAAATACGTACAACATTACCCGCATTATTGCCAATATACGCGCTGGTCATATGCCAGAAGACATATTTCAATTATAGTTCCAAAAGATTATCTTTAATAAAATAAATTTCATGACAATTTAAAAAATTCACCTTTGTTTTAATCCACTTCAAAGCTCTACACCTTTATAAGAACACTCTTTACTTGCTTGAAACGTAAAATATTTATTTAGTAAAAATAGTCGACAATTTTTAAGCTGCAAAAAACGGAAGTGGGATTGGCTATTTTAATAATTTACAATGTATGATATATTCAAGCGCTCAAATTCTGTTGACACAACCACTTTTTGAAAAGAATTTTAATTTTATCTCAACCATGTTGTAAGGTCAAAAGCCTGCTTCCAAAATTCCGTTTTCAAGAATTTTAATTTCTGGTTTTTTCCCTTTTTTAAAATATATACATACATATAAAAATTAAGGTCCATTAAAAATTTCGTCTGCAAATAGGAGAATTATGCGCGTCTTACAATAATAAGAAACGAAATTGAACAAAAGCCATCATAATTTTTCTAGTTAATAAAAATTAATATTTAATTTACATATAAAAACCATTTTCAAACAGCTTTTAACTTTTTATCATTTTTATGTTCTAGGACTTTTACGCAAACTTTGACATTTGCTTAATTGTGGTCATGATAACGTTATAATTTTTACAACAAGCACAAAATAACTGTTTTAAAACAACAATTCACTGTTATTACAAGCAGTTTGCAAATGAAGGTCTCAGGTTGGTTTGCTACTTTTGGTGTCGGCTACGGTATAGTAACCAAAAGTACAGACATAATGACCGGGTCATTACAAGTGTAACGAGTAGAAAACGAAAAACCATTAACATGGTCCTAAATGTCACAAAAATTGACAAAGTATCGTGTCAGCAGCAAGCAAGCAATTAAACAAGTTGTATGTAGATAGACAGCAGTGTGGGAGTAATTTGTGAAATATATGTATGTATGTATGTATTATGTTGGAATTGTGTGTTGCTATGACTTGAAAAAAATGTTAAGAAACATTCTATGTTTTAATTTGATTTTAAAAATTTTGCTTTAAAAAAGGAACTTTATATACTTAAATAGTTTTGTATTTGTAGAGCAAATCTACCCTAGCACTGCTGGCGGAGTAAGTTGGTTAAATTATAAGAAGAGTTTAAGTACTCATTTTAGGGAAAATACTGATTTAAAAACGTCTGAACGCCATTTTAGCAAGAACTTTAAACAAGCCGTAAAATTTGCTGCTAGTAATCACATAAAACACATTTAAATAATAGAAATTATTTTCCAGAAATCGAAAAACTTCTGTCATAAAAAAGGAAGAGTACGAAGAGAGTGGCAGCTTCAAAATCTGCTTGCAACATTTAAAACATTCGCAGTCCGTTCAAAAACCAGTCAATTTTTTTTCAAACATATTTATTTTTTTATCAATTTCTATTTTGTTTGCCTAAAAGTAGCCCCCCGCAGATATCTATCTATATATATAAAAATGGTGTAAAAAATTTATAGTAATTCATAAAATGAGAACGGCTGGGCCGATTTCTGTAAAATTTTTTGCAAGTTGTTCGTACTTTCGAGGGAAAGGTTTTTGCGGAAGAAATTTTTTTTTGTGGAAAATCTGTCCGGAAAAGTCGGGAAATTGGAAAATTCGAAAATCGAGTTTTTGTATGAAATTTTGTGTGAAATTATTCCTTAAGGCTTTCCAAATCAAAAAAATAGTTCTTAGTGTAAATCATGAAAAATTGCGGAAAATGCGAAATGCGGAAAATTGGAAAAATCGAAAATTGATTTTTTGTATGAAATTTTGTATGCAAAGTTCAAAGTTAATCAAATCGCTCTCTACTGAGTCCTTTCAAATAAATCACATTGAAAATTTAAATATTTGTGTTGTATTATTACTCTAAAGTTTTCTGAAGGCTTAAAATTGGGGCGAGGCGAAGTTCGCCGGGTCCGCTAGTTTGTAATACATGTGCACCAGCGTTTTTTTTTTCCAATCATCGAAGCAGTTCCAATATAAACAATTTGATAAATTCTGCCTATTCAATATTGGGAACAAAAACAAGTCGCTGGAGGCTTGAGGCATGAACTGGTTTTTTTGGTTAAAGCTCCGCAAATTTTAATGCAAATTTCCCAAAAAGTTGCGTGGCATGAGCCAACCGATATGCCGACATTATCAATAACTTCTATAAAAATGATTCGACGACTCTCCCTGGCAATTTTTTTTACTTTCCCAAAATTGCCACCACTTTTTCTGATTTAGAGCCTATTCCCTGTATGTCACTGTTAACATTTCAAGTGCTTTTGAACACTTAAATCCCCTTTTAAATGTAACTCTATGCAAATTGATTGATGCATTGCCAAACCCTTCTTACATCTACGTCTCTCACAAGCAAACTAAACATGCCAAATGGCTGAAACTGTGAATATATGCTCGAGGCAAGTGTATCAATGTAGAAACAATAATCGAATGGACGTAGAGCCGCTAAGTTTAAAAATTCATCTTATTTTTCCAACTTTGCAATGAACACAGCATACACAAATTGTACATACATACATATGTATGTATAATGTTTGGCGAAAAATAAAAAAAAATACATTTCTATCTAGACCGAAGAAAAAGTACGGCCTGTTACGTCCCAGAGGAGGAAGCCTATAAAAACTAGTAAATAATTACACCCAGCATAACATCATTTCCTCCCATCAGCTCCTACTCCTGAAATCCTTTCGATTAGTTAACTTTGTTCCAGTACTTGAAATAGCCAAAGTCACGTGCATATATTTCTTTCTCTCAACATTAAAAAAGCTGTGCAGATTTTTCAATTTGAATGACAATTTTTTATAAGTACTATTACAGTGTACCTTATTCAGTCTGCTAAGAGTGTTAAAATTTCCACTTTGTACGTTTTATAATAAAAAATTCTAAAAGTTCTCTGCTGAAAACTTGAGCCTAATCGGACAACGTTTTCTGGACGCGCGTCAAGGTTAAAGGTCAGATATTTGCATATTTCATAGTTGATATGAAATAAAGTTGGGAAACTATTTTACAAAAACATCTGGATTCTGTAGGCTTTTAATAAACATGACAGTCAAATAGTTTTGGGAATTAACCCTCAAATCTCCTTTGGGTCAAAGTGACCCACAACATATTTTATTACAAAAATGTTTAATACATGTACATTAGAGTGGACAATATTTATATGGAATTATTTTTGTTTTTTGCAGGAGGTGGTTCGCCCCCTAATTTTTTTCTTTTGGGCACAAATAACATATTTCCAAAACTGTAGACTGTTTGGTCAACGTTAAGGCGTGGCACATGCGCCCTCAAGTTGACAAGAAGGGATTTTGCACAATTTAATAAGAAAAAAGTTATAACTTCATTATTATTTATCAAAATTTATGTTAAGTATCGATATTATATTTAATTTTGACTATTATTTTAATGCGTGCCCTAAAAAAGGCGTGGCACCTTATATAATTTAAGTAATATGTACGAAAATATGTAGTTTTTGCTTCAAAATATGATGGAATCTTACATATGTATGTAAAATTTATTTCCTAAAAGTCATTAAATAAATGCCGGCAAATTGGGGCGTGGTTGCAAGTCAGAACTACTCAGATGATGAAGGACAATTGACTGAAATAGACAGTGATGAGCTTCAAGACAATTTTCAACAAACATCTACTGGAAATGTGGGAAAGAAACGTAAAATGAAAAACTTTATAACACCCAAGCTTGTTGCGACTCTGGACAAGTGTAAAGTTAGCGACAGAGATGCTGTTCGAATTCTCATAGCCACTGCTGAAGCATTGGGTCATGATTTAAGTCAGTTAGCAATAAGTAAAACTACAATTCGAAATTGCCGTAAACAAATTCGATCTGAAACAGCTATAAATTTAAAGGAAAAATTTCAAAACATTTTACCGCAAACCATTACAGTACATTGGGATGGAAAGCTGTTACCATCATTAACTGGAAAGGAAAAAGTAGACAGATTGCCAGTTGTTATTACATCTACAGAGACAGAGCATCTACTTGGAGTTCCTGCATTACAGGCTGGTACAGGAAGGCAACAGGCTGAAGCAATAATCCAATTATTAAAAGAGTGGAATTTGACAGACAAAGTTCAGGCCCTGTGTTTTGATACAACAGCAACAAACACGAGAAGACTTCAAGGTGCTTGCGTGATATTAGAACAGGAATTAGGAAAAGATCTTTTGTACTTGCCCTGTCGTCACCACATCTACGAAATTGTATTAAAGAGCGTATTTGAAAAAAGAAATTTGTCTTCAAGTGGACCAACTTTGTCAATTTTCCAAAAGTTTAAAGGGTCCTGGGCGATGATAAACCAAGAAAATTTTAAATTTGGAGTTGATGACGAGAAGGTAAGTCAGCATATTAGCGTTTTCGAATTAGAAGATCTAGCCACGTTTTTCCGCCAATATTTAAAAATAAAACAGCCTAGGGCTGATTATAAGGAGCTTCTGGAATTAAGCCTAATATTTCTTGGGGAGCACGATAGGAATTATAAATTCAAGTCACCAGGAGCATATCATCACGCTCGTTGGATGGCCAAGGCGATTTATTCATTAAAAATGTTTTTATTCAGAGAAGAGTTTGTCATGTCGTCAGATGAAATAGACGCCATACGCGATGCTTGTTTATTTATTGTGAAAATTTATGTAAAAGTCTGGATAGAAGCGCCAATAGCTGCCAAAGCGCCTAATCAAGACCTTCTTTTTATTAAATCTCTTTTCGCCTACAAAAATGTCAACGAAAACGTAAGCAATGTAACTTTGGGAAAATTCCGTAACCATTTATGGCATTTAGCAGCAGAAACAGTAGGTTTTTCGTTTTTTGATGAAACCATTACTTCTGAAACAAAAACTCGTATGATAAAGAGACTTCGTGTAGAGTCAGAAAATGAGAGCAAGCGGCTGATTACTGATATACAAGACTTACAATCAAAATCAATTGAGGACTTCGTAACCAAAAATACACTTCACTTCTTTGAACGTTTTTCGATTGCAACCGATTTTTTTCCAAAAAGAACCCTCCCAATGGCAGAACGAGCCAAGCTATATACAGGGCGTAAATATCGTCAGTAAAATGACGTCAGAAATAGTTAACGATACTGCCGAACGAAATGTTAAATTAATGGAAGAATATAATAATTCATTATCAATAAATGAAGAAGAAAAACAATTTATCTTACAAATTGTAACTGATTATCGAAAAAACTACAAAGGTATTAATAAATCAGATCTCATGGAACACTAATCTATTTGTGTTTTATTTTAACTTGCCGGCATTTATTTAATGACTTTTAGGAAATAAATTTTACATACATATGTAAGATTCCATCATATTTTGAAGCAACAACTACATATTTTCGTATATATTACTTAAATAATATAAGGTGCCACGCCTTTTTAGGGGCACGCATTAAAATAATAGTCAAAATTAAATATAATATCGATACTTAACATAAATTTTGATAAATAATAATGAAGTTATAACTTTTTTCTTATTAAATTGTGCAAAATCCCTTCTTGTCAACTTGAGGGCGCATGTGCCACGCCTTAACGTTGACCAAACAGTCTACAGTTTTGTTCACTCTAATGTACATATGTCATTATTGTCAATGTACACAAGTATACAAATTCTGTAGACTTTTGATAAAATAGCTTAAAAATATTCCAAGAAAAAAAGTTAAGATAGAAATTATCAATTAATATAAAGTTTTTACCTTTTTTTAGTTTTAAACACAAAAATTATGATCGGTGATTTAATATTTTTTTTGCTTTTAAAATCTACAGATCAAAATCTCTTTGTAGAGAATGTAGATTAGCCATGGCGAGAGAAAAAAAATAAAACAGGTTATAATATAGGATAGTTACTTTCATTAAATGTTGTTTCTGTTCCTCATCTTTTCTTGTTTTGCCAGCACAATCATTAACAAGACTCAAGTTTTGGATAATTTGTTTCGCTCTTACGTACTCTCCTATCACCTTCCAAGAATGTGGATCGTTGCTGAAAAACTTCATCCTGATATATCTACAGACATCTTCGCCACTAACTTGCTTTTTGTTATGTTGTCTATTCTTTCGTCAAACAAACAAAAACCCACACGTTCTTCGTTTAAGTAAAACAGATGATTTAATACCTTTGAAATGGCTTTGTCCGCAATATTTTGATTAACTATTTTGTAGTTTTACAAGTTTCTCAAAAACATAATATAATTTAAAGCAGCTTTATCCGCTTTATTTGACTCAAACTAAAAATTTGAATAACAACTTACAATAAAACCAATTACTTCTATCCTGTTACTACAGGAAAATGATTGCGAAAAATTACTATTTTTGAGGAGTATATCTAACGCAGTGTAATACACCGGGTCTTCTGAATTTTATTCCTAAAGGAGGAAATTTGCGCTCCAGTTCCAGACGGAATTCAGGCATACCTCTAATTTGCTCTAGGCCTGGAGCCGTAGCAATTATAGCCAAACAGTCTTCTGATTTTCCTGTTACAGTTTAGTGTCCCAATGAATGGTCAAAGGTTGATCACTTGCAGTAAACTTTTGTATAATTTTTTCACTTTGCGTTAATCTTAATTGCGCTCTTTGTGCGTATGGAGGTTCTATTCAAAATATAATCAGATGTATTAAGTCCGGTGGCGTTCCTCAGATTCAGAAAATTCAATCATATTGCAAGCTGAAATAAATGTTGTCACAGTTCAGTACTTGTAACAAAAATTTGAAACAACGTTATATAATATTTAATCAAATTTTTACCTGATAAAGTTGATGGTAATTCGTCACTTAATTTTTTGCGCAACTCTTCTTGTTTTTTGCAATTTATTTTTCTTTCCTGTTTTTTCTTTAGATTACCGCCCACGCCCACCATACAGCCTTCGCCACCTTTCATTTGTTTAACTAAAAATTGCTTGTCTTCTTCTATATCTATTACTTTCAGTGCTTCGCTACGACCAATTTCGAAGAGATCGTCTAAATTATCCCTCCACAGTTGTCTTCTGTTTTTATGAATGTCGGACACTCTAGATACATATATATATTTATTTTAAATCTTTCCATTCCTTATACAGCCGCAATATATTGGGTGTTTTTTATTGAGGTATAGAACTTTAAGTTGGCATCACTTTTTTAACTGGCGGCCATTTTGTCAGCTGTCAAGTGATTAATATTTAGTTTGTTTTTATTTTATTATGATGTATTGGTATTATTCAATTATGTATGGAACAAAATATCGGCCAAATGGGCGCCGCGACCTCGGCGGCACACCTCCATCCGATGGTCCAAATTTTCGATGACGCTGAGGCATAATGGAGGTTCTATGCCGTTAATGTGCCGAATTATCTGATCCTTTAGGTCTTGAATTATTGCTGGCTTATCGACGTACACCTTTTCTTTCAAATAACCCCAAAGAAAAAAGTCCAACGGTGTCAAATCACATGATCTTGGCGGCCAATTGACATCGCCATTACGTGAGATAACACGGCAATTGAATTTGTTGCGCAAAAGAGCCATTGTTTTATTAGCTGTGTGGCAAGTGGCGCCGTCCTGCTGAAACCACATATCGTCCACATCCATATCTTCCAATTCGGGCCATAAAAAGTTCGTTATCATCTCACGATAGCGAACACCATTCACAGTAACTGCCTGACCGGCCTCATTTTGGAAAAAATACGGCCCGATGATGCCGCCAGCCCATAAACCGCACCAAACAGTCACTCTTTGTGGGTGCATTGGTTTTTCGACAATCACTCTTGGATTCTCATTCGCCCAAATGCGGCAATTCTGTTTATTGACGAATCCACTGAGGTGAAAATGTGCCTCATCACTGAAGATGATTTTCTTCGAAAATTGATCATCCACTGTTGCCATTTCTTGCCACCATTCTGCCCATTCACGACGTTTGGAATGGTCAAGAGGCTTTAGTTCTTGAGCCAATTGCACCTTGTAAGCGTGTAAATGCAAGTCTTTATGCATAATGTTCATCAACGCCGAGCGTGAGAGGTGCAATTGTTGGGAACGACGACGAGTTGAGGTGGACGGCTCTTCAGCCACACTATCGCGAACAGTAGCAATATTTTCTGCAGTACGAGCTGTACGAGCATGCACTGGTGTTCTCACATCTTCTACAGACCCGGTTTGCTCGAATTTTTCCACGATTTTTGCGATTGTACGCACATTTGGACGATGAAATTGACCAAAAAAATTACGAAGTGCACGATATGCATTTTGATTTGTCAAATAAAATTTGCAAAAAAACTTGGCGTTTAGGTGTGGTTCACATTCAACATCGGCCCATACAATTTAACCACCCTTTATTAAACATTTTTGCGAAAAATTAGTTTGTGGGCCGCTTTGACTTTGAGGGCTGATTACCAAAAAAGCCTTTTTTACTATGTTTTTACAAAAATAAATAAATCCACATTTTTTCGTTGAATATTGAAAAAAATAAACGAGTTCAACAAATTTATTTCGTATAGGTTGTAAAATATGAAAATACCCGACCTTTGACCTCGATGCACGTCCAGAAAACGTTGTCCGATTTAGCTAAAATTTTCGGCACAAAACTTTTTGAACTAGTGGTACAATATTCCGTTGGGAAAACTTTAAAATTCATGAAAATAGTTTCGGCTGTCACCCTAATGTACATAAATCAAATTTGTCAATGTACTTATTCAAAATTTATGTTTTGTAACCATAAACATGTACAGACCTCTGACTAAACTATCGAGTAACAATGTGTTCTTTTTTGCGTATTAGCCTAGTACAGAAAACGTTTTTTATTCGGCCACATTTTACTAATTATACCCAAGCGCTTGCCGTAATTTGTTTTCAATTAAATTTAGATTAAATTTCTTCTGTTCAACACTCAGTTCAATAGCTTTTTATTTTTTATAGGAAAAATCATACTTTTTGTTTTTAATATGAACACAATTCACACATACATACACCCATACATATTTTATTCTACTGCAGTATGTATTTTACAGTAAAGGCTTCTTCGAAGTGCCAGTTTTTAAGCAAAGTGCCAAGGCGGTTACTTTTTTAATCCTAATAAACAGTTTCTTTAAACGTAAGAAATAAGTTCCTAAAGTTCCCCACAGATGGCACATTTTTAGATGTTATTTTTAAGACTTCGACTAACATGTTTTTCTTTGCGTCTATCAAAATTGGTTAAAGTTACTTAAGGTTTTTAATTTTTGTCACAAAATTTATTTACTGTGCAAAATACTTCCTTTAGCCAGCTAAATGTTGTATATAATCAACCGCCGATGAATGTCTTCGCATGACATATACCCTAGTGAAATAATTTCTTACCAATACGCTCATGCGCAAGTAATGTTTTAAAGGTATTAAAATAATATGGTAAGAGGCTTAAAGTCACATCAGACTTTATCAATTTAAAACAAAATTTTACTTTATATATATAATTACTTCGTTTTATGATAAATATTATTAAAAAGTTTTTCTTTAATTCTCATTGAATATAAGATCGAATGTCTGAACATATTTTTCAAAGGATTTCAAGTCTACTGACGAGGGTAACGCCTAAGAAATGTGGGCAGATAGACTGTGAAAAAGAAACGGCTTTATATTCAATCTTTTGTATACAGTCTCGTACTTTTTATTAAATTTGAGAAATTTGATGTTCATTCATTAGATCTGCTCAGAAAATTCAATGAAAATCTTAAGGCTTATGTATGTATTAGAGTAAGGTGGCCTTAAGCCGTAACACATACATACATGCAATGAATTCTTTTCTCTTGTTTCACAATTTCGTTTTCCTTTTTGAAGTACCTTATAAAATATTTTATGAATTATTTTACATACTAAATTGTGTTTTTAACGTTAACATTTCCAGAAAATATTTTATTATATTTACTTTTTAGAATATAACTAATATTTTATTTTATTCCAAAGACAGATATTTTTGTTTTGTTTTCAATTAAAAAAATTAAATAAATGTATTGCTTAAATAATTTGTATATGAAAGCTTTATTAAAAAATTATTATTATACATATTTTCCATGAGATTTTATGCAGGAAGGTATTTAAAAAATTATATGGCCTTTTTTTGAATCCGCTAATTAAATTAGTACATATTGTTAAAAGCGTTTCAAATACGCGAATTTAAAAGAATTTTATATTAGCCGTGAAGAACGTGAACACTTTGCATAAAAATTGATTTACGTTTCTGAGACTTCAGTGTACATACATATACACACACATATACATATATCCTGCTGCAAAACAATTCAATACTTAGAGATTTTACTTTTACTTCTTAAAACAGTTGTATCTTACAAAAAATATATAAAACCGATATCTGTACATGTATTTATGAAAAAATATTTGAAAAAAATTTCACATTTTATTTCGTCATTGTAATTATTGCGGTTGTCGTCTGTGTTTGTTTTAAAATTGTTTGTTTTTGTGGTCAGTTTAACAGTAAAATTAAACACAAACCATAGATTTTCTCTCTCTTGTATTTTCAAGTAAAATCTATTAAATGGCAAAATCGGTATTTGTTTTAAGCAATTAAGAATGTAGAAAAAAAGATATTAAAATTACCTTTAAAACTGTGAATATGTACTTCCCTCTAATAAGGAGACTAATTACGCCCCTGCCAATAACCATATTTTTGAGTACGTTTTTCATATCTGAATGTTTCAAACTGACTTTTTTGCTTAAGTTTTCTGTAACGTGCCCTCTGTTTTAGGTGGAGGTGATTTCTAAGATCCTGAAGAAAGTTTTGTGTTTATTTCGTTGTAATACATGGAAACGTACCTATCTATGTATTTACGTACATACATACATATGTACATACATATAAGATGTAAAATTTAATTACTTCATATACATAGATATGTAGATTTAGTAGCAATTAGTCTATTTTTCGAGAAGGGGCCAACATTTTTGATATGTCTTTGTCAAATGTTTCACGAATTGTTAATTATAATTGTGGCAAACCTACTCAAGCAGCCGTGATAAATAGTTTTAAAAATTAATAAAAAACTGATGAAATGTCAGCGAGCTGGGAAATAAAATTGAAAGGGGAAATAAAGTTCACTTTAAATGGACGTGTTTTATTAATTACGGGTTCTTTCATTGGCGACGAGGATTGAAAATAAAATATATTTGGATTTAGCTTTTGGAAAATAAGTTAACAGTGAATACTAGTTATGAGTGATTTGGTTGTTTGAAAAATCTTTGTGAACAGATGTGTTTTTTTTGTCTTGATGGTTTTTGTATTAATGCTTTTATGCTCTTTATTCGCTCTATTTTATATGTTCCATTGTACTAAAATATGAAGTGTTGTATAGTTGTTTTGACTAGCAAAGTTGTAAGATATGTATGTTATGGAATAAGGATGGGTAATTTCCATTACACCTTCCATTTTCAGAGAAGGCTCTTATATTTGCTTCAAATGAAATTCAAAGTGCAGATAGAAGGGACTTTTAGGAAGTAACATATTTATTGGAATACAGTATTACCTATGGTTTTAAAAGATTTAAACATATGTATGTAAGTGCAAGCGTGCACTTTCCCTCCTTAAATAAAGTGCAAGCGTGCACACTTTCCCTCCTTAAATAAATGTTTGATTCCTTATTGCTAGACTTAAAACTATTTTTTAAATATTCAAATATACATACATACATAATTCAATATACATTTTTTTATTTATAATTTAATACATTTCGTTTTTAAGAAATGAAACAAGCGAAAAATTTAATTTCGTACGATTGAATTCAAAACGTAATGTGATTTTGATCAGCAAGCAATGATAATTTTTGCTTGTGTCCTGCGGTATTTTCTAATAGTACGAAATCCTGTGTTTGCATTATCTTACTATTCGCGTTTCTGTCATATTACATGTTTTGTTTTACTTTGTGGCTTTTTCGACTAAAGCCTTTGTTCTTGTTTGTGCTGTGTGAAGCGTAAATTTAATTTCCTTCTGGAATGCTTATATATTGTATATTGGTTCTACTTCATTCGATTCCATGAAAGCAAATTTTGTTGGTAATTTGCCATAAACTAATACAATTCGACAACAGCCATGTAGCGTGGATGGATATTTTAGCCAATCGTCCCAATCAACTCTTTCTGTGGAAAGATAACTTCTAACAAATTCATTGAAAGTTCTATGTGATCTTTTACCAAGTTTTTGGTTATGTGACGCTGTATACGTTTCTGGGTCCATTCCAAGTAAGTTACACACTCATTAGCTGGTTTTTGTACTCTGTGCCCAAACATGTTAAAATTTACTTTGGTGGGTCGTGGTACAAACTAATATTTTAAAAAATCACTTTGGCAATCGTTTGTGCATGTTTTGTTGGAACTGGAATATCTATTAAATATTTATAAAGATCACACATTTTAGTGACTGCATATTCATTTCCATGATTCGAAGTTTTAAATGGACCTATAGTGTCAATAATGACAGTATCAAATGCTTTGTTTGCTGGTTTTGCTATACTCAATTTTTTTGAAAAAGAAGAAAAGATTTTACATGCATACATAAGAATGTGTTTAACTACATTTCTAGCCATATTTTTTCAATAGTAGTAGCTTTAAAATGTATACAGTGTTCTCATTACACCTGAATGACCTCCAGTCTAAGGTTCATTATGATAGAATTTCAATAACTTTTCCTTTTCAATTTTACTTTTTACAAATATATAGTATAAATACTTTTCTGAATTACTTTTAAAATCTTCGACTGTCACGTAGTTGAACAGGTCATTGTTCAATGATATTTGGGTTTTTTCAACTTTAGCATTTTCAGTTTCACATTATTTAATTCATTCATTTGAAATACAGTCTTCGATGCCAAATTCAACCAGAGTAATGTTTTCTTTCTTAAAAATTGCTTTTGGAGGTTCCTTATTCAATTCGAACTTAATGAGTTGTATTGTTTTAGCTTCCCTAAAATTACTTATTTCAAACACTTTCGGTTTGATTATTTTATTTGATCTTTCATTTGCATTCTTCGTCCTATCTGGTTCTTTTAAATTTTGCCTTCTTGTCTGACTTCTGGTAGTTACTATACATGCGTTTGCTTCATTTATCTTCCTAATAGATGCAATACAAATTTTAGAAAGTGCGTATGGACAATAATTACCCGAACCTTTTATGAATTCAATAACGAAATCATATTCTTCAATATCCAATTTCATACGATTCAATTTGAAGAGGGATTTTACAGAGAAAATAGGTATGAGAGTGGTTTATGGATTAATTTCCCAATGAACTACTGTTAATTCTTGTTCTATTGTGGACTTATGTGCCTCTCCGTTTGTAAATGCGGGTGAAGCGAAAGCAAGGAGCATTTGCTGACCATCTAATCTTGGCTTAAAATAGCCCCACAAGCAACTTTGCTTGCGTCAGTTGTCATATAAAAATCTTTGCTAAAATTTAGATATATTAAAATGTTTGGTTTCAATAGAGCATTTTTCAAATATTGAAACGACTTTTCGCATTCTTTTGACCAGTTGATACTATTTATTGGTAGATAATGTTTACAGTGTTTCTTTAATGTTATATAAATAAACAAAGAGTTCAAGATTTCTATATTTTTCTTTTTAATAATTTATCTTAATTTATGAAATTTATATACATACATATTTACATATATGCAAAATTTGGAGGAAAATATTATACAAAAACCTATTTAACATCTTTTTTTTTAAATGATTTTAGATAAAACTTATTCTAGGAGCTTACATCTACTAAGGTGGTACCAATCCATTAATATGCGCATGTTCAGAGTTACTACAACGCAGATAGAAGTTATCCGAGAGCTTATCTAGTTTATTCTCCACCAGTTCTATGCTTGCGAGCTCGTGTAGTCTTTAGTAGCGAAATGCCAAGGAAGATTATAAATCATCTTGAGTAATTTGTTTTGAGCAACTTGAAGCCTTTTAATGTGACATTTTGCACAATTTGCCCAAACTGGAGCCGCATAAAACATATGTAACTGCGTGAAAAATTGCTTTAAGAATGAGGTTTTTGTTTACTATATTTAATTTCGAGTTGCGATTTATAAGGGGGTACAGTGTGCGAATTAGAATATTTATCTTATTCAAAACGTATGATATGTGATCTTTAAATCTCATTTTAGGATCCAGTATTACACCTAAATATCTTACTTTTTGTTCCCATGAAATTGAATTATTAATTAAGTTAATACCTACTTGAGGGATATAACAAGATTTTCTTTTCCTTGTGAAAAATATTGCTTGTGTTTTGTCACTATTCAACATAATTTTCCACCTATTAAAATAAGTTGTAATTTCAACTACTGCTCTTTGCAACTTTGTTATAACATCCACAGCTAACCTATCAGAGCAGAGAATTGCAGTATCATCAGCAAAAATTGATAATGTACAATACTGAAGTTGGGGAAGATCATATGTATATAAATTATACAGTACCGGGGAAAGGCATGAGCCCTGTGGGCAACCAGCTGCGACACTGAAACTTGTGGAAAAAACGGAGCCAATATGAACTCGAAAACTACGGAGGGAGAGAAAGCTCTGTATAATTTTGACTATGTCCAACGGAAAATTTAAACGTATCATTTTATATATTAGGCCATTGTGCCATACTGAATCGAACGCAGCCCTAACGTCTAGCAATACCATTCCAGTCGATTTCTGGTTCTCAAGATTTGAGTTAACTAAGTTTTTTATTCTTACTAGTGGTTGTAGAGTATTGTGTTGACTACGAAATCTAAATTGGTGGGCGGCATTATATTGCTGGCTTCAATAAAATTAGTTAATTTCTCCTTTATAACTTTTTCGAGAATTTTGCTGATGGATGACAAAAGGCTTATAGGTCGGTATGAAGAAGGACAATCAGGTGGCTTATTTGGTTTCCTTACTGGAATAACCTTAGACTCTTTAAACTGGCGTGGGAAATAACTAAGTTTCAAACATGCATTTAATATAATAGTTAGGTATTTAATTCCTCTGTTGGGGAGAGCTTTTAAACATCTGTTGTTAATACCATCAGAACCTGGTGACTTTTTTGGTTTTAATTTATTTATAATACAAGAAATTTGAGAAGTATCGGTTGATGTATGGTTATACATGTTTAGCAATGACAATTGAAAAGATTGCAGGGTATTGTTAACTAGGGCTATCGTTTCGGGGTCCCCAAGGTTGCTTGATATTGCCTGGTTCGAAGCAAACGTTTGGGCAAGTAGTTCACATTTTTCAAGATTTGTTGTGAAACGGGAATTATTTTGCTTTAGAATCGGGATGTTTTTCCTTTTTTTCCCTAAAATTTTTGTGAGATTCCAAAAAGGAAGAGAACCAGCATCTAAAGTAGAAAGAAGATGCTCCCACGATTTATTTCTAAATGTTTCTATTTCATCTCTAATAATTCTGTTAAGTATTTTCACTATGTAAAAATCTTCTAAGTCTCTAAAGCGTTGCCAATTTCGGCTTGTAGTATTTCGTTGTTGAATCAGATTTTTCACATAGTGAGGCAATGATTTTTTTTGAAATGAAATAAATTTTTTTGGTACGCTAGTATTAATTCCCTCGTTTACAAGGTTTTTGAAGTTCACTAACATAGAATCAATGTCTGCCTCAAGTACTATATCTTTTGTCGTTGGTAGGGTAATATGCCGGTTCAGATACCTCGAAAAAGTTTTCCAATTTGCCTTACTAAAATCTAACATATATAAAGATATAGCGTTTACGTTAGTTGTGATCGATATTTTAACTGGCAAATGATCAGAGCTTATGTCGTTTATAACAATTGCTGGTGATATAGTTCTGGGTGTATTTGTTAAAAAAAAATCAATGGTAGAGCCTAATCTATTAGGGCCAGAAGGTACGTATGTATGTGTGATCGTTTGGGTACATAATATCTATTTCGTATGATTCCAACTTTTCATGCAAAATATTTCCCCAGCAATTTGCTCTACTGCACCCCCAATTCTGATGTCTACTATTGAAATCCCCACCAAGTATGTAATTTTGCCCTCTGTTAATCGTGAGCTTTCGAATATCTGACGCAAAAAGAAGTTTTCTATTATTGTCGGAACCTGCCGAACCACCTGGGAAATAACACGAATAAATATTATAACTACCATTATTAGTAAAGAGTTTTATACCAATATTTACAATAAGGTTAGTGTTTACAATAGGAAGTAATTTATGAGAAACATTTTTTTTAACAACTACCGCTACTCCACCACCTCTGGAGCATTATCTATCGTTTCTGTACGTATAAAATTCATTATGTCTTATTGATAAATTAGGTTTAAGCCACGTTTCCGAGACTAAGCAGCCATGGATATTATGGTTGATTAAGAATTGAAACAATTCTAGACATTTGTTGCGAATGCCTCTAGCATTCCAAGTGATGATATTTAGATCATTGATCATTATGACAGGAATTTGCAGGCGAGGTTGGTTATTACCTCAAACTGATAAGCTTTGCTTCTACAGTTTCGAAGATTAATAATAAGTTCAAAAGTTAAACTTTTTATTTCTTGCATCGTGAATAAAACGTTGGAATTATTAATGTTGCTGTTGTTGCCCAAATTACTGTTGCTAGTTGTCTGCCATGCTCCTGGGGCTGTAGGTGCAATTTGACATAAAGTATTGGGAAAACTTCTACTGTAATTGGCAATGCTGCATGATTACGAACCATGCGTCGCGGTGTTGGCTGTGTTCGTTGTCTTATTTGTATATAACTTGCTTTACTTGGACAATCATCAGCAAATGACTTGTGAGGCCCATTGCAATTAGCACATTTAATTGTGGTTTCTTTGCATTCACCCGTTTAATGCTGTCCTGCATAATTTGCGCAAAATGTCTTTACTTTGCACCTGCTAGAACCGTGTCCAAACATTTGGCAGTTGTAGCATTGCGTAACTTTACTTTTCCTGGCACTCTGAAACTCCCATCTCACCTTGACGTAATCGATTATGGAATAATTTTGTCTCAGCTCTCTAATTGTGATCGACTGACGTTGAAGATATGTATACGACATACAATATAAATTCAGCATTGTAATATTTTTTTTTTGTGACGAGTTTAACATCCAACCATTTCAATCCCATATCAATAAGCTTTTTCTTAACAATCAGGGGGTCAAGTTTGTCGAGACCAAATATTATAACTTTATACGGTTTTTCACTCTTTGTTGCATAAGTGAAAAACTCATAGTTGTCTGTAAGCAACTCACAAACCTTATCAAAATCGGATTTGGTTTTACAAAATAATTTAAGTCCTATTGAAATTTTCCTAATAGCATAATCTTTAATAGTGTTCGCTTTGCAGATCATGTGAATTTCTTCTGTTTTACATTTTAATATCGTTATAGGTGGTACAACAACTTTAGTTGTTTTTTTTTAGTATTATTTCATCATTAATAATATCATCATCAATAGTCTGTAACGGTGAAAAGTAATTTGAGGAATTTGCATGCATTGCATTGTTATTGGTTTTATTTTTTTTAGGCATTGTGTTTACGCATGATGCGTTATTAAAATCTTCACTAAGTCTTGCTCGTTCAATCTTAAACTTTTGTTGTTGTTTTTTTCAGTATTGTGACAAATTGTTTTTGTTTGAAATTGTGTGAGTTTTTGTTATTTGTATACTGACTCTTGTTTTTAATTTTAAATATGCACTTTATGAGAACTGACTACTTACTGCAAGCATGAATCGTGGACTGATTTGACCAGTTAAATGCAACGTTTCTTAGTGTGAGATGTGTAATGTATGATGCGTATTGTGCAAAATTCGCAACAAATTTCCTATAATAATTGCAATAGGGCGCTTAGCTTCTTCGGAATTCTTAGGAGTTGGATAATCCTGAATGATTTTGAATTTAGATTCGTCTGAAAGAATACCTTGATTGGTACATTTATCTCCAAGAAAGATCCGGGCACGAGAAGTACTTTGCTCGTTCGAGGTGGTCGAGCATGTCATCTATCCTTGGTAAATCTTCTGCTAATTTTTTTATTAATTTGTCTGAAATAAAAACCAAACGCCATCTTTTGCCTTTATTTTCCGGAAGCGATTTCTTGGGTACGAGAAGGAGCGGGCTATACTCTGATAAAGGTGGTTCAATAATTTCATCCTTTAGTAATTTATCTATTTGGTTATCTATTTCTTCCTTTCGAGCTTTTCGAATACGATAATTTTTAATAAATGTCGGTGTAAGATCCTTAGCATGAATTTTGTTTTATAGAAATTATTTGCGGTAATTTTCCCATGCTCCAAAGCAAAAACGTCTGTAAACTCTTTACAAAGTTCAAAATTCGGACACAAACACAAAAAAATGTTTTTTTTAAATAACTGAACTACATACTTCATCGTTTCTATTTTCCAATCCGCGTTGTGTTGTAAAAATAGGATTGTCATTACATTATCAGTGGTAGTATTTAAGATTTTAATGCACGGATTAGTTCCAAAAATTATGCAATTTGGGATCAAAATGCCAGTCTCTAGCTCTTGATTTGGAATTAAATTAAATTATAAACTTTTAAATTTAAGTTATAAACTTTAGGTAAAGTTTCACAACGGTGTGGAATAGTAAATTCAAAGAGGGCCTGCACGTCAATCATTGGTATTTCGACTTCATTAGGTAATTCCCGCGTGTGGAATTGGAAAGTTATCATCTCCTGTAAAGAATTCGTGATTCAATGCCACTAAAAACACCTCTTATAGACACTTATTTTGTAGATGATTGACTTTGATTAAGGAAATATCAGCACCAGTGTCGAGAATAAGAGTGGTTGCCGAAATGCTTACGGCTGTACTTAATTAAACATAATTGCAGAAATTTAAACTGTGTATTGTTGTAATGTAAGGGGCCCGTATTTAACTTTATTTGTAAATTTTTCAATGTTCGGTATATATTTTCATGTGTTTAAAACCCCTTAAGAGGATAGTATTAATTTGACAAAAGAAATAAGTTTTTCTACCTGTTTGTATTTAAAAAGGTGTTTTAAATTTTTGGCAGTTGTGTCTATTTGATCTTGATGGATCGCTAGCAAATTCAAGTGCTTATGTTGTGTTTCTGTGCTGGCTAAATTTGACTTGTTCAAGCATTTATAGGTTTCATTGAAATTTTGTTTTCATCCTGTAATTGTGCTAAGATTTCACTCCGTAAAGTCTTTTGCTCTTCTTTTTACTCATTCTAGCCACCGAAAATATTTTCTATTTAACTCAAACATACATAAGAAATCAAATGCTGACTGAAAAAAATCATGGACATAAAAAAATAAATAAATAAAATGTTGGTGCTGAACTCCATAATTGTACATGTACATATATGTATGTAGACACGATATTAAAAATAAATGCATACATATAAATGTACTTTGTGAAAATTATCAATACGAAAGTTGATTAAAGAATTCAATATGTATGTTGGATTTTTTACGAACGCTATTACCCATATAACATTCTGTTAGGTAAAATGAATTATTTCATGTGGACGTTTCATTAAATAATTAATTATTTATTCGAGTACCCTCATAAAATATGGACACCTATTTCCAGCGCAATTTCAATCCTTGCAACCATAAAAGAAAATGAAATATAGCAAAAGTTAAATATATTTAAACAAAAGATCATATGAAAAAAAGGATTTTTTAATGTGAACGTAAATCTCAAAGGTGCACAAGGGGTTAAATTATATATGTTAATCTTTAAATGCTTGAATTGAAAATACGAATTATACAGCGACAACAATTTTTGTGACATAAACAAGGAAGATCGTCTGTAGACGGTCTTAGTGGCATAGGAAATGTTTTTTTTTTCTAGAAATAAATAATACATGATGCTTAATTGTAAGGAAATCAGTTTTATTTTTACCTTTGGTACAAATATATTCAGATTGAACATATTATATGAAAGCAGTTTTTAGTTTTTGAAAAACATAAATGAATTTTCCACTTTGTACAAAACGTATGTGTGTCGGCTTTCTTACACAGTTTGCAAGACTTTTTTGAACCCCATTGTGGAAAATTACCAATCTTGTCGAACCTTACGCCACAGGATGAAGTGCTTTTTTTTACAACAAGAGAACTAAAAATTTGCTCTCCAGCAAATGACGGACCACCAATCAAACATTTTTCGACGGAAACGCAGAGTTCCTTAGCAATGTTCAAGCGAAATTCGAACGTCGCCATATTTTTTAATCTTAATTGTTGTCAGGGCTTTGATTTTTTTCGGCGTTAAGTCTGCGATATAGTACAAAAGCGTTTGTAATGCTCATATCAAGCAAATGGTAAAATATTGTAGTTGCCATATCCTTTTGCGTTTTTATTTTGAGACCATTGCTTCCCATAGAGGAGTCCATTAAATCTACTTCTCCCATTTGCCTATTTTACTCTCGAATGATCTGTGGACAGTCAATTTCATCGTAGAATTTTTGTTTCCGGTTGTAGCGTCCAATTTTGGAGGGGTAATTAATGGAATTACTTCTTAGAAAAGGCCTTGTGCCAACGTAGGTTGAACATAGCCTAACATATCCCAGATCCAACGAATTCCGTAGAATAACTCTTGGGGCTTTCTTTAGTTCATCTACCTTTTCCGTCGGAAGTTTACAGTTAGCGATTCGGTTTGCTCTGACAGCTCCAAGACTATAAATTCCACGTGCTCTTAGGTACACCAGAACAGGTACAGATGTGTAGAAAATGTCAAAATATATATTGTGATTTTTGTCTGCGACAACATAATAAGAATATTGACTATTGATACTATTAGTGGTCCTGGCACTTCTAATGTTGGTAACGGTGATCGTGGTCTTTTGTGGGACTTAAACGAAGTAGTTTTATCCGGGTGTTTCTTACATGCAGAACTAGCGTCTTCTAATGAAGGCGTATCTTTTATTCAATTATCAATTGATTCAGCACCAACAGTGTTCAAACTGGAATTGCTTACATTCATCGATAAGCTCACTGCATTTGTAAGCAACGTAGAGTCTAATACGCTTAAAACTTTACCTAACACAACATTATCTTCAGCCACAATTTCATCGCAATAATAATCTGGATCTTCTATTGAGGCCATAAAATCAGCAATTCCCTGGTCACTCAGGGACGAAAGTTTATTTTTTTTATTTGATTTTCAGCCATCTTATACTTTTACACAACTTATTTGTCTGACACTTGGCATGAACGCCCTTCTCGTTCTCAAACTACTTCCCTGCAAGCATTTTATGAGAAAATTTATCATATTCGAGTCATTTATGACTCCTCTGCGCGATTAAAATAAGCATATTGTTAATGAATAATTTAAGGTAGTATTATTGCCTACTGCTATTTATTCACACATCACTATATTATAACATATGAATTCCGTTTTATTCGATGCATAAGACACAAACGAGAGTAAATTACTTATGCTCAGAGAAAAGGTATTAAAAAAAAATAATGGTTTTTTATACATGCAATTGCCTATTACATGCAAATTCATATACGCTCATACATACATACTTACTTACGGTATTATTTAATATGTATAAACTCTCATTAGTTATAAGCACTGTTACATAAGTATTCTTTTTGGATTTTTATTATATATTTAAAATATTTTACGGACTTCACTTGTCTTTACTGCCTCGCTGCGATCATACCTACTTAAGACCTAATAAAGTAATCCTTGTAATAATTTAATTCATATACGCTCATACATACATACTTACTTACGGTATTATTTAATATGTATAAACTCTCATTAGTTATAAGCACTGTTACATAAGTATTCTTTTTGGATTTTTATTATATATTTAAAATATTTTACGGACTTCTCTTGTCTTTACTGCCTCGCTGCGATCATACCTACTTAAGACCTAATAAAGTAATCCTTGTAATAATTTAATTTACGGTAATAAACTGAAATAAAATTGCAGTTACACAAGGCGATTAATTTATTAATCCTAAATTCACCGAAAACATCAATTTAACTTAGCATAAAGTTAAATTTTCATACACATATGTATACATATGAGCTAATTTTCTGATCATAAATGATTGTTTTCTCGGGAGAAAATGGTACCCTACCCGCGACTCTTCTTGAGGAGTCTTTTATTACCCGCTTTTCTGATCAGTTTCGACTCATTTATTACTCATATATTTTAATGATTTGCAAGTCTTTTCGAGTCATTTTTTACCTGTATTTCTAGTTATTTTCGAGTCTTTATAGACTCATTTTTAGTCGTATTTTTGATCGTCAATAGTCTTTTTCGAATCATTTTTCAGTCATATTTCTAATTGTTTGCGAATCACTTATGAGTCGTATTTCTGATCGTTTGCAAGTGTGTTTTGACTCTTTTTTCAGTCATATTTGTAATCTATTACAAAAAGAAATATTCTTTGACTTAAATTATTAATTACTTCAGTTTATTAAAATTATATAAATTAATTTATTATTAAATTATATAATAAATGAAGTTATTTAAATTCAATTATTGTTAAATTATATAATACATGAAATTATATAAATTAAATTATTATTAAACAAATAATAATATAAAAATGTTATAAAAAAAGTTATAAAAATATTTTTATAAATGAAATTAGTAGAATAGAGTAATTTGGATGTTTTCTCTTAGTCACCCGGTCCTTCGCATGTACAAAATGCTTCTTGTGCATTTGAATTTATGATGGGAAATAGCTAAGAGGAAAAATATTAATTTTATTTTTTTTTAACTTTAGACAATTAAACGTGCAAGGGAAACGGAAAACACGGAAACTATCAGATCTTAATTAAACTTAGATATATGTATTCTCTACAATGAATACAAATTATGTAAATCGATACGTATTTTTTTTAGCTGCCCAATCTTACATTAAACGGTTAAAAAGTGGGCTTGAAAATGACCCAAGGTTTTTTTTATTCCAAAAAATAAGTTAAATTGGGTAATTGTTGACCCCACTTTTTAACCCTTTAATGTGAGATTGGGCAGCAAAACAAATCTTGTTCAAATAATTTTTATGCTCGGGATACTTCCTTGTTAGACGCGTACCTACCTTTAATAAATGTTATTAAGTACACCTTTCTTAAGTAGACTTTTAGATATTTTAATTTTAATTTTACAATATAAACTTTTAAAAATTATAATTTAATATTTCCACTTTACACCACGAGATCACTGCCATCAATAAACTAAAATTTACGCTTGCTTCAAAACTAGCAAAAAATATCCCGTTACAAATAAAAATAACAGAATTAAAATCAGTTTTTCATCATCTAGATGAGCAAGATATTATTCATAAAGAACTTCAAAACAGTCATGTTTCAAACACCTGTATGGTCCATTTTCGATTGCTGTATGTTTTGTTATTGTATTTTTAATAAATTACTTTTTAAGCATAAGAAAGAATCATTTTCGACCCGTTTTCCAAGCGCCCAAGTGATTAATCAGTTTTTCATCATCAAAAGTACGCGAGTAAATTTACTTATCCCATTGGAAAAGGTACCATTATTTTAAGAATTTTGTACACATTTAAACTATTCGAGTCGCAAGAAAGAAAAGTTTGCTGGATTTGCTTAAAACAATTTTTTCTGATGACCGTCTATAAACGGTCTTAGTTACTTAAGGGTAAAGTATGTACATACATGTTATTACAGTGTTATTTTTAGAATTTAAGTATGTACATGTATACATACATACATATGTATGTATGTACATATGTTTACTAATGTGCTTTTTTTTCTGTATCAGTATTTTTTTTGTATTTCTTATAATATTAACAATTTGCAATATTAGAATTTGATAATTATATCGTATACACATGTACTTACATACATACATATGTATGTATGCATGTATGTTAAAAATGCAACTTAATATACGGTATATTTTAGTTATGTACATATGTACATACATACATACATATGTATACATATTTAGGTATACTACATACCGGTGTATAAAGGAAATTTTAATAGAAAGTGTAGTGTTGTCTCTTGCTTTTGTGGTAATCCATCCAGTTATTATTTCAGGCTTCTTCCAATAATTTCCAGCTTAAAAAAATTTAACATTTGATTTACCGGCTGTTGTAATACATATGTATATACATACATATGTATGTATATGTATGTACATACATATGTACATATTTTGTGTTCCTTGTATTTTCTTCTTCTTGTTTTAGTGTTCGTATTTATTTCATTTTTAGTTCTTACTAATTGTGTTTATTTCCTTTTGTATTGCATGTACTATGTATGTATACATATCGAGCCTTTGTTGCAATACCGTAGTAACTCAAAATTTGAATTTTTTGAGCTGGGTATGCAGAAATGATCTTTGGGGAAATATCTATCTAGAGAAAAAAAGATTATGGTTCCATCTCTAACTGTTCAAATTCTACAGCTGAAAATGTCTTTAATGCCTCTAGCTACATATGTATGTATGTATGTATTTCCAACAATATTTATTTGCAATAATGAAATGAAGCATTTGTCTCAGTTCGCGATTTTTTGAATTACTACGGTATTGCACCAAAGGCTTCATATGTGTTTATAAATTAAGTTTAAGTTGTTAAATTTAATTTTAAAGTTGTGTAGCTGGTGACGACGACGATGGTGTTTCTTTTCGTTTTGTTTTCGATCATTTTATTTATGTACATATGCACGTAATACATATGTATATATGTATATAAAAAATCATATTTTATTTAAAGTTTCAATAACGGTTGGCTTGGTTGTTGTTGATTTTCCATTTAAATATACTATTTATGTACAGACATACATATGTATGTAAGTGACACACACGCTACCACCCGCGACTCACATGTACACACGATAGACACCAACATACCCTAAAACCAACCACCAGTTCTTTTAAGCGATATCTTAAACTAACATAAGATAAGAAAAACATTTTAGTTAAGAAACTAAACAAATAGCATCCTAAATAAATATAGGGATAAGAAATATATTTTAGTTTGGCATATTAAACAAACACACTAATGATAAGAAAGAATCTTGATAATCCTAGACTAGTTTAAGATATTCATGTTTAGCACTTAAGGTGAATATTTAAAATAAAAATTAGTTTATGAAGAAAACTCAACCACAACTATGTAACGTTGTATTTCACTTGTATGTATGTATAAGTATTTATGCATGTATTTCTATCGTTCCATATTATATTGTTTGCCGTTCTGTTATTACCGTTGCTTTTGATCATAAATTCAAAGTTAATTTTATTTGTACTTTGCTTGCTTTTTATTTTATATACATATGTAAGTACATACATACATATGTACATACCTCCGTTATTCCAGTTTTTTTAGAGTTATTTGTTTTATTTAATTAAATTCAGTTTTAAGAGTGTTTCGTTTTATATTATTTGAAACATCTTAAACAGGGTGTTTTTTTTAGAGGTATAGAACTTCGAATTGAAATAAAACACAAGAAAATCGTTTTAATGTCCATCAATTTGGCTTTATTGGAAGGATAATTTTATGCCATTAATGCTTAAATATGATTTCGGGCATGTGGCCGCCGCGGCTGGCTCGAATAAAGCCAATTCTACAGGTCCAATTTTTTATGGACAAAAGTTGATGGACAAAGCTCCAATTGCTGTGCACGGTGGCGAATCGATTCATTCGGGTCCTCTTCAACACTTTGCTCTACAGCGGCAATTGTTTCTTCGGTGCGCACTGTTCGACGTCTCTGCGGATGCGTATTATCACATAGAGTAAACGTAGTGCGAAAACGATCCATGGTTAACCGAATTAGTTGCTCTGATGGACGATTATGTCGACCATAAAATGGACGGAGCTTGCGGTAAGCTTCGCGAACTGAACCATTATTTTCGAAATAAATTTGCACGATTTGCAAGCGTTGTTCTTTTGTCAACCTGTTCATGATGAAATGGCAAACCAAACTAAATATTAATCACTTGACAGCTGACAAAATGGCCGCCAGTTAAAAAAGTGATGCCGACTTAAAGTTCTATACCTCAATAAAAAACACCCTATATTTGCTAACCGGTTTTGCACCTCAGTTTATGCGTGCTTACATACATACATACATACATACATATGTACATACTTACATACATACGAACAATTTTACACTAAATTAGTTTGTCTTTCTTTTTTTTTAATTCACCATTTTCACATCACTTTTATAATTTATCAGTTAAAATCTGATAAAAAATCAGAGGCTAAATGCCATAAAAGAAAATTAAAAATCTGACAAAGGTCAGAGGCTAAACGCAAAGCATTTATTGTTAGCTGACAAAGGTCAGAGGCCGTGCGTTGAACGTAGATCGAATATTGTAATTTTATTGTAAAAGATTAGCTAATGTTTTCCTTTTCTTTTCCTACATGGCACTACTGGTGTTCCTCCAACAAAACTTATGTTTAATAGGCTACTTAGGGACAAATTGCTTGGACTACAAGACTTAACTGGTGAATACGCGCAAAAGACCGCGATTGCATTAAAAAACAAAACGGAAAATACCAAGCTGATAAAAGCAGAGGGGAGAAAGAAACGGATATATCAACAGCAGACAAAGGGCTGATGAAGAATGTTGTATTTTCCCATAAATTGACACCAAACGTGGACACGACGGATGTGGTGACGTTCTTCAACAGTTCTCAGTCTTTTTGAATTTCGATTACGACGTCCATTGTAGATCTTTTCTTTTTTTAAAATAATTTCAATCTGCAATCAAATTTTAACTGCCTTATCGCCAATCTATTCATTCTTCAACACTTGTCGTTCATCACTTGAAATTAGGTCCGCCAGATTCAAAATGTGCAATAACTTGGCATTTAGTTCAAATGAGCTGGTTTAAAAAAAAGAAAAGAAATCTACAAATATAATTATTTTGTTAAAGAAAATTAATTTTTTTGTTTGTTTAACTAGCAATTCTCAGTAAACTGCCAAAACCAAAATATGTAATTTTTTTTGAACGCAAACAAACAAATAATTTTTCCTATGTTTGATGCATCACTGCCAACGGCAAAAAAGAAAATTTCTTTTAATGCAATAGAAACTGTTTCCTTTGAATACGGAGTTGACTATTGCTGGTGCTTTCGAGCGACTTAACTTTAATTTTGCTGGCAATTTTGCTGTCTCCGTATACAGTCGCATTTAACTTAATTTGAGAGTCGAAACTGTTGTAACTTACTTCATGAACTACATTATGGTACACCAACAACAATTCAGCCTACGATACTATTTTCTCATCTTTGGTTTCTAGCGGCGCAACAAAATGCGAAATTGATTGCGAAATTTTTTGAGAACGTTCCAACATTGCATGGCCTTTTGATTTTAAATGTTTGTTTAAGCAGTGGACTCCTTCATATTTTATTGAAATATCAATTGCACAAATTTTACAAAAATTTGTATGTTTGTTTACCCATTTGCAAAAACCTTCATCTTGTAGCCATCTATCACAAAAAGTCGTATACCTCGCTCTTTTTGATTGACCTGGTTCTTCATTGTTTTCCATGGAAGTATCAGATAAATGGAGTTCAAATTCTGTTTATTAAAATAAACAAATAAGCGCCTACATGTGTATGTATTTCTTTCTTTTAAAGTTCAATTCTCTTTTTTAACTGCCACTTCTAAGAATTGTTTGAAACTTAAAATTTTACATATATATATACACCTACATTCGCAATTTGCTTATGAAAATAGCTTCTAAAACAATATTTGTTCACAAATGCCTTAGATTTTGTAGATGACTTCGCCTTGAAATTTTGTTTACTAAAATTTGCTGTCAGTTTATGTGTGTTGGCACAGTTGGAGAATCAAGTTCATTCAAGCTACCTGGCAAGCCTACTTGAGATATATTCAATGATTGCCGTTATATAGTAATCATTTTAATTGTCCTGGTTCTACCAGTAATTTTCCACTTTTTTAAGAAACTTTTAAGCCTATAAAAAACAGTCAAGGACCGTTTTTTCTTTATTTTAAAAAAATGCAATTTCAATTAAAGCAATAAGTTTCCCCCATCGCCCATTATGGTAATTCGTTAAACTTGACGCCACCTGCCACGTAGTCAATGCGTTGCTTAGATTTTTCTAATCTTCATCTCGGAATGCTTAGGTTTGAACCAGTTGCGAGTGAAAATGGAATTTTGTCTCTGACGTTGTGAATGGATTTGAAAACGTATTTTAAAACTTGATGGCTACATAAAGCATACACTTGGTAAGATCGTCTTAGATACATCCTTATATAATGACGTGGTTGAAAAAGTGATAGCAAATTATTTACCGACTTTAGCGCCTTATTTTGAAAACTTTGAAGAGATTTTAGTTCAACACTAAGTTGAGTAATTTAAATTAAATGCGATTGAATTAATGAGCAGCTCGTGAGCTCTACAAACGTAAGAGAAGGGAAGAACTCCGGCTTCTCAAAAGGAAGAAGAGAGAGTCTAAGAAGCGCACGATAGAGGAACTGGAGAGGTGCTACGGGAGGAATAATATCCGAAAGTTTTACCAACGGGTAAAACAACTATCCAAAGGATATAAGCTTCGGACAGACACCTGTCGGGACGAAGAGGGACAAATCGTAGTAGAGTCGCAATCGATGCTGAGAATCTGGAACAATCACTTTTCAGACAATTACACGGCCAGCAAAACATCGATTCCATCGCCAGGCAGAATATTCCACTCCAGATAACGGACGATCATGGTAGAGAATTCCGATCCCTCGACCTGAAGGAAGTTGTGGTGACTCGTAGTAGTGTCTCAATAACTGCCTTTTTTAACTACGCTGCGAACTATTAATTATCATCGTCGTAAGGTTTGACTAATACACACGCGTTTATACCTTTGCTAGACACACATCGATTTTTGTTCTTTTAATTTAATTTGCAATTTCGTTTAAATAAATATTGAATTTTAAATCCATAAATAATTGAACGCAATTTGAATTACGAAAAGTCAAGATAAAGGGTGGTTAAATTGTATGGGCCGATGTTGAATGTGAACCACACCTAAACGCCAAGTTTTTTTCCGAATTTTATTTGACATTTCTCTATTTCAGATTTACTCAATTTGAACCATGGAGAGATACACAATCCAACAACGTGTTAAAGTTATCCAGACTTATAAAAATGGGAGTTCAAATCAAAATGCATATCGTGCACTTCGTAATTTTTTTGGTCAATTTCATCGTCCAAATGTGCGTACAATCGCAAAAATCGTGGAAAAATTCGAGCAAACCGGGTCTGTAGAAGATGTGAGAACACCAGTGCATGCTCGTACAGCTCGTACTGCAGAAAATATTGCTGCTGTTCGCGATAGTGTGGCTGAAGAGCCGTCCACCTCAACTCGTCGTCGTTCCCAACAATTGCACCTCTCACGCTCGTCGTTGATGAACATTATGCATAAAGACTTGCATTTACACGCTTACAAGGTGCAATTGGCTCAAGAACTAAAGACTCTTGACCATTCCAAACGTCGTGAATGGGCAGAATGGTGGCAAGAAATGGCAACAGTGGATGATCAATTTTCGAAGAAAATCATCTTCAGTGATGAGGCACATTTTCACCTCAGTGGATTCGTCAATAAACAGAATTGCCGCATTTGGGCGAATGAGAATCCAAGAGTGATTGTCGAAAAACCAATGCACCCACAAAGAGTGACTGTTTGGTGCGGTTTATGGGCTGGCGGCATCATCGGGCCGTATTTTTTCCAAAATGAGGCCGGTCAGGCAGTTACTGTGAATGGTGTTCGCTATCGTGAGATGATAACGAACTTTTTATGGCCCGAATTGGAAGATATGGATGTGGACGATATGTGGTTTCAGCAGGACGGTGCCACTTGCCACACAGCTAACGAAACAATGGCTCTTTTGCGCAACAAATTCAATGGCCGTGTTATCTCACGTAATGGCGATGTCAATTGGCCGCCAAGATCATGTGATTTGACACCGTTGGACTTTTTTCTTTGGGGTTATTTGAAAGAAAAGGTGTACGTCGATAAGCCAGCAACAATTCAAGACCTAAAGGATCAGATAATTCGGCACATTAACGGCATAGAACCTCCATTATGCCTCAGCGTCATCGAAAATTTTGACCATCGGATGGAGGTGTGCCGCCGAGGTCGAAGCGCCCAGTTGGCCGATATTTTGTTCCATACATAATTGAGTAATACCAATACATCATAATAAAATAAAACTACAATAATTTCCTAAATAGTTTGTGTTTTATTCAAAATCAACATCGGCCCTTGAAATTTAACCACCCTTTAGCAATATCGAGATTAAAATCAAACAAAGCTGCAGGAGCGGACGCACTGTCCGCGGAACTATTTAAGGCAGCCGAGATGACCTGGTTGGGCGCATGCACCAGCTATCTGTAAAATATGGTCGGAGAAAAGCATGCCCTACGAGTGGAATCTCAGCATCGTTTGCCCGATCCACAAAAAAGGAGACCCCTTCAACTGCGCCAACTACTGAGGAATAAGTCTCCTGAACATCGCCTACAAGATCTTCTGTCATTTTATGTGAGCGCCTGAAACCATTCGTGAACAGTTTGATAGGTCCTTATCAGTGTGTATAGGGACAAGCTATACGAAGCCATGTCTAGTTTTGACATTCCTACCAAACTCGTCAGTAGGATGACGATGGAGAACTCTCGCTGCTACATCAAGGTCGGTAATAAATTCACCGAGACCTTCAATGTCAAAAAAGGCTTTAAGCAAGGCGACGCACTGTCATGTGAGTTTTTTAACATAATTCTTGAAAAGATCGTGCAAAACTGACACGCCAACAACAGAGGCACAATCTTCCGAAAGCCCGTGCAACTGCTAGCTTACGCTAACGACATTGACGTGATTGGTCGAACACAGCGAGTCGTCAATGAAGCGTTTGCTGATATTTCAACGGAGGCGGCCAAAATGAGTCTAGCGGTGAACGAGGGCAAAGCGAAGTATATGCTGTCATCAAAAAAGGACGCGCAACACCGACGACTGGGCCAGAACGTCACGATAGCCAGCTATAACTTCGAGGTAGTGAAGGACTTCAGTACATCAGTACCGAGATCAAACGCAGAGTAACTCTTGCCAATCGCTGTTTCTTTGGGCTCAAGAGGCAATTGAGTAGTAAGGCCCCTTCTCGAAAAACCAAGCTGACACTTGATTGATAATCCCTGTACTTCTCTATGGCGCGGAAGCATGGACAGTATCGAAGGCGGACGAGGAAGTTGTTGGTGTTTTTTTTTTCCAGGGAAAAGATCAGCGTGCAATCTTCGGCCCTGTTTGCTTTGATGGTTTCTAGCGAAGAAGATTCAATCATGAACTGTATGGGTTGTACAGCGACATGAGCCTAACCAGGCGTCTACGGATTCAACGGCTAAGATGGTTGGGCCATTTAGAGTGCATGGGGAATACTGCTCCGACCCGTAGTATCTTCGATTCCGAACCTGTGGGACAACGCATTACAGGACGCCCACGGAACCGATGGCACACACAAGTGAATAGGGTATGAGTTAAATGTTTTGTGTATTTCAGGAAGAATGGTTCAGCCGTCTGGTTTCCTCTAAGGTACAAACAAACAAATAAACAACACAATTTTAATTTCAATTTCAAGTTTTTGCTTTATAAATTCAATTTATTAAAATTCAAATTCATTTCGATATTAATGTTTTAAGAGTAATATTTTTTATTTTCTGAATAGAGTTCTCCTACGGCTTTGCTTATTATACTGAACTGGAAAATATTTCCAATAATCTCCCGTCAACTATACGTACACACATACATACATAAATAGTGATGCTACAATTTAACATTGCAGGAATTTGGTTCAATTACCATCTTTGAATTACCATCCGGTTTCAATTACCATCTTTGAAGCAACCATGCGAGGTCTAAAGTAAATATCGCAGCTCATGTCATTGTGCCCACCGTTAGAGAACGAAATGTTTCACTCATATCAGCTATTAGCATACATACATTGCATTTTACGTAAAGAAGTAATTGTTAATTCCGCAGTTAGTACTAGTATTTTTGTATCTTTTCTTTAAGAACTTTTTAACAAATTAGCTGACTCCCATGTCACAGATGCTTCGCTTACACTTGATATTGCACCGGTACATAAAACAGTTTCTTGAAAAACTAAACTATGTGCTACAGTTGTAGTGATGGTCGCCTAGTCAATATCCATTGGTTCGGGTGGCTTTTACGCAAGTAAAAAGTTGGAAGTAGATAATTTATCCTAAAATTTTTATTTTATAATTTAATAATCACGGCTTTTTGAAGTAAGAGATACATATAATTTAATTTGATTAATTCAGGTTACAAAACTTAAAATAACACTTTTAAAATATTTGACAAATGCAAAATGCGTAGACGGATTTCTTTTACTCAAATATTCTTTTTTAATGTCTAATTTAATCGGAAGAAAGTACTACCAATGTATATTTTTATGCATAATGGGTATCTGCCATAGCCACGGCATATACATACATATATATGTATATAAAGTAAATATTTCATTTAATTTTGTCAATACTAAGTAGACATGCCTTTATGTTTACATATGGAATGTGTTTGCAAAAGTGTGTGCGCTTGTCTCATAACTGAGCCGTAATACAGTGTTCGACCAACAGTCCACAAGTCATAGGTTCGATTCCTACCAAAAACTCTGGTGAAAATTCTAAAATTCTTTACATTCAACTGAAAATACAAGACATAAAAAGCACACAGTACACAATTATACATACATATGTACATATGAACATAAACACAGGCATCAATATCCAAACATACAAATATTAATATAAAATATCACAAAAAAGCCAGTCCGCAACGAATGTTAATGTTTGACGTACATTGGTGTCGAAGCTATGCACTGTCAGAACAACATCTGTTAATATATTATATAAGTTAAAAGTTTTTAAACGGGTTGATTAAAAAAATAATTTTGAGGCGCTGACAACGGCGCCTATATTAAAATAAGGAAGGATAATTAATGTTCATAAAATTAATTTTAATTACTTTTCCACTTTATTAATACAAATCAAACTATAAGAACTATAAAATTTAATAACTATAAAATGACCAAAACTCACGACGCCGTAGCCAAGACTGCCGTTTTCCCATCATTCTTGTTGAATCTGATCCAGCAAAATCGTTTTCCCAAGGCAATTTGAAATCAGGACGGATACGGGTGTAGAAATTATTGAATTATTGTTTAATTATTAAACGCTGATTAAGCCAAATTAATTTGGTTGGCATTGTCAGCGGTGTTGTTAACTCCTCCCTCTTTAAGTATCACAGATCACATTTTTTGGTTTCAGGGAAGGATCGGCTGTCTGTGGAAATTTCATTGTTGGCAGGTTGATTCTCCTAGTTATTTTATGCCAATAGACTCCAACGCAAATGCCCATTGCAATCGCGATACCCATATGTATTTCAAGTGACAAGTTTAGTTTCATACCAAGATATTCAAGTTCGTCCATGTTGTGCAAACTTATATTGTGAACTTGGTCGATGTCCATTAATAGTTTTCTGTCAGCGACGCTGGTTAGGACGGGAGGAAGTGGTTGTAGCCTTGAAACACATGTGCTGGAGAATGTTTCGTCTTTGATCAGTATGCTTTCATTATATAGCTGAATCAGGTAACTTCCATTGAGTGTTTAGTATGCCCCTGGGTTCTAAGGACACCCTCGAAGTTTGTTAAGAAAATAATATCAGTTCTTAACATTTCTATTACATTTGCACTGACCATCTTGTATCGGCAGTTCGCAATTCCTCCCTTTAGCAGGCAGGCCTCTTCAGCCAGTTTGGTTAGCGATGTTTATTGGCAGACCGTCACTTTGTTGATGTTTAGGCGGGGGGTTTTCACACCAAACGTTTCATTTTGACTTATGAGTCCTTCATTAAATGGTAGTTCGACTTGTCTACCGATTCTTATTGTTGCCGTCGCAATGAGTCGGTGATAAAAGTCTTTTTTCAGCTTTGGGATGGAAAGTACATACAGCAACAGTGACCCATTTGTGTATATGGATGGATTTCCGTATTCAATAGCTTTAATTGCATTAGCGTATGGAAGTGTTTCCATTTCGGAAATAGTATCGACTTCAGCTCTATCCAATAAGTTAATGTTGATAATTCCTCTTTTAGCCAATTTTCAAACACTTACTACTTCATTAATTGCATCCTTCAGAATGAGAACTTGATTCATAGTGTTTTGTCCAATTCTTTCGGCCTCTTTTGCATTGCTAATTTCGTTAATTTTGATAATAAGTTCAATAGTTTTATGAATGATTTCATTAGTGGTATTGAAGAGTTATGCATTGATCTTGTACTGCTCATTATTGTTGTTAATTATTGCGTTTTGACTTTTCAAAATAGAGTTCTAATCCGCGGCATCTGGATTGCCAGCGACCCATTTCCATGCGGAGCCTATCCAGTCAATTGATCTTCGAGTTCTACCCCGTGTGGTTCCCAGCTCGATGAGTCTATCTTGCACTTGCGTCAGATGGTAAACAATTATTTTTTTAGTCTTACCGGGCGGCATATGTAGTTGGACCAGCGCTGTTATATTATTCGCAATTGCTGCATATTCATCCAGGTTGATGACGTGAACCAATTTAAAATTCCCGTTAATAGTCCAGGCATTGCCAGCTCTCACAGTAACAATAGGGACGTCATAATGAAAAATTTGTTCAGCGTGTAGAGTAGCAATATAACCCATAAAAAGAATGCTTAGTTTCGAAATCATTTTTACTGAAAGTTAACAATTTTTATTAAATGACATTAATGATTAGTGCAATTCTGGCAAAGCCGTTTTCTTTTTTTTCCAAATTTTATCTTGTAGTTATGTTTTTCTTCCTAACGAATGATAGAATTCTTATTTAGGTAAAATTTTAATTTTAATAATTTTTTTATTTCTTTTTATTCATATATGTACATAATTTCATTTCAAATCTGTATTGATTTCTATATGCATATGTGGGTATTTTTATAATGGTAATGAGCGCGGCCATTAGGGAGTCGAACCCCAGTGCCTATGGCACTCACCAAATTTTTGCAGGGCGCTTTACATATTTTTTATTAATTAAAATCTTAAAAAAAAATTTTTGAGAAAAAAATAGAAGTTTTTTTTTCATCATTTATGGAGTTTCACATTCGAATAGTCATTAACGCAGTTCGGACGTGTTTTTGTTTAGTGCGGCTGAATGGTTCGGAATAGGTGAAAACAAATCGAAACAAACAAAAACAAAAATTATAAAAACAATATACATACATATGTACATAATAAAACAAACTGTGACAAAAAACTTTTGAAAATAGTCAATGGGAATATAAATTCCTCAAAACAATTTTTGCAATAAAAATAGAACAAATTAAAAATAAAAGTGCAGTGGCAGTGCATAAAGTTTTATTGTTGTGGTTGTTGTATTTAGAAGATCAACTAAAACAGTGTATCACTCAAAAAGACAACGGGAATAAAAAACTCCTCAAACAATTTTAACAATAAAGACAATAAAAAACTAAAGAGCACTACATAAAGTTTATGTTGCTGGTGAAGATCAACAAACACAGTATAGTGCATAAGTGTAGAGACATTTAAAATTATAATTTATTTACGAACAAAACAAAATTTATTCTTCTCTTTAATTAATTAAAAACAAAAACTTATTTGCAAAATAAAATTAATATACATACAAAATATCTAAAAAAATTTAATTAGATTTACATAAAAACTGAAATTAAAGTTGTATGAGTGCTCGTCAAAGGTGTTATTCTGAAACATGGATTTCTGAAGAAGAATCTTTAAGAAAATATGTGGAGAACTTTCTCTCAACAAGAGAAAAAAACCGCCCCCGTCTGGATCTCCCAATATGGTTGTCACATCAGATGATAGAATTGCTCCTGTCTCAATTAATGTTAATAATCCGAAAACACAAGTAGGTATGTATAGATACATCACAGTTGTGAAGCGGCAGAGAAGCCCCAAGTCTGCTCAAGTCTCGTCAAAAGTTAAAGTGCCAAGAGACAATAATTCTGGTAAGCCAACTGAGAGCAATAGATTTTCTATTCTTCAAACGGAAGACACAACACAATCTAAAAAATCATCTAAGCCTCCACCCATTTATTTAAGAGAGGCCACCTCCAGCGAACTCGTGAAGAAAATAGTTTCGATAATTGGAGAAGAAACCTTTAGTGTTACATTGATTAAGCATGGAAAAATTAGTGAAACAAAAATACAGGTTAAAAGCGAAAACGAGTACCGCAAACTGTCCAATGAGTTGGAAAAAGAAAAAAAAAGTTTCTACACATATCAACTGAAAAGCGCAAAAGGTCTTCAAATTGTGATAAAAGGTATTGATCCTTGCGTAAGCTCTGATGAAGTTAAGACCGGCCTAGAAGAGAAAGGTTTTAAAGTCAAAAACGTCTGTATTATTAAAAACCGTGAAAAAATCCTTCAGCCTATGTTTAGAGTGGAATTAGAACCGCGTGATGTGGTTTTAAAAAAGAACGAAACCCATCCAATCTACAGCCTCAAATACCTTCTGCATCGCAGAATCACTGTAGAGGAACCACATAAGCGTGCAGGGCCTGTTCAGTGCATGAACTGTCAGGAATTCGGCCACACCAGGACTTATTGTAAGTTGCCCACAGTTTGTGTCGTTTGTGGTGAACTCCACGGCAATGCACAATGCAATAAACCAAAAAATAGCTCAATGGTGAAAACATGTAATAATTGTAGTAATACCGCAAATTATAGAGGCTGTGTATGCCCATTTTAAGCATTCTATGGTTAAAAAATCATCAACTGCTCCTAAACAATCCGAGCAATCACTTTTCGTCTCGACCAATAGCTTTCCTCAGATAATCCAGTCAACCAGCCACCTTAACGCCAAAAGCTCAAAACAAGTATCTTATGCTAATATAGTAAAATCTAGCACAACAAGCTTGAACCCAGAACCCACACATCAAACTTCTGAACCGCATTTTAGCAATATAGAGGCAACATTGCAGTCCCTTGTTCAGTCAATAAACACTTTTACGACCTCTATGACCACAATGTTGCAGGAAATGCTGAAAATGCAGTCTACTATTTTACAGGCTATTTTAAATAAAGGGTGGTTAAATTGTATGGGCCGATGTTGAATGTGAACCACACCTAAACGCCAAGTTTTTTTCCGAATTTTATTTGACATTTCTCTATTTCAGACTTACTCAATTTGAACCATGGAGAGATACACAATCCAACAACGTGTTAAAGTTATCCAGACTTATTATGAAAATGGGAGTTCAAATCAAAATGCATATCGTACACTTCGTAATTTTTTTGGTCAATTTCATCGTCCAAATGTGCGTACAATCGCAAAAATCGTGGAAAAATTCGAGCAAACCGGGTCTGTAGAAGATGTGAGAACACCAGTGCATGCTCGTACAGCTCGTACTGCAGAAAATATTGCTGCTGTTCGCGATAGAGTGGCTGAAGAGCCGTCCAACTCAACTCATCGTCGTTCCCAACAATTGCACCTCTCACGCTCGTCGTTGATGAACATTATGCATAAAGACTTGCATTTACACGCTTACAAGGTGCAATTGGCTCAAGAACTAAAGCCTCTTGACCATTCCAAACGTCGTGAATGGGCAGAATGGTGGCAAGAAATGGCAACAGTGGATGATCAATTTTCGAAGAAAATCATCTTCAGTGATGAGGCACATTTTCACCTCAGTGGATTCGTCAATAAACAGAATTGCCGCATTTGGGCGAATGAGAATCCAAGGGTGATTGTCGAAAAACCAATGCACCCACAAAGAGTGACTGTTTGGTGCGGTTTATGGGCTGGCGGCATCATCGGGCCGTATTTTTTCCAAAATGAGGCCGGTCAGGCAGTTACTGTGAATGGTGTTCGCTATCGTAAGATGATAACGAACTTTTTATGGCCCGAATTGGAAGATATGGATGTGGACGATATGTGGTTTCAGCAGGACGGTGCCACTTGCCACACAGCTAACGAAACAATGGCTCTTTTGCGCAACAAATTCAATGGCTGTGTTATCTCACGTAATGGCGATGTCAAGATCATGTGATTTGGACTTTTTTCTTTGGGGTTATTTGAAAGAAAAGGTGTACGTCGATAAGCCAGCAACAATTCAAGACCTAAAGGATCAGATAATTCTGCACATTAACGGCATAGAACCTCCATTATGCCTCAGCGTCATCGAAAATTTGGACCATCGGATGGAGGTGTGCCGCCGAGGTCGCGGCGCCCATTTGGCCGATATTTTGTTCCATACATAATTGAGTAATACCAATACATCATAATAAAATAAAATTACAATAATTTCCTAAATAGTTTATGTTTTATTCAAAATCAACATCGGCCCTTGAAATTTAACCACCCTTTAAATGATTTGCTTAAATATTTGTTTCTGGAACGCTAACGGCATCCGCCAACATAAAAATGAGCTCGAATACTTCCTGAAGGCTAAAGACATCGATATAATGATGGTTGCTGAAACTCACTTGACGTCCACTAGCTTCTTTACGACTAATGGCTACATCCTATACGATACAAAAGATCCTCGTGGAAGAGCTTGTGGAGGTTCGGGAATTCTGATAAAATCCAGAATCAAACATTATTTGATGAACGACACATGCGAGAATTATCTTCAAGCAACAAACATCTGTGCAGAACATTGTCGTAACAAATTAGTTTTTTCATCAATTTACTCGCCGCCCCGATATACAGCATCAGAAAACCAATATTTAAATTTTTTCAATCAATTGGGACCTCGATTTCTTGCAGCTGGCGACTATAACGCTAAACACACCTTTTGGGGCTCACGATTAATTTCACCGAGAGGCCGCGTACTATATGACACTATTTCTCGCATGGGCTTAGATGTAATTTCAAGTGGGCATCCCACCTACTGGCCAACAGATCGGCGAAAAATTCCAGATGTTATTGACTTTGGAATAGTCAAAAATATCCCTCTTGAATGGATTTAGGGGGAGCCCTCATTCGACTTGTCTTCTGACCACTCCCCTACTATTATTTCCATATGTTTTCCACAGGAAATTGGATCACTTTTTAATGACTCAATTTTAACAGTGTCGCGAGTAAATGGGCTAAAATATAAAAAATATTTAAGTACACACTGTACGGAAAATACCGCTTTAAGATCGCCAGAAGATATTGACTTGTCAATTAGCATCTTTACCAATAACATTAAACAAGCCGTTCAACATGCTACTTCTAGTCATACTGAGGACAGATATGCGAACTTGTGTCAGAAAAAAGGAGAGTTAGAAGAGAGTGGCAGCAACTAAGGTCTCCCCAGTTAAAAAGTAGATTACGGGAATGCACAATTCGACTGAGAAATCTCCTAGAAATTCACAAAACAGCGAACCTTGAAACATATTTAGAAAGTCTAAATGGTACTCCTCAGTCAGATTATTCTTTATGGCGGGCTACAAGAGGTTTAAAACGTCCAATTCAAGCTAAACCACCTTTGCGAAATCCTTCTGGTGACTGGGCAAGAAATGATTCCGAAAAGGGAGAGTTATTTGCCAACCATTTGAAAAATGTTTTCACGCTAACTACAGCTGGCAATGAAGCTGAATTTCCGCCATCTGTTAGCAGATCCCCACGCCTCTAAGGTTTAATATTAGAAGTGTTGAAAACGCTATTGGTAATCTGGATCACAAGAAAGCTCCAGGTATTGATAAAATTTGCAAGAAAATGCTCGAACAGTTACCTCAAGTAGCTAGAAGAATTATGCTTTTTATTTTTAATGCTATTTTACGTCTTGAATATTATCCGGCAGAGTGGAAAGTGTCTATGATCACCATGATACCTAAGCCCGGGAAGGACCCCACTAGAGTTGAATCCTATAGGCCAATAAGCCTTTTGCCAACAATTTCGAAGTTATTCGAAAAGATGCTAATGATGAAGTTAACTCCCATATTAAACGATGTAGGATGTATCCCAAATCACCAATTCGGTTTCAGGGCTAAGCATAGCACCATTGAGCAAACACACAGGTTAGTGAATGCCATAAGGACGTCCTTCGAAGACAAAAAATATTGCTTAGCTCTTTTCATTGACGTTTCCCAAGCTTTTGACAAAGTGTGGCATGATGGTTTAATGCACAAAATAAGGCTAAACTTGCCTTCGAACACCCATGAACTTTTGAAAAGCTACTTATACGGGCGAAAATTCATCATTAGAGAAGGTGACTTCTCAAGTTCCCCTCAACCAATCAATGCAGGTGTTCCTCAGGGCAGCATCCTGGGTCCTACTCTCTATTTGATTTACGCCCCTGATATGCCAACAGGCTTCCAAATTCATACTTCAACTTTTGCGGATGATACAGCATTTCTCAGTGTCCACGAAAATCATCAATCAGCTTCGCTAAAATTGCAAAAACATATTGACGAACTAGAGAAATGGCTTAAGTTTTGGAAAATCAAAGTAAACGAACAAAAATGCACTCACGTCACATTCACATTGCGCAGGGAAACATGCACGCCCATAAAAATTAACAACCAAACAATCCCGCAACATAGAGATGTCAAATTCCTCGGGATTTACCTCGACCGTAGACTAACATGGAATTCCCATATTAATGCGAAAATGACTCAGATGAAACTTAAAGCAGCGCAGTTACATTGGCTCATGGGCAGAAACTCTACTTTAAAACTAGACTGCAAACTTTTGCTGTATAAAGCGATTCTAAAACCAATTTGGTGCTATGGAATTCAGCTATGGGGTACTGCCTCGCCATCAAACATTGAAAGAATTCAGAGGCAACAAAAGAAAATTCTCCGTATAAATAAAATTCTCCGTACAGCAGCTCCATGGTATGTTAAAAACTCCCGAATTCACGAGGATCTAAGGGTACCTCTGGTGAAAACTGAGTTTGCAAGGTACGTGACTGGGTATATCAAGAAACTTGAAGTTCATCCGAACCCTCTTGCGCGTAACATACTTAACTTTGGAGGCCATACTCGACTGAGGAGAAGGAATACCCTTGAAATAATCCGATCGCAAGACACATAACTTTTCCGAAATTGAACCCCTATTATTAAAATCTTGAAGCTTGGCACTGGCTGGGCTCAAGTAGAAATTTTGTTTTTAGTATTAAGATTTGTATACTTATTGTTAGTTCATTTATGAAGATACAATAAATAATCATATGTACAAAAAAAAAATTATGGAGCTTGTTTAAAATTTTTTATGTGAGCTTTGTGAATCCTTTTACCACTGTAGTTACACGTATTGTAACTCTGTTATCCCTTTCTACAACCTCTTTCCTAAAATCTGGTTTATTCGTATCGCCCTTCTATATTTTGTTGGAGACGTGCGTTTTTTGTTCATGCGCTTATTTCTCTCCTTGGCATTTTTCCTAATTAGTTCCCTAAGGTCCTTGTTAATTTTAGAGCGGGCTTCGAGCAATTTGTTAAAATCGGATGTTTTCACACTGTTAAAGAATACATCACTAGGTCTTTTTCCCGTGGCGGAATGAATAGAATTATTATATCTATCGACAGCTACATACATTAATTCCTGCACACTTAGTTCATCCGTTTCTGCCCTTAGGCATCTGTAAATTTCTATAAGGGTTAAATGGACACGTTGTACTTGTACTTCACTTCGCTGCGATGGTGTCAAATAAAGTTTTAAAAACATTTTCTAACTTCTATATTACCCCATATAGCTAAGTTTATTCTGTTAGAGTATTTCTGACAGTATTTGAATTTTATTTTAAACTTTATTTATCTTTCTATTTCCATTTCTGACTATATTTTATTTCTTTTTTTAAACTATATTTTTAATTTTTAATTTTTTTTTTCTCCATTAATAATTTATATGTACATATATTAATGTAGTGCCAAAATATGTGTGCCAAGTCTCTAAGCAATGCTCTAATATAAGACTTAGTCTTGTTGTATTGTTTTTTACATAAATAAATAAATAAATAAATAAAATAAATTTGTATCGCTAGTCTTTCGATGAAATCTTTCAGTAAAGGGCTAAGGAAACTACTCTTATTGTCGTTTACTGGAACTTTTAGGGCTGTGAAATAATGAAGGATTTTTACTAATTTTTCTCTAATGTTTAATATAGACCTATCACTTATATGGAACAGCTTAAAAAACTTGGAGAATTTGTCCAGTACAGACAGAAATTTTTTATTTTGTATTTCTACTATATCCATATGCAATATTTCTTACGGCATGGTTGGTGTAGGAGTATCTTGCAATAAGGGTTTTGTTGGATTTCTGTCGTACTTATTGATATTACATATATCGCAACGTTCGACGAATTTCCTAATGTGAGCGTACATACGTGGAAAATAGAATTCATCTAAAATTTGCTTTCGATTTTCTCTTGCATTCCTGTGCCCTCTATGGTGTTCCTTCTGAATAATTTCGAATCGAATGTTCTCTGATCTTACGTGTTTGACTTCTTTTTTAGCGATTCTAATTTTATATCTTGAAAAATGTTGTAAATAAAGATCTTGTAACATCGCTAAGCAATTTTATGGTGATTTAATGCCATTTATAACGCTGGGATTCAGTGTTTTCTTTAACACATCTGAAAGTTTCTCAACATCCCAGTCTGGCGAGGAGACATAGTGACGTAGGACGTGCTCATGTGGTATTTCACTGGACTGCAGTTAGGACCTATTTCGATGATTATTTGGTTTCTGAAAACATTAATAAGGTCTGATGTTGTTGTCCTTATTTCTGCACGAACATTCGTGGAGATTGCTTGATTATTATCCAGTGGCCCAAAGAGTGATTTAAATCTGCTTATTGTTTCGTTAATTTTCATCCTAGTTTTGTCTGTAGTTGATTCACTCAAAATATAATTTAAACTATTTGATTTTTTTGTCGCAAGAGGTATTTTAATACTGTCCCTAATTACTAACATATTCTCTTTCCTATCAACTATAGCTCCCAGCTCTTTGAGGGTATCATCATCTATAATACCATCAAACGTACTAAGACCAGGTAACAAATAAAATTTTATTTGGTCAAGTATTCCCTATGGTGCAAAAAATTGCCCACTATCTTTCTAGTTATTTCAATTTCTCCCCCTGCTGTTTTAACAATGACTGAGTTTAATAAGGGTGTACTTCCGGCAGATAATTTGAGGCTACAAAAATTTTTGTTCGAGCCGGTATCGATCAAAAATTCAAAACGAGTGTTGTTTCCTGTAATATATTCTATGTAAGGTAGGCTGGATGCCCCTCCTCCATAACATTTTGTTCCTTTGCTGCAGAATCGAAATCACCTAATAATAATTCCTCCTGAGGGACAAATTCTTCCTCTTGAACTTCGGTGTTTAGATGAAAAACACGCGGCTGATTATCTGTCCTAAAAATTTCACTTCCTCTTCTTTTTTCCGCATTATTGGGGTGGTTCATATAGTTTATTTTTCGTGTTTGGATTGAATTGTCCGTTTCCATCGGCTCTGGCTTAACATATTGAAACCTTGGATATTGGGCTGGTCGGTTATTACTATCGGAGTGTCCATGATGATGATAATTGTACCTAACATTATTCGAAAAATTAAAGTGAGGTCTGGGAGGTTTGGAAGTGCTCTTACAGTATGAGCTGCAGCTTGTGGGTTATTCGTACATAACTGCGACTTTGAGTGGAGAATATTGTTCCTTATCGTAAGATTCTGGAGTTCCAGGCAAGCCGAATACGCTTCTGGCAAGGTTCTTGGTTGTAGTATAGTAACCATTCTAGAAACTTCTGGATTTAACCCACGGACGAATATGTCTAATGACCTATTCCCATGTGTAGTAATCAGAGCATCAATTGTTTCCTCGCTATAAGTCTCTGTTTTTAATTTATTTATTATAAGCGATAATTGGTGGTTCACCGTTGAATAAAATTCGTTTACCTTCGATGATCCTTGTGACAGTTGGTTCAGTTGGTGTTCGAGTGTTTGTACATCCCTCTTATCGGCATAGTGGAGTGATGAAACTTTTTTCACCTCCTTCCAGTCATTGTCAAAAATATTATACGAAACAAGGGCTGCATCAGCCTCACCGACTATTTTCTGGCGTATACTTTGTAGGATTGATCTATAAATAGGTTTGTGCCAATGTCCTTTAAGACCATTTCTACTACATGAACCCAGGATACGTAATTTAGTGGGTTTCCGTCAAATGTCCTAAGTTTAGTTCGTCTTCATTCCTCGGAGCTTGCAAAGTTGACACAGCAACTGTTACCGCCACTCATAAATCGCTAATATGACATTACTGTTACCGCCACTCATAAATCGCTAATATGACATTACTGTTACCGCCACTCATAAATCGCTGATATGACATTACTGTTATCGATATGTAGAGAGATGAGCATGGCAAAATGTTCAATTATTCCTTTTAATTTTCCACGCGGTATAATTATGAGGCCATATTTAATCGAGACCACATACATAGGTATATAAAACACCTACATAGATTTAAGATATTCATTCGTTCAGGTCATAAGGATTACGAAGCTTCGCTTGGAGTAGCCATACATAAAAGTTAGTATATCAGCAGTTTAGTATGTAAGTTTGTATAATGAATTTATTTATAATTTTAGGAATTTTAACATATTAAAGCGTAAGAATAAAGAATTAAAGTTTTTTTAAATTCTTACACTTGTGTTTAAAATCCACATTGGCTATCTTGAGCTTGGGCCGCTTTACCCGCAACATTAAAATTCTTTTATGTGCCTCATCGGATCGTTTGAAGGAATCATCTTGGGTGTTAAAACGTAAGTCCTAACAGAATGCAACCTTCCACTCCCTCACAGGGTCAACCACTAAGTCGTCAACGACCAACTCAGTTAAGTCCTGCACCGAACAACTGTAACATTTGCAACAAGTCCACAGACAACGAAAAATTTATAAAATGCAGCAAGTGCCATCTTAATTTTCATTTACCATGTGTCAATCTCAGCAGCAATCAAGACCAACCTACATGGAGTTGCCAAAATTGTACGGTACAACATCAAATCACGATCGATTCTGCCTCTTCCATTCGTAGTGGCTCTTCGGCCGCTTCCCGCTCCCGCCGACAAGCTCTTGAGCTACGACGTCTAGAAGAAGAGACACAACTTGAAAGAGATTTCATTAAAAAGAAATACCAAATTCTCGAACAAGCAGTAGATGACTTCGAGGACGCACAATCAGTTAATAAACACTCAGCTGTCAGATCTGTACATGAGTGGTTAGATAATCAAATCCAACTCCCTACTTCGGCTATTGCAACCGCACACCAAAATATAGTTTCCGCAGCTCGTCAGTTTGAAACGCCACCTTACACATTTGTACCACAAGCCACAACAACGCAAGAAATGCCTAACACTACTAAACCATATTGCCAAAACGTAAGTAATGACTTAGTTTATACGACAAAAACAATAACTCCGCCCGTATGTACAACTACGTCATTCGTTAATAACATGTCTTCATTTATTAATGACCCAACAACGAACCGTCAGCAGCCGACAACGGCAAATTTATGTAATAATACAGACAACGTAAATGCAGAAAATCACACATTAGAGACACCTGTACAATTTGGTTACATGGATTCAACGTTTTCCATGAACCCATCAAACCTCCAACCTGTTATATTACCTTCTCACAGGCTTTCGCAACAACAAATAAGCACGCGGCAGTCAGTACCAAAAGAGCTTCCAATTTTTACCGGCACTCCTGAAGAATGGCCCTTGTTTAGTGCCACATATGACTGGTCGACAGCAGTCTGTGGTTTTACAGACGCTGAAAATCTTGTCAGGCTTCAAAATTCTCTAAAGGGGGAAGCACTTCGATCTGTTAAACATATTTTGATCCATCCATCGGGTGTACCATGTGCTCTATCTACACTAAAATTGCTTTTCGGACAACCGGAAAAAATATTAAACTCACTAAAAAATAGAATAAGATCACTACCAGCACTGAACACAAATAAATTGAGCACAATTACCTCTTTCGCCGTGGAAGTAAAGGGCCTAGAAACAACAATTAAAGCCAGTGGTTTAATAAATGAACTGACCAATTCATCTTTATTACATGAATTAATAATGAAAATGCCATCACATTTTCAACTTAACTGGGGTGAACAAAAAATAAAACTAGCAAAAAATAACAAAAGAGTTAGTTTGACTGAATTCGCTAACTGGATATATGAAGTCGGTGTCTCAGCAAGCAGCATAAATATAGAAAGTGACAGCAGCGCATCAAAGTCAATAGAGCAGTATTCGCGTAAGCCAAAAAACGTTTATGTGCATGCTCATGAAGAACAAAACAAAAAGATCTGTTTAGTGTGTCCTGGCAACTGCAATAGCGTTGAGAAGTGTAAAAAATTCTTGGCTGCGAATAGAAGCGAGCGATGGAACTTAGTAAGAATGTACAATCTATGTAAACTGTGCCTGCGACGTCACTACGGTATTTGCAGTAGCAGCATCGTTTGCAGAGAAAATAATTGTCAAATAAAACATAATACATTGCTGCATAAATCCATGACTGAAGATAGAGAAACAAACGCTCCCAGAGAAACTGAAAATAAAAGCAAAAGAGATAATTTACATGCAGCCCATAGGAATGAATGCAATGAAATCTTATTTAAAATTATACCCATAACAATATACGGAAACAATAATAAACGTTTTAATACTTTTGCATTTATAGACGAGGGTTCGTCTGTAAGTCTGGTAAATGAACAATTAATTAATAAACTAGATTTAAATGGTGAGCCACAACCTCTATGCTTGAAATGGACAGGTGAAATAGGTCGCAACGAAGAAGACTCAAAAATAGTCTCAATGAAAATTTCAGGTATGAATAAAACTGAATTTTCTATTTCTGTTCGTACGGTTAAACAACTATCGCTTCCGAGTCAGAGCTTTAATTATAAAAAGTTATGTAAAAAATTTCCGCACCTTAAAGGGCTACCCATCGCCGATTTTGAAAATGCTGTACCAGATGTACTTTTAGGATTAAATAACTTGAAATTATGTGTGCCAACTCGTGTTAAAGAAGGCAAGAAAAACGAACCCGTCGCTTTACATACTCGCCTCGGCTGGCTAATATGTGGCAACTCCAGTGTTGGAGAAAAGGCCCAAATTCAATATAATTTTTACTCTTGCGAGTGTAAAGGTGAAAACGACCAAATTCTTACTCACTTACTCAAACAGTTTTATACAACTGAGTTAGCAGGGATAAGTAACTATACTCCAGCTCTTGGAAAAGATGACCAAAGGGCATTAAGTTTGCTAGAAACATATACGAAACAAAGATGCGATGGCCATTACGAGACAGCTTTGCTGTGGCGATATGACAATATTACACTTCCACAAAGTGGAATATTACACTTCCACAAATATGGCGAAGAGACGACTGATTTGTCTCGAAAAAACTCTAAGAAAAAATAAAGAGTTGTTTGAACATTTCGAAAAAACAATTTCTGAATATTTTGAAAGAAATTACATAGCCAAAGTAAACAATGAAGATGATAAACAAAATGTATGGTATTTACCAATGTTTCCGGTATTTAACAAAAACAAACCGAATAAAACAAGAATAGTTTGGGATGCGGCCGCGAAGGCAAATGGTATTTCACTTAACTCTATGCTGCTCAAAGGGCCAGATTTGCTGTCTTCTCTTGCAGCTATTCTTTTTCGTTTTCGGCAAAGGCAAATTGCAATCTGTGGTGACATCGAACAAATGTTCCATCAGATTTATATACGCGATGAAGACTGCCATGCGCAAAGATTTTTATGGCGCAGCTGCGACGACAACAAAGAACCCGAAGTGTACGTAATGAAGGTTATGATATTCGGTGCCTCCTGCGCTCCGTGCATATCTCAGTATGTTAAAAACCTCAACGCATCAAAATTTGAAGCCAAGTATCCCTTAGCCGCTGCTGCCATCAAAGACAACCACTACGTAGATGATTTTCTTGCTTCTTCGGATACTCCTGCAGAAGCCGCCGAACTGGCTAAAACTGTGCGATTCATTCATAGTGAGGGAGGATTCAAAATTAGAAACTGGTGTTCGAATAATGATAGCGTTTTGAAAGAATTGAACTCTTCTAACCCTTTGACCAATATTTGCCTAAACGTTAGTGTAGGCGAAGTAACAGAAAAGGTACTTGGCATATTTTGGAACCCTGGGGAAGACAATATAACTTTTAAACTGTCGCAGTCTGTCTTGAACAGCGAACTTCTTCTCGGAAACAAAATTCCCACCAAACGTGAAATTTTAAGAACTCTAATGAGCATTTATGACCCTTTAGGGCTTGTAGGAAATTTCCTTATGTATTTGAAAATAGTTCTCCAAGAAGTTTGGAGAAGCAATATCGACTGGGACGAACATATTCTAGTAAATCAACAATTAAGGTGGGAAAAGTGGCTAGCGCTTTTACCAGATTTAAAAAATGTAAATATACCTCGTTGTTATCTTAAAACATTGAAAAACTATAATAACCTAGATGTTCAATTGCATGTATTTGTGGATGCAAGCGAAAACGGTTATGCCGCCGTAGCGTATTTTAGGATGTGCTGTGGGGACGAAATCGCTATTTCACTTATTGGATCAAAAACTAGGGTGGCGCCACTAAAGGTTTTATCGATACCACGTTTAGAGCTGATGGCAGCTGTTATTGGTGCTCGGTTTGCTAAATATATTGAAAAACATCATACCGTTAAGATAAATCGAAAAACACTCTGGTCAGATTCACGAACAGTTTTAAGCTGGATACGCTCCGACCACCGAAAATATCACCAGTTCGTTCCAGTTCGTGTAAGTGAAATTCTCGATATTTCAGAGGTGGACGAGTGGTCCTGGATATCAGGAAAAACGAATGTAGCTGACGAAGCAACACGATGCACAAATAAACCTAATCTATCGAATACAGGGCGCTGGTTTAGCGGCCCTGATTTTTTAAAGTTGCCAGAGAAAGAATGGCGGGAACCCAATACACAACTTTTGGAAACAAAGCTCGAGTTGAAAGAGTGCCATTTAACGGCACGAAGTATAGAACAACTTATAAACTTACAAAGATTTTCTCAGTGGTGCAGAGCATTAAGGGCAACTGCATACGTAATTCGTTTTTGCTACTGCCGTAGAAACAGAGATATCACGCCTTCCTGTGGAAAGGAACTAACTCAAATTGAGTTGCTCAAAGCAGAACTGACTCTTATCAAAGATACGCAGAAAGTATATTTCCAAAATGAAATAAATTGTCTATCACAAAAGAATAAATTAACGAAAACAAATTTTTTGTATAAATTGTCCCCGTATTTGGATCATAAAGGTGTCTTGAGAGTAGGTGGCCGAATTGATTATGCTGATGTTCCGGAGGAACTGAAGCATCCAGCCGTTTTGCCTAAACATTGCCGCCTAACAACCCTTTTAATATTACATTACCATAATCTGTACCGTCATAGTAGCCTTGAGACAGTGGTGAATGAATTGCGGCAAAAATACTATATTCCTAAATTGAGAACCGTTTGTAAATCAACCATTAAGCAGTGTCAAATGTGTAAAATTAAAACTGCGATGCCGGAGATTCCGCAGATGGCAAAATTACCTCGGGCTCGACTGGGTTCGTATCTCTCACCATTCACATTCACGGGTCTTGACTTTTTTGGTCCTATGCTTGTCACTGTTAACCGACATAAAGAAAAGAGATACGGTGCGCTATTTACATGTTTAACGGTACGTGCGGTTCATATTGAAATCGTCTATTCGCTTAATACAAGTTCGTGTATCATGGCAATACGTAAGTTTATTTCGCGAAGAGGCAGCCCAAGAGAATTTTTCAGCGACAATGGTACTAATTTTATCGGTGCTGATCGAGAGTTGCGTGAAGCCTTAAGAGAGGTGGACAAGAACGAGCTAATACGAAGTTTTACAACGTCCTACACCAAATGGAACTTTAACCCACCTTCTGCTCCTCATATGGGAGGAGCATGGGAACGATTAGTTCGATCCGTAAAAACTGTACTCTACAATATTAAAACAGAACGGTTTCCAAGCGATGAAATGCTGCAAAGCATGATGGCTGAAGTCGAAAGTATTATAAATTCCCGTCCTCTTACATATGTGCCAATAGAAAGCGAAAATCAAGAAGCGATCACACCAAATCATATTTTGCTTGGCAACTCCAGTGGCTTAAAACCCCTTGCATCGTACGACGACGAAGGTCTTGTACTTAAAGAAAGTTGGTTGCGTTCACAACAATATGCACAAATCTTTTGGAAGAGATGGGTGACAGAGTACCTGCCTACTTTGACGTGTAGGACAAAGTGGTTTCAAAAGGCCAAACCCATATCTGTGGGAGATTTAGTGATAGTGGTTGATCCAAATAACCCGAGAAACGTGTGGCCAAAGGGAAAGGTCATCGAAGTTGCCAAATCCGAAGATGGACAAGTACGAAAGGCAAAAGTTTTGACAGTTTGTGGCGTTTTAGAAAGACCTGCTGCAAAATTAGCGGTTTTAGACGTGGCTGAAAGAAAGTAGAGTAAGTCTTCGAAATCTCGCCATACTGTGGGGGAGTGTTACCGCCACTCATAAATCGCTAATATGACATTACTGTTACCGCCACTCATAAATCGCTAATATGACATTACTGTTACCGCCACTCATAAATCGCTGATATGACATTACTGTTATCGATATGTAGAGAGATGAGCATGGCAAAATGTTCAATTATTCCTTTTAATTTTCCACGCGGTATAATTATGAGGCCATATTTAATCGAGACCACATACATAGCATACCTACATAGATTTAAGATATTCATTCGTTCAGGTCATAAGGATTACGAAGCTTCGCTTGGAGTAGCCATACATAAAAGTTAGTATATCAGCAGTTTAGTATGTAAGTTTGTATAATGAATTTATTTATAATTTTAGGAATTTTAACATATTAAAGCGTAAGAATAAAGAATTAAAGTTTTTTTAAATTCTTACACTTGTGTTTAAAATCCACATTGGCTATCTTGAGCTTGGGCCGCTTTACCCGCAACAGCAACTCTTCTACATCCCCATTTCTCTCAATAGCCTTAAGTCTATTTTCCATTGTTTTCATTTCCTGCAAGATTCCCTTGCATATCTTTCATAGTTACAATAAGAGGTAAAAGGATACTTTTGGACTCACCTGAGGTTTGAAATGACACGTATCAATTTCGTTCACTGCACTTCTTCTTCTTTTGGTGCTACAGTCCGTGGTGAACCTGGACCTCAGCCAACAAAGTTTTCCAGCTGGCACCGTCTTTAGCCAGCGTTCTCCTCTTGTGCACACCAAGTTGCTTGAGGTCCCTCTTCACTTGTGTGCCCCATCGGTTCCATGGGCGTCCTCTGATGCGTTGCCCCACAGGTTCGGAATCGAAGATTCTACTGGTCGGAGCAGTATTCTCCATGCGCTCTACATGGCCCAACCATCTTAGCCGTTGGATCCGTAGGCGCCTGGTTAGGCTCATGTCGCTGTACAACCCGTACAGTTCATGATTGAATCTTCTTCTCCAGAAACCATCAACGCAAACAGGGCCGAAGATTGAACGCAGAACTTTTCTCTCGAAAATACCAAGGAATTCCTCATCCGCCTTCGACACCGTCCATGCTTCCGCGCCATATAGAAGTATATATATTATCAAAGTGGTATATAGTGTCAGCTTGGTTTTTCAAGAAAGAGCCTTACTACTCAATTGCCTCTTGAGCCCAAAGAAACAGCGATTGGCAAGAGTTATTCTCCGTTTGATCTCGGTACTGATGTTGTTTATACTGTTAACTTGAGAGCCAAGGTAGACGAAGTCCTTCACACATCGAAGTTATAGCTGCCTATGGTGATGTTCATTTTGGCCGCCTCCGTTGTAATACCAGCAAACGCTTCATTTACGGCTCGCTGTGTTCGACCAATCACGTCAACGTCTTCAGCGCATGCTAGCTGTTGCACGGACTTTTGGAAGATCGTGCCTGTGTTGTTGGCGTGTGAGTTTTGCACGATCTTCTCAAGAATTATGTTAAAAAAGTCACATGACAGTGCGTCGCCTTGTCTAAATCCCCTTCTGACATTGAAGGTCTCGGTGAATTCGTTACCGACCTTGATGGAGCAGCGAGAGTTCTCCATCGTCATCCTACACGAGCCTGACGAGTTTAGTAGGAATGTCAAAACTAGACATGTAGGTGGTGGGTGTCGATTTGCATCTCTTTTCCAGGATCTGCCGTAGTGTGAAAATTTGGTTAAAGGTGGACTTCCCCGGCGTGACCCCACACTGATAAGGACCTATCAAACTGTTCACGAATGGTTTCAGGCGCTCACACAAAACGGCAGAGAAGATCTTGTAGGCGATGTTCAGGAGACTTATTCCTCGGTAGTTGGCGCAGTTGAAGGGGTCTCTTTTTTTGTGGATCGGGCAAACTATGCTGAGATTCCACTCGTCGGGCAGGCTTTCCTCCGACCATATCGTACAGATGAGCTGGTGCATGCGCCCAACCAGGTCATCTCCGGCTGCCTTAAATAGTTCCGCGGGCAGTGCGTCCGCTCCTGCAGCTTTGTTTGATTTCAGTCTCGATATTGCTATCTTGACTTCATTCAGGTCGGAGGGACGGAATTCTCTACTATTATCGTTCGTTATCTGGAGTGGAATATTTTGCCTGGCGATGAAATCGGTGTTTTGTTCGCTGTTAAACTGTCTGCAGAATTGATCTTTCCAGATTCTCAGCACCGATTACAATTCTACTACGATTTGTCCCTATTCGTCACGACAGGCTTCTGTCCGAAGCTTATATCCATTGGATAGTTGTTTTACCCGTTGGTAAAACTTTCGGATATTATTCCTGCCGTAACACCTCTCCAGTTCCTCGATCGCGCGCTTCTCGTGCTCTTTCTTCTTCTTTTTGAGAAGCCGGTGTTCTTCCCTTCTCTTCCGTTCGTAGAGCTCACGAGCTGCTCTCGTCCTTCTCTCCAACGTCGCCTTATACGCTGCTAGTTTCGCTGAATGTGCCTGCCTGAACTCGTCGTCAAACCATGGGTTTTTTCCGGGTGGCATTATAAAACCCAATACATCAGAGGCAGCATCACTGATGGCGTTTTGGCAACGGTTCCATTCCTCATCGGTTGTTTTGCCTGGCAGGGCTGGACTCTCTGAGACTTAAGGGAGACTAGATCGGCAAATTTCCCAGCGGTCGATTGCGATTGTAGCTTTGTGTTGTCAAACTGTTGTGGTCGTGCTCTACTCCGTTTTACTACTGATATCCGTGATCTTACCTTGGCTACAACAAGGAAGTGATCGGAGTCAATGTTGGCTCCTCGGAATGTTCGGACATCAAGAATAGTGGAGGAGTGTCTGCCGTCGATCGCAATGTGATCAATTTGGTTGACGGTTGATTGATCAGGGGACCGCCAGGTCCCTTTGTGAATGTTGACGTGAGGGAATCGCGAGCTTGCTACAGTGAGATTCCGCCCCATCACGAAATTTAGCAGCCTGAGTCCGTTATCGGATGTGTCGTCATGCAGGCTGTGTTTCCCGATGCCTCTAGTAAAGATGTCTTCCTTGCCCAGCTTTGCGTTGAAATCTCCTAGGATGATCTTGGTGTCGTAGCTGGGGCATTGATCGTATGTTCTTTCTAGGAGATTATAAAAGTCTCCTTGCTGTCGTCATCTTTATCCTCCGTAGGGGCGTGGGTTCAGATTCCATATTCATAATTTCTTGTGGTTGTATCGGAACTAATGTATTTTTACACGGTAGGGAAGTTACCCCCACGCACAACCCCCGAAACCTGGAGGACCGGGTCCTGGCTTAGACCCCTGGACAGAGGGGATTCGCTGCACACTTTGGTTCACCTCTAAGCGGGTGCTGTAGGGGCTATCCAGGGGCGCCACGGAGAGGCAGTATGTCAGCTTGACCAGTCCATTTTCAGGGATCGCTGCTGGCTTCTCGCCAGGTTGTTGATTGCGTCCACTGCACTGCACTTCTATTTTTTCTTCTTAATTATATTTGTATTTGCTTTTTTTATTGGGCTGTATTCTTTACTCTTTTTTTTTATTTACATATATATTTTTAAGCCCTTTTGCATATATATATTTTTTCCTCTTTTTCTTTTTTATATGTTTGATTTAAATTTCATACACTTTTTGAAAATTTTTTCTCCTTTTCTTTTTCATATGCTTTAAATTGCAAAATTAAAAAAAAATTTTTCCTCTTTTTTTTATTTTTGTATTCAACAAAATTCAAATTTTTCTATTTCCTTTTTTTTTTTGTAAAAAAAATTTTCCATGCATTTCTTTTTTTATTATTTATGTTTAAATAGTGAGCCTTGGCTAGGATACGCGCCGCGACCGTTTAAGACACTTTTTTCCTGAAGTTATTCACCCTCGCGAAAGGGTCTGTATATGTTCTTTTTAGAACCCACTTTGATACTCGCGGGTACTTACTAGGGTACAGACACCTTCACTTTCGCTCTGATAACCTTTCCTGAATTAGGTAGGAATATCAGGTTAGGGAAGGAGGATGCCTTATTTATTTATTAGGTTTTATAAATTTATTTTATTTTTTATTAAGTCTGCAGGGTCCCGTAGGATTCGCAGACCTGTTTGCTTAATTATTTATTTTTTTACGTTTTATTAAAGGACCTTTGGTTTTTTTATTTTGCCAGGTCCCTGCTCGGGCGCCAGTTAAATGTTTTTAAACGGGTTGATTAAAAAATAATTTTGAGGCGCTGACAACGGCGCCTATATTAAAATAAACAAGGATAATTAATGTTCATAAAATTAATTTTAATTACTTTCCCACTTTATTAATAAAAATCAAACTATAAGAACTATAAAATTTTAAGAACTATAAAATGACCGAAACTCACGACGCCGTAGCCAAGACTGCCATTTTCCCATCATTCTTGTTGACTCTTCGATTGTTTGATCATTCATATTCACAAATGTTAGAACAAGAACACTTAAATGTACAATATTCAAACTGATACTTTTGTCAAGCACTGCAATATATTGTACATGTGGAAATGTTTTGAGCTTAAAACTGAAACAAAGCAAATTTTTTATGAGAACAGCTACACATTTCTAATCAGGAAAAATACATTTATTGAAGCAGCTTTTTTTGAGAGATATTGGCCAAAATGTTGCTTTTACTTTTAACGGTTAAATTTTAAACATCTTTTGGCGCAAATATAATACAAAACTTCACTTTCATCTAACTTTTAGAGTTCATTAATATTTAAATACAAAACACATTGGATGCACCAAAATAATACACAAAATACACATCCCAATAACTTTTTACCCACAGTTTTGGGATTTAAAGACCGTTGAATTTATAGTCCCAATGACAAATTCATTATCGTGAGGAAATATTGTTACCATCAATGGATTCCGAGCAAAAAATGTCTTTAAATTTATTTGCTTGGCAATTCTAACGATGAAATTAATCAGCGATGTCACAGGAAAAAAAAAGAAATTATTATACCACTCAAAACTATTAGATGAGCAAAACGAATTGATGAAATTATTCAAACCGTATGAGATACGATGCTTTCTGATGACGTAATGATACCCATCTTCAGCGTACATCAGAAACACATCGTTCGTACGATGCAGTACAGTATCCATTGATATTATAGCCAAAGAGGGGATAGATGGTACTTACTCGTATGTTTATACATTCATAATAAAGGCATATTCTATGAACTTTTATGCACTTTTATGATACTTTGCTATCTATTCTTATCCGATCGTTTAACATATATACATATGTATGTATATGTCTATACCATCATCTCTGTGACGTCAAAAATATTGATGAAAATACAAAAAATTTAATAGTTACAATTTTACAAGCGAGTTATGAGGGAAGAGCAAGACATTTGCACGAATACGCGCAAGCTGCGAATACAGACTTATTTGTCACAGTACAGTGTAACCAAAAATGGTCGTTACTCAATGTCAATCAGCCAGCTATTGCCATGACAATAAAATGCAACTGATTAAGCAAAACCCAAGTGCAATTGCTTGTGCTGAAACTCCTGATCGTTCCACACAAAATAGTAACGGTTAATATAGTTAATGGCCGTAGACCGACGCCTTTTCAATCTTTACGTCGAGTATTATGCACAACATGTATGTAGGAATTATGATGTAAACTCAAGATTCCAGTATTGTATTTGTTAAGCTTTCATAGCTTTATATGTTTATTCTTTATATTTATATAAAAATTTATTATTTATTATTTAGTAGTTACACTACTGAACAGTTTTGAATTAAGTTAATGTCCGTCCGAAGCACTTCTGACATTATTCTCACAACTTAAAGAATTAATTACTTTCACTGTTTAGGCTACTTTTCAACAACTTTACTCAACTTTATTTCTCGCGAGCAAGCAACGTTTCCTCGAGAACCTTACTTAAAAAACTGCCTAACAACTTGTTGTGCGTTCGTCTGTCCTCTTTGTCTTTTGTACTCTAATAAGTACGTCAGTGTTGCATTATTTGGTATGTCAGTGTTGTACTGGATGTATCTCTGCGTTAACCTGTGTTCCCACATTTGGCCATCCGACTAATCATCGTCCTCGGATGAACCAGCATCTTCATCCTCAACTTGTGCATAACTCCATAATTTAATGTGATCATTGCTTGTAGTTGTAGAATTGGGACCCTCGAATGATGCTGCTTTCCGTACTTCATATCGTCCATTTCTCTTAACCTTCGTAACTTCGTAGGGGCCTAGATATTCGTTGGCCAATTTCCTACCAGCAACAAAGTGCGTTCTTTTTATAGCTACTAAATCCGAAACTTTATAACCCAAATTGTGCTTTCTTTTCCGGTCGAAATTTTGCTTGTATTCGGTTTGGACTTTTGTTATTTGCCTTTTTGCGTCATTCCTAAGTTCATCGCGCTCTTTTTCAAACTCGTTGATTAATTCCTCTTCAAGAGCTTGCACGATGTCTGTGGCTGTGGCTTTTCCATGTCACCATTGCTGTGGCTTTTCCGATGAAAGCTTGGAAATCACAGCCAGTATTGTTCTGTTTACACGTTCAATTTGTCTGTTGCCTCGTGGTACGCTCGCTGTTATTTTAATATGTTCTATTCTTTTATGTTTGCAAAAATCTTCAAACACGAACGCTGGTCCTCTATCACTTATTAGGCGTTGTGGGTCTCCAAACATTGTTCTCCAAAACTCGAGCTTGGTTATCACTTCGTCTACACCGGTACTTTTTGTTGGGAAGAGCCATACGAACTTGCTGAACCCATCTACAATCGCCAGTATGTGTTTATACATCTTAGATGTAGCATCCATAGGTCCTAGATGGTCAATATGAACTGTGGATAGCGGTTGATCCCCTTGTCGATACATTGTAGGAACCCTTCGAGTCTGCCTTGTTTTTTGTTAAACAGAATGCACTTTATACAATTTTGTATAACCTTGTTGACTTTGTACTCTAAGTGAGGGATAAAGTAATGCTGTTTTATTTGATGCACTGTTTTTACTGTACCAAAATGACCGTTCTCATGAGCCTTAGTTATAATTTCTTTTTCCATAAGACGTGGGACTACAAAAACCTCATTGCCGTCGATTTCTTTACACAGAACACCTCCTATCAACTTATAATTATCGTAAGGACGAATTTGTAAGATTTCGATTATTGATTTTAAACTATCATCTGTATTTTGTGCTTTTTTTAAACAACATTTTAATTCAGATTCCACGCTAACAATATTTATTTAATGTCTGCTAAGTGCATAGACGTGTTCATGCCCTCTCCTTTTCGGTGCTTCAAATTGTAATTAAAATCTTGCATATACATTACATATCTGGATACAGACTGCAATAAATCGTCATTTTTGTATGTTTGTTGAAATGCTAAACAGTCTGTAATCAGGTCAAACTTTGTGGCTAAAAGATAGTGGCGTAATTTCCTCATCGCCTGATATGCAGCTTTTAATTCTAAGTGGAAACTATGGAGCTTTGCCTCCGAATCTGAAGTCTTCTTGCTGTAAAAATAAACTGGATGCCATTGTTCATCAAATTGTTGCAGTAAGATAGCACCAAAACCCAACTTTGATGCATCTGTATGCAATTCCGTTTTCGCCCCAGCAGAATAAATTTTCAGCACCGGTTGACTTGTCAAAATATGTTTCAATACTTCTATTGCTCCAACGGCATCTGAACCCATTGAAAACTCCACATTATTTCTTAAAAGGTTGGTTAACGGTCTAGCTATTATCGAATAATTTTGTATAAATTTGCGAAAAAATCCCTTAAGTCCGAGAAACGATTGAACACCTTTTACATCCTTGGGTATAGGAAAGTTCTTTACAGCCTTAATTTTCTCCTCGTTTGGACTAATAGACTCATTTTCAATAATTAGGCCTAAAAACTCCACCCGGTTTTTTAAAAATTTGCATTTTTTCCAATTAATTATTAAATTATTGTGGGATACAACATTAAAAACTCTTTCAAGATTTTCCATACCGGATTCATTGTCCTTAGAGTACACTATTATATCGTCCATATATATTTGTATAATACCCTCATTAACCAAATCTCGAAATATTGTGTTAATGAATCGTATGAAAACGGCTGGAGAGTTACAAAATCCAAAAGGCGCAAAATTAAACTCGAAGATACCTCGTTTGGTAACAAAAGTAGTATATTTTTTGCTATTTTCTTCAATTGGTACGTGTAAAAATGCATTTTTTATGTCTAATACGCTGAAAACCGTTGCTCCAGATAAAGAATCAATCAAATCTTCCATATTCGGCATTGGAAATCGGTCTTTATAGCAGATTTTGTTGAGTCTTCTATAGTCGACACACATTCTGTTAGAGCCGTCTTTTTTATCGGCTAACACCACTCAACTGCAGTATTGAGAAGTTGATTTTCTAATTATACCACTTCTTAACCATTCCTCCACCTGCTCACTGACTATGTTTTATTCATGTTGAGATAAACGGCTGGGCGATGAGTATATCGGGTTTTCTTTCACTAGTAAAATTTTCATTTTGATAGGACTTACCCCATTATGTACTGGATTATAATTGTCTTTAATTTGTTCGATCCTTTTTATATACTCGGGTGGCACAACTACTTCCGATTCGTTATGTACACTTATGTTCATAAGTTTTTGTGTTTCACTATTGTCTGTATTCTCTATTATCGAGTGAAACCTGTAGCCATTTTCGTCAAACGAATAGCGAATTTGTTTTAAAACGTCATAACCGATTACAATATTATAATCAACTGAATTATTTGGTACAATTACCAGATTGTGCTCAATACAAAGTCCATCAAATACCGAATTCACTGTAAACGTACCCTTAGGAACTGTTATCTCGTTCCCGAAACCCGTAATTTCTTTCGTATAGTCTTTAATGGCCACTTTAAAATATTTTTCAACCACACTTTCTTTAATTGTAGAAATTTCAGCACCACTGTCCATAAAACATTCAAACTTTTTATTGTTTATTGTTAAACTTCGTAATTGCGCGTTATACACAGTACAGTTTACTGTATTTATTGACCTACAGTCTCTTGATATATGGCCATTTTTGTTGAACTTGAAACCCTTGGGTGTATCTGATGTACACTCACTACGTTTGTGATCCGTAGATCTACAATTGTAACAATGGAACGTTTTGACATTCTGTTCTATATTGTTATTGTTTACAGTTTTATTTTGATTTCTATATGCGTTTTCAGTTCTGTGTTTGTATACTTGTTACCGCCACTCATAAATCGCTAATATGACATTACTGTTACCGCCACTCATAAATCGCTAATATGACATTACTGTTACCGCCACTCATAAATCGCTAATATGACATTACTGTTATCGATATGTAGAGAGATGAGCATGGCAAAATGTTCAATTATTCCTTTTAATTTTCCACGCGGTATAATTATGAGGCCATATTTAATCGAGACCACATACATAGGTATATAAAACACCTACATAGATTTAAGATATTCATTCGTTCAGGTCATAAGGATTACGAAGCTTCGCTTGGAGTAGCCATACATAAAAGTTAGTATATCAGCAGTTTAGTATGTAAGTTTGTATAATGAATTTATTTATAATTTTAGGAATTTTAACATATTAAAGAGTAAGAATAAAGAATTAAAGTTTTCTAAAATTCTTACACTTGTGTTTAAAATCCACATTGGCTATCTTGAGCTTGGGCCGCTTTACCCGCAACATTAAAATTCTTTTATTGGTGGCTCATCGGATCGTTTGAAGGAATCATCTTGGGTGTTAAAACGTAAGTCCTAACAGAATGCAACCTTCCACTCCCTCACAGGGTCAACCACTAAGTCGTCAATGACCAACTCAGTTAAGTCCTGCACTGAACAACTGTAACATTTGCAACAAGTCCACAGACAACGAAAAATTTATAAAATGCAGCAAGTGCCATCTTAATTTTCATTTACCATGTGTCAATCTCAGCAGCAATCAAGACCAACCTACGTGGAGTTGCCAAAATTGTATGGTACAACATCAAATCACGATCGATTCTGCCTCTTCCATTCGTAGTGGCTCTTCGGCCGCTTCCCGCTCCCGTCGACAAGCTCTTGAGCTACAACGTCTAGAAGAAGAGACACAACTAGAAAGAGATTTCATTAAAAAGAAATACCAAATTCTCGAACAAGCAGTAGATGACTTCGAGGACGCACAATCAGTTAATAAACACTCAGCTGTCAGATCTGTACATGAGTGGTTAGATAATCAAATCCAACTCCCTACTTCGGCTATTGCAACCGCACACCAAAATATAGTTTCCGCAGCTCGTCAGTTTGAAACGCCACCTTACACATTTGTACCACAAGCCACAACAACGCAAGAAATGCCTAACACTACTAAACCATATTGCCAAAACGTAGGTAATGACTTAGTTTATACGACAAAAACAATAACTCCGCCCGTATGTTCAACTACGTCATTCGTTAATAACATGTCTTCATTTATTAATGACCCAACAACGAACCGTCAGCAGCCGACAACGGCAAATTTATGTAATAATTCAGACAACGTAAATGCAGAAAATCACACATTACAGACACCTGTACAATTTGGTTACATGGATTCAACGTTTTCCATGAACCCATCAAACCTCCAACCTGTTATATTACCTTCTCACAGGCTTTCGCAACAACAAATAAGCACGCGGCAGTCAGTACCAAAAGAGCTTCCAATTTTTACCGGCACTCCTGAAGAATGGCCCTTGTTTAGTGCCACATATGACTGGTCGACAGCAGTCTGTGGTTTTACAGACGCTGAAAATCTTGTCAGGCTTCAAAGTTCTCTAAAGGGGGAAGCACTTCGATCTGTTAAACATATTTTGATCCATCCATCGGGTGTACCATGTGCTCTATCTACACTAAAATTGCTTTTCGGACAACCGGAAAAAATATTAAACTCACTAAAAAATAGAATAAGATCACTACCAGCACTGAACACAAATAAATTGAGCACAATTACCTCTTTCGCCGTGGAAGTAAAGGGCCTAGAAACAACAATTAAAGCCAGTGGTTTAATAAATGAACTGACCAATTCATCTTTATTACATGAATTAATAATGAAAATGCCATCACATTTTCAACTTAACTGGGGTGAACAAAAAATAAAACTAGCAAAAAATAACAAAAGAGTTAGTTTGACTGAATTCGCTAACTGGATATATGAAGTCGGTGTCTCAGCAAGCAGCATAAATATAGAAAGTGACAGCAGCGCATCAAAGTCAATAGAGCAGTATTCGCGTAAGCCAAAAAACGTTTATGTGCATGCTCATGAAGAACAAAACAAAAAGATCTGTTTAGTGTGTTCTGGCAACTGCAATAGCGTTGAGAAGTGTAAAAAATTCTTGGCTGCGAATAGAAGCGAGCGATGGAACTTAGTAAGAATGTACAATCTATGTAAACTGTGCCTGCGACGTCACTACGGTATTTGCAGTAGCAGCATCGTTTGCAGAGAAAATAATTGTCAAATAAAACATAATACATTGCTGCATAAATCCATGACTGAAGATAGAGAAACAAACGCTACCAGAGAAACTGAAAATAAAAGCAAAAGAGATAATTTACATGCAGCCCATAGGAATGAATGCAATGAAATCGTATTTAAAATTATACCCATAACAATATACGGAAACAATAATAAACGTTTTAATACTTTTGCATTTATAGACGAGGGTTCGTCTGTAAGTCTGGTAAATGAACAATTAATTAATAAACTAGATTTAAATGGTGAGTCACAACCTCTATGCTTGAAATGGACAGGTGAAATAGGTCGCAACGAAGAAGACTCAAAAATAGTCTCAATGAAAATTTCAGGTATGAATAAAACTGAATTTTCTATTTCTGTTCGTACGGTTAAACAACTATCGCTTCCGAGTCAGAGCTTTAATTATAAAAAGTTATGTAAAAAATTTCCGCACCTTAAAGGGCTACCCATCGCCGATTTTGAAAATGCTGTACCAGATGTACTTTTAGGATTAAATAACTTGAAATTATGTGTGCCAACTCGTGTTAAAGAAGGCAAGAAAAACGAACCCGTCGCTTTACATACTCGCCTCGGCTGGCTAATATGTGGCAACTCCAGTGTTGGAGAAAAGGCCCAAATTCAATATAATTTTTACTCTTGCGAGTGTAAAGGTGAAAACGACCAAATTCTTACTCACTTACTCAAACAGTTTTATACAACTGAGTTAGCAGGGATAAGTAACTATACTCCAGCTCTTGGAAAAGATGACCAAAGGGCATTAAGTTTGCTAGAAACATATACGAAACAAAGATGCGATGGCCATTACGAGACAGCTTTGCTGTGGCGATATGACAATATTACACTTCCACAAAGTGGAATATTACACTTCCACAAATATGGCGAAGAGACGACTGATTTGTCTCGAAAAAACTCTAAGAAAAAATAAAGAGTTGTTTGAACATTTCGAAAAAACAATTTCTGAATATTTTGAAAGAAATTACATAGCCAAAGTAAACAATGAAGATGATAAACAAAATGTATGGTATTTACCAATGTTTCCGGTATTTAACAAAAACAAACCGAATAAAACAAGAATAGTTTGGGATGCGGCCGCGAAGGCAAATGGTATTTCACTTAACTCTATGCTGCTCAAAGGGCCAGATTTGCTATCTTCTCTTGCAGCTATTCGTTTTCGGCAAAGGCAAATTGCAATCTGTGGTGACATCGAACAAATGTTCCATCAGAGTTATATACGCGATGAAGACTGCCATGCGCAAAGATTTTTATGGCGCAGCTGCGACGACAACAAAGAACCCGAAGTGTACGTAATGAAGGTTATGATATTCGGTGCCTCCTGCGCTCCGTGCATATCTCAGTATGTTAAAAACCTCAACGCATCAAAATTTGAAGCCAAGTATCCCTTAGCCGCTGCTGCCATCAAAGACAACCACTACGTAGATGATTTTCTTGCTTCTTCGGATACTCCTGCAGAAGCCGCCGAACTGGCTAAAACTGTGCGATTCATTCATAGTGAGAGAGGATTCAAAATTAGAAACTGGTGTTCGAATAATGATAGCGTTTTGAAAGAATTGAACTCTTCTAACCCTTTGACCAATATTTGCCTAAACGTTAGTGTAGGCGAAGTAACAGAAAAGGTACTTGGCATATTTTGGAACCCTGGGGAAGACAATATAACCTTTAAACTGTCGCAGTCTGTCTTAAACAGCGAACTTCTTCTCGGAAACAAAATTCCCACCAAACGTGAAATTTTAAGAACTCTAATGAGCATTTATGACCCTTTAGGGCTTGTAGGAAATTTCCTTATGTATTTGAAAATAGTTCTCCAAGAAGTTTGGAGAAGCAATATCGACTGGGACGAACATATTCTAGTAAATCAACAATTAAGGTGGGAAAAGTGGCTAGCGCTTTTACCAGATTTAAAAAATGTAAATATACCTCGTTGTTATCTTAAAACATTGAAAAACTATAATAACCTAGATGTTCAATTGCATGTATTTGTGGATGCAAGCGAAAACGGTTATGCCGCCGTAGCGTATTTTAGGATGTGCTGTGGGGACGAAATCGCTATTTCACTTATTGGATCAAAAACTAGGGTGGCGCCACTAAAGGTTTTATCGATACCACGTTTAGAGCTGATGGCAGCTGTTATTGGTGCTCGGTTTGCTAAATATATTGAAAAACATCATACCGTTAAGATAAATCGAAAAACACTCTGGTCAGATTCACGAACAGTTTTAAGCTGGATACGCTCCGACCACCGAAAATATCACCAGTTCGTTGCAGTTCGTGTAAGTGAAATTCTCGATATTTCAGAGGTGGACGAGTGGTCCTGGATATCAGGTAAAACGAATGTAGCTGACGAAGCAACACGATGCACAAATAAACCTAATCTATCGAATACAGGGCGCTGGTTTAGCGGCCCTGATTTTTTAAAGTTGCCAGAGAAAGAATGGCGGGAACCCAATACACAACTTTTGGAAACAAAGCTCGAGTTGAAAGAGTGCCATTTAACGGCACGAAGTATAGAACAACTTATAAACTTACAAAGATTTTCTCGGTGGTGCAGAGCATTAAGGGCAACTGCATACGTAATTCGTTTTTGCTACTGCCGTAGAAACAGAGATATCACGCCTTCCTGTGGAAAGGAACTAACTCAAATTGAGTTGCTCAAAGCAGAACTGACTCTTATCAAAGATACGCAGAAAGTATATTTCCAAAATGAAATAAATTGTCTATCACAAAAGAATAAATTAACAAAAACAAATCTTTTGTATAAATTGTCCCCGTATTTGGATCATAAAGGTGTCTTGAGAGTAGGTGGCCGAATTGATTATGCTGATGTTCCGGAGGAACTGAAGCATCCAGCCGTTTTGCCTAAACATTGCCGCCTAACAACCCTTTTAATATTACATTACCATAATCTGTACCGTCATAGTAGCCTTGAGACAGTGGTGAATGAATTGCGGCAAAAATACTATATTCCTAAATTGAGAACCGTTTGTAAATCAACCATTAAGCAGTGTCAAATGTGTAAAATTAAAACTGCGATGCCGGAGATTCCGCAGATGGCAAAATTACCTCGGGCTCGACTGGGTTCGTATCTCTCACCATTCACATTCACGGGTCTTGACTTTTTTGGTCCTATGCTTGTCACTGTTAACCGACATAAAGAAAAGAGATACGGTGCGCTATTTACATGTTTAACGGTACGTGCGGTTCATATTGAAATCGTCTATTCGCTTAATACAAGTTCGTGTATCATGGAAATACGTAAGTTTATTTCGCGAAGAGGCAGCCCAAGAGAATTTTTCAGCGACAATGGTACTAATTTTATTGGTGCTGATCGAGAGTTGCGTGAAGCCTTAAGACAGGTGGACAAGAACGAGCTAATACGAAGTTTTACAACGTCCTACACCAAATGGAACTTTAACCCACCTTCTGCTCCTCATATGGGAGGAGCATGGGAACGATTAGTTCGATCCGTAAAAACTGTACTCTACAATATTAAAACAGAACGGTTTCCAAGCGATGAAATGCTGCAAAGCATGATGGCTGAAGTCGAAAGTATTATAAATTCCCGTCCTCTTACATATGTCCCAATAGAAAGCGAAAATCAAGAAGCGATCACACCAAATCATATTTTGCTTGGCAACTCCAGTGGCTTAAAACCCCTTGCATCGTACGACGACAAAGGTCTTGTACTTAAAGAAAGTTGGTTGCGTTCACAACAATATGCACAAATCTTTTGGAAGAGATGGGTGACAGAGTACCTGCCTACTTTGACGTGTAGGACAAAGTGGTTTCAAAAGGCCAAACCCATATCTGTGGGAGATTTAGTGATAGTGGTTGATCCAAATAACCCGAGAAACGTGTGGCCAAAAGGAAAGGTCATCGAAGTTGCCAAATCCGAAGATGGACAAGTACGAAAGGCAAAAGTTTTGACAGTTTGTGACGTTTTAGAAAGACCTGCTGCAAAATTAGCGGTTTTAGACGTGGCTGAAAGAAAGTAGAGTAAGTCTTCGAAATCTCGCCATACTGTGGGGGAGTGTTACCGCCACTCATAAATCGCTAATATGACATTACTGTTACCGCCACTCATAAATCGCTAATATGACATTACTGTTACCGCCACTCATAAATCGCTAATATGACATTACTGTTATCGATATGTAGAGAGATGAGCATGGCAAAATGTTCAATTATTCCTTTTAATTTTCCACGCGGTATAATTTTGAGGCCATATTTAATCGAGACCACATACATAGGTATATAAAACACCTACATAGATTTAAGATATTCATTCGTTCAGGTCATAAGGATTACGAAGCTTCGCTTGGAGTAGCCATACATAAAAGTTAGTATATCAGCAGTTTAGTATGTAAGTTTGTATAATGAATTTATTTATAATTTTAGGAATTTTAACATATTAAGAAGTAAGAATAAAGAATTAAAGTTTTCTAAAATTCTTACACTTGTGTTTAAAATCCACATTGGCTATCTTGAGCTTGGGCCGCTTTACCCGCAACAATACTCTTTCATATATTTCAAACTGTTCTTTAAGTTCTTTATAATTCCGAGCACTATACAGCCCTATTTTCCACTCCGAATTTCCTTTAATACCCTCTACGATATACCGAATTATTGAGCGATCATCAACCGTACCGAGAGAACCGATTCGACGCATGTGCAACACGTATTCATTAAAGTTTTCGTCATTTTTTCTTTTACGTTCACGTAGCTGTGAATGAATTTCAGCACTCGTATATTCTTTATGAAATTCATCTAGCAAAAGTGTTTTTAAAGTAGCATAATTACTAACTGAAACGGACTGTAAAAATAAATCTGCACATTTTTTCATTTTGTTTCTTGCGAAAACAAATTTCTGTACTTCTGACCAACCGTATGCAAGAGCGTATTCCTCAAAATTTTTTATCCACACATCTATTGTCATTCCTGATTCACCTTCAAATACAGGAATAGTTCTTTCTATATTGTAAACTGATATTATATTAGACAACTTTTCATTTTTTTTAAGTATTTCGTCGTTTTTGTTTTGATTAATTTGCCGCAATTGATTTTTCTCTTGTAAATCACCTGTCCTATTTCTTTGTCTTGTTCACTTGAGTTAGTTTTCTCTTTTGTAATTTTTATTTCAAACTCTTTATTTTTGCTTGACCTTGTTTGCACTCCTTTTATGTTTTCCTCTTCCATAGCACATTAATTCTATTACATTTGTTAACATGCAGTTCTGTACACTGTTATATTTTTTCTCTTTTGTCTTTCTTTTTCTTACTTATGCTTTTCTCTTTTTTTTTTAACTAAGTTTGATTTTTTTCTCTTAAAGGCTTCTTTTTTATTTTAACACTTCTTTCTCCTTGAACAATATCTTCATTTTCGGCTGCGTATGTGCATTTGTATCAACCGTTATTTTTTCGAAAAACAATTTTTGTACCGTTTAAAGTTTTTATAATACATACTAAGAAGAATTTGACCGTTTCCTTCAACTTTAGATGTTAATATTCACAAAGTTATGTATGTACACATGTTTTTGGTTGAGCCCCCAAATGTAGGAATTATGATGTAAACTCAAGATTCCAGTATTGTATTTGTTAAGCTTTCATAGCTTTATATGTTTATTCATTTATTTTAAAAAGATTATTATTTAGTAGTTACAAAAAATTTACAAAAAAAAGGAACGATTTATTAAATTAATAGTTTTGAATTAAGTTAATGTCCGTCCGAAGCACTTCTGACATTATTCTCACAACTAAAAGAATTAATTACTTTCACTGTTTAGGCTACTTTTCAACAACTTTACTCAACTTTATTTCTCGCGAGCAAACAACGTTTCCTCGAGAACCTTACTTAAAAAACTGCCTAACAACTTGTTGTGCGTTCGTCTGTCCTCTTTGTCTTTTGTACTCTAATAAGTACGTCAGTGTTGCATTATTTGGTATGTCAGTGTTGTACTGGATGTATCTCTGCGTTAACCTGTGTTCCCACATGTATAGAAGCATAACCACTTTTACGTTTACTAGATCGTAACAGCTATTGGGACCTTACAATACCTGATGCTGTTATTTTTTCTGCAACAAACTCGAAAACTTTTTGCTACAATTATATCATCTTTTCTGCTGGTGAAATTTTGCATCGTATTCATATAAGCGCGATAAATCTTGAAATTGAATTCAATGCTGAAACTTTTAATGAAAAGTTGATTTCTTGCGTGGAAGAATGTTGTACGAATTTGTTCCTAATCATCCTGCACAATTAAAGAAGAATTTTAACGTGAACGGTAAAATGATCGGCATGCTTTAAGTCAATCAATTTTGATGTTTCTCGGTTTTGAAAACCAATATTGGTTTCATTTGGTGTCATGAAACCAAGTCGGTTTTGTAATCTTCGAATGGAAATAAAACCACTATTCGAATCAGCTGTTGTTTACATTTGTATGATTGTGTACAATTTTAGTTATACTTTTTTGGACGAAATATAAAGTGTTTTTTAAAAATATCAAAAATGTCAGTGTTTTAAATAAAAAAGAAGGAAAATGAGCAATGCTGTTGTTTTATATTTGCTATTGGAGGAAGAGCGTTCGGAAAAGTTCACAAGAAAAACATTGCGAGATTGTAGCAATCCGCTTCCGCTGCCGGAGATAGCGTAAGTATATTTTTCATAAGGTTTAGAATGTGCGTTCACATTTAAAGCTGCTTTGCAGGTTCATAGGATACTAGACGCAATAAAAGAACATCTTTTATATTTTTTTTGGCGTTTTCAAAACCAATTCCAATAAAAATTGGTTTCTATGGCACTCCTGAATAAGAGTAAATGCTCAATTTTCAAATAAACACAAAAAAATACGCGTAAGATCTCTAATAACAGCTTTCAAAATTGTGAGTATTAACTCAGATTTATGGAAAACACAATTTCTGAGTATATCAGACATCTAAAAAAAACTATCTAAAAAGGAATAAAATTTTAATGGACAAAAGATGGGGATTTTGCTTGTAAGTACCTGAAGACTAATGAGTCCAACTTTATTACCAGATCTTGATTTTGCGAAGGAATAATAATAATGATGAGCCCATTATATACTACATAGATGGATATGAATCTTTAAGTAATACTCTGTGTATTGTTGTAGTCATCGCATTCGAGCCGCGCCGTACGTTTATGTATAAGTGGCTCGGTTGATTTTCACCGTGGGAAAGCGATGCGTTTATCCTAACCTAGTACAAACGTAAAGTTTAGAGTATACTCCATTTTCGAATTTAATTGTATTAACATCGCACATAAACTTCTTGTACTTCTCATAATTAGTACGTAAGCACTAATAATTTTTGTAAAAATACAATCTAAGATAAACATTCGTCAGACCGACTTTTATTTTTTTCATGCTTGTTAATGTAAATTAATTAAATAAAACAACTTTTGTTACCCAATAAATAAAAGATGCTTGTTCACTGTCTGAAGCTTCTAGATTTTTAAATACTCTCCAATTTTCAAAATTGCTCTGGTAGAGGGAAATACGAGTAAATAACGTTCGGACAATTGTTTTTCTACCGCTTTTAGTCTTGAGTTTTTACATTTTTTTGATTACAATTTTATTTGTAGCTTATCACGCGTTATTCAATTTTTGATTTTGAGAATTGACGTCCATATGTATGTATGTAAGTATAAAAAATTTGTTAAGTATCATCGTTATTGTCAATTATAGCAAATTTTTATTAACCACTTAAGGTTAATAGACAAAGGTGAGTTTTATAATAGAAACAACAAAAACTTTTTAAAATTAAAAATGACCAATTTTAAATATTTTCCGTTATTTTTATTTGTTCTTCACTTATGAAATTTAGTTGCTTATGAAAGAAATTATTTATATAAACAAACAGGCTCAATTTTAAACTTTCTCCACTGGAAATCTGCACTACCGCTTGTCATTAAATAGGTTGAAATTGCACCCTGATCCTTTATGCATATGAGTATTTATATGACTTGAGTTCCTGATGGCTAATAGATAAAAATGTTGACTGACTATCTTCACTCCTGATATTTGTTATTATAGGGTAAATCTTTTTTGTCAAATAATTGTGCAAAGCGCAGATAGTCATCACAATTGAATTGAATGTTGAAGTTTGAACTTTTATTGGAGGGTTACAAATAACAAAACGTTTTGCGAATCTGCTAAATGCCCTCTTCATAATCGGTAATTTAACATTAATTTTGATGACCTACTTTATGGATTCATTAAAGGGTCGTCTCCAATAAAAGAATATGACAATATATTGCTTCAACTGGAAACAAGCTTCTTATATATTGACTGTTACGGGAAAGAATCTCGATAAATTGCGCTATTAAAATCATTTCCATTGGATCCAATATCCAAAAAGGAGAGCCGACAAAGTCCATCAGCTGCTGCAAAAAGGACAACACTATGGAGCTGAGATCCACTACTTGATGAGGAGTTCTTTTTGCCATTTTATTCTATGGATTAATTGTTAATACATATACACGACTTGTAATAAGATACCTGAAGGTGGAAATGCTCTGTTAGAGACACTTGATACAAGATTAGGAAACTATTTGGAGGGGCTATAGTAATTATGTTAGTTTAAGCGAAAGAGCACAAAGTTAAAAATTCCAAGGTTAATTAACGGCAAATTACGTTCGTAAATTGATTCGGTTACAATGTTTTTAACTACCCATGCGAGTTCCTGAATTGAGTGAACTTATCGCAAATGGCCCCACATGATAGATTAGTTGTTAAAACACTGATGCCAAACGCTATTGGAGCAAAGGCAGCCATAAAAAGTTTACAGACGAAAAATTGCTTATACCGAGGATACTAATCCCATTTTTTTGGATTTACTATTTAAATATAAACACGTGCAACTGCCAGTTCGTCGTGCGTTCGCAAAGACGGTTTTGCATTTCATGCTTGTTAACAAACCCCATACAATTTGTCTTGAAACTCCTGCCTTACTGGTATTTCACCTAATAATGCAATTTATGTCCAAAGTTATGTGCCACACAAATCTAAATTGAAGCAGTTTACTCCATTTCGTGATCACACATATTAATTGTTTTTGGAGGTCAACAAGCTTTCAGTAACAATTTGTTTATTTTTAGAGTTGAAATTGTATCATTCATCAAAAGCTTCTTTGCGGTAAGCTGGAACCGCATGTGCAGTTGGAACCGCATTTCATATGATTAATGCCCAAAAGTGGGCTTCATCGCAGGACAAAATTTTGAATGTAAATTCAATATTAATTTGTATTCCGTAGGTACGTGGTAGGATTTGCACTTATATTTTTGCATCATTGTTTGAAGAACCCTTACGCACACTTTGACTAAATTGCCTGACGATGTTAAGGAAAATTTAAAAACTTAAATAAAACGAGTCGTTAACACTTTATAACATTTGCATTAATGAGATTTTTATTTGTTAGCTTAACTATTCACTTTAACAATTAAATTAAGCGACAAAAAATAATTCATATCTTGCAATATCCTCGCATTGTGCAGGTCCTGATGACTGAAATTACGCCATTTCGGTTATTAAATTCACTCTAACATCGCATATTAATTTCCATCTTAGTAACTGAACACTATGCGTAACATTTTAAAAGGCTATTTTACAAATTTAATGTAAATATTTCCATTAAAAAAATCATAAAATCTGTAAATAAATGAAAGATTAACACTCAACTGCATGAAATGAACATGAATGAAAATATTTCAAGCGTTAAATACGGATGTTGTCGATGACGACAACGGCGACTACAACATAAATGCATGTCCATGCTGCTGCTGACGATGATGACGTTGTTGCTACTTTTGGCGAAGAATAACCGTAATAGTGTTTTACAAAACAATAGCGTTTGATATTTCCCAACAAACATTTAGCCTTCGGCACATTTCATTTTGAATATTACTTCTAACAGGAGATACTTGCTTCAAAGCCTCTCTTAAAGGACTAGTAATAAAAAGTATTGCAGCTTTGTAGAAAAAAAATATTAGGAGTTTCCCTCCGTTTTTAAAAAAAGGAGAACAAAAGTCTCTTGTAAGTAATTCTCATGATTAGACAGATGGTTTAAGAAAATTAAAGCAAAAATAAATAGGTGATAGTTGTTTTATACAGGTATAAAGCTTTAAGTTGGCAACAAGTTTTAAGCTGACGGCCATTTTGTCCGCTGTCAAGAGATTTATGTTTAGTTTGGTAGGGCATGAGCCCAAAACAAAATTACCGTTGATCCTAATTTTCATAAACAAATTTTGTTTAGCGATGAAGTTCACTTTTGTTTGAATCGTTGGCCCATACTTTTTTAAAAGCGATGATGGTTAGAACGTTATAGTCAATGGCCACCGCTATACAGCTATGATTACTGACTTTTTCGTTCATCAATTGAACAACCATGAGATGCACAAATGTAGGAAAACAAATTAGACTACGTCCGAGCCAGCAGGGGCGGTCATATGCCAGAAGACATATTTAAATTATGATCCAGAAGATTATCTTTCGAATAAAGTAAATTTCATGTCAACTTCATATCTGTTTTATTGGATTTCAAAGTTCTATACCTCTATAAAAAACATCCTTTACAATATTTACAAAAACAATATAAAAATTTTATGCGTTAAATTGAATTGAAAATAAACATTTACCGACTCTTTTATACATACATACATAATACATTTTGCTTTTACACCACAAAAAAAGTTTTCACGTGTCGTAATACATGTATTTCATGGTAATACATACACATCTCCGTCAAGGTTGGTGACGAAATCACCGAGACCTTCAATGTCAAAAGGGGACTTAGACAAGGCGACGCACTGTCATGTGACTTTTTTAACATAATTCTTGGGAAGATCGTGCAAAACTCACACGCCAATAACAGAGGCACGATCTTCCAAAAGTTCGTGCAACTGCTCGCATATGCTGATGACATTGACGTGATTGGTCGAACACAGCGAGCCGTCAATGAAGCGTTTGCTGGTTATTAGACGGAGGCAGCCAAAATAGGTCCAACGGTGAACGAGGGCAAAACGAAGTATATGCTGTCATCGAGAAAGGACGCACAACACCGACAACTGGACCGGAAAGTCACCTTGAACAGCTATAACTTCGAGGCAGTGAAGGACTTCGTCTACCTTGGCTCCCAAGTGAACAGCATGAACAACATCAGTACCGGGATTAAACGCAGAATAACTCTTGCCAATCGCTTTTTCTTTGGGCTCAAGAGGCAAATGAGTAGTAAGGCCCTCTCTCGAAAAACTAAGCTGACACTATATACCACTTTGATAATCCCTGCCCTCCTCTATGGCTCGGAAGCATGAACAGTATCGAAGGCGGATGAGGAAGTCCTTGGTATTTTCGAGAGAAAAAATCTGCGTTCAATCTTCGAACCTGTTTGTTTTGATGGTTTCTGGTGAAGAAGATTCAATCACGAACTATACGGGTTGTACACCGACATGAGCCTAACCAGGCGTCTACGGATCGAACGGCTAAGGTGGTTGAGCCATGTAGAGCGCATGGAAAATATTGCTCCGACCCGTAGAATTTTCGACTCTGAACCAGTGGAACAACGCAATAGAGGACGCCCACGGAACCGAATCCGCACACAAGTGGTCCCTCTCCACTCAGTCTCAGACAACTTGGTGTGCAAAATTGGAGGATGATAGCTAAAGACCGTGCCAGCAGGAAAAGCTTGTTGGTTGAGGTCCAGGTTCACCCTGGACTGTAACGCCAAAAGAAGAAAACATACACATCTTAAGTAACCACTATATACATTATATTATGAAATTGATTAAAAAATTACGTCTATAAACGCTTTTATATATGTAAACCTGTCTTTCAGCTTTTAAAAAAGTTGTCAAGTTAATTTTATTATATCTTAATTTAAGTTCAATTCTACACGCTTGCTGGTTTGGAATGCAAAAATTACTTTTTTACATGAATGAGTTTCAATCAATTTTACTCCCCTCCTGCTTTAAACATTGACCCATTCCTGATCCGCTTGCTAAACTCGATGGTTCACATGTCATTTTGAATTCCTTTTTTTCTTGCTCTATTCGTTGATAACAAAATTTTCTGAAGGCACAGAAAAACTTCGTATAATGGCCAAGTTTAAACATTGGCATATGAAGATATTTTATTATGTTGCATTCATAAAAAGCTTATGAAATTTTGTTTGTTTGAATGTTTAACCCTTGTCTTAATACCCACCTTTATTCACATTGTACTATAATGTACTATTGAAATAATCAATATTCTTATGAAATAAAATAAAATGTTTAAACTTGTCAAAAGTGTGATAAATGATATTTATGCTAAAATATAATTTTTCCACTGTGTATAACGGCCAAAATCAAAAATTTTTTTTTTTACAGGACAGTACACAGTTGCACATTTTTGGTCATACACGATATGCAAATGGGACTTCGTGGTATTATAATATTAACGTTTTGGAAACTAAGCTAAAGTAAATGTATGATACAGAACTTAATTCATAAAATTTTTTGAGCAGTTCAAAAGTGTTTGTGTTATCCCGTAAAGTAAAATCCGAAAATATGGAAGAAGGTGAGGTACAACAGCAACCTGCTGAGTTCGATAGTAGTGACAGTGAAGAAAACAGGGAAAATGCGGCGCCAGAAGGTAGTAAACCTTTTTTTTTATATATTGATAAATTTTTATTACATTGCAAAAAACCATATTGTTTGGAAGAAAAGCCACCAAATGAACATCAAGCTGCCGTTCACAACATCTTACGCCAATGTAACTATAACAGAAATTTAACCGTTTTTTGGTATGTTGATTTGTGCTGGTGCTTATAACTCCAATACGGACCATACTTTAGACATGTGGCATTCAAATTCATATCCATCCCACAACATAATGCGCTTTTTAAGATTTGATGGCAACAATACACGCAGTCAACGTAAAAATTATGATAAGGCATCTCTAATTGGTGACTTATGGATAATGTTGAACGCAAACTTATCCCAAACCGTGTACAAATTTAACAGTTGATGAACAACCTTATCCTTATCGAGGTCGTTTAGGGTTTACTGAATATCAAAATCAAAACCAGCCAAGTATAGTATTAAAATCCGGTGGATTTGCGACGATGAAAAACGCCTATGTTTGCAGGATATTTATTTACACTGGCAAAAATAAAGATACCTGTGAAGAACATCGCGGGGAAAGAGTTGTTAAAGAATTAGCGTCTCCCTACCGCGGAAGTGGAACAAATATCTGCGTGGATAGTTTGTTTACTTCTTATCCAATAGCGAAGCACTTGTTGTCATGGAATCTTACCATTGTTGACACATTAAAAAAATAAGCCTTACATTCCAAATGATATAAAGCTGTAGCTCTTTTATTAACAATGCATTCAGACAAAGATTTAAGTGACGTTGTCAAAAAGAAAACCGGCATTATAAATTTTTATGATAAGTACAAAAGTGAAGTAGACACCATCGATCAAATGGTTAGAAGATACACAAGCGCCGAAGTTTGAAGTGGCCAGTGGCATTGTTTTTCAATATGTGATATATTGCTTTACTCGCATTATATGTACATCATTTACTATGAGAACAGTAAAATGATTGGAAGGAAAAAACTGAGAGACGCCTCTTTATGCGTAAGATATCTGAAGAGCTTGTTAAGCCGATGATTGAAGCACGAACGACGAATGCCCAAGTTATGCGTCATTATACAACCAAAGTTGCTGTGGAAAGCGTTTTGGGTTGTCAAGTATCACCCATTGCAGAGGCTTCTAATAAATTTGACAAGCTGGATAAAACAGGAAGAAAAAAAGTTGCGGCGTTTTGTTTTTGTGCTACAAGCAAATAGATAAAAGAAGCCGCAAAACTCGTACAAGCTGCACTTATTGTTTGCAGTTTGTGTTGAGCACCCTGAAGACGTTGTTAAATTTCTATACATTTAAAGAAAAATAAACTATATATAAAAAAATAATTTTGTAAATAAATAACATTTTAATTATTCATATAAATTTTTTTTATAGTTTTTGATTCATATTTCCCATACAAATTGTATTGGGTAACGAGGTTGTGATGTTTAAAGATTTAGCAAATTTTTTTACGTAGGAACAGAGCAAAAACTTGAATCGAGAATCTTAGTTCGCTTTCTTTTAGCTTACGTAACGACGATCCAGAAGATTGTTTAATAATTTGAATTGTTGATACATATTTTTCATGTAAATATGGTAACCCGAGTATTAACACAAGGGTTAATGTCGTATGATTAAAATTTTTGAATAATGCTAACAAACGTGTGTTCACGATGTTCTACAACGGGCAACTGTTATGTGATTTATTGAAAAGCGGAACGCCTGAAAAAGAACGGTTGAAAAACAAACAACGAAAAAATATGAACACATTAAGTTAATATAGACATGTTTAAATTCAAAACATGTGTTGAAGATGTTTTGGCAATATAAATTGTCAAAAACACAAGCATGGCAATAAATTGCGAAGAAGAACGAACTGTAGGCGAATGCAAAGACAAATGATCATGTTTGCGAATAATGCAGTGAAGTTTCTGTACTTAAATTAAAAAAGTCTCAACTAATAGAACCAATTTCAACAGTGCTAAGTAAACTACCGATTTATATGTATATCAAGTTATTTGTTTTATTTTGTTAATTGTGTTTAATTATTATTTTAATGGTAGTCTGGCGAAGACTCAGTGTATATTCGCGTGGTGATTACACACTTTGTTAATCTGTGCCAAAAATTTAAAACAAGATAATAATAATAAAACAAAAAAAAGGATCAATTAAATACCGAGATCCTCGTCTCGGCAAGTAGTATAAAATTGCGTTTGCTTGTTGGTGAGAACCTCTCCTTTCATTTTTCCCTGGTATCTTGGGGCCTCGCAATATACATACATATGTATATACGCAATGACGTTGTGTACCAATGGCAGCGAAGATTAGGCAGGTCTCTGAGTTAAGTTCAAAATCATGGCACACGATTTGTACTTTGGTTCTGATTATAGTCCAATTAAGGGGAATGATGTAGCCTTTTTTGGTTTCGATGCACTTTCTGATTCCATATCGTAGATTCTGGAGAGTTGTCTCAACAGCAAAATCGTTGGCGATTTCCAAACTTATCATGGTGTCACCATTGGAGCTACACAGCTACAGAAGGCCAATATGTTGAGTTATCCTCCACGCATAACCACATAGAGCAATGACTAAAGTTGAAGGCCACCAATTAAACAATCTCGATTTCTGCCTCCTAAATGCAACGGCAGAAATGGTCGAAAAGATTATTTTGCTTGGAAAGCTAACTTTTATTCTCTCCAAGCAAAATTGGTAGACCAAGTTATTGCACCATAGAACATACATGGAATATTACTTAGAGAAGTAGACTTTTATTTTTTATTTTGTAAAGTAAAAAACACTTTATAACACAAATTAATTCTACTGGAAAATTGAATCTACGCAATTTATGAATGAGATAATTATGCCAAGCCTAGCCGAATATAGCCTTAATATCTGGTAATATCATTCCGGTTGATTTTCCACTACAAAATTTTCTGGTTCTCATAAGCGGGAGAGTATTCTTGTGTTTCTTACGGAAACCAAATTGTTGAGTTGCTAGTGGTATGTGAAGTAGCCCGAGCACCCAATTGCCTTCAGATTTTGAACACCAAATACAAAACAATAATTTAAAGTTATTCAACTTATTCATACAAATATGTTGAAATTTCTAATTAATGCAATAAGGAGATTTTAAATTATACTTAAAACAAATTCTTGATCTACTTTTAGCAATCATGGCGCAGTCATCGCAATCTGCTAAAGGCTTCGTTCGTATCATTAGAAGTAAATCGTCGGAAGTTAGCGCTTCTTGATTTTCTTTTTCTCCAGATCCATATTTCCGCTATCATAATGCGATTTTTTCATCATTAGGCAATCTCGATGTCGTCATTTTATACAGCACAGTCGTAATAGAATACGCTCCCCCGCTGCACCCATGCGTAGGCAACGGGTGGATTGCAATTTCACTGAATCAAAGCAGATGTGAATTTGTTAACTAATTCATTAGAATCAACTTTCGTGAAACAACCTTTCTGCCCATAATAATATTGGTAGCGTTATCGCTTAAAAATTGCCTTGCCGTACGCCGTCTTCCTGGTGGTCAAAGAATATACTATATAAATGTAGATGGTACGAATAATTAATCAGGTGGAAAAGTTTCGGTACCTTACCATAGTCGGACCAAAAAAAAAGTCAAAAAGTAAATGTAAAGGATGCAACATATATTGATAATCTTGCTCTTGGAAACTATGCTGGCTCAGCTTATTTCTTACAATTGACATTTTGGAATTACTTTCTTAAAAATTGTTTTTAACTGATCCGCTTAACATTAATGTCGAGTTTCGTTTATAGCAGTATCGGGTTTTCCGTGATGGTACTGTTCATGAAAGTGCAATATTATAGGCTCGGTGTTATATTTTGTCTGAATACTCCTCCATTTGAGCTTATTTCAGAAGAACGGCCACTGCCTTTTTAGTTCGTCTTAAAGTTGTATATTTTTTAAGCTTATTTAAATAGTGTAAGCAAAATTCACGTTAGCCTAATGACCACCAACTTTAATTTTCTTTCAAAAAATAAAGTTTTAATTCAAATTGCTGCCCCATCTTCTACATTTAATTCGACATTTAATACGATGTCAAAAACTTCAGGTAAAGGAAACGCCAACCCTTCGTCAACTAACACCAGTTTTAGAGTCGGACATGAATATCATTTGGTTAATTTTTATTATTGATCATTTTACGCTGCTATTAGCAAACCGTGAGGCAATTGCTGCAGCCATTAATTTCAAACGCAGAATAGAAGATATTTATAAAAAGGCAACTCTTGTTCTTGACCCGACAAGAGACATGACAGCTGTTTATATCCTGCTGCTTACCGATTTTCGTTGGTATCAGCAAATGTGTAAAGCTGCACAAATAGCTACAATATTAAATGCTTGAATATTCATCAGGTTATTGAAGTATTTAAGAGGCGCTTGAATACGCAGATTGCATTGTACGGTTGTTGTTATTTGAGGTAGTGCAGCTTCTGGTTTATTAATAAATGTAGTTGTATTTAAATGTGATGTTAAACTTAAAGAAACGTGCGGCGTTTCATTTCGCAAATCTGTATTTGCGGGACTTATTGTTCTTATTGAAGGAATAAGCAGGCCTGACACCTGATTTAGCAAACAGAAGACCTCCTTATTCTATATTCATATATAGGCTCCCTGCCACCAGGTCTTATTGAAGGCCTATTTTATCAGTCCTCATTGAAGGCCTCTCTAGCAAGTCTAATTGAATGGCTCCTTTAGTGGACCTCATTTAAGGTCTTCTTAATAGGTTTAATTGAAAGGCTCCTTTAGCAGACCTAACTTAAGGCCTTCTTAGCAGACCTCATATACATAAGTCTTCTTTAGCAAGTCTTAATTAATAATTATATATAAATAAATAACGAAAATAAATTTCGAATAACGAAAATATAATTGTCTAATTGCCATTTCTTTTTCCCAATCACTTGATTTTTCATTTTATTCAATGAAATGAGTTGTTTATATATCTAAACATATTTATTCTCTTATTTTTTTAAAATAAATAAGTACATACAATTTGTAAAACTATTCATACTCTTCTTAAGTCTATTTTTGTTTATTTATTTTAGAATACAATTAATCTAGAATATATTTAATAAATACTTATAATCCAGAAATAATTTTAAATTTTCATATGACAATGAAAAGTCAACCATAAATTTATTATTAATCTTATTTAAAGCACTTAAAGCAAAGAACATGAGTTCCATTCATAGCAAAATTTGGTTTGGGCGTAAACAAATAAAATAAGTTAAATGATCTTGTTGTGTTTGACTGTATACCAAAATACAATAAAGTGGACATATATTCACAATCAATAACACCATAAACAGATTAAAAATGATCATAATAGATTGACTTGTTCTTCTCAAATATAATGGTTTCAAATCAAGAACAAAGCAACGAGTGTAATATGAATAAAACGGTTAGTGAATAATACTATATTTATGAGCAGATTTTACGAATTTTTATGGAATTTTGTCAGTTCTATATGAATATATAGGATAAGTTTGGCTCCATATAAAAGAAATATAATCTAACTTCGAACGGACAATAGTAGTAAACAGCATTTTAAATGTTATTGAATCGGTATTTTTTACAATTCCTTCTGATAAAAGACAACACTGAATGAGCTTTGGATATAATCTAATCCAGATGTGAGTGGAAATTTAGCTCACTGTGTAAAACTATGCCAAGGTCTAAAATTTCATTTACATCTTTTAAATCATTATTTAAAAGCCTTTATTCAAAAACTATACGATTACTACACGAAAGCAAGATTTACAGAATGTCATTTGAAAACATACATACTTATGTACTCGTATATGAACATTTAGCGATGAATTATTCACATTGCACCAGTCCTTAAATATGTTTACATAATTTTGAAGTCTAAAAGCATCTTGAACAGACGTAATTACTTTGAACATTTTTTAAATCATCACCATAAAGCAGTAAATTTGTTCCAGGTAAAAATAAACCAATATCATTTATAATAATTATAAACAATAAAGGCCCTAAAACACTCCCCTGCGGAACACCAGAAACGGCAGTATAAGATGGCGATAGGAAGTTTTCAATAACAACTGCACATTTTCTATTATAAAGGTAAGACTGAAGCCAATTCAAAAACTTACCATGAAAGCCCAAGTTTTAAAAGAAGAATATAGTGTGCCACCTTATCAAAAGCGATATAAGAGATCCTTGAAAATTGCATCATCTTGATGTTTAACAAAGGCAGAAATGCAAACATTGTTTAACCACAATTTGTTGTAGTTCAACGCCTGGATACAGAACCATGCTGTTCATTACATACATACATACATAGATATGTATATGGCGTTTAAGAGAGAAAAACATTTTCTTTTTGATAATGTGCTCAAAAAATTTGGAAATTTATAGATAAGTTAGATGAGGTCGGTAATTCGAAGTATTTGATTTATCACTATTTTTATGTATAGAAATTTTCCATCTTTCAATGAAACAACCTGTAACTACAGGTTTATTAAATATGTACACATCTGCTGGAGGAAAATGACTGAGAGGTTACTCAATTCTTTTATAAAGAATGAACAAAGGCCATCTGTGTTCAAAGAAATTTTTAAGCATTTTATGGCATTTAAAACATCATTAGTAGATAATTTAAATAAGCTAAAGTCAACAACAGACTCTACAAAGTTGCAAACATCGGACCCTATGATATTATTACTTTGATCAAATTTGGACTGGCAAAATAAAGCGAACATCTTGACAATATCATCGCCAGAACTTAAACAAGTATGTATCAATAAAAAACATTGAAAAAGGAAAAGCCGAGTAGTTTCTTTTAGATTTTCTGAAATTCCAAAAATGTTTTGGATTACTTTTAATCAAATTTTCATAATTTAAAAGGTACTGTTTACAGAGAAATTTATTGCCTCATTTAATACTGATATAGGTGCTTATTGTCTGAATCCAGTTTTTTGAAACATATCGCACCTGTTCATCAAAAGTAACACAACTCAAAATTTACAAGTTTTCAGTAGAGGCAAAAAACTAATTGCCTTCGCAAAGTAATATGAGTACGCAAAGAAAGACATAACGGCATTTCTCTCCGGAAATATTACAAATACAATACCAAAATTTTTACAGTGGTTAGATATGGTAATCATACACTGTTTCCTTCAAAAAAGTGGAAAATAGAATTTTTTGAGTTGTGTTACTTTTGATGAACAGGTGCAATATCATAACATTTATTTTTAAGATTTTTTAGTTCTTTTATATATCAAGGAAGCTTATGAACCTTCTGGAATACACGAGGGACAAAACGATCAATAAAATAATTTAAAGTGTTTTTTTAGAGTGTCACAACTTTGAGTTGGCATCACTGCTTTATTTGGGCACACGTTTAAGAGCTGATAGTTGCTTTTAGTTTCCTTTGTTTAGTTTGCTTTGAAATTTCATTATGAATCGACTTACACCAGAGCAACGAGTGCAAATTCTTGAAATTTTTAATCAAAATAATTGTTCTATTCGTCAAACTCATCAAACTGATTTCCAAAATTGTTGCATATGGAGTGAGGAGAATCCACAAGCTTTTGTTGAAACACCATTACATCAAGAGAAAATTATTGTTTGGTGCGCTTTATAATCTGGCGGAGTCATTGGCCCATATGTCTTCAAAAACGATGATGGTGAGAATGTTACCGTCAATGGTGCACGGAAAAGAAACATGATACGAAATTTTTTCGTACCTCAATTACGTGGCACTAATCTCGCTTTCTCACAAAACTTGCTTTCCAAAGTAATAAAACCACAATCTTTGAATTTGTATATAATACTGGCATTACGATACGCAATACGAGAAAATATATATAATTGATTACATAAAATCAGTATTAACGGAACATGATGCATATCTAGGTTGCCAGTTTTACTTTTCTAAAAAGCGGGAAAATCAAAAATGGTGGGATTTACGAAAGTTTTGCGGTACACATAAAAAGGATTAAGTTGTTGTTGCGGGTAAAGCGGCCCAAGCTCAAGATAGCCAATGTGGATTTTAAGCACAAGTGTAAGAATTTTAGAAAACTTTAATTCTTTATTCTTACGCTTTAATATGTTAAAATTCCTAAAATTATAAATAAATTCATTATACAAACTTACATACTAAACTGCTGATATACTAACTTTTATGTATGGCTACTCCAAGCGAAGCTTCGTAATCCTTATGACCTGAACGAATGAATATCTTAAATCTATGTAGGTATTTTATATACCTATGTATGTGGTCTCGATTAAATATGGCCTCATAATTATACCGCGTGGAAAATTAAAAGGAATAATTGAACATTTTGCCATGCTCATCTCTCTACATATCGATAACAGTAATGTCATATTAGCGATTTATGAGTGGCGCTAACAGTAATGTCATATTAGCGATTTATGAGTGGCGGTAACAGTAATGTCATATTAGCGATTTATGAGTGGCGGTAACAGTTGTTGTACTTTTAAGAATATTTTTATTAAAACAAGTACATTTTTTTGATAGTTTAGAGTTCACAAACTGTCTTCTAAATAATATTAAAGGTTTTAAAAATCACATTCTGTATTCAGCAAATCAGATTCGGAATTTTCAAATCGAATTTGGTTTTTAAAAAATCAAATCTGTCCTTTTCCATACCAAGCTCAGCCTTTTAAGTTCAAACCTTTGGGAAAAGGTTAGTAAAGCCTTATGAAAAATTCTATCTTTGGCTAACAAAATTCTCAATTTTTATGAACAAATCTGATTTTTCATTTAAAATGCGAAATTTAAGTTCAAATTGATGAATTTGATTTATAAAATCTCGAATTTGGTTTGGAAAAGTCCGAATTCTTACTTAAACAATTTATATTTTAAATTTAATATCATTAGGAACTTTGTTTTTATATATGTAGCAGTATCTATGTTACTAAAAAGTGCTAAATTAAGAAACCTATTAGATCAAGAAAAAAGGGTAAATTTTAAATCCCTAAATCTTAAAAGCGGTACATTCACGCGAAAAGCGGTACAACAGGCAACCCTATGCATATCTGATGCACATTTGGGAACAGACAAACTGACAATCAATAATACAAATGTATTAATTTGTAATAGCCCCATACTCAAAAAAGAATCAATAAGATTAATCTCCTGTAATTTGTTTACATTAGAAGGTGTAAGACAGCTCTTGTCAAACAAATATGTATATCATTAATTTATAGTCACCCTATACACAAAGATTTTCATCACCATGCAAGATTACCCACATTATTAACATGAGATACATAAACTGAATCATAATTTTTTGGTGGAATATAGGAAAGCCATATGTACACGTTGATAAAGCCAGCAACATATACACAAAGTTCGAGTCGAACAAATTTATTAAAGTTTCCGTCTTCACGAAATATTTGATATTGTTGCAAATCACAAAATTTGCCATCATTTATATCAGGCTGTAGCCAAGTTTCAACAACAGCAATTACATCATAATCAGCCTGCGATGTAAATTTGAAAACATCTCCGAGCTCAGTACGAATTCTAGCAGCATTTTGAAAGAAAATCTTTAAATCATTTTTATGTGTTAAACTATAAGTATATAATTTTTATAACTCACAACTGCATTCTTGGGCCTCACGTTGGGAAAAAGCCTAAAAGGTCGTACACAAATATTAGATAGCCATAAAACAGGTGTAAATAAATTATTATGGAATAGGACAGAAATTCCGAGGTTTAAATCGACATACTTCAACCCATCGATAGCTATTGTATATGCTTCCTTATTATCTTGTGGCACGCCAAAAGTGACTTGCAAATATTTAGCTTCTTCTCTACATACGAAATAGCTGATCTTCAGTAACTGACGGGTTAAACGACGACAAATGAACCCTTTGTTTTGCGTTCAACAACATCTAAGCCCATTCCATTATTGTCTCCCTATATAAATTTAGGTTTATTCTCACGTTTTTTGTAGTAACATGTACCCACTCTTGAGTATTCTGTTTTCATTATGCAAACTAGCACCCTGATTTGAATCAGACATTTCCCACCCCTGAAATTTTTTTTTTTTTTTGTACATATGATTATTTATTGTATCTTCATAAATGAACTAACAATAAGTATACAAATCTTAACACTAAAACAAAATTTCTACTTGAGCCCAGCCAGTGCCAAGCTTCAAGATTTTAATAATACGGGTTCAATTTCGGAAAAGTTATCTGTCTTGCGATCGGATGATTGCAATGGTAACCCTTCTCCTCAGTCGAGTATGGCCTCCAAAGTTAAGTATGTTACGCGCAAGAGGGTTCGGATGAACTTCAAGTTTCTTGATATACCCAGTCACGTACCTTGCAAACTCAGTTTTCACCAGAGGTACCCTTAGATCCTCGTGAATTCGGGAGTTTTTAACATACCATGGAGCTGCTGTTATCATACGGAGAATTTTATTTTGTTGCCTCTGAATTCTTTCAATGTTTGATGGCGAGGCAGTACCCCATAGCTGAATTCCATAGCACCAAATTGGTTTTAGAATCGCTTTATACAGCAAAAGTTTGCAGTCTAGTTTTAAAGTAGAGTTTCTGCCCATGAGCCAATGTAACTGCGCTGTTTTAAGTTTCATCTGAGTCATTTTCGCATTAATATGGGAATTCCATGTTAGTCTACGGTCGAGGTAAATCCCGAGGAATTTGACATCTCTATGTTGCGGGATTGTTTGGTTGTTAATTTTTATGGGCGTGCATGTTTCCCTGCGTAATGTGAATGTGACGTGAGTGCATTTTTGTTCGTTTACTTTGATTTTCCAAAACTTAAGCCATTTCTCTAGTTCGTCAATATGTTTTTGCAATTTTAGCGAAGCTGATTGATGATTTTCGTGGACACTGAGGAATGCTGTATCATCCGCAAAAGTTGAAGTATGAATTTGGAAGCCTGTTGGCATATCAGAGGCGTAAATCAAATAGAGAGTAGGACCCAGGATGCTGCCCTGAGGAACACCTGCATTGATTGGTTGAGGGGAACTTGAGAAGTCACCTTCTCTAATGATGAATTTTCGCCCGTATAAGTAGCTTTTCAAAAGTTCATGGGTGTTCGAAGGCAAGTTTAGCCTTATTTTGTGCATTAAACCATCATGCCACACTTTGTCAAAAGCTTGGGAGACGTCAATGAAAAGAGCTAAGCAATATTTTTTGTCTTCGAAGGACGTCCTTATGGCATTCACTAACCTGTGTGTTTGCTCAATGGTGCTATGCTTAGCCCTGAAACCGAATTGGTGATTTGGGATACATCCTACATCGTTTAATATGGGAGTTAACTTCATCATTAGCATCTTTTCGAATAACTTTGAAATTGTTGGCAAAAGGCTTATTGGCCTATAGGATTCAACTCTAGTGGGGTCCTTCCCGGGCTTAGGTATCATGGTGATCATAGACACTTTCCACTCTGCCGGATAATATTCAAGACGTAAAATAGCATTAAAAATAAAAAGCACAATTCTTCTAGCTACTTGAGGTAACTGTTCGCGCATTTTATTGCTAATTTTATCAATGCCTGGAGCTTTCTTGTGATCCAGATTACCAATAGCATTTTCAACACTTCTAATATTAAACCTTAGAGGCGTGGGGGATCTGCCAACAGATAGCAGAAATTCAGCTTCATTGCCAGCTGTAGTTAGCGTGAAAACATTTTTCAGATGGTTGGCAAATAACTCTCCTTTTTCGGAATCATTTCTTGCCCAGTCACCAGAAGGATTTCGCAAAGGTGGTTTAACTTGAATTGGACGTTTTAAACCTCTTGTAGCCCGCCATAAAGAATAATCTGACTGAGGAGTACCATTTAGACTTTCTAAATATGTTTCAAGGTTCGCTGTTTTGTGAATTTCTAGGAGATTTCTCAGTCGAATTGTGCATTCCCGTAATCTACTTTTTAACTGGGGAGACCTTAGTTGCTGCCACTCTCTTCTAACTCTCCTTTTTTCTGACACAAGTTCTTCAATTTCTGAGGAATAAATCCTATGATTCGCATATCTGTCCTCAGTATGACTAGAAGTAGCATGTTGAACGGCTTGTTTAATGTTATTGGTAAAGATGCTAATTGACAAGTCAATATCTTCTGGCGATCTTAAAGCGGTATTTTCCGTACAGTGTGTACTTAAATATTTTTTATATTTTAGCCCATTTACTCGCGACACTGTTAAAATTGAGTCATTAAAAAGTGATCCAATTTCCTGTGGAAAACATATGGAAATAATAGTAGGGGAGTGGTCAGAAGACAAGTCGAATGAGGGCTCCCCCTAAATCCATTCAAGAGGGATATTTTTGACTATTCCAAAGTCAATAACATCTGGAATTTTTCGCCGATCTGTTGGCCAGTAGGTGGGATGCCCGCTTGAAATTACATCTAAGCCCATGCGAGAAATAGTGTCATATAGTACGCGGCCTCTCGGTGAAATTAATCGTGAGCCCCAAAAGGTGTGTTTAGCGTTATAGTCGCCAGCTGCAAGAAATCGAGGTCCCAATTGATTGAAAAAATTTAAATATTGGTTTTCTGATGCTGTATATCGGGGCGGCGAGTAAATTGATGAAAAAACTAATTTGTTACGACAATGTTCTGCACAGATGTTTGTTGCTTGAAGATAATTCTCGCATGTGTCGTTCATCAAATAATGTTTGATTCTGGATTTTATCAGAATTCCCGAACCTCCACAAGCTCTTCCACGAGGATCTTTTGTATCGTATAGGATGTAGCCATTAGTCGTAAAGAAGCTAGTGGACGTCAAGTGAGTTTCAGCAACCATCATTATGTCGATGTCTTTAGCCTTCAGGAAGTATTCGAGCTCATTTTTATGTTGGCGGATGCCGTTAGCGTTCCAGAAACAAATATTTAAGCAAATCATTTATTTAAAATAGCCTGTAAAATAGTAGACTGCATTTTCAGCATTTCCTGCAACATGGTGGTCATAGAGGTCGTAAAAGTGTTTATTGACTGAACAAGGGACTGCAATGTTGCCTCTACATTGCTAAAATGCGGTTCAGAAGTTTGAGGTATGGGTTCTGGGTTCAAGCTTGTTGTGCTAGATTTTACTATATTAGCATAAGATACTTGTTTTGAGCTTTTGGCGTTAATGTGGCTGGTTGTCTGGATTATCTGAGGAAAGCTATTGGTCGAGACGAAAAGTGATTGCTCGGATTGTTTAGGAGCACTTGATGATTTTTTAACCATAGAATGCTTAAAATGGGCATACACAGCCTCTATAATTTGCGGTATTTCTACAATTACTACATTTTTTCACCATTGAGCTATTTTTTGGTTTATTGCATTGTGCATTGCCGTGGAGTTCACCACAAACGACACAAACTGTGGGCAACTTACAATAAGTCCTGGTGTGGCCGAATTCCTGGCAGTTCATGCACTGAACAGGTCCTGCACGCTTATGTGGTTCCTCTACAGTGATTCTGCGATGCAGAAGGTATTTGAGGCTGTAGATTGGATGGGTTTCGTTCTTTTTTAAAACCACATCACGCGGTTCTAATTCCACTCTAAACATAGGCTGAAGGATTTTTTCACGGTTTTTAATAATACAGACGTTTTTGACTTTAAAACCTTTCTCTTCTAGGCCGGTCTTAACTTCATCAGAGCTTACGCAAGGATCAATACCTTTTATCACAATTTGAAGACCTTTTGCGCTTTTCAGTTGATATGTGTAGAAACTTTTTTTTTCTTTTTCCAACTCATTGGACAGTTTGCGGTACTCGTTTTCGCTTTTAACCTGTATTTTTGTTTCACTAATTTTTCCATGCTTAATCAATGTAACACTAAAGGTTTTTTCTCCAATTATCGAAACTATTTTCTTCACGAGTTCGCTGGAGGTGGCCTCTCTTAAATAAATGGGTGGAGGCTTAGATGATTTTTTAGATTGAGCTGTGTCTTCCGTTTGAAGAATAGAAAATCTATTGCTCTCAGTTGGCTTACCAGAATTGGTATCTCTTGGCACTTTAGCTTTCGACGAGACTTGAGCAGACTTGGGGCTTCTCTGCCGCTTCACAACTGTGATGTATCTATACATACCTATTTGTGTTTTCGGATTATTAACATTAATTGAGACAGGAGCAATTCTATCATCTGATGTGACAACCATATTGGGTGATCCAGACGGGGGCGGTTTTTTTCTCTTGTTGAGAGATCAGCACAAAAAGAACTAGAAGAAGAGTTAATAGAATCCACAACAACAGCAACATCAATATTATTTTTTTTATTTATGTACACAAAACTGAGGGGCAGCAAGTAAATTTGACTGAACAGAATTATTTCTTTAGCAGCAACATCAATATTGTCACTTTATTTTAGACACAACGGAAGATTTTGGTTGAAGAATATTATTATTGTTATTCGCTTTATTGTTTTGTGCTTTTTTATTCATTTCAATAAATTCATTTATCTTGGCATTAAGATCTTTTAGAACAAAATCCAGGTTCCCTTGCGTTTTTAAGCAGTTCTCCTCAACCATTGCAATATTATTTGTTGTTTTTGTTTGTTTAATTTCTCTTACTAGATTTGATAATGCCGACATATGAGAAATCAGTTCAGAGGAAATGTTCAAGCATTCACAACAATTAAAAACAATATTTTGATTTTGTTTAAAAATTTCACAGATCTTTTCATCAAGATTAACACATATGAGATGAAATTTACCTTTAAAAATATTGCAAATTATTAAGCCAGGCTTTAATAATTTAAAGCAATTGGTACGCAATGATTTTGGCGGCTCCATAAATTAACGTCTTATCAGCTTGAGAAATTATTATTATTTAATTTGCTGTTGTTATTTTTAATTTTTATCCTTTTAAATATTTTTCTTTATACATATTTTATATTTTTGTTTGTTTTGTTTTTAATGCCTTCTTTACAGTTGTTTCATAAGTTGTTCTGTTGCACACGACTCTATTCTTAATTTGCCGACTTTAGAAAGTAGGCGAATAATACTTAAAGTAGATTTTAGGAAATTGCAGAAATAACTTACTTTATTTAAAATTCCTGCTGATGAAAACTTTAACCTTCATCTTAGATCCACAACGAATTATGCAAACGCTAACCCTTTTAGGAGATTGTGCAAGCGTTTTAAAGACTTCTACAATTTTATTGATTACATTACCTCGTGTTCTTCTTAACGTAAGCCATTCATTAAGCTTCTCAAATTTTTAGGGATGTTCGTTCATAGGTGTTTGGTTAAAAAATTCAATACATTTAATTTTAAACTTAATAAAAGTTTACTTGAAGAATTAATTTATATCTGTCTCTAATCTACTTGCAAGTAACATAAAACTTACACTTTACAAAATTTTACAGAATTTTTTAAGATTCTTCCAAAAAATATTAGCTATACTTTGCGTGACACAATAATACACCGAAACATGCAATTTTTCCTTGCATGGTTCAATTTCTTTGTGATGTAAACGGGAATGCCTATTAAATAATTTGCAATACATATCTGGAAATAATAGTTACATACTTTTTTTTTGTATTTTATTTATTTTGCAATCTATCTTATATTGAGATAATAAGCAAAATTAATCACATTTATGTTGACATTTAGAGTTACACATATAAAAACGTATAAAACTATAGAAATATTCCAAATTTAACAGAAAAAAAAATACAGATTTAGTCCATCTTATATTTACAATAACAACAACTTAAGTTTTAGTAATTATTAAATTTAAAGTTTTAGCATTAAGAAAACAATAAAAAACAAAAGATAATAATAAGAAAAAGATTGATTTAGATAAAAAAAAATTGACTTCTGAAAGGTATGTAGATCTAACACATGGTATCTTTTAAGTCTTCGAATTTCATCAGTATCGTCTAATAACACAATAGCCAGAGGATTTACATGAATGCTTAGTCTTTTTAAATATTTTTCGCTGTATGAATTTATTACCTCTTTAACAGTTTGTATATTTAGATCGTTATGTATGGCATCGTTGGAAATATACCAAGGAGATTGAACAATAAGCCTTATAGTTTTTGACTGGTATCTTCGCAATATTTCTAGGCACTTGCTGGTCTCCAAAGTTGAACTCCATAAGCCCATATAGGCTTTAAAATAGCTTTATAACGTTTAAGTTTGTTTTCCAGACTTAGTTGAGATTTTGGACCAATTAACCAGTTAAGTTTCCTACTTGTAATATTTAATTCTTGCCGTTTTATTTTTATGTGTTCTTTCCATGTTAGTCGACGATCCATATATAAGCCGAGATATCTAACATAATCCTTATTTGGAATTCGGATTTTATTTATTGAAACGTCAGGTCAATCACCTTTTCTAAGACAGAATGTTATGTGTACAGACTTTTCAGCATTCACTTTAGATTTCCATTTACTTAAGCATGACTCTATTAAATTTAATTTATTTCGAACAAAAGAACTAGCAGCAACTGGGCAATTGTTTGAAGCTAAAATAGCAGTGTCATCCGCATACGTCTAAATATTCGCAAGGTTCAAAACAGGCATATCAGCCGTAAATATTGTACATAATACATGGTTTAATACACTACCCGGAGATAACCCTGCTCTAATCTTAAATAAATGAGATTTTGCAGTTACGAATCTTACGTAAAATAATCTGCTGCTTAGGTATGACTTGACGAATGCATAAAATGTAGACGGGAGAAGTTTCTTTAATTTGTATAAAAGACGAGTGTGCCAAACTCTGTCAAATGCCTGCTGAATATCCAGGAATACAGCGGAGCAATATTTCTTTTCCTCAAATGATTTTCGAATAATGTCAATTACTCTATGGCATTGCTCAGGAGTGCCATGTTTTTGCCTGAATCCAAATTGATAATCGGGAATAATTTTTAAACTCTCAAGAATAGGGGACAAGCGGCTCAAAAATTTTTTTTCAAACATCTTCGAAAAAACACTTAGTAGACTAATAGGTCTATAAGAAGTTATTTCATTTTCAGGTTTGCTGGGCTTCTTGATCATAATAAGCGCATTTCCACTGAGAAGGAAAATGATTTAAACGAAGAATTGAATTAAAATTTTTCGTAAAGTATAGAACAGCTTTCTTTGACAAACTCTGTACAACTCCAGCGTCGATATTATCATATCCGGGAGACTTTTTGGTATTTAGATTTTTGATTTGAGTTGCAACTTCATATGGAGAAATGTGTTTTATGGGTAAGCTCATCTAATAGGGCGCATCCATAAATCCCGAAATTTCTACGTCTTCTACGGAGTTATCAAATTGGTGAACAGAAAATGTGTTATAGAGGTGGCTCGCAAATGCTTCAGCCTTTTTAATGTTAGATCGGCACCATGAACCATCACTATCCTTAAAAGGAGGATTTCTTTTTGACGGATGCTTCAGGTATTTTGTTGCCCTCCACAAATCGTGATCATTATTGTTTGAGTTATGGTCAAAAAATTCACTGAATGATTTGTTTTTTAGGCCAGTTAAATGATGTTTAAGGTTTCTTGCTGCTTGATTAAAACGCCACTTGTTATAAGAACTTCTGCTTATCTTTGTTTTTTAGGCCAGTTAAATGATGTTTAAGGTTTCTTGCTGCTTGATTAAAACGCCACTTGTTATAAGAACTTCTGCTTATCTGCCATGCTTTTCTTAATCTCCTTTTAATTAAAATAAGTTCCCATGTCCGTGAAGAGATTTGAGGAGCACTTTGCGGAATAGTAAAACTTTCAGCCGGATTCGATAAAAAAGCAGCCTCATGAATTATTTTTGTAAAATTTTCAACAGCTTCATCCAGCTCAAAATCATTCGATATTGGAAAAGTTAAAATAATGTTTATATGTATCTAACCAATATGAGAACGACTCCAGATCAGTTTTAACTGTTACAAGCTTATTGACTTTTTTTTATTAACTGAGGCGAGGAGTTATACGTTAGTAAAATTGGGGAGTGGTCTGAGCTGAGGTCATAATTATCTAAAACACCAAGTTGATAAGAAGATATTCCAGAATATAAAAAAAAAAATCAATTAAGTCAGGAATTTTGAATGGATCAGAAGGCCAATATGTAGGTTTTCCAGTTAAAAGAGCAGAATAATTTCTAGAAAGCAGACACTTATAGAGCTCTCTGCCTTTAGGGTTAATAAGACGTGAACCCCACCAAGGATGTTTCGCATTAAAATCTCCTCCAACTATAAAACGAGGACCAAGTTTTTGAAAGAAATTTGCAAAGTCATCGCAATTAATATTATGACGAGGAGGAAAATAAGCTGCACATAACGCAACAGAATACATACGGCAAATAATTTTAATACATGAAGCTTGGACACTTTCCTTAATAAGATGATCTTCTTAATGATATTTTATAGACGATTTGACTAAAATTGCAGAACCACCATGAGCCTTTTCATTAGAATGATTGGCACTTATCGTAGCCTTTAATTTTAAAAAACGACTTAGTTGTGAAATGAGATTCAGAAATAAGAAATACGTCGATGTTGTTTGACTGCTAAAATACTTCTACCTCCCTTAAATGGTTTGAGAGTCCATTGGCATTCCATGTTGCTATACGAAGATCTACGGAAATAATTTACTGCATAAGACTGATATCATATTTAGAAGAGAGTTTGTTAGTTCCATTTGCTTTGTTAATAAAGTCTCAATTTGAAGGCTCGTGCAATCATTGTTTGAATTGTATGTTCCTTTTACAGCATCTGCGAATGTTACATTCGAATTATGTTCAAAACTATTATTTTGTGAATAGGGTTGATGTAAAGGAGGAGCAAGTTGTCGGTATTGTAGAAAATTCAATATCTTATGTTGAAGTTTCTTTTCCAACTCTTGATGAACAATGCATCCCCTATAACTAGCAGGATGGGATTCATTACAATTAGCGCATTTGGCAGGAACAGTCTTACTTTTGTTACATTCAGCTGATAAGTGATTTTCTCCACACTTGACACATTTGTATGGCTTATTGCAATAGGAACGAGTATGACCATATTGTTGGCATCGATGGCATTGTGGAATGTCTCTAGTTTTCCGGGGAGGCTCAATAGTGATGATAGCGTTATTGATATGTTTTAGATTGTAAATTTCCTTATTGTTGTCGCCTGGTTCAAGATCAAGGAAAAACATACAAAGGGGTTGCTTGCTAATGTTACTTCTAATATTGGAAATATTTCGCACTTTGTGGCCACAATTTTCGACAAATGATTTAATATCATCAATATTGGTTGAGTAGTGTAAATTTTTAACAACAACTCTGTATGCTCTTTCTTGTTTTGTTTGAAGAGTGTAAAAGCTTATCTTTTTAAGCTTAAGATTGGAAACAAAAGTTCGGTACGCGCTTATGGACTTAATCATGACTCTGACTTGGCCATCTTTAAGAGACTTATAAGAAAACTGCTCTGAAGAGATAATACTTGAGAAGTATTGTGTCATATCCTTAATATTAGTTACATCCGGGATATATAACGGAGGCGGTTTAGGGTCAGACGGATTTGATTGGGAAGTTGATAGAGCTGTATTTGAATTATTATTATCGCATTCATCATCAGAAAGAACAACAAATCTATGACTTGAATTTGGAGAATCTTGAATCTTACCGATTTGTCTTCTTTTGTTGACAAATAACAGTGGGGAGTTGGTACGTTTTCTTGAATGTGGAACTGTTTGCCAACCAATTTCACCGTCCTTTTGACTACCAATTTCGGTAGTGCCGACGCCGGCAGCAATGGTAGCCATTCTTGCGAATTTGTTTTCCTCACTTGCAAATTGGATTTGAATATAAACACAACAGCAAAAAGTGAGATAGAAAAAAAAACTTATCAATAATGATGTATTTAAAAATTGAAAAAAAAAAATTTTATTTGAAAAAAAAATAATTTTCAATGCCAGACGACTTTACTTGACAAGAAACACCAGTCCCATACTTGAAAAAAAAGTTTTTTATTTACATACATATTTTAACAATACGATGTTTTCGTTTAATTATACAGTATATTATTTTCGACATTGTACATTGAAAAACGCTGTTTTTAGACCAGCCTTGGAAATGCTACTCGTTTGAAGAATTTTTAAAAATTTGGACCTAAGGATAACTACCGAAATTCAATTCTTCGATATACAGGGTGTTTTTTTAGAGGTATAGAACTTCGAATTGAAATAAAACACAAGAAAATCGTTTTAATGTCCATCAATTTGGCTTTATTGGAAGGATAATTTTATGCCATTGATGTTTAAATATGATTTCGGGCATGTGGCCGCCGCGGCTGGCTCGAATAAAGCCAATTCTACAGGTCCAATTTTTGATGGACAAAAGTGGATGGACAAAGCTCCAATTGCTGTGCACGGTGGCGAATCGATTCATTCGGGTCCTCTTCAACACTTTGCTCTACAGCGGCAATTGTTTCTTCAGTGCGCACTGTTCGACGTCTCTGCGGATGCGTATTATCACATAGAGTAAACGTAGTGCGAAAACGATCCATGGTTAACCGAATTAATTGCTCTGATGACCATAAAATGGAGGGAGCTTGCGGTAAACTTCGCGAACTGAACCATTATTTTCGAAATAAATTTGCACGATTTGCAAGCGTTGTTCTTTTGTCAACCTGTTCATGATGAAATGGCAAACCAAACTAAATATTAATCACTTGACAGCTGACAAAATGGCCGCCAGTTAAAAAAGTGATGCCAACTTAAAGTTCTATACCTCAATAAAAAACACCCTATATGTGTATGTGCATTCATATGTATGCACATACAAATTTAATTAATTTTTAGCCTACTTTTCTTATGGCATGGAATCTGATGCTGCGATTTAAACATACATACATAATTTTTTCGAAAAGTTATACAAATTAAAGTCTTCACCTCTTGTAAAGCTATAATTTTTAAGAAAAATATTAGAGATATTTTCTTGTTAAGCGCTGCATTTTACAAATGTAAAACTTTTACTCAAACTGCTGCTGACTTTCACGTCTCCATCAAAGACTTTACCCGATGCAAGAAATATTTTAAATTGTATTGTATACAATTATTTTATTATTATTTAATTCTTTTGTCAAAATGTTGATGAATGAGCCAGTGCAAAAGCAATTTCATGAATCGTGGTTCACCCACCTAATTCGTTGCGTGATTGCGGCTTGTTATTCATATCTGCTCTTTCTCTGTTTTGCAAAATCACACTAAATTCGCATTTCATTCCGTAGAGATTTTTTATTTTAAACTGTTTTGAACTATGTACATACATACGTATGTATGTATATTTATGCTAACCAATTATATACATACATACATATGTGCATAAATACATACATATGTACATAAATACATACATATGTACATAAATACATACATATGTACATAAATACATACATATAAGTTTTTGAAACATAACTAAACAACGAAAAATTTGTCTTTTGTTTGGATTTAATAACAAATAACAGCCAATTTGTTGTCAAACAACAGATACTTCCGGTTTTAGGCCATGTAACAATTCGTTTTATTTGCCTAAACTTAAAAACTTGATTTTGTAAAATTATTGACGTTTCAGTTCAAATACATTTTTTCTCAATCAATTGCAATCCAATACGAAAAACATTAAAAGTATATGTAATCAAGTAGCCACGTCATGTATTGTCGACTTGCACGTTTATGCATTTGTTTGTTTCCCATATCGGTAAACAATTTTCCAATTCAGTGCAGGTTGGTTAGTGGCTGACTGGCTAGTGGCACTCAACTGTGTTGGTAATAGGAAGGCAAAAGAAAAAAATTGAAAACTAGTAAAACCCTAAAATACTGTTCAGCAAATGCAGCAGCTTAAAAGTTGTTATTGATCTAAATCGTGTTAATTTATAAAAAGAAAATAAGAATGTGTTAAAATACACTTCATTTAAGATCACTTTTACTTGTTATAAATAAAGAGCAACTACTGATCAAACAAGACTAAAAGGTTTTTCAAAAAGATATAAGCGATGAATTAAAGCGTGAGTTTTAACAATGCGGTTCGCAAATATCCCCCGCTCAATTTAGCTTGAGCATTACAAAACTTAAAATCTACGGCATCGTTTAAAGATTTTAGAAACTGGTGCTTTAAATTAAGTGTGGTTGTAGGAGACGTATTTTTTGTATCATAGTGTACAATAAAATTTATTTTAATAATGGTAATTTGCTAATCTTTTAGGGAAGGGTTAATAATGATCTACAAATTTATGCTAGCATATACATTAAACCATTGCTACTTTAAAAAAATCGATTCCCAAAATCCTGTCTTGTAAGTTGTATTGAACAAACTTTGTTTTTATAAGTATGCTTGTGAACACGTAAAATTTTTATTCTGAATTTAATCATCAGACGAAAAATGAGAGAAAGAAAAGTGGTATTCAGATGTGCATGTGTTTTTTAGAAATAAAATGAAAAATAAAACTTAAAAGAGCAAACTTTTAATTATTCCTCGCTTGGTTGTAACCGGATTAGCTCCTAATATATCTATACAACCTAATAATGATTTCTTGATTTTTCATGAGAACTTTTTTAAACAAAATATTTTAAATACCAAATTTTTTTGCAAAATCATTAAATATATGTAAGTTAACTCTTTGTACATGCTTGTGCATCATTAGAGCTAAACGTCTTTAACGTTTTCGTTTACATATTGACTGCGGCATTAGTTCTACTAAAGTAAGAACTTACTAATTTTTCAACTTCGCGGACTCTATCGCTCCTTCCACAAGTTGCAGTCAAATCTAAAATACTTTTTTATAATTTCAGTAAAACAATAACAAACGGCGAATAACCAAATAGTTAAATATTCGTGATATGTAAAAAAAAGAAAAGAAAATAAGAAAACATAAATAATCAGCTGCACTCTTAATTTCACTTGTTCAGTGTCCTTTTTTCTGACTGCAAGTTTCATTATACACCTTGATTCGGAAACCTTTAGCTTAATGTTTAGGTTTATCTTAAATATTTGTATATTGCGTGCAACTTACACATTAAATAAGTTTTATACAATACAAATAATAAACATTCTATAAGTAGAGGAAATAATTTGTAAGATAAAGCACGGAGTAACATATTAGTACTGAATGTATGTAATAAGAACTGAGCTGAATGTTAATCGTTCAGATTTATTGTAAATGGAGCTCTTAACTTAGTCCTTATATACGAGCATAAAAAAGCACTGCTGTAGCTGTACTCTAGGAACTTCCTAAATAAATCAAACCCCAAACATGAAAGGCCACTTACATAATTATCATTTAGGACAGCCTAATGTTAATTGTTTACAGAAGTAATTCAATATTATAACAGGGAGAAAAAATGAGAAAAAAGGGTTCTGCAAATAAATAACAGAGTATGGCAGAACCCATTGAATTGCTCGAAACTGTGCAAACGGAGACCTAGAGGGGCGTATCTTGATCAATAGGATGTTGAAAAAGGTAATAAAAATTTTCTCCTCTTTTAAGGCTCTCAGCTTAAACTTTATAAACACAAGAAAATAACAATAGCGTGGATGGAGGACACTAAATCCCACAAAACCTCTCACTTGGTATTAGTGAGACGTTGAAAAAAACCAATAGAAACAGATCTCTTTGTCCAACTTACATTCCACCGGAGGCAGGTTAAGCGCTGACGATTTAAAGATAGCCATGGGACTCTGCTTTCGGGGTCCCTCGGTTGGTACGGCAACCAAAACTCTAGGAAGTTCATATATGACTTCGGTTATGCATGTTCTTCCGAAACGTTCACCAAAGGTAAATTGGCTGAATGGAGTTCGAAAGCTCCCAGGAAGCCTTTTGACTTTTAGCTTGGTTGAAGAGCCTCTCCTTGGTTGAGAAATCGAAAATCTTCGAGGTGCTGTTGCCGTGCGACAGGTCTGTTTTATGCAAGGAACTAGATTGAGGGGAATGTCGGGTGAGCTGGTTAAGGCCTGATGTTCCTTCGTGTATTTCTGGCTATCAACTCAGAAGCCTCAGAACTCCTTCTGAGGAAAAGTATAAAGCAAATGGATTCGATAGGCCGAGCTCTTGAGCAAGGGGTTTATGATTTGTGTGTATATTATATTGCCAACTGTGTGAGCCTCAGAAGCCACATGGGGCCGCTATTGAATCGTCTACCTTTTCACTCAAGTGGAATTGACCCACTGCCAGCTATAGCCATCAAGGCAGGTGCTGGCATTAAATCATATCTAACTGTCCAACTTACATTTCCGCCGGAACTGGCGATTTCACATCCAGTCAAGTCATTCTGCTTACGGGGAATAGAGGGGAAAGGGTCCCTCGGTTGGCACGGTAACCAAAACTCCAAAGGTCATTTGACAGAGGGGAGTCCGACAAGCCCCCAGAATGCCTTTTGGCTTTTTGGTCGGTCATTGGTTGGTCATTCAGCCTATCTTCGGCTGAAACGTTTACACTTAAAAAGGAGGAAGAGGCTTTGGTAGATTCCTTTCCAACCAGTATTTTCTATTTTATGAAACAAAAAGTTAAAAAAAATTGAGCCTTATTCTATTCATATAGTTTTGTTTATTAAAGTTTAATAATAAAACGATTAAGAATACTTTATTTAAAAAAAAATAGTTTCTTTTTTTTTTTGGAAAGTAAACTTGAATTCTTAATCAAATTCTTTATACATATGTATATACTTCCCTTTACATTGCGACTTATTTTTATTCAATATGTTCGAAAAAAAACCTGATGTAATAAAATTTTGCAGGCAATTAGTTCGTTTGTTTCGAATGAAAAAAAAATTTTTAATAAATGTGTCATACTAAACCACAAAGAAGTCTACAGCAAATTTAAAATATTTTAGTCCAAAAAACTTTGGATTGGATCGAAAATATATTTAGACTTAAAACCAAAGAAAAACTTTCTTCTCGTCTGCCTGAATATCTTAAATATATATTTTAAAAAGTAATCCCTAAAACGCTTCCATTCCTTTATATTACCTACTTTCCGCTGTCGTGTGCCCAACTGGAAAAAGAACCGTCGAGAAAACAGCAAAGATGAAACAATAATTTACCGCTAAAATTGGTTTTGAAAATAGAGAACGCAATTATAGCTGCAAACAAAAATATATAACAGTAATATTTTTATAATGTTTCATTTAGCTTCTTCTTACGCCCACCATCTAAGCCATGGTTAACAATAAAGAAGGTGGCTGTGGCCGTCAGAGTGGCAAAATTGATGTTAGGCGGCAATGTTCAGTCAGAATAATATCAAAAACAAACAGTAAACGCAACAATAGAAAGCTATAAATACTTTAAAACATCTTCGAAAAAACGGAAAGTTGTATTTCATAACGAACATTATTAGCACGCAGACTTATTTCCTATCTTTATAATACTGGCAAGTATAGCAATTTATGTATATCAGATTGGGTAATTTGTTACTTAAAGAACTGTTATAAAATCTCTTATATCTTTTTTTTGTAAATTTATTAAAGTGAAATTATTAACCTAGATAGGTTTTCGAATAAATTGCTTTGCTCAGCTTTACGTTTGAAAGAGTTTTTGCATTTGATGCTGGAAACGGAAGGCCTAGATTATTTATTATAGCTAAAGTCATTATTCCATTATTATAATATTTCTCCACGTTTTGTTTCAGCCGATTTTTTATAGTCGGAAGAACTTTGCTTACCTTTGCTTTGCTTTCTTAAATGATATACATATGTACATATACATATATAATGTATTCATTTCCAATTCTGACATTTACGAAAATCTTTCATTTCATTTTATTCACGTTCTTAAATACATTTGGTAGGGAGTAGTTTTCTGCTTTTAATCCACGCACTGTGCGTTTGATGGCTTCCAAAATGACGATTAGTGGGAGGGAGTCGTCATTTTATATTATTGACACACATATGTATGTATGAACCAACATTAAAAGAAACGGAAAAAGGTTTATGCTGTCTGTTTTTCGGAAAAAGAGAACTGGATTCACAATTTTTCTCTATAACTTTAAAAAAAATCGATAACTGCAGGTTACTTAAGGAAACTTCAGAAATATGTATGTTAAATAAAAACCATATTTAAATTGCATTTTGTTTTCAAACCTACTTGTTAAACTCGAAAAAGATATAAATAAATATTAGTAAACATTATTATACATTATATTACTTCGTATTATTAATAATCATGAATAAATATAGGAAAAATTTCCGTTATTCATCTTTTGCTTGGTGATCAACATCAAGTTCATTATAATAACCTAGTAGTCATCCTTATTTTCACGGTGGTAAAGAATAACTGTGGTATTTGCTTCATTTTCTTTTCACAACTGATGTTTGAAATAAATGGATCAGTACTTAGACGCCTCCTATTGTCTGCCTCTTGAGATGGTTAAGATAGTTCAACAAAGTTGAAAGCCGTACAATTTCTGGCCCATGAATAAAATATTAATGTAGATCAGTGTAGTGCCGTTGTACAATTACTAACAATGAATGAAGTGGCTTTAGCGATGTCTGAAAATTTTTCAATAGTGATCTCAACATCACTAGAAGCAACTACTAATATAGTGCGCAGTTTGGAAAAGAACTATGTGTGTATAAGAATAAACAGAGATGGAAACGTGATCTTTTTCTTGGCATGTGATGAAAATCCATTAGTTTTTGTATTGTAATGGAAATCTTTATATAAGATGTGATGAAAATGTTATTTTCTAGTTTCAAAAGTAATCATTTAAATTTTAATTGAATTAAAAGATCCACTGGCTTTGATATATTGTACTAAATATTAGCACCAACAAGAAGTTGGATGCAATGACAGATAGTTTCCTTTTAAATATTTTTCTATAGTAAAAAGCCCGGATGTATTGAACAAGTCTGGTGCACTTCTTACAACGGCTTCCAATTATGAGCTAATCAAACATACATATGTAACCACATACAGTAGTTTACTAAAGTGGATTCATTAAATGCAGTCTTTTTTAAATTTTGACTAGTTATTTTTTTATTTTCGAAGCCTAAAAGATTTTTTTCAAGGATTTAATTCAAACATAGTTCTTTAATAAAAACTCAAACATAGTAGACTTTAGCATCAAGACGTTTCTTAAAAATGGATTTGAAATAATAACCGTTTTTATCCAGTATTGTCTATATATGAAAAAATTTCCGTTTAGTACTTTGTCCACAGTCCTTTGTTCTTCAAAACGCTTTATTCGATCGGGCATGCGTTCGACTACATTGTTTAAAGTTTCAGTAGGTATATTAGACCATTCCGCAACTCTTGACCATAGATCGTATTGAGAAAGCCTCCTTTTGACCACAATTTTTCGATGAGGTTCAAATCGGGACTTTGAGATTGCCACTTCATTGTTTTGAATTTTTTTCAGCAAGCCATATTTGGACAATTTTGCAGTATGTTTTGGATCCCCATCTTGTTGAAAAATTATTTCTGTTGCAAAAAATTATTTCTGATGAAGTGAAACATCCCCACGCCATCGCACTTCCACCGCCATGTTTAACCGTTTGCTTGACATCATGACGTTGAATGGTTTCACCGGCCCTCTTCCAGTTATATATATATATATATATTTTTTTTTGCAAAATATATATATTTTGCAAAAAAATAATTCGACCCTTCACATTCTTGTTCGACATTTTCTTTCTCTTTCTTTCTTTTTCTTAAAGCAGACACTTAAAAGTTAAAGTTACGTTCCACTAAACGAGAGTCTCTGTCACATAACAATCTTGGCGTACCTCCTTTGTTAACACTTACATCCACGTTTGGTGGTTCTCTTACAAGGCTTACAGTTAGATGGCACAAATTCAGCTTTTTTGCGATACTACAGCAGGAATCACCATTTTTACTCAGACACATTATTTCGCCTTCATGATTTTTTGAATTTTTTTTATTTTTTCAAGTTTAAAAAAAATGTGTCCGTAATTCGACTTTTTACTCTTTAATAAAACAAAAAAAGTTTTTTGCAACATATTTCCTATTGAACAATAAAATTACAACCAAAAAATTTACAATATAAAGGAACTAAGAATAATTAAACAAAAACAGATACAGAGTGGTCAAAAGTGGATAAAAGCGGTACATATCTTGAATGTTTCTGAAACAAAAAAGTTAGTTGCTTTACAATATATATGATAAAGATATGTGGTGCAAAAATTACATTTTGTTAGCACAAGTTGAACAAAAGTTATTTATGCAGTTCAAAAAATATTCAATTATGTGTCCGCTTTAATCCACAACTGTATGTGCACAGTGTGTACGAGTTTGCTCTTAAAAATACCATTTTAATATATATTCTTTATTTATGCATATAAATATTTAGGTACCTACATTTTCTATCGAAGCGTGCATTTTAAAACTGTTAATTTTCGGTATTCACGTGTGATTTTTGTTGAAATTTTCGTGAAACAAAATCAAATCGAATTCGATTTGACCTACAAACAAGGAAAAAACAGATATATGTAATGTGATCGCAACTATTTTTGCTCTAACATAACTTTAGGATCAAAACCAATTTTCCTATGCTAATCACGTATATAAAAAGTAGATATACATATATATTGTGTGATTAAAGAGTACAATTGTAATGTGTACAATTGTAATGTGTCCAATAAACGTCTTATACAAAGTTTTAATCATAAACAAACAATAACAGCTCCGTAACTATTAAAGATATTCAGTGATTTTATGATTACGTCCGGCAACTCTCTTCTTCTTTGGCTCTCATTTTTTGTTTAGCGATACTCTATCCCACTGTAAAATTAAGTCGGTTATCAAGTATATACATACATATATATTTTTAATACATATACATACATGTTCAAACATATGTATTTAAAAAAGTAAAAGTCACATTAAATATCTCTGCTTACTTTGTGTGTAATCTATACCATATAATATAACAAACAACTGACAGCAATGTAAATAAAATACAAAGAAAATGGTGTGTGTCAGTATTTGTTATTTGGCGACTTCTTTCGTTTTATTTATGGAAATTAAAACCAGAATTGCCCAAAAAAATTATTTGATTGCTAAACTTAAAGTCTTCATTTAATGAGCAACGCAAAGCAAAACTAAAAGGACAATATTTCTTTATTAAGTATAACCTGATAATATATGGTCACTTAGATATTAATTTTTTTCGGATATGTGAACATAGTGGCCAAGAGATTGCAAAACAATGTTTTCTGGGTAGCATCTTAGACGTCTGTAACTTGCCAAGAGGTTGTTGTAACTCGGTAGTTATGGCGGTAATGTTCGTCCATGATAAAACCACAAAAAAGCGGATAATTGCTTCATATTTGTGGCTGAAAAAGCTTAGAAAAGTTTACAAACTTTTTGGTTTATGTAAACGGTTGGCCATTGGAAACATGCCAATTCAATTCATTTTCACTTAAGGTTTTACATTTAGATATATGATTTTATTCTTTATGATTTGATTTTTTAATTCAAAATGCTTATGATTTTTGTTCTGCGAAATTTTTTTTAATATCCACTTTAGTTAAAGTAAATTGTGTTACTATATCGTGATCAGCATTTCATATATCGCTTTCCTTTAACGCATAAGTTGAAGTGGCTGAAAATGGTAAATGTAAACCAATGATCTTATCCAAAAATATGTTTTCGATTTAAATACTTATACTATTTTAAGAGTTAATAAAAGAAATAAAGAAACAATATGTAAAAAATAATTCTAGGAAAAATAAAAAAGTTTAAATGACCTAAATGTATTTATGTTAATCACACATTTTTATAGGCTTTAACAAAGGAAATAGATTGAAAATAATGCTTAGAGCAGTTTAACAAAAACATTTAAAATGATAATGTTAAAAGGTAATTGCTGGTTGTTGTGTTACTGGTTAGATGCCGACTACCGGTAACTCCTGCATCTGTATGGATAATTTCAAGGCAGATGATTTTGAAAATAAATTGAAATGTGATATTGGTAAGTTATCAATTATTTTAAAAACTTCTTAATTGTACAAATATGTTTGTATTTCTATAATTAGGTTTTAGGAAAAAACATTATTTAAAACAAGGTGCAGTTCCTACTAAGATGTTTAAAAATTTAATATTAGCAGATGTTAACATCAATTTTTAGTAGAAGAAAGTACAAATTTTGTGAAGTTTTTCTGTGTAGAAAGACATATTTTTGAATTGGTGTGGGAAAAGGAAAACGTTTCAAGTCATGATAGTGAAATTGTTGGCAAAAAAAAGGAAATGTACATACTACATACATACATATAAATTAATAAATTTTAGTTTTTAGAAAACACCTTTGCAAACAAAATTCTGATTCCAACAAAATTTGCAAAAAACAGGCTTTCGGATGTATTTAAAAAAAAAATTAAATCAACCTTTAAAAGAGAGCGTGAGATCATGTAAAAGAAAATTAAATGAAGTTTTAAATTGATTTATTTTATTTCATTCCATTATTATAAGCTAAGAATATTTGTTTTTAATTGTGCTGAAGAAGTAAGTACACACATACATTTGTAAGTACATACGTGTTTTAAATCAACAACTAGATTCTGTATAATCTTTTCTTAATTATTAAGGACACAAAATAAAATTAAAATACTTATGTACGCATGTAAGTATATTACATTATTTAATTTCCTTCTTTGCTAACAATAAAATTAATTAATTTTTTTTGTAATTTTATCGCGCATTTTAAATTTTCAGAAGAAATCTAATACAGCTTTTAAAGTAAACAATAAATAAGCAGATGAGGGTCACATGAGAGGTCATGCGCAGTAGAAACTTATTTTGGTAAAAGATCTGCACCATCTTCGTTTATTGTATAAGTTAAATAAATTAAAGTTTTGGGTTTGAGTACTTGACTTCAACTGAAGAAACTTTATTCAAATTCTGTTTTTAATAATAACAATTATACTTACGCTTAGTTTTTAGACAATACAAAATTCCTGTTAATTAAAGGTAAGTAATAATAATATTTTTTACACAACAAAAGCATTTTTATTAAATACACGTGTGTGTGCCAGACAGTGTAGTCAGCATTTTATTAAGTACAGATAAGTGTATTGTAATCAAATGATCCAGAATAAGTTTTAACAAAAACTCAAATATAACGGAAATGAAAAGAATAAAATGTAAGTGGGAGTATTCATAATTAACCTTAACAGATTTTGTGTTAACTTATACTTTATTCAAAGTTTATTTTTTATTGTTATTGTTTTGGATAGAAAATAAGTCACTTCACGTTATGAACACGCACTATCGTGTTTTGCAGACAAATGGATACTTATGCAAAAAATTGTTGAAATTCAATATACATATGTACATACATATGTATAGTGCATATAATAAACATGCTCCATTTTTATTTATCAAAACAAAATTTGACCATATAACAAGGTCAAGCAACGGACATAAAAGTTTTAATAAAAACTAGTTATTTGAAAGATCAAAACGTTCACTTTTACCTAATGAAAATGTAATAATAACTATTGATCGCTATTTTGTAGCTTCACAGGCGAGATCAAATTGCTGCGCAATACATTGCACCGTTGCGTGAAACTAGTGAATTGTGAGGATATTGGGTGAAATCTAGTACAAGTTTCAAATTTAAGACGAATACTTTTTCCTATAAATTATTTTCTAACATTTACTCAAAAATAAGAACATTCCGACCACAAAAATGATGTTAATTAAAGGAAACGGTATTCACTTTAAGCAACAGTGACAGTATCTACGATTTTCTAGAGCAAAATATGTATCTAATTTTCGTACAAACATACATACATATATACATATGTATGTTTATTTAAGTTGTGGGTAAAATTTCAAATGCTTTTATTTTTTCCTCCAATTTGTTACATTTTCATTTGTCTTTCTTTCATCGCCGTGTCTTGTATATGGTAAAGGTTTTTATTGGTCACATTCGTTTTTACCCCTACGGGCAAGAAGCTTGCAATTGTTTATGCTGATTGCAAAATCAATTGATATGCAATTTTTTCTATAGAATTTTCTGTACAATTTTTTATGTTAGTTGTGCCATTTTTATTCGTTTATTTTTTCTCTTTTGCATGACAATCATGTTATCTTTATGTAAATTTATGTTTATTAACAAATATCATCGTCATTGCCTTTTTAGTCAACGCTGCTCTTCAAAACTTTTACTTATAGTCTATCATCATCTTTGTTGTCATCATTATCATTATGTTTATTGACATGGAAAAGGACAACATATGCCTAAGGACAAGTTATTGATACATATGTATGTGCACGCATAAATACATACATAAGTATTCGCAAATAAGTTCATATGCAATTACACAAGCTGTTTAATTTTTTATTAAAGTAGCCAACTAGTCAACAAACTGATTTCTCCAGAGAAATAAAAATATTCACCCTTATTGTGTTTGGCGTGTTTGCGGCGTAAGCTAGTCGTTTTTGAAAAATGGTGTCCTGATTGGCGAAAAACGCCAATGAATACTACAAAAACGACGTTAAAGAGTATCATGTTTGGGGTATTTGTCTGTCAAAAGCGTAAAAAACTGTCGTTAAACATTTTGATCACGACGTTATTAAAATTATTTGAGAAATAGTTGCAATGGAAGGAAATAAAATGTAAGCATGCAAAAAATTTAATATCATTGAAATATAATTTTGTTTTTATGTACTTGTGTACATAACTCTGCAGGATACTGGTCACAATTGCCGCACAATTCGCAAAGTTAGTAGCAATAATGGAGCAAAACCCTTAATTGGCAAAGGGTTTCTATAAAAGTTTAATAAAAATAAATATTAGAGAGGAGTGGAACACCGTTTCCGAAAATTTAAATTGCATTGGTCCCCCATCCCGTTCCGGAGAGCATTGGATGAAGGTGTGGGCCGATTTTAAATTTAAATTGAAGAAAAAACTCGCTCATAACAAAGCTGAAAGCTACGCAACAGTTGGTGGGTCGTTTAAACAAAATACTTTTTCAGCTGTCGAAGAAGCCATGCGTGCTGTTGTCGAATATAAAGATCCATTTGGAATTAACAGAACGCAAAGGTTTTTACCAGACCCCGAGCCAAATTCAGACACAATAACTGACATTACCGAAATTGAAAACAAGTGTAATTCACCTGCGCCACCTCCGCTTAAAAAGAATAAAAGAAATAAAAACCAACTGAAACTGAGGCTTTTAGAACAAATAAAACTGCAAAATGCAACTTGGATTTGAAAAATAAATTGTCGTATTTTACAGATAAATCTTTAACGGGATGTTTCAAAATAATTTAATTAAGCGTATTTTTTTACTTTGTGAATCTTTTACAAAATTTTGCTAGCCGAAAATTTTAGACGGCAACATGATTTTGTATATACTACAAATTTGCAACTACGACAGCTGTCGTTTTTCCACTACGCCAAACACTATAAGGGTGATTGCCTTCAAACGTTTGCGAACTTAAAAAAAATAATTTTTTCTGCACGACAATTCAATACAATAAAAAAACAGATGGCATCTAGAAAAAGGTGCTTTCATTAATTTTATTGACTCCTTAGTTCTGAATATGATTAAGATGTCAGTAAATGTCTATAAATGTACGTGTGTATGTATATGTACATATCGTTACCTTAATATAGGAAGGCCTTTATTCGTTTTTTGTTCAAATCGATTTTTTTGTAAATTTCGAAAAATGATCTTCCTTCATTGGTAAAAAAATTTACGTGATCCGTAATTCTCTGTTGAAAATTTAGGAAAACGTTACTTGGGGCCTTACTACATTAAAGTATCGATATGTATGTATGTATATAGATAGACACATTTAAGAAATATTCTATTGAATTAATATCTGCTTAGAATATTCTTCATGCAGATTTTATTCGATATTTCGTTTTGCTTCAGAAAACTTCTTCAAGAATTACGTTTGATTTGTCATCACCCGTTTAAAAGAATAACTAAATTAGAAACACCTTTTTTTGTGGAAACAAGAAGTGAAATTAAAGATAAATTTCGCTTGAGCCTTGTGCGTTTATGTCAGTCCAAAAGATTTTAAGACTTAAAATGTTTGCCAGTAGTTAATGGACTAGTCTTTAAGGTTTTAATTTTTTGTTCTAATATATTTATTTATTAGAACTTAAACACAGGCTTTGGTTATGATAAATTAAATGCGTCTTTATTGTAACTCAGTTTGACGATGAATGAAAGTAAAAGAAAATGTGTGAGCATAAGTATTTACATAGGTATACATACATATAAATAATAATTGGCTGATGCAATACTATGCTACAAATACCAACGCAATAAAAAGCTTCAACTTATTTTACGGAGTTGTATTCACAACACTTCGCCCTCTAACATTATTTGTAATTTATTTCTGTTTTGATTTGAGAAAAGCATAATATTTGCTTTTTTGTGAGTTTTATTATTAACAATGCCGGTTACTGGCAAAGCCGTAAGGCACTGTAGGAAGTTTTTATTAAAAACTCAATTGTAATTTTAAATAAAAACACTCCAAAAATATACATAAACACTAAAGGATCAGTTGTAACACTAACACAATCACATTCATTTTCGCAGTTCAAGAAATAACGTTTGGACAAAAAAATGTTCAAAAACAAAACATTTCTTGAAATGAACCAAGCATTCATTAAAAAGAGTTATAATACTCAACTAAAAAAATAATAGGCACAAAACTAAAATTTAAGTCAAACATCACAAATAAACAACAAATACCCCCCTCATTACAATATGTATACATAGTATGTATTTTAGTTTGTACACTAACTAATGGCAAACTGTCGTATTTTATGTAAGGAATACAATTGTGACGGGCGACGAATTTCTTATGCGAATATTCGTCTTCAAAAATAAAACATATTGGTGTATATGACAACGCCGACGAACAAAACAAATTAGGTGACCAGGTTTCTTATATAGAAACAAGTCTTTTTTATAGAACAATAATGTTTATTATTATGTTCTTCTATTTGGTAATAAATTTATAACGACACCACTTTTAACAAATTTAGTTAGCCAAACCAAAGAACCAAAATTAAAATTTGTTTATTAATTTTGATTGTTTATTCGTCGTTATTGTGTTTCACACGACGAATTTGTACTGCGAATATTTACCGCTGAATTCATCGCGTTGTGTTCCTAGCCATACAGTGTTTATTAATTGCTTTTAGAAGATCAAAACATTCTATATTATTTTTTGTTCTATATAAGGAACGTGTAACGCAGATCTCGTTAAAAAATTTATAATTTTCAGCAAAATCCGATAAGAATTCATTTCTAAAATTTTGAAAAATATTTTTAGGAATGCCTTTTAAAAAAATACAAAAAATTTACTGCAACCCGTATGTATGTACATATACACATAAAAGACAGAAGAAGATTACATATGTATGTTGCCGATTTATCGAATATTACGGTATTTGTGGATATGACAATGTTCGATGCTTCGCAATGCGATGCGATGTGAAAGGCTTTTCAAAATTGAAATAACTTTTCATATCTTTAACAATTTGCATGTCTGGAGGTATCCACAATAATATATAATACGAGGTTTGTTCAAAAATTTTAAATTTTTTATTGATTCATCAATTATTATTTCGTCTGTTCAAAGTAGCCTTTCTCACATACAATTCATTTGCGTTTCTCCAATCGTGAAACCAATTCTGATATTAATTTTTTGGTGTGCCTTTGAGCTCTCGCAGGAATTCGGATATTATATCCTCAATCGTCGTCCTTTCATAGGTCTCTTCAATTTTGGGAATAGGTGCATACGGTGACTAAGGCATAGTTACAGCCTTATTTTTTGCCAAAACATTACTATTTTTGTTGTAAAAATTAATAAATTTAGGAACGAACTTCCGAAAACAAATGCATAACATGATTCATGCCAGCCAATGCTTGTAACATTTTGTACAACATTTTTCTGGATCAGAGTACACTCACTGTATGATACTGTTTCAAGTGCTTTTGATCAGTTAATTTCATTTTTGAAACAACATTTTTTGCATATAGCTTTATTAATTTTATCGACTGCAGAAAATCGCCCAACAAAAAACTCTTTTAACCTATGCCTTTCACAAGGAAACTGAGAATGATAATTAGCTGAAACTGGGAACATACACGTACTCCGCGAAATTTTAAAATTCACCTTATTTTTCGAACAGACGTTTTATATACATACATATAACCTTCAGATGTTTTTTGGCTGTAATTTAAAAAAAATGAACAACTTTGGTTCTTTTTGTGGATTATTTTTATTTGGTCTTTTAATTTTTTTACATCAAGTCGAGAATATGATGTCATGTAAATGGCCGCCGCCACAGTTGATTGTCATTTGAGCCCTTTTTATGGCATTTTCCATCACTTTGTCCAAAACTTCCGGCGATAGGTCCAAAAATTTAATTTTGTTCCCATGTTGGTAATATGACTTCACGAAGTCTGACATTGAAAAGGCATGTAAATACCACAACGGAACACGTTGATGATTTTCTCGCTTCAACAGACACACCTCAAGAAGCCACTAAGCAAGGTGGATTCAGAATTAGGAACTGGTGTTCGAATAGCGATTACGTTTTGAAAGAATTGAGTTTTTCCAATCCTTTGAACAATATTTGCCTTAATGTTAGTGCAGGCGTAGAAACAGAAAAGGTACTTGGTATATTTTGGAATGCAACACAAGACAATATAACATTGAAACTGTCAAAGTCTGTCATAGACACCGAGCTCCTCTTGGGCGGCAAAACTCCGACCAAGCGGGAAATTTGAAACATGCTAATGAGCATATATGACCCTTTAGAGCTCGTAGGAAATTTCCTTATGTACCTAAAGATAGTACTGCAAGAAATTTGGCGCAGCGGTGTCGACTGGGACCAGCCTATTTTGGAAAAACAGCAAGTAAAGTGGAAAAACTGGTTAACTTTTCTACCAAATTTAAGTGAGGTAATGCTATTTAAAAAATGTCAAAAATGATAACAGTCTAGACGTACAATTGCACACATTTGTGAATGCAAGCGAAAGCAGCATGCTGTGTCATATATCAGAATTCGCGGAAGTTACCATTTCATTACTTGGATCCAAAACCAGAGTAATACCACTAAAGTTTGTATCAATTTCTCGTCTAGAGCTGATGGCTGCCGTTATTGGTGCTCGATACGCTAACTATATTGCAGATAATCATACCGTGAAAATTAGCCGCAATATGTTCTGGTCGGATTCACAAACAGTTATAAGTTGGATACGTTCAGACCACAAGAAATATCACCAGTTCGTCGCTGTTCGTGTGAGTGAAATTTTAGATAGTTCAGAGATAAACGAGTGGTTCTGAATACCAGGAAAATCAAATGTGGCTGACGCAGCAACAAAATGCTTAAGTAAACTTGATTTATCCCCAACAGGGCGCTGGTTTGATGGCCCAGAATTTTTAAGACTGCCAGAGAATGAATGGCCAATCACTGATGAAAATTTTCAGGAATCAAAGTTCGAATTAAAAGAGTGCCATTTTGTTGCAGAAAATATAGAACCACTTATAAACATCCAAAGGTTTTCTCGATGGTGCAGAGCATTGAGCTCAACAGAATTTGTTATCCGATTTTGTTATCGCCTCAGAAATCAAACCAAATCTTTTAGTGAGGAAGAACTCATCCAAACTGAGTTAAGTAAAGCAGAAACAACTATAATTAAAGATACTCAGAGTATATATTTCCAACATGAAATTAATTGTTTATTGCGAAATCATAAATTAAGCAAAACAAATTTTTTGTATAAATTGTCACCCTACTTGGATGATGAGGGAGTTTTGAGAGTAGGTGGACGACTTGATTATGCCAACGTCCCTGAGGAACTAAAGCATCCGGCTGTTTTGCCGAAATAATGCTGGCTAGCAACACTCTTAATATGGCATTACCACAAATTATATCGTCATAGTAGCCATGAAACTGTAGTTAATGAACTACGACAACGGTTTTACATTCCGAAATTGCGAACGGTGTGTAAGTCCGTTATTAAACAGTGTCAGCTATGCAAAATTAAAACCGCGTTGCCAGCGTTTCCACAAATGGCAAAACTGCCACGCGCTAGACTGGGTTCATATCTTTCACCATTCACATACACAGGACTCGACTTTTTTGGCCCTATGTTTGTTACTATGAATCGGCATACAGAGAAAAGATACGGTGAGATATTCACATGTTTGACAATCTATGTCGAAATTGTTTATTTGCTGAACACGAGCTCTTGCATTATGGCAATACGCAAATTTATCGCTCGACTAGGACAACCACGGGAATTTTTTAGCGACAACGCGACCAACTTTATCGGCGCTGATAGAGAACTACGTGAGGCATTGCGAGAAGTAAGCAAGAGCGAACTGGTGCGAAGCTTTACAACATCCTTCACAAAATGGAAATTTAACCCGCCTTCTGCGCCGCAGATGGGAGGGGCGTGGCAAAGACTAGTCCGATCGGTAAAGACTGTACTCTGCAATATTAAAATCCAGAGGTCGCCGAGCGATGAAATATTACAGAGCATGATGGCTGAAGTCGAAAATATTATCAATTCCCGTCCCCTTACGTATATTCCAGTAGAGAACTAGAATGCAGAAGCTATCACACCAAATCATTTTCTACTAGGCAACTCAAGCGGCCTAAAACCTTTAGCCTCTTTTGATAACGATGGTGTTGTGCTGAGGGAAAGTTGGTTGCGTTCACAACAATATGCGGAGTTTTTTTGGAAGAGGTGGGTGACGGAGTACTTGCCTACTTTAACTTGTAGAACAAAATGGTTTGAGAAGGCCAAACCAATATCTGTAGGTAGTTTAGTAGTGGTGGTTGACCCGAATAATCCACGAAACGTGTGGCCAAAGGGAAGGGTCATAGAAGTTAACACATCGGAGGATGGCCAAGTACGGAAGGCGAAGGTTTCGACAGTTTGTGGCATTTTAGAAACACCAGCTGCAAAACTAGCGATTCTAGACGTAGCGGAAGAAAAGTTGAGGGACTAAATCATCGGCATGCTCGCCATACTGTGGAGGAGTGTTACCGCCACTAAGAAATCGCTGCAAGTGCATCATTTTTTATCTGCTATTTATTATTATCGATTAAACTCTCAAATGCAATTTTTCTTTTATTACTAGACGCGGTTTAAATAGCGAGCCATATTTTTTATAACATAATCGTCCGAATTGATAAGATCGAGAAGTTTCGCTCCGAGTAGCCATACGTGAAAAGTCAGTATCCACATTCATGGTATATACACAAGTTTTCTTTATAATAATTGTGAATTATATTCTAGGAATTACAAGGCAATAAATTGTATTGTATTCTAAAAATCCTTATACTCGTGTTTATAATCTACAATTTGGTTACAAAGAGCTTGGGCAGCTTCACCCGTCCAAATTTAAATTTTGTTTTTTAAGCTATTTAGTATTAATAAATTTTAATCATTTTGACCAATAGGAATTCAAGTTGAATATGACACTTTCAGTAATACATTAAGAAACGGACAGTCTTTGCTACCCTTCGAAGGTGAACAGTTATAAAGGTTAAATAATTAGCTCATCTAATTGAAATAAACTTTAAAATAATTAATTTATCTGAATAAAGTAAAGTTTAAAATAATTGATAATAAAAATTGTAAATAAAAATAAATGTGAAAAAAATTGTTTCCGTTGTCCAAATTATTTTTCCGGCGCAAAGAATTAATTTTTTTAGAAACTCTAGATAGGAAACTTAACTTTTATAATGTTTTTATGAGCAAATTTTTGATTATTAGTAATAAAAATATTTTTAAAAAATATTATGCAATGAAATTAAAAATTATCACGTCAAAAATACGACCAATGAAGTTTTCAACATAGAATACTAATTTAATGCGTCAAATGAAAGTAATCAACGGCAAATATCTACATATGTACATATGAATGTACATATACATACATACTTCGTATAAAATCATACATGCACAACCTAAATTAATTTATTTTCCAAATCTATTTTTTTCACGTTGCACAAAATAAAGTAAACATTTTCTTTACTATTATAAATTCAAAAAAAGGAAAAAATTTACTGACAGATGTCAAAATACTCAACGTGCGCTAAAAGATGCTCAACTTTGATGGGTTGCGTTGAAGTCGACGTACTCTATATGAGCTCATAACAAACGCTGTATTTAAATTTGTTGTTGTCAGTCGAAAAAGACAAAGTACAGCGCATGACGATTTCTATGTGCCTCGGCTTTAAGTGCCAGCACAAGAAAACTCCTGTACACTATATGGTCTATATGATAGATTACCCCGCAAAAGTCCAAGTGAAAGCAAATCAGACGTATGAATTTTGCAAAAATATATAAAAATTAGCGCTTAACATTTTAGGAAACTATTCTTCTTACGGGTGAGAACAAGTTACAAGTTAGGTATTAACGTCAAAAAATCGCTGAAGATATGTAGAAGTGCGAATAAAGCAGTGAAGTATGGTAGGGGTTCATAGTAGTCTTGGCCGCATCGAGGGCCTGTAATCTTGTGTTTTTTGAACTAGCATTGAAAAAAGAACATTATCTCGGCACTCTTAAAAACATTGATTCATCTAGTATTTAGAAATTACACTTGGCGCAAAAATTAATATATCAACTTTATAACAATCTGAAAAATTTATCCAAAATTGTGAAAGAATGGATGCTTTATCGCACAGCGATAGCACTTGCCTATACACCGCAGTTCCAAAGTTTGTACAAAATTGAGCACTTCAACTGGATGACCTAGAAGTGACAGAATGAATAGAGTAAAATTTCACCTGATTACACAAGAAAACTTATTTCACAAAGCCTAGACGATAAAGAGCTGTCACAAAATTTAACAAAGAGCTGTCACAAAACATTAAGTATGATATGTAGCGTAGTATATAGGCTTCTGTTTACTTTGTTTTTTTTAGCCTTAAGCCCACCCAAAGTGTTTTGTATAGAGTTCAAAACAATTTGTTTAAGACCTGTTCCTGTTGGGCCAAAGAACCAACCAGAGTTTGAACTTGTTGTAATTTGCCAATAATTGCTGATTGGACACTTTGTACTAAAGCAGCAGGATCTACAGGTGGAATATCTTCAATAGCAATATAACTTTAATGAATTTTCAAATAATCCAAATCATGTGCCTCACAAACACACCTTTATGCGTTGTGACCACTTTGAAAGCGTTTGTTTGTTGCATTAAAGCTGCCTGGCCTCCTATAGGGTACGAACAAATAAACAAAAAACACGCATTAGTGACATTCCTAAACCAATGCTGGCATTCATATGAATTGAATAGCAATGCAACACATTTGTCCATTTTCGGTACTTTTGAATTGATATCATTTTGGTTCATAAAAGTAATAATTGATTAATTATAATACTAATTTTAATAAAAATAATATTAACAGCAATAATAATAATTTTAATGGTAGAAAATAATAATAACAACAGCAACAAAATATAATAGTAAAAATAACAACAACAATTTTAATAAAAATAGTTTTAATATTAAAAACAATACTAATAATGATAATGTATATACTACAATGTAAAAAACTTTATATCTTTCGAAGTCAATTTAGTACTTTTTAAAATTTTGCATGTACGAAAATTATTAAGCAATTTTGTATCAATAAAATATTAGACATTTAGACCAGATCTGAAATTGGATGAATATGAAATGTGAATCAACCTTATTATCTCTTCATTCGTCAAAAACCACCAATCGGTTTTAATTTTATATGAGATTTCATTATTAGTTTTTCTGTTTATCTTTAGTTAAGTTCACACCTGGTACTTATAAAAGTCTAGATAATGTTCTTACCTGTTGAATGTAAGAGTTCTAATTGCATTCTAGTACAATTCCGTTTTCAATTTTACTTTCCTTCCTTCCTTATATATGGTACAACCAGAGAGTTATATATGTACATTGCAAAAGTAAATTTGAAAAGAGTATTTATGGAATAAAAAGGGAAGTGATTTAAATTATACCTGAAAACAAACTAGAAACTAAAACTTAAGTACTAAATAACAAATTAAAAAATAAATAAAATAAAAAAATAAAAATAATGATTGTGTGTCTATGTAGTATGTATATAATTGGCGATTTTTCCATATTGTACTCAACGCTGCGAGTGCGAAGAGAATGAATAAGTCTTTGGTAGAATAAAAGACCAAACCGCGTCCATAAGAGTCAGCAGGTCTGCAGACGAAAATTAATTTCCTACGCGAACGGTTTCCAGCTCAGCTGCTAATGAGAAGCATCACCGAACGAATTTGTTGTCAGTCTGATTGAGCTTTCAATCGTAAATAGACCTGCAGGATGGACGATGATATTCATATTCCTGTCCAATGTATGGTCGACGTCGAAGCCAGGATACGAAGTTTCTAGTCTCCCATTTCCTAAGCTTCTCCATCGCCTGACGGCAGCAGCAGTAACGAACGGACGTGTTTTCGTCAGTGCCCAAAAAAATTCCAATAAAATTCAATAAAACAAACTTAAAAAAGGAAATTCATATAAACGAAAAATATCGGAAGAAACCTGAAAGTATCGCGAAGTGTTTGGTGTACAAAAGTCGAAAAATTATTAAGTTATTAAGATTATCTATAAAATATACACAAAACATTTACCCACAAAAATAAAACAAAAACAACAATAAAAAATTAATCAACTGTAATCAGTGTAAAAAAATATATATCAACAAGAAACTATAATATGTGAACTGCTTCCACTGCATTCCGAATTATTACTTTACACCGTGCTGCCCATTATCAGAAAGCACGAAGAACAGCTAGAAAAACGAGCAAAGCTAAATGTAAAGAAGCAATGTCGTTGACCTCTGTGAATACCAACTTAATATCAGTTCAATCCGATGTCATGAGTTGAAATCTGATATGAAAGAGAACAATCGATCAACTGGTGTTAATGCAATCAATTCGCAAGTAAGAGAAGACAAAAAAAATGCACTTGCAAACATAACAACAACACTATGCATACTTGTGCCACAAGTAAAATAAGTAAATGTAAGAGATATGCAAATTAACAATATGGAAAAACTAATAAACAACCTAGAACAGTATTAACAAAAATATTGAAATAAAAAACATAACAAGCAATGAAATATCACCCTATGAAGTTGAGAAAACAATCGGCAAGTCTTGGGGAATAGAAATCAACGAAGGTGATGTTAATAAAGCGCCAATTAGACGGTCATACTTGGTATGTTTGAATGGTGTGATGGCATACCATCACACTCGTTTAATAGTAATAGTGTCAGCTTGATGGATGGTTTTCAAAAAATTTTGATATTTTGTGTTTGTCATCATACCATCATACTCGTTGAATAGCAATTCTGTCAAACACAGTGCAAATTTTATTCTTACTTTCGCAAGCTTATGGTAAACATGGCTTCCTTAGGGCGCGCATTTTTAAAGGAGTAGTTTGACGACTTACACTTTTCAAGAGACCAAGAGACACAGAAGGGTGGAGTTTCCTCCCTAGAGTTAGAAGAAAAGGTATCACTTTATGAGGTAAGTTTGTAATTTAAATAAAATGAAATAACAATGAAATTACTAAAAAATCTAAGTTAATGATAATAATTTCTGGATAATAATGCTGTGGATAATGTCTAAAACGCTAAAAAAAATTCATCAATCTAGGGTACTGATCAGACAAACAAATAAAATCAATCAACACACGTTTTTCAAAAACTTCTTTTTCACGTAGACTTTTAGTGATGTGGCCCTCATCTGCCCACAACGCCTTATGCATCAAATTGTAGGTTTTTTATCCCTCTTTAAATTAAATTTAAATATTGTGGCCGCGGGTTTTTGCATATTTTCGCATGTGGGTGTGATTTACATAGTCATCCGACGAAAAATAGTGAATCGCATTTTGTTTTGTACTATTTCTTTTTAAGAATATGAGTAAAGAGAAATTAATTTTTTTTTTAATTGTTGTTATTTTAAACTTTATATTGCAATTTTATGGTATTTGATTTACAGTTATGAATAGAGAGAAACACTTTTTTTTAAGAAATTGTTGTTTTAAACTTTATATTGCAATTTTAAGGTATTTGACTTTCAGTTTAAGTGAAGCTTACTCATTGCATTTGAAAAGTGTCAAAACAAAGGTCAACTTTTAATTCTTATAATTAATTGTTTTCGCGATAGTGATAAAAGTTTCAAAAATATCAATATGGAAATTAAAATAGAAGGTTTATTCTGTCAGTGCCAATTATCTAGAATGTATATGCTTGATATTTGAAATTCTACAGCTGGTAATTATCATTCGAAAGCAAACAAAATATTTCAAATTATGGAGGATTTAATGCAGAAAAAACTAAATTCGACCTCAGCAATTTAACAAAAGTTTTAAAAAGCCTTTGTAAGCAGATTGGTAAGCTTTGGACGAAAAATCATCGAAACAAATTAATTATTTTGAAGGAACATAAAAAATGGTTTGAAAGTTTTGAAACTATTCAGCTAGAAGCAAAATCCCTGGAAAAAGAACAACCTGCACCTAGCCAAAAGGAATTTTTAAGTGTTCAGATAGAACAAAGAGGCGTAAAATGTCTAAAATTAGTCAAGTTGATAATTCTTTAACCGAAGTTTTACAAAACCGCAACTTTCCCCCGACACACAATGTGGAGGATTACGAGGCTTTAGCTCTTTTCGTTGAAACAAAACTTACTAAGCGACAGTACTTAATTATAAAAGATTTTGTGAATAAAAAAATATCTAAAATTTTTTTCCCAGGCTATAAAAGTATCTTGGCAGCTAAGAAAACTTGTTATCCAAGCACAGAAAACATTACTGTTACAGAGTCGAGTGCAGAGGTCGATCTACAAGCTCTCCTTGTTCATACGGCTAATCGAATTGTGCAATTGCAAGATCAAGTTCTTGATGGCCCAGGAGAAAACACTTAACACGGATTGGAAAATGGGGATTCGATGGCAGTTCTGGTCATAGCCAATTTAAGCAGAAGTCGAATAGGCTTATGGATGACAGTACCCTCTTTGTGACATCCCATGTTCCTCTTCAACTTGTCATGGAAAACAAAACTATAATTTGGAAAAAGCCGCGCCCGTCATCCACTCGTTATTGCAGGCCGTTGAGGGTTCAATTTAAAAAAGAAACTTCGCAACTGTGTCAAAATGAGGAACGTTATTTTAAATCGAAAATTCTTGCACTTTCTCCCACCGAAATAAATAAAACAAAACAAAAATTACATATAAAGCATGACATAAAACTGACCATGGTTGACGGTAAAGTTTGTAACGCTCTAAAGGAAACTTCTTCTGCAAAATGTCACATATGTGGTGCCTTACCTACAGAAATGAATCACATTGAAAAATGTCTCGAGAAAAAAGTAGATGAAGCTCGTTACGAATTCGGACTGTCACCATTACATGCTAACATACGATTTTTTGAGTACTTCATTCACTTACCGTTCAAATTAGAGCTAAAAAAATGGAAGACCAGTAAGAACGAAAAGTCATGTGCTTTGAAGAGAAAACAATTTATTCAACAACGATTTCGGGCCGAAATGGGACTTTTGGTAGATAGGCCAAAAACTGGTGGTTGCGGAAATTCGAATGATGGCAACATAGCGCGGAGATTTTTTCAAAATGTAAACCTTTCATCAAAAATAACAGGAATCGATAAGGATATTTTGCAAAGATGTACCACAAGTCTCCAAGCTATAAATTCTGGATTTCAAATTGATGCCGAAAAGTTTGAGGAATATGCTGTAGAGACAGCAAGAAAACTTGTGAAGGAGTATCCCTGGTACTACCTCCCTCCATCGGTACACAAAATTATTTATCCATGGAGCTGAGGTAATTAAGCATACATTAGTGTCAATAGGTGAAATATCGGAGGAAGCAGCTGAAGCGAAAAATAAGGATATAAAATAGTTTAGATTGCAACATACACGAAAAATATCGCGCATAGCTACAAATACAGATCTTTTAAATCGCCTCTTTTTAAGTTCAGATCCATTTATTTCTGGAGCCCGAAACTTACCAACAAAGAAAAGAAGTAGTTTAAGTCAAGGAGTTTTAAATTTGCTTAATATTTGATATATATTACTACTATTTTACTTTATTACCTTATATTACTTAATAATACCCTATATTGCATTATTTAACTTTGTTTAACTTTTTAATTTAGTTTTTTTCTGCGTATATTTCAAATGAATTAAAATGAAATAAAAATTTACAAAACTTGTTTAAAACAACAAAATTTTCATATTAAAATACTTTATTTCAAACATTTTTAAAACAGATCTATAAGCCAATTAACCCTTAAAAGATCAAATAGTTACTGTGGCTACAGTTGTTAATATTTTTTCCTAAAAATTTGCCAACTTGAGCTGATAAATTTTGAAGACCCTAGCTTTTTTAGTTTTGGAGATATTGATTTTTGACCGCTTTCCCATATAAGGGAAACCACTGTGCAGTGTTTGCTTGTATACTGATGTTTGACATATGTACTTGGTTGGATAGTCTAATAGCAAAGCAAATATAAAAGCAAAGGAGTTTAATTGGAAATTTGTTTAGGTGCGCAATAGAAAGAAACTTACTTGCCAGTAAAAATGAAAAGTCTCCTTTAAGTATGACAAATAACAGTGGTGATGTATGATGAATTTATCATATTTACAAACTAATAAGCTAGCAAATACAAACTTTTGTAAATGTTTTCTCTATTTTTCTAATAAAATGTGCAAAATGACAGAACATTAAATTCAAAATCTAGACATTTTTAATACAATTAATGAAAAACTTATAAGCTATCCCGTAACGCTTATTTCCATGAACATTCGATCCCTGAGATTAAACTTTACACCTTTTTTGGCAGCAATAGATAACATTATAGATACAATTAAAATAATTATACTAGTCGAAACAAACATTTCTGATGACGAAAATATATTAAACACCCTTAAAAGCTTTAAATCAGTAATTCTAAATAGTGAAAGAGAGGATGGTGGTATCGCAGAAAACTTGCATTTTAGAAATGTAGCACTTAGCACCGACTTTTTGGAAATAATGCCTAATTAACAAATATAATGATAATAAACAAAATAAAAAGACAACAGGAGATACTAATCGTCGGAGACATAAATATCGACACATCAACAGAAAACTACACTACAACAACATACCGAAACATGATGACGGGCAATGTTTAATAAATGAGAACATGCGAGAAGATGTAAAACGAAACACAAGAACATGTGTTGATCATGTGTATATAAAAACAAACAGATTAACAACAGGAACAAATGCTGCAATAAATGCAACAACAGTATCTGACCACTACACACTCTTCAGCTCTATATGCATACATACATAAGTGAACGCAAGCATTTATTAAAAAATAAAATATAATAAAAGTATTAAAATCTAAAGTACAAATCTGCAACATTTGCTAAGTTGTTTTAAAGAAATTAGGAAGATTATTGCACCTGGAAATAATGCAGACGCTTACATTGACATATTATTGAAACCCGCTTTTAACATTTCATGAGAAATGATTTCAACAATAACATTTCTTAAGAAATAAATTCAAGACTTTATTAAAAATCAATAATGACGCTACTTTTACGATTTAGTCAATTAAACAAAAACAAAAAAAATATAAAATCATCAAAATGTAAAATAGTTTAAGCTTAAGATTGACTTGAATAAACCGCGGTCACGCTTAACGGTGAATATGAAAATGTTTTGTTTTTATTTTCCAACAAAGGAAAATAATAAGTTAGTACATAGTATCAGTCTAATTCATAAACGATTATTAGCAGTTTAATATGTAATGTATGTATGTAAAGGGCGTTTTTTTTAGAGGTATAGAACTTCGAATTGAAATAAAACACAAGAAAATTGTTTTAATGTCCATCAATTTGGCTTTATTGGAAGGATAATTTTATGCCATTAATGTTTAAATATGATTTCGGGCATGTGGCCGCCGCGGCTGGCTCGAATAAAGCCAATTCTACAGGTCCAATTTTTGATGGACAAAAGTTGATGGACAAAGCTCCAATTGCTGTGCACGGTGGCGAATCGATTCATTCGGGTCCTCTTCAACACTTTGCTCTACAGCGGCAATTGTTTCTTCGGTGCGCACTGTTCGACGTCTCTGCGGATGCGTATTATCACATAGAGTAAACGTAGTGCGAAAACGATCCATGGTTAACCGAATTAATTGCTCTGGTGACCATAAAAAGGACGGAGCTTGCGGTAAACTTCGCGAACTGAACCATTATTTTCGAAATAAATTTGCACGATTTGCAAGCGTTGTTCTTTTGTCAACCTGTTCATGATGAAATGGCAAACCAAACTAAATATTAATCACTTGACAGCTGACAAAATGGCCGCCAGTTAAAAGAGTGATGCCAACTTAAAGTTCTATACCTCAATAAAAAACACCCTATATATGAAAATATGCACAACCAGAAGGAGGAAAACATTATAGATAGGGCGCCACGTTTAAACAATTACAAGATAAATAAAAGAACTTTACAAAGAAATTGCAATACAATTTTAAGCGAGTCACTAGATAAAATAAGAAAAGATAAAGAAGTAATGAAATTGTTAAGTACTGTTCATATAGGGATAAACTTTTCAAAAAATTATGAAACTTTCGAAATGATTAAACATATGAACAAAAATATAAAAAATTCAGAAAAAACTATTAAACAAACAAAATTAAAAAAAAATTAATATTACAAAAACTAATTTATTGAAAATGAATATGACAAACGCTCAACATGGCTACTCCTATAAAGGAAATAATAGGCAAAAGAAAATCACTACACATAAACAGTGTTATTGTAAAAAGTTTCGATGATACACATCTAAACAATATTTTAAATAACTTTGCTACAAATTTTATTACTAACATTATATGTGCAGCATTATATTTAACCTCTTTTTCATTTTGCGGGTTACTAAGTGGGGTGAATAAATATGGATAAAGCTTGTATCCACTATCTCTTAGCAAACGACAATTGAACTCTCGAATCGTTGTTTCGTTGAAAATACGGCAGTCGTGAGTGCTCCCTCTGCATCTTGCATCATCACAATTACTTGTTCATTTAAGGAATAGTAGCCTTTTCTATTTATATAATATTGCGCTAAGTCACCGCCAGTTTTTTTTATGCGTACGTGAGTCCCGTCAATGGCTCCTATCACTCCGGGAAAGTTTTTGATAGCTTTAAATTCCATCATTGCTTTACTTTTCTCTGATCGTGATGATGGCATTTTAATTTTACTGCCGCCAAAACCAGCTAAGGCGCGAGCGACTCTGGCAGAAATTCTGAATACTGTTGCCTGGGATAACCCGTGAAGATCGACAGTATCATCTCTTCGGCCTAGCATCGTAATGACACCAAAACCTGCAAATCAGCCTATTGAGTCTAATTGGATTTCCAGCCTAACCATGTCAATAATTTTTTTAACGGTAGATTAATTAATCTGCATATGGATTTGAAGTGATCTTCCGATATTTCGAAGGGATTGGCCCTCTTTCTAAAAGTTTTTCGAGTTCGGTCCGTTGATATATCGGCGATTGTTCCTATAATTTGCAATTAAAAAGAAATTTCTTCGCACTAATTAATTTTACTTACATATTCTGGAAACCAAATTTGTTATATCCATTTTTTATATTTTTTTATTAATGTTTTCAAAAGAACACGGAAAACTTTTTTACAAATAGGAAAAGAAGAAGAATATTAAGGGCAAAATGCCATTTTATCAATCGCTTAAACTATGGTATTGACTACAATAAAATGTTTGTATTTTTCTGGCACCTTATAACACTTAAATAGGCTATTAAGCGTTTATGAAAACACATTTAGCGATTTTTGCCTATTAATGTGTTATTAAACTGCTAATAATCGTTTATGAATTAGACTGTATCAGTATACAACTATAACATAACAATAAATAACTCTTTAAACAATATAGAAAACTCGATTTACTTAGAATACACAAATGAGGAGGAGATATAAAATATCATACAATCGCTCAATATAAAAAAAGGGGCAGGAGCTGATGGAATTAGAGGATGTGATTTAAAGATGAATGCACATCTTTTCATCTTCATCTCCAATAACCATAAAACTGATCAACTTTAGTCTTCAGCAATCAATTGTGCCACAAACACTTAAAATATCAATCATAAGACCAATATTCAAAAGCGGAAAATCATCAGATGTAAACAAATACAGACCGATCGCAATCCTACCCATCATAGATAAGATTCTTAAAGAGATTGTTGTTCAGTAAGAATCAATATCGATTCTAGAAAGACAGAAAAGAAAACATAAACAATCTTCTAGGAAACTTTTCAAACAGATTACACAGCTATAATCGTAGCTGATAAAAACATAAAACAAGCAATAGAAAATATGCAAAATAAATGATGCCACGACAACAATCTAATCGTTAACGCAGGTAAAACAAAAGTCACGCACATGAAACCCCGTCACGTAGAAAACTTCAATAATAAACAAAAATTTCATGTTAAAGATTTCCCAGCTGAATCATACCTCTGCCATAGGATAACGGCCTGGGTAAACGCAAAGTAAAGGGTGTTTTTTATAGAGTGAATAAAAAAAGGAAATTTTATTTTTAATACCAATAAAACGGGGCTTATTTGAAAGAAAGTTTTATGAAATTAATATTTAAATATGATTTAAATAAACTTTTCGCAGTATTTGCGGCCATATTTCGCCGATAACTCTTCGAATGTTGATTTCCAGGTGTTCAATTCATCATTATCAATGAATGGCCTAAATATTGATGTTTGCAAGAATTAAACTGCTGACACATTTGCAGACAATTAAATAAACTCTAATTAAGAAGTATTACAAAATAATAACAGCGCGTAAAATTATTTATTATATTTAAGTTATTGTAAAAATAAAATGAAATTTATAAAATCAGTTTTAATATGGTAGTTAAGTAATAAAGAATAAATATTTTTTTATTAAGCTTAACGTAAAAGCTCTTAATTGGCAGGAAACCCGAATTAGTGAAAACACACCATAGGATGTAAATAAAATGCATCATCCCACCCAACAATTCTTCAAAAAGTACCCCATAAGCTACACGGAAGGAGAGAAAAGCACCCACAGACTGCGCAAGGAAAGAGGATCGAGTTAAAAGTACCCCATACTCTGCCGGATAACAGCAAGAAAAGGATCGACCGAAGAAAGCACCAGGAAAAGATGTTGGCACCGCAGTAAGAACAATTTCGAAAAAGGAGCACTTCAGACTTCCACCTTTAGTATGAATGCCGTTATCTTAACGTAAGAATATATATTTTTATTATTAAAAAGTGAAAACTAAAAGAACATAGAAACACAATTTAAAGAAAGATTTTAATATGTATATGAATTCGGCAAAAGTTAAACATTTTCAACAGCAAATTAATTGTAAAACATTGTTATTAAAAAGTAAAAATTAAAACAATAATAATTATATTTTATATTAATAATATAATATTATTAATTTATTATTTAATTTATTATTAATTATTATATTAATAATATAATAATAAATTATTTTAATTTAATTAATTATTATTATATTAATAATATAATAATAAATTAAAACAATAAAATTTGAAGAACATTTTAATATGTAAATTTGAAATGGAAGTGAATATTTTTATGACTATTATTGGTTATAGGACCCATAATTGTAAAGGAAACAAATTAGTAATTAATAAAAAGTATATCAATAAATAACAACTGTTGCTATTCCTACGGCACCCTCCAACAGAAATAATCAAATAATAATTCTTTAACGAAAAAAAGCCTTTATCATTCCTACAGGAATAATCAAATAATAGTAAATTTTTTTAACAAGGGGGGAATATTTCGAACGTTTCTCTATAAAAAGAAACATTTTACTACCATAAAACATATGCTAATATAAAACATTAGTTTTCGTTATTATGGCAAATCCACATAAATTAATCAGGCCTGCGGTTCTAAACAACGCTGATTTCCCAAATGTAGCATGAGGGAAAAAAGAAAACGAAGAAAATAGAAAAGCTAGAATTTGCGCACAACAGTGTGAATTAGCTATAAGACGATTTTTAGACCCTAGCGCGAATATATGTAGGTGGTAAGAATCAAGGTATAGAAGAAAGGTATAGAAACAATTTAACAGATCTAGGCAAAGTCCCTGACGTTGTCCAAAGCTTAAGGGAGTTCTCGGGCAACCCCACAGAATTTAGCTCTTGGAAAAAAGTGTTAACAGAATTCTTGTAACTTATGAAAACATGAAGGGAACACCAAAATATTATGTGATTTTAACTACAATCAGAAGTAAAATAGTAGGCACCGCAGATGCTGCTCCACAATCTTCCCTTAAACTGGAGAAGTATAACAAAATGTCTTTCGCTATATTATGCGGATAAAAGGGACCTTACCACACTAGAGTACCAAATGAGTACTCTTGTTTAAGGTAATAATAATGTACAGGAATTTTACCAGCAGGTATACTCTAACCTCTCTCTAATCATTATTAACTTATGAATCGACCTGTGCAAAAAGATCTATTTTTGGGCAAAAGCGAATGAACAAATCTGAGCAAAGAAGAGTTCCTACAAAAATCCAAAGAAATTTTTATATAGGAACTCAGCCGAACAACACCCCTGCGGTACAAGCTTACGAACAGCAAATGATTAATTACGAGAAGTAGAAAGAACTTCCAACATTGGACGAATATTTGAAAAACGATTTTGTCAACATTCATTTTTTAACTATTAACTAACCAACTCGTCCTTGGCTTATATCGAGTGCAGGACAAACACTGGACAATTTCTAAACTTCCTAGTTGACATTGGATCAAATAAAAATTACATTCAGGCAAATCTAGCGCAGAATCCCATACCAAACCAAGAGTCCTTTCTGGCCAGTTCAGTAGGTGGACACAATAAGATAACTTATCATACCTTTATAAATTTATTTGATAAACATACCAACAAAATGAAGTTCTTCGTACTACCAACACTCAATTCCTTTCACGGCATTTTAGGAAACGACAGCCTTAAAGAACTGTCGGCAGTAATTCATTCAGCCGAAAATTAAATGATACCAATCAGTAAAAAATATCGACATTAGAACGGAACACTTGACGGACGAACAGAAATACAATCCGAATGAGAGCTTGACCTCGGCTGTCATAGCCGAAATCCATACAAAAACTGACGCTTCCTTATGTTCTCGATACTACCCGTACCCTATGCGTCTAAACGAAGAGGTAGAAAATAAAATACAAGAACTCTTACAGCAGGGATTTATTCAGCCTTCGAAACCGATTTGGATTATTCAAGAAAAAAAAACAAGACGCATCTGGACAGAAAAACTTTAGGATCGTAATCGATTACCCAAAGTGGAAAGAACAAACAATACTCGACAGATACCGGGCAGTGTGACAAGAAGTGTGTTATAGAAAAGAGGTTCTTATTATCACAGATACGAACTGGAGATTTGGTTTGTTAAAGTGTGACCCAATTGAAGTCTAATTTAATATTTATTAGACTTCAATTGGGTCTTTGATTAGCCATTGCAACAATTTTTTTTTAATTTATTAATTTGTACCAGTAACTGGTTTCACTCCAGTTTTTATTTAAATTGTGTTTAATTATTTAAGCGCTTACGAGTTCCATTATATCAGCGAAATTTCTATTAGTTGGGAGTTAGTTGCCTGCCTAGCAGTACAGTCCACAAGCTGATTACCTTTTATGAGCGAGTGTCCCGGTATCCAATGATGACAAATTTCGCGAAATATTTAGTAAGAGAATTCCAAATCCTAAAGAAGTAGTTATTGTTGAAATTGGTAATGGCGTGAGTTGCGGATGAAGAATCTGTTCAGATAGCTTACTTTTCTCGGTTACTGCAGCACTCTATAGCTTTGTAGATAGCTATAACTTCCGCAGACAGTACTGAAATGAAATTACCTAACAACTCCGTTCTCGGAAGTAACGGCAAGAGATACGAACTCTTTGGTTTTAACTCCAACTGCATATATGAAGATTGTTTGGTTATATTTATCCGTTATCTCTTAAACAATCTGTTGTATTGTGATGGCGAAGTAATTTCATTTTAAAATTTGAAACGGATAAATTTATGCACTCCGGGTTTAATCCGAAGTCATATTCGTTTTATTTAAAAGGCATTTGGAAGTCATTAGCAAAAAGTTCTGCTAGCTATTATTCGATCTACTGTTTTGCAACACAATAATTTAATAAAGTTGGTCTATTTGATTTAGTTAGGTTTTATTGCAATTAGGCCTCAAAAGATAGGTATAACAACTGTTATATATTTGAGGAACATATGTATGTATCAATTATCATGTTAAACAGTTTTAAAATTTTATTTTTATTATATCAGGGGCACTTCATCATTTGGTATGAAGTGCTATTCTGACTGTTGAAATTTTCTTAGAAACCTATCGTTTGTTGAGTTAAGGGACCAAAATGGTCCTAGTTTATTGACTGGTTAGTAAATTCATTGAAAGATGGTAGTGATTTTAAATGCAATGCATATTCAACGAAGTCTTATACCTACAAAATCGTCTTAAGTTACTCTATATGTTCTTGGTAGAAGTACTGGGGTTTATTTCAGACGTAAAATTATACAACGATGTACTTATTATATTTTATATAAAAAAATACCAGTTTGTTTTTTCCTTTTTTTAAGGACCTGTAACACGCAAATTTAGAGTGGTGAACCTGGGCCTCAACCAACAAAGTTTTCCAGCTGGCACGGTCTTTAGCCAGCGTTCTCCAATTGTGCACACCATGTTGATTGAGGTCCCTCTCCACTTGTGTGCGCCATCGGTTCCGTGGGCGTGCTTTAATGCGTTGTCCCGCATGTTCGGAGTCGAAGATTCTCCATCTCCCGTACAGTTCATGATTGAATCTTTTTCTCCAGAAACCATCAACGCAAACAGGGCCGAAGATTGAACGCAGAACTTTTCTCTCGAAAATACCAAGGACTTCCTCATCCGCCTTCGACACCGTCCATGCTTCCGCGCCATAGAGAACTACAGGGATTATCAAAGTGGTATATAGTGTCAGCTTGGTTTTTCGAGAAAGGGCCTTACTACTCAATTGCCTCTTGAGCCCAAAGAAACAGCGATTGGCAAGAGTTATTCTCCGTTTGATCTCGGTACTGATGTTGTTTATATTGTTGACTTGGGAGCCAAGGTAGACGAAGTTATAGCTGCCTATGGTGACGTTCTGACCCAGTCGTCGGTGTTGCGCGTCCTTTTTTTATGACAGCATATACTTCGTCTTGCCCTCGTTTACCCCTAGACCCATTTCGGCCGCCTCCATTGAAATACCAGCAAACGCTTCGTTGACGTTTCGTTGTGTTCGACCAATCACGTCAATGTCATCAGCGTATGCTAGCAGTTGAACGTGTTTTTGGAAGATCGTGCCTCTGTTGTTGGCGTGTGAGTTTTGCACGATCTTCTCAAGAATTATGTTAAAAAATTCACATGACAGTGCGTCGCCTCGCTTAAAGCCTTTTTTGACTTTGAAGGTCTCGGTGAGTTCATTACTGACGATGATGTAGCAGCGAGAGTTCGCCATCGTTATCGACGAGTTTGGTAGGAATGTCAAAACTAGACACGGCTTCGTATAGCTCGTCCATTCCACTCATCGGGCATGTTTTCCTCTGACCATATCTTAAAGATGAGCTGGTGCATGCGCCCAACCAGGTCATCTTCGGCTGCCTTAAATAGCTCCGCGGACAGTGCGTCCGCTCCTGCAGCTTTGTTTGATTTCAATCTCGATATTGCTATCTTGACTTCATTCAGGTCGGGGGGACGGAATTCTCTACCATCATCGTCCGTTATCTGGAGTGGAATATTCTGCCTGGCGATGGAATCGGTGTTTTGCTCGCCGTTAAACAGTCTGCAGAAGTGATCTTTCCAGATTCTCAGCATCGATTGCGACTCTACTACGATTTGTCCCTCTTCGTCACGACAGGCTTCTGTCCGAAGCTTATATCCATTGGATAGTTGTTTTACCCGTTGGTAAAACTTTCGGATATTTATCCTCCGGTAACACCGCTCCAGTTCCTCGATCGCACGCTTCTCATGCTCTTTCTTCTTCCTTTTGAGAAGCCGGTATTCTTCCCTTCTCTTACGTTCGTAGAGCTCACGAGCTGCTCTCGTCCTTCTCTCCAACATCGCCTTATACGCTGCTAGCTTCGCTGAATGTGCCTGCCTGCACTCGTCGTCAAACCATGGGTTTCTTGCGGGTGGCATTTTAAAACCCAAAACATCAGAGGCAGCATCTCTGATGGTGTTTTGGCAACAGTTCCCTTCCTCGTCGATTGTTTTGCCTGCAGGGTCGCACTCTCTGAGAGCTTAAGGAAGACTATATCAGTAAATTTCCCAGCGGTCGATTGCGATTGTAGCTTTGCGACGTCAAACTGTTGTGGTCGTGCTCTACTCCGTTGTGCTACTGATATCCGTGATCTTACCTTGGCTACAACAAGGAAGTGATCGGATCAATTTGAAATGTATATTTAAATAAAACCAATATTAAGTGTTATATAAATCGCTAAATTAGTAACATTAATATGAGTGAACATGTATGTAGATGTAGAAATAGAGGAAATGAAATAAATAACTTCACATGTTCGTTAACTATTGAACTTAGCAAGTCTTATTTACAACAATTTTGGCGACGAGGATATAAAATAAAATAACTTCATTTTTTACAGTACAAGTGCACAGTTAAAAAGAAATATTAAATAAAAGAAAATGCCATACAATATTGTATGTAGATATAAGGTTTTCAGCTATCTTTTTTCCCTTTAAATCCTAATTATATCTTCAATGTTCTCCTATTTCTTTATAATAGTTTAATACTTGGTGCAATACTATTTAGTTATATCTCAAAAATTGCATATATATAAAATATTTTAAAATATTTGTATTGTATTATGATAGAAAATAAAAATGAATGAAAGAATGAATGAATGAAACATTAAAGTTTCGAGCAGTTGAAGATGTTAAAGAACCTCTTAGAGAACTTTTACTCTCCTTTGGCATGCCAGATAGTTTTGTTGTGGACAAAGAGAAATCTTTCAATTCCACAGCTATCATTTTTGTGTTGGAAAATCAATATAATATAAAAGTATTTAAAAGTCCACCTTATAGTATTAGGAAAAGTAAGTACCAATCCTGACGAAATAGAAAAGCTTAAATTAGAAACTATCAGAAGACTTCAAGATAAACAAGTAGAAGTAGAAGATTTATGAACCTGGACAAACAATCTACGTTAAAGAAAAGAAAAGGTTAGGAACGAAACTTAGCAAGACATACAGGAAAGAAGTAGTAAAAGGAAATGAAAGATTATACACAAATATAACATCAAGAAATAAAAACGACTTTAATTTTCAGGTTTCTCTTTGCATTGTCTTCGGCCAAGGTTAAAATCCTGGACTGTTCAAATTCACAAATAATAACTTGGAACTCGACAGTAGCTAAATTACAGAATGGTAATTTAAACTCATACATATCATCAAGGCGAATGAAATTGATAAATACATTACAAGAGATATTAAACCGTGACGTTAGTCCATGTCTTTTTTTTTTTGCACCCCTTACTAAAACATGACATAACAGAACTTCAATCATATTTAGACAAAGTAAAACCAAGATCAAAAAGATCCCTAGACCCTATCGGTAAAGCCTGGAAGTGGATTGCAGGAAGCCCTGATCACGAGGATATCGAGATCCTAACTTAAAAGCTTAATAAAGTATTCAAAAATAACAACAAACAATTTGTTATTAACAATAGGAAAAATGAATGAATTAACCTGTATAACGAAAGGTATATTAAAATCAATAAATGATGGTCATAATACAAATAATTCACTGAAAGAACAATTAGGAATGATATTAAAATATAAACTGAATGCAGTCAAGGAGGAATTAACTAATATCCAACACGCCACGCATTGGGCAAAAGTGGGTGTATTTAACTCCTTCCTGCTGATATCCAAAAAAATTAAAATTGTAAAAAAAATAATAAGTAACGATTCCACCTCATTTAACAAATATTTGAATTTGCAGTAGTAAAGATAGCATCTAGTCATGAGTGAATTATCTATGTATATATTAAATATAGCTACTAAGACCTATTAAATTTTAAAAATATTTTTTTTATTTTTTATTTTAATCTATCATCATCACAGGTAAAAATATATACAAATATACACCCATTTTGAGTTATTACTATATTAGTATTACAACAAATAAAAATGATTTAGAATTAACTTAAAATAGACATTTAAAAGATTTTATTTACATTATAAGGAAAAAGATAGATAAAAAACATAATAGGAATTAAGAGAAATTTTTACATTAAGTCTTCTGTCAACTTTATATAAAGTTGGAGAAGAAAATAATATTACAAATATATGTAATCTTTTTGTTGAGTATCGTGTCGGTAGGTTGAATATAATCTTCAGATTATTGTTTTGTATGACCTGGAGCTTTTTCAAATATGTTTTGGCACATCTTTTTGACCACACTTGACATCCATATGTCAGAATTGGCCGTATACAAATTCTGTAGAGCATTATTTTGTTTTTCCTATTTAGAGTTCATCTTCGGTTTAGTAAAGGAAACAGAGCTCTTCCACATCGGACAGGTTTTTTACACGATTGGAGAATATGATGCTTAAACGTAAGCTTTTTATCGAGCTCTATTCCCAAATATTTCACAGTTTCTCTGAAAGGTATTTCTGTTGCACCAAGAGATAAAGCGAGAGTAGGTGTTCTTTTAGGTGATTTGTTTAACGGAAAAATTATAGCTTGTGTCTTTGCTTCATTAGTGTTAATTTTCCACTTAGAGAAGTATTTTTCAGCGTGTATTTTTCATAAAAGCATTGGAGACTTTCTCCGTTGTTATTAATTGGAGTTTGATAATAGAAGATCTATGCAATACGGTTGACTTGGAGCAGCAGTTTGACTAAATCGAGTAAAAGTGTTGGGTAAAAAAATGTAATGTTGACCGTTAGTTGGTGGTTATAAAGACAGTTACCAGCTGTATTATTGTGGTGGCAATTCCAGATCGTATGCTGGGCGATGAAATCCCCAAAGATGAAGAAATCTGAAGCAGATCTGGTTATTTTGTCCATATCATTCATAAATCAGTTGTGTATTTTGGACAGTAAATAGACGTAAATCTTATTGGCCTATTGTGTATTTTAATTATTATGGAAACGTTTTCCCTTGAGGTTGTTCGGAGTTATTAAATATTTTCGTGGGAAATATTATTTCTAACTGCGATTAGAACGCCACCACCATGTGTGTTACAGTCCTCTCTATAAACATCTAGTAGTCGTTCATTTGACAGATTATTACTCCTCACAGTTTTGTGGTTTGTGCCAGCTATTTTAGAATATGATAATCTGCCAGTATCGTTACCCGGTTTGTATATAAAACGGGATTCAGTTCAGGTCTTATCTCATGCAAATCTTCAATCGAAGAAAAAAGATGTGCATCGTTGCGTTGTTTTATTATTGTTGGACGTCTCTTGATGGTTACTTTTTGTTGAATCTCCAAATATTCTTTTCGTGCAGGACACTGCGGATCATCCGCACGATGATTCACGTTTTTCATATTTCTCTTGATGCAGTTGAAACACTTTTTGATTACAGGACCTTTTTCAGGAATCTTATTTTGTTGGCATGTTGAGTAGTCGTGTGAGCCACCACATCCTAAGCACACCGCTGATCTGTGGCAATTTGATGCTTCGTGACCATACACCGCACATTTGGAGCATTGCGTTGGATCTCTTGAGCGCCGAAGAGGGTTTCTCCAGTGCACAGCGAAACCATTCACAAATTTAATTTTAATTACCTCTTTTTTAGTAATCGGCTCGCGGTTAAATTCCAGCATGTACAGCGCACCGTCCGGATTTAATCGGGAGGTGTTTATTTCCTTTATGCCAACTGGTTCGATGTTAAAAGTATGTTTAAAATCGTCCTTCATGGTCGCAATGCTTAGTTGAGGTAAACCGAATAACACTAGCTTGAACTTATTATTGTCCTTAATCGCGTGGGTGAAATATATCATGTCAGTAGTTTCCAGTTTTTCAAGATCACTCCATGCATGATTATGGGGTTGGCAATGACTTTTGTTCCAATTGACATTCTCTTATATTTAAAACTTTCTTTTAGTAGTTTGAACACTGAAGTAAAGCTATTGTGGACAACGACAATAATTGGGGAACTCTTATCGGTTTATTTTCAGAAACATTGTTGTCCACGCTTGACGCATCCTCGTCTTCCATGTCAGATAACACTTGAAATCTATAGCCGAAAGTACTCGAAGTTTTCGTAACTTTAAATGTTGGGTTACTGCCCCAAAATCTTTTTCGTTTTGAAGCCATTTAGGTTTATTTTTTTATGTTATTTAAATGCACTGTGCAAAAATTTATATATTATTTTGTTTGTGATCAACACAACTTTTTGTTTAAATGTGAGAAAAAAACTTTGTTTTCAATAAAATACGGCTATTTCAATACAAAGTCCTCTGGCGAAATTTGAAAAATATGTCAATAAAATAAAATATCAAAACATTCTTATATGCGACAACGTTACATTACATTGAATAAATGAAAAATAATAATATTGCTATCTACACCAGAAATGATTTAGATACTCTTGAATGTGACATGTCTAGCAAACTTAATCAAAATCACAGAGCGAACTGCAGCTTAATAGAGAATCAAAACATCCCCACTATTGAAGAAATCCCACATATTGTCGTTCATTATCAGTCCTTAAACACTTCGGAAACCCTAGTCTGCAGAATGTTTTGTTCATTGAATCGATAACTGATTGATAGGAGATTGAACGAATAAATTTAAATTCCATATATCTGTAATAGTAATCAATAAAAACGATAACATATTGCCTATTTGGTAATGGCCCTAAAAGGCCAGTCACTAATTTTAACCAGGACCCAGTCGGGAAAGGATGTCTTTCCATAGGAATTGCGTTCGATGGCTGCAATACTAAAAGATAATCCCTGCATGCTTTTACAAACTTTTCTGCTTCGCGGTTCCTTAGAAGGCACCACAGTTTCAACCTCAACCTACGCTTCATGGCAGATTCTTTCGGATGCCCATCGTGAGCCAATCGAGGACCCTTGGTCGAAGAGATTTTAGAATCACTAGTCAGTTCCCATGGAGAAGAATACTACCAACGGCCGACAACTCAAAAAGAAATGGTTAAAAACTATTAGTTGCGGCTGAGCTACACGAACCACTGCTAAGACATGTCATCGCATCGACATCTCCTCTTCTTGAATGCTTCTTTAAACAACTTTTGAAATCGAAAGTTCAGGTGGCACACAGCTTGGTAAGACGTGATAAATACTTTGTTCACCAATAAAATCAAAACAACCATAATTCGCAAATTGGCTAAGCCTAGACAGTGAATCAGCAATGTTTTCCTTCCCTGGTTTGTAGATGACCCTAAATTTAAAGAATCGTAAAGATCGTAAAAGCCATCTTTCAGTTCGAGCCGCTTGTTTTGGAGTAGGTTTGAAAATTGCTTTTAGCGGTTTATGATCTCTTACCAGTTCAAACTGTACAGCGGCTAAATGATAGTAAAACTTTACAACTGCCACGCTTTTCTTTTCTGTTTCAGAGTATGTCTTTTCCACATAGGATAGACTTTTGCTTGACCAAACTGCAACAAAACGAAACAGGGCTGTCATCAGCAATCAAACAAGTCTTACGTTTCGGGTCGAAGTAAGAAAAATTTTGTAATTAATTAGCTGAATTTTCAGGTTCTCGAATGCCAACTTTTCTTTATTTCTCTAAAAGCTTATATTAACTGCACTTTTTCTGAATCGACTTCAATTCAACATACATGTCATGTTCGTTTAGGTGACGTGTTTTATTCCCAATAATTTCCGCTTGAGCTCCACTGCCGCCCATACATCAATAACTTTGTTTTTTAGAAAGATCTCGTCAACCTGCGCCTTTGATTCCTCGAACGAGCACTTCGCTTCCTGCTCACGCAAACGTAAAACAAATATATCAAAACTTTCACCGTCCAATGAACTGACTCCACCAAACAATCGAATGCCGATTTCTCATCGGCGTAAAATATTCATTTAGTTTATTCACTAATATGGAGTATGCACCATTTTTATTGTCTTGCGGAACTATTGCTCCTGGCAAGGAAAAAGCCTCAGTTTGCAGTTGCTGTCCCAAAATAATAATAACTTATTCCTTTTCTGTAGCAGGTACGTTATTTCTTCTGCACCTACATAAATCTAGAAAGACCGAAATCATTTTCCATTCAATACGTACCTTATATATGGAAGCGTATAAAAATGGTTTAATTATTTCTGCCATGTTGATTCTGTAGAGAAAACATTAGCTACTCTTTTACAATAAAATTGCAATATTCGAGCTGCGTTCAACGCACAGCCTCTGAGCTTGATAACAATGAATGATAACAATGAATGCCTTGCATTCAGCCTCTGACCTTTGTCAGATTTTTAAGTTTCTTTTACGGCATTTAGCCTCCGATTCTTTATCAGATAATTAAAACTTGTTCCCCATTATAAACACTTCTGGCATCTACCAGATAGCGAAAATTGTACGGTATTTTGCCTCTGATTACTTATTAAATAGTCATAATTCATTATCAGTGGGCTTTACCAAGCACGACTTTCGCAATTTTCCACATGACGAAATGAACACATCTGTTCACAAAAATTTTTTAAGCAACAAAATCACTCACAATCTCTATTAATTTATTTTCCAAAAAGCCAAGTCCAAATACATATGTATGTTTTATTTTCAATCCTAGTCGCCAATGTAAGAACCCGTAATTAATAAAACACGTCTATTTACGGTCTCAAACAAAAAAGCACTTTATTTTTCATTTCATTTTTATTTCCTACTTAGAATTTTTTATTCATTTTTAAAACTATTTATAAATGACTGTAAATTGTAAATTTGTTGAGCTTCTTCTTTCAGGAGTTTCTTTGACCTTCTCTGACCTTCTCTGGAACTAATTCCTTTAAATTTTTTTCATGACGAGAGAATTGTTTCCAAATCTTAACCCCTGCAACAATTGCAAATGTTATAATAGCAGATCTAGTCGTTTGATGTTTCTTATGTTTATTTTCTTTAATTTTTCCAATGATAAAACTTCTCCTGTTCTTTCACCAAACGCTTCTGGTTGTAGTGGAGCTGGAAGAGATTTTTTGCCGCTTGCAAGCAGTGAATAATAATTATGACCATTGCTATTGCAGTATTTAGATGTTAACCAAATACATATGTCCCATTCAAGGGTATTTCTTCTTTGCTTATGATAATGTGGCCACTGTACTGATTCACCAACAGCATATAATCTCCGTTGTGTATCCCATTTGTTTTACAATACCATTTTAGCAACTGCCATACTACTTTTCTTTACAACGATGAATTTGTAAACGTTTAAAGGCCGGGGCACATAGAATCTGTCATACGGCGTACTTTGCCTCTTTCAATTGACGTTGACGGAACAACGGATTAGGTTGGCACAATGAGTACGTTGTTAACGTATACATAAAAAATCCAAAATAAAACCAAAGCAATCATTAAATGTCAAAGTACTTAACAGAGACCCATATTTTCAATGGAGACGGATGAATTTCTGGAAGTTCTTTGAATTATTATTTTGCTTTACATTAATTTAGTTTCCATTTAAATATTATTAGTTTTTTTGGCATTGCACTAAAATAATTAAAAAAAAAATGACTGGAAATCAAAACAAAAGAAACTGAAACTTGTCAAAGTACTCAACGTACGTGGCAAGTGAAGTCAGAATTCCAGCCACCCGAGTCTAGACTACCAAAAGCAAAGGTAGCACCGGTGACGAGTTTAACGAAGCTAACAATGTTGAAGCATTTAGCGAAGCCAGCAACGCTGAAATAAGCAACAATGAAAGTGAAGCAGAATATTTATCAGATTCATTAGCCAGCGAAGACAAATTTCGGCTGAGCAATTCCAGCAAATTTTAGCGGCTATGGGTGGAGTAAACAAAGGAGGCTCATTCACTTAGTGTACTGGTTGCTATAGAGGACAGAGAGACTCTGCTGCCGTAGACGAATTTTTGGCTGCCATAAGTGTCTGCAAAGACATAGACAAAGTTTCCGATGCATATGCCCTGCTGCTTGAAGACTATGGCCCATCATGGTGGATTGCCGTAAAAGATTCGGTGAAAACTTTTGAAGATACGAAAAATCTTATTCGTACAACTTTTTGTCCACCAATGCCGGACTGAAGAATTTTAACCAGCATTTTTGAAGGTAAGCAGCAAAATCGAGAGCCAATTATCAGTGTTCTCTGGGAAAAGAGACTTCTGTTTTCTCAACTTAAAGTTGCTATGTCTGAAGAGGTGCAGATCAACATCATTTTTGGTCTACTCAATATAAGCATACGCGAACGTGTGCACCACTCCAAAAAAAGCCCACAATACTTAGGAGAAGCCACTTTTGACTCAGGCGCCAAAATCAGTACTGCCAGCTTAAGTTTGAAAAATATACTTGACCGTGATGGTTGCGTTTTTCATAATGTGAGGGCGGAGGTTACGTTAGCTGATAGCTCCAGTACAATTGGAAAAGTTATGCACACTATTTGTGACATCGTTGCTGGTGGAAGGGTCAGGAAAGTCAGATTGGCTTATCTTCCAAATGCTGCGAAAAACCGCACGCTATTAGGTGCTGATTTTTTGGAACAAGCGGGGATTGTTATTATCATGGCACAATGTGCTATGAGGGCTCACCCAAAACACGGTTTATGTTTACAAATCCCCTTGAAATTGGGGTAAACGCAATGGAGATCAGCTTTCACACTTCTCCCGCACAAAGGCTTAAAAGAAGCATCTAAATTCATAAAGTTCATTAAAGAAAAAAGAAGATTTCACCAATAGCTAACACCCCGAAAAATATCAACGAATACTACCCGCACTCAATCCAAAACATATTTAGGGACGCTGTTCCTATTGGAGAATGCACTCCTGTTGAGAATTCAAGATTATTTCTTCCACTAATAAAAATAAGAAAGCCTGACCGCGATGCCTATATCCACATTTTAAAAGATTCCGATGGTACTGGGCTTTCCAATAAAGAGCAAGTTGACTTAGACAAAGTTCCAAGATTTATTTGGAGAACAAGGCTACTCCATTTGGTGTACATAAGATCCAGACTGAAGAACACTTTCCAATTGCAGCTCCTCGTTATTGCTTATCTCCATCTAGAAAAACTGAAGAAATTACAAAAATGCTCAAGCTTAGAGTTATATGTAGTAGAGAGTAATTCGCCCTGGGATGCTCCCGTAGTTACAATACCAAAGCAATATGCTGGTATACGTATTATTATACGTATATGTATTGATTACCGTGAATTAAATTCCATCACTAAACTGGATCGATATCCATTACCAAGAGTAGATGACATCCTACATGAAGCTAAAGGTACAGTTTATGTCAACGCTTTATCTGCTATGTGGATACTGGCAGATTGAAGTTCATCCCGATGATCAAGATAAGACAGCATTTGTTACACCATTTGGCATGTACAGGCTTACAAGAATGAAATATTTGGGTCACATTCTCACTCCTAAAGGTATCATGACTGATCCCGAAAAGGTATCACCAATTCGGCAATGAAAATAACCTAAGAATACTAAAGAACTTTTGTCATTTCTGCAAGCCTGCTCCTGGTATCGCTAATTTATACCATCTTTCGCCAACGTATGTTGTATGGTGTTGGGTTACAGAGCAGCAAACTGCTTTTGATCTACTAAGAAATCTTTTAACTTCAGCTCCTATATTGAAACAAGCCTTAGACGGTCAACCCTTTGTGTTAAAAACGAATGCCAGTTACGCTCTTGGTGCAGTTTTGCTGCAGGGTGAGGGAACAGATGAACACCCTATTGAATATATAAGCCGACTTCTATACGCTGGCCAAACTACTCCAGCGAGTAGAGAGCCATAGTTTGGGCCATTCAGAAATTTCGTGGCTATATTGAGGGCAGTGCTATTAAATTAATAACGGACCATCAAGCATGAAAATGGCTAATGAATCTCAAATTACCGATGGGCACTTTTATTACAGCATTATTTGACATAACCATTGAATATAAACCTGGAAAGACAAATGTGATTGCTCATACTATCTAGACCACCATGCGAAGAATCTCATCATGAAGCAAGTCCATGTGAAGTATGCGCATTTTTTGGTGAAATGCCAAGGAAAAGTGCTACAATGAGGATTCTGAAGACGCTCAACTTGTAGTACCGCTACAAATGCTGAATTTTTATCATAATGATGATACAGCCGGCCATTATGGTATTGAAAGAACAACAAATAAAATAACATCACTATACTATTGGCCAGGAATAAGAAAAGATATTGGAAAAGATGTGAAGAAGTGCATTGACTGCCAAAGATATAAAGCAAGAAAAAAAATTAATATCAGCAGGTTTGTACCAAATTGTTTCAAGTATCTTTGCTTCGATTTATTTGGCCCTTTGCCAACATCACCAATTGGATTTCAATGGATTTTCATCGTGGAAGATATCGCCAGCAGACGGATTGAACTATTCCCCCTTAAAATCGCTACAACCGAAGTCTGTCCAAGGACCTTTATAGATGAAGTGTTTTTACGCTATGGCATACCATAAGCGACAACGGTGTCCAATTTATTTCCACTGTCATGCAAAAAGTTGTCTTTTGCCTAAATATTCAACATATTCTTACATCGTGATTTAAAAGCGCAGCTTGCAATATTGATCCAAAATAACGATCATTTATGGGACGAAAAGCGTCCCAGTATTCGATTTGCAACAAATACGACATTTTGCCAAAGTAATAAACTTTGGACGAGAGCTCCGCACCCTTGATGATGTTCAACACGATCTGAAAGCAATTATCCAGTCTGCATTTTTTTTTGCTTAAATTAGCCCCTACCTTAATGGTATGTGGTATGCGGTGGTTGTTCCGAATTTAACTCTACATTTTACAATGCCATTTTAGCAACTGTCATACTTATTTTCTTTACAATGATTAATTTATAAACATTTAGAACTGCTATAAAAGCAGTAGTATTTTCTATAGAACAAAACCACTGAAATTTACTGAAGGCGAAAGAAGATAGTAGAAGAACACATGTTTAATTAAATTAATAAAAAATACAATTTTCGGAGTAAGATTGGTTCAAAACTAAATAAAAATAAAGCAAACGACAAGAGTGCGACATACAATAATAACGCAACCAACTACAACATATTACAAAAATAACGCAACTATTAATAACAACAATACCATAGATCATGGTAACAACAGCAATAGTAGTATGGAGAATCAAACAACACGAATTAATTTCGAAACTATAACAGAACAACAAACATAAACTACAATAACCCTGCAAATTCTCTTCCAAAAAAACGTTAACTAAAGAATTTCACAAGGACACCAGCCCATTGATCACACCCACTACACAATAAGAAGAGCACAAAGGAGATTCAAAGTGAATAGATTCTCAAATGAATATGGAAGGAGCACGCAAGCCGACATAGCAAACAATAATAAATAAAATGTCAACTAACATCATTAATGAAATGAATAATAAATTCAAAAGAAATAAAATGGCAAAAAACTACTAATAAATAAACAACGAATTAAAAACGTGTAAAATATATAAACGTAAATTAAAAAAATAATGTTTAAATAAAAAAACTAAGGAAAGCTTTGTAAAGTCCCTTGGAAACATAGTCAGTCAGTACAGTCTTAGCGTGTGCCATGGAGATCCCTATCCTAAATCCACACTGAAACTCCTTCAATATGTACCTGTCAGCTATAAAGTCGTTAACCTTCCTCAGGAGGAAGAACTCAAATAGCTCTCCAAACGCGGGCAATAATGAAATTGGTCGGAAACTCCCTTCATCGTGAGGATCTGATCTAGGCCTTGGGACTGGTGCAACAAGTGCTATCTTCCAAGATTTTGGAAAATAGCCAATGTTGTAAAAATGGTTGAACAAAATCGACATGCCCCACTCTTCGTTCTCCACAAAACGAACTCAGATACATACATATATCATGCACACATTTATTATTTATTATTCATGGTTGTTGAAATAGGTAGTGTTAATAGTTGCTTACAACAGTATTAAAAGAAAAAAGGTTGCATCTGGAAAACTTCCGTTTCATTCAAATATTCAAAAAGAGTATGTAAATATAAATTCCGTTTATTTATGTATGTATGGTTTATTGTAATACACGAGATAAGTGAGTATATTGATAGTGACTTGCAAAACATAAATCTCATAAATGGTGTTGATTAAAAGGGCAATGTTCTAGGGAGGTGTAATTGAAAGGAAGTGCACAGTTGCACATATGAGAATGATCACTATCGCATCCCTCTTCTTAACGGCTTATTTAAGAAAACTGAAATCGTTGCGGTTGTGATTTGATTCTTTCTGATCTTCGCAAGGTTGGCTGAGAATTGACTTCGTGACTTACTGTTCATGTAGAGCACTGGTGGAGATTTTTTCTTGATTAGCATGCTGTTCTGGCTGACTTTCAGTTACCACATTCGCATATTCAGGTATTTTGACCTCAGCTTCATTAGGGCGAAGATGCAAGGAGTTCCTACGGTACTGATTACCATTTGTATCTTCTATTATGAAAGATCTGTCGTGAACTTTGCTTTTTATCGTTGCTGGGTTCCACTTGTTTTCCAGGTTTGTACGCACCAGCACTGCATCACCTTCATTGAATTGACGTAGCTGATCTCTAGCACAACGGTCTGCATATTGCTTTTGTCGAGCTCTCTCTTCTAGCAAGTAATCGCTGAGTTTACTAAAACTAGATGAAGTTAACTTTTCTTTCGTTGTTGGCAAGGTACCACGTATTTCATGGCCAAACAGTCTTTGTGAGGGAGATCCTAAATTTCCCCTCGGTGTATTCATATAATTTAAAATACCTAAATAAGGATCAGTGTTGTCATAATATGACTTTTTCAAAATATTTTTCGCAATTTGTACAGCTTTTTCAGCCAATCCGTTGCCACTGGCATGATATGGTGAACTTGTGTAATGGTTAAATTTCCAATTTGTCGCAAACAATTTGAATTCAGAGCTGGAAAATTGTGGACCGTTATCCGTCTCCAATTTAAGTGGTGATCCAAATATTGAAAATATTTCTTTAAAAAACTTTATAACGCTTTTGGAAGTAATTTCTGAGAGTTTCGAAGATTTTAGAAAACCAGAATAACTGTCTATGAATACAACATAATCATTATTGTTAAAATGAAATAGGTCAGCTGCACCAATATCAAACCCATGCTCTGGAATTTCTTTTTCTCCAATTGTCAATTTATTGTTGCTTCGCTGATATACCTGACAAGCTGCACATTTCTTAATATACTCAAAAATATCTTGACTCATGCGGGGCCAAAACACTGATTCTCTGGCCATTCGAACACATTTGCTATATCTAAAATGCCCATTATGCATACTTTTTAAATAACACTGTTATTATTATTGTACTGTTTAAATAACACTGCAAACTAACAGGGACTAAAACTTTTGAAGATTTGAATATAATTCCATCATCACTCGCAGATAATTCTTCCTTAAAGTGCCAATATACTTGGATTTCCTTAGGCAACATTCTTTTTTTAGATGGCCATCCCTTCTTAATAAAATTATTAAGGATTTGAAGCGATTTGTCATTTTGCGTGTGTTTGCTTAGATTTTCGCGCTCTTTTTCTGAAATAGACATGATTACCTGAACTTCGAGAGTTCTTCTTCGTTAATTTCGTCGTTCTGACAGTCACGACTTAAAGGATCTGCCAAGTACATTTTTGCTCCTGGCTTATAAACAACAAGTGGGTCATATGTTAGTAAACTTAGTCTGATTTTTTGTAATCTCAGCGGGCAATCGTGGAGAGGCTTGTTGAAGATTGATTCTAAAGGTTTATGATCTGACTCAATTGTTATTTGTTTACCCCACACATATTGGTGAAACCTTTCGCAACCAAATTTAACGGCTAGTGCTTCTTTTTTCAATTGTGAGTACCTCTTTTGGCAGTCTGTTAGAGATTTAGATGCATACAGAGCTGTAACATGAGAAAAATTATTAATAAATTTACTAAGATATGTAAATTTCCCAAGCACTCTTTGTAACTCTTTGCGATTTTTGGTGGTTTAAGGCGCTTAATTGCGTCGACTTTGTCTGGGTCAGGATACATACCGCAGTCGCTAATTACGTGGCCTAAAAATTTTACTTTTTTGCGGTCAAATTCGCATTTATCTTTGTTGAGTTTCAGCCCATTGCTCTCAATTATCTTGATGACTTCTTTTGTGATGCGATGAAGTTCTTCTAACGTTTTTGCGTGAATCAAGATATCGTCAATTGTGACTTTAACATTAGGCATGCCTGAAAAAAGTTTTTGCATAATGCTCTGAAAAACTTCCGGTGCAGATGAGACTCCAAATGGTAGCCTTTTACATGAATATCTACCCCAGGGTGTTGAAAAGGTAAGGATTTGTTTCGTTCGGTCAGATACTGGAATCTGCCAAAACCCTTTTTTACAGTCCAATATTGTGAAATATTTCGCACCACTTATCTGTGCAGAAATTTCTTCAAGGGTGTTCATAGGAAAATGACGTCGTTTTATGTTTTTGTTGACAGTTTTAGGGTCTATACAGATTCTTATTTTGTTGTTTTTCCTCACTACAACCATTGGAGAGACAGCAGGTGTAGGTTGAGTGGTAGATTCGATGACGTCTAACTTGACCATTTTAACGAGCTCTTTTTTAACTTCATTTCTAATTTGAAATGCAACACGCTTTGCTGGACTGATTTCAAATTTCGGGTTGTCCACCAAGTCAATATCGTATACAAAATTTTTCAAACACCCCAGGCCATCAAAGACTTTTTCATTCACTTGCAGCTCATTAATTCTTTTAACTAATTGAAATTTTTCGCATGTTTTTGCACCTAAAATAGGTTTTACGTCTTCTTTAACGATTTTGAAATTTATGCATGTTTTCTGCTATTTGACACTTCAAATTTACTTCACCCAATACATTTATTTTATGATTGCCAAATGAGATCAGATGTTTCACCTTACAGGGTTGTATAATAGGCAGGTCTTTAAAGGAATTACAATTATCGATAATTTTTTTCGGTAACACATTGCATTGAGCTCCTGTGTCTAGTTTAAATTTATATTTCTTCTTGCCAATTATAATTGTTTCTGTAAAATCATCAAATTGATTTAAATTGCTCGTAACACAGCCTATAAAAAGTTCAGAGTCACTACTTTCGCTGCTATTCACGAACTCTGCATGATCACAACAAGCGACATCTCTGCTTTTGTAGTTGTAATTATTCGATGCTTTCTTGGTACTTCTTTTACACATACTTTCGTAATGATTTTTCTTTTTACACCTTTTGCATACGTGCGCAAAAGCTGGACAGCTTCGTATAGCATGATTCTTTCCACAGTTACGACAATCAAAGGTTTTTAATTTATCATATTTTTGTACAAAGTTTACGTTTTTTTCCTGCTCGCTATGGATTTCAGCAGTTTGCTTTTGGGCTAGTTCCGTTGCTTGGCACATTTTTATAGCTTTTTCTAAGGTTAAGTCTTCAGATAATAACTTTGTTCTGAGAGCATCACTTTTTATTCCTAAAATAAGTTGATCCCGTAGAATGCCATCTTTAAATTTTTCAAATTCGCAGTTCTGTGCTTGAAGCCTAAGTCGTGTTACGTATTCGTCTATGTTTTCTCCTTCGTTCTGAACAAGTTTGTGGAATTTATACCTTTCGAACGTTATATTCAATTGAGGCGTGAAATACAAATCAAATTTTTCCTTAACATTTTTCAATGTTTCCGTAGATGATCCTGGTAAGGAATTATAAATCTGGATGGCAGAATACCCGATAGCAGACATGAAAGTGGTATATTGTCCGCCTTATCTTTTAAACCTGTTGCAACTTCAAAATACTCGTACTGCTGCTTCCACAGTTTCCACTCCTTTGCCATGTCTATGTCATGACCAACCACAAGAGGTTTTGGAGGTCGTAAAAAATTATAAGTTTCCGCCATTTTTTACAATCTATGAACATATGTATATGAAATTATTTTTTTATATTGAAACGGTTTGACAACGGGTTTCGGCACCATGTAGATATAAATTCCGTTTATTTATGTATGTATGGTTTATTCTAATACACGAGATAAGTGAGTATATTGATAGTGACTTGCAAAACATAAATCTCATAAATGGTGTTGATTAAAAGGGCAATGTTCTAGGGAGGTGTAATTGAAAGGAAGTGCACAGATGCATATATGAGAATGATCACTATTGCAGAGTGTTGTACTTCAAATACCATAAATATAATAAAAATAAACTGATGGAATATAATTTATTTCAAAAATTAATTAACTATAAAAGCTGATGTGATGATTTTTGGCATTCTATCGTTTATGTTCAATTTAAAATTTAAAACCTATTTTTATTGTAAAATTAAAATTATATAAACCTAGATATGTATTAAAAATAAAAAAAATAAAAAGATTTGTTCTTGATCAGGCGCTGTTTGTTGCTTCTTAAATAATTTATTTTATAAAACTTAAGTGAAAGTTGCTTAGATAAACAGAAAGAGAATATTATTCAATGAAAGAAAAAAATTAAGTTTCTGCGATTCCTACGGGACCCTCCAGAACCTTTAAAGATATAATTTACCAAAATAGTTACTGAATAACAAAGCCGTTCGTCAACCTGGTATTCTGGAATTCAAGCGTCCCAAAGTCTACCAGAGCGAACGTGAGGACAACCATACCTTATTAGGTATCGGTGAGCATTAAAACAAACTACCAAAAAGGAATTTTACGGACTTTCCGCAAGGAAAAAACAAAATTAAAAGAGACTCTAAATTATATAGAAGTCAATAAAAAACGGAAATAAGTCAAAAAGAAAATTGCTTAATGAAAAAAGCCTGAATAAGATTAATTTGGAAATTGCAAAGAAATAGAAGTGCAATGAATGATTCTTTAAGTAAGTCGACTGACTGCTAAAACATTTTTAATAATTGAAGAACCCGAAAATTGCTTATTCCTCCTTTTTCATGCTTTTGACAGTAGTTAATGATAATGCCCTGCCAGCGCTTTAACTTCTTAACAAGATAGTACATTAACTATTCCCCCTTTGAAAATTAAGACGTCTCTGTCTTTTTAAGCAAAATCTTGGCATACATGAAAAATTGCCAATTGTTTTCTAATCGGATTCAGCTGATTTTTATTCAGGATGTGTTTTAATTTATAAGTAGGCATTCATAATTACACGTATGCATGTACATATATGATTAAGTATAGTTTTATAAAAAGATAAATCTGAAACAATATGTTTGCATAACAATAAGTCCACAAAAAATAGAAGTATCTATTCTTCGAGTGTGTGTTACGGGTCGGTTATTAAAAATCGTATGTTATCCTTACGAACTATTCTATCGTCAATCCTAAGTGTAGTTCCTAAATCTTCCTGGACCACTTTCCCGACAAAAACTTTTTTGAACTTATTGCCTAAGCGCCTATTGGTTTTCATACCAGGGGGGCATATGTTCTTACAACTGAATTTTTATTGTGATGATTTAATTCAGCTTTCTGCTTAGTTCCGATTTAAGTAGTCATTATAATGTATGCAACTTGAGTTTTATTAAGGGATTGACAAATGTTTTAGCTTTTCATTTTAGTTATATGGACCTACTTAAGGGTGTGTTTAGGTGAACCTTTAATCATTTACATTAATCTTACAACTATCGTGATTTACAGGAATGTAAATGTGTATACTCTTATATATATTTATACTATTTGGCATCCCTATAAATTATAAGTAATAAGTCACTTGTCAAATAAAGAAATAAAACCTGGCTGAGTAACAAATGAATAACACATATACACTTAAAATATGCAACAGTCTTTGGTCTCATTTCCATTCTTGAGTGAACTGATACATTATGTTTTGATAACCAATTTCAAAGGACCACTTGAAATATCTTCTAGTTTCAGGCAATCTCTGTCAGCGTGCTGTGTAAATGGTTGACCACAGCACCGAAATCAATTTTAACCAGCGCTTTGACCGTATCTGAATATAGAGACTTTTTTGTGAGTTAAAGTATTAACAATAACAACTGAAACAACAACATGCGAAAATGAATCGCTAAATTAAGTCAACTAGCACTGACACAACTTTTGATTATACGAAATAACAGTGGCGAAATGATGACCAACAATTAATATGGGACAATTGCTGACGGTGCAGAATATTGGTACGGTCGAAAAGTCCGACAGAAGCTAAAAGAACGTCGGCAGCAGCAACAGCCAAAAAGCGCAAATAAAAGCTGATGCGAACTCAAAAAAAAAGTGAGAAGTACCGCAACAGTGAGAAGTGCCACAGAAAACAGAAGTATCGCATTAGACAGAGGTATCAGTGAAAGTAAATTACATTTAAATAAATAAAGAGACTAATATTTTGGCGCAGCCGGTAAAAGAAACTGAGTTTTCAAGTAATTGAGTTTTAACGTTTGACATCACCTTTGGTTTGTCATGTTCTGCGTTAGAAGAGCGGTGAGGCTTATGAGTAATTGCATAAAAGCAGAGGCACGTAGAATCCGTCATACGTCGTACTTTGCCTTTTTCAACTGACAGCTGAGTTAAAATACACGGTTTAATATGAGCATTGTCACATAGAGTTCAGCAACTTTTAACGTACGTTGAGTACTTTGACAATTTTCAGTTTGTTTTGTTTTGATTTACAGTAAATAATTTTTTTTTATTATTTTAGTGCAACGCCAAAAAAAATTAAAAATATTTAAATGGATACTAAATTAACGTAAAAAAATGTAAAGCAAAATAATAATTCAAATAACTTCCAGAAATTCATCCGTCCTCGTAAAAGCCTTAGGTATTTCTGTTATGTGTTGTAATTGACGGGCGATTTAAGTAAAGACCAATCAGTATAATTTACGAAGAGAAAAAAAGAATTCGAGTAGACTAAAACACTGTTAGAAGCTAATAGCAAAAACTTAAGACAACAAATAAATTACACTATCGATGTGTTAGAAGAAGTGGTCAAGGAAAAATTGGAATTAGTAGAATAGTTAAAATATAAAAAGATAAGTGTAAAGGATTTTGAGAAACAGCTTAAGCAGAAAAAGACGATACAAACAGAGGCTTCAAACAGCATTGGAGAAAGCGCGGTGCGAATTGGACCTAATACTTAGATCTAAGAAACCAATTCCTTCACTGAGAAAAGAGCTATCAAGCCCGGAATTGAAAGGCATTAGAATTCCTTCATTAGCCATAACCAAGTTTCAGGAGAAATAAAGATCCACAAACAAATAAAACGCTCACGGAATAGGAGCTTCAGGCTTGGGGTAATGGGCACATGGATGAAAATGTTTGACTTGCGGGCAGCACACAAGAGCGCAGCTACTTCTCAGAAAGGGTTTTTCATGGAAAATGAGTGATAACGATTATTCCAATTAGATTGGACTCGAATGAGAAATTGAAGTTGAACATAAAGGGCAATATTGACTGAGTTGGAATAGAGAGGAGGTGGAGTAGGACTTGCGAAAATGATCATGATGTGTTTATGCTGGACGGAGACAGACTACCGTTCACAACAACAGCAAAGCACAAGAGTGAAATTAGCCGCAAAGTAGATGAACTAATAAAGGAAGGGATAATAACACCTAGTACATCACCGTGGAATTCCCATATATTACTGGCCTACAGGGTTCGGATTGTTTCGTGTACCTAAACGACATAGTGGTGTATGGGAGAAATGTGACAGACCACGAAATAAAATTATTAATGTGCTTGCTAGGCTGAGCGAAAGCGGACTCAAGCTGAATAAAAAGAAATGTCATCTCTTGAGAAGAGCAATTGTGTATGTGGGCCACAAGGGCTCAGAAAAAGTAATACTGCTTGAAACAGTAAAGGTGGAGAGTGTGCAAAACATACGACCTCCAAAAAATATAAAGGAAGTGCAAGCTCTCCTGGGCCTGATCAATTACACTAGGTCACAAATAACAAACTTTTGTCTGTTATTTGTTTCTAGCATACTTTTTCTCATGGATTTGGACCTACTGAACACGAAAATGAATTTTAAAAATTTTTCTGTCGATTGGTTTGCGAGATACAAATTTTTTAATTTTTTTTTTTTAATTTTTGGAGGTACACTTACTATTTTGAGCATATCTTTAGTCTTCTTTGACCTATTTTATCCTACTACTACTCAAATTAAAGACAATTGAGCCGTCTACAACTTATTCTCAGAAAATTTTCAAATCGGGTTAGTAGTTTTGATGTTGGCGGCTTAAAAAGGTTAAAAAACTGGGTTTTTTTAGTAAAAATGTGGCTGAAAAATTCATATAAAAATTCATATAAAATATAAAACGCGATGTTAACAGCGATTTTAATTTTTTTACGTATAGCTGACACTTTTCCAAAGAAAATAAGCCCTTACTTAACAAAATCTGATGACAAATGGCCGACTTATTATTTTTTTGGTAAACGACCGAAATTCCGCTATTTCACGATTTTTTGATTTTCATTATTTGCACAGCTTACCTACCCAACGCAAACGAATAAATACATTTGAACTTAATTTAAAATAAACAAATTAGTCTTCGTATATTATTTTTTAATTTATTTACAGCACTACATGCTCAATGTATCGCACAATTAGCTAAACTAACGAAATTAAACTAACTAATTAAATTAAGCAAATCAACGCACAAAAAAAATGAGTAAAAACAAAGATATAAGTGTATAATTATTAAAGAAAATTTGTTAGCGGAATGGGAAAAAGCGTCTGTAAAATTTCACAACTCCTAGAAAATCAACATGCAACCCACCTGTTAGCTCACCGTATAAGATATTTCTATTTCATATTTAATGCTGTAATTAATTTCAATTATTATTATATTCTATTGTTTGCATTTATTATTTGTCGCTTAATTTCTCATTTAAATTCGTGTTAAATTTGTTCACATTTTTTCTCAACCGTTCCCAATGTAATTTGTCATAATTTTTATTCTCCAGGCCCACTGTATTTATTTTGATTCTTAACCGCTAGTTTTGTATTCTTAATATTTTCTTCTCACTGAAATATTTCGTACCCGCATACTGTCGTTACCAAGAGGAATACAAGTTACATTTTTATTGTTGTTTGTGTATTAATATTAAAACTTGTATTCATTGGGTGTGAGAAAACAAATATTACAACAGCAACAGTTGGCCCTTATATGTATAAGTTAACATAAACAAAATTATAATTTCATTTTTTAGAATTTCTGCTGATATACATATATATATATATATAGCTTTAAAAGGTTTCACATTAATTTGGCGATAATTGCGAAATCAACGTTTGTAATAAATGCCAACTCAATATTAGTATTGAATCATAATATGTCAACATAATAATATAAAATAAGAAATTTGTAAATTTAGATTGTAGTTTAAAATAGTAACTCAAAGTAAAGACCCAGATTAAAAATTAATTTTTTTAATTTTGCAATCCGCAAAATTATAACTGGCAACCGAGCAGTTAATTTAAAAGTCGGTAACAAGACTCCCTGATAGCAAAGGAGCAAAACGGTGGTATTTATGTGCCAGCCTGTGCCACAATGAAAAAATTCGTAAAGGACAATAATAAATAAAATCCGTAAAGCATAATAATAAATAAAATCCGGAAAGGACAATAATAAATAAAAACCGTAAAGGACAAGTGCTAAATAATGAAATCCGTAAAATATAAAAACTCTCGAAAAGCAATCAAAGGCTCTCGAAAAGGAATCAAAATTAGTGGACAAATCCCGAAGAAAGTCATCAATTCCCAAAGTAAAGTGACATTGGAGGAGCAGACATAAATAAACCAGCAAACATTTTAAGCCAAAATTAATATATGTGCAACTCACAAATAAAGTGATCCTGTGAATTCAATTATGATCAAATGGAGTGACGGAAGTAATAATCAGTGCTTATCTATAGCAAGAAATCACCCAAGGAAGAAATCATCGATGAAAAAAGTCAACAGATCATCGGAGAGTAATTCATCATAAGTTATTTAAATTTATGCTATTTTATTTTAAATGTATAGAAAAAATTATAGAATAGTAAAAATAATAAAAGATAAATAAATATTAAACAAGAGCTGCGACTCCCAAGGGGCCCTCCAGTTCTTCGTCAAAAAACTACAATATATAGAGATATCAAAAGATTTTGTTTTGAGTTAAACTAGTATTTCTAATTGTGAAAAAATCAATTTTTTAAGCTGATAAGAAAACTTCTAATAAAATTTTATATATAGTATAAGAAAAGTATAAGTCAAGCCTTAAAACAACTAACAAAAGAGTATTCGAATAAATTTATTCCTTTTTAACAAAATAGTTGAAACAAATACTCAAAGTGATAAAAAACTTAGAAAATAAAGATGGCAAATAAAAATAACTTAATTAGGCTCCCTGTGATTCCTCAGAATGCAAATCCTGGACAGGCAATGGACAGTTAAAGATAAAAGACTTCACTGCACTTATTTCTAGAATCTCTACTGAAGTTCTAAGAAATCAAGCCCCGCAAGTAGTGGAAGCTCTACACAATCCAGACGTGGATTTGAGGTAATTGACTTAGGAATAATTTAACCGACTTAGACAGAATACCCGATGTGGTTAACTGCATTAAAGAATTTTCGGGGCAATCAGGTGAATTCAGTTCATGGAAAAAAGCGTACATAGAATCCTTGCAATCTACGAACCCCTCAATCAGAAACAAGATATTTGGGAATGCGGGCATAGCTCTGGAGTCGTACAACATGCGTCTAAGCCCACCACTTCCAAAATCGCACACTATGGCGATAAGAGGGATGTTTCGACGTTAGAACACCAGATGTCAGCGCTGGTTCAAGGTGACAAAACTGTTTCCGAGGTTTTACAAGGATCTGTACACACACCTCTCCCTTATCTTAAACAAGATTGGAGGTTTAGATACGAGCAGCGATGATGATGTTACTGAACGGAGACATACCATGATTTCTAGAGCCTGTTGACTTATCTCAAGCTCTACATATTTCCTTAAAGTTAGAAATCCAAAGAAAGAAATTACCTCCGACACAAAAACTCCATTTTATCCTAAGATGGCTTACAATTAAACCAACAGGGATGGCAACCTAGATATCAGCCCTTCACATATAAATACCGAAAGTAAACCTATCCATGAAGACTATTCAGAGCCAACCGATGTCTATTTTTAACTTAATGAGCTCTTTGTTACCTTATTTCGAAGTAAGAACGGAGAGCAGAAACATTCTTAATATCCTTGTAGACACGGTATCTAGCAAGAAATATTTACAACCACATCTAGAAAAGAAAAAAATTTAAAACCAAACACAATTTTTTGCAAAATCAGTGGTAGGAGATGTAAGGATAATAGAACTTACATTTGTGAAACTATTTACTTTAGAAGACAAAATAAATTTTTCGTAATGCCCTCTCGAAAATTGTTTGACGGCATCTTCGAAAACGATACGCTACTACATGCTGTAATCCATACCTGAGACAGTTTTATGCAAAACGCAACTGTGGCCTGCAAATAAAGCAGTATTGCCAACTAAAAGTTGTGAACCTCTAAAAGAAAACCCTTACACACTTAAAGAAAAATAAACATTAATAGAAAAAAAAGAACGACAAACCCGATATTTGTTGCCTTTGAATATCCAGACAACAGCAAATATATATATGTATGTATTGAAGAATTGTACGTGCTTCGAAAAATTAATATAGACTGGAAGTGTTTACGAAATTATTTACAACTATAATGACCTAGATTAGGAAATCAGTTTAAAAGCCTACTTTAATTGACTTTTTTAACCAACAATTTCATAACAATATACAAACATTTGATTTCAAAATGAGCTGTGATCCACTAATGTTATCTATTCACAATACAAGCAATTAACTATATTTAATATCGCTTTTCACAGAGTACTATGCATGCCTGTGAAAAAATCGAAGTGAAATAGGTTAATGTTTTATTAACGTTTAAAAGCTTGTTTCAAAACTGCCTGCTTAATTGTTAATTTTCTTTTAAAGAGTTTTAACATATTTTTGTTTTTTTACAGAAGCCATATTTGGTTTATTGCCTTTTTGCATGCTGAGCGTTTATGCTATTGGCAGTTACACAATCAGATCTCATAGATCTATACGATTCGCATATACATACATACATACATTCATAAGTGCAATATATAATACAACTTACTACAGCATAGTACGAGTATATAAAGTGCAGTTGCACTTCCATTTTGGTTTATTTATTTATTTTGCCTTCAACAGTTGTCGGGATGATTTTGCAAAAGAAATATAATAATGGTAATTGTTATTACCATGGATTTTATACAACACAATTGGCGGTTGGGCAATAGTTATTTCTGCTTTTAAAAGCTTTTCTCTTAACAATGGTGGAATGTAAAAAATGCAACAAGCAGAGAAAGAATTGCTACGCACAGTGTTTAAAATGCAACGTATAAACTGTAACATCCAGGTGCTGCATTCAAACGTTGGGAAAACGTAGGGTGTCTAGTGGATTAATGAAACGAATTTAGGCAAATAATTATTCTCTAATTTTAACATTTATTTATATGGGTTTTCTCAGACGAATCAGCTGATTATAATTGATTGATGAAATAGTTGATAAGTCCACAGAGGGGTTTCTCAAATTATAGCTCTATAATAACAAAAAGAAGTAATATAAGATTAAGGGCAAAATATTTAATCTAGATTATTTTTTTCGTGGTTATTTTAAATGATCTGTTTAATTATAAATAATTATAAGATTTTATTACAAGATACTACCTTTAAAAATGTTTTCTTTTCGAATAGGTCAAAAATGACAAATGTAGATTAATTGAATTCCCTAGTAGCATACGTATATATGTACACCAACTAGGATTTTTGTTGCATGCCACCCACAATATCACGTACTCGTTAAAACATGTTAAAAGAATTTGAAGGAATTTTGCATCATGTTGTATTATTTTTGTGTTTTATATTCCGAGCATTATATTGCCTAGAAATATTATTGCATTTTTTTTTAAATTTTTTGGCTTGTAGTACTTTCCATGTCATTTTGTTACATTTGCAGCGCTCGTTGAACATGGATACACTTTGGTTAATTACAGGGACAACGTTAACCTGAATTACTACTTTACCATATCGAATTGGCTTTTTCACACACACACGCACGCTCTTGGATCTACATATTCACATACAAGAACATTTTTTCACTCTATCGTCTATACATGCGTACATACATCGTACATCCGTCCAACCATCCATTCCTTTTGCAAACGAAACAGAGTGAATTTTCTTTCATATGAGTATCTTGCATGAATGGAATGTATGTATGGATGTGTGAAGGAGTTAAACTGAATGATGTGTAGTCATTTGCGTCGCACAGAAACGCGCTCACCATCATGCATATACCACAATGTGTTTTGAAGTGCTTGTACACACAAATTAAAGTCCTGTATTACAAATTACTTTTTATGACAAGCTTGTGATGCACATTCTCAGCACGTAGATTGTAAATCAAGTTAAAAAAACAGCCATAAAAACAAAGTTTTTTGCACATTTCCTCAACTTAAAAGCAACGAATACGAGCTTATTACAAAGTGTCCTTTCATTAAGAAAGTTCTTATTACTGGATCTTCAGAGGAATATATGTATATGCTTATGAAAATGTCATTAACGACTTAACACTTAGAAGTTTTTGTTGGCTGCTGAAAAGTTAATGCAAAAATTGCGCTCATATCATAATTTGAGACCTGCGTATATTATTAATATGCGATTGTTTTCTTGTTTTGAAGAACTAGCTGCACAATTTAAATGTCAGAGATCAATTTATATTGATGTGGAGAATTTAATACCATGAAGTATAGAATACCATAAAGTAGTAATTTTCCTATTAACATAAAAATTAAGGAGAACAGGAACGCAGACACATTATTGTCCACATAAAAAAAATTATGGTATTTTTATTTTATACGCTTTTGTCGGACTGTAAAGGAATTTCGAGATTTTAAATAATATTTTTTCTGACATTTAAGTCCTGCCGCTTTTTTTATTTATTTTTGCGTAGTCACATAATTGTTTTTTGAAAATTATAGAAAAAAAAAAGATTTTCACACTTACACGGCTATCGATAGCAGTGTTGCCGCTAATTTTTTAAAATACTTTTGCACATTAAGCAATACGGTTTTTTCCCAACCAATGAAAAATCTCACGCACTTTAGTAATTAAAGTGTAAGAAACACCAAAATATGTAGAAATCTCTTATATGTTTATTTGTATATTATCATTTTAACAGATAAAAAGGAATAAAAGTAAGAATTGTACTCACTTTCTATTAAACTCGAACATGATTTTTTTTGAACAACGTAAGTCTTTCAACATGAAATGGTAATACATTTTTTAATGACCTTCGCTTCGGGAAATACAACTTTTTAATTATTTGAATAAAAAGATAAAAGAAAAAACACAAGACAATATAAATCAATATAATTTATTCTACAAATGCAAAAAGCTTATACGCCAAAATTCAATCATTTAATTTAAAAATGTTTAATGTTATGATAAATGAAAATAAAGGTACATATTTAATACAATTGCTAAACTTGTTTATTTTAATGTTAATGTTATTAATTTAATTTAGACGCAAGAAATTACATTGTACAAAAGATTAACAAAATAAGGAAATTATGGCCAACCGTCTTAGTGTTCCTACTATGGCATATGGTGTTTCTGCCTGAGCTCCAAAGGAAAGGTTTGGGTGTCGACGCAGTTAAACATTCAGCGATTCAACAATGAGTACAAATAACTTTTCCTCTTTTTTTATACACGTCAACACAAACAAAATTTTAAATTTATTTATAGTTGAATTATGCAAATATTGCAATTTTTTTTGAATTATTTTTATTTACGTCAATTCGGTAATAGCTGCAAAATCAGCGTCTGCATTTAATGCCAAGTCAATATTAAAATTAATAAGAAATTAAGTAACGCCACTTTTTTTTTAATATTGATATGAAACAATGTCTCTACATATTGTTCTAAATTTCTTTTAGTGTTAGCCTGAATTTTCGTTCTTGTCCTACTTAACTTTTAGTCGGAGCAATGAAACTGAAGCATGTACCGAAATATGTACATATGTATTTAAAAGCACCCAATAAGTCTTTGTTGAAAACGACTTTGAGTGTACTAGTATTTTTGCTGCTGCTGTAGAGCAGCGTATGAAGGGCCCAGCCTGAAACCAAAGGAAAGCGCCGGTGTAAAATGTCGTTAGTCTTTGAGCATGCAACTAATAAAGTGAGAGTTGTTGTGGATGGTAGAGGAGTGCGTATCATAAAGCATTTTATTTGTATGCCACTGGCAGGTAAATTATTAAAAGCTGTATGCTTTATATTATAACAGCTCAAGTTATTTTTGTAAAGTACCATTATAAGCCGAGAAACTGACAGCAGCTGCAACCCGACTAAACAACACATGCAAACTATAACATGTCACGATTAGAAGTTAGTTTGTCTTGTGTGTGTTTTTTGATACATATGTATGTACAATGTACATACATACATACATTATGGACATTTTTCAGGATTTTTTTAATTACCTAGAATTAAGTTGATATGTTTTTTTAACTACATATTACGCAAATTACTTTTGCTTTTGCGGAGGAATCCTAAAATAGGTAAGACCGCATCCCGCTGCAATATCAACAATGCTTGCGCTAGATAGTAGTTTTTCTATTGTTTTGACACTGCCGTAACGCACTCAAGATTTGAAAAAGTAGTAGTCAGAAATAGGAATGTCCACAATTGTCGGATACATTTTTTAATTATAATTTATTTAATTATAATTTTGGATACAGGCTGCTTTTGAAAAAAGAAAAATTGCCTTTCCATAAGTCACTAAGAACGAAGCTTCACGATGAGCGAAAAACGGTAGGCACCGGAAGCGCAAACAATTTTTGTTACTAATGAAACTGCTTTAGCTTTGAACTCATTTCAGTAAAATCAACTATAAGCTATTAATGAAAAAAATTTCTTACCTGTTAGTTTTTTTAACAGTTCTCAGTTCTCATATGTAGTACATTGTATCAGCATTAGGTTATGGGGAAGAGGAAAACGGAATAATGTCTCACTATTTTTACTTTGTAAATTTATATTGCTTGTTTGTAACAGGTAACGTTTTTCTTTTTCCTCACCGTTGTATGAATATCTTTTTAGTGTTTTATTCTTTCAATTTATGTATACAAGTATTATTTTATCTTTGTTCTGAACTTTCGACCATGAAAACTGTGCTCTCCATTAAAAAAAAATTTGAATTCTTTATATTGCAAAATATAAAACCAAATTTTATCCTCTAGCTGAACAAACATTAAGCAGCAAGTTATTCAATATAGGTAACTCTATCCACACAGGAAGTCCAAATTTTACTCCACAGAATTGGTATCTAGTGCGTATGGTACCGTGTTCAAATAGAGAGATTGCATCTCCATTCGCAAACACACTGCACCAAAAAGCAGTCCTAATTAATTTCTTGTAATTATGTACATACACATCTTCCTCACCACATAAATACAAAAAGAATAATATATTTGGTAAAGTCCAATTGAAACTTGAATGGTCTGGTAAGCCAGCTAAGAAATCTGCTGGAAACTAAAACACACATATGGTTGTATATGTATTCGAAATTCATTATATTTTTCATCAGTTCGATTAATCTCTATGACGAGACACCACATCCTTTCAACAACCAGTTGCATCTGTGTAAGGACATATATTTTTATAATAAATGAAATAAAAAGTCAGTTGTAAAGCTTCTCTCGGCTGAAGAACAGCTCTCGAGTCATCGTAATTATTGTTTAAGTTCGGTCGGGCTTGTTTTTGTTGTTTGTAAATTTACTTTAAAAATTATAAAATAAATAAATAATAGAAATAACGAGTAAACAAACCTTGACTTTAAAAAACTGCTGCTTATGAAATAATTATTATATACCCAAAACATTGTCACATCCGCAACAGAAATTGTTTTGCCAAATTAGTTCCCGCTGAAGTGTTCCATGTGTATAGCCTTAAGCTTAAGGTCGATAAATTATTTTATTTGGGTTTATTTTCAAAACTATTTTAGAAACTTATGTATTCTTATTACAGCAGAATTGCATTTTACAGTAACATTGGGAGTGCCAACGGAATGTATTGAAGCAGCTACCAATGCAACAACCAAATTCAGCACAACAAATTTGTATACTGAGCTTGTATATGTTGTAGAATTGAACTATCAGCTATTTAATTCGCACCACCAAAAATTTGGCTTTGATTTTACTTGTACCATCTTTCTGTACTCTTTTTTAAATACGGAGAAATTTCCACAACATTTTGATTCTAGAATGTCGTTATACTTTATATTACCGTGACAACACACCTTTTCACAATCCGCCTGAGGGAAACAGGCAGCCAACGATGGATATTCATAGTACCTGGCAGAAGCCTTCATCCGTATACACATCGTACTCAGTATACTAATTTTTAGCGAGAAGGGACGTAGCGATACGTGTGAGGCCAGCGGACAGTTATTCATGAATTTACATATGTAAATAAGTATATAAGGATACATAAACATTTATAGGAACAGGTTGTTTTAGTTTTTTTTTTTGTATAACGGACTGAAAATGAAATTAAACCTGCGTATGTAAGTATGTATGTATGTACATTAGTGTGGTTTTTAGATGTATGGAATAAAACTTTTTTTTAAGTTCTAGACCGTTGCTCCTCCTAGAAATGAATAATTTTACGTAAAAGAGTGACTCCTGTTAGTAAAAAAGACACCAATATAATTTTTTTTAAGTAATTAATTAGTAAAATGAACAGAAATATAACTTTTTTCATAATTGTATTATTTAATATACAAGTTGTTTTACAAACAACACAATAATTTTACCGTACATTTTTTGGGAGAACAAAATTTACAAGATTACGATTTAGTGTTATCCAAAAATGAAGAAGAAAAACAATTGATAGTGCAAATTATAGCGGATTACAGGGAACTACAATGTCAACAAATGTTTTCTTTTAAGAAATAATCAATAACAAAAAAATAAATTGTAATATGAATGTATGTACATATATGTATATGTATATACAATAAGTATATAACCAAAGCAAAAGAACTTTTATTTGTGGTTTCAACGAAATTTAAAAATCGACAGCGTTAATGCCCATTAGAAGCTCACTTACATACAAGTTATATATTACCTAACAGTTTCTTTATTTTTATTACAATTGGATTAATCTCAATTATGAATTCCCAATTTTAATGTTTTCTCTATTCTCTAAAGTAAATATTGCAGCTGCATCATTATTTAATTCTTATGTATATTTTGGTGTTACTATTTTAGCTTTTAAACAACGGTTAGCTGAACATCATTATCTAATTCTTATATTTTGTTGTTACTATTTTAGTTTTTAAATAATGGTTAACTGCATCATTATTTGATTCTTATATTTTGTTGTTACTATTTTAGTTTTTAAATAACGGTTATATTTTAAGAGTTCGTTATGTCGCTTAGTTTAAGAATTAAAGAAAGAATAAAAATCAGTCTTTGAATGACGATCAACGTGTTAAGTTGGAGTCTTTGAATGATGCTCAACGTGTTAAGTTGGAGTCTTTCAAAGATGATCAACGTGTTAAGTTGGAATCTTTGAAAGATGATCAACGTGTTAAGTTGGAATCTTTGAAAGATGATCAACGTGTTAAGGTGGAGTCTTTCAAAGATGATCAACGTGTTAAGTTGGAATCTTTGAAAGATGATCAACGTGTTAAGTTGAAGTCTTAAAAATAAAGTGCTCATTTTATTTAATGTTTGTGCAAAGATAAAATGTTTGGTACATCAAACATTTTATTTGTGCATTCAATGAAGAAAATATAACTTACATGCATAAGTTTTACCCAACAACGTCATTATGCATAAGTATCCTGTAATAATATAGATTCTTTTTGGATTGTTTATGAATAAGTTTCTTACGAATATTAAATAAAGGGTGAATAAATTGTATGGGCCGATGTTGAATGTGAACCACACCTAAACGCCAAGTTTTTTTCCGAATTTTATTTGACATTTCTCTATTTCAGACTTACTCAATTTGAACTATGGAGAGATACACAATCCAACAACGTGTTAAAGTTATCCAGACTTATCATGAAAATGGGAGTTCAAATCAAAATGCATATCGTGCACTTCGTAATTTTTTTGGTCAATTTCATCGTCCAAATGTGCGTACAATCGCAAAAATCGTGGAAAAATTCGAGCAAACCGGGTCTGTAGAAGATGTGAGAACACCAGTGCATGCTCGTACAGCTCGTACTGCAGAAAATATTGCTACTGTTCGCGATAGTGTGGCTGAAGAGCCGTCCACCTCAACTCGTCGTCGTTCCCAACAATTGCACCTCTCACGCTCGTCGTTGATGAACATTATGCATAAAGACTTGCATTTACACGCTTACAAGGTGCAATTGGCTCAAGAACTAAAGACTCTTGACCATTCCAAACGTCGTGAATGGGCAGAATGGTGGCAAGAAATGGCAACAGTGGATGATCAATTTTCGAAGAAAATCATCTTCAGTGATGAGGCACATTTTCACCTCAGTGGATTCGTCAATAAACAGAATTGCCGCATTTGGGCGAATGAGAATCCAAGAGTGATTGTCGAAAAACCAATGCAGCCACAAAGAGTGACTGTTTGGTGCGGTTTATGGGCTGGCGGCATCATCGGGCCGTATTCCAAAATGAGGCCGGTCAGGCAGTTACTGTGAATGGTGTTCGCTATCGTGAGATGATAACGAACTTTTTATGGCCCGAATTGGAAGATATGGATGTGGACGATATGTGGTTTCAGCAGGACGGTGCCACTTGCCACACAGCTAACGAAACAATGGCTCTTTTGCGCAACAAATTCAATGGCCGTGTTATCTCACGTAATGGCGATGTCAATTGGCCGCCAAGATCATGTAATTTGACACCGTTGGACTTTTTTCTTTGGGGTTATTTGAAAGAAAAGGTGTACGTCGATAAGCCAGCAACAATTCAAGACCTAAAGGATCAGATAATTCGGCACATTAACGGCATAGAACCTCCACGCTTCAGCGTCATCGAAAATTTGGACCATCGGATGGAGGTGTGCCGCCGAGGTCGCGGCGCCCATTTGGCCGATATTTTGTTCCATACATAATTGAGTAATACCAATACATCATAATAAAATAAAATTACAATAATTTCCTAAATAGTTTGTGTTTTATTCAAAATCAACATCGGCCCTTGAAATTTAACCACCCTTTAGTTAAAAAGCTAAGACAATTTCTATCTATTAGAGGCAAGCCAAACAAAATAATTACGGATAATGAATTTAATTCAACAAATGTTAAGGAATTTTTAAGACAGGAAGGAATTGAGGTACATTTTACTAAGCCTAACAACCATACAGGAAATGCGGATATAGAAAGATTGCATAACACAATATCAGAAAATTTTAGAGCATTAGAATCTGAAAATTCATCCCTTTCAACTCAAGAACGAATATTTAAGTGCGTAGAATGGCACAACAAATCCACTCACTCTGTAATTAAAGAAAAACCATTAGATATCGTAGAAGGTAGAGTTGACAAAAGTAAAATAGAACAAAAAATTAAAGAAGCAAAACAACGTATTATAAATAAGAGGAACAAAAAAGGGAGGATTATGAAAAAACAGATGATGAGGGCTATGTGAAAAATTATAAAACATTAAGACTCAAATATGAGCCTAGATACCGTAAATTAAAACTAGAAAACATACATCCTTCAAATATTAAACGAAAAAATAAATTTTTAGGACAATTGGACATTACTCGCTATACTGATGATGCTAATACCAATGACAATAGCATCCCTGATAATCCAGCCAATCAATAATTCCGATGGATACGCCGAAATTAAATTAGATGACGTAAAAATAATCTTAGAGTATAATAAAATCATTCATATAATTGACTTTCAACAAATAACAGAGGTAATCAACAATTCAGAAAGGGAGATAAGCCAATTTCAATCTATAAAGAACAAAATACTTCTCGAGCACGAATTAGAAAAACTCAAAGTAAAGGCACAAACCTTACACCATAACAGACGTAAAAGAGGTTTATTTAACGCAATAGGCTCAGGCTTAAAGTGGATAGCAGGAACAATGAGCGACGATGACCGAATAGATATTGAAGATCATTTAAAAATTATAGATGAAAATAATCACAAAACAATAGACAATCTTAATAAAAACATATACGTAAATAACCATTTCAATCAGACATTAAACAAAATCAAGGCAACAATAGATACGGACAGGAAAAGTATCTCAAACCAGTTCAACGTGATAAAGAAAAATGATGATAAAATAATTAATGAGATATACTATTTAGATACTTTGCTAAAATTAAAAATTCTATCGGATAGTCTAGAACACATTCAGAACAACATAGTATCCGCAAAATTCAATATTATGACTAGCAACATTCTAACGGACAAAGAAATTAACGATTTTAAGATTGATTTTTACGAACTTCAGTATATGCAACTAGAAGCCGCAAAATACAAAGACGACCACATAATTTTTGTAATAAAATTCCCAAAAGACAGTTACAGTTAAAAGATCCCTTACCACACCCATCACCGACACAAACTCCACACAGTTAAACTTTAAACCACAAGAAGTTCTACACTACAACAGACAAGTTTACGAATATAGACAAAACCCTAATTTTAGAGAAATGAAAATATCTAATTTGTGTATATACAAAAATAATTGTAAGAAAATAAGAGAATATAAAAAAGAAATAACAGAAATAGAATCTGGCTTAATACTCCTAAAGAATTCAAATGGGAGTTTTGTCTCTAGTAATTGTGATGAAAGGAATCTTTCAGTAAGTAAAAACTATTTATTCACATTTCATGATTGTAAAATAATAATAGATAATGAAACTTTTGTAAACTCAGAAAAAGCATACAGAGATAATTTTGTTATACCCTCAAAAAATCAAATTGAATTTAATATCATAGAACCCACATTTGATGAAATAGTTCTAAGTGAAATAGAAAATGTAAAACAAATTAAAGAATTAAAATATCATAAAAAATATAGTGGTACATCAATCATAACAATATTTATATTAATCATTTTATTGACAACAGTCAGTGTGCACATAGTAAAAATACAAAGAAAACTTAAACCAAAAATTCAGGAGAATTCTTACAACAAGGGGGAAGGAGTTACGTCAGAGACAGCTCGGACTTCACCCAAAATAAATGTTGACTGGCGGAAATAATAAGAGGTCAATTGCCACCTAAAATTGTGCAATTGACACACTTATACAAATTCAGCATTTTTTTATTAATTATTAGCAAAAACCACTGAACCTTTTGCTAATAATTGTGCAATTGACACACTTATACAAATTCAGCATTTTTTTTTTAATAATTATTAACAAAAGCCACTGAACCTTTTGTTAATAACATGATTATAAAAGGTAATTCAATACCTTATTAGTTTTAAGCAATTTTACGAAGACAAAATGTAGACTAAGCATTTAATTTTAAGAATCAATTTTATATTAAAACATTTTTGTAAAATATGATTCCGTTCGAAAATAGAATTCAATAAAGGAAGTAAAAAAAGAGCAAAACAAAAGTTTTGGTTTTTTTTTTAACAGTGCGATTTACTGTATTTAACTCATGCGCCCAACCAGGTAATCTCCGGCTGCCTTAAATAGTTCCGCGGACAGTCCATCCGCTCCTGCAGCTTTTTTTGATTTCAATCTCGATATTGCTATCTTGACTTCATTCAGGTCGGGGGACGGAATTCTCTACCATCATCGTCCGTTATCTGGAGTGGAATATTCTGCCTGGCGATGGAATCGGTGTTTTGCTGGCCGTGTAACTGTCTGCAGAAGTGATCGTTCCAGCTTCTCAGCATCGATTGCGACTCTACTGCGATTTGACCCTCTCCGTCACGACAGGCTTATGCCCGAAGCTTATTTCCATTGGATAGTTGTTTTACCCGTTGGTAAAACTTTCGGATATTTATCCTGCCGTAACACCGCTCCAGTTCCTCGATCGCACGCTTCTCATACTCTTTCTTCTTCCTTTTGAGAAGCCGGTATTCTTCCCTTGTCTTACGTTTGTAGAGCTCACGAGCTGCTCTCGTCCTTCTCTCCAACGTCGCCTTATACGCTGCTAGTTTCGCTGAATGTGCCTGCCTGCGCTTGTCGTCAAACCATGGGTTTTTTCCGGGTGGCAATTTAAAACCCAAAACATCAGAGGCAGCATCTCTGATGGTGTTTTGGCAACAGTTCCCTTTCTCGTCGATTGTTTTGCCTGGCAGGGTCGGACTCTCTGAGAGCTTAAGGGAGACTATATCAGTAAATTTCCCAGTGGTCGATTGCGATTGTAGCTTTGCGACGTCAAACTGTTGTGGTCGTGCTCTACTACGTTGTCCTACTGATATCCGTGATCTTACCTTGGCTACAACAAGGAAGTGATCGGAGTCAATGTTGGCTCCTCGGAATCTTCGGACATCAAGACTACTGGAGGAGTGTCTGCCGTCGATCGCAATGTGATCAATTTGGTTGACGGTTGATTGATCAGGGGACCGCCAGGTCCCTTTGTGAATGTTGGGGTGAGGGAATCGTGTGCTTGCTACAGCAGCCTGAGTCCGTTATCGGATGAGTTGTCATGCAGGCTATGTTTCCCGATGACTCTTGCGAAGATGTCTTCCTTGCCCAGCTTTGCGTTTAAATCTCTTAGGACGAACTTGGTGTCGTAGCTGGGGCATTGATCGTATGTTCTTTCTATGAGATTATAAAAGTCGTCTTTGCTGTCATCATATTTATGCTCCGTAGGTGCGTGGGCGCAGATTAGGCTAATGTTGCCGAGTCTAGCCTTGATGCGGATTATAATGAGGCGTTCACTCACGTATTTAAAGCTTAAGACTTTTTGCCTAAGTCTGCCTCGAACAACAAACCCAAATTCAAACAAGCGCTGTTGTCGCTCTTTGTAGAAATCACCGTAATGGATGTCGAAATTTCTCACTTTCTTTTTGCCCGGCCCATCCCATTGCACTTCCTGGATGGCGGTGATGTCAGCCTTATAGTCTTCCAGGGCCTCCGCAACTTCATGGCTGCACGTGGTCTATTCAGGGACCTGACATTCCACGTGCAGAACCGAAAATCGTTATCCTTATTTCGTTGTCCATGGTCTTCAGCAATAGGGTCATCCATATTTATATTTACTTATTTTGGTTGTATCGAAACTAATGTGTTTTTACACGTTAGGAAAGTTACTCCCACGCACAACCCCCAAAACCTGGAGGACCGGGTCCTGGCTTAGACCCCTGGACGGAGGGGATTCGCTGCACACTTTGGTTCACCTCTAAGCGGGTGATGTAGGGGCTATCCAGGGGCGCCACGATGAGGCAGTATGTCAGCTTGACAAGTCCATTTTCAGGGATCGCTGCTGGCTTCTCGCCAGGTTGAGAGCAATCAACAACTTTGCCCTGAGTGCACTGGCCCATCCAGTTATTAATCGATGTATAATGTTTGATATTTTTTAATTTCATGACATCTTAAATTTCTATTATGTCTATAATTTTTTTCTGTAGAATTTTTGTCAGTATTATTCTGTACTGCTCCAGCCCACTTTTTTTTAAAGTATTCATTACTATCAGATAATATCGACAGCAATCTTACTTGAGGCCCAATTTCCCATTTCAAAGAAATTTTCTTACCGCAAATCATCGAGACTTTTCATAATAACCCGTTTTCTTTTAATTTTTTTTTTTTGCTTATTTGTGTAATCTGTATATCTTTAATATGTGAATAAGGTTTTAGGTTAATATTATCTTCCCTTACTGCAACATTGTGTTTAGCTATATTAATTTATTGGTATCAATTTTTACAACTTGAACATCCTATTCTATTTTCCTATACCTATTTCTTATTTTTCTTACAAATCATTAATACCAAATATGATTCCGAGCTCTGCAACAAGTATACGAATTTGTTTTGTCTAATATAAAAATATTTTAATTCCTAATTTATTTTAGGCCATTTGACATTGCATTTTGCGTCATAGCAATGTTTATATATTTCAATTATACGAAATCTTTCTTCGATATTCTTTCTTGTTTGAAGAAATTATTTGATCGTTAACAGCTTTCTGAATAACTTGAACATCTTCACCAATGTCTATGGCAATTGCTTCTCTTAATACTTTTACATCACAATTAAACTCTGATTCATATACTCCCACTCGCTTAGAAATATTATGAATAATTCTATTTATTTTAAAATGATGCCCATATATCATTAGCTTCGAATTATTTGGGCCATTCTTAAAAAACATGACCAATTGGTGTCCCCAGACTTTACTATTTTATATTTTGTTTTTCCAAAAAGAAAATAGAAAAATATCTGCATTTTTATAAATTATTATCGATTCTACGTAACAAATATTTTATTAAAAAAAAAATAATTAATTATCTGAAAATAACTTAAAAAATATTTTTAATGTCAAAGGTTTAGCAAAAACCTGTGTCCCGAGCCAATTTATAAAAATTTAATAGTTATTTTCAGTTAAAATAAAATTGAAAAAAAAAATATTTACAATTTTTGTTATTCAGTTTGTATATATTAATACCATATATAGAAAAGAATGATGAAAAATAATTTTTTTGTATAATTTTTTTGAAGAAAATTCTTGTCCCCAGGTTTTGGTCCCCTCTGTTACGTCCACTCATTTTATTGAAAAATTTTTGTTTAACGTTATGACGCGTATATTTCTCTTATACTTCTCCATCATAACTTAGCTAAAATCAACAAAATGTGTTTTGAACTATTCAGTCTTGTTTAGTAATTATGTTGAGTAAGCAACATAATTGTAGGCCGGGTACGTACCCTTATTCAGTGTCAACTCTGTTACTGTTGAAAAACGGTGAGTAAAGTGATTTTTATTTATTTTATAGTTTTTTTATAAATATTTTATGTACACTAATTAAGTGGACAAATAAATTCTACAAAATTCTAATAAAAAGCTAAAATATCGTATTTTTGAGTTAATTTGTCCCCTCTGTTACCGGTCCACTTTGTGACTTATTAAAAAGTAACAGAAGGGACTCAAAAGTAACAGAGTGTACAATTATGTTTAAATTTGCTATTTGTTGTTCAGAAAATGGGCAAGAATAAACCATTATCTGCAGCGGAAAAACAACGCCGATATAGGGAAAAAAGGAAGCTTAATAAGGAGAAAGTTGAAGAAAATAAGAAGAAAGATTTGGAAAGGTATCATAATAAAAAAAGGCTTATAAGTGATATGAAAATTAGAGAGGCTAGGTTAGCAAGAAGAAAATGGCGCACAAATAAAAAAAATCTATCGTGAACGTGTAAAAAAATTGAAAGCCGTCACCGATATTACACCACCATCGTCGCCTTCTACAGAGCAGGTTCGAAATGTCGTCTGTGGCCTTAAAAAAATGCGTATGGAAAAAGCAAAAGTACATAGGAAGAATATCAAATTGCAAGTCGAAGTTAATAAGTTAAACAAAAGAGTTGAGAAATTGAAGAAGCAGAGACAGCGATCCAAAAAAGTTAATATTATCAGTTCAGCGTTAAGCCCACTTTCAAAAACCAACGAGTTAATAAACACATGTTTGCCAAATGTACGATGTGCTGGAGTTGAAACTGTTAAAAAAAATTTACTGAAATACGCCACACTAACTGAAGGGTTAAAAAATAGGTATGCGGAATTGCGAACAAAGAGCCAAAAAGAAGGATTTAAATCAATTTTGAGCAATAAACTTATTCGGAAATACAAGCTAAAAATGCAATTTCATCGCGATGTGTTCAATTTGACAAGAGTACGTAAGAGTTTTTCAAAAACAAAACCAAACGCCGATATCTTAAGTCTGCAACGTTTTTACGAAAGAGATGATATAAGTCGTGCTACTGCTGGCAAGAAAGAAACTAGAACTAAATTAAAACAGAAATCTGAAGGAGGTCGGTATTCTTATTCATATTTTGCTGCTCATCGTCCATTTTATGTGGTTTCACCAACAGTTGCATCAAGAGATACATGTGCATGCAAACTCCATACAAACTTTGAATTCAAATTGTCCGCTTTGAAACAAATTAATGCAACTCATGTCAGCAATTTAAATGAATTATTAATGTCTGTAGTTTGCGATATGAAGAGAAGAGTTCTCAATTACAAGTTTTTAAAAAACATATATTTAATATTCGCACTCAACATAAAGCATATCGGAGCTGTATCGATCAATTAAAAACCAATGAGGCTGTATTACACGTCGACTTCAGTGAGAACTATAGTTGTGAAATGGGTCAGGAAATCCAAAGCCATCATTTTGGATCTTCGCGTAACCAAATCACACTACATACAGGAGTATTATATTTCTCAGGTAAGGTGAACTTAACCCATTCTTTTTGTACACCTATCAACCGTATATTATATTTTTCAGGTGAAAATAATCCTTTTTCTTTTTGTACTATATCGGCCTGTAACGAACACAGCCCCAGCGCAATATGGGCTCATTTGCAGCCAATATTTGATTTGATAAGAAATTCAAAAAAGGATGTTAACACAATTCATATTTTCTCAGACGGGCCCTGCACTCAGTATAGACAAAAACTAAATTTTTACCTTTTCGGAACAAAACTTTTTGCAAATGGATTTCAGCTAGCAACGTGGAATTTTTTTTGAAGCAGCTCATGGTAAAGGAGCAGCCGATGGGATTGGTGGAGTGCTAAAAAGAGTTGCTGATAGAATGGTCGCACACGGAGCAGACATCATGAACAGCCAGCAGTTTTTTTTTTTTTTTTTGAAAAGGTACAAAAAGAAACAACAATAAAATTATTTCTAATTGATAAAGCGGCAATTGATTGCATCAGAAAGACACTTCCGTCCAATATACCATTACTAAAAGGTACCATGCGTCTCCACCAACTTATGACTAAAATTCAGGGTACTGTTTTATATCGTGATGTTAGTTGCTTTTGTAGTAACATTCCAAGAAGATTTTGTAGCTGTTTTGAAAGCAAAGTATATAAAACTAATTTAATCAGATTAGAAGAAGAAAAAACTACTAAAAAAAAATTAATTTATAAAGAAGTCTATACTCCGTCGTCGTCAGAAGATGAAAGTGAAAAATAAAATACGGATATTGAAAATAAGAATGGAATTATGAATGGGACATTTTTACTAATTCAAGTTTTAGGAAAAAGTATAACTTATAGATACGTTTGTATAGCACAAACGTGTGTTGATGAAGATGGTTATATCAAGGTTTCTACGTTCGAATGACAGCAGAAGTGCAAACTTTAGGATTGAAGAAAATGACATTTCGTATATACAAAAAGAAGCAGTAATTAAAATCCTGACAAATGCGAACATAAAATTAAAAGGTGGTCGAATTTACTACAATTTCAAACATCCAATAGATATATTAGAAGCACAAAATTAATAATCTACTTTGTAAAAAAAGTGATGGTAATAGCGGATACTTAAATAGTACAGTGCCTCAGTAACAGTGTCTCCTCCGTTACGTTACGTCTCCTCTGTTACGTTAAGTCTTCTCTGTTACCATCTACTTTTCTTTAATTAAGAAATAAGGCTAAGTCATTAGATTTATTATATGAGTGTAATTTAATAAGGTACACTGGCCTAAAGTCATTAAAAATAATTAACCAGTATTAAACTATTTAATATTTTATTTATCATTAACTTAGTTCACCAAAATGAAATTTGAATTAATATGGGTGACATTATGTGTTATTTTTTGTTATTTTTATATTACTTTTTAACTTTTTTATAAAATAAATTAAAATGAATTATCTTTCCTGGGGAAAAACAATAAAAAGAATTTAATTTTCAATTGTTGATGTTTTTTTATTTGGTATTTAATTTAGGTAACAGAGTGGACCAAAGTTCATTGGTCTCTTCATGTTTTTATCTGTAAAAACTCCAAAAATAAAAAAAAATTACTGCTGGTTATGGATTCCTATTGTTGATACCATCCGTAACCACATGAGGCCAATTATAAACATATTTGGCCAACTTAATTTTTAAAAATTATAAAATTCAGAATGGTCATGTTTTTTAAGAACGACCCATTTACCTTAATTGAACTTTCTTCAAACTTATTGATAAAACTCTCAGTTCTTCGATGATAGAAATTTTTTCGTTTTTGTGGTTGCTATGACCAGCACACTCTCACTCAAGAAGTAGACGCAAACTATTTACCAATTTATTTGCATCATTCCAATATATATAAATAGGATTTTGATTGTCCATAGATTTTAAATACAACCCCATTTGGGGTTGTAAAAACTCTATACTTTTAAAATGTGAATTACTAATTATTGTACGATTCATAATTTTAACCCTTTTTTTCCTTATGTAACTTTATTTCACTTTTGCGCTTTGGAAATATACGTATGAATGTGTAGTCATTGAACATTTTTTATTGTTTAGAACCATTTAGAGGGCTATTTACTTTTCGTAAAAAATTTTGTTCATTTTGATTCATTGCTTCTCTTGATAAAACTTTTTCGTTTCCGTTCTTTTTTTAATGTTGCACTCTTAGGGCCAGTTTTTAGCTTACAAATTAAACGGTGTTTAAACTTCTATCGAACTTATTCTTATAGATCATATTTAAATACAACTTAAATCACTGACCACGTCCATTTAAATACAACTTAAGTTGTTTATACTACTATATGATTTTGACTTTTTTGCGGATTGAAGTTTTTTCATAATTTGATTAAAAAAAAACCAGCAGCATAATCGAGTGCAAAAAGACTGCCCGAGTTGGTGCAGAACAAAAGGTGAATGTGTATTAAGGTCAATGTAGATTTCGCCATCTGCGCCATTTATGTTTTCAGCATCCATTAAATAATCCTCACCATTTTCGGTGACAAATTTACTCTCTGGAAATGATTCGGTTGATAAAGCTAAGATTAGCTGAATCCAATTAATTTAGCTCAACGTTTTTTCAATTTATTTTTGGAATATATTCCAAAAATATTCCATTCATGGTTAATTTGATTAAATTATAATCTGCATACGGGTAACTGATTTTAAACTGTTTTATATCTGAAGAAAATAATCCTATGGGGTTAAATCACACGATCTTGGTGGCCAATGAATTCGACCATTACGTGAAATTATTTTTTTATCAAAAGTTTCTTTGAGTAAATCAATCGTAGCGCCCGCTGTGTGGCATGTGGCCCCGTCCCGTTGGAACCACATATCATCAAGGTTAATGCCACGCAATTGAAGTACGAAAAATTTTCGAATCATGTTCCTATACCGTTCACCACAACAGTAACATTCTGACCATCATCGTTTTTGAAGACTATGGGCCAATGACTCCGCCAGATTATAAAGCGCACCAAACAATAATTTTCTCTTGATGTAATGGTGTTTCAACAAAAGCTTGTGGATTCTCCTCACTCCGAATGCGACAATTCTGCTTATTTACGTACCCATTCAACCATAACTGGACTTCATGGGAAAATAAAATTTTGAATGGAAATGAGTTTGATGAGTTTGACGAATAGAACAATTATTTTAATTAAAAATATCGCGTTGCTCTGGTGTAAGTCATTACATAATGAAATTCCAAAGCAAACTAAACAAAAAGCAACTATCAGCTGTTAAATGGGTGCTCAAATAAAGCAGTGATGCCAATTCAAAGTTGGGACACTCTTAAAAACCACGCTTTATATGCTTCTCATTCATTTCGCATTGTTTAAATATTATAATCATATTCGAATAAGCTGTTTTGGAATTTCTGTCCATACAAAAGTATGATCTAATTGTGTCATGTTTTCAACACACATAATTAAAAATATGATTTAGCTGGACTTATTTCTTTTTATTTTCTAAAAATGTAAACATATTTAGTCCTTTGATAGAATCAATCAACTTCTGGAGATAGCAGTACTTGGGGTGATAAGGAAATTTCGAGAAAATATATTGGAAGTCACTTGAGAGGTTAAAACATCACAGCTTCTGGAAAGAAAGTTGTTTTAGATTGCCATCATCTAAAAATAAAACACTTATTCCTCTTAAATTGCTAATTTCACAAAATTCCTTATCCACCTCTACGTTCGCTTATAATGAAACTGGTACATTGGTTTAATAATTCAGCCATAAAAACAAAGGTACTATTTTGATGAACACCATGCATAAAGCTTCAGAAATCGGTAACAAAGAACAAAGAAAAAAACAGAAATAGTTTGCTACTATAACCCCACAAAAGGTTTTTAGAGCTTTACCATTAGAAATTTAATATTCTCATAAAAAAAATCTAGGAACAGATGATACCACCGACTATTGGCGACAAAAAACAAATGTTCCAATATGATTGATATATTCGTGCTGAACACTTTTATATTGTTTTCTGAAATTGATGTTTAGTGGGACAAAATTCGCAAGAGAACAGACTACACTACATGACCCAAAAATCGAAGCTGGCTACCAAAACAACAGCTGCTAGAAAACGTGGAGCCTGCAGCTGCAAACCTAAGTGCGATAGAAAATGGATTATATGCAATAAATTAGTTAGAAAGTTACAACGAAAGCATATTTGCCCATCCTCTACTGAGCATACTTAATTTTTACACTTATGTACAATATAATGTAAGTTTTTTGATATCAATAAACAATAACGGACTAAAATGGACCTAAACCTAAGACCTGTAAGTTTTTATTTTTCAAACTTCCTTTACATAACTTACGATTAAGAGTTTTGTAAATAGATGCAATAAAATTTCAAAACACCACATTATCAAACGTTTTAAATTGACATATTGAAGCGTTCCGTGAACAAAACTAAACTTTTACCAAAATGGACCAAATGTAACAACAGGGTAAAGCAAGCGTCGTCAAGCAGATTAAGCACTAGCTGAAAAAACCCACAAAGAATAAAATCTGAAAATTGTGATTAAAAGAAATGAACCCGAACTTAGCATCAAATATGCTAAAGCAGAAAGGGAATAGAAAAAAAGTCTGAGACAAAAAGTTATTTTCACCTGCTGTTAAAAATACTTTGAGGAAGGTAGTGATATTATTACAGCTGTTAAAATTTTAAAAGATGTTACAAATTCAAACTTTGATGAAATGAATTACCATGGGAAAGACTTTTTTTATTAGCCATACTAAGGGCTTTGAACTTTACTGTAACCCAGCCTCAGAAAACTTAAAAAGTCTATCTGATATGGACTAAATGAAATACTGCAAAATACTGTCAATAAAGCTAATTCAGTTCCTAAAAATGGACGACTTTGGACGTAATTAAACGGGAACTCAATTAAGCAATTGTCGGATAATTGAATTACCGACGCAATTAAAATGAAAATCGTTTAATTGACCAATATGCGCAATAAAGCGAAACACCCATGTGTAGATATAAAATAAAACTCATTTCCTTATTTATTAAGTTAAAAAAATGTTTAGATTTATTAAAACAAAATAGAAATCGATGAACGTATCATCGTACAATGTTTAACAAGGAGCAAAAATCACGAAATTCATTATAAAAGATGATCAATACTTAAAAATATATGTATGTATGGAAATGTATATTACATAAATACATATACTTATGTTATACAAAACTTTGTATGTACTTACTCGTTAGTTTCGGTAATCCCTTCTTCGTTTGAGATGAATCTTCTTCCTGCGATTCATTTTTTCAAGTTTGGAAACAGGAAAAAGTCACTAGGAGCTAAATCTGGACTATAAGGTGGATGATCAACCAATTCGAGGTGTATTTCACATAGTTTTAGCATCGTATCTAATGCTGTGTGAACCGGTGCGTTGTCTTAAAGGAAGAGCACTTTTTTCTTCTTTAAATGTGGTCGTTTTTTCTTGATTGCATCAATCAATTGATCCAATAATGCACGATAATACTTTCCCGTGATTGTGGATCCTTTTTCAAGATAATCGATGAGCAATATTCCGCGTGCATCTCAAAATACAGTGGCCATAACCTTGCCAGCCGATTTCACTGTCTTCGCCTTCTTCCGAGCACTTCCACCAGCTTCCACCCATTGTTTCGATTAATTTTTGGTTTCAGGTGTGTAGTGGTGGACCCATGTTTCATCAACAGTTAATAATCGACGCCAAAAATCAACAGGATTACGCTTTATCATGTCCAAACACCGCTGTGAAGTGCTCTCGACACTGAGCAAACGCAGCACCCATCTTGTCGATAGCTTTTTCATATGCAAATGTTCATGCAAAATGTTGAATACACGCTCATATGATATGTTTACCATTTCAACAATCTCACGTAACTTGACTCGGCGACCATACGATTCTTGATATTTTCTTCAGTAACCACCTCTTTTGGCCTGACCTTCCTGTTGATGGTATTGTTCGGCCCCCTTTAAATTCAGCAATCCAATATTTTACCATGTTATCTCACGGAGCAGACTTACCGTAATGTTTATTGAGTTTTTCTTTTGTCTCATTTGCCGTTTTCCCTTTCAAATAATAGTGTTTAATCACTGCACGAAATTCACTATTTTCCATTTTTCAAGAAACACAAAAGTTGCTTACTTGAAGCGACTGCAACAAATGAACTAATCGATGAATTCGGGTGAAAAAAAGTTCAAAGTACATTGAGACAATTCAGTGCCTCTTTGGTTGAAGGAGGACTGATAATATCTTCGTTTTCTTCATCTTCGGGAGAATCTGAGCACGAAATATGTTCAATTTCTTTTCAATTATTTCCTGCTCTGTAAGTATTCCCCAACATTCGAATTCATTTTGATGTGCAACATCAAAGTTCCACAATATCATTTTCTAAATCGACTTGCTCAGAAGAAGAAAAAAATTCAGCCTGAAATATAACGACTGTGAAATTTATTGCCAAACAAGTGACGGAAACTTAGCTTGTTAAAACAGTTTGCAATTGTAGAAGGTTTCACAAACCACCAAGAGTTTTTTGTAATATGCAATGCATTAAAAATGCTTAAGTTCTGAACAAAATTTTCCGCTTTCAATTGCTAAGATTTGTTTCCTTATAAGGTTTTTCCGATAGTAAAATTTGAAGCTGTGTATTATGCTCTGATCTAAGGGTTATGCTATTATATTGTATTACCTGTAAATATTGCAAGTCTATGTTTGATAACTTTGCTGATGTTTTATGGAAAGATGCATTGTCAACGAACAATATTATTTTACGCCTTTGTTTTCCCATTTCAGCATCAAGGGAAAGCAAAATTTTCTGCCATAAATCTTGAGTCACCCAAGTTTTGTGTTGTGAATAATGTTCCAAAGGCAACACTTTGTTTTTAAAACATCTTGAATATTTTGATTAATAATAATAACTTTTTTGTAATCATCGGCAGCATTGCATACAAATAGTAGTGTTAAACGTTCCTTCGAGTTCTCACAGGATTAAGTAATGCTTGGAAGAACAAACCGCTTTCATCAACTTTTGTCATATTTTTTTAAAACATCATTAAAATTTATTTTTGTTTAATAAAGGGTGGTTAAATTTCAAGGGCCGATGTTGATTTTGAATAAAACACAAACTATTTAGGAAATTAGTATAATTTCATTTTATTATGATGTATTGGTATTACTCAATTATGTATGGAACAAAATATCGGCCAAATGGGCGCCGCGACCTCGGGGGCACACCTCCATCCGATGGTCCAAATTTTCGATGACGCTGAGGCATAATGGAGGTTCTATACCGTTACTGTGCCGAATTATCTGATCCTTTAGGTCTTGAATTGTTGCTGGCTTATCGACGTACACCTTTTATTTCAAATAACCCCAAAGAAAAAAGTCCAACGGTGTCAAATCACATGATCTTGGCAGCCAATTGACATCGCCATTACGTGAGATAACACGGCCATTGAATTTGTTGCGCAAAACAGCCATTGTTTCGTTAGCTGTGTGGCAAGTGGCACCGTCCTGCTGAAACCACATATCGTCCACATCCATATATTCCAATTCGGGCCATAAAAAGTTCGTTATCATCTCACGATAGCGAACACCATTCACAGTAACTGCCTGACCGGCCTCATTTTGGAAAAAATACGGCCCGATGATGCCTCCAGCCCATAAACCGCACCAAACAGTCACTCTTTGTGGGTGCATTGGTTTTTCGACAATCACTCTTAGATTCTCATTCGCCCAAATGCGGCAATTCTGTTTATTGACGAATCCACTGAGGTGAAAATGTGCCTCATCACTGAAGATGATTTTCTTCGAAAATTAATCATCCACTGTTGCCATTTCTTGCCACCATTCTGCCCATTCACGACGTTTGGAATGGTCAAGAGGCTTTAGTTCTTGAGCCAATTGCACCTTGTAAGCGTGTAAATGCAAGTCTTTATGCATAATGTTCATCAACGACGAGCGTGAGAGGTGCAATTGTTGGGAACGACGACGAGTTGAGGTGGACGGCTCTTCAGCCACACTATCGCGAACAGCAGCAATATTTTCTGCAGTACGAGCTGTACGAGCATGCACTGGTGTTCTCACATCTTCTACAGACCCGGTTTGCTTGAATTTTTCCACGATTTTTGCGATTGTACGCACATTTAGACGATGAAATTGACCAAAAAAATTACGAAGTCCACGATATGCATTTTGATTTGAACTCCCATTTTCATAATAAGTCTGGATAACTTTAACACGTTGTTGGATTGTGTATCTCTCCATGGTTCAAATTGAGTAAGTCTGAAATAGATAAATGTCAAATAAAATTCGGAAAAAAATTTGGCGTTTAGGTGTGGTTCACATTCAACATCGGCCCATACAATATAACCACCCTTTATTACATCTGTTGGCAAGAACTCCTCATATATTATTACAACAAAAAAGTAATGTTTACTCAATAAAAGAAGCTGTTTTTTTGGTTTTAAGTTGAACAAAGTCTTAATCCAAGTGCGATTACTTAAAGACGTGTTTAATGCGAGTTCGCGTAAAATTGTATTCTTAATTACTATTGTTTTACAAAAACAAATTATTACAAAGAACAAAAAAAAAATTAAATCAAAACAAGAACAAATTCATAAATTTGCAATAACAATTACGTACATTCTATGCGTGTTGATCAGTTGAACATTCTTGTTGACAACAACAAGTGGGCACTGTATGCAAGTTAATTCCGATGTATTATTTTTTGTGTTTTTAAAAACTATCTTCAGACAAGTAGTCTGAAGACGTTGTTCTCTATCCAAATATTTAATTGGAACTGAAACTTTATTAATTTAGTTTACAATAAGAAACTTAAGAATTAAAATGCAATTAAGCAAAATTATTTTATTTTGTTGTCTTTTATTTGTACATTATTATATTTATTTAAGAAATGTTAAATCAACATTTTTGCAACAACCAACATGTAAACATTAAGTAAGCAATTCTATAGAATTGACACAATTTATTTTGTTAAGTGCGTGGAACATAATTATTGTTAATTTATCAATAGCTTCCGTTCACCGGTAAACAATTCTTTGGAATTGACACAGTTTGCACTGTCAAGCGTGTGGGAAAAATTATTAAGAACTTAACGATAACTTCCGTTAACTCTTCCGCCCTTAAATTCGTTCGTCCACGAGCGCACTGTGGCGCCTTTTCCCAAATACAAAATTTGAAAATTACATTGTACAAAGAACTTCTTACTGATGCCAGTTCAAAAACGTTTTTCTTAATTAGTTGAAAATTATAGCTGGTGGAGCTGCTTAAAGTTGGCAGTTTTTTAAGAAACCCCAAAAAAGGTGATTTTGAAAAAAAATAACATTTTAAAATTGAAATGCTAGAAACCTTGACTTTAGATCATTACATGTTTGGCATCGTTTTAAAGGTACGTTTATTTTTTATTGAAATAAGCAAAAAAATGTGCATCAAATGCCCTACTTTTTCGGCAGTTGCCGCTTTTCAGGCACCCTATATTTAGGTAATTTTTACAAATAAAATGGAGCATATCTAAAAATGGTCTCGGCCAAATTTTCGGAGCATATTTGCTACGCAATGCTGTAAATAATTTAACTAAACTTTGCCACCAAAAGTTGCCGTTTTGCTTGATATAAGAGGAAAACTGTTACAATCTCATAGTGAAAACGGTAATAATTCTGTTTTCACTGCAGCACGTATTTGTTACATATTTTAATTTCTCTCGTTCATACGAGATTGACACGATGACTTTTTCCCCTGCATTTTTCTTAAATTTTCTTTTATGTTGCTTTGTGTCCCGTTCGACAATAAACTCTAGAAAATTCATGGTAAAAATCCATCGGGCGAGTCCCGTATGAATCAGGTATGCATAACTATAACAATTTGTTTATTTAAATTTAAATTCGCATTCAACGTTTCTATGACGAATATATTTTATAACCAAGAATGTTGGAAAAACTACCAAAAAAATAACCAAAATTTTCAGGTACTTACATATGTATGTATGTATGTAGTTTAATTTTTGTCTTTTATTCTACAGATGGAAAAAAGTAACCAATTTTGATTAAACTTAACCAAAACAGCAACGTTGTTCGCATTATAAAAATAGGCAGGTAGTTTTAAACTTTTTTTATACTGAGTAAAATAGAAAATGCAGTTTAGAGGCCTTGATTTATGTTTTACAAAGCAGGTAGATTAAACATTTTTTTATTTTTGGGTATAAATTAAGCCGCAATTGTGTGGCTTGATTACAAGTTAAGTTTTTACTTTGTAAAAGCAGTGATCCTTAAGTTATACAATTTGATAGAGTCAATGTGCTATAATGTCATTTCAAAATTCGGAATTGTTCGAGTTATTCAGAAACTCACATAATGAAAATGAGTTTAGAATGGCTATTGTGCAAAAATTACACAATTTATCAGGATACCACGAAGAGGATGTGAAAACCACAATTCACTTCATTTACTTGATAATTAATAAAAAAATGGCTTGCCTCAAAACGAACGACAAAAATCTTTATGGAAAAGAACTCAGACTGGCTAAATGGAGTAACAACGTTTGAAAACATAGAAGAACCGCATACATCTTCTGACAGCAAACGAGGAAGACCTGCAAAAACTATAAACAAAATCAAATCCCAATAAAATATACCTACGCAATAATAACACTGTTACAATTTTTTGTGCGTATTTTACTGAAAATCACCCTATTAAGCAGGTAGGGCCTGCATTCAATGTTTTTGTTGTTATGAAATTAGAGAACAAAATTCTTTATAAATAATAAGATCATCACTTGATAATTTCAATACAGGTGTTTGTTACTTTGTTTTGACATGTTTTGCATAAAAAATTGGAAAAACTAAATTCCATTTACAAAAATGAAATAAAACATGCATAATGGCTGTATGACTTTGGGCAAAACTGGGACACAGGGTCTTATATTCTTTTTGGACTTTTATCATTTAGTGGTGTCCGTATAGGGTTATTTTTTTCGTGTTGCACTGTGTTATATATTACATTGCATTAATATTAAAAATATTTCAAAAATGTGTATTTATAGTAAAAATAAAAAATATTATATTACTCTAACATGTTAAATTACAGTGATATTTTTTTCTGGACTTCCTTATGAGAATAGCATTTGAAGCACCAAAAGTTGTGTTTGAAATGTTTTTTAAATTTTAAAAAGATCATTACTTCAAAAGATATGAATTTTGCGACAAAAGAGGTCAAAAGTTATTACCGTGCCCAATGCCTATCAAAATGCGGGAGCACTTGTTTTGAAACTAAAGGATTTAAAATGGAAGTGATTTTTAACTATTGGATATATCTTGGTAACTTAAAAAATTATGGGTTTTGCGATGAGAAAGCCACTGTGCGTAGTACCCTGTGATCATATGGACATACAGGTTACTTATTTTTTTAGCGAAAGCGGTTATCTTTGAAATCCTTTATACATTTTTAAAACATCTTTATTATGTACTTTAAAGTTTATTATGTTTGTTATGAAACAGTCAAAAGGCGACACTGTGCACAGTGCCGCGGCTAACCTATGACGGTGAAAATCATGGATATTGAAGCTTGAGGAGTCTTCTTTCAAATGCTTTTTAAAATTTTTAAATATCTTTATTACTTTAAAACTTATGATTTTTGCAACGAAAAAAGTCAAAAGGCCCCACTGTGGAGCGCTCTAAAAGTGGGCTAGATTATGTAATCTTGCTGTTGATGTTGGAATTGAATTAGTATCCTTTGGAGCTAGTATTCCTGTTCCGGGATTTACGACTACTGTGGTCATTAATTTTTTATTTTTTGCTTTCTTCATAGCCAAAAGTGTTAAACTAAGTGTGAAAAGAAAAGCAATAGAGATAGTAGCATTGGATACCCATGTTTCTCTTCGTATTTTATGAATTATTTTTATGTTTTTTAAATGTACTTATGTAGTTCTTGAAGTGACTCTAAAGATAACAGATTAACAGTGGTATTCATACAAACTTAATACATGCTTACAAGCATCTATTAGTCTTAATTTGAAAACACTGTATTCATAAACGGTTATTAGCTTACTAAACGTTTAGTAAGCGTTTATTAAGCCGTACAAATTTTAATATTGCCTCGACCATCAATTAAGCTCTTATTATCGGAGAATTTTTACATTTTTCTGTGTTTGCATTGTGTATTTTGAAGTTTTTCAAATTTTATAGGAAATATCCAAAATGGAAGCATTAAATTTGATAAAACGAACGGGTAAGTACATCAAAATTTATTTAAAAAAACTTTTATAATTTTGATTCTTATTAAAAAGAAGATATAAGAAATATTTGCCAGAAAAAACGAAAAGCAAAAATGTATAAAAGGAAGTTCGATCCATTTTCTCTACCGAATAATTTATCTTTATTTAATTTTGGAATACAAATCTAAAAAATTTAAGAGAAATATCCTAGTAATATGTAAACAAACAAAACATAGCTCGTTATTCAAATACTTTTACTTCACTCGTTAAAAAATGTGAATTTAACATTAACATTATTCATTTTTGTGCTATTCTAAAAGAAGTAAACATATTTATTTAGTATTATCTGTTTGTTATATATATATTTTTTCTTAATACAATCAAAATAACATAAGATAATATGATAGACATGGTTAATTTAGAAATGGGTAATCGGGCATTAAAAGTTGAATAACAAATGAAAATTTAGGTGCTGCCACTCTTTTGTCTAAAAACTCGATGAAGTATTTATTAGTTACTAAACTGTTTATGAATACGCTTTTTTACTAAACGCTTACTAAACCGAAACTGTTTAGTAACTAGTTTGTGCTTGATATGTTTAGTAAGGATTTTTTATGATTACCACTGTAAGTCTCTTCTCTTCTATTGGGGATTCTTGTATTATGGCGGGTGTTGGCGTCATATAAGATGCTTCTAGATTTTTATATACTTTTTCATTGATTTTTATCGTAGTATTATCAAATCTTATAAGGAATGTTCCTCTTAGCTCATATCTCATGGATTCTGTTATTATAGTTTCGTTTACATTATTGAGAAGAATAAATCCTTCTGATATTTCTTCAATGTGTTGGACATGCTGAGTATTACTGGTTGTGCAAGTTGATCTTTGAATAAACATGTAATTTTTAATACACATATCTTTACTTAAATCTATAATTTGATTTCCCTTACAAATTTCAATTTTAATAAATTTTAAGCAATTATTAGTTATTGCATATATTTCGTTTTCGTTTACAAACATTTGTCTAAAAGTTAAATTTATAATAGAATCATTTTTAATAATTGGTTTTACAATAATATTATTATATAAAATAGGATTAGGCAAAGGAATTTTAATTATGTATAAGAGGTTTGTATTATTACTTAATATATTAACACTTGCCAATTCTAAAGCAGTGTTAATATATTAATATATATTAAATAGAGGAACTATATTGTTAAAAGGCATTTTCTCTTTTTTCAATTTTTCTATAGCAATAGTCATTTCTTCTTTATTTAATAGGAATGAATTTATAATATTATTTTTAGCCCATTGTATGGCATACTTTATATTAACAATTGTTTCTTTTATCAATCTTATTTTATTTCTCAAAATTTCTATTTCTTCATTAATCAATGCCTCATCCTTTCCTATTGCATTTGAAAAATTATTTACTAAGTTTGTAATATTGTTCAACCTGTCAGCTAAATCTGTGTTTATTATCATTTGCTTCTCATTATTGTCAGCTATTTCATTTAGTGTCTTGTAAATGAGTTCGGCGTTATCATGGTCGGGTGATCCTGCAATGAGTTTCCAAATTTTTCCTAAGGTATCTATTGATCTGACACTTCTTTGTGGTGTCGTGATCCTAAGAGTAGCTGGCAGATCCAACCTTTGATTTAGTTCAAAATACATGGTTGGATATAATGGGTTTGTCTTTGAAATATTTTCGTCGACGTATCTTTTAGTGTTATACAAAAAGTCATAATTTGATCCAAAATTAATTGGATGTATGAATTTAAAACTTCCGTCCTGAATTTTCCCGTAGCCGTTACCTATAGTGACAACGTATGAGTCCGTATAGTTATGTATTTGAACCTCTGCCTTAGCATTGGCAAAAGCAATCTAAAAAAAAACAAAATTACAATATAAAATAAACGTATAGTTTTTATAAGTTATATTCTTTCTTCGTGTTCTGTCCATCCTAGCTCTTTATTAGGTCCTTATGTACCGTTCTGTTTGATTCTGTTAACACAGTACTTTTCCTGTTTTCTAAAGCGATTTTCTCCTTATATCGAGGCGATAATTTTGTGCCTAGTCTTCTATTAATTCTAACATATATTTTTTGTCCTATTGGTTAATCTTTAAATGGTTTCCTGCTCTTGTTATGAACCTTAATATCTTTCTGCTGTTTTTTTACAATTGCCTCTATATTCTCTTTCGTAGCTCTTTCATATTGCTCTGGACTAGTAGATACTCTTCTTGCAAAGAAAAGTTCAATTGGTTTTTTCCCGTAGTGGAGTGAATGGTGTAGTTGTACTCATAGACTGATCTATCTAATAATTCTTCAAAGCTTCTATGTTTTTTCTCTGTTTTTAAGCAACGCATTATTTCTCCTAAGGTCGAATGGTAGTCCAAGTATCTACATGAAGTATTTCTCCCGCATATTGAGGAACTGGAGTTGGTGAAATATTGAATTTATTAGGGTGACGGTCATATTTTCCTTCTTTACAAATATTACACTGACTTATTATTCTGTTAAGTTTTTCGCTCAGTTTCTATTAGCTGCATTTTATTCTCCCTAGCATTACGGTGTGCTCTCTTATGAACTTTGATTATCTCTTCTTCCTGTCTTGCAGTGTCAGTTAGGTCCTCCACTTTTGTCTGCGTATGTCTGACCCTATATTTTGAAAAATGAAAAGGATATATTGCCTGAATTCTCCCCATTATACTCTCACAAGTAAACAACCCGTTTATAATAGATGGATTAAGGTATTTCTTCAGGATTCTTACTAGTTCATCATCTGTGAAATTTGGGGCTGTTATAACATGTCTATGGTAAGTTGGAAATAGTAATTTAAGTTGGTGTTCATTTGACTGGCCTAACAAAATTAAAATTTGGTTTTTAAATACATTAATAGGACATTCCACTGAAGGAATCAGGTTTTCGCCTGAACTTCCGTCACTATGTACCGTGGCTGTTAAAATATTTACATCTATATTCTGCTACCACGTTACTTTTTCCGGACTTATAATGGAGTTCATAGTTGTACTCCTCCAGTATTGCTTTCCAAAGCTTAATTTTTGCGTTGTTATTTTTATTGCTTAACGCGTAAGTAAGTGGTTGGTGATCTGTATATATGACTACCTTAGCGCGACCATACAAATAGTTCCTGAGCTGATTTAAAGACCAAATAATGGCCAACATTTCCCTTTCATTGGCTGCGTAGTTTCTTCAGTCTTATTGAGGGATCTCGATTTAAAGTGATTGGCCTATTTTCCTGGCTAAGAACGGCTCCTATGGTTCAAAAGTTTTATTAAAGTCCGGGAATGTCAAGATCACATCCCTGGATGACAGTATAGTCTTCAGTTTGTCAAAAGCTTCCCTGGGAGACATATCGAGTTCTATCTTTTTTTGCTGGATTGGTTCCGGGACACACGGCCCTCCTCCCCTCTTAAGAGGTTTGTCAGAGGTTTTGCTATTCTAGCATAATCCTTGACAAAACGGCGGTAATAACCGGATAATCCAAGAAAAAATCTAAGGTTTTTCAATGTATTGGGATAAGGGAAATTTACTATGGCTTCTATATTTTTCGGGTTTGACTGTACTCCTTCCTGAGAAACAAGAAATCCTAGAAATTTTATTTCGGTTTTGAAAAACTCACATTTGTCAAGCTGAACTTTCATGTTAGCTTCATTTAAGGTTTGGAAAATCTTATTGATATCACTATTATGTTGATCCTCATTAGGGCTGAAAATGATAATGTCATCGATGTAGACATAACATCTAACTCCAGTATGAGGGTGCAATATTTCATCCAGCGCACGCTGAAATATTGCCGGTGCATTCTTAAGCCCAAATGTTAGCCGAGTAAGCTCGTATTTACCATTATTAATGGAGAAAGCTGTTTTCTCTATATCCCTTGGCCGTAACGGTATTTGGTGAAAACCGCTCTTCAAGTCTAACACTGTAAAATATTTACTTTTTCCCAATTGCGCTAGTACCTCATTAATTTCTGGTAGAGGGTATTTATCCGCTATGGTAATTGCATTCAACTTACGATAGTCGATGAGCATACGAAACTTCTTTTCTCCACTAGCGTCGAGCTTTTTCGGTACAATCCACACTGGTGAATTGTATGGAGATTTTGATGGCCTAATAATTCCATCTTCCAATAGGGCTCTCACGTGAGCTTCTATTTCATCTTTCAACCCCATAGGTTAAGGGTATGTTTTAGAATAGATTGGATCTTCAGTCTTCCTCCGAATTTCTCCTGTTATCTTTGTGGTATATGTCAATTTTTCGTCTGGAGCAGAAAAAATATTAGATTAAAGTCGATACAGCTTTATTAAGCATGTTTTTTTGTCGTTGCGTCATGTGGTTAGTCCAGATTGAAGTCATATTAATGCTGTCTGTTGGAAATTGTTTCAAAAAAATTTTCTTATCGTTTCCCAATTTCATATAGTTATGTTTAGTATAAATAATGGCATAAAAGGTTTTGAGAGTGTCATTACCAAGAATGCCATGAAAAGTCTTTAGTTCTGGAAGTAAAAAAAAACTTAATTGGTACGTCCGTTCTTCCAAATAATGTAGCACTAGTGTGAAATTGAATGTCTACTTTACCTGCAATTGAGTTTGCATAAAAGTTTTTTTTGTTTGGGATTTTTATATTTTATCCGTGTCCTGCTTTTCCATAGTATGGTCGGTCTCGGATCTTAAGTGAAAGTTTCTGCTTTGTTTCCGGCCTTCTGTATTCTGTGGTGGTGGTCGTCGTTTGCCAAAAAATCCATTGTTTAAAGGTCTATTTATGTAATTAATATTCCTCGTTCTAATACTTTGGTCCACGTCCATAGGCTCAGGCCTTGGTTGTGGTTTCGGTGCAAAAGGTCTTGGTGGTATATAACTTTGATATTGGTCATATTTAGGAATGGCACCTTGGTGTTGGTAATTTCTCAATCCTTGGTTGAACATACCTCTTCCTTGAATTGTATCTGGAATTCTATTAGGTCGAGGTGGCGATGGAATGTATGCCAATTCAGGATGAAATTTATGCTGATTTCGTAAAGCAGATTGATTTCGTGAAGAGTATGAGGGAAATTGGTGTTGTGAAGCATAAAGAGTAGATTGATTCCGTGAAGGAATGGTACTAAAGTTCCTATTTGATCTCAAGTTGTGAGCGTAATTAGTTCTGAAATTCTGATTCTCCAATTTTAAGCATAAATGCAAAGCATTGGGCAAATCTGTAGGCACTTTTAATGCAAGAAGTCTCGGCAAGTCGCCTTTTAAGCCTCGAACAAAAGTGTCCAGAGCCTTGTCCCTATACGTCTGAGTGAGTAAGAAAGAGAAAGACAAATGATTACATACCCTTTGATAGAATTCTTGTATTGTTTCTGCACCTTGAATCAGAGAAGTCATCTGATATTCCAAAGTGCCGATGTCCCTCTTGTCTGCATAATGCATAGTAAGGCAACGTGAGATGCTGTCCCAATTAAGAGGTGTGTTATATGATTCAAGTATGGCGTCTGCATTGCCCATGATCTTATTCCTTATAATATTTAGTATGCCGAAATACTTCGGTGTACTCCTAAGATGCTGGTATATACCTAGTATTCTCTCAACAGATTTTCTCCAGGAACTGTATTCCCCTGGCTGACCAGAAAACTCCTTAAGGCACCTAACGACATCCGGTATCTTATCCAAATCACCTAAGGCTCCCCTGTGTTGAGGGTCAGTCACTTGATCCTGATCAATTTGAGCAACAGGATTCCTAGCTTGCTCCCCCAGAGTCTCAGTTATTATTCTCCTAATTTCTTCTTGTAGTTCCGCCATATTAACTCCCTGATTCTGTGGTACATTCAAGAGAGGTGGCCTAACAAGATTATTTGGGTTTGACATTGTCAATTATTAAATTTAACAAGGACCTCAATATGTTCGTCAAAAAAAAGAAAAAAATATATGTATAAAATATATTTATTATTTTCATATAAAAAATATATGTATATATAAAAAATATATGTATATATAAAGCAACAAGAAAAATAAATGCACAAGAACTTCAATAAAAATAATTTTATATGCTATCGCAATAGTTTTCCTTATTTTTATTGTAATCTTTTGTAAATCCCAATTATAATTTTTTTTAGTTTTTTTATATATTATTTAAATTTCTTTATTTATAAATTCAAAAAAAATTTCGGTATGTCTTTTCCTCTTTTCATTTTTTTTTACTTTGTATTAATTTTTAATTTATGTAATATTCTTTAATTTTATAATATTCACCCTTATTCTATTTGGCGTCGGCAATGTCGTCAATTTTGAGGCAACATCAATTTAACACAACATCAATACTAATTTTGTATTCCCTAACAGTAGTATGACCGTGTTGACTATTTATCGATACATACAACACACATATCTAATATTTGAGTCAGCTGATTCATTTAGTTTACTATTTTCGGAAAAAGTGTTTTTGAATAAATAAAAAAATTGTGCATACATTAAAATAAAAATTATTTTTCTTCTCGATTCGGACTCCAGTGACGAAGAAAATAAACAAAAATGAATAGTGGAAAGAAGACAGCTGACAGAAATCTTGTATTTTTAACTTGCCCGATGAGAAGTAAGTAACAAATTTGAAGCAATAATTTCCTAAGTAATGGATTTTTTATCCTTTTTAAGATTTGAAAGTTATTTTCGGTTAAATAGACCATCTTTTAAACATGTCCTACAAATAATAGAGCCTCATTTAAAAAAAGGGACGAGGTCAACATATGTTCCAAATACCATAACATTGGCAGCGACATTGCGATTTTTGGCTCAGGGGTCGTACGAGCTCAGTGTTGGAAATGATTTCAACCTGGGACTGTCACAGCCAGTCGTATCCAAAATTTTGTCGGAGGTTCTGGTTGTCATGGAGAGGGAAGTTTGTCCAGAATGGATAAAGGTTGATATGACGGATGCAGAAAAAAATTAAGCTAAGTTACATTTTTTCAAAAAAACACAATTTCCAGGTGTGATTGGGTGTGTGGACGGAACCCACAAAAAGAAGAGCAGCATCTATACTTCAACCGCAAAGGATATTTTAGCCTAAATGCCATGATAGTAAGTTTGGAATTTTTTTTTATTTTCTTTATATTTATGTATAACTATTTTATACTAACATAGATTTGTGATCACAAAATGCGGATTCGATTTTTGGGCGCACGTTATCCAGGCTCTAGCCATGATTCGTTAATTTGGAACGTGAGTCATGCAAAACGAATTTTGAAAACACGCTATGACGCAAATGACCATAATTCGTGGCTTTTAGGTAACATTATAATATTAATTTAGATGTTACATATATGAATGTATATTAATTTAACTTTTTTAATCAGGTGATGCTGGCTATCCTCTAGAGCCTTATTTGATGACACCATACCGCTCGGCTTGTGAAGGAAGTGCAGAGGCTGTTTACAATTCCAAACACGCTAAGGCGCGAAATGTAATAGAAAGAACCATAGGTGTCTTAAAAAACTAATTTCGTTGCCTTCTCGGTGCACGTCAACTTCACTACAGACCAGCAAAATCTATTAAAATTGTAAATGTTTGTGCTGCACTTCACAACATTTGTATTGAATATGGATTGGATATGACAAATGAAGACACGGAAAATTACTCAAACGACATGGAAGGGAATGATGGTCATGAAAGTACACAAAGTACTGAGGCTTATCAAAGAAGAGAAGAAAAAAAAACAGCTTCCAATAGTTTTAAATCAGTCTTTTCAATTCACTTTTATTAAATTATTTTAACTTAAAAATGTTGTGGCACAAAAATAACATCTATCCTTTTTTTAATTAAAAGTAATAAATTACACAGACCAACAAAATAAAATTTTTTATCTAAGGTCTAAGGTTTCGTGGTCAATTTGTATATACTTGGTACTGAGCATCAATGCCTATACATTACTCTTTTTTTAATTGACTCTGTATCTCGAGATTTTCCGCTATATAGAAATTTACATATACTCGAGAACTAGTTCTTCGATTAAATTAAAAAAAAAACAGAAGGATCGAAATCAAAATAACCTATAAATTACTGCCTTATTAATTTTCCAACAGTCTAATACAGGCATCAATAGCTTCCGTTCACCGGTAAACAATTCTTTGAAATTGACACAGTTTGCACTGTCAAGCGTGTGGGAAAAATTATTAAGAATTTAACGATAACTTCCGTTAACTTGCATAAACATGCCTAGCAGTGAAGTTAAGAAGCAACAACAAAACACAAAAAAAGTTGATCCGATTAGTAGTGTTATTGATGATAATGTTGTTAATAATACCAACCTACGTGATAGTGGTTCTGATGAAGAATTAAGCTGGCAGTATGTGCCCGTTAAAAATCAAAAGAGGGCAAATTCTCTATCACCAAAAATGAACAGCCCCCCCCAAAAACAACAAGAATTTTAAACAGAACCATCTACTTCTAACCGATTTGCACCTCTTGCTTCTAATAGTAATGAAAACGACAATGATGTTACATCGCCTCAAGAATTTCAACAAGCAAAACCTCCACTAATTTTCATTCCAAGCGTCGGTGATATTGCAAAAATGGTTAACAAATTAAGTAATGTAGTAGAACATAATGAATTTTATTATAAGTCGTTTATTGATGGACAGGTAAAGACACTTGGTAACGCCACTGTTGCTATTGAAGCTCCGAAAAACTTCAATGATATTGTTCAGTGTTATAGATGTCAACAATTCGGGCACACTAAATCATACTGTAGAAAACCATATTCATGTGTTAAATGCGGACTTGAACATCCCACTAAAGAATGCACTAAGTCATCAAGCACTCCTCCACAATGTGTTCTTTGTTTAGACAATCATACTGCAACCTATAAAGCCTGTGTAGTTTATCAGAAGCTGGTCACAAAATACAGAAATGTAGATACAAGCAACGTGGTAAATGAAAATTACAATTTTACCCATAACATCCCAGCCGCTCCTCAAAATAATGGTCAGTTAACCTATGCCCAGGCCGTCAGAGGCACAAATGATGGAGTAAATAATGTCCTTCAAAAAATTGAGGCGATGCTAGAAAAACAAATTGAATTAACCAATACATTGATGAACATGATGTCAATGTTAATGACAAAACTATTCAAATAGATCTCATAATTGCAGAATGGAATGCTAACGGCATTTTAAATCACGTGAACGAAAGAGAAATTTTTCAAAAAACAATTTTGTTGATATTTTACTACTTTCGGAAACACACCTTACCAGTAAATCCTTTTTTCGTTTAAGAGGATATGACTTAATAACAGCCAATCAGCCTAATGAAAGGGCTCATGCTGGAGCAGCTATCGGCATCAAGTCCACTATTAAATATGAAATACTAGATCCAATAACTGAAGTATATTTACAAGCTGCTGGAGTTAAAATTAGTTGTAATAATTGTAGTGTATCAATCTATTCAATTTATTGCCCTCCAAGATATAGTATTAAATGTGAACAGTATGAAATTTTTTTTAAAAATATTGGAAATAGATTCCTAGTTGGTGGAGACTACAACGCCAAACATGTATGATGGGGATCACGCTTAACAAATCCAAAAGGTAAAGAACTTTACGAATGCATCTCTAAAAACAATTACAGCTCGTTATACGCGGGAGAAACCACTTACTGGCCAGCTGATCCTAATAAAATTCCTGATCTATTGAACTTTTTTGTTTATAAAGGGATTTCTCCAAACTCGCTTAGTATCGTATCTAGTGATGATTTAAGTTCTGACCACAGTCCAATTCTCGTTAGATTTTCTACCGTTTGTGAAAAACGAATCAAAAATTCAAAACTTATTTCTACAACTACTGACCTCAACAGTTTCCAACAGTTTATTGAAGCCAGGCCTGACTTAAACTTATCATTGAAAACCGGATACGACATTTATAGGGCTATTGAGGACTTTCTAAAACTGATACATGAAGCTTCTTTTGTATCAACTTCACAAGCTAATAGTCATACCAATAATTTTCAATTATCTGTTGAAATAAGGCAACTTATCGCTATGAAAAAAAGGTTACGAAAAATATGGAAAAGAACTAGATTACCTTCAGATAAAAGGAACTTTAATCACGCGGCTAATTTTTTGAAAAAAAAATAAATGATTTAAAGAATGAATCCATTTAGCAAAATTAAGTCCAAACCATTAAAATGAGCATAATCTTTGGAAAGCTACAAAATACCTGAAACGTGCACAAAAACGAAATATTCCAATTAAGAATTCAAATGGTGACTGGTGTAGATCTGATGTTAGCAAAGCGGCTGCTTTTAAAACTCAACTTGAAAATACGTTTACCCCATTTTCATTCTGTACACCACAAGAAGATGCGGAAGCTAATAATTTTTTAGACGTTGCGTGTCAAATGAGTAAACCAATTAAACCTTTCAGGTATCGAGAAGTCAAAGACGAAGTTTTTAAACTTAATCCAAAAAAATCGGCCGGTTATGACAATATACATAGATGCCAAGGCTCTTAAAAACTTACCTAAAAAGGCTGTGGTTTTTCTGACAGTTGTTCTTAATGCCATTTTACGACTCTCACATTTTCCAACGCAATGGAAACACGCTAAAATTATAATGATTCTAAAGCCAAACAAACCAGAACACTCAATTGAATCTTACAGACCCATCAGTTTGCTACAAGCATGGGACTCCCGAAAAATGCCACAGAATTGTAAAAACAATAAGAGACTCTCTGGAACAAAAATACTTCTGTTCTTGATGTAAAACAAGCATTTGACACAGTATGGCATAACGGCTTTTTATAGAAATTAAAATATTTCCTGCAAGCCCCATTTTATTTCCTGCTCAAGTCCTATCTCAATGATAAAAGTTTTTATGTCAATATCAACGACGAATATTCTGAAATCGGAGACATAAAAGCTGGTGTACCACAAGGAAGCGTATTGGCTCCAACTCTTTACACATTATTTACCTCTGATATGCCAACAAATGACGATGTAGTAGTAGCAACGTACGCTGATGATACCGCCATACTCGCAGCTAACGTATCCGCAGACATGGCATCAAATGCCATTCAAACGCAGCTTAACCTACTTGGTAGTTGGTTAAAAAAGTGCAACATTAAAGTGAATGCAGGAAAATCTAACCACGTTACATTTACACTTAGAAATGGTGACTGCCCTGCCGTAAACCTAAATGGAGATGAAATACCGATATCAAACGATGTCAAATATTTAGGTCTTAACATTGATCGTTGCTTAACATTGAAAACACATATAAAACTGAAAAGAAAACAACTGAAAATGAAAACAAATAAAATGTACTGGCTTCTTGGTCCAAGATCAGAATTAAATATAAACAACAAATTACTTTTATATAAAGCTGTGCTAAAACCTATATGGACCTATGGCATTCAATTATGGGGAACCGCTTCCTACTCTAATATTGATATAATTCAAAAATATCAGTCGAAACCCCTTAGGCTTATAATAGGTGTTCCATGGTATGTACGAAATACTACAATACACAACAATCTCAATATGCCATATATAAGGGATGAAATTAAGAACTTCAACACAAATTATTTGCAGAGACTAAGCGACCATCAAAACATTCTAGCAATAACGCTCTTAGACGACAGTGAAGAAGTTAGACGATTAAAAAGACTGCACATACTAGATCTCCCGTTTAAATCTTAAATGATATTTGTTATATAGAAAAAATGGTAAATTTCTTTAAAATTGTTTAGTCTTAATTGTTCAATTTAATGGAATTTAACGCCACTGTTATTTTTTGTTTGTTAATGTATCTATTAAATTTGCTTATTATTTTAGTTTTAAATAGATTGCAAATAAAAAATAGGAGAAAAAAAAAGTTGAACAACACTACACTGTCTAATGAAAAGTTTATTGCTTACAAAAAATGAAACAAAATGAAATTGCCAAGTGATGATTTTGGTTGAAATCAACATCCACAGACGATGCCATTTTTTTTTCGCAGAAAAACAAACCACTAGGCTTAAGCTGAAGAATTAATAAAAAAAGGTGATTTTATAAACTTAACGCATGTGTGAGTGCTTTTCCACGAACAAGCTTTTATGTAAACTCAAAGCCAGATTTAAGTGATAAACTTTATCAAAACTTTTTTTTCTCAAATAGAAGAAACTTTCAAAGTCAGCCACACTTTACAAGCCAAAAACTTAACAAGAACTTAACTTGAAAAACACCTGTCATTTGTTGGTACAAATAGTGTTTTACAATTACACCAACGCACTTGAAAAATACACACATACTCGTATGTACAAGTTCAAGTTTAATAGCAATTTAACTTGTAATTGAATACAAAATTATTTAGACGTGGTCATTCCACTCTAAATGCTTTATTAAGGTTTCAGAATGAAATTATTGAAAATCCTCACGAAAGTCACCGATTTGTGATGTTGCCATTGATTTAAATGTAGAAGAGACATACTATCAGAATGAAATTCTGTATAAAATGATTTCAAGTGCCTTTAAAGGTTCTTTTATAAAATTGTTTAATATTTTTCCAGCAGTAGATCTTTTAAAGTTTTACATATCAATGGCTTTTCAATATATTTACGTACACATACATAAATATATGATTTGTAGAAGGTTTTTAAGCATGAACATGAGCAATCGTATCGCAAATACTGCATGAATTGTGTTGCTCATGACCATTCAAAAGCCACACGATTTTCAAAACATGGGTGCAACCAATGCAAAAAGTTCCATCACACCTTAATTCATGTTCATTCACGTCTTGCTAAAGATTTATTGTTCAAGCGATTAAGAGAAAAACAGGCTCTCCAAAGCCTAAAACTGTTGCTTACACTTACCGAAGCTCATCTAACACTACAGGGTGTTTATTGGATTCTGGGTCTGCCTTTAGTCGCGTTTGAAAAAAATTAGTCGATAAATTTAAATTAACACTCTAAAGGAAGACACTATCTGTTAAATGGTACTGAAGTCACGATATGATTCTTCTTGAAAAAAAAGGCCACATTTAGAGTCGACGACCATATTTCTTTAAGAACTCCATCAGATTCTCTTCCCCAATCTTATAGAAAAAACTTTTCGAATCTCTTCCTTACTGATTTGAAGTTTTTTGCGTCATCGTCGAGAGACATAATTATTGGCGTTGAGGTTTATCCGAAGGGCATTCAAGATGGCGTTATTTCAAGACCTGGTTTTCCGATAGCTCAAAGCTCCATATTTGGTTTGGTCATTTCCGATCCCTATAATTTACCTATCTATTGAATTTAGGTATTTACCTATCTATTGAATTTAATTTTTTGTATACTAAATAACATATTTTTTCTTTATACATACATACGTATTATTTTAAAAATTATTTTATTATATTTGTAGTAATTCCAATATTATGTATTAATTAATTATTTGAAATTTGAAAAATCTGTACCTCTTTTATTGTGTACTTTAAGTCGTCATTTTTTTATGTACAGACCGGCATTCGACGGTTCTAATTAACTTCCACATATCCTTCAAGGCGGGCGGCAATGTTAAGGCCACAAATACCTTAACTGATTCGATCGCCCAGCCCTTGGTCAGTTGAGTTTCCCAGCTTCGCTGAGATCTATGAAAGGCTAATTTTTGCTTTATTTTCCTTTCTCTTTTAATGCCTAAAATATTCGCTAAGTTTATTCATATAAAAGGTAGTTATCCAACCTCCTCCAAAATAATAATGTTTTTAAAGTCATGCTTACGTTTAATTCGTTTGTATCTTCACTTGTTCTAGTACGTTCAATTTTATGTGTGATGGTGCTTTCGTCAATATATACAATTGGTTTTATTTTAAAACCCATATCTTTTTAACATCTTTTTTATTGGCTACTTCGTTATAATACAATTAATTTAGGAGATTAAGTTGTAGAACAAGATCTTCAGTTAAGTAATTTTCCGGGTATACATATATCTTGTTTCTTCCCAAGAACAAATTCAGAAGTGTTCAGTCCTTAGTGACTGAACAATTGACGTACATCTTGGGATGGATTTAATACTTCTGCCTTGTAGTAAGTTTCATGTATAACGTGTCGGTGGCTGCTCAGAAATATTCTCTGGAATTTGTATTAACGATTTGGCCCAATACGAAATTTGATTCTTAACTACTTTGGTAGACTAATCAGCTATTGGTAAGAGATTTTGTGAATTATTCCTATTAGTTTTGATAGTATAGTTGAAATATGGCTTTCCATCGTCTCATTTTCTTGCACTTTCATACTACCATCACAAAGGGTCTTGAGAATGCTCTCTTTATCCTTTACTAAAGACAATAATGCTCGCTTCTTAAAGTCGGGCAGATGGATGATAACAACTTTTAGTCACAATTTCTAGGTTCTCATAAAAGCAGCTTCATATTGCTCTTTTCTGTTTTATTACAGAATGTGTTTTATTTAAAACAACGTAACAAATTTAATCTAAGTTCCTTTTGAAATTGTCTGTTAGATGCGGTGTCCGTAATCCAATGTTATTTAACTCATTCCATTTCGTATAGTAAAATAATTTTTAACTGCAATAATAACAACACGGTGCTTTCCCAAAAGCTTTACCCAAAAAGCTTCAAATGAACTAAAATGTTTCATTACGGCAAATTTAAGTACTTCATCCTGAATTCCGAAAAGATTCAAAAATATATGTTGAGTTATTTGTATTTCTGCGTTGGCCAATTTGGCATAGAATATTTTGTCGACTTTTCTGAATTTTTTGAAAAGTTCTGGTTTTAGTTTAGTTTTAGTTGCCGCATGTGTCTAACAAGTATGATATATTTTTTCCGTCCATCGTTTTTGCATTAAAGTACGGTAATGATCAAAAAGTTAATCTAAAAAATTAACCACGGCTTGTGGTTTGTTCATACGGAATTTCCCGGAGATAGTCTTGTGGAGAAATTGATTCCATATAATTTTCAAGCACATCAGTTTCATCTTCTTCAGCAGGATAACATCTTTAAATCATATAAAAGCTCTTCTGGTGCATAACCTTTATCTATATGAAAATTTCTCTGAATCTTGTTGACCAGTGTCAACAAGAAGGAGTGAATAGGAGATCTTTGAAGTCGATCAAAAACTGAGTTCTTTCCTCTGAATCGATTAATTGATTTCCGTTGGCTCAACGCCACGCGGCTTAAAATACCCATTCAACTTGTTTGGGTATCGATAACAAACCATTTGTGTCGCACATTTTTATTTAAATTTATTAAAGGATTTCTGAATCCAAAGCTTGGGAATTGGTGGTCTAAGATTCAGTGTTTAGGTTTATTATCATTAAGCCTTTTTTATCTTAACCCAATATAATGGGAATCTGTATGAGTCCAAAGCTGTGTCTGCATCACCAGTAACCGGCACCGTGTAGAAAAATTAAAAACTTCCAATACTCTCAGGACGTATGGAGCGCAATATATCTGAAACCGTGCCAATTCCATTTCAATTCTCAGTTCCCGCATATATCGACTGATCTTTTCTTTGTTATTATATTTTTAACCATTTGTTTGCTCTGGTTCTTTGGACCTCATTCAGTACGGTGAGAGAGGTCGAAGTGGTATGTCTCTCGGGTTGCATCATTTTCAGTGCCCTATTTAGACTTTCGGTTATTTCGTCAATAGATTTTTTCAGATTGTTTTACTTTTAATTTATATACAATATAAATTTCATGTTGTTTCACATTTCTTACAGATCCACGAGTATTACTTTATATACTAATTTCTATTTTAATTTTTAAAATTTCATTTTCCTCAATTTGTATATAATTTACTATAATTAGAACATAATAATTAATAACCTTTGTAGAAAAAATCTGTTGTTGCTGGCTTTGTAGTAGTTGATGCATTTTGTAGAGTAAAATTTAATGTTTCTCTTTTTGGGGTAGAAGAAATAAATACTTAGAAATTCTGTACAATTTTAGTGTCAGTCATTATTTATATTTTAGGTTTTTTTCATTTAGCTTTATTTGAATTAATTTGGCTGTTAAATTTTAATTAAGTCTTAATCTTTCCTTTCCATTTCTAAAATATCTTTCTAAAAAAATTTAGTGTGACTATATAAATGTGAATGTTTAACGTTTAAATAACTTAAATTTAATTTGTATTCAAATTCATTACATTGATTAATGTTTATCTATACTTTTGAAAAAATCCTGTACCATTTTTTCCGACAAAGTTGTTGCAACTATTTTGTTCCATAAAAATCACTACAGTATCATTGTTATTCGTCAAAGTCTGTTTACATGTTAATATAAAGTATAACGGCTGTTAGGTCATCGTATAGCATTAATTTAAATGTAACAATTTATTTATATTTATTTTCAAATTAATTTCAATCAATTATTGTATTTAAATTGATTCACACTTTTGCTTTTGTTTATTCGCTTTTTGCTTCTATAATTTGATATAACTTTGTTCATGCAGGCCCACCGTACCTTTATTTTGTTTATGAAAAATTAATCCTTTTGCAATGATTTCTTTCTCATCTAATTTCAATATAATTTCTTGCTTGTATTTGTTGTTCTTAATAATAACGCAATTTTATTTTACTTTGTTGTTACATTAATATTGCTGAATTGCATTGGTTCATTGGAAGTGAGAAATAAAAATTACAACAACACCAATGATCCTTATATATGTATATGAATAATTGTGTTAGGAAAAGGAATTTTAAATAAAGAAAACATTGTTAATGTTGAATTGATAAAGTCATCATCCCTGTTTATTTAGCTCGCGTACCACGAACGTAAATTCACATTGCCCATAAGTATCACTTGCCATCGAACATTTTAGTAGCCTATAGACAACAATTCAAGAAATACCGAATTGCTCTATAGTGCTGCCGGTGAGAAACCTCGTACAACGGCTTTGTAGAGTATAAGAAAAATCAAACCGATTCAATCCAAATCCATTATTTAAATATATAGTTTATAAATATATACATATATCTACGAAATAATATCATATTTATTTAAGTAAAGAATTGCACATTCTTAATTGCAATGAGTAAATAACACCATAGATTCGTTTGACACCATAGATTTGCAAATATTTGCTTATTTCACCATGTCCTCAAATTCGCTTAGTTTTAAGTGTTTTAAACTATAGTTAAAAGATTGAAGTTAACAAGAAAATATTAATCAATCCGTTATTATTCGTCATAAAAAAATGTTGTGTTTTATACACGATAATTTATGTGTATACACTTAACAAAAATAAAGCTATTCATTCATCTTTTTTTTAAAACAAAATCAAGAAAAAACACTTGCTTTTTCGCTAGTGGCTAGTTTGAGTAGAGATTTGGAGTGCATGGACGGAAAAGTGCCACTTAAAAGCTTTAAAAGAATATTGTTGCTTTAAAGGGTAACATACATACAAACATATGAATATATATGTATACATATATACAATACTTATATGTGTTTAACTTTCCTGAATTCATGTTCTTATCATTAACCAGATTCAATTCATGACAATGGGGAAGAAGATCTCGTAAAAGCATTGAGAAATGCTTTAAAGCTCATTAAGAAGCGACATTTTTAAAATATTTGTATAATGAAAAAGGAAGAAAATAATTAATATTTTTAATAAAAATGTTTTTTAATAAAATATATAAATGAATAAAAAAGTGTAATAAAAATTATTTGTTATTATTAAATTAAAGGCAACATTTATGGCTAACCATAGGTACACTCATATTATATGCGCCACAAGTCGGTTCATAACGGGATTAGCAAAATAGCTATTTAGCTCACGAATAACTCATAATGCACTCCAATTGTATGTGCCATAAAGTAACTAAAAATTAGCAGGTATGTGGTTAGCTGAAACTTACAGTGTGTGTAAAAACTGACTAGCACTTACCATAGAAAATGAGTTAGCTTTTGAGTCACCTATTACTTATCTGTTATCAACCATGAACTAGCTTTTACTTAACTCCCAACAGGAGGTTTCTAAAATACAACCCATCATTTTTCAACTTTTTTATACTAACCGCAGAGGCAAGAAATCGAAGTCTTGCCCAAAATAGCTTTACGCATATTTGTGTATTCTTTTTTAATTAGTAGTGACATTAAAAATTTCATACGTGAACGACTACGTATAAAATTTTTAAATAAAAAGTTTTGGCTTTCGATTTCTTGAAACTCCACCAACGTTTTTTCGTAGGCAACACCAGTGCTTCTTTTTGTGAGCCCTCTCTAACTTAAATAAAAGTTCTGCGTTCAATCTTGGCCCTGTTTGCGTTGATGGTTTCTGGAGAAGAAGATTCAATCATGAACTGTACGGTTTGTAAAGCGACATGAGCCTAACCAGGTGTATGCGGATCCAACGGCTAAGATGGTTGGGCCATGTAGAGCGCATGGAGAATACTGCTCCGACCCGTAGAATCTGTGATTCCGAACCTGTGGGACAACGCATTAGAGGACGCCCACGGAACCGATGGCGCACACAAGTGGAGAGGGACCTCAATCAACTTGGTGTGCACAATTGGAGAACGCTGGCTAAAGACCGTGCCAGCTGGAAAACTTTGTTGGTTGAGGCCCAGGTTCACCACGGACTGTAGCGCCAAAAGAAGAAGAAGAAGTTTTAAGTTGTTTTCAGTTCGAAGCCAGAATTCGAATTGCTTTATTTTTCCTAATTTTGATTTATTATAATTTCTTAACTTATTGTGGGAAAATGCTTACACTTCTGTTTTACATGGTTTGACTTTAGTAAGCATTTTAAATACTGATTATATTACAACACGCGCAGACATTTATTCTGTTTGTTGCAATATGATTTCACAATAGAGTTCAATATACTTATTTGTAGGTCATACTTGTTTGTTAAGAATTCATTCATTCAAATAATAAGGGTGTTAACTTACATGCATATGTATATACGTTATATTCATATATTTTTTATGTTAAATTGAACTATGTAAATAAAACTATAACAACACATATTTGGATTGAGTGGTTTTCTTTGCTTTCAAAAAATGTACTCTTATGTACTCTTTTTTTTAAACAAATGTGCTCTTTTTGCCTCTCCAAAATCTGGCTCCCCTAATTCACACAGACATTTTTCCTAACCATAAACAAATTTTTTCATTACTTGTGTCGTTTTATAGGTCACATATAACATGTAATGTACTGTTACATGTTTTTATTCCAACTAAAACCGCAAATTATACAGCAGGTATTGCGAAGACTAGCGTCCTGTAAGAAATGCTTTTCCTACAAATATATCTGACAACTTATAGTGTTCATAGTCAATTTTCTCAACTCAACAATGCAAACACCAATCTCCATGCACGTTATTTGAAAAACGGGTACAATTGTACCTTTCTTATGAATAATGGGTAAAACCTTTCCCCAAAACTTTAGTTGCTCCCATAATCGAGGAGAACGAAAAACTTCAAAGGAAAACAAAAAAAAAATAACTCAACAAAGTCAAGGTACTCAACAACAACATATTTTCAATGGAGGCGGATGAATTTCTGGAAGTTATTTTAATTGTTATTTTGCTTTACATTTTTTTAAATCAATTTATTTTCCATTTAAATTTTTTTTAGCTTTTTTTCACGTTGCACAAAAATAATCAAACAAACAAAATCGACTATAAATCAAGACAAAACAAACTGAAACTTCTCAAAGAAACAAAGAAAATTGAAATTGAAGTACAATTTTATCGTTTAGCTAGGAACAATACATGCAGCAAAATCCGGATACTATGCCGATAAATTTGCAAAATCATCTAATGCGAAACAAAAATGGAAAACTATAGAGGACATCGGGATTGTTGAGCAAAAACGCATTGCGGATAACCCAATTTTAGACCCAAATTTATTAATGTACCAATGTCATCTGCAAATCACTCGTTCTATAAAAAGTTGAAACATGACAATTCACCCACTAGAATATTTAGCTTCGACTGTATTAGCGAATACGATGTTATGAAAAGCTGCCTTTCTATTAAATCTGTTGCAAGTGAAGTTGACTGAATTTACCTCACCTTTCTAAAAATTCTTCTTCCGTACATATTACCGATCATAACACATTTATTTAATTTTATTGTTACGACCAAAACATATCCAAAAAGATGGAAACAAGCAAACTTTTATTCATTTCAAAGACAAGTTTAGAATACCCAGCAATAGCTATACTGCGGTACCTATCCAGTATGTATGTGATAAGTTATCAAGTGAGAACGGTTCTTCTCTAAATCGAAAGTCTATGAGAGATTTGAGTTCATACGGTTTTCCCACCTTATTATGAACGTCAAATTTATATTTATTTTCTTTCAACTTTTGTGTAAGAAAAATAATTTTTGCTGTGTGAATATATAAATAAAAAACGAGAGCAAATTTGGCGTATGAAAAATGGGCTATAAAATATAAAAAATATATGTATGTATGTGGTTTTGCTATTTAAAGTTAGAAAAGATGAAAATATGTTACTTTGAATCAAATCATGTTATATTATTAATGAATTCAAAGGGTCACCGTTTTAAAGCAGCAAGCAAATAATAAAGCCTGGGAATATTCAATATATTTCTGCTATGCAATAACAAATCCTATCATCAATTGGATCGGTAATACTTACGATTTCATTCCGGTAAAGATTTTAAAAATTATAATGATTTTTTTGAAATAACGAATTCATATGAAAGTTAATATTCTCTTATGAATAAGAGTAATTTCGGAAACTAGGATAACAAGAAGTGGATAAGTGCAATAAGAAATAGTTCGGAAACATAAACATTACAACCGTTTAAAATAAAATTGCGTGATTTTGTCCACAACAACAACGTTTATATAGGAACCTTTGCTTAAAACAAATATTTATAAGGGATGACGTTGTGATATCGTCAGTTCACTGTATTTGATCGTGTAAAGCATATTGAATCAGTTCTTAAAAAAATTTTATTATGGATTTTTTTAATTAGTATGAACCTATAATAATTAATTAATATTTATTATAATTAATTTTTTGTTTGGTTTATTGCACATACATGTGTATGTATCTACATACATATGTACATATGTACATACATTTGCTTCATACTTTTTTGTTGAGACTGATTGCCATACGTTGTATACACATCGTTCTTTGGTTTATCTTCTAGGCTTTTTTAAATAGATTTATGTATCTGAAAATAGCACTAAAGTTCCTAAAACAAGCTCCCAAAAAAAGTCAGAGCTGTCTGTTGCGGGTAAAGCGGCCCAAGCTCAAGATAGCCAATGTGGATTTTAAACACAAGTGTAAGAATTTTAGAAAACTTTAATTCTTTATTCTTACGCTTTAATATGTTAAAATTCCTAAAATTATAAATAAATTCATTATACAAACTTACATACTAAACTGCTGATATACTAACTTTTATGTATGGCTACTCCAAGCGAAGCTTCGTAATCCTTATGACCTGAACGAATGAATCTCTTAAATCTATGTAGGTGTTTTATATACTTATGTATGTGGTCTCGATTAAATATGGCCTCATAATTATACCGCGTGGAAAATTAAAAGGAATAATTGAACATTTTGCCATGCTCATCTCTCTACATGTCGATAACAGTAATGTCATATTAGCGATTTATGAGTGGCGGTAACAGTAATGTCATATTAGCTATTTATGAGTGGCGGTAACAGTAGTGTCATATTAGCGATTTATGAGTGGCGGTAACACTCCCCCACAGTATGGCGAGATTTCGAAGACTTACTCTACTTTCTTTCAGCCACGTCTAAACCCGCTAATTTTGCAGCAGGTCTTTCTAAAACGCCACAAACTGTCAAAACTTTTGCCTTTCGTACTTGTCCATCTTCGGATTTGGCAACTTCGATGACCTTTCCTTTTGTCCATTTCAAGCATAGAGGTTGTGACTCACCATTTAAATCTAGCTTATTAATTAATTGTTCATTTACCAGACTTACAGACGAACCCTCGTCTATAAATGCAAAAGTATTAAAACGTTTATTATTGTTTCCGTATATTGTTATGGGTATAATTTTAAATAAGATTTCATTGCATTCATTCCTATGGGCTGCATGTAAATTATCTCTTTTGCTTTTATTTTCAGTTTCTCTCGTAGCGTTTGTTTCTCTATCTTCAGTCATGGATTTATGCAGCAATGTATTATGTTTTATTTGACAATTATTTTCTCTGCAAACGATGCTGCTACTGCAAATACCGTAGTGACGTCGCAGGCACAGTTTACATAGATTGTACATTCTTACTAAGTTCCATCGCTCGCTTCTATTCGCAGCCAAGAATTTTTTACACTTCTCAACACTATTGCAGTTGCCAGAACACACTAAACAGATCTTTTTGTTTTGTTCTTCATGAGCATGCACATAAACGTTTTTTGGCTTACGCGAATACTGTTCTATTGACTTTGATGCGCTGCTGTCACTTTCTATATTTATGCTGCTTGCTGAGACACCGACTTCATATATCCAGTTAGCGAATTCAGTCAAACTAACTCTTTTGTTATTTTTTGCTAGTTTTATTTTTTGTTCACCCCAGTTAAGTTGAAAATGTGATGGCATTTTCATTATTAACTCATGTAATAAAGATGAATTGGTCAGTTCATTTATTAAACCACTGGCTTTAATTGTTGTTTCTAGGCCCTTTACTTCCACGGCGAAAGAGGTAATTGTGCTCAATTTATTTGTGTTCAGTGCTGGTAGTGATCTTATTCTATTTTTTAGTGAGTTTAATATTTTTTCCGGTTGTCCGAAAAGCAATTTTAGTGTAGATAGAGCACATGGTACACCCGATGGATGGATCAAAATATGTTTAACAGATCGAAGTGCTTCCCCCTTTAGAGAATTTTGAAGCCTGACAAGATTTTCAGCGTCTGTAAAACCACAGACTGCTGTCGACCAGTCATATGTGGCACTAAACAAGGGCCATTCTTCAGGAGTGCCGGTAAAAATTGGAAGCTCTTTTGGTACTGACTGCCGCGTGCTTATTTGTTGTTGCGAAAGCCTGTGAGAAGGTAATATAACAGGTTGGAGGTTTGATGGGTTCATGGAAAACATTGAATCCATGTAACCAAATTGTACAGGTGTCTCTAATGTGTGATTTTCTGCATTTACGTTGTCTGAATTATTACATAAATTTGCCGTTGTCGGCTGCTGACGGTTCGTTGTTGGGTCATTAATAAATGAAGACATGTTATTAACGAATGACGTAGTTGTACATACGGGCGGAGTTATTGTTTTTGTCGTATAAACTAAGTCATTACTTACGTTTTGGCAATATGGTTTAGTAGTGTTAGGCATTTCTTGCGTTGTTGTGGCTTGTGGTACAAATGTGTAAGGTGGCGTTTCAAACTGACGAGCTGCGGAAACTACATTTTGGTGTGCGGTTGCAATAGCCGAAGTAGGGAGTTGGATTTGATTATTTAACCACTCATGTACAGATCTGACAGCTGAGTGTTTATTAACTGATTGTGCGTCCTCGAAGTCATCTACTGCTTGTTCGAGAATTTGGTATTTCTTTTTAATGAAATCTCTTTCAAGTTGTGTCTCTTCTTCTAGACGTCGTAGCTCAAGAGCTTGTCGGCGGGAGCGGGAAGCGGCCGAAGAGCCACTACGAATGGAAGAGGCAGAATCGATCGTGATTTGATGTTGTACCGTACAATTTTGGCAACTCCATGTAGGTTGGTCTTGATTGCTGCTGAGATTGACACATGGTAAATGAAAATTAAGATGGCACTTGCTGCATTTTATAAATTTTTCGTTGTCTGTGGACTTGTTGCAAATGTTACAGTTGTTCGGTGCAGGACTTAACTGAGTTGGTCGTTGACGACTTAGTGGTTGACCCTGTGAGGGAGTGGAAGGTTGCATTCTGTTAGGACTTACGTTTTAACACCCAAGATGATTCCTTCAAACGATCCGATGAGGCACATAAAAGAATTTTAATGTTGCGGGTAAAGCGGCCCAAGCTCAAGATAGCCAATGTGGATTTTAAACACAAGTGTAAGAATTTTAGAAAACTTTAATTCTTTATTCTTACGCTTTAATATGTTAAAATTCCTAAAATTATAAATAAATTCATTATACAAACTTACATACTAAACTGCTGATATACTAACTTTTATGTATGGCTACTCCAAGCGAAGCTTCGTAATCCTTATGACCTGAACGAATGAATCTCTTAAATCTATGTAGGTGTTTTATATACTTATGTATGTGGTCTCGATTAAATATGGCCTCATAATTATACCGCGTGGAAAATTAAAAGGAATAATTGAACATTTTGCCATGCTCATCTCTCTACATGTCGATAACAGTAATGTCATATTAGCGATTTATGAGTGGCGGTAACAGTAATGTCATATTAGCTATTTATGAGTGGCGGTAACAGTAGTGTCATATTAGCGATTTATGAGTGGCGGTAACACTGTCAATAATCACAATTAAAAATTGATTCTGATTTAAATTGTTATAAGGAATCTGCCTCGATTTTCTCTTCTTACTAATTTTAAACAAAATTCATATTCGAATCAGCTGACTTGATATGTCTTGTATGATAAGATCATTCAACTGATACTCTAAAATATGGAGCACTAAGAAAACAGCCGCGTTTTTACGCGGCGCAAAGTCATTAGGCGATAACAGTCAGCAAAATAGATAAGATTTAAGACATTTTAATAATATTTTCATAATATTAAACAAAACAGCATGTTTTATCCACAAAGTCTATTATAAACTAATGACCAGCGGAAGTAATTTTTAATTTATTTAGCAACAGCTTTGATCAAACAAGTTGCTTCGAACCTTTAAATTACGTCCTGCATTGTATTTCATAATAATACTTAGAGATAAATTTATAATATATTGCATGAAAACACATTCGGTCCTTAATGTACATCCCATTTAGAAGTGGTTCATCTTAAGACCAGCCTCAACTTTTACCTTACATGAAAGGAAGTTATTAAGTTCGTCCCAGATATACGAGTATGATGGTATTTGCCTAATACGACAGTTACATCTCATTGCAAAAGGATCTGCCGATTAATTAATTTCTATTCACTGCTTTTAATTTCATGTACGTTTATTTTGGTATATATCTATATTGATGGACGACCATATTTCTTTAAGTGTATATATAAAACAGGTAAAGTGTTGTTCATTAACCTTGATTTTCTAAAGTTTTGCTCCAGTTTGTATATGTGTAAATTACATGATGCTAATTCAAGGTTACCATGGACGCTGAGGAATTAAAGCCATTAGCATAATTCAAATAAAAGGTAGGACCCAAAACGTTGCTTTAAAATGCAATTCGCTGAATTGCGCAAATATATATATATATATATATATATATATGTATATAGCTTTCCAAAAGCCTATGAGTGCTTACAAGCAGGTTTAATTTTATTTTGTGCATTAAGTCATCCTCAATGAGAAGAGCACAACAATATTTTCGCCTTCAAACGCCTTTTTTATGACATTTGCTAATCTGAGTGTTCGTGCTATGGTGCCACGGGCTTAAGTATTACAGCATAGACACTCCACTCTGCATTGTGAGAGGCAAAAACTTGAAATTAAGCAAGTCGTAATGTTATAGAGTGAAGATCAATAAGTGGTATTGAATATCGTGTTGACACATCCAACAGCAGAATATATGTATGAGTAGCCCGACTGAAAAAGCTTTTACGACTAAAGGCTGGCTAGGAAAATGTACAAGACTGCACATTATATTGAAAATATTGTAAAATGTATTTGATTCAAATTCTTCTTTTTCCCAAAGTATTCCTTACAATGGAATAAATATGTATGTACAAATCGGTGGCGTAAACTTTTTAGGCAACAAATGGTGCAAAATTAATCAGTAAACAGATAAAAAAAATATGCTTCAAAAACACATGAATCGCTCCACTGACCTTAAATTATAAATTTATAGTAAAAAAAATTTACTTTACTAACAAGAATTCTATTTTATAAACTACTGAAATAGCAAAAAAATTAAAGAAGCATAATAAAGAGAAATTAAGATCGTAAATGAAGCTGCATTTTTGGTGAAAATAAACAAAACATGATATACAAATAAATACAAGGTAGACAAAAGTAAACGAATTTGATATTATGGATGATGTCTGACAACTTATAAATAAATATTATAAAGCACCTCAAAAAAGGCATAGATTTACATTCCGTCCGTGTACGCACAGACTTAGGTACATACATACACACATAACTACGTTTATTCAACTTTTCGTTTCAAGCATTTATAATTAGCCACTAGCCGAGTGATACTTGGTCTCACATATCAATAAATTTATTTTTGGTTCAGCTCGTCACAATGTGACTTACGAACAAGACATTTTTAGCAGCTTTTCAGTTTTATTTACCGCTTTTAGTATGTGATGTGGCTAACGCTGATCATAATACAGTGTGCATGCCCATGTCCATGCTTTTAGAATCGTGCCTATAATTAACAGCATTGGTATTTATTGGGTCGTAGAAACTATTATTTCTTTTTGTGAGCCTAAACAATGCAAAACTTTACTTTAAACGTGCTTTTAGTCTCCAAGAACGCATCGTTTCGCCTTCGATTGTTTAGATAGTGTGCAATTGAAATTACATATGTTTTTATAACAACGGAAAGAGATTTGTTTCAAAATAATACAGCTAACATAATGGCTTAAGCAATTATGTTATTAATGCTTGGTTAATAAAAACAAAGTGGAAAACGAAGTATTGACATCTTTTTTGCTATCTTTTTCAAGATTTGTTGTGCAGCGAACGAAAACACAGTTTAAGAAACTGCCGATTATATCCCGTGAAAAATTTTCTGTAGAATAAACGAATCATGTAAATGAAAAAAAAAAAACTGATGGTAATTGTCAACTTCAAAACCACTTTAGACAATGTTATATTTTCATCATACCAGGGCCGCATTTTGAAGTAAGACACGACAGCATTTTCAATATATATTAAAGGTAATTATACTTTTATACAACAACTTCGAAAACAATCCAATTATGCTTTTTTGTAGAATTTTAACCGTCATCTATTTTATTTGTTGTTTGCAGCTGAACGTAAAGATATAAATTTTTTAAAATCTTCCCCACCGTAATCAGAAGCCAACGCGATTCGAAAAACTGCATTTATTATTTTCGATGCAAGAAGAATCGTGTAAAATCAAACTGTCTTGAAATAATAAAGTCACATCAGAAAAATGTATAACACCCGTTTATTTACAATTAACGCAATTGGAAAAAGATAAGTTAAAACGCACAGTTGATCATTGCGTTGTAAAAACCTCATTATCAGACGGTAGAAGTCGTTACATAGTGTCTAAAATGGTGTTATGTATTTTTGACATAAACGTACCCCGACAATGTTTGCTATAAAAGAATTTATTTCCTTGTGCCAACAAAATTAGTTCTCTTCGTTATATATATTTTTAACTGCACGTTTACAGTGCGTGTGCAAAAAATGAGAAAATTGTTTAAATGGTATAAAAAATTACTATTGTTTTTAATAAAAAATGTAATAGCTTAAAAGTACAGTTTTACCTTTACATATGTGTGTCTGTTTGTATTATGCTTAACAAATATTTTTTAATTATATTATTTTTGTTATTACATTTTGTTTTCTTACACTTCAATTTAACCGTGCGTTGCTTTCTTATGTTTGTAGCAGCAAACTCTGCATTGCGACTCGACTTACAAAATTCTTTTTATTATGTTTGGAGTATTTTAGTAAATCAATGGACAAAATGTTCCACCTAATGTTTTTCTGCTGTAGTTACGAAAAATATGACTGCAAATAATGTATGCTTTACGAGAACTTTATGAAATCAAAAGAAGCAGCGACTATTTGATCTATAAAAATGTCGAAATCGACTTTGTTCCCAACCAACTATAACAAATAAGATTAAATACTAATGAGTAGCTCATCTGCTTAGTAAACAATTTTAAAGCAATCTTCAATTTTTGTAGCCAATGCTAAATGGAAGACAGAGCGAACAAAAAGTATTAGCAAATAATTATGGAGCTTTCCGGTCAGTGTATAAAACAAATATATTTAATTGTTTGTATAAAAAGCTTTTAAATGCTGCAAACCTCGTTTAGAACGAAAACAAAACCGGAGTATTAAAAAAACTTTCAACCGAAACAGAAGTATTTAAAAAAGTAGGGGAGCAATTCGAAATCAAGTTAAGTGACTTAACAATAAAACAAGATATATAAAGGACTATTTGTTAAAGAAAAACATATAAATACGCAAAATGTTGAAATTTTTATTTGCTTTTTGTGCGGCAGCTGCTTTAATGCAACAAACAAACGCTTTCAAAGTGGTCACAATTCATAAAGGTGTGTTTGTGTGGCACACGATTTGGATTATTTGAAATTTCATGAAAATTATATTACTATTCAAGATATTCCAGCTGTAGATCCTGCTGCTTTAGTACAAGGTATCCAATCAGCAATTGCTGGCAAATTACAACAAGTTCAAGCTCTGGTTGGCTCTTTGGTCCAACAGAAAACAGCTCTTAAGCAAAATGCTTTGAATTCTATTCAAAGCACTTTGGGGGGGCTTAAAGCTCAAATTGACAGTTTGGCTGGAGGTATGCACCGACCTTTTGTAATTCAGAAGCATATTTATGTTGGTGTCCCCAAGCCAGCAACTCCTGAATCCACAACTTCAGTAGACGTAGATGCAACAACATCAGGTTAATTTTCAAATGGCCAAAGTAAAGCTTTGCAAAGAAAACGAGTTTTAGTTAAGTATTTAGTCTTCTTTTTTAAAAAATACTTTTTTTTTATTAATAAGACAATAAAATATAGATCATTTCAAATCTGTTTACATATACATGGACACATACATACATATGTACGTTTTTTTCAGAGCTACAACAATCCAGAAACAAATAGTATAAAAATTTCCAATGAAACAAGAAGCACATAATTTTATACATACATACATACTAAGGTGGACTTAAAACGTCTTCAAATGACAATACTTTGCCAGTCTTATTCTCGTTTTATTTCTCGAGGCCGCTTATGGTATCCACATGGAGTGGGTTTTTTCTTTCCACTAACTTTGCCAGCTTTTAATTATTGCTGAGGTGTTGTCATTTAAGTCCTGCGAAAATTTGGTAAATAAAATATTTTTCGAATTTGTTTTTAAAAATTATATACATATGCATATAACATAGTTAAATAACTTTAACCTGACTTATTATGGAATCATAATTGCTAGCGATAAAAGGAATATGGCTCCGAGTAATATCAACTATGACCTGACAAAAATATGTTTTATTATGAGAATAATATGCTTCACTATATCAATATACATAAGTATTATAGTTAAAACTAAAGTAATATTGGGTCGCTGATTTCTTAGTATAACTATTAGTATAACTATTTGTCTTAGTATAACTATTTGTAAAAAATTTTCAAAAGCTAAGGTCAATACGGAGTGATGAAACTTAATATTTTTGTTCTAATCCGTTCATTATCAATAAAATCTACTGCAGCTGGTATGGATGAAATAAATCATTTTTAAAGCTGTCACATTTTAACTGCTCCGTTTTAGAACGTTTATTTTCTGTATGATTATTACTACCACTCATTACACGAATATTTTTAAGATCACTTAAGTTACAGATTTTTTCGCCAGCCGCTGTTAGGAATCGAACGTACAACCTCTGGACTGTTGGTCGAATACTCTACCAACTCATCCATCGAGATTGGTCATTACATATTGTACTTAAATTACATATTATTGTATATAACTTTTTTTAGTTTGCGCCTCTTGCAAACCACTTTTGGTATAAGTTCTAAAAATATGACACATGATACAGCTGCGAAAATAGGCAATCAAGGGAAATCTATATCGTACATTCGCTGATTATGATTACCAATGAAAATAAAAAATTGTTTTTTTAAACTTCGATAATTTGTTTCATAATTTAAGGGTCTGTTGTGTATTCCAAAATAAAAATATTCAACGGTCGAGGTGTTTTGTATATATATTACTGTTTATTCCTTTATGTCCGAAACTATAACAATTGGAAGACCAAATCTTGCACACATATCACGAAGAAGCTTAATGGTTTTTGTAGGTCCAATTGAACGTGTCGGTGTCGCCCTATCTACTTTGAATATACATCCACCAAAACTATCCATAAAGGGGCCGGCTTAGTATATGTGCAGTCTTTGCCACGATCCTACGGGTATATTGGTTGCAAGCCACTTGCTAATTTCGGCAAAAATCGATGAAAGCCCCAAAAATGTTCTAGTTTCTGAGATGGTCGAATGAAATTTTTAATATATACTTTGAGTTTTATCATTCATTAGTCTTATACCAAATTTATCGATATGGCGTCCTAAGTACGTTATGTGATCTGAAAGGAATTAACACTTAATTTTGATTAAATGTAATACATGGGTTTTCAGTCTCTGCAAGACAAGCTTAAACTGTGCTTTTAACTCTTTATAGGAACTCCCTTGCATTTTTATATCATCAAAGGAACAAGAAACGCCGCTTATTTCTTGCAATATTGATTCCATTAATCGTGTCCATCTTTCGTGCTGCTTTAACCCCAAGCATTATCCTACCCACAGTGTTTGAATGTCTTGCGAATATGTCTTCCACAGTAGGGATTGGATAAGTGTCATCCTTGATGGCCTCATTAATTATAACTTTGTAATCGGTACTCAGGCGGATATCTCCGTTCTTTTTGACTACCGGCACTATGGGTGTTCTCCATTCAGAGAATTACATTTTGTTTATGATTCCACTGTCTAAACGCAATAGCTCTTTTTCAATCTTGCCTTTAAGTGCTTAAGGTTCTTGTCGGTATCTTAAAAATTTCGGCGTTTTGTTTTCCTTTAATTTAAATTTGCACTTATAGTTTGGAATTATGTTTTCTGTTGGTGTGAAAATATTATTGAACTCGCTAAATCTTTTCTCTCTTTCTTCCTTGGGTTGCGCCTCGTTCATCTGGCTTTCAATAACATGTAAATCATATAAATTTATTTTTGATTTCCTTATCCATTCTCTTCCGTGTATTGTGTCAACTTGTCCATCAATCATATAAATTACACCCTGGGCTCGTTTTCTTATGCATAATGTTAACTCTTGCCATCCCTATTGGTCGTATTATTTGCCCAGTATACGTTCTCAATTGTAATGTTGTAGGTTTTAAGTCAACGTTTGATGTTAATTTTTGTTTTTCTTGTAACGCCAGCGTCCACTTCCATCCTGGAAATAGATTTCTCCACAAGTAATTAAATCATGAATTTATCATTTTTTGCATTTGTACTATTGTACTATTTGTATGGTATGATTTTTTGGTATACGTCCGAGTCGCTCGCGAATATCGTTATCCCGTATACTCCTAACAAATCGTGATCTTGAATGAGTCGAGTTGGTGGAAGTATTGCAGTTCGGGCATTTGAAATTACAATTTGTAGATAATATTTTTATGTCTTCTGAAAATTTGAGATTGATTCACCTTCGTGCTGTATTCTGTGTGAAAATTTGTGTTGCTCAGCGACCTCACTTGGTGTTGGACAGAGATGAGTGCGTAACAGCCCTATTAGCTCATTAAACTTTTTACTTTTGGGGTTATCCGGCTAAGGTAAGATAAATGTGTGGGAAAGTTTCAGGCCCAAGCAATTTAGTAAAATTTGTATACAAATTTTGCCTTTGTTTGACAAACCCCTAAAATACGTATAATTTCTAATACGTTGCAAGTACGAATCGAAAGATTTATTGTTATCATCGAATGGTTGCAGACAAATACCATGTGAAGGTGTGGCCGGTTGTATCCTCGATGATAGCCCCAACAGCGTATCTGCTAATTGCCTTGAAATTTCGTCCATTTTCGTCTTGGCCTCAGTTTCGCTAGCTTGTTGCAATCCCATCCTCGTCGCTAGTTGTTGTGTATTCCCAAATATCAATACTCACGGGTTGAGGTGTTTTGTATATGTTTGGCTATTTATTCATTTAGGAATATAATTGAAGTAATAGTATAATATATATTTGATGTACACAACTTAAATAATGGTAGATTTCTCCTGTATATGATACTTAATTATAAACTTTTACCAGCCTGGAAATATAGAACAGGCCCAAGAATCCATAGCAATTAATTGTGCACAGAAAAATTCGCAAGATGTTTCAAAGTTATAAACCCAACTCTGATAACATGAAAAAGCGTGGCAGCTATGAGCAACTATATACGTATGTATATGTGAACCTACATTCGAAAATGTACCTATTGTGTGAAAACGAGTTTTTAAGTAAACCGCAATTTAAGTTTCCCCCTCTGTGTTGCATTTTCATTTATTTTAAGCACGTATGTTCTTGTGATAATTAAAAAAAGAAAATAATAATTTGATTGTCATATATCGTAGATTCTTTTGAAATGGAAATAGATATTTAATAATTTAACATAATAATAACACCGAAGAAGGAGAAAAGAAAAGAAAAAATTTCACACACTAAGTGGACTAACTGCAGGTTTACATAACTTTCTGATATTTTTGAAACTTGCCGAACGAACAGTTTCATATGAAAATTAAAGGTTTTTTGGAAAGTGGGTGTTTTCATGCACGGTCACATATGTATATATATGTAACTACATACATATATACGACGATTGAGGAGATAAAAACCGAATCGCTGAAAGAGCTTAAGGACGTATTATACATGTATATCCCAAGGGGAGAAAATAAAACTAAAATTGACCTAATTTTTTAACACCTCAAATGGTATTTCGATATTTTTTTAGTCATTTGTAGACCACTTTGGCAAATATTGTTAATTCCCTCGAAAGTTTTCAAGCATGACATATTGACCTAATATTTTTACCAGAGTACTCTGTAAGATCAGATTGTCCGCAGCCGATCTTCAGCTTTACGTAACTTGCAGAATTTCGGTGGCTAGTCTAGAAATTAGTCCTTCTAACTCTAAGTGTGTAAAAAACCCAGATGAATCCTTTGTCAAAAATGTTTCTTTATACTTGAATAACTCCTCGTCATGTTAGTGTTGAATGTAGTGAAAAATAATCTATGTAAGGAAAACCTTGTCTCAAATGAAAACTGGAGTCAAAGCTTGCTTAATACTGATATTATTGTACGGACCTGACTTTTTGTCAACTGCGAAAGCTTGTAGTATTAATTCGCGTAACGTAGAACAAAGAAACGAATTGATAACATCTTCTATTTTTGAAAGCGGTAAAAAGTGAACCCCTTAAAAATTGTGAAGGAATACACTGTCCATCTAACCCACAGACCTTAACATAATTGAGCAGCAGTGGGTATACGAATGTGGGCATGTTATGTAACGATTAACCATTGCAAATGATTTCAGAGGGATCAATGTCGATTTAAATTGTGGACAAGGCTTTCATATCGATCAACTTACTTTTCACCGCTTTACTATAACCATCTTCTTGCCTATTTTCAGTTAAATGTTTGGTTCACCCGTTTTAAGGTATTTATAAGTCCATTTATTTTTTCTGCAATGTTTTCGTCTATTGCCTTCCTAGTTGTGTAGTCTTATTGAAGGTTAAACATTTGCTTAATTTTTGAAATTGAATTTGGCATTTGGTTTTAGTTATATGCACATATGCATATGTATGTAGTATGTACATATCACTATTGTCTTTGCTCTTTAATTTTTTGAATCAATTAAAAAAATTGCTTTGTCATTACATAGAAAGTATCTGCATAGTATTTACACATTGATTACACTTATTGTCTCTTTAACTAGAATGGCCCTGTGTCTTTAACGTAAGTATATTGAAGAGTTACTATATTCCATTAGAAATTATATATGTATGTATGTACATATATACGAGTACAAGTAATGTTCACTTTATTGCAGAACAAAATTTTATTATTCTTATGCTCTTTGAAAGGAAAGCACATGCAGTGGATGGTAGTAATTTTTTTAATAAATTTTTATCCAACAAACATATTCGTTTTTTATGAAAAAGGGTTTGTTAATAGCAGCATACACTTACTCTACTCTATTTAATCGGAGCTATTTTTTTATTTCATTATTAGTTAAGTTAAAGTTAAATAAAAGAAATCCATAGGAGATAACTGTAACAAATACATTTTCTCGTTTCTGTAATAAAGGGTGGTTAAATTTCAAGGGCCGATGTTGATTTTGAATAAAACACAAACTATTTAGGAAATTATTGTAATTTTATTTTATTATGATGTATTGGTATTACTCAATTATGTATGGAACAAAATATCGGCCAAATGGGCGCCGCGACCTCGGCGGCACACCTCCATCCGATGGTCCAAATTTTCGATGACGCTGAGGCATAATGGAGGCTCTATGCCGTTAATGTGCCGAATTATCTGATCCTTTAGGTCTTGAATTGTTGCTGGCTTATCGACGTACACCTTTTCTTTCAAATAACCCAAAGAAAAAAGTCCAACGGTGTCAAATCACATGATCTTGGCGGCCAATTGACATCGCCATTACGTGAGATAACACGGCCATTGAATTTGTTGCGCAGAAGAGCCATTGTTTCGTTAGCTGTGTGGCAAGTGGCACCGTCCTGCTGAAACCACATATCGTCCACATCCATATCTTCCAATTCGGGCCATAAAAAGTTCGTTATCATCTCACGATAGCGAACACCATTCACAGTAACTGCCTGACCGGCCTCATTTTGGAAAAAATACGGCCCGATGATGCCTCCAGCCCATAAACCGCACCAAACAGTCACTCTTTGTGGGTGCATTGGTTTTTCGACAATCACTCTTGGATTCTCATTCGCCCAAATGCGGCAATTCTGTTTATTGACGAATCCACTGAGGTGAAAATGTGCCTCATCACTGAAGATGATTTTCTTCGAAAATTGATCATCCACTGTTGCCATTTCTTGCCACCTGTTAATGAATAATTTAAGGTAGTATTATTGCCTACTGCTATTTATTCACACATCACTATATTATAACATATGAATTCCGTTTTATTCGATGCATAAGACATAAACGGGAGTAAATTACTTATGCTCAGAGAAAATGTATTGAAACAAAATACTGGTTTTTTTATGCATGCAATTGCCTATTACATGCAAATTCATATACGCGCATACATACATATGTATATACTTACTTACGGTATTATTTAATATGTATAAACTCTCATTAGTTCTAAGCACTGTTACATATTCTTCTTAGATTTTATTATTATACTTAAAATATTTTTACTGACTCACTTGTCTTTACTGCCTCGCTGCGATCATACATACTTAAGACTTAATAAAGTAATCCGTGTAATAATTTTAATTTACGCATAAACTTAAATTCTCATACATAAATTTGGTGCCGAAACCCGGGAATTGATGCATAAATTGAAGCGTGCCTAGTGGAAGTTCAATAAAATAAATTTGAAGACTGGAAAACCAATAAAATGGCGGAATTACACCAACATATCGAGAACCAAAGAGATTTGTTACGGAACCTGAAGAAAACCGCTAAGCTTTATGATTTGCAAACGAATAAAACGCATGGATTTGCACAATCGGTTTTAGACGAAATAGAAGCGAATTTTGCAAAATTTAAAGAAGGTAATAGTCATTTATGTTCCATAGTCCATGAAAATACCATTAATACAGAAAATATTCCGTATTTCGAAGAAGATGTTTATTACCAGTTTCAGAAGGAATTTTTTACCCTTAAGGGTCTGTTGCTTGATTTCATGGAATCTTGTGATCTTCGTTCGCCTGGAATTCAATCCAGCACGTTTGCTGGTTCTGGTCATTCAAGAAATGAAACATTTTCGGTTCAGGCACGGTTACCGAAAATTGACTTGCCAATCTTTAGTGGAGATTATTTAGCCTGGATGTCATACCAAGATATGTTTATTTCACTAGTGCATAATAATCCCAGCCTGTCTGATGTCCAAAAATTTTGTTTTTTGAAAACCTCTTGCAAGGAAACTCCACTGGATATCGTGAATGAATATCCAGCAACGGACGCTAGCTACACTTTAGCTTGGACAGCATTGCAAAATAGATATCACAATAAAAGGAAAATAGTTGATACTATTTTTAAAAAGTTATTTTCGATACCTGTTTCTGATGGCTCCGCCAAAAGCATTCAGTTAATTTTAGATACAACCCGCACTAGTATAGCGCTTCTACGCAGCTTAGAAGGTGAACATGCTATGCTTATATATATGACTGTGAATAAGCTGGACTTACAAATACGCAAGGAATGGGAGCAATCTCTAAAAGCGTCAACGGAAATTCCTCCAATAGGAGATTTATTCAAATTCCTAGAAGCAACATTTCGAACATTAGAAATACTTTCTGATCAGGCCGATTCAAGTCCTAATGCAGTTCGTTTGTCATCAAAATCCTCACTAAATAATAACGGTAAAAGCAATTTTCGACGGTATGCAAACGCTGTTTCTACAAGCAACGACTCCAACTGCCCCTGCTGCAATAAGCGTCATCTTCTTTTCAAATGTTTCAAGTTTGCTTCGTTAGCATCTGCTGCAAAGAAAGATTTTTTAAATTCAAAGCGAATATGTAGAAATTGCTTAACACCTGGCCACTTTAGTAACAACTGTCGTGTAGTTTCTCGCTGTCAAGTCTGCCAACAGAATCACCATACAACAGTGCATAATGAATATTCGGCAACCCACTCAATTGCGAACTCACCTACTGAATCCGCTATGATTCGTGAACACCCCTCGTCTTCGCAAATACTTCAGAACGTCACTGCTCATGTAGTTGATAATTGCAAGAAATATAGTGGCAGGAAAAGGTCTCAAATTCTCTTAGCGACATTACGGGTCGTGCTAAAAACCTATCAAGGCGTCTTTGTCTTGCGGGCCCTCCTTGACCAATGTGCCCAGGCTACTTTTATCACCAAAAAGGTTGCGGACGCTCTAAAATTACCTTACACAAAGGATTTTGTAGAAATTAGCGGGGTTGGTGGACATCAACCCACGATTGTACAAAAACATGTTAATTTTACTATTTTCTCAAGAACCAACACTAATTTTAAGATCGATTGTGAGGCCTTAGTTTTACCAAAAATAACTGGATATCAACCTATGGCTATAAATGAGAAACTTTTACCTGATCTAAGTAAATTTTCGTTAGCTGATCCTTATTTCTCAGAACCTGAAGAAATTGATCTTTTGCTAGGAGGAGATATCTATGGAGATATCGTATTACCTCAACAACATACATTCAACAATGGTCCTTTTTTGCAATTGACACAATTCGGGTGGATAGTTTCGGGTCCTATTCCAGACAACAATTTACATCACAGTATTACTGTAAACGTTTGTTCTTTAGATAAACAATTGCAGTCCTTTTGGGAACAGGAAGAACTGATAGAGAAGAGGGTTTTAACAGAAGAAGAAATTCTTTGTGAAGAACACTTCAAAGCTACTACTATACGTGATTCATCAGGACGTTATATGGTGTCTCTACCCTTTAAATCTCTTCTCAAGAGTGGCTTACTTCCCGTTTTTGCACAAACAGACTATACAGCACTTTCTCACTTAAAAAGTATTGAAGCCAAATGTAAATTGAATAAGAACTTTGGGAAGCTTTACACAGACTTTATGGAAGAGTACGAACGGCTTGGTCATATGGAAAAGGTAGGCACTTATCCTCTTGACTTGGATAGGATTAGGTTTTTTTTACCCCATCATGGTGTTTTAAGAGAAAACAGCTCGACAACCAAGTTGAGGGTTGTTTTCGACGGTAGCTGTAAGCGGTCAGCTCAGCCCTCGTTAAATGACGAACTGGCAGCTGGTCCTGCATTACATAATGATCTGCCTACAATCATTAATCGGTGGAGACGTTTCAAAATTGGTTTTAGGGCAGATTTAGAAAAAATGTTTCGACAAATACTAGTAATACCGGAGCAACGAAAGTTTCAACAAATTCTTTGGAGAAATATGAGATCCGAAGAGATACTAATTTACCGGCTCTCAACGGTCACTTATGGTACAACATCTGCGCCTTTTCTTTCGATTAGAGTGTTACAACAGCTAGCACTAGACGAACAGGAAAAATATCCAATGGCTTGTAGCGTGCTCAACACAGATACTTATGTTGATGATGTTATTTCTGGGGCGGATAGTTTAGCAGAAGCTTACCAGTTGCATACTGAGCTATGTAGCTTGCTAAATAAAGGTCAGTTTAATCTACGTAAATGGACAACAAACTCAAGAGAACTACTAGATTTGATTCCCGTAGACTTCAGGGAAACTTCCAACATATTCGAGTTGAATCAACCTAATACAGTAAAAGCTCTGGGTTTGAAGTGGGACATAGCAGATGACTGCTTTTCATTTGATATTAATTTTGATAATACATCAGTAGTTACAAAACGAAGCTTGTTATCAGATGCCGCAAAACTTTACGATCCTCTAGGCTGGCTATCCCCTACCACAATTCTCGCAAAAATAGAATTTCAAAACCTATGGTTACTTGGTATTGATTGGAACGATCGCCTGCCCGATGCTATGGAGAAAAAATGGTTAATATATCGCAATAATTTAAAACATCTGGAAAATATTAAAATTCCGCGTTGGATTGGAGTGCGCAAGGAGGTTAAAGTTGAAATTCATGGGTTTTCCGACTCTTCTAAGCTAGCTTATGCAGCGGCAGTCTATGCAAAAACCAGTTCTGATTTGGGTACAAAAGTATATCTAATCCAGGCAAAAACTAAAGTGGGCCCTATAAAGCGGTTAACTATACCCAGAATGGAATTGTGTGGTGCCACTTTATTAGCTAAGCTAGTAGATAAAATAATTTCTTCACTTAATCAAAGAATTTCGAATGTTTACTATTGGACTGATAGCACAACTGTGCTTGCATGGATTCGTGGTCAGTCGTCTAAGTGGCCTGTATATGTTGGAAATCGAGTTGCCGAAATTCAACGCAGGTCTAATGCTTCTCAATGGCGATATATATCCACAAGTGAAAATCCTGCTGACTGCGCGTCCCGTGGTATACTACCCAGTGAATTGGCTGAACATGAATTATGGTGGCATGGTCCTAACTGGCTATCGGAACCATCAGAAAATTGGCCAAGACAACCTCAAATAAACGTAAATGAAATTGATAAAATTGCTGAACCATCCTTAAATATACATGCAACTGCGACATATGTCAACCAATATCCAGATTTATTAACAAGATTTTCTTCTCTTGGTAAGCTGATACGTGTTGTTGCATACATATTTCGGTTTAAACATAACACTCAAGTTAATAAAAACCCGCAGATTGAAAGTAACAGTAAGATGACAGGGTTTCTTTCAACCGAAGAGTTGAAATTTGCTAGATTCAGAATTGTACAAGTTTCACAACAAGTGGATTTTTCACATGAAATTTTTGAACTTAAACAGAAAGGTAAAATTATAAGGAACAATGCTCTAGCACAGTTGTGCCCATTTTTTGATGCATATCAAATACTTAGAGTTGGTGGTAGAATTCAAAATTCCGATCTTAGCTATGGTTCCAAACATCCAATTTTGCTAAAGAAGCAAAATCCATTGTCTAATCTAATCTTTCTAGATGCACATATTAAAACTCTACATGGTGGTTTGATCCAAATGCAAGCTTATGCCTCACGAGAATATTGGATACTATCCAGTAGATGCATTGCAAAACGAAACTTGCGGAGATGTGTGACTTGTTTTAAATACAACGCAAAAGCAGCCCAGCAGATGATGGGAAACCTCCCTAGTGTTCGCCTCAGGCCGGCACGGCCATTCAAGCACAGTGGGGTCGATTATGCAGGTCCAATCGTCATTAAACAGTCAACTGCAAGAAATTCAGTGACCACAAAGGGTTATATATGTTTGTTTATTTGCATGGTTACGAAAGCGCTGCACTTGGAAGCAGCAACAAACATGTCAACTGATGCGTTTCTGGCAGCTTTTAGGCGTTTTGTGTCTCGTCGCGGCCCCTGTACTGATTTGTATTCAGACTGTGGTACCAACTTTGTTGGAGCTAACAAAGAGCTGCAAATTCTGTATAATCGCAGTAAGTCGGCAATCCCAGATGAAATATACAACAAACTGGCTGCGAATAGCACAAAGTGGCATTTCATACCTCCAGCCTCTCCAAACTTTGGTGGTCTTTGGGAGGCCGGCGTCAAATCCACTAAACACCATTTGAACAGAGTGATGCAGAATCGTATTCTAACATTTGAAGAGCTTACTACGCTGCTAGCTCAGATTGAAGGCTGTTTGAATTCAAGACCGTTATGCCCCCTATCTTCAGACCCATCTGACTGTCATGCGCTAACTCCTGCCCACTTGTTGATTGGGGAGCCTACGCTTTGTGTACCAGAAGAAGATTTGCTCGAGGTCAACATTGATCGATTGAATAGATGGAAAGTTGTTGAAAAGCTCAAACAGCATTTTTGGCGACGTTGGTCAAACGAATGGTTGTGCCGAATGCAAGCGAGACCTAAATGGCTTAAAATAACACAAAGTCCAAAAGTTGGAGATTTAGTGGTATTATTCAATGAACGTGGTACTCCAGGAAACTGGCCGCTTGCTCGTATCAAGGATATTCATCCTGGCAAAGACGGTTGTGTACGGGTGGTCACTCTATCCGCACATGGCAAAGTCTTCAAACGTCCAATTTCCAAAATTGCGCCTTTGCTGATGAATGATTGCTTTGATAATACAGAAAATGATGCCAACTCTAAACCATACGGTGATGACTCTCCCGCATTGTAAGCACTGTCGCACTTAGTGGGGGAGAATGTTAATGAATAATTTAAGGTAGTATTATTGCCTACTGCTATTTATTCACACATCACTATATTATAACATATGAATTCCGTTTTATTCGATGCATAAGACATAAACGGGAGTAAATTACTTATGCTCAGAGAAAATGTATTGAAACAAAATACTGGTTTTTTTATGCATGCAATTGCCTATTACATGCAAATTCATATACGCGCATACATACATATGTATATACTTACTTACGGTATTATTTAATATGTATAAACTCTCATTAGTTATAAGCACTGTTACATATTCTTCTTAGATTTTATTATTATACTTAAAATATTTTTACTGACTCACTTGTCTTTACTGCCTCGCTGCGATCATACATACTTAAGACTTAATAAAGTAATCCGTGTAATAATTTTAATTTACGCATAAACTTAAATTCTCATACACCACCATTCTGCCCATTCACGACGTTTGGAATGGTCAAGAGGCTTTAGTTCTTGAGCCAATTGCACCTTGTAAGCGTGTAAATGCAAGTCTTTATGCATAATGTTCATCAACGACGAGCGTGAGAGGTGCAATTGTTGGGAACGACGACGAGTTGAGGTGGACGGCTCTTCAGCCACACTATCGCGAATAGCAGCAATATTTTCTGCAGTACGAGCTGTACGAGCATGCACTGGTGTTCTCACATCTTCTACAGACCCGGTTTGCTCGAATTTTTCCACGATTTTTGCGATTGTACGCACATTTGGACGATGAAATTGACCAAAAAAATTACGAAGTGCACGATATGCATTTTGATTTGAACTCCCATTTTCATAATAAGTCTGGATAACTTTAACACGTTGTTGGATTGTGTATCTCTCCATGGTTCAAATTGAGTAAGTCTGAAATAGAGAAATGTCAAATAAAATTCGGAAAAAAACTTGGCGTTTAGGTGTGGTTCACATTCAACATCGGCCCATACAATTTAACCACCCTTTATTAGTTATAGCACCTATTTCCTACGTTGTATAATTTTGATAATTACATACAAATGTACATAAAAATATAACGACAGATTTCTAATGTTAAGCTAACTTCTTATTACTTCGCGCGTGATCAGATGTATAAATTTAGCGTTAAATAAGTCCTAATTGCTAATATATAATAGTACCAATTCCATACCAAGAAGTATATGTACTACATATACTATGTATTTGTTCATATACAAAGTATATGTATATACACTTTGTATTTGTTATATTTAATACATAATCCCTTTCCATAACAGAACAAGTCTTTTGTTAAACCGAGGCCTTTATTCAAAATCCATTGGAAATTACTGGCTCGGGGAAGTGCTTTCAACAAACTTAAGTTGTTTTCGCAACTAAACATATCGCCAATCTCACACAGTAACAGTAATGATTAAACAAAATATATCGGGACAACAATGGCTACAGTCCGTTCCAATAATCCCACCCTTATTGGCTACACCAAATGGCAATGCTGGTATCATAAATGGTAAATTTGTGTTTGTCAAAAATCTCAGATACATAACATTCAGCAACAGAGGCAACGCCTCGAAGAAGAGCAAACATTTAATTCTAAATTATTCCTGAATATTCAAATAACAACAACCGACAAAATGTTGTGTTCGTAACACAGTAGTAGCTGTCTCTACTGGTCATGGGATAGGACAATTGAAGTAATATACATATATGCATGTAATGTTTGTAGTTCAATAAATAATTAACACAAGTTCAAGATTTACTTTTTTATAATTCAGTTTTAATTAAATGATTGAAAAATTGTATTTATATAAAAATTATTTAATTGTCAAATTATACTAAAATCTAAACAACTTGAAACAAGCTTCGTAATGGTTTTCTTTTATGACCGATCGCAACTTCAACTTGACATCAGCTAACTCTCATCTCATTACGTATCTTCAGCAATTAAAATTAACGTGGTGAATATAAATCAGTGACAGCTTAACCCTTTATTAGCTTTACCTATATATACTTAAGTACGCCCATATATATATATATATCACAATGTTTTAAGCGCATTCAACTTACATAAAGCATCATTGCTGCCAGACAATCTTTTCCAAAAAAATTGCTATCTTCTATAACAACCACCAGGAGAGAAATTTTCAAGGGCTCACCACTGTCCCCATGTGACATATTAGGTACGCACAGGTGAGAACTACTCGTATAATATGAGAACGACAAATAATTCAAACTCCTTGCGTGAGCTATCTAATCACTTCTACCAGCAATTCCGAAAACAGTTAAAAGAAAACTATACTACTGAGTTGGTAGCCCGAACTTTTCCATAAACATCAGGCTTTAATCAGACTCGCATATAAATTCCCCACTTTCTAGCTTCATACAAAGAAAAGAAGCTGTTGCAAGTCAACCGTATCCTGAGGTCAAGGATCAGTACGGTAGCTTTCTACCCCGGCATCTACCAACCATCTTCCTCGGTTTTTAGGTTTAAGCCCCAGCCAGAACGTTTTAGCAAGGTAGGCATTTCAACCTACCACCATAATGCTAAAGATATCCTGAGAACATGCTGGCCTCCGTTCTTCCAGTTGACGCTTGGAGAATGTTTCATAAGTCATACATGAACTCCCCAGAGTTTTGATTGCTGTCCTAGCCGAGGACCAATTCCCCTCTCTATCACGAAGAGGATAATTGTATATAATTTTGCATTGAATTATGTGACCAGATACTTAAAAGATTTGATTTTGAAAGTTAATATAAATTATTAAACATAATTCATCCAAACCTAATAGTAAATGGCGAATCCAACTCTATTCTGGACATTGCAAAGATTTTCCAAAATTTTTTAAACGAAAATCATAAGCAAATAATAGATTCAAAGTTTAGGGGAATTGCAATTTTTAGATATTAAAAAAATTTCTGAAGGAAAGGAAACAAACTTTACAGAATTTTGGAAAAAAAATATTCGAAACGAAAGGAGGTGTGTCAAGTCTGGCTTTCCCAATTTTAACAAATTTTATTCGCAATATAATGATTTTACCACATTCATCGGCAAATTTCGAAAAAATATTTAGTCAGGTGAGTTTAAATAAAACCAAATTGTTAACAAAACGATTCTTTAGAAGGCATCCTATACACAAAGGACTATTTGAAACTTGAATATTCAAACTGCTGTGACACTGAGATCAGTTCAAATTTGTTAAAAATGTTAAATTCTGATATACAGTGCACTCGGGGTATAGTGAACACTTTGTAATATGAACTACCCGATATAATGAACTGTTTATTTTTTACATTAGTTACTCTAAATAGTAAACTCCACAAACCTCTATAAAGTGAACACAGTTTTTTGCACAATGATTGACAACAAAAAAGCTAAGTATTTTCAATACCATTATTTCTCTTGTATATAGTCAATGTTTTTGCATTCTTTTCTTGTTTTTTTCACATTTAATGAGATGACTTCAGTTTAAAATTCGATCTTGACACGTGTTTATATGTAAATTGATTAAAAAATGCGTGCGCATAAAAAAAGAAATTTTCTTTCCATTAAAATGAAACAAGAAATGGAGTAGAAGCTACTTTTCTTGCAAAGAGATTTGATGTAGCAGAATCCACAATAAGGGGGATAAAAAAAACAAAAAGTGGAACAAAGTGGAAGCCGGACTTCCATGCTTAAGTAAAAGTGCCCTTAACAGAAAGACATTTCGAAAAGCAGAATATCCGCGTCTCGAAAAAAGACTTTTCAATTGGTTTTTAAAGCAGCGATCTAAACACTTACCAGTAAGCGGTGAAATGCTTATGGAATATGCCACCAAACGTTACGCCATTAATCCAGTCAATAAACCAGAATGTGATTCGCTTAACAAAACTTTTTTACAAAAAATATATTCTTCAACGTGCTATAAGTAAGCAAAACGCGAGTGAGTTTTTTTTAAAGATTTAACTCTCAAAGATGCAATTGTCATTCTTGTAATGGCTTGGGAAGAATTAACGCCAGATGTGATTAACAAATGCTGGATTCCTCTTTTGGGTGATTTTATTAACGCAGAAGAAAGCGAAGACGAAGAGGACAATGTGCGTCAGCAACTTGAACAAGAAGTAAGCCCTATTTTGGAAATGCTCCAAATTATTAATCCAAATGTGAGTATGCATGATATTAATCGCAAATAAAAAACTAAGTGTTATCTTAACTCTAGACGGAATATACTGCAGATGACATCAGACAATGGAACAATGCAGAAAATGCGCTTTGGGTATCTGTTGATGATGAATCTAATGCCAGTACCGATAACGAAGATTTTGAGCAGTCAGCAAATATGGAACTCATTCCAGCCACTCAAGCTGTTCACATTTTTGAAAAGGCAATTGAGTGGGCTGAAAATAATTGAAATAACTCTGAAGACATTTTAGTTTTGCATAAATTTCGTAACTTAGCTTTTCAGAAAGTTAAAATATCTCGTGAAAAGCAAAAAAGTTTAAAAGATTATTTTGTTACACAATAGTATGTTATTTGTGTGGTATCCATTCATGACATATATGTATTAGTCAAATGAGTACAAATATTTTTATTACTGAATAAAAAAATCATTATTTTTTTACATTATATGAATAAATTTTTTTTATTTTTCTTAAACTGTATATAGTGAATTTCTTGATATAGTGAACAGGCCTGTGCATTAATTAGTTCACTATATCCCGAGTGCACTGTATATACATAAAATGTTTCTATAACAAAAATGTAAATTATTTTTTTATAAATTATCTGTTTTAAAAATAAATATATATATGTACGTATGTATGTGAATTCTGATTTCATTTTAAGTTTTATTAACTTTTTTTAATTTTAATGGTTTTCAAGATATACATATGTACATATATAAATGTATAAGTGTATATATGTAGGTTGAAAGCATAGTTAATAAGTTTGAAGCATCGTTATAGTTCTTGTAATAAAGCAATTAAAATACAAAAAATTGTATATTCTTGATTTGTGTTTTTTACGGTTTTCTAAAATCGTCTTTTATCGAATTTTGACTCAAAATTTCCCTATTTTTGTAATAAAATAACTTCAGTGTGCTTAAAGCTGTGTACTGCTCATCAGTTGTTGTATAACTTATCTGTAAAACACGTTTAGTTTCCATGATAATAGAAAAAGAGATTTCCACATTTATCATCTAGCGGGAAGTCCGCATAGAAGTGACACGCAAGCAAAAAAAGGAAATTTGTAATTCCTCAAAAAAAAAAAAAAATAGCAAGTAAGATATACAAACCAAAGCAACAAAAGGGAGTAAAACGTATACTCTTGGGCATATGTTAGACCCGTCTCCATTGCAGCTGATTTGATACACCAAATTCGACTCTTTTTCTATGATAAATGTATCTCATAATTTAATTTTTTTTCGTTTTGATTCAACGTTATGAAAAACGAAATGCCAATGAAACCTAAGGCAATCTTCAGACGTAAAAATGTAGCTTACATACTTCAAGTACAAATGGTCTTATTTTTTTAAGCGGCAATCGGTTTAATTGTAAGTTAGTTGTTTCTGCCAATAACAAGTACTTATAACATTACTTTCATCAAACACTTATTACTTTTATTTTTGACATTACTTTTGGTTTTAATTTGTGCTTTCGTTTATTGTCGTCAACAAAATGGGAAGGCGAAAAAGTAAATTATTCGCATAAGGTTACGTATGTACATATGTCACATGACTGATAAAAATTAGATCAAATTGTGAATAAGATATGTTGATAGGATTCTATTTTGCAAATGTTTAAGCTGAAAATAGAAAGATTATTAAATTTTTTATGTGGACTTTTAAACCAATATGTATACCAAAAGTTATTTCAATTTGCTGATTTTTTTATTTTACTTATTTCAGCTATTAAAATATAATAAAATTATGTAATTAATACGAGAAACAATTACCATTTTTTTTCTCTCTCTATTATACAGTTCTTTCATAATATACAAATACTTTTTGTAGTGATTGTCTCGATTTGAAAATTGATGAACGAACTTTACTTTTTGTGCGGTTGGGGGAAAACGGCACAAAGGCGTATGTTGCGGGTGAAGCGGCCCAAGCTCAAGATAGCCAATGTAGATTATAAACACAAGTGTAAGAATTTTAGAAAACTTTAATTCTTTATTCTTACTCTTTAATATGTTAAAATTCCTAAAATTATAAATAAATTCATTATACAAACTTACATACTAAACTGCTGATATACTAACTTTTATGTATGGCTACTCCAAGCGAAGCTTCGTAATCCTTATGACCTGAACGAATGAATATCTTAAATCTATGTAGGTGTTTTATATACTTATGTATGTGGTCTCGATTAAATATGGCCTCATAATTATACCGCGTGGAAAATTAAAAGGAATAATTGAACATTTTGCCATGCTCATCTCTCTACATATCGATAACAGTAATGTCATATTAGCGATTTATGAGTGGCGGTAACAGTAATGTCATATTAGCTATTTATGAGTGGCGGTAACAGTAGTGTCATATTAGCGATTTATGAGTGGCGGTAACACTCCCCCACAGTATGGCGAGATTTCGAAGACTTACTCTACTTTCTTTCAGCCACGTCTAAAACCGCTAATTTTGCAGCAGGTCTTTCTAAAAACGCCACAAACTGTCAAAACTTTTGCCTTTCGTACTTTGTCCATCTTCGGATTTGGCAACTTCGATGACCTTTCCTTTTGGCCACACGTTTCTCGGGTTATTTGTTGTCGTCGCAGCTGCGCCATAAAAATCTTTACGCATGGCAGTCTTCATCGCGTATATAAATCTGATGGAACATTTGTTCGATGTCACCACAGATTGCAATTTGCCTTTGCCGAAAACGAAAAAGAATAGCTGCAAGAGAAGACAGCAAATCTGGCCCTTTAAGCAGCATAGAGTTAAGTGAAATACCATTTGCCTTCGCGGCCGCATCCCAAACTATTCTTGTTTTATTCGGTTTGTTTTTGTTAAATACCGGAAACATTGGTTTTGTTTATCATCTTCATTGTTTACTTTGGCTATGTAATTTCTTTCAAAATATTCAGAAATTGTTTTTTCGAAATGTTCAAACAACTCTTTATTTTTTCTTAGAGTTTTTTCGAGACAAATCAGTCGTCTCTTCGCCATATCAAAGCTTTGTGGAAGTGTAATATTGTCATATCGCCACAGCAAAGCTGACTCGTAATGGCCATCGCATCTTTGTTTCGTATATGTTTCTAGCAAACTTAATGCCCTTTGGTCATCTTTTCCAAGAGCTGGAGTATAGTTACTTATCCCTGCTAACTCAGTTGTATAAAACTGTTTGAGTAAGTGAGTAAGAATTTGGTCGTTTTCACCTTTACACTCGCAAGAGTAAAAATTATATTGAATTTGGGCCTTTTCTCCAACACTGGAGTTGCCACATATTAGCCAGCCGAGGCGAGTATGTAAAGCGACGAGTTCGTTTTTCTTGCCTTCTTTAACACGAGTTGGCACACATAATTTCAAGTTATTTAATCCTAAAAGTACATCTGGTACAGCATTTTCAAAATCGGCGATGGGTAGCCCTTTAAGGTGCGGACATTTTTTACGTAACTTTTTATAATTAAAGCTCTGACTCGGAAGCGATAGTTGTTTAACCGTACGAACAGAAATAGAAAATTCAGTTTTATTCATACCTGAAATTTTCATTGAGACTATTTTTGAGTCTTCTTCGTTGCGACCTATTTCACCTGTCCATTTCAAGCATAGAGGTTGTGACTCACCATTTAAATCTAGTTTATTAATTAATTGTTCATTTACCAGACTTACAGACGAACCCTCGTCTATAAATGCAAAAGTATTAAAACAGACTGCTGTCGACCAGTCATATGTGGCACTAAACAAGGGCCATTCTTCAGGAGTGCCGGTAAAAATTGGAAGCTCTTTTGGTACTGACTGCCGCGTGCTTATTTGTTGTTGCGAAAGCCTGTGAGAAGGTAATATAACAGGTTGGAGGTTTGATGGGTTCATGGAAAACGTTGAATCCATGTAACCAAATTGTACAGGTGTCTCTAATGTGTGATTTTCTGCATTTACGTTGTCTGAATTATTACATAAATTTGCCGTTGTCGGCTGCTGACGGTTCGTTGTTGGGTCATTAATAAATGAAGACATGTTATTAACGAATGACGTAGTTGTACATACGGGCGGAGTTATTGTTTTTGTCGTATAAACTAAGTCATTACTTACGTTTTGGCAATATGGTTTAGTAGTGTTAGGCATTTCTTGCGTTGTTGTGGCTTGTGGTACAAATGTGTAAGGTGGCGTTTCAAACTGACGAGCTGCGGAAACTATATTTTGGTGTGCGGTTGCAATAGCCGAAGTAGGGAGTTGGATTTGATTATCTAACCACTCATGTACAGATCTGACAGCTGAGTGTTTATTAACTGATTGTGCGTCCTCGAAATCATCTACTGCTTGTTCGAGAATTTGGTATTTCTTTTTAATGAAATCTCTTTCAAGTTGTGTCTCTTCTTCTAGACGTCGTAGCTCAAGAGCTTGTCGGCGGGAGCGGGAAGCGGCCGAAGAGCCACTACGAATGGAAGAGGCAGAATCGATCGTGATTTGCTGTTGTACCGTACAATTTTGGCAACTCCATGTAGGTTGGTCTTGATTGCTGCTGAGATTGACACATGGTAAATGAAAATTAAGATGGCACTTGCTGCATTTTATAAATTTTTCGTTGTCTGTGGACTTGTTGCAAATGTTACAGTTGTTCGGTGCAGGACTTAACTGAGTTGGTCGTTGACGACTTAGTGGTTGACCCTGTGAGGGAGTGGAAGGTTGCATTCTGTTAGGACTTACGTTTTAACACCCAAGATGATTCCTTCAAACGATCCGATGAGGCACATAAAAGAATTTTAATGTTGCGGGTGAAGCGGCCCAAGCTCAAGATAGCCAATGTAGATTATAAACACAAGTGTAAGAATTTTAGAAAACTTTAATTCTTTATTCTTACTCTTTAATATGTTAAAATTCCTAAAATTATAAATAAATTCATTATACAAACTTACATACTAAACTGCTGATATACTAACTTTTATGTATGGCTACTCCAAGCGAAGCTTCGTAATCCTTATGACCTGAACGAATGAATATCTTAAATCTATGTAGGTGTTTTATATACTTATGTATGTGGTCTCGATTAAATATGGCCTCATAATTATACCGCGTGGAAAATTAAAAGGAATAATTGAACATTTTGCCATGCTCATCTCTCTACATATCGATAACAGTAATGTCATATTAGCGATTTATGAGTGGCGGTAACAGTAATGTCATATTAGCTATTTATGAGTGGCGGTAACAGTAGTGTCATATTAGCGATTTATGAGTGGCGGTAACAGCGTACATGTTTTCTTTACATTGCAAAAGGATAAAAAACTAACCCAATTTTAGCATTTTCCTTTATTACTCACTCGAATGTTACTTCAAGTACTTAGTCAAGAGCTTGAAAGAAAACACATTCCGATGCTTTGAGTGTGTGTCAACAAATATGTTAGTATGTGTGTATGTATTTTTAAACGCACTTCACTTTTTTTCTATCTTCTAGAAATGATGAAAACAGAAGCCAAATTTATGTTCTAATTTTTTTCCTTTTCTTAATAAAATTGAGTGCAAATTGACAGTGTGACAAAATATTACGCTTGAAGACCCAACAGAAAAGTATGAAAATCTTTACGGCATACAAAGTAGGCCAATAAAAAAGCCAAATCACAAAAGGTTTTAGTTCTTTATTTTGTGGAAAAGATAGAACAAGAAAGAGATTTCAATATAAAATTGAGTGCTAAACTGACCTCATAATCAAATTTGTCACGCACTATTTGCATAGGATGTGAAATTTTCTTTTTGTATTCATTCTTAGTTCATTTTGCAATAATTTAACTTAATTAAGGTAAATTGCTTTTTCCTAAAAACGTTCTTTTTCTGCTTGGTGAAGCGAGTGAATGTAAATATACATATTTATATACTATATTCATACATACACATGTATATTCTAACAAAAACTTTTTGAGAATGCGCTAATAATTACTTGAAACTTGAATGGCTTCCACTTTTATGACAACCAGGTATTTGCTTGAAGAAAAAGACGAGCTGATAGAGTTCATTGATAGAAAAGATGGCGTGATATTAAAATAGATAATCACATAGTTTTCAGTTTTTCATGTTGCGATTATTTTATTGTATTTTTTATGGTGAATTAAAACATTGCAGATATTTGTATTTATGGGTACGTTCGTAAATGCAGTAAAACTGTGTATCACTGCTGCAGCGATGCCAAATTTTGTTTCTGATGCTTGATCAGCTGTTTCTGTTATGTTGCTGATGTTCGTCTTCTGTGGGAAACGTTTTATTTTTGGACCCAAACTAAACTACAAGGGTTTTATGTTAAAAGTTAAGTTTTATTTAAATACATAATAAAATGTTAAAAACAATAGCGATTACTGCTTTTATTGAGAATTCTGAATCAATAAATGACAATTTTATAATAAATTGCAAGAAAAAAAACAAAAAAACAAAATTGAGAAGTTTCCTTATGTTAAAAAAGGAACATAATAGGAGAACAATTCCGAAAATAAGTTATTATTTTGAAACAATAAAAAAATATCAAAGTGATGTTTCATAGCCATTTCCGGATGCTGCCATCAGCTTTTATGGTAAAATTTTCGATTTGTTTTTAAATCTATATTTCTCGTTTCTTGAACAGGAACAATTCGCGGTCGGTTTAAATATTCGCTACAGAAATTTCTTTGTGTAAAACTATGGCAGCTTTGCAATAGCGACGTTACCGCTCGGAAGCTGCCTGATCGGTTTAATATAGCCAAGGGGCTGTTCATAAATTTTTGTATAAAACTTATTTGTTTGCTTAAAAATGAAGTAATGCGTTCATTTGGTTCTCGCCAGCAAACCATAATAGAGCACTTTCAAAATAGCACACCAAATCCATTTATATTGTAATCGGTTGTGTTGATGATAATAATGCAAGTTAGTATACACTGAATTAGCTGAAGTCTAAACAAAAAAAAATTAGGCTATTTTTAACAGCAACTTAAGTTTCTAGATGTGTTTATTGGATGATCAGGAAGCTGCCATGATGTTCATGTATGGAAAATAAGTCCAATTTATAAAGCGATTATATCCAGTAAAGTATGAAAAATAAGTCCAACTTATAAAGCGATTATATCCAGTAAAGTGGAATTATCTAAAAGTACTCTCACACTTGGTGATTCAGCTAATACCATATCAAAGTACGAATTTACTGGTAAATATACTTATTATATTAGCTGTAGTTTCTCTGATTTTATACCCTGGACTGACGTGAAGGGAAAAATTATGTAAAATAAAATATGAGGAGATGTTGCATCAATTGTTTTATCAGAAAAATTTTTCATCACCTGCATTAATATTCTATTACTAAAGCCAATAGAGTGTTATCTATTGAAATAAATTATATCCGTCATACTTTTTATTTGTGTTTGTAATTGACTATTAAATGGTTTTATATCACATGTTGAACTTTGATGATATTAATTAATTTTATATGATCCCACTGAAATTTCTATTTCATATATTCACAGACGCCAATATGAAATAGGTTGCTTTCTAAGTCAACATTATATCAATATTTGGTATTCATTGAGCTATATTGGTTTAAAATAGTTTGCTGTAAGTACTGAGGAGTCCCCATTAAGTGTTGAAGTAATTGACAGTTTAACCTTTGATGAATGAATAAATTGGTTCACAAATTTGTGAGAGTTTTCATGGCGATCAGCTATTGTGGCTGACTGTTATCGAAGAGTTGTGCCAGTGATTAAAGGTCTAACCATTTAGCATACAGATTGTTTCTTTTCCTTTTTAAAATTGTATCGATTAAATATGTTTCCGCAAATTTTGTTTCCATTAGCTCTGATTTATAAAAAGCATATTTTATTTCTTCTACTTGATAGTCTTCCAGTAAATACATATGTATGTATTAGGATTTGCATTTAATAATTTATTGCTTGCGTAGTATTCTTAAGTGGTTACTACGAAAATACGAATTTTGTAATATTAAAATTAAAATGCCACACAGCTAAATTTCTTTTTTATGAAATCTGACACTAACATAAACGATAATAATTTTTTATTACTTTTAAGAAACCATTGTGAAATACCACTTAAGACCAAACATTCTTTTTGTTAAAATTGTATGGTAAGCATTGTTGTATTGAATTCTGTATTTTAGTTTATAAGACTGATTTTTTTGAAATAAAATTCAATTCTAAAGTAGCACTCAAAAAAGTAGTTTCATTTATATAAAACTAACTTATATAGCCTTTCTCAGAAATATGCTTATACTGGCATTTACTTATGAGAACATTATTATTCACATTAAGCTTAGGTTTTTTAAATAATCTTAAGTAATTGTAAATTGTACACAACAAAAATGTTTCATACTTCATTAGGTGTCATCTCTATTGTTCTACTCTATTATTTATTTTTCAACAAGTTGTTGATATATATGTAGTTATTCTTCTTCTTTTGGCGCTACAGTCCATGGTGAACCTGGCCCTCAACCAACAAACTTCAGCTGGCACGGTCTTTAGCCAGAGTCCTCCAATTTCACACACCAAGTTGGATGAGGTCCTTCTCCACTTGCGTGCGCTATCGGTTCCGTGGGCGTCCTCTACTGCGTTGTCCTACAGGTTCGGCATCGAAGATTCTACGGGTCGGAGCAGTATTCTCCATGCGCTCTACATGGCCCAACCATCTTAGCCGTTGGATCCGTATACACCTAGTTAGGCTCATGTCGCTGTACAACCCGTACAGTTCATGATTGAATCTTCTTCTCCAGAAACCATCAACGCAAACAGGGCCGAAGATTGAACGCAGAACTTTTCTCTCGAAAATACCAAGGACTTCCTCATCCGCCTTCGACACCGTCCATGCTTCTGTGCCATAGAGAAGTACAGGGATTATCTTTTTCGAGAAAGGGCCTTACTACTCAATTGCCTCTTGAGCCCAAAGAAACAGCGCTTCCTTTTTTGATGACAGAATATACTTCGTTTTGCCCTCGTTCACCCCTAGACCCATTTTGGCCGCCTCAGTTGATATACCAGCAAACGCTTCATTGACGGTTCGTTGTGTTCGACCAATCACGTTAATGTCATCAGCGTATGCTAGCAGTTGAACCGGTTTTTAGAAGATCGTGCCTCTGTTGTTGGCGTGTGAGTTTTGCAAGATCTTCTCAAGAATTATCTTAAAAAAGTCACATGACAGTGCGTCGCCTTGTCAAAGCCCCTTCTGACATTGAAGGTCTTGGTGAATTCGTTACCGATCTTGATAGAGCAGCGAGAGTTCGCCATCGTTATCGATGAGCTTGGTAGGAATGTCAAAACTAGACATGGCTTCGTATAGCTCGTCCCTATACACACTGTCATATGCGGCCTTAAAATCGACGAATAGGTAGTGGGTGTCGATTTGCATCTCTTGGGTCTTTTCCAGGATCTGACGTAGTGTCAAAAGTTGGTCAAAGGTGGACTTCCCCGCCTTGAAACCACACTGATAAGGACCTATCAAACTGTTCACGAATGATTTCAGGCGCTCACACAAAACGGCAGAGAAGATCTTGTAGGCGATAATCAGGAAACTTATTCCTCGGTAGTTGGCGCAGTTGAAGGCGTCTCATTTTTTGTGGATCGGGCAAACGATGCTGAGATTCCACTCGTCGGGCATACTTTCCTCCGATTATATCTTACAGATGAGCTGATGCATGACTTCACCGACTTCACCCAAAATAAATGTTGGCTGGCGGAAATAATAAGAGGTCAATTGCCCACCTAAAATTGTGCAATTGACACACTTATACAAATTCAGCATTTTTTATTAATTATTAACAAAAGCCACTGAAACTTTTGTTAATAACATAATTATAAAAGGTAATTTAATACCTTCTTAGTTTTAAGCAATTTTACAAAGACAAAATGTAGACTAAGCATTTAATTTTAAAAATCAATTTTATATTAAAACATTTTTGTAAAATATGATTCAGTTCGAAAATAGAATTCAATAAAGGAAGTAAAAAAAGCTCAAAACAAAAGTTTTGGTTTTTTTTTAAACAGTGCGATTTACTGTATTTAACTGGCGCAGTCGACGGTAGGGTCTAACCCCGAAGGATTAGATTGAACGGGAAATCCATTCTAAAACGGACTTTTAAAATTTCAATTGAACGTGAAATCCTTTTTCTAAAAAAGGGACTTTTTCAAGTTAAAAAATATAAATAAAACTAATAAGTTTTAAAAAAACAACTTAATATTTCATAAAAAGAAAAACTCTGAAACAAAAGTCAGCAAATCTAGAATAAAAAAAGTGCAAAAAAATTTATCCAGCACATCTACAATTCAAAAAGTGAAAAAACAATGGACTCCCAACAAGATTCAGCAGCAACAACCAGCTCAACTACAGAATCCCCTATACCATTGACGGAAATTCTCAAAGAGGCATCCAAAATCAAAGAATACAGAGGTAACAAGGACTATGCCCTTTCATCGTTTTTGAGGGAGGTCGAACTGTTCATCCCAGTTTTTCGGAACACAAGTTTAGAAGACTATGTTTTCCAAAGATGTATCCTTAATAAAAATTCAAGGTGCAGCACTGGACGTCATCAGAACGTTAGGACCAGACGCAAGATGGGAAGAAATAAAAAAGGAGCTTATCTGGAATTTTGGAGGGAGACTTATCGCCAACTATACCATCAAGCTCTATCACTAAAAAATTTTAACGTAAATCAATACTATTATAATTTAAGCTCTATTTTAAATAAATTAAACGAGAAGTACGAACAAGATAAGGATAAGCCTGTTGAATTCAGTCAAAAAAATAATGAAGCCATGATTTTAAAAACATTCCTAAATAATTTACAGCCTTACATGGCAAGCATAAAATATAGTAGAAACATAACTAGCATAAGATCAGCTTTTTATACACTAGAAGAAACAGCGACCATCAAACAAACCACTAATCACTCACACAACAAACAAATACCAAATAGGGAACAATACAGACAATCCAATCACATCGGATACCATACACAACACAGTTATTCAGGACAGTCTTACAACCAAAAACAGTTTAGGCAGACAAACAATTCTGGACAGTTCAGGCAGACAAACAACTCGGTACAGTTTAGGCAGACAAACAACTTTGGAAAAATTGGGCAGTCCGGCAATACAGGACTATATCGCCATTCAAGCTTGCCTAGAAACGAACAACGTGGACAGACATCAGGACAAGTAGGAAATCATTTTAGACAAAATCATTTAGAACCAATGGAAGTCCATCATATCGATGAAGAAAATTTTCGGTTACCAGCCGCAAAGCTAATTTACCGTTAGTAGAACTAACAATAGGGAATACTAAAATAAAATGTCTGATAGACACAGGATCGTCAACGACGTTAATCAGCAAAGAAGCACTTCCACAATACAAACATGTTAAATTGGACAAACCTTTATTTTTCAAAACATTAAACGGACAAATAGAGGTAAATTATGAAATTATCACAGAAACACCGAAGGAGTTCAAAGACAACAATCTCATGTGTTGGAAATTGACGGACTTTAAAAACAAACAATTTGACGGCTTAATAGGTCAAAACATTCTGAAAATTTTAAAAGCTAATATAAATATAGGTAAGGAATACATTGAAATTAATAATAATAAAATAAAATTTTGCAATGCTTGTCCATACGAATATGACAACATTCATACCCTAGAGGGATCAGAAATTAATGATGTAATAAATACACTCTTAAGAGATGACATGAACGAAGATGAATTTAGAAAACTAAAAACCATATTAGACAAAAATGAAGATCTATTTTTTCACGAGGGCATGGCACTAAGTCATACCCACGAAATACAGCATGAAATCATCACCAAGACAAATAGTATACGAGGACAAATAGACCCTGTAAATTCTAAAATATACAGATATCCCCAAATCCATGAGGAGGAAATAAACCGTCAGATGAGAGAACTGCTACAACAAAATATTATTAAGGAGAGTAACTCTCCATATAATTCGCTCATTTGGATAGTCCCCAAAAAAAAACGGACTACTCCGGGAAGAAAAAGTGGCGGATAGTAATTGACTACCGCAAACTCAATGAAATCACGGTAGACGATAGGTTTCCTATGCCAAATATTGAAGGCATACTGGATAAACTTGGAAGGTCACAGTATTTCACTACCCTTGACTTAACAAAGGGCTTCCACCAAATAAAAATAAAAAATGTGGATAGGAAAAAGACAGCATTCTCATCCCCATTAGGCCACTACGAATATGTTCGTATGCCATTTGGGCTAAAGAATGCCCCTTCAACCTTTCAACGTCTAATGAACTCGGTATTAAGAAACCTCATTAATAAAATCTGTGTTGTATACTTGAATGATATTTTAATCTTCAGCACAAGTCTAGAAGAACACATTCAAAACATCCAAAAGGTATTTGACAGACTAAGAGAACATAATTTGAAAATCCAGGTAGATAAATGCAAAAGAAACAGAATACCTAGGACACATACTGACAACGGATGGTGTTAAACCAAATCCGACAAAAATTAAAAGCATACAAAAGCTTAAGTTTCCTGAAAATCAAATCCTTCCTCGGAGCCACGGGATATTAAAGAAAATTTATCCGAGATTACGCAAAAATTGCGCATAACGTGACAAAATATCTTAGAAAAAACACTAAAGTCAATAAAAATTACCCACATTATATCGATGCCTTTCAAAAACTGAAAAGGCAGTTGATTAACCCCCCCTATACTTAAATATCCAGAATACAATAAAAAATTTAAATAAGTTACCGATGCAAGTGATTATGCTTTAGGGGCTGTGCTCATGCAAGGAGATCATCCTATCAGTTATGCCAGCAGAACTCTCAACGACCACGAAAAGAAATATGCAACTGTTCAAAAGGAATTATTGGCTATTGTTTGGGCTGTCAAATATTACAGACCATACCTCTATGAAGACCCTTTGATCTGGCAACAGACCATCAGCCTTTAGTTTGGCTCTACACAAAACACAAAGGTAAGGTCATCAACCCAAGGCTTCAGAGATGGCTTACGGAGTTAGGCGAATACAATGTAGAAATGAATCACATAAAGGGCAAAGAAAACAAAATAGCAGATTTTCTGAGCAGGATTGATGCAAACACTGGTGAAATTCATGCAATAAATGATGAGAATGATATTATATTAAATGACAACTTTAGTACCACTGGTACGATTTGAGCAAAATGACCATTTTCCAATCCTAGACACAGCAGTGAACAGATTTCACACTCAATTAATTTTAACTGAGCACAAAGTGAAAGAAATAGAAATAGTCAATGGAAAGAGAACGATTTTTGTTAGTATTGATGATATCCAATCCAATTTTATGACTGACATCTTTAGAAGATTTCTTAAAAAGGGAAAAGTAGGAATATTTTCTGAACTGAGTGATGAAGTTTATAATCAGGTTCAGCTTAAGCTGATTGAATTTTTTGATAATAGCATAAAGTTCTACAGATGTAGTCACCATGCAAAAGACATGGGTAATGAGGACGAACAAATAGCGAAGTACCACAAAATGGAAACCGGACATGGTGGTATAGCAGAAAATTATGAGGGATTGAAAAAGAAAATTTATTTTAAGAATCTTAAAACCTTAATTAACAAATATATAAACAACTGTGAAATATGCAACAAATCAAAATATGATTGTAATCCATTAAAACCAAAATATCATATCACTGAAACTCCATCAGACGTTAACCAAATTATACACTTAGATGTTTATACCATAAAGAAACACAGTTTTTTAAAATTTATAGATAAGTTCTCTAAACATGCCATTGCAATATACTTAGAAGACAGGAATAGTACCATGGTAAAGGGTGGTTAAATTGTATGGGCCGATGTTGAATGTGAACCACACCTAAACGCCAAGTTTTTTTCCGAATTTTATTTGACATTTCTCTATTTCAGACTTACTCAATTTGAACCATGGAGAGATACACAATCCAACAACGTGTTAAAGTTATCCAGACTTATTATGAAAATGGGAGTTCAAATCAAAATGCATATCGTGCACTTCGTAATTTTTTTGGTCAATTTCATCGTCCAAATGTGCGTACAATCGCAAAAATCGTGGAAAAATTCGAGCAAACCGGGTCTGTAGAAGATGTGAGAACACCAGTGCATGCTCGTACAGCTCGTACTGCAGAAAATATTGCTGCTATTCGCGATAGTGTGGCTGAAGAGCCGTCCACCTCAACTCGTCGTCGTTCCCAACAATTGCACCTCTCACGCTCGTCGTTGATGAACATTATGCATAAAGACTTGCATTTACACGCTTACAAGGTGCAATTGGCTCAAGAACTAAAGCCTCTTGACCATTCCAAACGTCGTGAATGGGCAGAATGGTGGCAAGAAATGGCAACAGTGGATGATCAATTTTTAGAAGAAAATCATTTTCAGTGATGAAGCACATTTTCACCTCAGTGGATTCGTCAATAAACAGAATTGCCGCATTTGGGCGAATGAGAATCCAAGAGTGATTGTCGAAAAACCAATGCACCCACAAAGAGTGACTGTTTGGTGCGGTTTATGGGCTGGAGGCATCATCGGGCCGTATTTTTTCCAAAATGAGGCCGGTCAGGCAGTTACTGTGAATGGTGTTCGCTATCGTGAGATGATAACGAACTTTTTATGGCCCGACTTGGAAGATATGGATGTGGACGATATGTGGTTTCAGCAGGACGGTGCCACTTGCCACACAGCTAACGAAACAATGGCTCTTTTGCGCAACAAATTCAAGTGGCAAATCATGTGATTTGACACCGTTGGACTTTTTGCTTTGGGGTTATTTGAAAGAAAAGGTGTACGTCGATAAGCCAGCAACAATTCAAGACCTAAAGGATCAGATAATTCGGCACTTTAACGGCATAGAACCTCCATTATGCCTCAGCGTCATCGAAAATTTGGACCATCGGATGGAGGTGTGCCGCCGAGGTCGCGGCGCCCATTTGGCCGATATTTTGTTCCATACATAATTGAGTAATACCAATACATCATAATAAAATAAAATTACAATAATTTCCTAAATAGTTTGTGTTTTATTCAAAATCAACATCGGCCCTTGAAATTTAACCACCCTTTAGTTAAAAAGCTAAGACAATTTCTATCTATTAGAGGCAAGCCAAACAAAATAATTACGGATAATGAATTTAATTCAACAAATGTTAAGGAATTTTTAAGACAGGAAGGAATTGAGGTACATTTTACTAAGCCTAACAACCATACAGGAAATGCGGATATAGAAAGATTGCATAACACAATATCAGAAAATTTTAGAGCATTAGAATCTGAAAATTCATCCCTTTCAACTCAAGAACGAATATTTAAGTGCGTAGAATGGTACAACAAATCCACTCACTCTGTAAATAAAGAAAAACCATTAGATATCGTAGAAGGTAGAGTTGACAAAAGTAAAATAGAACAAAAAATTAAAGAAGCAAAACAACGTATTATAAATAAGAGGAACAAAAAAGGGAGGATTATGAAAAAACAGATGATGAGGGCTATGTGAAAAATTATAAAACATTAAGACTCAAATATGAGCCTAGATACCGTAAATTAAAACTAGAAAACATACATCCTTCAAATATTAAACGAAAAAATAAATTTTTAGGACAATTGGACATTACTCGCTATACTGATGATGCTAATACCAATGACAATAGCATCCCTGACAATCCAGCCAATCAATAATTCCGATGGATACGCCGAAATTAAATTAGATGACGTAAAAATAATCTTAGAGTATAATAAAATCATTCATATAATTGACTTTCAACAAATAACAGAGGTAATCAACAATTCAGAAAGGGAGATAAGCCAATTTCAATCTATAAAGAACAAAATACTTCTCGAGCACGAATTAGAAAAACTCAAAGTAAAGGCACAAACCTTACACCATAACAGACGTAAAAGAGGTTTATTTAACGCAATAGGCTCAGGCTTAAAGTGGATAGCAGGAACAATGAGCGACGATGACCGAATAGATATTGAAGATCATTTAAAAATTATAGATGAAAATAATCACAAAACAATAGACAATCTTAATAAAAACATATACGTAAATAACCATTTCAATCAGACATTAAACAAAATCAAGGCAACAATAGATACGGACAGGAAAAGTATCTCAAACCAGTTCAACGTGATAAAGAAAAATGATGATAAAATAATTAATGAGATATACTATTTAGATACTTTGCTAAAATTAAAAATTCTATCGGATAGTCTAGAACACATTCAGAACAACATAGTATCCGCAAAATTCAATATTATGACTAGCAACATTCTAACGGACAAAGAAATTAACGATTTTAAGATTGATTTTTACGAACTTCAGTATATGCAACTAGAAGCCGCAAAATACAAAGACGACCACATAATTTTTGTAATAAAATTCCCAAAAGACAGTTACAGTTAAAAGATCCCTTACCACACCCATCACCGACACAAACTCCACACAGTTAAACTTTAAACCACAAGAAGTTCTACACTACAACAGACAAGTTTACGAATATAGACAAAACCCTAATTTTAGAGAAATGAAAATATCTAATTTGTGTATATACAAAAATAATTGTAAGAAAATAAGAGAATATAAAAAAGAAATAACAGAAATAGAATCTGGCTTAATACTCCTAAAGAATTCAAATGGGAGTTTTGTCTCTAGTAATTGTGATGAAAGGAATCTTTCAGTAAGTAAAAACTATTTATTCACATTTCATGATTGTAAAATAATAATAGATAATGAAACTTTTGTAAACTCAGAAAAAGCATACAGAGATAATTTTGTTATACCCTCAAAAAATCAAATTGAATTTAATATCATAGAACCCACATTTGATGAAATAGTTCTAAGTGAAATAGAAAATGTAAAACAAATTAAAGAATTAAAATATCATAAAAAATATAGTGGTACATCAATCATAACAATATTTATATTAATCATTTTATTGACAACAGTCAGTGTGCACATAGTAAAAATACAAAGAAAACTTAAACCAAAAATTCAGGAGAATTCTTACAACAAGGGGGAAGGAGTTACGTCAGAGACAGCTCGGACTTCACCCAAAATAAATGTTGACTGGCGGAAATAATAAGAGGTCAATTGCCACCTAAAATTGTGCAATTGACACACTTATACAAATTCAGCATTTTTTTATTAATTATTAGCAAAAGCCACTGAACCTTTTGCTAATAATTGTGCAATTGACACACTTATACAAATTCAGCATTTTTTTTTTAATAATTATTAACAAAAGCCACTGAACCTTTTGTTAATAACATGATTATAAAAGGTAATTCAATACCTTCTTAGTTTTAAGCAATTTTACGAAGACAAAATGTAGACTAAGCATTTAATTTTAAGAATCAATTTTATATTAAAACATTTTTGTAAAATATGATTCAGTTCGAAAATAGAATTCAATAAAGGAAGTAAAAAAAGGTCAAAACAAAAGTTTTGGTTTTTTTTTAACAGTGCGATTTACTGTATTTAACTCATGCGCCCAACCAGGTAATCTCCGGCTGCCTTAAATAGTTCCGCGGACAGTCCATCCGCTCCTGCAGCTTTTTTTGATTTCAATCTCGATATTGCTATCTTGACTTCATTCAGGTCGGGGGACGGAATTCTCTACCATCATCGTCCGTTATCTGGAGTGGAATATTCTGCCTGGCGATGGAATCGGTGTTTTGCTGGCCGTGTAACTGTCTGCAGAAGTGATCGTTCCAGCTTCTCAGCATCGATTGCGACTCTACTGCGATTTGACCCTCTCCGTCACGACAGGCTTATGCCCGAAGCTTATTTCCATTGGATAGTTGTTTTACCCGTTGGTAAAACTTTCGGATATTTATCCTGCCGTAACACCGCTCCAGTTCCTCGATCGCACGCTTCTCATACTCTTTCTTCTTCCTTTTGAGAAGCCGGTATTCTTCCCTTGTCTTACGTTTGTAGAGCTCACGAGCTGCTCTCGTCCTTCTCTCCAACGTCGCCTTATACGCTGCTAGTTTCGCTGAATGTGCCTGCCTGCACTTGTCGTCAAACCATGGGTTTTTTCCGGGTGGCAATTTAAAACCCAAAACATCAGAGGCAGCATCTCTGATGGTGTTTTGGCAACAGTTCCCTTTCTCGTCGATTGTTTTGCCTGGCAGGGTCGGACTCTCTGAGAGCTTAAGGGAGACTATATCAGTAAATTTCCCAGTGGTCGATTGCGATTGTAGCTTTGCGACGTCAAACTGTTGTGGTCGTGCTCTACTACGTTGTCCTACTGATATCCGTGATCTTACCTTGGCTACAACAAGGAAGTGATCGGAGTCAATGTTGGCTCCTCGGAATCTTCCGACATCAAGACTACTGGAGGAGTGTCTGCCGTCGATCGCAATGTGATCAATTTGGTTGACGGTTGATTGATCAGGGGACCGCCAGGTCCCTTTGTGAATGTTGGGGTGAGGGAATCGTGTGCTTGCTACAGCAGCCTGAGTCCGTTATCGGATGAGTTGTCATGCAGGCTATGTTTCCCGATGACTCTTGCGAAGATGTCTTCCTTGCCCAGCTTTGCGTTTAAATCTCTTAGGACGAACTTGGTGTCGTAGCTGGGGCATTGATCGTATGTTCTTTCTATGAGATTATAAAAGTCGTCTTTGCTGTCATCATATTTATGCTCCGTAGGTGCGTGGGCGCAGATTAGGCTAATGTTGCCGAGTCTAGCCTTGATGCGGATTATAATGAGGCGTTCACTCACGTATTTAAAGCTTAAGACTTTTTGCCTAAGTCTGCCTCGAACAACAAACCCAAATTCAAACAAGCGCTGTTGTCGCTCTTTGTAGAAATCACCGTAATGGATGTCGAAATTTCTCACTTTCTTTTTGCCCGGCCCATCCCATTGCACTTCCTGGATGGCGGTGATGTCAGCCTTATAGTCTTCCAGGGCCTCCGCAACTTCATGGCTGCACGTGGTCTATTCAGGGACCTGACATTCCACGTGCAGAACCGAAAATCGTTATCCTTATTTCGTTGTCCATGGTCTTCAGCAATAGGGTCATCCATATTTATATTTACTTATTTTGGTTGTATCGAAACTAATGTGTTTTTACACGTTAGGAAAGTTACTCCCACGCACAACCCCCAAAACCTGGAGGACCGGGTCCTGGCTTAGACCCCTGGACGGAGGGGATTCGCTGCACACTTGGGTTCACCTCTAAGCGGGTGATGTAGGGGCTATCCAGGGGCGCCACGATGAGGCAGTATGTCAGCTTGACAAGTCCATTTTCAGGGATCGCTGCTGGCTTCTCGCCAGGTTGAGAGCAATCAACAACTTTGCCCTGAGTGCACTGGCCCATCCAGTTATTAATCGATGTATAATGTTTGATATTTTTTAATTTCATGACATCTTAAATTTCTATTATGTCTATAATTTTTTTCTGTAGAATTTTTGTCAGTATTATTCTGTACTGCTCCAGCCCACTTTTTTTTAAAGTATTCATTACTATCAGATAATATCGACAGCAATCTTACTTGAGGCCCAATTTCCCATTTCAAAGAAATTTTCTTACCGCAAATCATCGAGACTTTTCATAATAACCCGTTTTCTTTTAATTTTTTTTTTTGCTTATTTGTGTAATCTGTATATCTTTAATATGTGAATAAGGTTTTAGGTTAATATTATCTTCCCTTACTGCAACATTGTGTTTAGCTATATTAATTTATTGGTATCAATTTTTACAACTTGAACATCCTATTCTATTTTCCTATACCTATTTCTTATTTTTCTTACAAATCATTAATACCAAATATGATCCCGAGCTCTGCAACAAGTATACGAATTTGTTTTGTCTAATATAAAAATATTTTAATTCCTAATTTATTTTAGGCCATTTGACATTGCATTTTGCGTCATAGCAATGTTTATATATTTCAATTATACGAAATCTTTCTTCGATATTCTTTCTTGTTTGAAGAAATTATTTGATCGTTAACAGCTTTCTGAATAACTTGAACATCTTCACCAATGTCTATGGCAATTGCTTCTCTTAATACTTTTACATCACAATTAAACTCTGATTCATATACTCCCACTCGCTTAGAAATATTATGAATAATTCTATTTATTTTAAAATGATGCCCGTATATCATTAGCTTCGAATTATTTGGGTCATTCTTAAAAAACATGACCAATTGGTGTCCCCAGACTTTACTATTTTATATTTTGTTTTTCCAAAAAGAAAATAGAAAAATATCTGCATTTTTATAAATTATTATCGATTCTACGTAACAAATATTTTATTAAAAAAAAAAATAATTAATTATCTGAAAATAACTTAAAAAATATTTTTAATGTCAAAGGTTTAGCAAAAACCTGTGTCCCGAGCCAATTTATAAAAATTTAATAGTTATTTTCAGTTAAAATAAAATTGAAAAAAAAAAATATTTACAATTTTTGTTATTCAGTTTGTATATATTAATACCATATATAGAAAAGAATGATGAAAAATAATTTTTTTGTATAATTTTTTTGAAGAAAATTCTTGTCTCCAGGTTTTGGTCCCCTCTGTTACGTCCACTCATTTTATTGAAAAATTTTTGTTTAACGTTATGACGCGTATATTGCTCTTATACTTCTCCATCATAACTTAGCTAAAATCAACAAAATGTGTTTTGAACTATTCAGTCTTGTTTAGTAATTATGTTGAGTAAGCAACATAATTGTAGGCCGGGTACGTACCCTTATTCAGTGTCAACTCTGTTACTGTTGAAAAACGGTGAGTAAAGTGATTTTTTATTTATTTTATAGTTTTTTTATAAATATTTTATGTACACTAATTAAGTGGACAAATAAATTCTACAAAATTCTAATAAAAAGCTAAAATATCGTATTTTTGAGTTAATTTGTCCCCTCTGTTACCGGTCCACTCTGTGACTTATTAAAAAGTAACAGAAGGGACTCAAAAGTAACAGAGTGTACAATTATGTTTAAATTTGCTATTTGTTGTTCAGAAAATGGGAAAGAATAAACCATTATCTGCAGCGGAAAAACAACGCCGATATAGGGAAAAAAGGAAGCTTAATAAGGAGAAAGTTGAAGAAAATAAGAAGAAAGATTTGGAAAGGTATCATAATAAAAAAAGACTTATAAGTGATATGAAAATTAGAGAGGCTAGGTTAGCAAGAAGAAAATGGCGCACAAATAAAAAAAATCTATCGTGAACGTGTAAAAAAATTGAAAGCCGTCACCGATATTACACCACCATCGTCGCCTTCTACAGAGCAGGTTCGAAATGTCGTCTGTGGCCGTAAAAAAATGCGTATGGAAAAAGCAAAAGTACATAGGAAGAATATCAAATTGCTAGTCGAAGTTAATAAGTTAAACAAAAAAGTTGAGAAATTGAGGAAGCAGAGACAGCGATCCAAAAAAGTTAATATTATCAGTTCAGCGTTAAGCCCACTTTCAAAAACCAACGAGTTAATAAACACATGTTTGCCAAATGTACGATGTGCTGGAGTTGAAACTGTTAAAAAAATGTACTGAAATACGCCACACTAACTGAAGGGTTAAAAAATAGGTATGCGGAATTGCGAAGAAAGAGCCAAAAAGAAGGATTTAAATCAATTTTGAGCAATAAACTTATTCGGAAATACAAGCTAAAAATGCAATTTCATCGCGATGTGTTCAATTTGACAAGAGTACGTAAGAGTTTTTCAAAAACAAAACCAAACGCCGATATCTTAAGTCTGCAACGTTTTTACGAAAGAGATGATATAAGTCGTGCTACTGCTGGCAAGAAAGAAACTAGAACTAAATTAAAACAGAAATCTGAAGGAGGTCGGTATTCATATTCATATTTTGCTGCTCATCGTCCATTTTATGTGGTTTCACCAACAGTTGCATCAAGAGATACATGTGCATGCAAACTCCATACAAACTTTGAATTCAAATTGTCCGCTTTGAAACAAATTAATGCAACTCATGTCAGCAATTTAAATGAATTATTAATGTCTGTAGTTTGTGATATGAAAAGCAAAAGATGCATGTACAATGAATGCACCTCATGCAAAAATAAAACTTGCACTTTAAGTATTCAAAATGAATCTGAAGTAGCCTGGAAAGAATGGATTCGAAAAGAAGAGCGGTTCGAAAAAAATGAAAAAGTAACTGTTGGTATTAAAATGATACGAGAAGAGCATACCACAACAACATCGCTATTAGCAGAGAAATTTAGTTCTCAATTACAAGTTTTTAAAAAACATATATTTAATATTCGCACTCAACATAAAGCATATCGGAGCTGTATCGATCAATTAAAAACCAATGAGGCTGTATTACACGTCGACTTCAGTGAGAACTATAGTTGTGAAATGGGTCAGGAAATCCAAAGCCATCATTTTGGATCTTCGCGTAACCAAATCACACTACATACAGGGGTATTATATTTCTCAGGTAAGGTGAACTTAACCCATTCTTTTTGTACACCTATCAACCGTATATTATATTTTTCAGGTGAAAATAATCCATTTTCTTTTTGTACTATATCGGCCTGTAACGAACACAGTCCCAGCGCAATATGGGCTCATTTGCAGCCAATATTTGATTTGATAAGAAATTCAAAAAAGGATGTTAACACAATTCATATTTTCTCAGACGGGCCCTGCACTCAGTATAGACAAAAACTAAATTTTTACCTTTTCGGAACAAAACTTTTTGCAAATGGATTTCAGCTAGCAACGTGGAATTTTTTTGAAGCAGCTCATGGTAAAGGAGCAGCCGATGGGATTGGTGGAGTGCTAAAAAGAGTTGCTGATAGAATGGTCGCACACGGAGCAGACATCATGAACAGCCAGCAGTTTTTTTTTTTTGAAAAGGTACAAAAAGAAACAACAATAAAATTATTTCTAATTGATAAAGCGGCAATTGATTGCATCAGAAAGACACTTCCGTCCAATATACCATTACTAAAAGGTACCATGCGTCTCCACCAACTTATGACTAAAATTCAGGGTACTGTTTTATATCGTGATGTTAGTTGCTTTTGTAGTAACATTCCAAGAGGATTTTGTAGCTGTTTTGAAAGCAAAGTATATAAAACTAATTTAATCAGATTAGAAGAAGAAAAAACTACTAAAAAAAATTAATTTATAAAGAAGTCTATACTCCGTCGTCGTCAGAAGATGAAAGTGAAAAAGAAAATACGGATATTGAAAATAAGAATGGAATTATGAATGGGACATTTTTACTAATTCAAGTTTTAGGAAAAAGTATAACTTATAGATACGTTTGTATAGCACAAACGTGTGTTGATGAAGATGGTTATATCAAGGTTTCTACGTTCGAATGACAGCACAAGTGCAAACTTTAGGATTGAAGAAAATGACATTTCGTATATACAAAAAGAAGCAGTAATTAAAATCCTGACAAATGCGAACATAAAATTAAAAGGTGGTCGAATTTACTACAATTTCAACCATCCAATAGATATATTAGAAGCACAAAATTAATAATCTACTTTGTAAAAAAAGTGATGGTAATAGCGGATACTTAAATAGTACAGTGCCTCAGTAACAGTGTCTCCTCCGTTACGTTACGTCTCCTCTGTTACGTTAAGTCTTCTCTGTTACCATCTACTTTTCTTTAATTAAGAAATAAGGCTAAGTCATTAGATTTATTATATGAGTGTAATTTAATAAGGTACACTGGCCTAAAGTCATTAAAAATAATTAACCAGTATTAAACTATTTAATATTTTATTTATCATTAACTTAGTTCACCAAAATGAAATTTGAATTAATATGGGTGACATTATGTGTTATTTTTTGTTATTTTTATATTACTTTTTAACTTTTTTATAAAATAAATTAAAATGAATTATCTTTCCTGGGGAAAAACAATAAAAAGTTATTTTATAAAAAAGTTATATAAAAAAGAATTTAATTTTCAATTGTTGATGTTTTTTTATTTGGTATTTAATTTAGGTAACAGAGTGGACCAAAGTTCATTGGTCTCTTCATGTTTTTATCTGTAAAAACTCCAAAAATAAAAAAAAATTACTGCTGGTTATGGATTCCTATTGTTGATACCATCCGTAACCACATGAGGCCAATTATAAACATATTTGGCCAACTTAATTTTTAAAAAATATAAAATTTAGAATGGTCATGTTTTTTAAGAACGACCCATTTACCTTAATTGAACTTTCTTCAAACTTATTAATAAAACTCTCAGTTCTTCGATGATAGAAATTTTTTCGTTCTTGTGGTTGCTATGACCAGCACACTCTCATTCAAGAAGTAGACGCAAACTATTTACCAATTCATTTCCATCATTCCAATATATATAAATAGGATTTTGATTGTCCATAGATTTTAAATACAACCCCATTTGGGGTTGTAAAAACTCTATACTTTTAAAATGTGAATTACTAATTATTGTACGATTCATAATTTTAACCCTTTTTTTCCGTATGTAACTTTATTTCACTTTTGCGCTTTGGAAATATACGTATGAATGTGTAGTCATTGAACATTTTTTATTGTTAAATCAAAACCATTTAGAGGGCTATTTACTTTTCGTAAAAAATTTTGTTCATTTTGATTCATTGCTTCTCTTGATAAAACTTTTTCGTTTCCGTTCTTTTTTTAATGTTGCACTCTTAGGGCCAGTTTTTAGCTTAAAAATTAAACGGTGTTTAAACTTAAGTTCTGTTTAAATATCGAACTTATTCTTATAGATCATATTTAAATACAACTTAAATCACTGACCACGTCCATTTAAATACAACTTAAGTTGTTTATATTACTATATGATTTTGACTTTTTTGCGGATTGAAGTTTTTTCATAATTTGATTAAAAAAAAAACCAGCAGCATAATCGAGTGCAAAAAGACTGCCCGAGTTGGTGCAGAACAAAAGGTGAATGTGTATTAAGGTCAATGTAGATTTCGCCATCTGCGCCATTTATGTTTTCAGCATCCATTAAATAATCCTCACCATTTTCGGTGACAAATTTACTCTCTGGAAATGATTCGGTTGATAAAGCTAAGATTAGCTGAATCCAATTAATTTAGCTCAACGTTTTTTCAATTTATTTTTGGAATATATTCCAAAAATATTCCATTCATGGTTAATTTGATTAAATTATAATCTGCATACGGGTAACTGATTTTAAACTGTTTTATATCTGAAGAAAATAATCCTATGGGGTTAAATCACACGATCTTGGTGGCCAATGAATTCGACCATTACGTGAAATTATTTTTTCATCAAAAGTTGCTTTGAGTAAATCAATCGAAGCGCCCGCTGTGTGGCATGTGGCCCCGTCCCGTTGGAACCACATATCATCAAGGTTAATGCCACGCAATTGAAGTACGAAAAATTTTCGAATCATGTTCCTATACCGTTCACCACAACAGTAACATTCTGACCATCATCGTTTTTGAAGACATATGGGCCAATGACTCCGCCAGATTATAAAGCGCACCAAACAATAATTTTCTCTTGATGTAATGGTGTTTCAACAAAAGCTTGTGGATTCTCCTCACTCCGAATGCGACAATTCTGCTTATTTACGTACCCATTCAACCATAACTGGACTTCATGGGAAAATAAAATTTTGAATGGAAATGAGTTTGATGAGTTTGACGAATAGAACAATTATTTTAATTAAAAATATCGCGTTGCTCTGGTGTAAGTCATTACATAATGAAATTCCAAAGCAAACTAAACAAAAAGCAACTATCAGCTGTTAAATGGGTGCTCAAATAAAGCAGTGATGCCAATTCAAAGTTGGGACACTCTTAAAAACCACGCTTTATATGCTTCTCATTCATTTCGCATTGTTTAAATATTATAATCATATTCGAATAAGCTGTTTTGGAATTTCTGTCCATACAAAAGTATGATCTAATTGTGTCATGTTTTCAACACACATAATTAAAAATATGATTTAGCTGGACTTATTTCTTTTTATTTTCTAAAAATGTAAACATATTTAGTCCTTTGATAGAATCAATCAACTTCTGGAGATAGCAGTACTTGGGGTGATAAGGAAATTTCGAGAAAATATATTGGAAGTCACTTGAGAGGTTAAAACATCACAGCTTCTGGAAAGAAGGTTGTTTTAGATTGCCATCATCTAAAAATAAAACACTTATTCCTCTTAAATTGCTAATTTCACAAAATTCCTTATCCACCTCTACGTTCGCTTATAATGAAACTGGTACATTGGTTTAATAATTCAGCCATAAAAACAAAGGTACTATTTTGATGAACACCATGCATAAAGCTTCAGAAATCGGTAACAAAGAACAAAGAAAAAAACAGAAATAGTTTGCTACTATAACCCCACAAAAGGTTTTTAGAGCTTTACCATTAGAAATTTAATATTCTCATAAAAAAAATCTAGGAACAGATGATACCACCGACTATTGGCGACAAAAAACAAATGTTCCAATATGATTGATATATTCGTGCTGAACACTTTTATATTGTTTTCTGAAATTGATGTTTAGTGGGACAAAATTCGCAAGAGAACAGACTACACTACATGACCCAAAAATCTAAGCTGGCTACCAAAACAACAGCTGCTAGAAAACGTGGAGCCTGCAGCTGCAAACCTAAGTGCGATAGAAAATGGATTATATGCAATAAATTAGTTAGAAAGTTACAACGAAAGCATATTTGCCCATCCTCTACTGAGCATACTTAATTTTTACACTTATGTACAATATAATGTAAGTTTTTTGATATCAATAAACAATAACGGACTAAAATGGACCTAAACCTAAGACCTGTAAGTTTTTATTTTTCAAACTTCCTTTACATAACTTACGATTAAGAGTTTTGTAAATAGATGCAATAAAATTTCAAAACACCACATTATCAAACGTTTTAAATTGACATATTGAAGCGTTCCGTGAACAAAACTAAACTTTTACCAAAATGGACCAAATGTAACAACAGGGTAAAGCAAGCGTCGTCAAGCAGATTAAGCACTAGCTGAAAAAACCCACAAAGAATAAAATCTGAAAATTGTGATTAATAGAAATGAACCCGAACTTAGCATCAAATATGCTAAAGCAGAAAGGGAATAGAAAAAAAGTCTGAGACAAAAAGTTATGTTCACCTGCTGTTAAAAATACTTTGAGGAAGGTAGTGATATTATTACTGCTGTTAAAATTTTAAAAGATGTTACAAATTCAAACTTTGATGAAATGAATTACCATGGGAAAGACTTTTTTTATTAGCCATACTAAGGGCTTTGAACTTTACTGTAACCCAGTCTCAGAAAACTTAAAAAGTCTATCTGATATGGACTAAATGAAATACTGCAAAATACTGTCAATAAAGCTAATTCAGTTCCTAAAAATGGACGACTTTGGACGCAATTAAACGGGAACTCAATTAAGCAATTGTCGGATAATTGAATTACCGACGCAATTAAAATGAAAATCGTTTAATTGACCAACATGCGCAATAAAGCGAAACACCCATGTGTAGATATAAAATAAAACTCATTTCCTTATTTATTAAGTTAAAAAATTGTTTAGATTTATTAAAACAAAATAGAAATCTATGAACGTATCATCGTACAATGTTTAACAAGGAGCAAAAATCACGAAATTCATTATAAAAGATGATCAATACTTAAAAATATATGTATGTATGGAAATGTATATTACATAAATACATATACTTATGTTATACAAAACTTTATATGTACTTACTCGTTAGTTTCGGTAATCACTTCTTCGTTTGAGATGAATCTTCTTCCTGCGATTCATTTTTTCAAGTTTGGAAACAGGAAAAAGTCACTAGGAGCTAAATCTGGACTATAAGGTGGATGATTAACCAATTCGAGGTGTATTTCACATAGTTTTAGCATCGTATCTAATGCTGTGTGAACCGGTGCGTTGTCTTAAAGGAAGAGCACTTTTTTCTTCTTTAAATGTGGTCGTTTTTTCTTGATTGCATCAATCAATTGATCCAATAATGCACGATAATACTTTCCCGTGATTGTGGATCCTTTTTCAAGATAATCGATGAGCAATATTCCGCGTGCATCTCAAAATACAGTGGCCATAACCTTGCCAGCCGATTTCACTGTCTTCGCCTTCTTCCGAGCACTTCCACCAGCTTCCACCCATTGTTTCGATTAATTTTTTGGTTTCAGGTGTGTAGTGGTGGACCCATGTTTCATCAACAGTTAATAATCGACGCCAAAAATCAACAGGATTACGCTTTATCATGTCCAAACACCGCTGTGAAGTGCTCTCGACACTGAGCAAACGCAGCACCCATCTTGTCGATAGCTTTTTCATATGCAAATGTTCATGCAAAATGTTGAATACACGCTCATATGATATGTTTACCATTTCAACAATCTCACGTAACTTGACTCGGCGACCATACGATTCTTGATATTTTCTTCAGTAACCACTTTTGGCCTTCCTGTTGATGGTATTGTTCGGCCCCCTTTAAATTCAGCAATCCAATATTTTACCATGTTATCTCACGGAGCAGACTTACCGTAATGTTTATTGAGTTTTTCTTTTGTCTCATTTGCCGTTTTCCCTTTCAAATAATAGTGTTTAATCACTGCACGAAATTCACTATTTTCCATTTTTCAAGAAACACAAAAGTTGCTTACTTGAAGCGACTGCAACAAATGAACTAATCGATGAATTCGGGTGAAAAAAAGTTCAAAGTACATTGAGACAATTCAGTGCCTCTTTGGTTGAAGGAGGACTGATAATATCTTCGTTTTCTTCATCTTCGGGAGAATCTGAGCACGAAATATGTTCAATTTCTTTTCAATTATTTCCTGCTCTGTAAGTATTCCACAACATTCGAATTCATTTTGATGTGCAACATCAAAGTTCCACAATATCATTTTCTAAATCGACTTGCTCAGAAGAAGAAAAAAATTCAACCTGAAATATAACGACTGTGAAATTTATTGCCAAACAAGTGACGGAAACTTAGCTTGTTAAAACAGTTTGCAATTGTAGAAGGTTTCACAAACCACCAAGAGTTTTTTGTAATATGCAATGCATTAAAAATGCTTAAGTTCTGAACAAAATTTTCCGCTTTCAATTGCTAAGATTTGTTTCCTTATAAAGTTTTTCCGATAGTAAAATTTGAAGCTGTGTATTATGCTCTGATCTAAGGGTTATGCTATTATATTGTATTACCTGTAAATATTGCAAGTCTATGTTTGATAACTTTGCTGATGTTTTATGGAAAGATGCATTGTCAACGAACAATATTATTTTACGCCTTTGTTTTCCCATTTCAGCATCAAGGGAAAGCAAAATTTTCTGCCATAAATCTTGAGTCACCCAAGTTTTGTGTTGTGAATAATGTTCCAAAGGCAACCCTTTGTTTTTAAAACATCTTGAATATTTTGATTAATAATAATAACTTTTTTGTAATCATCGGCAGCATTGCATACAAATAGTAGTGTTAAACGTTCCTTCGAGTTCTCACAGGATTAAGTAATGCTTGGAAGAACAAACCGCTTTCATCAACTTTTGTCATATTTTTTTAAAACATCATTAAAATTTATTTTTGTTTAATAAAGGGTGGTTAAATTTCAAGGGCCGATGTTGATTTTGAATAAAACACAAACTATTTAGGAAATTAGTATAATTTCATTTTATTATGATGTATTGGTATTACTCAATTATGTATGGAACAAAATATCGGCCAAATGGGCGCCGCGACCTCGGGGGCACACCTCCATCCGATGGTCCAAATTTTCGATGACGCTGAGGCATAATGGAGGTTCTATGCCGTTACTGTGCCGAATTATCTGATCCTTTAGGTCTTGAATTGTTGCTGGCTTATCGACGTACACCTTTTCTTTCAAATAACCCCAAAGAAAAAAGTCCAACGGTGTCAAATCACATGATCTTGGCGGCCAATTGACATCGCCATTACGTGAGATAACACGGCCATTGAATTTGTTGCGCAAAACAGCCATTGTTTCGTTAGCTGTGTGGCAAGTGGCACCGTCCTGCTGAAACCCCATATCGTCCACATCCATATCTTCCAAGTCGGGCCATAAAAAGTTCGTTATCATCTCACGATAGCGAACACCATTCACAGTAACTGCCTGACCGGCCTCATTTTGGAAAAAATACGGCCCGATGATGCCTCCAGCCCATAAACCGCACCAAACAGTCACTCTTTGTGGGTGCATTGGTTTTTCGACAATCACTCTTGGATTCTCATTCGCCCAAATGCGGCAATTCTGTTTATTGACGAATCCACTGAGGTGAAAATGTGCCTCATCACTAAAGATGATTTTCTTCGAAAATTGATCATCCACTGTTGCCATTTCTTGCCACCATTCTGCCCATTCACGACGTTTGGAATGGTCAAGAGGCTTTAGTTCTTGAGCCAATTGCACCTTGTAAGCGTGTAAATGCAAGTCTTTATGCATAATGTTCATCAACGACGAGCGTGAGAGGTGCAATTGTTGGGAACGACGACGAGTTGAGGTGGACGGCTCTTCAGCCACACTATCGCGAACAGCAGCAATATTTTCTGCAGTACGAGCTGTACGAGCATGCACTGGTGTTCTCACATCTTCTACAGACCCGGTTTGCTCGAATTTTTCCACGATTTTTGCGATTGTACGCACATTTGGACGATGAAATTGACCAAAAAAATTACGAAGTCCACGATATGCATTTTGATTTGAACTCCCATTTTCATAATAAGTCTGGATAACTTTAACACGTTGTTGGATTGTGTATCTCTCCATGGTTCAAATTGAGTAAGTCTGAAATAGATAAATGTCAAATAAAATTCGGAAAAAAATTTGGCGTTTAGGTGTGGTTCACATTCAACATCGGCCCATACAATTTAACCACCTTTTATATACAGAAATGGAAGAAAACTAGGAATATTCCGGTTTTAGTTGTGAAACTGACATTATAAATCCGAATTTTTAAATCAATTTTAATAATAAAATCAGTCGGTGTTTTTATATTTACTATACATATATTATACGTTTATATCAGTGGATTATTTTGTCAATTTTGCTCTTTCTTTGATTACAAAATTTGACAATTACGTAGTTTAAAGTTCTAATTCTAAAACACATGTGAGGTCGAAAGAAAATTTGTTTACTTTCATCGCTGCACTCTATATTTTGGGCCTATTCCATGTGTTTAAAAAAAAAAACTTCAGCGAGGAGCCAGTCTTTATTGTATGTTTGAAAAACTGTGTGAAGTGCTTGAATTTTAATCATCACGCCTTCAATTGATTTTGATGAGCCACATCTGAGATGATCGACATGCATACATATGTGTGAGGCTGAACTTGCACCTTATTTCTTGCCACGGAAATATTGGGCTCTTAAATTTTTAGTCTGTGGCACAAATAATGTGCCAGATCATTTTGTTGTATGTAAGTATTAGCGATGGATCGTCAACTTCAATGTTTGCTGCATTAGAGGTAATATCAACGTTGCAACCAATTAAGTATGACCTTCTGAATCTGAACTCTCCTTTATCAGGGTGATCAAGAAAGGTGCCTTTGGTTCGAATAACCTCAAAAAAGTGTTCAAGCACGTTTTCGCAGTTATACCGATACTTCAAATCTTGAAGTACTTGAATACTTGAAAAGTTTAGTACCACAATTTAGCAGCATCGTTTACCTTTTGGAGCGGAACTAAATAATTTCGACCCTCAACTCGCATGTTTTTTACCAAAGTTATTTTAAATTCTTTATATAAACTTTTTGAGTTCTTTTTTATTTTCGACAGCTCTTTAAAAAAAAATATTTTCTTTTCAGTTATTCGCGCTAATCCAACAATTTTATCATTCTTGCAATAAAACAATTATAGGATAAAATTTACACGCATTGGTTCGGCTCTTTTACACATGCGGCGGACTATTTTAATTTTTTTCAGAAATTTATTAAACATTGTTGTTGGACGAAGCATAGGAAGCACACGCGTAAAAAAAATTTAAAAGAATTTCGGTCGTATATACATATATTGTATTTATTTTTCTTTTCTCTCAAATTTTATTTATTCATTCAATCTATTAGTTATATCTGACAAAAATTCTAAATCTAAACGTTTTTCTTTTTTGTTAGTTTAAGTGTGTGTCATTATGTTTGCTGTGTGGCTTTCTCGCCAACACATCTTCTGTTTTAATTTTTAACATCACCAGCGTTGCCAAATGTGCAGATTTATCTGCATTTTGCAGTTTTTTGAAGGATTGAGCAGTTTTGAAGTTCTTTGTTTTAAAAATCAGTTCTTACTTTTGCATATATTTTCAATTTTTATTTCAAAAGAGACATTGTTTCGTTGGCTGTGTACAGCCACATATCTTCCAGGTGCATATCCTCAATTTCTGGCCACAAGACGTCTGTTATCATCTCATGATAGCGAACATCATTTATGGTAACTGCTTGGCTGACCTCATTTTCGAAGAAGTACGGGCCGATGACGCCGCCAGCCCATGAACCACACCAAACGAAGTGCGCGAGCATGCACAGGTGTTTTTACTTTTCTTAAAAACCCGGTTTACTGAAATTTGCGCACAATTCTGCCGAATTTGGTTGATTACGCTTAACGCGCTGCTCACTTGTGTACCTCTCCATGCTTGAATTTTTATAAAACACTGATAGAAAGAAATGCAAGGTGTGAATCACAATTAACATCGTGCATTATGGTTGGACCACCCATTGTAAAGCCGCAGTCTGCAGTTTATAGTCTGCTTTTTGTAATTATATTTTGATAAGAATAGTTTCTTTCAACATTTGCTGATGAATCTGGAATTGATTATACTCCTCTAAAAATTTTTGAAAGCTCTTGAAACATTTGCATCATGTTTAGTAACTAAAACTGTGGAGATTCATCAATTGTACTAAATATGCCATTGGTGTACCGTTGTACTTTTCGGGTTTATATAGTACAATTGTACCAATTTTGCCATCCCTGGTATGTATGTGCTTTGTAAAAATATTGAGATTAATATTACGCTCACAAACAGCTGAATTTTGTTTGTTTGTATTTTATTTATTGCAATAGATTGCAATATCTTATATTGAGATAATAAGCAAAATTAATCACATTTGTATATTTAGATTGTTATGTATGGCATCGTTGGAAATATACCAAGGAGATTGAACAATAAGCCTTATAGTTTTTGAGTGGTATCTTCGCAATATTTCTATATTTGAGGCACTTGCTGTTCCCCAAAGTTGAACTTCATAAGTCCATATAGGCTTTAAAATAGCTTTTTAAAAAGTTTCAGTTTATTTTTCAGACTTAGTTGAGATTTTGCCAATTAACCAATTAAGTTTTGTAATATTTAATTGTTGCCATTTTATTTTTCTATGTTCTTTCCATGTTATATCTTTATATAATCTTAGATATCTAACACAATTCCAAAAGAGGATTCGGATGTTATTTATGGAAACGTCAGGGCAATCACTTTTTGTAAGACAGAATGTTATGTGTACAGACTTTTCAGTATTCACTTTAGATCTCCATTTACTTAACCATGACTCTATTAAATTTAATTAATTTCGAACAAAAGAACTAGTAGCAACTGGGCCATTGTTTGAAGCTAAAATAGCAGTGTCATCCGCATACGTGTAAATATTCGCAAGGTCCAAAACAGGCATATCAGCCGTAAATATTGTATAAAATACAGGGCTTAATACACTACCCTGAGGTACTCCTGCTTTAATCATAAATAAATAAGATCTTTCATCTACGAATCTTACGTAAAATAGTCTGCTGCTTAGGTATGACTTGACGAATGCATAAAATGTAGACGGGAGAAGTTTCTTTAATTTGTATAAAAGACGAGTGTGCCAAACTCTGTCAAATGCCTGCTGAATATCCAGGAACACAGCGGAGCAATATTTCTTTTCCTCAAATGATTTTCGAATAATGTCAATTACTCTATGGCATTGCTCAGGAGTGCCATGTTTTTGCCTGAATCCAAATTGATAATCGGGAATAATTTTTAAACTCTCAAGAATAGGGGACAAGCGGCTCAAAAAAATTTTTCAAACATCTTCGAAAAAACATTTAGTAGACTAATAGGTCTATAAGAAGTTATTTCATTTTCAGGTTTGCTGGGCTTCTTGATCATAATGATCTCAGCGCATTTCCACTGAGAAGGAAAATGATTTAAACGAAGAATTGAATTAAAAATTTTCGTTAAGTATAGAACAGCTTTCTTTGACAAACTCTGTACAACTCCAGCGTCGATATTATCATATCCGGGATACTTTTTGGTATTTAAATTTTTGATTTGAGTTGCAACTTCATATGGAGAAATGTGTTTTATGGGTAAGCTCATCTGATAGGGTGCATCCAAAAATCCCGAAATTTCTACGTCTTCTACGGAGTTATCAAATTGGTGAACAGAAAATGTGTTATAGAGGTGGCTCGCAAATGCTTCTGCCTTTCTAATGTTAGATCGGCACCATGAACCAACACTATCCTTAAAAGGAGGATTTCTTTTTGACGGATGCTTCAGGTATTTTGTTGCCCTCCACAAATTGTGATCATTATTGTTTGAGTTATTAATATTGTCAAAAAATTCACCGAATGATTTGTTTTTTAGGCCAGTTAAATGATGTTTAAGGTTTCTTGCTGCTTGATTAAAACGCCACTTGTTATAAGAACTTCTGCTTATCTGCCATGCTTTTCTTAATCTCCTTTTAATTAAAATAAGTTCCCGTGTCCGTGAAGAGATTTGAGGAGCACTTTGCGGAATAGTAAAACTTTCAGCCGGATTCGATAAAAAAGCAGCCTCATGAATTATTTTTGTAAAATTTTCAACGGCTTCATCCAGCTCAAAATCATTCGATATTGGAAAGGTTAAAATAATGTTTATATGTATCTAACCAATATGAGAACGACTCCAGATCAGTTCTAACTGTTACAAGCTTATTGACTTTTTTTATAAACTGAGGCGAGGAGTTATACGTTAGTAAAATTGGGGAGTGGTCTGAGCTGAGGTCATAATTATCTAAAATACCAAGTTGATAAGAAGGTATTCCAGAATATACAAAAAAATCAATTAAGTCAGGAATTTTGAACGGATCATAAGGCTAATATGTAGGTTTTCCAGTTGAAAGAGCATAACAATTTTTAGAAAGCAGGCACTTATAGAGCTCTCTGCCTTTAGGGTTAATAAGACGTGAACCCCACCAAGGATGTTACGCATTAAAATCTCCTCCAACTATAAAACGAGGACCAAGTTTTTTAAAGAAATTTGCCGAATATTATGACGAGGAGGAAAATAAGCTGCACATAACGCAACAGAATACATACGGCAAATAATTTTCATACATGAAGCTTGGACACTTACTTTCCTTAATAAGATGATCTTATTGATGATATTTTATAGACGATTTGACTAAAATTGCAGAACCACCATGAGCCTTTTCATTAGAATGATTGGCACTTATCGTAGCCTTTAATTTTAAAAAACGACTTAGTTGTGAAATGAGATTCAGAAATAAGAAATACGTCGATGTTGTTTGACTGCAAAAATACTTCTACCTCCCTTAAATGGGTCTATTTGCATTCCATGTTGCTATACGAAGATCTACGGACATAATTTACTGCATAAGACTGATATCATATTTAGAAGAGAGTTTGTTAGTTCCATTTGCTTTGTTAATAAAATCTCAATTTTATTAAAGGCTCCTGCAATCATTGTTTGAATTGTATGTTCCTTTTACAAAACCGCTGAATGGTAAAACAAAATACATATGTATATGTATGTATGTATGGATAACTATACGTTTTTATTTTGTTTTTAAGTTAAAAAGCACTATCATGTCATAAAACCTTCTTGCGAAATCTTGCACCGTAACAATATTATATCTGCGCGTGTTGTAATATGATCCGCAGTAAATTATTTTTTAAGAACCAACTCGTGTAAACTTGCATAGTAAGCATTTTCCCACAGTCAAAAATATTAAATTGTAAAAATTCAAAAACTGAATTGATAGCATTCAATTCAATTCTAGACTTCGAAGAATAAAGTTGTATTAAACCAACCCAATCTGGTTTCCTTTGTCGTGTAAGTACTAAGTTGGCCAAGCCGGCATATTTTTTTAAGAACAAGGAGATGTCCTTGTTTAACTTGCAGGTACATATTGTTGTGTTTGAAGATTGCACTATTTCAAAGAAAGTTGAGTCTATTAAATTTAGTAATGGTAAAACGACCGGTCTCTTCAGCAGCAAAATTGTCTTTCCGATTTTAAGACATACAGCAAAAATATAAAATATTATAACCTAATATCCCGATCTGTATCCCTAGAAACTGGGAAAATTGTGTATAAAATAAAATGCGTAGAAAGCGTTATGCATTGTACTTGTGCCGTACCTTTTTCAACTGACATCTGATTCAATTCTAGAGTTTGTTATGACCTTTGTCGCACAGAGTACGTTGACTTCCACGCAAGGGGTCAAAGTTGAGCAACTTTCAACTTTTAATGTACGTTGAGTACTTTGACAGCTTTCAGTTAATTTTTTCTTTGTTTTGATTTATAGTAATAAAGAAAATATTTCTTACTTTTTGTGCAACGTAAAAAAATAGAATTAGAAAATAAATTCATTAAAGCTGTGGATGTGTGTGTGTGTGATTTTACTTGCTTAGTTTGCCAACCTAATCCGTTATAGCGTCAACGCCAGTTGAAAAAGGCAAAGTATAACACATGACGGATTCTATGTGCCCCAGCCTTTAAAGTATGAAATAAATACTTCTTGTGATTAATTGGTTATTGTTTACTGCTTCGGTTATAACCGAAATCTAACTATACAATATTTCTTCCAATTATAGGTTTATTCGCCACAAGCTGTTTGTAATGTATCATTACTTATATGTTGGTTTTGCTTAAAATCACCTGTTTCAAGAAATATGGTATTGTAATTTTCATGCACGTAGAATTATTATTATCTATCCAAAGTCTATTAATTTTAGATTAATATATTCCTTTACCCAATAGAAACAGAATAAATACTGTATTACTCTGAAAGTTGTCTTCTCTTTGCATTGCTCAGCAGCTCAGTTAATAATGAATATCTTCGTAAGAGCTGCCAGTTTAAGAGTTTTCCCCATTTAGGGGACTTTATTTCATATATGGGCAATTTTAAGAGGTAAATTGGGGGCATAAATTTATATTAAAGGGTTTTTAGAGGGTTTTCAGTATTTGCTTGTCTGTACAATAACTGAATAATACGAGTACTATGCGCTATACGTGTTTGAAAAAAGCTAGGATACCATCTTTGAACATAACTCATAGTTTGCCTTCGTAGGAGACAGTTTAGTATCAATATTTTTGAATTTTTCTTTGTTTCTTCGAATTAAAAAAGTAAAATGTACAAAGTAAACTTTTTTGAAAATATACTGGTTTCAAGAAACCTGATGCCAATATTTATAAAAAAGCACATTTAAACTTTTTTTTTTTAAGGAATTTCAGTAAAATGTTAAAATTTTGACGATTTTTGCTTTGGTTTTTGAAACTGAGCCGAACCTATTTAATTTAATTGAAATTAAATTATTGTTTTATCTTTTACATTAAGTTTTTTTACACAGCGCTGATCTTCTTTAAAAGACATACACATTTAATTCTCATGCTGTCTCGAATCATTTAGAGAATAAAAAGATCTTCAAATTAATTTAAAAAAGAAATATATCTTTATGATTAAATAAAACACAAAATCTAAGGCATGAGTGAACTCCTGCCTTCAGAAATATTCAGGTGGAGGTTGTTAACCCCAACGGCTGACCATACGCTCGAGAGGTATTTTTATTCAAGTTTATATTTTTTTAGTTTAAGCCGAATGTGCTACTCCTACATACATACCTGCACCTTCTTTTAAGCGCCACCAAGAGCAAAATACTGATCAAATGTGGAAAAGAACTTTCATCGGAAAAACTAAACGAACTTAATGTTCTTAGCCTGCAAGGTCAAAAACCATTAACATATACATACTTACATACATACATACTGTACTTTCATGTATACCTAACTCACAAAAATACTCGTACCCCAAATATACTTCTATAGCTGTTAAAAAAATTAATTCTCCTTTTAACACATTTTGTAAAAATAACTTCTTTGGTTCTTACGACAGTAGCGAAAAAAATATATTTGTAATAAGTAGTTAACATGTACGTATACCTTCAAGTACTGTTCACAAAAACGTGGAACAAATTTTAAATGGTAGTCAATATCCGCTAACGCTTTAGGAAACTGTGAAATTCATAAAGCAGAGAAGGTATTCATAAGTGAATTTCTGAATTTTGTACTAACTGTGGCAAATACTCGTACCAGTCAATTTTAATAACATTTTGAAATTTTCAGCCGTTTTCTTAATATTTTTTATGTACATATGTATGTACGTATAAAAAAAGTTTTTAAATAACAAATGTAAATACTAAGAAGAATTTAGAGAAAGAAAAGATTGTGCTTACGAAGGCAACCCATTTTTAAAAATCTAATCATGCGACTTTTTCTTAAATCTCATTTTAACATTAACGTCGCAACCGTAATATCAGAGCTGAAAGAAAAATATATAAAAAATCTAATTTTTTGCACTCATGTTCACAGAGGAAACCTTTTTCGGCAATTTTTCTGATATCTTTAGTTTTAATTTTATCACAGTTTGACATTTGCGTTTTAGTTAATATACGTACACATGTATGTGTGCATGTACATACATACATAGATACATATGTACCCAACTTGATCAAGTAGAAATACCCTTGATAAGCTTCTGGAGAGGGAAAAGGGACGAGTATTCCGAAGTCAGAGTTGATCTATACAAGTCACTCAGGGCAAAGTTGTTTATTGCTCTCAACCTGGCGAGAAGCCAGCAGCGATCCCTGAAAAAGGACTGGTCAAGCTGACATAATGCCTCTCCGTGGTGCCCCTGGATATCCCCTACAGCACCCGCTTAGTGTTGAACCAAAGTGTGCAGCGAACCCCCTCTTCCAGGGGTCTAAACTAGGACCCGGTCCTCCAAGTTTCGGGGGTTGTGCATGGGGGTAACTTCCCTACCGTGTAAAAACACACTAGTTTTGATGCAACCACAAAGAATAAATATGGATGACTTTATTGCTGACGACCAGGAACAACGAAATAAGGATAACGATTTTCGGTTCTGCACGTGGAAAAACAGCCGATGAACTTGCGGAGGCCCTGGAAGCCTATAAGGCTGACATCACCGCCATCCAGGAAGTGCGATGGGATGGGCCGGGCAAAAAGAAAGTGAGAAACTGCGACATCTATTACGGTGATTTCTACAAAGAGCGACAACAGCGCTTGTTTGGATGCGGGTTTGTTGTTCGAGGCAGACTTAGGTAAAGAGTCTTAAGCTTCAAATACGTGAGCAAATGCCTCATTACAATCCGCATCAAGCCTAAACTCGGCAACATTAGCCTAATCTGCGGCCACGCAGCTACGGAGCATAAAGATGATGACAGCAAGGATGACTTTTATAATCTCCTAGAAAGAACATACGATCAATGCCCCAGCTACGACATCAAGATCGTCCTAGGAGATTTCAACGCAAAGCTGGGCAAGGAAGACATCTTCGCTAGAGTTATCCGTAACACAGCCTACATGACGACACATCCGACTAAGGCTGCTAGATTTCGTGACGGGGCGAAATCTCACTGTAGCAAGGACGCGATTCCTCCACATCAACATTCACAAAGGGACCTGGCGGTCCCCTGATCAATCAACCGTCAACCAAATTGATCACATTGCGATCGACGGTAGACACTCCTCCAGTATTCTTGATGTCCGAACATTCCGAGGAACATTGACTCCGATCACTTCCTTGTTGTAGCCAAGGAAGATCACGGATATCAGTAGCACAACGGAGTAGAGCACGACCACAACAGCTTGACGTCGCAAAGCTACAATCGCAATCGACCACTGGGAAATTTAGCGATCTAGTCTCCCTTAAGCTCTCAGAGAGTCCAGCCCTGCCAGGCGATACAACCGATGAGGAATGGAACCGTTGCAAAACGCCATCAGAGATGCTGCTTCTGTATTGGGTTTTAAAATGCCACCTGAAAAAAACCCATGGTTTGACGACGAGTGCAGGCAGGCACATTCAGCGAAGCTAGCAGCGTATAAGGCGACGTTGGAGAGAAAGACGAGAGCAGCTCGTGAGCTCTACGAACGTAAGACAAGGGAAGAATACCGGCTTCTCAAAAGGAAGAAGAAAGAGTATGAGAAGCGTGCGATCGAGGAACTGGAGCGGTGTTACGGCAGGATAAATATCCGAAAGTTTTACCAACGGGTAAAGCAACTATCCAATGGAAATAAGCTTCGGGCATAAGCCTGTCGGGACGAAGAGGGAAAAATCGTAGTAGAGTCGCAATCGATGCTGAGAATCTGGAACGATCACTTCTGCAGACAGTTACACGGCCAGCAAAACACCGATTCCATCGCCAGGCCGAATATTCCACTCCAGATAACGGACGATGATGGTAGAGAATTCCGTCCCATCGACCTGAATGAAGTTGTGGTGACTCGTAGTAGTGTCTCAATAATTACCTTTTTTAACTACGCTGCGAACTATTAATTATCATCGTCGTAAGGTTTGACTAATACACACGCGTTTATACCTTTGCTAGACACACGTTGATTTTTGTTCTTTTAATTTAATTTGCAATTTCGTTTAAATAAATATTGAATTTTAAATCCATAAATAATTGAACGCAATTTGAATTACGAAAATAGCCTCCATAAAGTCAAGACAGCAATATCGAGATTGAAATCAAACAAAGCTGCAGGAGCGGACTGTCCGCAGAACTATTTAAGGCAGCCGAGATTATCTGGTTGGGCGCATGCACCAGCTATCTGTAAAATATGGTCGGAGAAAAGCATGCCCGACGAGTGGAATCTCAGCATCGTGTGCCCGATTCACAAAAATGGAGACCCCTTCAACTGGGCCAACTACCGAGGAATAAGTCTCCTGAACAACGCCTACAAGATCTTCTCTGCCATTTTATGTGAGCACCTGGTTTCATTCGTGAACAGTTTGATAGGTCATTATCAGTGTGTATAGGGACGAGCTATACGAAGCCATGTCTAGTTTTGACATTATACCAATACCAAACTCGTCAGGCTGTGTAGTATAACGATGGAGAACTCTCGCTGCTACATCAAGGTCGGTAATGAATTCACCGAGACCTTCAAAGTCAAAAAAGGCTTTAAGCAAGGCGACGCACTGTCATGTGAATTTTTTAAGATAATTCTTGAGAAGATCGTGCAAAACTCACACGCCAACAACAGAGGCACAATCTTTCGAAAGTCTGTGCAACTGCTAGCATACGCTGATGACATTGACGTGATTGGTCGAACACAGCTAGCCGTCAATGAAGCGTTTGCTGATATTTCAACAGAGGCGGCTAAAATGGGTCTAGCGGTGAACGAGTATATGCTGTCTTCAAAAAAGGACGCGCAACACCGACGACTGGACCAGAACGTCACCATAGGCAGCTATAACTTCCAGGTAGTGAAGGACTTCGTCTACCTTGGCTCCCAAGGCAACAGTATAAACAACATCAGTACCGAGATCAAACGCAGAATAACTCTTGCCAATCGCTGTTTCTTTGGGCTCAAGAGGCAATTGAGTAGTAAGGCACTTTCTCGAAAAACCAAGCTGACACTATATACCACTTTGATAATCCCTGTACTTCTCAATGGCGCGGAAGCATGGACGGTGTCAAAGGCGGATGAGGAAGTCCTTGGTATTTTCGAGAGAAAAGTTCTGCGTCCAATCTTCGGCCCTGTTTGCGTTGATGGTTTCTGGAGAAGAAGATTCAACCATAAACTGTACGGGTTGTACAGCGACATGAGCCTAACCAGGCGTCTACGGATCCAACGGCTAAGATGGTTGGGCCATATAGAGCGCATGGAGAATACTGCTCCGACCCGTAGAATCTTCGATTCCAAACCTGTGGGACAACGCATTAGAGGACGCCCACGCAACCGATGGTGCACACAAGTGGAGAGGGACCTCAACCAACTTGGTGTGCAAAATTGGAGGACGCTGGCTAAAGACCGTGCCAGCTGGAAAAGTTTGTTGGCCCAGGTTTACCACAGATTGTAGCGCCAAAAGAAGAAGAAGAAGAATTAAAATGAAGAGAATTATGCAGCTAACGAAAGGGAAATGTTAATGAAAACAACGTTGCCCGAGCAAGAGTTGCTAGAGCTAAGCGAGTTAGTTTGAGAAGAATATTTCTTAGTACTCAATAAGCAATTGCTACTGAAAAATAGTTCTCTACGCTTCAAATACTTTCAAATTCAAATATAAGGCGTGAAATCACCTTCTAAAATATATTTTCGGCCCAGCAGATCCTTCGCCCGGTTGCTTAGAAATAATATCTATCAGTGTTACACAAAGTTAGTACTCACAAATATCCCTTTTGTTTTTTCCATTGTTGTAAACTAAATAAACAAAATTTTGTGAAGATCGGACGTGTTTAAAAATAATTTCGTTTTGACAATTATTTATAAAAAAATACTTATATTTACAAAAAAATCACCACTACAAAATATATTACAAAATATTAGAAACAAATAACACAGATTTAATTTCATATCTAAATAAAAAAAGACAAGAGTTCGAAGTAGAAATAACAAGAAAAATAATCAACCAAAAAAAGCAAGAATCACCAGAAAACATGGATTAATTATATCACCCGCGCATAAAAGCAACATCCTGCTCAGGTTTCTCTTACAGAAACAACACCAAAAATATCACGCGGTATTAACTCTGTATACTGACTTTAACCAGCACAAACTCTCCCTTAAAAATTATATACATAAGTGACAGATAAACACTTTTAAAAATTAACTGTACAATGATGTAAAGGGTGGTTAAATTGTATGGGCCGATGTTGAATGTGAACCACACCTAAACACCAAGTTTTTTTCCGAATTTTATTTGACATTTATCTATTTCAGACTTACTCAATTTGAACCATGGAGAGATACACAATCCAACAACGTGTTAAAGTTATCCAGACTCATTATGAAAATGGGAGTTCAAATCAAAATGCATATCGTGCACTTCGTAATTTTTTTGGTCAATTTCATCGTCCAAATGTGCGTACAATCGCAAAAATCGTGGAAAAATTCGAGCAAACCGGGTCTGTAGAAGATGTGAGAACACCAGTGCATGCTCGTACAGCTCGTACTGCAGAAAATATTGCTGCTGTTCGCGATAGTGTGGCTGAAGAGCCGTCCACCTCAACTCGTCGTCGTTCCCAACAATTGCACCTCTCACGCTCGTCGTTGATGAACATTATGCGTAAAGACTTGCATTTACACGCTTACAAGGTGCAATTGGCTCAAGAACTAAAGCCTCTTGACCATTCCAAACGTCATGAATGGGCAGAATGGTGGCAAGAAATGGCAACAGTGGATGATCAATTTTCGAAGAAAATCATCTTCAGTGATGAGGCACATTTTCACCTCAGTGGATTCGTCAATAAACAGAATTGCCGCATTTGGGCGAATGAGAATCCAAGAGTGATTGTCGAAAAACCAATGCACCCACAAAGAGTGACTGTTTGGTGCGGTTTATGGGCTGGCGGCATCATCGGGCCGTATTTTTTCCAAAATGAGGCCGGTCAGGCAGTTACTGTGAATGGTGTTCGCTATCGTGAGATGATAACGAACTTTTTATGGCCCGAATTGGAAGATATGGATGTGGACGATATGTGGTTTCAGCAGGACGGTGCCACTTGCCACACAGCTAACGAAACAATGGCTCTTTTGCGCAATCACATCATGTGATTTGACACCGTTGGACTTTTTCCTTTGGGGTTATTTGAAAGAAAAGGTGTACGTCGATATGCCAGCAACAATTCAAGACCTAAAGGATCAGATAATTCGGCACATTAACGGCATAGAACCTCCATTATGCCTCAGCGTCATCGAAAATTTGGACCATCGGATGGAGGTGTGCCGCCGAGGTCGCGGCGCCCATTTGGCCGATATTTTGTTCCATACATAATTGAGTAATACCAATACATCATAATAAAATAAAATTACAATAATTTCCTAAATAGTTTGTGTTTTATTCAAAATCAACATCGGCCCTTGAAATTTAACCACCCTTTACAATGCACTGATATCAACTACGTTTAAAAATAGGTGTCTCGTCTACGTAAAGAAGCTTGGGGAGGATGAACCAATATGATGTCAAAATTATATACGATTTATTTCGCTTACCAAATACATATGTACAATGAAGATAGTCCAACAAATGAAAATACCAATCTACAAGGCTCAAACTAAAACTTTTAAATGTATAACCTAAAGTTGCAAAAATACTTGTATCAAAAACCATTTTTATATTAAATTTTATAATTTTTTTATGTACTACACTATCCATAAAATATAACCTGGTCTTGGAATTTGCCATATTAATGCATATGTATATATCTGGTTCAAATATTCAGGATATTGAATAATTGTTCCTTGAGATTTTCAATGACAGCCGTAAACTAGTATTGGGTACAGTTTACAGAGCAAACCTTGGAATAAATATCAGACCCTTATTTGAAAAATTGCACACGCTTACATTTGGCTATACTGACATTATACAATATTAACTGGTGATTTCAACTTGGATATCATGAGGAATAATTATTTTAGGGAGGAAATGAGTGCCATCGGTATTGTACAACTACTGCAAGTACTCTACTGGACCTTTGTTTTGTAGATAATCCCTCCCGACTTCTATTATTTAATCAAATCTCAACACCCATGTTTTTAAAACATGGTCTAATTTTCAATTAGATCCAACAGCACGCAATTACTTATACATGTGTAGATATTTTAAGATCATTGAATTGAATTGAATCAGTAAAAGCCGAAGTAATGGTAATTCTTTTGAGTCAGACATTTGTATACCTATTCCTTCATCCGCAGTGAACAGGCAGCGTTTACTCAAATGAAATAAAGACAACAATCAATGAAAGAAATCATGCATACGCTAGATGGAAACGATTTGGAACTAGTGAACTTCACCACTTTTTTAAAGACTGGCGGAGAAAGATTAATCTACAAATAAGAGCTGCTAAGCGCACATATTACGAAGAAAAATTTCAGATATATGTCGGCTCTAAGAGGAAACGCCGAGAAACACGGTCGGTGGGTATAGTTGATTCTGCTATTAATACTAATAACGTAATCAATGTACATATGTATATACATTAATTTTTTATTTTTCAAATATACTAATGGCAAAAGCTGACCTTAGGTATTATAACTCCACCGTTAACTACTGCACTGACAGCGCTGCGAATGAAGAATATTCAATACGCTTTGAGTTCTCAATTGACTCAAGAAGAGGTCATTAAATTTATCTGGACGACACATTCTTATACTATTTAATACACTGTATGCTGCTTGCTAAAACTTATTTATTACCCAACAATTGAGACAAAGCCCAAGTAGTTTGACATTTTCAAAACGTTGGCTTATATCCATATCTTTGAGGCGAGAACAACGACTTATAGTATGGTCCGGCTTCGAGCACACCACGCTGACCTGTTTGGACAGCGAAAATGTATGGCCAGATTTAAAATTCTTGTTTTTGGACTTACCGGAGTGATGATTTTTAGGCTTACGAGATGCGTGTTGAGCGTGGCTGGTGTCAACCGATTCCAAAAACTGGCAACGTCTTTCTAAGACCTTTGAACAATCATCCCACGAGGGCAGCTTGGTGAAGTCCAGAGAATCTTTTGGTGTCTTCATCAACCTTTTCCATAAATACATGTATTAACAAGGAATTAGCTATGTCTCTTTCAGAACCACGGGAGAGTTAGGAACTTTAAAGAGCAAAAACATTATTAACGATATAGACACGGTGGGAAGTTCAAAAAAGCGTTTAGCCTTTTCAGAGCCTTCGGCTAGTTTTCGTTTGGAATTTGAAAATGCTTGGCCTTGAAGGTAGTAGAGCAAATGATTAAATTCTTTAATCACTGTACTTACTACTAAATGTGGGCTACTTAAGCTGTGGCAATTTATGGCTGGGAGCCTGAAAATAAATTCTAGAATCAGATATAGTCGCATTGTATACTTCTTCACCAAGTTGCGACTGTATGTTGAATTTATGTAGCTGAAATGTACAAGTGTTCGAGGTCAGACTCAGCGTTGTCATCTGGCTCCAGCCTTTCAATTTGTCTTGGAAACGACAGTATTTGCTTGAAATACGACTCCAAAATTCCCACGCGACACTTTAGTTCGGGTGCAGACTGTGGCTTACTTTTACCCCTTCAATTTGCTTCTTTGGGGCGAAAAATACTTTTCATTGTATTCGCTCGCTGCTGGTTAAACTCCTCCAAAGTCGACATTTTGTATTCAAAATCGGGGAGGTTAATTATTTTTATAACAAAAGAAGGGCCAAAACACATTTATCCAAAAAACCTGTTTTTAAAAACGGGAACACAAAATTTTCCACCACTGTTGACGCGAACCGTAATTTAAATCGCTATTAACTTTTATATTGTCTATGTATTTAATTTATATATAGAATTAACGGAATAATATTTATGAGTTTTGTCTTTTTGAAACTATTCGAGATTTAGCGTCACTTTTAATTTTTAAATAATTATGATCTTTATGAGCCAACATATGTACGAAAATATTTTTAATAAAATAATACTACAACAGTTTTAAATATATTTTTCAAATGTTTTAAATGCACTACAGTAATTTTTTATTTAACAACACTATAGACTTTTTTTATTGTCATTTATTGTTTAGAAACTAGAGAATTGTTTTTCCTTTTATAAAACACCACTTTTTTTACCGACCGTACCGTTTTTTCAGGCATTTCGGCAAAAAGTCTTCGAAAATTACGTGCCCAACGTTGGGCGCCAAAATATAAGATGAGGATACGATAAGCATTTCAAATCAAACAATCCAAGTTGGCCCACCCTGTACTATCGAATTGGTAGTCAAAAGAACAGTGAAATTGGTTGGCAAACAGTTTCTCATTCAAGAAAACGTACCAACTCCCCATTGTTATTTGACTAGAAAAGAAGACAATTCAGTAAGTTTCGACATTCTTCAAAATCAAGCAATAGATTTGATCATCTTTCTTATGATGAATCCGATAATAACAACTCAAATACTTCCGAAATTAATCTTTCTGAGATAAATACTTCAGCTCCAACAACTTCCCAATCAAATCCTCCTGAGACAAAACAGCCTCCTTAAGGATTATCCCTTCAGACCAGTTTTCCTATAAGTCTCTCAAAGACGGTCAAGTCAGAGTCCATAAGCGCGTACCGAACTTTTATTTCTAATTTTAAGCTTAAAAAGATAAGCTTTTACACTTTTGAAACAAAACAGAAATAGCGTACAGAGTAGTTATTAAAAATTTATACTACTCAATCAATATTGATGATATTAAAACATTTGTCCAAAATTATGACCACAAAGTACGAAATATTTCCAATATTCGAAGTAACATAATCAAGCAACCCCTTTGTATGTTTTTCCTTTCCTTTCCTTATCTTGAACCAAACGACAAAAATAAAGAAATTTACAGTCTAAAAGATATCAATCACGTTATCATCACTACTGAGCCTCCCCGGAAAACTAGAGACATTCCTCAATGTCATCGATACATACCAACAATATGGTCATACTCTTACGTTCTTATTGAAATAAACCATACAAATATGTCAAATGCGCTAATTGTAATGAATCCCACCCTGCTACTTAAAGAGGATGCATTGCTCATCAAGAGTTGAAAGAGAAACTTTGACTTGAGAATTTAATTTTAAACAATCCCGACACCATGCTCCACCTCCACCTTTACATAAACTCTTTTCTCAAAACAAAAATTTTCAACATAATTCGAATGCATCATTTTATGGAGTTCAACTTTGGCGAACAGCAAGTGCCTCAAATATAGAAATATTGCAAAGATACCAATCAAAAACTATGCCATACAATGATACCATACTTTAAGATCTAAATATACAAACTGTTAAAGATGTAATAAATTCATACACCGAAAGATATATAAAAATCCTCTGGATATTGTGTTATTAGACCATACTGATGAAATTCGAAGAGGAATTCCTCCTCCAATAGACGTGCACTCTGCCTTGTTTGTTACTATTTTTTTCACCTTAAATAAGTTAATAAATATGATGTCTCTTTTAATATCAAACTATGGAAATGATTTTAAGAATTGCAATATGAAATGTCAATGGGCTTTCCAATCATACTCAAGAGGTAGAAATATTTCTTAAAACTAATTTTATTGACATCCTCCTAGTCTCGGAGACACACTTCACAGACAGTAATAAAAGCTAACCACCCGGACAATAGAGCACATGGTGGAGCAGCAATACTAATAAAATCATCAATAACTTACAAATTCGCCGACGAAATAAGCCAGCAAAGTCTACAAGCTGCATGTATTAAAATATTTTGTGATTCGACTTCCATTACCATTAGCTCTATTTATTTTCCTCCAAGATATTCTGTAAAGTGTCAGGAATTTCAATAAAATTTTAGAAAACTTGGGCCTAGATTTATAGTAGGAGGCCACTTCAATGCCAAACATCATTGGTGGGGTTCGAGATTAATAAATCCTAAAGGCAGAGAACTTTTTAGATGTATGGGCAATAACAAGTATTCAGTTTTATCTACGGGTAGTCCAACATATTTGACGAAAACTCCATATTTATTGGATTTTGTTGTATATTATGGCATACCAAATAAATTACTACATATAACTGATAGTTACGATCTAAACTCTGACCATTCGGCACTTATCCTTGATTTTAATACATTTTTACATTGTCACTTGAAAAGATATAAAATTTTGAATAGTAAAACTGATCTATCATCATTTAGCACCTGGTTAGAAAGAACTGTCAGCCTCAATATTTAAGTATGATGATGATACGGCTGAAACTTTCAACAATTTAATCCATGAAGCTAGATTTCTATCTACACCATCAACTGATACCCATAATAGCCAAAACCAGGTCAATGTAACTACTGAAATAAGAACAATGATCCAAAATAAAAGAAGACTAAGAAGAATATGGCAAATGAGTAGAAACCCGAATGACAACCGAATCCTTAATAGGGCCACAAAGGATCTTAAACTTCGGCTGACTGAAATAAAGAACAAACAGATTGAAAATGTTGTTAGTAATCTCAAAGTTACAAGATATGATGAACATTACCTGTGGAATGCCACCAAATATTTAAAGCGTCCAATAAAGAAAAATACACCTATAAGAGACGAAAATGGTGCAGAACAGATCGAAGCAAGGCTGAAGCATATGCATTACATTTATCAAAAATATTTCAGCCACATGAAATAAATTATTGTACTTCTACAAAAGAAATCTACGAATTTCTTGATAGTCCATGTCCAGTAGATTGGCCAAAAAAACACATTTCACCAAATGAAGTACGGGAGGAAATTCCTAAGATTAATTGTAAAAAATCACCAGGATACGATTGTGTTGATGGAAAAGTAGTCCAAGAAAAGAAAGAAAACTGTTATTTTTCTTACGCTTATATTTAATTCAATTTTGCGGCTAAATCATTTTCCTTCGCAAGTGGTAATGGTCCCTGTAATAACCCGTGTTCAATAATAAACAAATCACCTTAATTTACATTTATAAGAAATTAGCTTTTATTTCATTTGTCTTATCTTACTCTTGTTTCATTATCGACTACAATACTAGAACAGAGATGAGTTAATCCATCTCGATAAAGATCAGTGTTGCCACATCCCTTCCACCTTTTTTAGTTTTAGCTTCAACGGTCCTTGCTGTGGAAACGATGACGACTCCGGCGGTGAAACGTTGGGTGGATCGTTGGCGACTAATGAAGGTTGATTGTTGATGGGCGATGATACCAAGTCGTTAATAGGCAATGATGGTTCTATGCAAAGATGTTGTTTAGATGTTGTGTCCTCTGGAATCTTTTTCAACATGCTTATGTTTCTTGTATATGTTTTCCCTCCTCTAACGACTCTTACTTCACTTCCATTTCTCTCAACAACTTCATATGCCGTTTTATCAAAATTTGGAGTGAGTTTATTAGGAAAAATATGGTTTTTCAACAACACCTTATCTCCTACTTCAATATTAGATTCTTTTGCATTTCTTTTCAAGTCAGCCTTTTCCTTTCCTTTTTGTTTGTTTATTAAGTCATTATCTCTAGCAAACGAATCAATAACATTTTCGGTTATATCCTCGATACCTGGAATCTTATCACGAATACGTCTGTTAAACATAAGCTGACTCGGAGCTGAGCCCGTTGTACTATGTGGTGTCACATTATACATTAGTATAAACTTTTGAATCTCCTCTTTGTAATCGCGCTTATTTGCCGCAGCTATTTTCAACCGTTTCAACCGAGGAAGTCCTTGGTATTTTCGAGAGAAAAGTTCTGCGTTCAATCTTCGGCCCTGTTTGCGTTGATGGTTCCTGGAGAAGAAGATTCAATCATGAACTGTACGGGTTGTACAGCGACATGAGCCTAACCAGGCGTATATGGATCCAACGGCTAAGATGGTTGGGCCATGTAGAGCGCATGGAGAATACTGCTCCGACCCGTAGAATCTTTGATTCCGAACCTGTGAGACAACGCATTAGAGGACGCCCACGGAAACGATGGCGCACACAAGTGGAGAGGGACCTCAACCAACTTGGTGTGCAAAATTGGAGAACGCTGGCTAAAGACCGTGCCAGCTGGAAAACTTTGTTGGTTGAGGCCCAGGTTCACCACGGACTGTAGCGCCAAAAGAAGAAGAAGAAGAAGATTTTCAACCGTTTTACCAAAGACCTGTTCATATTTTCTACTTCGCCGTTTGCCTGAGGCCAATAGGGAGGTGTTCTGATCAATAATATGTTATTCTCGGCACAAAAAGACTTGAACTCATCGCTGACGTACTGTTTTCCATTGTCGGTTCTTATTGTTTTGGGTAAACCAAGTTTAGAGAAAATGTTCTTCATCGCCTTGATTATAACATCAGAAGTAATGCGTTTCAAGAACACAACTTCTTGGTATCGAGAATAGTAATCAATTAGCACTAAAACATATTCGCCATTAGGCAACGGTCCTAGAAGATCGGTAGCCAAAAATTGCCAAGGCCCATTGGGAAATTGGTGTCTTTGCATTGGGGTTGGATTAGAAGGCTGTGAAACCAGGAGACAATCACGACACGCTTTTACGAAATTTTCAGCCTCCCTATCAATTAAAGACCACCATACCTTAGAACCAAGACGACGCTTCATTGCCGACCCCCCAGGATGGCCCTCATGAGCCAACTCTAACACTTTTGGTCTCAATGATTTTGGTATTATGATACGGTTTCCCCGCAACAAAATTGAGCCAATAGCTGATAATTCATACCGAAAAACATAATATGGATTCGTTATGTTTGAATCCCAACATTCATTCTCCATGCTGGAAATTGCATCGCAAATATCCACGTCCTTGCCACTTTCCTTGCTAATCAGGGAAATGGTTAAAGTGGCAGGAACTGAGTTTTCCACCACATGGAAAATTGACTCCTCGCAAGTTCCATCAAACGAGTCCTCATCAGAAACTTTACAGAGTCTGGATATTGAGTCCGCTATATTATCTTTTCCGGAGCGATATATTACCTTGAACTTGAAAGCCTGCAATCTAAGTAACCACCTCTCGATTCTGGCAGGAGGTCTTGAAGTCGGTTTGAAGATAGCCTCCAGAGGCTTGTGGTCAGTTACTAGCTCAAAATCCAACCCAGCTACATAATAATAAAACCTTTCTACCGACCAAACCAAAGCCAGGCTCTCTTTTTCGGTTTGAGAATATCTCTTCTCTTCTTTTTAGCTTTCCATACACATTTTTGCTGGTTAAGGGTAACATTGTTTTTCTTCAAAACATCTAAGACAGAATTCAACGCTTTGTCATGATCTTCGTCGCAGCTTCCAAATATAATAATATCATCGATGTAATTAAGCGCATTCGGGCATGTAGAAAGCATCCCTTCGATAATTTTCTGAAAAATTTCGGGAGCAGAGTTGACCCCAAATATCAATCGTTTATATCTAAACAAACCTTTATGCGTAACAAAGGTTGTGATTTCACGACTTGACTCATCCAATTCCAATTGATGGTAAGCAGACTTGAGATCCAGTCTAGAGAAGATTTTCGCTGACCTCAATTTGCTCATAAATGAATCAAAGGTGGGCAATGGGTAATTTTCTCGAAGAATAGCTCTATTAGCACATCTCATGTCAACACAAAGACGAATGTCGTCGTTACCTTTAAACGCAATAACTATTGGAGAAATCCATTTACTGGGGCCGAAAACTGGTTCTATAATATCAAGTCGCAATGCTTCATCTATTTTCTTGGTAACCATTTCCTCCAGCGCAACTGGAACACGGCGTACTGGTTGTTGGACAGGTTTTATAGTATGATCTATAGATAATGAAACCTTGATACCATGTATTTTCGGAAAGGGCTGTTGTTTTTCTTTCTCCTCAATGTGATTAACACCCACACCCAGTCTCAGTACATTTAGTTGGAGCGCTGTTTCTCTTCCTAGGAGGGATTGGTTCCCGTTTTTAATAACATAAAATGAAGTTATTACTTCATTTTTGTTGCCCACACATATAGGAGCGTCAAAGACCACAACAATTTCCAACGGATAACTGGCAGCATATGCTTTAAAATTGTTTGCTGAATGTGACCGTATGTTCCACATCACAGCCTCTGATTTGTTCAATAGATTCCAATCGTATTCGCTTATAAGATTAAAACGACACCCGGAGTCAATAATCATTGCAATTTCTTTTCCACCAATAATGCAGCTTATGTTTTCGTCATTATGCCCATCATTCCCAATCTTGAAACAACTGAATTCGTGAATTTCAGAGGTAAACTTATCTTCGTCTTCAATGTTTCGGACATTAGCAGTAAGACGATTCCTTTTGTAGGTTCCGTAGCTGTTGTTATCAATTTTTCTTTTCTGAGTTCTACATCTTATTGCAAAATGTCCTAGCAACGAGCACTTATTGCATTTTGCATTCCTGGCAGGACATTCAGGAGAATTTGATAAGTGCCCTTTTCTTCCGCATCGGCTACACTCAATTTGGGAATTTGATTGAACATTGAATTTAGAGGAAATTTTGTTTACCTGCTCCTTTTCAGTGCACAGCGAAATGCTACGAGAAGTCTTATTTATCTGCTCATACACTTGGCATGAATCAACAATTTCTGTGAGACTCTGTTCCTTTTCCAGCAATCTCTTTCTCAAATCAAGGGGTGCCCATGAATCTATTATTTTATCCTTTATTGAAATTTCCTCAATTTCTTCCTTGGTGTTGCCGAATGAACATTTTGCCACTTGCTGGCGCAACCGCAGCAAAAATTTGTTGAAATTCTCGCCCTCAATAGGAGTTATATTTCTAAACAAATGCCTCTCAAATGTAGTATTTCTTTTTGGAGAGAAATATTCATTTAATTTCGCTACCAAAACATCATAAATCTTAACATTATCCTTCCCGTCACTTTCCACAAGAGCCCCAGGAATGTTGAATATTACTTCTTGCAACTGGGGGCCACCTAAGTGCAAAAGTTTATTCTTCTTCTTGACATCATCAGTAATTTCTTCCGCAGCCAGATAAAGTGTAAAGGATCTCAACCATTTTTCCCATTCATGTCGAAGAAGCGACTTGTCAATTGTATCACAAAGGAAGGGTCTTATTACCTCCGCCATTTCACCAAACGAGCAACTGTAACAGTAAATGTTAATGTTAGTATTATCTGGTCAAGCTGACCTACCAAATGCAATACGTGTCTACACCTCAGGTGTCAGTCCACATTTTACGTATTTCACATAATTCCGAATTTAATCGGTAACATACCAGTATTATAAATTCGTTTCGGTAATCCAATACACGCAATTTAATGCCCATTCACTAATCCAAAAACTTTTAATGAAAGTCTGCCGCAATTTAATGCCCATTCACTAATCCAAAAACTTTTAGTGAAAGTCTGCCGCAATTTAATGCAATTTGTGGTTTTCTACCACTTAAAAAAAATCAACCAATTTATCGCAATTTAATGCTAGATATCAAATTTTATAGTTTACCAATCGTCGCCAATGTAATAACCCGTGTTCAATAATAAACAAATCACCTTAATTTACATTTATAAGAATTTAGCTTTTATTTGATTTGTCTTATCTTACTCTTGTTTTATTATCGACTACAATACTAGAACAGAGATGAGTTAATCCATCTCGATAAAGATCAGTGTTGCCACAGTCCCTAAACCTGGGAAGCCAGAAAATGTTGTAACATTATATCGCCCGATAAGTTTGCAAGTCACATTCTCCAAAATATTTGAAAGGATATTTCTGAGAAGAATGTTACCTATACTAGGAAAAGAAAATATAATACCAGAGTACCAATTCAGGTTGAGACATAGGCATGGCACACACACAGAAGATATTGCTCAGGTGTATTTTTGGATTTACAACAAGCATTTGATAGGGTCTGGCATGCAGGCCTACTATATAAGCTTAAAAAACTACTTCCAACACATTTTTACCTAGTACTAAAATCTTATATCAGCGAAAGGTATTACTATGTTAAGGTCAACATAGATTTTTCTGGAATTTACAGTGTCAAGGTTGAAGTTCCTCAGGGTAGTGTGTTAGGCCCAATTTTATATATAATTTTTACATCGGATATGCCCCTAATAAATAATGTACTAGTTGCAACCTACGGTGATGATACAGCGGTATTAGCTGCCAACACAGACTCGGACGTTGCGTCACTATATCTTCAAAGAGAGCTTGATGAAATAGGAAATAAATGGAAGATAAGAGTCAACACCGAAAAATCTTTACATGTAACGTTTACTCTGCAGTTTTTTACAGTGGAAACTGTCCACGTGTATCAATTAACAAGAGTGATATTCTGCAATCTGACACACTCAAATATTTAGGTCTGCACATCGATCGCAGGCTTACATGAAAAAACCACAATAAAGCTAAGAAGCAACATCTCAACTTGAAACTCAAGCGCCTATTTTGGTTACTAGGTCCCAAATCCAAACTAAGTCTCGAGAATAAAGTAATTTTATACAAAGTAATGTTAAGCACTTCTAACATTGAAATTCTACAGAGTTTTCAGTCGAAAACAATGAGGTCCTTAGTTAACGCTCCATGGTTTGTATCAAACAAAACAATTCATGATGACTTATCAATTCCGATTATTAAAGAAAAAGTTAGAAAATATAGAGGAAATTACTTTAAGAGGCTAAGTAACCATTGTAACCCATTGGCAATAATGCTACTAGATGACACAAACGAAGTAAAAAGACTGAAAAGGAACCATATATTAGACTTGCCATTTCAACCTAATCAATTATACATAAATAAAATTCTGTGTACATATGTATATGTAAATATTAATATAGATAAAACTTTAAGATTTTTGTATATAATGTATATATTATAAATTCTTGAAATAACTTTAACAATTTTTGTTTTTGTATATTGTTCTTCTTATTAGAGTTCAACAATGAATGTTATTTTCTTATTATTTATTTTATAAAATTTACTTATTATCCTTGGATAGATTGTAAATAAAACGAAAAAAAATTTAAATCCTTCAAAACCTTTAAGAAAAATTTCTTTTAGGACTATTCATCTTAGCTTCAGTCAACCGTCATCTGCTCTTTTCGGTAGACCAAGTGCATTTAGTACCGTTAAAATAAAGGTGGACTGCCTTTTTGAAAACCTTTATTGAATTGGCCAGTGTTTGTAATTTTTTTTCTTTTCCCATTTTTTAAATTCAAGACACCAATAATACTGGCGACAAAATCAGAGTTTAATTTGTATCTATACCGAAGTTAACATTGCGTTCGGCATATCAAAATATACATATCTTCGCTTATCGATAAAACTTGATACGGATTTACAACAACCGACACAAAACAATATCGGTTCGTATTGATGGAGTAAAGGCGAATAGTCTTAAAATAAAAACCACAAAAGGCGGTTACTCTGAAAATATTATCAAATCTCTCATAATGAACATTTTTCATAACCGGACAAACTTTGTAGATCGGGTTTTCATACAACATATATTCCCATAGCCGGGTATTCTAATAACCGGACGCGGCCACTAAATTTTGAAATGTAATTCTCTAAATATCCCTCACAAGCGGACGAATTTTTTTTTTTTTAAATATAATTCACCTTGGTTGAAACTTACCAACAAGAGTTGTCTTTAATGAAATACAACAGCAAGGGTTGTATTTAATTGGTATATTCTTTTCAACTCTTTTTCATGTTTGTGTTAATGCTATTCAAATTTGTGATTCCTCTACTGAGACTAATTTGCTTAGCTCGTGACGACTTCTTTAGAGCCACAAAATGCCATATAAAAAATTATCTTATCAATTGAAGAAAAAATAGAAATTGAGTTGTTCAGTGGATAAAGGGAATGAGTCCAAAAATTTGAAATGGAGAAAAACGACAGAACAGTTGACGTTGACTTTAAAACTAGTTGTTACAGCAAAACTCAAAACTAAAATTGCAAAATTAATTATTAGGGCTTCTTTTACAATTTGTAAATATATAATGTTAGAATGTAAGTGTATGTGTTCACAAAAGCTGTTAATATGATACAAAAACGTTTTTATTGATAAGAGTTTCAGTGGAAAAAGGAAATAAGTCCACCAAATTTGTTAAAATCGATAGCGTAAAAATGCAAATCAATTATGTTTTTACTTTGAGCATTCGTTCGGAAAAAAAGAAAAAATATCCATCTAAATATTGGCTTACCTCGCGTAGTGTTTTCATTGAATTAATATATTTTGGAAAAAGTACATTTTTTATAATTTTGCAAAAAAAAAGGCTGCAGATAATTTGTTTTTTAGCTCCGTGCATTCGCACAGTTTTATTTTTAATGAATTTAAAAAAATAACATAAAAAATGTCTTTTTATATAATAAATAAATAAAAAAAAAACAGAATAATCTTTCTGTGTTTTCAAGTGTTTATAGAAAGTATGGTACACGGGAGAGATATATTTTAATAAATCAATCATATCCGTTTTCTTTTCTTTTGTTAAAGCTCTAGTGGATACAATAGACTTGGACTCACGCTATTCAATAACATTACTTTACCTTTCTTTCTTATGTTTATATTTTCAAATCCAAATTTTCATCGAAATTATTTTTATTTGTATTACCCTTTGTTTCGATCCCTCTAGTTTGATCAACCTCATTTGGAGCCAGTTTACCGGATTTCCAGCGGTATTGGTTTTGCGATTGCAAACGTTATTTTCCAAAGATTTTGTAGATAAAAAATCAAAATGGGACATTTTAACCACTCGAAACTGTTCCATTCTTTTGCATGTTGCGATAATATTTATCCAACCATTTGGCGAATAAATGTGCTGAATTTTTTTGCGTTAGACTCAATAATGGCGAAATCGGCGTCATTTGGTAAATAGGTATGCCCGCTAACTAAAAATTTCATTTCAATCGACTTAGCTTTTATATCAGTACTTTGAACTATTTTAAGTAAACTTAAGACAGTTTTGATATTTCTATTTTGGCCAATACATGAGTCAGACCACAAAACAATCCGATCGTGCGTATCAGCAAACATTGCGAGCCTCTTGATCCCTCAGTCTGGCCAAACCAACATGTCTCTAGCATTGTTTTGAAACTCATGGAATCCTAAGTTATATACTATGTAGGTACAAATTACGTTTGTAATAAGCACTTGATGTGGTTAACTTGGGAAAAGCTAAGACTTTTTGCAAATCGGAACAAAACACATAAGTGCTTTCGGAAGCAGTTAGCTTATCCGCTACCATTTGGCTTCGGGCTGTTTGAGCTTTTAATAAGTGGCACTCCTTTTCTTGTATTGAGATAATATTGTCAACCGATGACTTAATTCTCATTTCTAGTAAATCCTACATTTGACAAGTATCTTTGGATGGGTGTTTGAAATGTAAGTTGAATTTCGTAGAAACAATATGGTAGTAAAATGTTTCTCTTACAGGTTCAAAACTGTCCGACTTACACTTCTCAACATAAAGGTCGTACATTTTTCTTATGTTTAAGTTGGAATTTAAATACTTGCACTGCGGATTATGCGATCTTCTGTAATGGCTAGTATAAGCCGGAAATGAGTTTATATGATTAATGATGGGTGTGTCATTTTTTTATTAGTTCGAATGTGTTTTCCCCGCTAGTCTATTAATTCCGAAACCTGAATTTTTGGCTACAATTAAAAAGTCGTTTTTTGCTTATGTGGTATGTGTCCAAAAAATACTTTTTGCATACAGAAATGTCGCCTTGGTCTGGTATTCGAATAGAATACGAAAAGTATGAAATGTCGGCTTTGGATTATCATTTCTTCAACGCTGTCTTTCAACCATTTTCGACGCAACGCAACCTCTAATAAAAATATTTTGTTGTGTATGGGAGTTTAAGTTAAAAAGGGATATAAACGCTGCTTTTCTTTGGTCAATTGTCATTTTGAAATTACATTTACGTTTGCATCGACAAACTATCCGCAAATGTTTTTGCTGATACAACAGAGCCTGAGCTATTTGTGTATTGCAAACCGTTGATTCGACGAAACTTTCTTACATTTTTACGCCATTCAATACTATTTCGTCGTCACTTTTGCCCAACTGAGATCGTTGCCAGTTCATCATCATTATTTGACGATAAATCCGAGGATATAATTCTTGTCACTCGCCTTTTTGAGACACGTAGAAAGGCAACTGATGAACAATCGGAATCACCACTTACGACATTGACCTCATTGTTGTTGTTGTCGTCCATTCTTGGCACTATTTAACTATAAATAGTAAGCTTTAATGTTTACAATATTTAAAAAAATACTATTCAACTTTACTTACTTAATATGCGCATGTCAAATAATTAAAATATTTTTACGAAATCTTTTTCAAATGCTTTTAGCAGGAAGGTTGTAACTTACGACGAAGGTTACGACCGATCTGCACTCACTGTACTTACTAAATCAGAAACTCCTCTAACCACAGCGATATCATAACAGCGATCAAAGGTCGAATTCATATGTACTAAAGCATAACAACAACAACAACAATTTAAAGAACACAAAAAATTGGCAGGTAGTGAAAGCTCGAAGAGAGGCAAGAAATAGGAACAAATAAGAGTGATTAAAAGCAAAGTTAACAAGTGATTAATGCAATATAAATGCAAGCGTGGACTTATTCCCTTTTTCCACTGAAAATAAAAATGTTGTGTTTCGAACAAAAAAATGTTTTGTCTTTAAAAGGGGTTTAACTTGAAATTTAAAAACTAAATTTTTACCATACATTGTTAGTCATAAAAGGACATAAAACGCCAAAAATGGACTCATTCCTTTTATCCACTGAACGACTCAATTATATATGAGTTGTACAAAAAGAAAAAAGATTTCGGGGCGTGAAATTGCGAAGAGGTGAAGTTTTTTGTGTTGTTGGCTAAACATATTGTTGCATTTCTTTTATGTTTTAATATTCAATATTGGCAAAACACAGGCCGCAGAGAACAATAAAAATAAAGAAGCCATTCGTTCCAAATGGGAACTGGTCTAAATTAAAGCAGTCAAATATGAAACAATACTTACACTAGTCTAACATTGCTTTTTAAAGTGTAGCGTTATAAAATAAAATGCATAAAAAAATAAGTGCGCACCTCTTTTAAGCGAACACCTCTTACAACCGGACAAATGCCGACACGGCAAGTGTCCGCTTATGAGAGTTTTCACGGTATTTAAAATTATTAGTTTATTCTCAAATCTGCACAATCAGAAGAATTTAAATTGAGAATATTTACTGCTCCAAAGAGTTAATCGTATATACAGCTATTTTTCTTTTTTCTATACACGAGTGTCTTCGTTGTTTACTTCGTAATGAGTTACGGCACACACTGTAAATGTCAACTGTAAACACTGCTGAAAAGCTACATGTCATGTGGCTTGAAAAATATTGCTTTTGTAAAGAGCATGAGCAATGTCATGTCAAAAATTATAAATATACCAATAAAGTTTATGGTCTTGGGTGATGTGTTAAAATTTCAAGTAGAGTATATTTGAAAAATCTGACAACAAATGTCTAAGTAACGCGCAAACATTCGTCGTCGTTTGATTTTGTACAGTTTATTAGCCGGTTGAAACAAGTATTTTGCAAGAGCTATTAATTAATGTTCTTACATAAAATTGCGGCAACAGTAGTTTAGCGACGCCATCTAAAAGTTTTCCTTTAAGAAAGAAGAAGCAAGAAATTTAATTAAATTTTTGTTTGCTCTTGGTTAACTATTAAATTGGTTAATATAAAAAACGGACATACAATTAAAATGGAAAGAGATTTACTAAAGGAAAAAAGTTTAGTACATATGTATGTATATCAGCTGTTGTAGTAAACATGGGTGAAAGTTTGTGACCTAAAATTAAAAAACTTTATTAACTTAACCAACTTTGGCAGACATGAAGAAAAACATCTGACATATGAACTTAAAAAAATATGTCATCCATGGGTACTTTTAGTAAGGAACACAAATATTTAGTTTTCTTCTAGTTAAAATCCGATGTTGTATTCAATTTCGACAATATTAAATGAATAAGCATAACGTTACCTAATGAGCTACAAATTACTGAAACATTATCAATTAGAACACGAAGCTGCATAAGCCGATGAAAATTACTTTGTTGTTATAATACTCATCTAGATTAGAGAATGCACCGAATAATAGGGAAAAATTCGGCCAATAGTACAAAATTCCTATACTCCGCTGCAGGTCCATATGCGTCCAATGCTATTGCCACTCGCGAGTGGAAGAAAACCTGCATATTGGTGTTCAACCTCTCCATATTTTTAACACTTTTTGGAGAGTCTTCTTGTTGAGGCGAAATTCTGCTTAAATACGGGTTTTCCATCAGCAGCATATCTGCTAATCACACTTCTGCATATATACTATGTATGTATGAATTTTATTCCAATGGAAAGAAAATTTTCATTGGTGTTGATAGTTGAAGTTTTATTGAATAAAAGCTTAAGAATCTAAATGAACAATCTGTATTTATACTAATTTGGGCGATCGTTGGTTGCAGCTACTGCGATCAGCGATCATGCCATTTTTATAAACAAAAATATTCATATTTGAGTTCTCTGTTTTTTAAGAAGTCAATTATGTTTATGTTGCAGAAATATTTTAAACTTGTCAACCAAAATATTTATAAAGGGTGGTTAAATTTCAAGGGCCGATGTTGATTTTGAATAAAACACAAACTATTTAGGAAATTATTGTAATTTTATTTTATTATGATGTATTGGTATTACACAATTATGTATGGAACAAAATATCGGCCAAATGGGCGCCGCGACCTCGGCGGCACACCTCCATCCGATGGTCCAAATTTTCGATGACGCTGAGGCATAATGGAGGCTCTATGCCGTTAATGTGCCGAATTATCCTTTAGGTCTTGAATTGTTGCTGGCTTATCGACGTACACCTTTTCTTTCAAATAACCCCAAAGAAAAAAGTCCAACGGTGTCAAATCACATGATCTTGGCGGCCAATTGACATCGCCATTACGTCAGATAACACGGTCATTGAATTTGTTGCGCAGAAGAGCCATTGTTTCGTTAGCTGTGTGGCAAGTGGCACCGTCCTGCTGAAACCACATATCGTCCACATCCATATCTTCCAATTCGGGCCATAAAAAGTTCGTTATCATCTCACGATAGCGAACACCATTCACAGTAACTGCCTGACCGGCCTCATTTTGGAAAAAATACGGCCCGATGATGCCGCCAGCCCATAAACCGCACCAAACAGTCACTCTTTGTGGGTGCATTGGTTTTTCGACAATGACTCTTGGATTCTCATTCGCCCAAATGCGGCAATTCTGTTTATTGACGAATCCACTGAGGTGAAAATGTGCCTCATCACTGAAGATGATTTTCTTCGAAAATTGATCATCCACTGTTGCCATTTCTTGCCACCATTCTGCCCATTCACGACGTTTGGAATGGTCAAGAGGCTTCAGTTCTTGAGCCAATTGCACCTTGTAAGCGTGTAAATGCAAGTCTTTATGCATAATGTTCATCAACGACGAGCGTGAGAGGTGCAATTGTTGGGAACGACGACGAGTTGAGGTGGGCGGCTCTTCAGCCACACTATCGCGAACAGCAGCAATATTTTCTGCAGTACGAGCTGTACGAGCATGCACTGGTGTTCTCACATCTTCTACAGACCCGGTTTGCTCGAATTTTTCCACGATTTTTGCGATTGTACGCACATTTGGACGATGAAATTGACCAAAAAAATTACGAAGTGCACGATATGCATTTTGATTTGAACTCCCATTTTCATAATAAGTCTGGATAACTTTAACACGTTGTTGGATTGTGTATCTCTCCATGGTTCAAATTGAGTAAGTCTGAAATAGAGAAATGTCAAATAAAATTCGGAAAAAAACTTGGCGTTTAGGTGTGGTTCACATTCAACATCGGCCCATACAATTTAACCACCCTTTATATACTTTAACCGTATCACTCATTGCTTGTTTTTTGTTGGGTTTTTTAATATTATTTTTGCTTCTCATTTTTGATTTATACATTTGTTTCTCTTTATTATTGCTTATGAATATACTTACTATGTATGTATGTATATGCAAGTTTATATACATATTTCTTTTGTTTTTTAAACAGAAAAAAAAATTTTATATGTAGTATATTAATTTCTATATCAGATCTTCAATAATCAGTAATATCAGAGACCAATAATTACCAGAACAATATTTAATGAGTAATGTTATAGTTTCAAATTTGAAATGTGTGTAGTATGTTTCTTTTTTTTTAAGAGCGCTTAATAACACGACCGTTTGCCACCGCACAATTTCCTTTGTGACATTGAAAATAGAGTTTTAGTCAGTGTGGAAATGTACACTACGATTTGACTAATTAATACAAACGGTTGAATAAGATAATATTTTCTACTCCGACACAATATAATTTTAAAACTTACTTCTCTTACTGATTACAAAAAATATGAATTCTGTTCGCTGGTTTTGTGTCCTTCCAAATCGAAAGTGTTTAAACTATCAAGTTGTTCACGAATGGTTTCAGGCGGTCACACAAAACGGCAGAAAAGATCTTGTAGGCGATGTTCAGGAGCCTTATTCCTCGGTAGTTGGCGCAGTTGAAGCGGTCTCATTTTTTGTGGATAGGGCAAACGATGCTGAGATTTCACTCGTCGGGCATGCTTTCCTCCGACCATATCTTACAGATGAGCTGGTGCATGCGCCCAACTGGAATTGGTGTTTTACTCGCCGTCAGTCCGCAGAAATGATCTTTCCAGATTCTCAGCATCAAATGCGACTCTACTACGATTTGTCCCTCTTCGTTACGATAGGCTTCTGTCCGAAGTTTATTTCCATAGGATAGTTGCTTTACCCGTTGGTAAAACTTTCGGATATTATTCCTCCCGTAACACCTCTCTAGTTCTTTGATCGCGTGCTTCTCATGCTCTTTCTCTTTCCTTTTGAGCAGCCGGTGTTCTTCCCTTCTTTTACGTTCGTAGAGCTCACGAACTGCTCTCATCCTTCTCTCCAACATCGCCTGCTAGCTTCGCTGAGTGCGCCTGCCTCCACTCGTCGTCAAACCATGGGTTTTTGCCGGGTTGCATTTTAAACCCAACACATCAGAGGCAGGATCTCTGATGGCGTTTTGGCAATAGTTCCATTTTTCGTCGATTGTTTTGCCTGGCAGGGTTGGACTCTCTGAGAGCTTAAGGGACACTAGATCAGTGAATTTCCGAGTGGTCGATTGCGATTGTAGCTTTGCGCAGTCAAACTGTTGTGGTCGTGCTATATCCGTGATCTTACCTTGACTACAACAAGGAAGTGATCGGAGTCAATGTTGGCTCCTCGGAACGTCCGGACATCAATTCTAAATACAAAAGTGCTTACACAAATTAAAGTTCAAATTTATTTGCTGATTAATAGAATTTGTAATAATTTAGTTTTATTTTAAAGTTCAGTGATTTCTTATTTTATTTACTTATGGTCATGAAGCTATTTAATCTAGGTGGCTTTGTTGGTGAGTCTGTTGTTGTGGTTGCAGTTGTTTCTGTAACTCCTACCCCCTTAGAGCGATGGCTAAAGTATTGATGGTCAGGAGCGACTATATTTTAGGTAGGGAATTCTTTTACGACATATTTTGTTTTTCTGTTGGTTATTAGAATGAAAATTGTTAAACTAATTACTGTAATTATGAGACCATAGTTTATGTATCTGTGTAGTTCGGTGTTGTTCGATAAGGATTCGATGGCTAGTTTATTTTTTAAGTGGTACTCTTTAAGTTTGGGTATGTTCAAGCTTTCTATTGTAGATAAAGGTTTTATGTTTAATTGTGCCAGTGGGTTTAGAATAAAATCGTCCCAATGCATGTTTGGACTATCTTTGTAGGTCATTTCATTGATGATAAGGTTACAGTTTTGGAAATGTATTAATAGGTTTCCTTCAATAATATACTCTTTTGGGTCGCATGACGTTTTTATTTTCGTTGGTGGTAAATTCGTTGTTAATACAAGTCCTCGTTCGAGTTGTGAGACTTTAGTTATCTGCCCAATATCGTTGAGTTTACATTTGGCTTCCAAGTTTCCTATGATTTTATCAAAGCATGAAGACTTTTCTATGGTTTCTCGTTGTAAGCTCTCTTTGCAGTAATACAGCCTTTCAATATTTTTGGATATCTCATCGAAATATTGAATTTTATCATTGTTATATATTATATAAGGTTTCGTTATTATTTCTTTTGTTTTGTTAATGGGCATGTTGATTGTGTGGGAAATTGTGTATTGATAATGAGGGATATGAGGTATAAGAATATTAAAAACAATATTTGTACTATTATAGTAGGCTTGTAATTCCAAAAGTTCATACAAGTGTTCTATAGTACTGACTTTGACAGATTGATCTCCCAGATTATTTTCGATGTCTTTTAGGTCATCCATATTTAAGATCATTTTAGTACGATCCCAAGTTTGGATAGGGTCATTGCTTCGGAAATACTTGAAATATGATTTGTCAATAAATCGATATGATAATAAATTTGATTAAGCTATCATCATCGATAAGCCTAGAATTTGCCAAAATACTGTTTTGTGAGTATTGTAATGATCGTACTATAATATATTGCTCGCTATTTATATAATTGGTAATATTTTCCATTCTTTCAATACTTTGGTTACTTGTGTCGATCTGTTGCTTCGATGTCAAGTTAAATATGAAATCATTAATACGAGAAGCATCATTGCTATCCACATTACCTGTAATGCATTTTACTGCTGAGCCTATACCATTAAATAATCTCTCTTGTTGCGGTATTTGGGCGTTATTGAATTTAATTTGTTTTTGAGGTCCGTTAACTTGTGTTTCGTGGATTCCAGAGAACCTTTGTTATAATATGAGGGTGTGAAATGTTTTAATGATACATCAATATTCATGATGTTATTATTATATGGTTCAAGTTTTATAATATGTATGAGGTTAGTGTAATCTGTTATTGTTTTGGCTATTCCTAGTTTAATTCGTAATAACCCATGAGTATCAGTCAGATTCTGCATTTTCAGCGTTTGTGAGTGCACAGTGGCTATTAATCTGAAATGGCATACATAGTTAATTTTTTTTTTAATATTTTCTTTTCTTAATCTTTGATTTGAGTAATTTTTTGTTTTGTGTAGTTACTAATGTTACCTTGTTGTTTTTCTGTACTTTGTGCTTAGAAAATCTTGGTGATAATTTATTTCTTCTACATTCCGTTCTGTAAATATAGTAATTTTCTTCATAATTTAATGGGTCTTGTCTATTCGTATTTAGTTTGTCCGTGTCAGATTCCAATTTATTCCTAATAGATTCGAAAAGTTGCGTTTGAAGTTGCGTGAAAAGTTGAAAGGGTGTTAATTTTATTGAAGAGTAAATTGAATTATTGTAAGTTATCAGAGCCTCTGTTATAATGTCGTTATGATCTACATATTTCTAACCTTTTCTTTTAAATTTTCTCTACTATTAATCTGTATATTTCAGTTAAGTTCAGTTTTCTTTTATGTCTTTTACTATTTCGGTACATCTAATTAAATGGAATATTTTGCTATCTGCAAAAGGTTTTGCATATAAACTTTGAATTATACGAAAAGACTCATTATCTGTAAAAATTGCTGTAGTTTTATTTATGATTTTTTAAAATGTCTACTATAATTTCTTTTGTGTAATTGGGGTATGTAAAGGTTTTTCTATGTTTATTTTTGAAAATTACTTCGAGTTTCATACGAGGACTAGAGTTTCCTTTCGTAATAAAACTTGTAGGTTAAATTCGTTTATTGGTTCCTCTGAGATAGGTATGCCGTCGTCGCAGTTCTCTTCTGCTGAATGAATGGTGCTACCTGAAATGGCTTGATTAGATAGTGTATTAAATGTATTTATATTTTGAATTCCTGAAGGGTATGTTTTTATTCGGCTAAGGGCATCAGCATTTGTATTTAACTTCCCCTTTTTGTATATAATTTCGTAGTCGTACTCCTTTAACTTCAATCTTCATCTAATTAACTTTGAGTTTGGCTCTTTGAGGCTCATAATCCATGTAAGTGGTTTATGATCCGTTATGATTCTGAAACGATGGCCGAATAAATATGGGCGGAAATATTTAGTAGCCCAAATAATTTCCAAGAGCTCTTTCTCGATTGTGGAGCAGTTAATTTCTGATGTTGTGAGTGTGCGACTTGCGTAGCAAATTGGTTTATCGTTTCCTATGGGACCTTGTGATAGTATGGCTCCTATTACAAAATTACTTGCATCTGTTGTGAGGGTAAATGGTTTAGTGAAATCTGGATATTATAAGATTGGGTCATTAGTCAAGAGGCTTTTACAAATTTCAAAAGTTTCTTTATATTTGTCATCGGCTATAACATTTTTATCTTTCTTTAAACATGCTGTAAATAGTTTTGTTATTCTGGCAAAGTTGGTTTAACATATCAGTGATTTGTCTTTTTACTTCTGATTTGTGGATACATGGGTACCTATAGGATTTTGTGTGAATGGGGATATCATCTTTTGTAACTAAACTGTGTTTAATTTGGTTGGTGAAAGTTAGAAGCTGATTTTCTTGTAAAAAAATATCCTCAAATTCTTCACATATTTTTGTAATAATATTTCGTTCCTCTGAATTTAAATGATCGATTCTGAGGTGTTCTATCAATTTAGAACTTTGATCAGAGGAATGCTTGATGTTAATGTTGTTAATTTCTGTAAAATGAGAATCTATAAGGGGATCCACTTTAATTGGGGTTTCTATTAAAATAGTATTGTCTATATTTGATTTATTGCTAACTTCTACAAAACTGTACCACTTTATCGCTCTATATGCGCCAGCAGAAATAGTTACTTCTGGTTGAATCAATATATTGGGGACTAAAAAATCACTATTTTTGATATCTACAGACACTTTTAGGATGGCTTAATTTAGCTTGTATGTCGAGTACAAGAAGTCCGTCAAAGTAATTATGAAATTTGAATATAAAAAGTCTAAATTTCCTTTTTCTCGAAACTCCGTGAAAAATGGTATATTTACTTTTGTATCTAATTGATGTTTATTAAGAACGGTAGTTATTGTTATGGGTATACATATATCTATTTTAAATTGTTTTTCTTTTGGATTGATAAAGGATTCTGATGTGCCTGTATCTATTAAAAATCGAAGTGGGCGTCCAAATGGAGAAGATATGTTTATATAGGGAAGATTTGCGCCATGTTTATTTATGTCTATGTATCCTTTCGGCTCCTGGAGCCACTTAACTGAAAATTTCCTACATCTTCAATTTCGTTGTGCATATTAGATATATAGTTAGGGACATTATAGTCTTCAGGGTCAGAGCAATTATTCAGATCTTGGAATTCATGATAATTGTGGTGAATTTCCCTTGGAAATCTTCGAGTTTGTCCACTACTGTTTCTATGGTGAGTGTATCCTGAGGCAGTGTTTTAAATTGTTAAGCTGGTTTTGATTTCCTGTCGCTGTATGATAGTAAGTTTGTCTAGGCATTCGTGAATCAAAGTGTTGTGTGGCTTGTGGTCTATTGAATGTCTGATTGACTGGTAACTGTTGTCTATTGTAATATGTATGAGGACTGTTATTCGTGTTTTGTTGTGGTCTATAATAGTTTGTTTGCTGTGTTGTTGGAATGAATGGTTTATGTAATTAGTGTATAAGTGTTTTGGACTATATTGTTTAATAGGTTCCTGCTTTCTGAAAAGATTCTTATTTTCTTGTTTAATATAAAACATGTTCTGTTTTGTGACACAGTATGAAAAAGCTGTTGCCAATGATTCCTGTCTCATAGCCCTAATTGATGATCCTAATGGTTTTCTTAACCCGGACAAGAATGTGTTGAGGCACATTTTCGCAAACAATTCTCTTTTAGCAGTGATTATATTGGGCTCTACCTCATGAATCAATTAAAGATTATTTATTGTTGCCTGAATTTCTACTACTGCGCTATAAAATTCCTCTAAAGTTTTGTTATTTTGTTTTAAAAGATGCAAGTCTCTGATCAATGAGGTTTCGTTACGTTTGTCTGAGTAGTGCAAAATTAAATTATCTTTAATATCTTGCCAGCTTAAACTTGTGCTGTACATATTTAGTATTTCGTTTGCCTCTCCTTCGACTTTGTTACGAATAGCTCTTAAAATTATTTTGGCAAAAGCAGTGCCATCAATAGGCGACAACACCGAAAGTATTCCCTTGTTTATAAAATTGTATAACAATCTGGGGTTACCGTCGAATTTGGGCAAATACTTGATAGCGTCTGGGATTCAATATAATATTATTTCCACCATTTCCGTCTACACTTGTAGCACTTTCTGGAATAGGTATAAGGGTTCATATAATGTAAGGACGGAATCTGGGCATATGAACAAAAAACTTATGTTTAGAAGGATTACAGGAGGGTCTCTTAAGAATCGCTGCTCTTTGAAAACATATAAATTCGTTTGATTCGTATTATAAAACAAATAATCTTTTTTTTTTAAAAAAAAAAGGTAATTTATTTTATATATCGAAATATTTATTTTAATTCTTACTCTATTCTATGTTTTTACAATTTGTATATTTAAAAAATATTATTTTTGATTCATTTATTTATTTTATTTATTCAATATTCGATTTTGACTTACGGAAAAATAATTGCAACCTGCATTGTAGCATATGGGCTGTTTAAGAAAAATTTTCTTCACGATTATCCTTCGTAGTGGTATTGGTCCTGTTCCGATTTGTTGCGATGACATTGTTTGTCGGTCACCGGTGTTTCCTTCGCTGGCTTTCAGTAACGCATCATCCATTGCCGGCTAAGCTTTTCGTAATAGGTGTGAGGGTTGCAAATCTTCCAACTCGATGTCTTGGAGCAATTTTTTTAACGTTTCACTTCTGAGACAGAAAATTCTTCAAGCATTCGTTGTTTTAAAGCTGAATAAAGATTCTCGCTTGACATATTTAATTTCAGTTCACTCACCTGAGACAAGATGGAACCGTCGATTGTTGCGACAACGGTGTGATATATTCTCTGTTCGGAAGAAATGCACTAATAAATTGCGAATAAACCTGTGTAAACCACAATTCAGGGCAAGCGTGCCAAGACAACGTCGCCATGTACAACTTATCGGCACCAGTTGTGTTTCTCTGTCGGGGTCACCAAATATACGTAGTTAAACTGTTCATTAAAAGGCCACTTTAAAGTTCTCGGTACTTAGTAACAACGAACTTTATTTAATAAGCTTAGAAACTACTATTTACAAAAATTTAATATTGTATTGTAATGCACGTGTGTGGTGTTCAAAAGATAAGAGGAAAAGAGAGGTGTATCTAATTTTTATCATGTTGACACTTTGAGTTGCGAGAATTTTTTAGTTACTGATCAATATTGTATTGTGGGGAACGTATGCTTCATATATATATATGTATGTATATACGTATATACAGTGTATATTATACACATATATAAATATGTATGCATACGTACATATTTATGTCCATATAATACATATGTATGTACATATATTCTTAAGGTGACTCAATATTTTTAAATATTTGCTTGCGTATTTAGCAATTTCTGTTGCCGTGCCATATTTAAATCGCTATGTACATACATATATTTGAATTTCTGATCCACCATCGCAAAATTTTATTTTGTCGTACTTGGATTCTTTCTACGTTAGAAGCTAAGCAGTGCGCCATAGCTGAATTTCGTAAATCCATATCAGGCATCAAAAGCGACCTGTACATTAGATGTTTACAATGTAAACTAAGATGCTACTAGTTGGTGGTCCTTCGTGTTATTGAAGAAATTAAATTCGGGTTCTATAACCTTCTAAAGGAATGTTTGAATATTTTCAAGGAATGTGTATTTCTTTTTGATATCTACTAGACTAAAACCTTCATTTGACACATTTACATTTTTCTCGTGATTGAGAGGATATATTTTAAAGGCATTTGGAGCCATCCCGAGTGACATCGCCAGTCCAGCGTATGCAGAGTGGGTCATTGATGCTCCCATCGTCCAAGGGTACAGCTACTTTTACTTTTAGATAAGGGTGTATATTGTAATTGATTTTTCAACGCCAGCACTATTGTTTAATACGACTCACCTTCACTGAAAGACTTGTGGCTATTTACTGTACATCCTGATGATTGATTTTCTGTACATGTTGAACTTGACACCCGTGGCTTTTAAAACCAGCACCTACACACAAAAGTCTATGTTTTCCAAGGTAAATGCGACATATCGCACCCTAAATACAAGAGGGCCACAACTTAAAATACTAAAATTTTCAGAAGAGACAAAAAACTGTTTATGTTTACTTCATCGTGCAGAAGCAACACTTTTAACATAAAAATAGACACTGTATTTTTCCAGTTAAAGAAGATAGTGATGTGATAGAAGTTTTTGCAGTAGTCAGAGATGTGTACTCTGAATTAATTTATGGAAAAAGTCAGTTTTGGTAAATAGTAAGTTGTGACCCTATTGTATTTAGGGTGCGATACGTAAACTCTTGTACTTCACAGAATGACAACTTACTACTAAAGACAAGGCTTTAAATTTCTCAACATGGTGTTATTTTATGCGAACCGTTGCATATGATAAACAGCTGTTGTTTTTGTTTTCTTTCTCCGTGATTTTTTAAACACCTCTCGTTACCCTTTTATCATTGCTGCCCTCAAATATACGAAATAATTACAGTACATTTTGCTCCAGCTATGATATATAGCCAGTCTGAGAAAATGGTTAAACTCGGCCGACGTGTGTCCTTGGAGTGCAGTACCCATTGCAATACAGTGTCCACTGGAAACTTGTCTTCGGGCTCTTGTAAGAGAACTTCTAAATTTCCACGCGGGACTTTTTAGCTGCGGACATCTTCAATAAAATTTCTAAGAACAGCTTCGGGGCTACCGTAATAAGTATTTAAAATTCTTATAATATGGGAAACCATATCCGGTAGCATATAACAGTTTTTCACCGTCTTTTTCGTTAAGGCACTACTGCAGCCTATCACATTTTCCTAGCTTGCTTAACTGGCAGCTTGTGTACTGTGATTGATCACCGTTGAACAATTTTAGAACTCTAAAACTGCAAATATGTTGCCGTGCCATTATTTGAGTTGCTGTTGTATTATGACAACAAATATTATAGTATTTCTTTTGTTGTTTACGACGCATGGTGCCACTTCTTACACCATACTGAATAGTGGTTTGTAGGTGTGCTAAATTTGTAGAAAGTTTTCTAGTTATTACCCCAGAGGACATCACGACAATTTTGTACATTCGAAAATGACATCATCTATTGTACTTTTCTCTACCGGCCCTAAATCATCCATTTAAATGTAAAATATGAAAACAGGTTTTAATTGCCAACTGTTATCGCCGCTTTAAAATTCTAAGGACGAAATTTTAGATATTAGTTCATGTTTTACAAACATTTTTTGATTAATTATATCTTGTTTTTTTTTTTGTAAATTAATCACTATTTATTGCTGTATCTTCAAATCAATTATTAGGTAGTTATAATATAATTTTTTATAGTTCAAGTTATTACTAGTTTAATGTAATAAATATTTATTTAATAATGTCCGTCCGACTTTTAAACAACTTTTCAATATTGATAGTAACCCCAACTTTTCGACCTTGATCTTAACAACTTTAATTCACAATAACGTGACCTTTTTATGTACATATGTCTATGTGTATCTTTTAGAATAAGCAAAATACAAAAAAAATCAGGTTATACACTATTTGGTAATAAAATTATTGCTGGAACAATGAAAAAAACTTAATAAACAAATGATATTAATAAAATGTTTATACATATACATATGTACATACAAATATAATTTCCGTTCTTCTATGTTCTCAAAAAGATATTAGAAAAAGTACATCTTGCAGAAGTACCGTTAACTTTAATGTATAAAAAAAACGTTACCTTTCCAGTGTTAAAAGACTGGAAAATAATATATATTTAACGCGATTAATATTTACTATTTATCGGGTCTACAAAATAATTTTAAAATGCAACCGATACACGCCGATACAGCTATGGTTAACTTCTAAAGTGGTTAAGCATTCAACTGGGAATAGAAATTAATACCCTAATTTTATACTTTTGTGGGAAAAATGCAGCATTGTAAGCTAAGAAGTGTACAATACAAGCGTAAAAAGAAGTGTAACACAAAAATCTTTATCATTATAATAAGCTTCCTATGGAAATTTAAAATAAAGGGAATGAAAATATTTGTAATGAAAACTGTGTTATCTACAAAGCAGTTGAACTTTAACCTGCTAAACCGCAAAAATGAGAACAAAAACACATTCATTCAAAAATAAATTCAGTTATTTAGTTTTCTGTATTGAAAATTTCAAATAAAAAACATTATGAGTGATTGCAATGTTAGTACAGAAGAAGATGATATTTGCTGGCAGGTAGTTACGTTGCCTTAAAGAAGAAAACGAAAAAAAGTGAATCTCCAAAATCATATCTAAGTAAACAACAAAATAAAAACAATTTAAACAGTGCAAGTAAATAAAGCAAGCATAACAGCAGTGATGACGATATCATTGATGATAATTTTACTGATGCTAATAAAACTACAAAAGAAATAGTACCAAGTTCACCACCAATTATAATAACTGCTGGTTCCGATGTTAGTGCGATGGGTAAACCTTCCTAAATATAATATCTTCTTCTTCATTTCATTACAAAAGCTTCTCATATTATAAAAATATACAATTTCATACGTATCAAATTAAACAAGAATAAAAGATTCCTTAGAATGTTCAGTAAATTAGAAAAATGTATACATTACAGTAAGGTCCTTAATAATGCTATAGTTCAACCAATGAAATCTAAAGATCTATTGCAATGCCATCGATGTTTGGTCATAGTAAAACTTACCGCAGGAAGTCTGTTAAATCTTTCAAGTATAACCTATGACATTTAACAGCTAAATGTACAAAGGAAGAAGACTCACCGCCGTTAAAACACACTTAACTATCTTATTTTAAAATAAATGGCAACAAAATATTAACTTAAAACCACCCAGACGATAGGGCTCATGGCGGAGCAGTAATAATAATAAAATCCACAATAAAATATGAACGTTTAGATTATTGATTGATTCGCTTATCAAATATTCAGGCAGCTTGTATCAAGCTTAAATGTGATTAAGGACATTTTCCTTTGTTGCAATTTATTTTCCATTACGATACTTAGCCAAATGTCAACAATTTCAAAAATTTTTCATCCATCTTGATTCAAAGTTTTTTTTGTTGTACAGTTCGAAACTTCAAACCATTCATTAAAAATTATACAATTTAATGAACTGAGCTCTAATCATAAATAATAATTATTGTAAGGTTTATTTAAAAATTGCTTTATTTAATTTTAAACAATAAATTTCATTAATGTTTGTATGTTGCTGTTTTAATGCAGAAAAATATAATTTTCAAGTGGCCTAAGTATTCGGCATTCTTCAAGGACACATGCATTCATAACACCTCCGCTTTTCAATGAATGGTTTTATAATTGTTTGGACAATTTTAAGATCATTTTTGAAAATATTATTGTTATTTGTTGTATATGAATATATTTTTTTTTGTTGGATAATTATTATAAAACTTAAAATGTTGTGTTTTAGTTGGTAAAAAGTTTTAGGGAATCCTCCTAACTTTAGTTAATCCTTATGAAATAAAGCTTGTTTTTTATTCTTATTACTACATATATTCTTATCTTTTACTGCAATGACCTTATAATGCCCTGTGTATCATTGATCTAATTCAAGTGCATTCTCTACTAGGGCTATGTCATTTATTTTAATGCCTTATGGACACTACATTTTGCCATAAATTTCCTTTTCCTTAAGCTTTGTCTGTTCAATTAACAATTTGGCTCTTTGGTGTGCCAATTGTAGCCTATATTTAACCTCCTTATCGTAGGCTTCAATATTGTACATTGGATCTACCACCCTTTTCAGAAGAAAGTTGAGCGGTGTGGGTTTCCCGAACACCAGATCAAATGGACAATAGGCATGTACCGGTGAAGGGGTTGTGTTATAGTAGAATTCAAAGTAGGTTACCCACTCGTCGCAGTCTGTTTTGTTGAGTGATAAATACGTTCTTAGGTACTCATTGAGTGTTCTATGAGAACGTTAAAGGGCACCTAAAGTTTCATGGTGGTATGCTGCGGAGTGTAATGGTTTTATGCCAAGTAATTTGCAGAGTTCTGCAAGTACTTGATTTTTGTATTGGCACGGATCCCATGTCTGTGAGTAGTGTTTTCATGGGCCTGAATTTGAATATGCTTTTGCCACATATTTCGCTGATTTATCAGGAATGGGGATGGCTATTAGATATTTAGATAGGTTATATAACATTATAACTGCGTACTCATTTCCTGTATTTTATCTATAATAATATATCCTGTATTTCCTATTGTATCTATAATGACGATATCAAAGAGCTTAGCTGGGGTTGGTCTAATTGCTAAATTTTCTTTTTGTTTTGGGCGTACTTTGCTCAACTGGTATTGCACACAGTTTTTTACATACTTGGTGGCTTGTTTAGTCATGTTTTTCCAGAAGTAGTCTTTTCTGAGCTTATTTAATAATCTTTTGATCCCTGGGTGGCCACGGAGGAGGGGATCATCATGATTTTTCTTTATTATTTCAAGTTTTTCTCTTTTATTAGCTATTATTTTTATTTTCGGTGTTAACGGAATTTCTAGATTGTTTAATTTGTTGTTCGCGATTTCCTTAAAATCATTAACTCGAGTATTTTTATATATTATATCACTGAGCGATAGTTGCAACTTTTGAATGCCTATACTATAAGCCATATTTTTTAGCTTTGGTAAGAATTGATCTAAATAAATCTTTCCAATAATAATGAAGTCATCCATCGCGGTTTAATCAATATACATATGTACACATGTATGTTTCTAACATCATTTTTGATAGTAATTTCATATGCGCGAGGTTTATTTCCTATTTGTTCAGTATTACAGTTTGTATTAGTGTTATTAATAGTTTTGTTTTTATTTTTTAATCGTGTAGTGACTATTAGTATATTAAGGTTTTATTTAATGTCACTGAAATTCATGCGTGATAGAACGTCAGTTGCGCAGTTTTGTTTTCCCTTATATTATATATATTGTATTGAAAAATCATACTCCTCAAGTTCTAGTCTCATTCGCGTGAGCTTAGATGAAGGATTTTTCATTGAAAATAGGTATACTAGTGGTCTATGGTCGCTTCTAACTAGAAATTTTAATCCATAGACATACGGGTGGAAAAAGTTGATGGCCCAATGTATAGCGGTCAGTTCTTGTTCGATAACTGATTTATTTAGTAAAGGCCCTTAACGCGTAAACCAGAGATAGTAAAATACCATTTTATTCTTGGGTAAGAATAGCTCCGCAGGCGTCTTTGCTTGCATCAGTTGTGATGCAGAATTGTTTTTCAAAATTCGGATGTTGTAATATTTGCGGTGATAACAGAGAATTTTTTAGATATTGGAATGCCTCTTCGCATTCTTTTGACCAAATAAATTGCGTATTTTTTCTCGTTAACCTTGTGAGATCTATTGAATACTTATCAAAGTTTTTTATGAATATGCGGTAATAGTTGAAAAAAGCAATAAATCTTTTTGCATCGTCAGGGTTTTTGGGTATCGGGTAGTTTCCTATTACATATGTAAAATTTTCCGTCATCTGGGTAAATGCCTTTGTCGGTACATTTATGGCCCAGGAATGTTACCTGATGTTTAAAAAATATGCATTTGTCAGGTTGCAATATTAAATTAAAATTTCTACAAGTTTCGAAGATATCTTGAACACATGATTTTCTGAGCATCCTAGGACAACAAGGTCGTCCATGTATAAAAATGCTTGAGACCGCTTTAGTGTTAGTGGATAAGGAAGTAATATCCCTGGAGCTCTATTTGATGGAAGCCCGACATAAGGTCAAGACATGAAAAATATTTGGCTCTTCCCAGTTGGTCCAAAATGTCATCAATTCTAACAAGAGGGAATTAGTCCGCTATGAGTTTTTTATTGACTTGTCTATACTCAATAACTAGCCTCCATCTTTTTTCGTTGCTATTTGGTAACGATTTTTTTGGCACAAGCAATATTGGGCTATTGAATTCGTATACGGAAGGTTCTACAAGATTGTCACTAATGAGTTTTTTCTACCTGACTATTTATTTCGGACTTCTGGAATCCTATAGTTTTTTATGTACATATGTAGACTGGTGTAGTGTCTTTTAATCTTAGTTTTTGTTTATAAACATTATTACACAAAATTTTTTTATTTTCTAAACCAAAAATGTCTGTGTATTGTGAACAAAGTTTTGTTAAATTATGATATGCAAATTTTGGGAAGTTGGATTGAAGTTTTTCTAAAATTTTCTTTGATCTGGATTCACTGTTTTTAGGTTGGTTTTTTGGACATTGAACTAAGTCGCAATTATCTAAATTTTCGGTGATAACATTTGAATTTGGGATGAAAGCATTTTCATCTGTCGTGTTAATGATACGGCCATGAGGAAATTGATGATGGAATTGGCATGTATATACCGGGAGCAACTTCCTGGGTGGATACAAATATAGAGCTGTTTTTTGTTTTAACATTTACTATTCTAATGACTTCGCTTCGTGCGGGTATTGATAATGTGAAGGTTAGTTCATTTGGAAATTCGTCTGGTCTAAGTACTAAAACTTGATTATTTTTGGCACAAACCAAGGATGCAATTATATTTTGTAATGAAATCAAGGCCTAGAGTACCTTCAGTAGGTATTGGTAAATTATCATTAAGGACAAGAAAGTCATGTTTAATACGAATATTTTTGATAATTAAATCGCCCGTGATTTTCCCTATTGTGGATACTGGGCTATTACGGAGTTGACGCTATTATCATTTGTGCTTAGTTTTCCCGTCGTTGTTTCCCTGAACATCGCTATTAATAGGAGGGAGTTGAAATCGAAGGATATGCAAGTGCCGTCATACGACTTGTTATTAGCCTCATTACAAGAGCATGTGAAAAGAAATGCCAAGAATGCCAAGTAATAAAATAAAACCGAAGTGGAACGACGAAGTCGATGGATGTAGAAGGGATTGTATCTGTCTAAGGCGCAAATATACCTGAGCCAGACGGAGAGACCCGGCGAAGATGGAACGTAGGGATTTCAAGGAGGCAAGAAAGAGACTCAGGAATACCATAAATAAAAGCAAACGGGAAAAAGAGAAGAACTAAGAAATTATGAAAATATTGGGCATGAAATCATTCGTGAGCGACAAAGACGAGGCGAGCATACATCATATCGAGGCGAACATACATCCCAAGAGACGAGATAATGGAGCACGAGGAGGAGGAAAGCCCCAACGTAAGTGAAAATATTCCGTCATTCACACAGGAAGAACTCCAAGCTGCTGGACGAGATCTTAAGAATAACAAAGCACCTGGACTCGATGGGATTCCAGCAGAAATGTTAAGAGAGGTAGTGAACAGCAGACCTCAACTTCTACTAAAAATGTACAACAGATGCCTAACAGATGGCGTATTCCTTAATGTCTGGAAAAAACAAAGTCTTGTTTTGATCAGCAAGGGAGAATGAGACCCGGAATCACCATCCTCGTACAGACCGTTATGTATGCGGGACACGGCAGGTAAATTGTTTGAGCGACTCATAAAACCTCGACTCAAGGAAGCTATTCAGGCAGCAGGAGGCCTATAGAGGAGGCAACATGGATTCCACTCAGGAAAGTCGACAATAGGTGCTCTTAAAGATGCTGTCGAAGCAGTCTCGGCTTGTAGGCAAGGTAATCATAATCATCACTCGTGACCAGTAGTCCTTTTGGCGACTGTGAATGTTAAGAATGCATTTAATAGTCTTCGATGGATGGACGTTATACATTCTTTGCAAGAGAAGTACCAGAGTACCTAGTGAAAATGATAAGGAACTACCTCAAGGACAGGGAATGAACATACTACATAAGTAATGGTAAAAGGAGAATGAAGGTCACCTCTGGAGTAGCGCAAGGGTCTATATTAGGGCCTGACCTTTGGAATGCAAGCTATGACAAGATATTAAAATTGGAGTGCCTGAAGGAACATTTCTTGTGGGGTACGCGGATGGCATAGCAGCTGTCATCACAGCAAAGAATACAGAACATGCCCAGAGCAGGCTGCGGAAGCTGATGCTAAGAACCAGAAGCTGGCTGGATGCACACGTCTTACAACTAGCAATGCATAAAGCGGAGTTTCTACTATTCACCGGATGGCGTATCTTAGTCGGAATAGAGAAGTGAGAATAGAAGACACTGTACTGTCTACTAAAGCGTCAGTGAATTATCTCGGGATAACACTGAATCCGAAGCTAACATACTCAGGGCAGATTGAATACGCAGTGCACAAGGCAGCGAGGATAATAGCGTAGCTATCACGACTGATGGCGAACGTTAGGGGCCACTCCCCAGCAAATGGAAGCTGCTTATGGAAGCTTGCAATAGCATCCTTTTATACGGTAGCGAAGTTTGGGTGGGAACATTAGTTAATAAAATCAGAACAAAAGCGCTACTGTCGGAGCAGAAAAAGGCAGGTTTTCGTGTCACATCAGCGTACCGTACTGTATCTGCATCTGCAGTGATGGTTATTGCTGGAATGAAGCCTATAGATCTGATATTCAACATTCGATGAAACAATCCCCAACCGGCGGAGGAGATAGAAGTCACAAAGCGGACTACGGTCGAAAAATGGCAAACACGATGGAATAATGAGGAATATGAAAGATGGACATACAAATTCATCCTTGAGATCGGTAAATGGACTGGGAGAAGGAAAGGCGAAATAAATTATTACCTGACTCAGATGCTAACTGGGCACGGCTATTTCTGTAGCTATTTGCACAGAATTTGCACAATTATAACACACTATTCTGCATCTACGAAGGAACAAAAATCTCGTAGATGATGCTGTGCACACATTTTTTAGATGTTCTCCTTGGCAAGAAAGTTGCGCAGAACTCGAAGACCACACTGGTGAAATCACGGCAGAGAATGTCATAGAATGCATGATCTCCACCGAGGAAGGCTGGATTGCGATCGCAGGTTTCGTCGAGTACGTACTACTGGTGAAAAATCGTGACCTGGACGCAACGTTTGGGAGCCGTATGACCGAGGGAAGCAGATTAAACATAGGATAAACTGGGGCCTAGAAGTAGGCAATATGGGCGAAGTGTGGACAAGGGCACACTCTTAGGGGATCCACCTGGAGGTAATGCGAGAGCGGTTCCCAGGTGGACTACACATTCCCAGCACGCTTAAGGTGGGTTATTAGCCAGTGATTTATTACGGCAGTCCGGCATACAATATGGATGACGGTCCATGTTAGATGCGAAGAGCATTTTCCCATCTTATACCAAAAAAAAAATTGTTGTTGCGGTTATTACGAAAAATTTTTGCCGCTATTGTTATTTTGGTAGTGATTATTATGGACATTATTATAAATCTTGTTAGTGCAGTTATAATGATTTCTATAATTATGGAGATTATAATTTCGACTGTTACCAGTTCTGTTTCTACATCCTACAAACATTACAGAATTATTTGGGTGTTGTTTTATTTCCAAAAATTTAGACGTTACTGACTCGATTGAGTTGAACGTGCCAGCTGGCATTATTAATTTAACTTGTTCAGACTTCGCATTTTGTATGAATGAATTTGTTGTGACTCTTGTAGCAATTTTATTTGCTGTCATACCATCGGATATGTAGGTTTTTGCCAGTTCGTTAGAGAGTTGTTCAATTTCTTTTACGTATTGTGTTTATTTTTGTCATACTGTTTGATCGCATTTAGTTTTGATACCAAGGTGTCAGCAGAATCCCCTTTGATAAAATTTTTTAATTTTTCAATTATAGATCCAGTCGAACTGAGCCCTTCAACTTTACTGCGTACATTACTTGTAATTTTTGTATATATAATATTTCTAAGGAGAGGGTCAGGATTTGTTCCTTTCATTGAAAGTAATAAATTAACAGCATCAATAAATTTACGCAAATTTGTGAAATTACCATCAAAATCAGTAATTTCACTAGCCGTTTCGAGGAGTTTGATGGGATCAGCCATGGTTACTCAATTTTGTTACTAACTCTATTTTGTTAGAAGATAACTTAAAAGCTAATTCAAGTTCTTCGAGAGTTTTAAAAGTTTGTTTCACAAGTTATCTAGAATCATTCCGCACTCCTTAAAATGCTCGTCAGTTAACTTTCCATAATATGATGAAATAAAGTTACTATTTTTTTATAACTCAATTCCAAAAGTTCCAAATGCTTATTGATAGTTTCTGTACTTGGTTTTTGTGTTTTATTTATACATTTGAATCTTTTATCAAATTCAGCATTTGAATCTTTTATCAAAACAGTACCGTGTTTGGCGTATTTGTCTGTCAAAAGTGTAAAATATTGTCGTTAAACATTTTGATCACGACGTTATTAAAATTATTTGAGAAATAAAATGTAAGCATGCAAAAAATTTAATATCATTGAAATATAATTTAATTAAGTGGATAGAAAGAATCCTTTTGGTTTAGATATTTAAAACGATCTATAACTGGTGGTGGTATTAATGAAACATGCGTTCCATCGATGCAACCAATAATACCAGGGGGTCCTGTTTTGCGATAAAAGTGTCTTTGTTTCATTTTGTTTTGCTTCATCCACTTCAAATGAAATCTATCTTGGACACAGTTCACTGCACATCGCGTCCATGCACTCATTAAAAGATTCGCTTACTGTCGTTTGGCAGAGGTTTACATAATGATCATTCTCAGCACCTTTTTGGTAACTGTCTTCTGCGAGTATTCTCATTGTTGCTGTTAACTTGATTAGCTTTGATACAGCTATACATATTTCTTTTTAAGTCTTGCATTTTGTGTGAAATGTTTTTTAAAACGTATTTAAAAGCGTGTATTAAGTCTAAAATAATTAATAAATCTGAAACAATTATATACATTGTATATACACCAATATTTTCGTAATATGATAATTATTGTTTTTAAGCTCACTTTTTGTTTGGAAGTATAAAATTATTGGTTTGCTGTCTCAACTGCCTCCTTACAGCATTTATGTCCTGAATACTGAGTGCATCTTCAGACGATGACGATGAATAAAAACCTACACTTAACATTTTCACAAGTAAAATAACACAAAAATTTAAATATTTTACTATACGTATTTTTAATTCAAACACTTGTTTGAGAGATCTTTAACAGGATGTTTCAAAATAATTTAATTAAGCGTATTCTTTTACATTGGGAATCTTTTACAAAATTTTGCTAGTCGAAAATTTTAGACGGTAACATAAAATTGTAAATACGACTGCAACTATGACAGCTGTCGTTTTTCGACTAAGCCAAACACAATAAAGGTAATTAAATCAAAAAGAGAAAATAAAACAAAATGAAAAACTGTTTTTTTTAAACTCTTGAATGCCTTTTAGTATTTTCAGTTATTCTATATTTTTTACATAACATAAAGATATTGTATTGCTTCGAATTTTTTTTGACATATTCAACTTGATTGAAAAAAATTAAATTTATAATAATTTTCTATTAAACTTCTAATAAGTATGTGTAATATCATATGAAAAAATATATGAAAAAACGTTGCCCACGGGTTGAGTTCATTGATTTTATAATGAAATTTTGGTTGTCCAAAGATATTAGATGTTTGATGAGCTTGTTTTGCTGCAGCTTGAATGACTTACTCATGTTGCACATGTTGATTGTGGCCAATATAGATGGTGATTGTAGAAAATGAGGTGGTGTATAGCACACTATCCCTGACACAAATATCTTGATTGTTTTTATTTTTACAATTTTTGTATTTTTTCTAAATGTTTTCTTTTTTATATTCGGGGCTGGGTACGTTGATTTATCATTACATTTATTAATTTTTTGAACAATAATGAAATTACACCTATGAGTAGCAACAATCCCAATCCTGCTTCGATGATTAAATGAACGTTATTTTGTTCGTCTTGAACAGCACGGGTACGGTTTAGAGGATCTTCATCCACCAGCCCCTTGTTTTTTTTTTACTTAATACACATATTTCACAAAGTGTCCTGTCACGGTCGCCATATCGTAGAATAATAATAATTGTTGTATGGTTTATTGAAAAATTGCTTTATTTAATTACCAATTTATTACAGACCCAAATAATAATTTAAAACTAAACTTATATACTCAAAATAAAAGGGTGCCATGAATGCATGTGATTAATATGTGTCAATATAGATAATCCACGTTTGGTTTCAATGACTTGTCTTAAATTTCATTCATGTTTATATGTCGCTGTGTAGTTTTTCCACCTTCATAACAGTGCATAGCTCATGCTATAGTTGGTATACTCCGTTACTATATCAGTTAGTATTATTATCATTGGACCATATATCTTCGAATGACCTTTTGCGACAATTTTTAACGACTCTGCTTCTTTAAATGACACATTATTGTATCGATTCTTTTTAGTCTCTGGTGCCCATTAAACTGCTGTAAGTCCGTGGTGTAGAGGATGTGATTAATTATAAATTACATATATTTATATCGATTTATACCAGAGGACTTTATTTTCCGCCACTAGAGCTACGAGAGTTAATTCTTATCTTCCACTTTTCCAACCCTTTTTCAAGATCGAGTAGTGAGGTTGTGACTGCTCCAATGTAATCTTTGAGTTACTGTTCACACTTCTGCTGTATAAATTAAATATAGTGGTCCTAATATACTGCCTTCGGTTCGTCCGCCGGTACTTGAATGAATAGCTCATGAATAATGCCGGACAATTATATTTTTCCTGATCAAATATTTTGGGACATAATAATATATTGATAAAATAATATAACATAAAATAATTGATGGGACATAACACGCATTTAACATTGAAAATTCTAAAGAAAGAAAATATCCCTTAAGAATGGGGTCTAGACAATTGTTCGTTTGCCTAAGCAAGCAACTACATTTAGTAGCACGATAAAAACAGAATAAACAATTTAATACAATATAGGACAGAAAATATTGATCTTAAGCTAACATAAGTAAACAATCTACCTTTGTACTAATTATTAGAAATATAATCCCTCTGTCAGTGCATTGCATTTAGTTATAAGATTTCTACCTGTACGTAATTAAAGATATATGGCCTATCTCTAATTAGTTATAAGATTGCAATTTACTATATAAGGAAGCAGAATAAAGAAAATAAATCAGTTTGTTACAAAATATTCAACCACAATATTCTGAGTTAGAAAATTGTTCAGTTACAATATTATGAACACACTCATACATTCGAACTAACGACATCCTCTCTTCTCTAGTGGGATCCCTTAACGGTGGAGAAATCAAGTGCAATTGTCAAATTGCCCGATTGTATAAAGAATTTAGCCATTTGAAGGGAACTGTATCCACTACCAAAATCGTAAGGAATAGGGCTACCATTCGTGTCATACGCTGAAAGTTTGGAGGAAGTGCAGACGCAGTTCTATTTTTGAAGAAGACTGGCAGATAATCAAAATGTTATTTCTCAAACACTAAAATATTAAGTAAATCAATTAAGTCAGAATGTAATAAGTATGAATGCGTTCCACTTATAATCAATCAAATAAGAACTGAAAGCTATTCGGCGGAAACAATAAATGAAACGTATAGGAACAGGGCTTTAGACGTGTTTATAATAGCATTAACCTAGTTTCAGTACCCTTTGTAACTTAAAAGTGATCGCAAATTTTTCTTAATGCAAATATGGCTGTTAGCTAAAACATCGTTTAAAATGGTTTTACATTCGACATCTACGCGACTCAATGACCGGGGTACCCCGGTACTCATACAAGTTTAATTTGTTTGTCTTCATAAGCTTATCAATATTTTATTATTTACATACATAAATATGTATATTAAAAAACACATTTTAAAATTATTTTAATTTAATTCATTTTATTCATATAAACGTCGTCAATATGCCTGCATAAGTATTGATGAGCACTCAAAGCATAGTATTGGTATGCTGATCGTATATTGGGTTTTTATATATGTCGCACGATTTTCTGCTTTTTCTTCTCTTTTTTTTTGTAATATCAGCCATAAGCCATAGAGCACATACTCCAACAATAGGCTTTCTCCATTAGTTCTGCTAGACGTCGACGGACTTTCACGCATGTTTGTGGGTATCGGTTTACCGAAAAAGCATTCAATAGCTATTTGCAGCTCGCTCTTCAATGATAGGCAAGCTCCTCACTTAGCCCCCCCCCCCCCCCCCCCAAAAAAAAAGAATTTTGTTTCCGTATGCACAAATATCTATTATGTTGTAAAAGCATGACAACGGCCCCCACGTTGTATGATTATAATATGTGATAATGGCTGGTTTTCCGTTATTACCGATACTGTCGTTGTTCTGTGGATAACGTAAGTACGGAATTTTGCTTTCTTTGCGCATATCCCTCTTAATATCTGGAATGTATGGCTTATTTGTTTTGCGCAGCGTTCGTACTGTTTTCAATTTGCATGAAAGCAGATGTCCACTAAATCGAGGATGGTAAACAAATTATCCATGGTAACGTTACGTCCCCTACCATATAAAGGCCTTGTTAGATGCTTAACCACTATTTCTCCTTGTCGAATCTCACGACCCACGACCAATTTTCCCATATACATTTGGCCTTGGAGCGGATAGAAATTTTTAGCATCAGAAATCCTCTTCTTCTTCTTCTTTAAGCGGGGTGAACCTGGTGAACCGTAGACGCCTGGTTAGGCTCATGTCGCTGTACAACCCGTACAGTTCATGATTAAATCTTCTTCTACAGAAACCATCAACGCAAACAGGGCCGAAGATTGAACGCAGAACTTTTCTTTCGAAAATACCAAGGCCTTCCTCATCCGCCTTCGACACCGTCCATGCTGCCACGCCATAGAGAAGTACAGGGATTATCAAAGTGGTATATAGTGTCAGCTTGGTTTTTCGAGAAAGTGCCTTACTACTCAATTGCCTCTTGAGCCCAAAGAAACAGCGATTGGCAAGAGTTATTCTGCGTTTGATCTCGGTACTGATGTTGTTTTGCACGATCTTCTAAAGAATTATGTTAAAAAAGTCATATGATAGTGCGTCCCCTTCTGACATTTAAGGTCTCGGTGAATTCGTTACCGACCTTGATGGAGCAGCGAGAGTTCTCCATCGTCATCCTACACAGCCTGACGAGTTTGGTAGGAATGTCAAAACTAGACTTGGTTTTGTATAGCTCTTCCCTATACACACTGTCATATGCGGCCTTAAAATCGACGAATAGGTGGTGGGTGTGAAACGACACTGATAAGGACCTTTCAAACTGTTCACGAATGGTTTCAGGCGATCACACAAAACGGAGAAGATCTTGTAGGCGACCTTCAGGAGACTTATTCCTCGGTAGTTGGCGCAGTTGAAGGGGTCTCATCATCGTCCGTTATCTGGAGTGGAATATTCTGCCTGGCGATGGAATCGGTGTTTTGCTCGCCGGTGAACTGTTTGCAGAAGTGATCTTTCCAGATTCTCAGCATCGATTGCGACTCTACTACGATTTATCCCTCTTCGTCACGACAGGCTTCTGTCCGAAGCTTATATCCATTGGATAGTTGTTTTACCCTTTGGTAAAACTTTCAGATATTATTTCTGCGGTAACACCTCTCCAGTTCCTCGATCGCGTGATTCTCATGCTCTTTCTTCTGTCTTTTGAGAAGCTGGTATTCTTCCCTTCTCTTATGTTCGTAGAGCTCACGAGCTGCTCTCGTCTTTCTCTCCAACGTCGCCTTATACGCTGCTAGCTTCGCTGAATGTGCCTGCCTGCACTCGTCGTCAAACCATGGGTTTTTTTCAGGTGGCATTTTAAAACCCAATACATCAGAAGCAGCATCTCTGATGGCGTTTTGCAACGGTTCCATTCCTCATCGGTTGTTTCGCCTGGCAGGGCTGGACTCTCTGAGAGCTTAAGGGAGACTATATCAGTAAATTTCCCAGTGGTCGATTGCGATTGTAGCTTTGCGACGTCAAACTGTTGTGGTCGTGCTCTACTACGTTGTCCTACTGATATCCGTGATCTTACCTTGGCTACAACAAGGAAGTGATCGGAGTCAATGTTGGCTCCTCGGAATGTTCGGACATCAAGAATACTGGAGGAGTGTCTGCCGTCGATCGCAATGTGATCAATTTGGTTGACGGTTGATTGATCAGAGGACCGCCAGGTCCCTTTGTGAATGTTGGGGTAAGGGAATCGCGTGCTTGCTACAGTGTGATTTCGCCCCGTCACGAAATCTAGCAGCCTGAGTCCGTTATCGGATGTGTTGCCATCCAGGCTGTGTTTCCCGATGACTCTAGCGAAGCTGTGTTCCTTGCCCAGCTTTGCGTTGAAATCTCCTAGGATGATCTTGGTGTCGTAGCTGGGGCATTGATCGTATGTTCTTTCTAGGAGATTATAAAAGTCTCCTTGCTGTCGTCATCTTTATCCTCCGTAGGGGCGTGGGCGCAGATTCCATATTCATAATTTCTTGTGGTTGTATCGGAACTAATGTGTTTTTACACGGTAGGGAAGTTACCCCCACGCACAACCCCCGAAACCTGGAGGACCGGGTCCTGGCTTAGACCCCTGGACAGAGGGGATTCGCTGCACACTTTGGTTCACCTCTAAGCGGGGCGCCACGGAGAGGCAGTATGTCAGCTTGTATTCTTTACTCTTTTTTTTATATACATATATATTTTTAAGCCCTTTTGCATATATATATTTTTTCCTCTTTTTCTTTTTTATATGTTTGATTTAAATTTCATACACTTTTTGAAAATTTTTTTTCCTTTTCTTTTTCATATGCTTTAAATTGCAAAATTAAAAAAAAATTTTTCCTCTTTTTTTTATTTTTGTATTCAACAAAATTCAAATTTTTCTATTTCCTTTTTTTTTGTAAAAAAATTTTTCCATGCATTTCTTTTTTTATTATTTATGTTTAAATAGTGAGCCTTGGCTAGGATACGCGCCGCGACCGTTTAAAACACTTTTTTCCTGAAGTTATTCACCCTCGCGAAAGGGTCTGTATATGTTTTTTTTAGAACCCACTTTGATACTCGCGGGTACTTACTAGGGTACAGACACCTTCACTTTCGCTCTGATAACCTTTCCTGAATTAGTTAGGAATATCAGGTCAGGAATGGTTAAACGCAGCAATTTAAAACAAAAAAATTAAAAACTGAACTTTTTCCACAAAATCGATATGTATTTCTGAGTATATTCAGACATGGCGACGCTATTCACATACTCGTATTCTTTAAGTAAAAACCATAGACCTTAATGTAAAATTGCAAAGAGGTACATAAGGGTACCGGGATTCCAGGTTATTAGCTAACGTATTATTTTTTGGTTGGTTTAAATAGGGAGCTAGTGGGTCATGCTAATGAGACAAAAAACGATTTCTGAAGAATACTTCTAGTACAAAACATTAACTACAGAAACTATTCCTTGATGCATCCTACAGGGTTTCAAAGCAAGTTTCAACCGCCGATAGGACTCCTTTAAGGCTAAAATCCGATTAACAACCGATAATCCAATTCGCGTTTAAATTTGTTTCATATATGTATATGTATGTGTGTTGTATTATTTATAATTAAAGCACGTGTTGTTACTATGGAGTTGGGTATAACCTCTTGCTAACAATGTATATAAATAGATATATGTACATATATAAAACACGGGGTTTCAAAAAGACTGCCAACAATGTTATAACTTGTTAATTGCACAGTTAATAATGTAATGTCATTGCGGAATCCATGTACTCCTAATACTGTTTTTATGCGAATTTGATTTAACGCGTTTCCAAATAAATATTTCATTCTGTTTTTACGCGACTTAATTTGATTAGCGCGATCTAAAACTGTATGTATTTTTACCAGCAAAACGTTGTTTTCACTTGATTTGGCGGATTTTATATACTAAGCACAAGTTGGCAGCACTAGAATACTAGTCTGGTATGATAAACAACATAATCAAAACAGGGATTTCCTTTGTTTATTTCAAATAAATTTAGTTGAAAGTAAGAGTGTCAGAATGCAGTCAAATTGAAGTGTCTAAGTGTAAATCTAATATAAAAAAATATTTGCATATATGTACATATATGTATATGTACATACAGTTGTGAATTTAATAAACCGTAACTAATAAAAAAAAATTTAGCTATGCATTCATACATGATTTGATATATCACACGTGGAACCAATTCCCTCATTTAATATGGATACTCCATCTTTTTTTACGTGGTATCTATCGTGTAAAAACAGAATTAGGTGCATACATAGCGATAAAAGATACTGAATAAATAAAACACGTAGAAAACAATGATGCCAGTTGTTTTGTAATATATTTACGTACATGTACATACATATATCAATTATGTTACTAACATGGAACTTTACAACTAAGATTAATTAAGCCCTTATGCGACTACATTTTTTGTCCATTGATCAGTTTTTGGAAAACCGTAAAAACACCAATTTACTTCGGATATATTAAGAAAAATATCAAACTGTGAAAAATTTGTTAAAATTATCGATAAGAAATTAAGTTCTGTAAAAAAAATATGAAAATGTTCAAATTAAAATTGAAAACTCTAGCTTCAAACACTAAAAGTGTTGATTAGTGAGCGATTTATGGTCAAATTAAGGGATTTACCGCTTTTCTTCTGTTCGGTTTTGGGGTTTCTTATAAATAAATGTTTTGCTTACATTTTTTTTTATTCTTTGCTGTTTTTAACATTCATTGTTTCTTTCTATCCATTATTGAAAGAAAATGTAGTGTCGTAAGGGCTTTAGAGGCATAACAGTGTGATTGCTTTTCCTTCTACTTCTTAAAGTACAAACAGTCAAGGCCAACTCATATGCGAAAAGTTAAGAAAGCCGATATACGGCCACAAATGTTGAAAAAGTTATCCAAGTTGCTCCACTAGATTAGACTACGTCCAAGCCAGACGTGGCAGTCATACTCCAGACGTCATATTTAAATTATAATGTCAGAATCTTCTTTGAATAAAGTAAATTTCATGTCAAGTTAAAAATACAAAAGAAAGTGAAGTAAAAGTTCACTTTTGGACAGTTGTTCAATAACGTTGTAAAAAAGAAAAAAATGATGGCTCGAGTGTTTCATTTACAGTGTACATTGGCTTGGGCATTTAATTAAACTTCTTTACGATAGTGCCAACAGTAAACTTTGTGTGCGCACATACTAAGAACAAATACAGTCTTATACTTAGCAGAAAATATTACAGTTAAATAGTCTTTATCTTGAGCAGATAATATTACAGTCCACTATCACTAAAACATTATATTGCTATTCATAGAAATAGTTACCCATTCAAAATCGCAAAAGTATATACGTTTGGTTATCTAAATTCAAAATCTATTATTTATTATAAATATACATATAAAGCCATGAATATACAAAATATTAATTAACAGAACAAAAAGATTTAGGTTTAAAAATATGATTTGGTTATGTGTGGCGATTCCAAAAGAGAAGTACGAAGACAAAGAAAAAAGAAATAGTTTTTTCCTTTCTTTCAGTTGCAAAAACTCAGTAATCCAAAAAGGAGTATTCATGGTTGGCATAAGCAGTGATGCCATAACATTCCCACGCCAGTGGGTGCTCATCTGAACCTTAGCGGGAGCCTGACCCTTCTGCCGCTGGTTGTAGTTTTTTGTTTTTGTACTTGTGGTGAAAATTTTACGGATTTTCTGCGTCTGTTGTTATCGCTGGTATTAGCAACTGCTGGGCTGTTTAGGCTGGCTGGTATATTTGTGATGGTGTATCCATTTCACCAGGCAAGGCAGGTACTACAGCACGATCGTTGATTTCACTGGTCGGAATAAATGCTTGTTTTAAACGGTCGATGCTAAGTTGGTTTGTCGTTCTCGAACCTGAATTGTGAAGAATTTCCTTGATCGTAGTGAAGCGAAAGCAAATGTCTCTCAGCTTTAGGTTTTGCATACTGACGCGAAACTCAGATAAGAAATCAACTGTTGAAACTGGGGCCTTCGATTGCTCAAAAAACTCTCCGGGGACCGTCAATGTTGTACCATAAACGAGCTCGGCTGGTGAGGCATTTAGATGCGGCTCGAAAGCGACTCGTAGTCCCAATAAAATCGATGGCAAGTGACTTACCCATCTTGCTGTGTTGTGGCAAAGTATGGGCGCTTTAAAAGTTCTGTGCCACCTTTCAATAATGCCGTTTGACTGTGGGTGGTAGGGTGTTGTCCGAAGGTGTGTAGCACCAATTGTGTTGATTAGCTCTGCAAATATACCCGACTCGAACTGGCGTCCGCGGTCGGAAGTAATTCTAGCAGGGACACCAAATCTCGAGATCCATTGGGATAACAATGCTTTTGTGATCGTTTCAGCCGACATATCCGGTATAGGGGCTGCTTCTAGCCAGCGCGTAAAGCGGTCGACCATTGTAAGGCAATATCGCTGTCCCTCGCATAGTGGAAATAGACCGACGATGTAAATGTTTATGTGGGCGAACCCTTCTTTAGGTGGTTTGTATTTGTTGGGCGCGGAACGGGTGTGTCGTTGTATTTAAGCCCTTTGGCACTGTAGGCAGTTTCGTACGAATACTGTTGTATCTTTTCTGATGCCCGGCCAACAAAACCTACTCGTGATTAGGTTTGTAGTAGCTCGGTTGCCCGGGTGGGATAGGTTGTGCATTTTTGCAAGGATCTGCTGTCTAAATTGTCTCGGGATGCTGATACATGACGTTGTTTTATCGCAAAACCAGTTGAGCGTCGCAACCGGGGACTGAAAAAAATTTGAGTATGAGCGAATTCTTAGGAGTATTCGAATTTTGCAGCATTTCTTGTAGACTTCTGTCGTTTTTTTGCGCTGCTGCCACTCGAAAATAGTCTACGATAGTGTTTAGTGATTTGATGCGAGAGAGCGCGTCAGCTGTAGCGTTTTCCGAACCCGGCAGGTGGCGAATATCGGTTAAAAATTGACTGAAGAAGTCAAGCTGTCTTATGCGACGAAGAGAAGCCTTTTATAGCTTTGGCTTGAATGCAAAAATGAGCGGTCGGTGATCAGTGACGATGTAGCAGCTCCGCCACTCGATTATGTAACGAACATGTGCCACAGCTTGATAGATATCAGCAAGTTCGCGATCGTACGTAGAATATTTTTGCTGACAACTTGTTAATTTTTTTGAATTAAATGCTAGTGGCTGTAGATTGCCTTCAATCTTCTGGTGAAGAGCTGTGCCGACGGCTTTATCAGAGGCGTCTATGAAAATTGCCACCTCAGCACCGGGGACTGTATGTGCAAGCAATTTTACGTTTGCCAGCTCACTTTTGCATAGTTCAAATGCTGCTTACGCTTGCTGAGTCCAATTCAGCGGGGTGCGGTCATTTTGTTTTATTTCCGCTTATTAGCATTTGAAGTTGCATTTGATGTGCCGCGTGTGGCAAAAATTTTCTATAGAAATTCAACTTAGCATAGCAACATGAATCTTCTTAACTTCTGGGCTACTGTTCGCTTTGGAAATTCGCTTACCGCCGTCTGCGAAACTTTATTTCAGTTTTCCCGAATTCGCACTTTTTTAAATTGATTGCGAGATTGTTCTCGCGAAACCGACGAAACACTTCAGTAAGATCGTGTCGATGCTGTTCCAGCGATGGGGAAGCAACGCAAATGTCGTCAATGTACGGAAATACAAACGGCAGGCCTCGTAAAACTTCATTGATAAGGCGTTAAAAGGTTTGTGCTGCGTTGCACAGGCCGAAGGTCATGTACCCGAATGGTGTGCAAATGGCAGTTTTTGGAACGTCCTGATGAAAGGCTTTTTGCAAGTCGATTTTTGAAAAAAATTTCTTACCCTGTAAATTCGCTGTAAAATCTGGCAAGTAAGGTTTCTTACCTAATTCAACGACGGCTGCGCGGAGCTCGCTAATTTCGTTTTCAGACCGTGCCTTTACTTGATGGATTTGGCTGGGCGCCATGGCGTCAACAACTGAATCTGCAATTTTAGTGAATTCAGTTTGGGGCGCCCGTCGAGGCTGCAACTTCTAGTTGTGCTAGCTCAGGCAACCGTTTTGTCCACAGCCCCTTTAGAGCAGCGTCTCCAATCGTGTTGCCTGCAACGCGCTTCATTTCGAAATACAAATCGGACGGTTTTTTGTCCCCTAAAGGTAGCTCTGACAAGAGCCTGTTTAGGCGGCGCTGTTCGCTATCGGCGAAATGCTCAACAATTTTTATTTGACGTGTTCGTACCGGTCTTGTTGAGGCATTGTTGCTATTATATCGGTTGGCATAAGCAGTGATGCCACATACATTTTGTAAAAAAAAATGTTTACAATACTAAAGAAAATTTAAAATCTTTAAATAAAACTCGAACTTTTTAGTAAAACTTATTATATATTTTTTTTAATTCACGGGATATTAGATATTTCTAAGCTTATTTCAATTAAAAATAACAAAATTAATTCTAATCACAAAACAATAATCGGAACTTAAAAAAAATTGCAGTTTGTACTCTGTACTAAATGCGGTAAAATGTGTTCTAAATTGTTAAATAATAACATTTTGCCTGCTGGTACTTTGTGCATCAGCTACAGCTCCCAGACGTTTACCCATGGAGCTGATAAGTTTTTGCTTGACCGTGACTGTCATGATAAGCAGACGTGTAGTGGATATTAATCTAAGTTTTAGTTTTTTCGACTATCATTTGTCCTCTTGCAAAAAAAAATTTTTTTTCTATACTTTTTCGATATTAATTATATTTCTTTGTCGAAAAATAAATCACAAACAATAATTCCACAGATTATAGGATTAATGACAACTAAACAATTGTCAGAACAAAACGGATACATAGATAGAGATAGAGGATACACAAGAGAACAGGAAATTGTTAAGGAAACCGACATAATTTTACATATTATTAATCTACAAGAACTCGAAGAAATATTAGTAAGCGTTATTTTATGAATGTTGATAACAAATAAATATTAAATTCCGAATTAAAAGACGTCAGAAATAAACTAATGACATTATTACCAAGCCAAACAAGACAAAGACGCGGACTAGTTAACGGTATAGGTATCAAAATGGTTATTTGGAACCGTGCCGAAATTGTTATTAATGGCTATTTTAATACCACTATAAATCATTTAAAGAATGTTATCAAAAATGACAGAAAGAAAATAGAAGAAGAAATGAATTATATAAATAAATTTGTAGAAACAAAATATACTAAAAATTTGTACTTAGAACAGTTAACTAATATACAGTTAATAAAAAACAAAGTGTAACAATTACAGGATAACGTAATATCAGCAAAATATGGTATGATACATCCAAGCATCCTAACTAATAACGAAATTCAAGTATATGAAATAGATTACAACAAAATAAAGAATATTCAGCTGGGAACAGCATATTTTAATAAATCATTTTTAATTTTTGGTATGAAAAATTTATAACAGTCATATTAAAAACAATCGTACCATTACCAAACAATAACAGTAATGAAATAGACTATGTAATAGAAACATATCGAACCCTTTGCGCGAAATTATCGTATGTTACAAAAACCAAATTTTACAGGAAATTTTTCTACTTTTCTCTGCTTTCGCTTGCATAACATACGATAAAGTATTTAATAAATTTTTCGAGCAACGAAGTGGAATTCGCCTACAATATTTTGTCAGGTGACGTCTCTTTGAATGTAGAACAAGATTTCATCAAAAACTCAATTTCAAAAAAATTGGCATATACTATCATTTCGCGCAAAGGGGTCGATATTTTGAATTCGAAAACAAAAATTATAAATTCGAAGAAAATACACATATAAAAGAATTAAAATTAAGTAATCATTGTGCTTAGAAAAATAATTGCCAACTTATAAGTAACATAGATATGGAAGTTCTACCCTTAGATATAAGCACTATTTTAGTTAAAAATGCAAATAACATTACTATAAACCAAACTTGTAATAATGATTATGATGTATTAAAGGGAAACTATATAATAACTTTCAATAATTGTACGATCAGAATCAAAGATTATTATTTTTCAAATATATTAGAAACTGCTGAAGAAAAACAAAAATTTATAAAAATACCAATATCATACCGAATTTTTCACATAAAATAACGTTTGATGAAATTAAAGAAGAAAGTAACAATAATTCTAAAACTATTAAAACGTTAAAATATCATAGCAATCTATCATATGGATTTAACTTTCTTTTAGCAACAACAATAATTATCATCTTAATTTTTGTAATTATAAAACAAAGATATATTAAAGTAATATTAAATAAAAGAATTCCGGAGAATTCTGATCTAAAGTTACATATGTACGTAATCATATTGATGTGAAGTCCAATGAAGCCGATAAATTCGAGGAATTTTTACATCAAATTAATAAAGCCAGACAGTAAGCCAATTTCATATTTCCGGTGCATTTCGCAAGACTTAATATTCCCAAAGTTAATAATAATCATAAAACTTTATTAATCAATACACACTCATATAAACAAATGTAATTTTAGCTAAGTAAGCAAAACTGTAATACATTTTTTTAATCTTTAAAAATATTAAATACAATAAAAAACAGACTGATCTGACCACTGAACTTGATCACAACGCTTGAACGATAATGCCAAAATATGTGTGCCAAATCTCTAAGCAAATGCCGTAATATAAGACTTAGTGTTGTTGTATTGTTTTTTACATAAATAAAAATTTGTGTTAAATGTTATGTTTATATAGGCAACATAATAATTTGTATTCTGAATGAGGATCAACATATTAACGACATCACTAGGCTATTTCGTATTCCGTACTTTACACAAAGCTAATATGAAAGTTCAGCTTTTTAAAGGATGAAGTTGAATTTTTAGAATTTTTCATTTCTTGGCAAGGTGTACATACAACCCCAAACAAAGTCGAGGCCATCTTAAATTTGCCATACCCCAATAGGTTAAAAGGTTTTTGATCCTTCCTTCGATTATCCGGTTATTATCACCGCTTTGTCAAAGATTAGGCTAAAATAGCAAATCCTTTGAAAAATTTTTTAAAAAGGGAAGTCGTCCCTCTTCCCCGAAGCCAATCAAGTAAAAAAGGATGGATCTGCATAAAAACAAAAACAGCATTTGAGAAATTAATAGAAATATTATCATCAAAAGACCTGATCTTGAAATACGCGGTGTTACCGCCACTGGCGGTTAGTAGTTATCGAATCTTAAGTAATCAAACTAAGCGACTACTTTATCAATTGTTAAAACTACCTGTCACTGGGCCGCCAAAGAAGTAAGAGGTTTTATAATATTTTTGCGCTTTTTTTGGCAATAAAATGTATGTAGAGTATATTCTATGTAACTATATCTTCTAAAGCTATTTAAATATATTTTGAATTAGAAATTTCAACATCCAAATACATATGCAAATATCTGTAAAACCAAATTAAAAGTTTTGTCTTATTTGGAGTTCACAATCTGGTAAAAACTGGGCGCTAGGGCTAATTCCCGCAACACTTGGATTTTAACAAATGTTTTGACCTAACAACGAATGCTTCGAATTACACGATAGGAGCTGTCCTTAGTCAAGAAAATAGGCCAATTCCATTCATCTCACGATCCCTTGAGAAGTCCTTTAATTCACTCAGGAACTACTTATATGGCCGTGCTAAAATGATCATATATACTGATTATCAAAATAATGCATAAAAGCGTTGGAGAGCTGTACTTGAGGAGTATATTTATGAACTCCACTATCAGCCTGGTAAAAGTAACATAGTAACAGATGCTCTTTCAAGCCTTCCATGTAATAAAACTGTCGATATCAATGCCTTAACAGTAATGATCAGGCAAAAATTTAATTCCATCAGTAGAATGTCGTATTAATGTTTGTAAAAACCCAATATGCATTTTTATAAGAGAAGCAAGTACGTATCAGCTTAAACTTCCTTTCCCAACATTTCACAGACGTATTATTACAGCTCTAAATTTATAGAAGACGATTTTGCAAGAATCCTGAAGATGTAGGCATCTCTATCCAGATATGTGAATGACTTGTTTACGAATGAAAGTATAATGGGCAAGATTCAATCAATCAGTTTTCTTTTAAACTTGTGTTAGCAATACCAACTTTGTTATATTGCAAATCTTCTTTATTATTATTGTATCCCAATATACATACATATATTCTTATTGTCTCTTGGTCCGGAATTTTATTGCTGTTGCTATTATTAGTATATATTTTATTGTTATTCATTAATACGTAGTTTATTATAATCATTGCATTTTACATAACTGTTGTTATTGTTGTATAATAAAACATACCTTTCAATTTTGTCTTGCAAAAATTTTCACTTGACCAGACAATATTAAAATCAATAATAAAAATTAGGAATATAATATGAAGGAGAATGTAAAAAACTAATCCACTGTGCGGAAAAATGTTCAAAAAACCTTCTTGTCATATGGACTTTTTACACTGATGCGTGAAAAGCGTGGAACATGTGAAACGCTGTTTACATTGCTCACATCTACTATCAATCAAAAATATCATTATTTCAGTTGTAAAATAATTTAGTAGGTACGCAAAATTTTATCGGAAAAAAGTTACTAAAAAATGATTTGATTTTTTTCGATAAATTACTGTTTTGCGAGAATAAAATGAAATATCAATGCAGTTATTGTAAATTATACCAGAAATTTTGGAAGAAGTAGATGAAGAGTTTTTATTGTCTTTCCCGGGCAGAGTTTTGAATATTTTGAAAAGCAACACTCATTTTTAAAATAAGGTAAATTGTAAATGTTTGCACTGTTATTTCAATGTTATAAATGCTCCCAAATGTATATATATTGAAGGTGCTTCTCTAGTTGGTCCAATTTAATATTTTTCCCGCCTGAAAAACCCTTTATAATGTGAAGATATGAAACAAACATTTTCTACCAAGTACCAAGAAACCCGATATGTTGCATAGCAGCTGCCATTTTCTGGTATACGTGAGATTTTTTCCTGCAACCTTTAAGTTGCTCAATTTTCGCCTCCCACAAGTACAATAGCATGTTTTCATCAGGCTGGGTTTACATGAAACGTTGGCTAGTGTTATTCTTCACCTAGAGCAAAAAGCAAATGTATTAATACAAATATAAAATCATAAAATATAAGCTTACGGGTTCCGCTTATTATGGAAAAAGAATGTTTTTTAAATTCCTTTCAAAAGAAATGTCATTTTGTCTGTTGCCAGAAGAATAATCGGCACTCTTTTGGGAAAGATGATCACAGAATGATAGTAGACGTTGATTAGCGTAAACAGCCTAATAGAATAAATAATTCGACAACACAAAGTCAGCATTTCCAACCTACCTCCGATGTTGTTGGTAAAATCTGAAACGTGCCCAAATATATGTATATGTATATTTTGAAGTCAAGTTTTTTGATTGAGATTTACACAAACATTTTATTTAGCGTTTCATAAAAATAACTTGATAATTTTTTTATCTCGTATGATTTGATTTTCTTCCACATGTGCTCTTAAAATACTGTAAAAATATTTCGTTTCAATTGTACTTTCTAAAATTATTTAATTTTGCAACAAAGAATATCACTATACTTGTTTTTTAACCAGAAAATAATGTTTTACTCCCACTCAGCACTCAGTGACGCTCACAAAATATATCATCTTTAAATACTTGTCAAGTACCTACATTGTTTAAAGTGCCCAAATCACTTAAGTGTCATGACGTTCTCTCTACATTTCATAAAATAAATTCGTATGACAGAAATACTTTTCCTTAAGTAAAATGAAAATCATGTACATATATCTTGCACTTATTAAGGATATTTCTTACCACCGCACTTTGCAACTTTGGTAGACGATTAAATGTGTTCAAATAAGTTTTTGGACATGAATGTCAGGAATCAAAAAATGTTAAACGTTTTTAAGTAAATTAACTTCTTATCAGTATTTCTAAAGAAATTTTTACAGCCATTGACTTCTCTTGGCTTCAATTGTACATAATGCAATTTCTTAGCTTGACTGACAGAAATCAGAACTTTTTAAACAGATATTATGTATGTGGAAAATTGTATATTTTCAGTAAAAGTAACTGCGTGTTATTAGCAAACAACACGGTGTTGTTCTCCACTTATAACATTATTTTTTCAACCCACACATATCCGCAGTACTGGAAAATTGCTACCATCATCCCAATCCCTAAACCAAACAAAGACCAATTTACAGTATCCGGTTGCAGACCAATCTCCCTCTTACCATGTTTAAGCAAAATATTGGAAAAAATAATCGCCAAGAGATTAATGTGGTTTTTAAAAGCAGACTACTTCATCTCAACAAATCAAGTTGCTTTCATGAAAAAGCAGAGTACGGATGACGTCCTCATACACCTCCAACATTTTTTTCCCGGTCGTTGTCAAGCAAAAACCACGTTAACATACTCGCAACTGACTTTGAGAGAGCATTTGATCGCATCGGTGTTCATGTGATACTTCATCAGTTAGAAGAATGGAAAATCGGCAAAAAAAATGTACTCCTTTTTAAAAAACTTCCTAAGCAACAGGGTACGAGTAAATAACTAACACTCCATAATTTTTCCGCTACATAATGGAATACCCCAAGGAGGACCCCTATCAGTGACCCTATTTATTATTGGCTTTAACATGCTCAGAAAAATTATTTCCAAGCACAAACACGTCTAACATGCAATGTAATGATGATGCTGTAATATTCACAAAAATTAAGGATAATTCATTAGAAAAGGGCAATTTATTACACATTTGTAACAAGCAAATCTGTAACACGTTTGACATCCAATTCAACAATGTTAACATTAAGCAAGTGGATCACCTCTGCATATTAGGTGTTATTCTTGACAAACGACTCACATTCCATAAACACTGTTCAGAATTACGAAAAAATTTAAATTCACGATTAAATATTATAAAATATCTTACGCCAAAAAACTTCAGAATACATGTTAATACAATGCTTGACATAACACGATCGTTAGTGCACCCTAAAATTGACTATGCCCTTCCCAGCTATGGTTGGTGCCCACCTTCTCATATAAAATTAATTCAAAAGCCCTACCATGCGGCAATACGACGCAGCATTGGTGCTTTTCGCACAAGTCCAAACACCAATAGCCGAATCTGGATTTCCTTCCATTGCAGACAGAGTCTCATTAGTGACGCACAAGCTAATCCCCAAATTTTTTCTATGCCGAAATAAAATCCTATTCGAACAAGTAAAAAAATCCATCAAACACAAACTTTTTTATAGACTTGGCTCTGTTATTGATAGATGTATAAATTTTTCCTGCGATTTAAATATTACAACAAAAGCTACGTTCGTCACACAAACACTAGATCCACCCTGGTCAGTTAATAAATCTTCGTTCATCCTATCTATGACTCAACTTGCTAAATTAACTACACCATCTTTAGTCTATATGCAAACATTCAGTAGTATTGTAGAACCATACGTCAACGACAAGTGGAACTTGTCATTCAATGACGGTTCTTAGTCTCACGACTCCACAACATTCGCCATAGTACGAACAGATATTCAACTTATAAAGGATATATGTATATCGAACCACTGTTCCAATTTTACCGCAGAAGTATATGTCATATTATTACTTGCCGTGGAGTTCGCTGCTCTAAGCTTTGAAAAGCACATTATCTGTACAGATAGCCTATCATCCATAAACTCAATACAAAGCCCAAAATGCGATTCTCCACTAATAAACGACATTCGACATATTCTTGGCAAATCCCCAAATAGTACAAAACTCATGTGGGTTCCTTCGCATGTTGGCATTCCCTGAAACGAGTATGCAGATACTGCGGCTTCTGAAACCAAAATTAGACCGTTACTTAAATTCCAAACATGGGAAAGTCGTGATATATTAAACGCAATTATATCCCACTTCAACTCCTCACATCAAAAGTGGTTAGACTACCAACATAACTACAAAATGTTCAACCCTGAAGGAAAAAACCAAACTATTCGAAAAGCTGCCCCAGAAATGTAATGTCAACTGTCGTCCGACTCAGAATTGGCCACTGTAGTTTCTCTCACAAGCACCTACTGGAAAAATCACCAATATGTACTTCTTGCAACACACAACTAAACGTTTCACATATTCTGGATGAGTGCCCAAAGTATAGCTCATCCAGACAAAAAATATTTAGATCAAATCGACCTACGGATCTCTGTGATCTGTGATAAAAATATAAAGTTAATTTGGGAATTTTTATAAGGAACAACTTGCAACGCCTTATATGGTTTATATCATAATTATAATTTCGGAGTTGAAAGCCAAAGCAGCTAGTACTGCTTTTTTATATTAGTTACAATATTTATAATTTTGTAAGTAATGTATGTATAATCATTTTTTTTATTAAAAATTTATAATTCAGGTATTTTAACATATGAAAAAACTTCTTTGAAGCTTAGTATTAAAATGTTTATTTCAATATCCACTTCAAAACCATACGAAAAATTCTCTTGTTTCTTGTAACTGGAAATAATATGGTCACGATGCCACTGACCATTTGAATGTATCTCGAATGTTTGTGCAATAACGTTAACTTGAGTTTTAAACAAATATTACGGGATAAAACAAGAAATAAAAAAGAATATATAAACACATTGAAAATCGTATTGTTTTTATTTTTATATACTACATATATTTTTCAACAATAGCTTGAAAAGGTTTGAAGTCTGTCTATATAAAAAATATCGGAAAGTAATGGAAAATATTGCATACAGCATATTTATAAGAGCATGATACATTTTATTTAACCAGTTCTAAATTTTAAACATATATCATATTATTTAAAAAATTCTAAAAAGCATCTATGATAGATTTACCACAACTGTAGAGAATTAATCAAATCTAAGAAATGCTACTTCAATCTTCTTCTTACCAGAGTTAGTCCATATATGTACATGACATATGTAAATTTTGTTAAGTTCGTAAAAGTAAATTGAGTTTTAAAACAATATTACATAGTACGAAATCCAATTGAATGTAAATTAGTTTTTAAAAACGTGAAAAATATCTCACTCAATCTGAAGTAATGACATTCAGGTAGGTTATACTTATAAACTATAAATAACAATTTACATACATATGCAATTGGATATTAGCCTTTTTCTATAGAATTATATATATTCCCAGGCCTGTATTGAACGTGTACAAGTTGTTTGTAATGAAGTAAGCTTTTATTTTTGCTGTTTCTTTATTCAGGATTACACTTTGTTGTCATATTGCTGGATTTCCTTTGAAATTGTATTTATGTGAGTATGTATGTATGTGAAAATACAATAAATTTTTAACAAAAAGAAAACAAAAATAAAAAGATGCACTGGAGAACAAAAATGCTAAAAAATGTATTAGATTAGTAACAAACGCATTCTGACGATGATGGAGCAAATATTCGTATGTGTGCGTATAATTTGAAGAAGATTTGTAGTCATATCTCAAAACTTTAAGTACCGGAAATGCTTAAGAATTTGTTTAAATATCATTTAAAAGGATTTTTTACTGTGCACTTACATGAAAACAGAATTCATAGTTAAAATTTCAAAAGAGGCCCTTTACAGATTTGCTTCTCTTTTGCTAAAAATATGAAAAAATGTCTGTGACAAATGTTTAAGTATTTTATAAAAATTGAATATGTAATAAGACAAAATAAATAATGCACGACGCTACTTCCTATGTGAAGGTATGGTTCGTATATTTTAAATACACAGGCATTTTTGACAGTCTGTTACAGGTATCAGTGGAATAAATATGGGCTTCGTTACCCGCCTATTCTGTCCAGTTATAACTTGTAAATTTACTTTCCACGTTATGATATACATATATATTAATAACAAACATATATAGCCTTATTCAAAAAGACTTACTACACATTTACTAGCCATTATAAAGCAAAAAGGCTGAATGAGTTATTCAAGGACTAATTTAGCAAACACAATTATATGTACATATCATGCGACGGCATAAATTCTATGCAAGTTCCTGTATGATTTCATTAATGCAAGTTCTTAAAAAACTTTCCCCAAAAGTTAATCGAGAGAACGGGCACAACGTCCTCTTGGAGAATCCTGTTTTTTTCACAATAATACAAAACAGTTAAACTAGGTAAAAATGTAGTTACCGAAATAAGGTCATATTTCATTATCTTTGTAAAATAATATACATATGTATGTATGTATACATAAATACATATGTATGTGCACATATGTATGTATGCATTGATGACCTTGACATAGACTCACTCAAATCGAGTTTTGACATACATACACATGTATATTTTTGTTAAAAGTGAATGACTTAATAATATAAACATGTAAATGGTGTTTTTAAAAGAGATATAAAAGGTATAAAACTTTATGTTGGCAACATGTTTTTAACTAGCCGCCATTTTGTCAGCTGTCAAGTGGTTTATGTTTAGCTTTGTTTGGCATTTCTACATGAATAGACTGACGCTTCCAAATTGTGCAAAATTTATTTTGCAAATCGTGGTTCTGTTCGACATATGTATGTACATACGTGAATGGCCTCCAAGATCGTGCGATTTAACACCGCTAGACTGTTTCCTTTCTGTTGGATATGTGAAGTCGCTAGTCTACGCCCGAAACTATTGACCACTTGGAGGACAACAGTGGCCGCGGCCACAAATGTTGGAAAAAGTCAACGAAAATTCGACCTCCAGATTAGACGGCCTCCGAGCCAGCCATGGCGGTCAAATTCCAGAAGTCATATTGCCGGAAGATTATCTTCCGAATAAAGTAAATTTCATGCCAGTTTTAAAAATCCACTTTCTTTTTATTCCATTTCAAAGTTCTATACTTCTATGAAAACATCCTTTATGTATAGAAAGCATAAAATAATGAAAAGTATACATTTTCTCTAAAGCACAAAAGTTTTTTATTATTGTGTACACAGAATGATTCCCATTTAATTCAATTGCAATCATGTAATCATCAAAAATTCTTATTGAATTAACCCTCTCACCACAAATAAAAGCAAGTCTTTGATATAAAAGCGTAATTTTATATTTAAGTTTGCAGGAATTATAAGTTGGTCATCGATATTTCCCGCTTAAATGACAGCGATTAGTTACTTCATTATTAGCAATGGGTTTTTCACAAATATGATATATATGTATGTATATGCATATATGTAAGTGACATACACGCTACCACCTTTTACCCACATTTTAGTTAAGAAACTAAACAAATAGCATCCTAAATAAATATAGGGATAAGAAATATATTTTAGTTTGGAATATTAAACAAACACACTAATGATAAGAAAGAATCTTGATAATCCTAGACTAGTTTAAGATATTCATATATATATATATATATATATATATATATATATATATATATATATATATAGAGCAAGCCACGCTTTGTCATATTCTTGAAGGCTATTTTGATCTCCTTTAAAATGTTTGGCGTTTTTTAATGAACAGTAACTTAATAGATTGCCTCGAGAACCAGCGTTATTTTGTTCAAGCAACTGTTATGTAGACAATATATACATATACATTCATATATATACATGTACATTATTGTCAAAAAATTTAATGCCTACATATTTCTTTTATGGAATATTTGTATGTAATTAATAACATAAATAAATTTATTTGGTAACGAAATTTATATAAAATATAGTTCGAATATTGCAGAGCCCTTTATTAACAAGTTGACGTCCATTGCATACAATTCTTTAACTTTTTTACGTCATTCACGCTAAGGGTGGATAATCTATTATCGTTTCTATCGCGGCGTACGTTTTCAAAATTACCTCTATTATTTCCTTCCAATTCCAATTATCATCGCTCTTAAAATTTTCATAATTATCTCTGTGCTCCTGGCCAAAATTATTTCTAAAATTTTTATAGTTAGACCTAAAATTTCCCGAAACTTGTTTTATATTTGTATTTATATATATTGTTCTGAATTTACAAAATTTTAATGTTCGCAGGCAAAAAATTCATATAAATATTAAAAACAATTTTTTCGTTTTTATCTGGACTACCACATTTTTTGGAATTTCTGAATTATATTTAGTGGTCATCATATTTAAAATGTTTTCCAATTTATAGTTGAGTTCTTCAATGTTACAAATCTTTATATCCATTGCCTGTTGCCTCAACGTAAAATAATCTTCCCTGATTGAAAGCTCGGACCTCAACTTCAAAAGGATGTCGTCCCGGGTTATGTTCGTTAGACTTTCGATTCGTCTTAGAGCCTTTCCCTTTCCTTGGCGAATGCCAAAACTGATTTTATGATTGTTTGGATTGATAGAATATTCGTCACATCCCTTAGATAATTACCCAAGGTGTAGCCACCCTCTCCAGTAAATGGGGGAAGGCTTCGCGCTTCCTTCAAGCATTCTGCTACTTCAAGAGTTGTCATCTTTAGCGACAAATATTGAGTTTTTCTTTGCACTGTTATTGGCAGTTAACAAGTCTAACAGACTTTTTATATAATTTTTTTTTAATTTTAAAATTAAAACTTAAGTTTTTGTAGAGAAAATTAATTTGACTTAATTTTTCTTTTCGGTTTTCGTTAATCCGTAGATGCTATTTTTCAATTAGCACCCTACCGGTGTAAATTACAAATTGAAATCATTTGAAATCTTTCAATAAATTTTGTTCTTTGTCAAGCAACGAATCTCGTTGTGTGGTCAAGAAAAAGCAAACTAAGCGTAATCTCAAGTAGACGGCTAAATGTTTATATTATTGCCGGTCTCTTCTTTGACTGGCACTTCACAGTCATATATGACTTATAAGTATTTATGTATATGTAATATTCAGAGCAATAACTACTTATTTTAAACACAAGGTTAGTGTCTAAACATTTTAAACCCGTTTCTATTTAATAAAAGCAGGTTTCAAACAGAAAACTAGCCCCTTTTATCTTTGGAGGCATATTCAAAATATTCTAATTGTTACTGGTATAGCCTCTCTTGTTTTTCGAAACAATCTAATTCCTATTAAAACTTTTCTAATTGAAATCTCATTAAAAAATTTTCGATTTACATATGTATATATTTCGTGCATTTCTACTATTTTTTTTTTAATTGTTACTTTGTTGTTTTTTCGATGATAATTTCATCGTGTACATCATCTTTATTGATTGTTGTAAATACCCGTTGACTAAATTGTGTTGATGTTGGGTTTGTGTTTTGTTAGACATTGTGTTTGCGCATTGTGCATTAACATTCTAATTTGGTGTGTGCCTAAGTGTAGTCGTATTTGTTGTTATTTTATGTTTTTATCAGAAAATATTTTTTAATAAATAAAAAGTTGGTTGTACTTTTTTAATTTATTAATTGATCACTTTGCGCATCCGAAATTTAGAGACTTGCATCAACGGTCGAATCAAAACTGGAAGTGTTCTGAAAAGTTTGACTTCTGCATCGTGTGCTATTAAGTTACAGTTTAGCAATTAGGCATTACCTTGGAAAGATTTTCAATAATTTTCAGAAAAACATAACTTTAAGAAAATTACTGCACATAAAAATGATTTTAATTTCTTTCTTTTCTTTTCTTTTTTCAAATATTATATGTAAACAAATTATTCGCCACAACAGGTACATATTTGTTAATTACATAATTAATAAATTATTAGCTTTATCAGAAACACAAATTTTAAACTCTGCAACAATGACCTCGTCCGTAAAAATTTTTTGATATAATTTTGGGGAAATTGCAAACATTTTGACGTAAATCGGCATATTATTACTCTTATTACAATTATAAACATAAAACAAAAGTCAACTTTAGCACAAACATATTTTTTTAGTACAATTTAGTAATATCTTGCGGACTTACAAAATTGGAGAAATATGATTTGAACTTTTTAAATAACGGAATGACGGTCATGTGGTACGATGGTTGGGCAGATGAAATAGCCGCTTGTAAAATTGTGGTGGCGGCCGGTCAGAAACAGTATATTACATCCAAATTTCATATCCAGGAGTGTGCAAGCTCAAAGTGTGAACTTTACTTGATCCTAAAGGAATGTGTGGAACACCTAAGAGCTATTCTGTAGCAGCTGTTTTGTTAGTAATGTGCAAACAATCTTGTTTCTGCATTCCTGTCACATTTTGGAGAAGCTTTGTATCCCAGTGAACAATACTAAAATCATAGCCTGATTATTTTTCGCTATATCTTTGGGATATTGACTAAATTATAGTCCTCTGATGTATTTACTTTAGCTTGTGAATGATAATTCATTATTTTTGCTTGTCTATATTTGTGTTTTCTTTCAGCTCTTAATTTTTCGTAAGTTTCAGGTCTTTCCAATCATAGTATTTTACCATTTCGCTTCCTCTGCAGAACTACTTTCTTTCTTGAAATGATTCAATACTGATTTTTCATTGCACCAATTTTCGTCGTGCCAGTTTGAATACACGTTAATTTTGCATAAATAAATCATCGTGTCTTTTTTAGCACCAAAATAGCAGCGATTATTCGTATAACCGTTTACAAAGTATAATTTTAAGCACTTAACTTTTTATAAATGCAATGAGAATTAAAACAAAACCTTGTTTAACAATATTTTTCTTGGTTTTACGTTTTAATTTTCTTAGGGACTTTTATGCAATGAACCCCCCTTGTTTTTTATGATTTGTGTCAACAAATAAATCCCAAGAATTGCAACAATTAATTTAATTATTCGTTTTGAAGCTATGAAATGTATATCAAATCAAAAAACAGCTTTATTTTTTTTAATATATGTAAATTGTATAGATTTGAGGTTAAAATAAACTCAATTGACAAAATTATGTGCATACTTACTACATATATGATACTTATTATCCTTGGATAGATTGTAAATAAAACGAAACACACAAAAAAAAATTACTATATGAAAAATCATGTATACACAATATATTTTACTTAAATGTTCAGAAAAAATATATAGCTGATGTGACATAGTAGGAGCGACATACTTTTCTGAAATTTAATTATTGCTACTAATAATATTATTGTGAAAGAAAGTCATTTAAAAGCAGTATACAATTGGCATACTTAACTTACTTTAGATGTACAAACAATTTGTATTCTGATTTTCAGATATAATTATCATGTCTACACACGGTATTATAATACAGCCACATATGTATATCTGTCACATACTACCATATCATTATTAATCATGTTGTTTATTGCCAAAACAATATTTATTTTTATGATTTGGTTTGTCCCGTGGGGTTCAGACTATTATCTACACATTATTGTCTAAATTTTTTTTGTAATTATTGTACATAAAAAAAGGAAAATTGTGGGGTCATAATACTATTATAACTGCATATTTTTAGTCACGGTTATCCCTGAAAAAGAAGATTATAATTAATTACAAATGTCATTTAAGCCTTTTTAAAGTTTTTAAGTCGAGCACAGCCTGCTTTATTTAATGGGTAAGATAGAAGTATATGCCTACTATAAACATTTTGTCAAGGTTAATTAAACTTCAATGTTCTTATGACACCAACTCGAAATTTTAAGCTGTTTGGCTTAAAGGCATAGAATAATAACGATTGTCTGAGAGTAATGGATCATCGAGTTAATAATTAGATAACCTATTGCGTAAATAGTGTTCTATTTTCTATTCAAAATGCGACTAAAAAAATCGTTAGGGAATCTATTTACTTACACCCCTCAATAGAAAAGTTGAAAATTTAAAATTAAGATTTGTAAGAATTTAAAATTAAATATACATATATCCACTGTAGCTCTCCTTTTATATATACCGTTATTGTGTATTTTGTTTCTTTTTTATAACACTTTTTCATTTTTGCAATTTTTAGCTAGCTCAGGTACAATTGAGCTGCGTAGAGTAATTACTGTTTGTTTCAAGCAAGAGTTTTTTATATTTTTTTTTTTGAAGTAGAGTGTTCGTGTGTACATTTATAAAAAGTTACAAGAAAAATTGTTTTTTTCGGACGACGTTATGTGAGCAGCAAAATCGCTGTACCCAAGTGAGTACAATGTTTTAGAATTTTCCTTCGACCAAAATGGAATTTAGAGCCATCAAACCGTCAAGTTTTTATGGTAAAGCTTTTACAAATTTAAACAGCGCTCTAGATTTTGTGGGAAAATATGATCACAAAAATTTCGATATAGCGATTATTCCACCAGATCCGGACTATAACACAGACGAAGAGGAGGGAAATGCTGAGGATATTCTTGTTGATCGCATGCCAAATGATGTACCAGGTGAAGTCGAAGTCTTTGTCGACAGTGATGGCGAATATGATTGAGCAGTTGCGACAGACAATGATGTCTTCAAAATCAAGCAAAATAACTCCTAAGTGGACAATGAGACCAATGAATGATATTCAAATGCATCACACTATTTTTTTTCTGACAATGAACTCAATATGATCGCAGAATTGAATGGAAAATCATCGGTTGAGGTTTTTGAAGTCTTATTTGATGAAAAAGTAGTTAATTTAATCGGTGAGAAACTTCTCCTTCAACGCCGAAGACTTGACAGTTATATGCATGAAAAGCTGTCAGTTGATGAATCCATGGTGCGATACTTTGGTAGCCACTCTTCAAAACAATTCATCAGAGGTAAACCAGTGGGACTTGGTTTTAAAAATTCGATGCTAACGAGCAGCTCCGGTTATTTGTACCAGTTCGATACCTACTGTGGAGCCAAAGGTGTAATTGCAGAAAGATTAACACTGCCCCTTGTATCTCGAGTCATGCTAGATTTTTTAGACAGCGTTCTTAACGCTTCAGATCATGTTGTCTTTTTTCGCAATTTGTTTACTTCATATGACCTTATAGTTGAATTAAAAGAAAGAGGATTTCGAGCCATCGGGACTGTTTGAGATTCAAGAGCAAAAAAATGTCCACTAGAATCAAATGCCTTTTTCAAAAAGAAAAAGAGAGGTTATTTCGATTGCAGATTTGAAAAAACCAATGAAATTATAATTGATAAATGGAACGACAATAGTGGAGTAACCGTAGGGTCGAATTTTGAACGTGTTGGCCAATGCACATGGCAAGCAGATGGTGTTCAACTGAAAAATCTAAAACCAGTGTAAGCCAACCGACATTGATCGCAGAATATAATGCTGGAATGGGAGGCGTTGACCTCCACGATCAAGCTGCCAGTAACTATAGAATAAAATTCCAGGGCAAGAAATGGTGGTGGCCAGTTTTTACCGCAATGTTGAGTTCTACTGCGGTAAATGCATGGAAATTATTTAAAACTGCAAACAGATCTCAAATGGACTTGCTTGAGTTTCAACGCAACATTGCTCGGTTTTATTTGCGAAACTATACCCAGAAAGTGAATATTTCCAGTGGTATTCATAAAAAATCCTTACTAAACATATCAAGCACAAACTAGTTACTAAACAGTTTCGGTTTATTAAGCGTTTAGTAAAAAAGCGTATTCATAAACAAAATTCATAATAAATACTTCATCGAGTTTTTAGACAAAAGAGTGGCATTACCTAAATTTTCATTTGTTTTTCAACTTTTAATGCCGTATTTATGCCGATTACCAATTTCTAAATTAAGCATGTCTATCATATTACCTTATGCTATTTTGCTTGTATTAAAAAAAATATATATTTAACAAACAGATAATACTAAATAAATATGTTTACTTCTTTTAGAATAGCACAAAAATGAATAATGTTAACGTTAAATTCACATTTTTTAAAGAGTGAAGTAAAAGTATTTGAATAACGATTTATGTTTTGTTTGTTTACATATCACTAGGATATTTCTCTTAATTTTTTTAGATTTGTATTGCAAAATTAAATAAAGATAAATTATTCGGTAGAGAAAATGGATCGAACTTCCTTTTATACATTTTTGCTTTTCGTTTTTTCTCGCAAATATTTCTTATATCTTTTTAATAAGAATCAAATTTATAAAAGTTTTTTTTAAAATAAATTTTGATGTACTTACCCGTTCTTTTTATTAAATTTAATGCTTCCATTTTTAGATATTTCCTATAAAATTTGAAAAACTTGAAAATACACAATGTAAACACAGAAAAATTTTAAAATTCTCCGATAATAAGAGCTTAATTGATGGTCGAGGCAATATTAAAATTTGTACGGCTTAATAAACGCTTACTAAACGTTTAGTAAGCTAATTATCGTTTATGAATACAGTTTTTTCAAATTAAAATTAATAGCTGCTTGTAAGCATGTATTAAGTTTTTATGAATACTGTTAGTAATCAGCAGGGAAACCAGAAATATGCTCTAAAAAACCGTTTTATGCGCATAAGAAATGCAGTAAAAACCTGAAAATATGACATAAAAATTAAAAAAAATATGCTCAATGAAAATTGTTTCTTTGGCAAAAAAAAATTATTTTATTCAACAAAAGTATTAAAATAATATAAAATGAACAAAACAAAAAACAATACAACCAAAACAAAAAAAACGTAAATTATTAAATTTTCTCAGAGATCATGTTTACATATTATTATTGCAATATGCTGATGTTTACATACTGTTATTGCAATATACAACAAAATATTGACTAAGGTTTTGAAATAAAAAACGTTGTCTGTTACATCTTAACAAACTTTTGTACATTGAAAATGTTCTTTCTACGTCTACTGATGTTAAAGGTGCATATTTAAAAGATTTAAAAGATAACACCTCCTTAATATCATATTTCAAAAGCTGTTTCGATGAAGACGCATTTTACTCTTCGGTAATAAGTCCAATTACAAACTTTACAATATTTAGTCCTTCGTTTTTTGATATTATTTGGTCAAGTTTAGTTTTAATGTTAAGCTTTATTTTACAATCTGTCAGCTCATCAATTTTCTGAACGGTATCGGTCAATATGGCATATTGCTCAACCAACGAGAGGTTACTAGTTTGTAATTTTTTTATAGATTTTTCGATGAAACCAAAATTAGCAGCAATAAAAATCAGTTCGTTTTTTGTATTAACACTGTTTAATACATTTATTACCGATTTTATGTACTGAGACTCTGCACTATTTAAAGCTGCAAGAACTTCTAAAATCTTTTCATAGTTGATGGCGTAGTAATTAACTGCAGCAAGCCATGTTCCCCAACGTGTTACAATTGGCTCGGGCGGCAATGGGAGCTCCGGATACATTTCTTTTAAAATGTCAACTCTGGAGCTTTTAAAAAAACTTTTTTCACATCCGCAATGACCTTGTTAACATTTTCGTATTGATCTCTAATACGCTCACATAAGCGATGGAGACCATGAGCAATGCATGTAACATGCGTAGTTTTAGGATAAAACACTTTTATAGCTTTGGCAGCTTTTACCATATATGGCGCAGCGTCTGTCACAAACAACAGTATTAAATTTTTATTGAAATTAGAATCTAGTATATTTATGGAATCATCGAAAAGTTGTGCAATTGTCGAGTGGTTGGTTTTATCCAAAACAGCTGTATTAATTAAAAACCTTTGGCTTGCTACTTCCTTGTCACAATGTAGAACACCAACAATAACATTTGCCACATTTTGTCCAGCTGCATCTGGGGTTTCGCTATGGAAATCCACAAAAATTGATTTTTTATGCGTTTGCGTATGTTATCTAAACATTTATTGTAGATACTTTTAACATATTTTGAGCGTAAAAGGCTTTCTGATGGCACTTTGTATTGGGTGTATTCTTGAAGAAAGTGTTTTAGATGTTCATTTCGCATTTTGAATAGTGGTATGTTCGCTGCCAAAAACGCTTCGCACAATTTTTCATTAAATGTATCTTGCACACATGGCAGTGTACATTCTGCTAGGAATAATTGTGTTGCATTTTTGTTTTTCTGCTTAATTAATTAATTTAACGTCTTTAGCACCTTGAATATGCTGTTTTACTAAAAATGTTCTTTCCCCTGATATTGCTTTGTTGCAGACAGTACAAAACAGAATTGCTCCTTCTGTTCGTAGATCGGGATATTCATCGCAAATGCTTTTTTATTTAAATGCTCTTGAATTCTTCACTTTCGGCGTTTTTTAGAAGAAAAAATACAGCAGAATAAGTTTTGTGCTCTTCTATAATGTGTTGTCTAGAATTCACTTAAAATGTAGCCGGTTCCCTACAACATTAAGAAAAATAACATGTATGTATTTTGTTCTTGTACAAATTTATGTAAATATCAGAAAAAACAACTTTTGACATATGCTGTGGTGGCATTTTAGCGATTTTGTCACTAATACTAGCGAGAATCCAAGCGATTTTTTGTTTACAAGACCGGCAACATTTTTTCAACGATTTTTTTTTTAAATATGCAAAAAAATGCTTTAAATTTTTTTCAACATTGACGAAATATGCTATTTTAATGCAAAAAAATGCTCTTATAGCTGAAATATGCCAAAAAATGTTCTAACGAGCAAAATATGCAAAAATATGCACTAACAAATCGATGCCAAAATTCATAAAAAGTTCTGAAATGGATAAATATCTTGTATCCACCTCCGTATGTTGCACTAGAAAAAATATGCAATTGCATGTCTCTGGTTTCCCTGGTAATCAGTTAAGATGTCTGCTGAAAAAGTATGCTTTAAAAATTTTCATACTTTAAAAAAGTAACATACTCATTACGCCACTGTACCCGTCCGAGTACAGCTCTAAAAACACACTTCCAAGTATTTGTTTTTTTGAATTTTCTGTTTTTTCTATATTTCTTAAGTGTATTTCAGTTTTTTTTATTTTAATTGGTCTTGGCGTTTAATGGGTTAATGCCGTTATCTAACGTAAACTTCACTCTTTTGTATATAACAAACTCGAATGTATGTACATGCAAGTGGCCAAATTAAAAAAATTTAAAAAGTAGCCCTTAATTTTGAATGTTAAAACTCCACATACATATGTATGTATGTAAGTATTGCTTAAATAATTTGATGAATTTTCATAAAAGAGACAATAAAAGCATTTTTCCCAAGAGAAAATACACACACATATGTATCAAATAATAATCAAGCCATTTATTCATTACTTTTTTATAATGCAGAAAGTATATATGTATGTCGTATATATGGTATTTAAAAATATGCACAGCTACTTACATAAGATAATAATTTATAGAATATGCTAAGGATATATGTATTATAGAAAGAAAGGAAATAAAAAGACTTGAAAGGAAATAAAAATAATTTGTGGAATTTTTTATAAAGCTTTTAATTTGTTCCCATTAATTTCTAAGAAATATTACATAAAGATCAAAATGCATAAACTTTCAAGAAATTGGTTAAAATATACCAATGAAATGTAATAAAAACAACGGAATGCATTCAAATATCCTTCAGCCATTTATACGAGTATAGAGCACGAAAATACACTGAGAACATAGTACCAGTATTATGTCTTGGGTTACCAAGGTTGTAAAAATTAAAATTTTAGCAACTTTGTTTTATGAATTTTAAAATTCACAAAAATTTTACAAAAACAACTTAGAGTAAGTAATCGTCCATGTACTGAAAAACGCAAAATTTGTAAATAACTTATTTTTTTCAAAATCACAAATCTCATGTTTTCATACACGGAATATCCCGCGAGTTAACGCCACATATACACAGACTCGTAACAAAATTGGTAACAATAAGTATCTTCTATATATTTAGGAAAACAAGATATATACCTTAGACCTTAGTTCATACAAAAAAAAAAACGATAGTGTTTAAGAAAAGAATTTATTTTTTGAAAGTTAGTTAGGAATACATGGTATAATAAGACGCATAGTGGTCGCTGATGTACTTTTTAGTTCAGAATTAAGAAAATAAATTAATAAAGAATAGACGCATAGTCGTCACAAACTTATTTTTTTAATTCAACTAAAAGTGTAAACTTTAAATCGCGTTTTCTTTACTATGTACGCGTATGTCTTCATGTATTGAAATAAAAACTTTTTTAAAAGACACTCAATGAAAGCACATTAATTTTTCGTTGTATGCTTCCATTTCTATTGTTTGAGGTGAAGTTTTTGTAACATGCAAAAATTCACTTACAAGTCACTTCATTATTTGCTTGCGAGTGCAAATAGCAAAATTTTTTGTGAATGCGATTTTCAGCACACGACTTCAAGTCGTAATCGCTGGATAACCAGCTCACACGATCTGTCTTATAAGCCATTTAAATGCCATTTTTGTTGTTAAAATCGTTTGTTATTTGTGTAAATAAATATTCTTAACCATGAAATATGGAGATAGAATACAAAATTCTATTAGTTTTATTATAAATGCCAAATGTATATTCTTCTGTTTTTATTTAACTTATAATAATGTATAAAATCAAGTCTTGTTGTGGTGATCTTATTTGGTAAACTAATTAATTCATCATTACACAAGTAAAGATCACGATGATGACTATCATCATTTTCTTATTTTACCGTTTTTACATATTATTTAATAATTTTAAATTACTTAAGTTCTCAGTTGCGTGTAAAATATTTATAATTGTCATATAGTTTTCGGAGGTTGGAGCATTAAGGAGTTAATAATGAGCCTGTAGTCGTTTTTATGGATTAAACTTGACAAACTAAAAAGCAGGAAAATATTGGTTACTAATCGCCATTATTTCATTCGATATTTCATTATCACTGACTGCTTGGTTGGAGTGATTATAATTATAACCGGTTTGCGATGTGGAATAACCGTAACCACTTGGCTTGAAAGCTTTTACCACAGGAATAGTATAATCGAAACCGTTGTTGACATCACCACTGCTAAAGGGTTCTTTGGAAGCTTCATAGTTATTGTCGTTGTTTTGCTTTCTAGCAGTATCTACTTTAGAAGTGGTGTAGTCATAACCGTTTTCAGCTTTTATAGCTTTGCTGTTAGTTTCGTCAGAGTGCATTACTGCTGTGTTCTCTGTAGTCACTTTTAATTCAATGTTTACATTGTTGTTGGTTCCTTTTGTAGTGGAAACATGGGTCCTTTTGTAGTCCTTGTTATTATTCTCAATTGGTTTGCTTAATTCATCTGAGGCTGATGTTTTGTCATTTCTAATTGTTTCAATAGTTGTTGTGGCAGCTGCTATTGGAGTTGTGGATTTTAAACTTGATTTAGTAGTTGAGTCAAGTTCAAACTCATCTTCAGGTGTCTTGATTGTGGTTGAAGTGTATGGCCTTCTGGTTGATGTAACCTCCGTTGTAGGCAGTCGTTTTTTTAAACCGAAATTAAAACCACCACTGCTGAGTCCAGTGCGCAAGAGACTTGTCAAGAGATTAAGTTTCGTACTTAAAATGCTGCTAAGGTCAATGCCAGAGGTGGGTGGTGATGAAGCGGAACTATCAGTACGCGCTGGTGCTAAGAAATAAAATTAAAATGTTGAGTATTGTTATTAGTATAACAAAAACTTGCCAATTCTTTTTTTAAAAGAACCTTCATAAAAACTGCAAAACAAGAGACGAGGTGCATTTCTGAAGGTCAAAGAGGTTGTAATGAAAAGAGACTATACTCAGATTTGCGAAAGAAACAAGAGCAAAACGTAGTATATGCTGCCATCGAGAAAGGACGCACTACGTCGACGACAGGGCCAGAACGTCACCAGAAATATCTTTATAATTTATTATTTGACTGATTTTGGCTGACAAAACGTTTGATGAGCAAAACTTCGTATTCAAAATGCAAATCGCATTAAGATAGTTTTACAGCCTAAGAAAAAAATTGTTTAAAAATGAAATCAAATATTTTCCAGATATATTAAAAAATGTATAATTAATCTTTCACGAAACTTTTACAAAACTAATAAAATAGTTCACTTCATTAAAAAGAAAGATAAGAACAAGTTATAGCAAATGTAAGCAAAACTAAAATCTTATTTTAAATGCCAGAAAGGTCATTTTATGTTTATCTTGGCGTATATCAATCTGGGGCATTCTACTTTTCGAGCTTAAAAGGAGAGGCTTGGTAGCTACCAGCATAAAAATCTACCCTCGGTCATTAAAATGTCCTGGGAGTGCTGTCATTTCGCAACAGATTTCATTCTGTTTTTCAAAAAAACTAGATGGTAGGCAATGTCAGGCAAGTTGGTTAAGGCGTGATGTTCTTAGAGAATTTCGTGAACACGTGGAATTGGCACCTATGTTAGTCTGCGAAGAGTTGGTGAGCCGTTGCCTAAGTTCACCAAGTGGAATTGGACCACAATAGTAGGTGCTGATATAAGTCCACAATCTGTAATGCAGCTTTCGTGCAATTAAAGTGAATCCTTTTGCATTTTTTGAACATGAGTACATTTTTGTTCCTTGACTTTGATTTTCCCAAAACTTTAACCATTTTTTCTGTTTGCAAATACTCGTATGTTCTTTCGAATTCCGTGATTTTATTAGTATTCATCATAGATGCTGAGGAATGAACTCTGTGTCCTTTTCAAAATTTGAGGAGTTAATGGTAAAGCCTGGCGTCAAGTAAAAAAGGTATAAATTATGTACATAGAGTAGGACAGGTCATGCTGCTTTCGGAATGCCTGCTTCATTAACTTCTTTGAATTTATATGTATTTAAGTATATCATATACATAAGAACCTTTCCAAAAGCTTGTGGGAAGCAGAACAATATTATTTATCTTCCTTTTCTTATCACATTTACTTACTGGATATGACTGAAAACTTCGTCATAACCAATTTTTCAAACAGAATTGAACTTGTTGACATTCGACTTATTTGAGTAAATGATTCGATTTCGGTATGATCGCACCCTTTCATGGGCATAATAGTAATTATAGACGCCTTTAACTCCACAGCAAAGTTAGTACCTGTTCTACGACTCGTTTTAAATTTCGCGCTGAAATTGCTAATTGACATTTCAATATTGTCAAAAAAGCAATATTTCTCGCTGAATGAGTAATTAGATATTCCTTATATATTATTCAAATCCTAAATCAACAACATATAGTGTCTCGGACCGCTTGAAATTACATCTAAGCCCATTTTGAAAATGGTGTCGGAAAGTAAGTGTGCCCCAAAATATGTATTTTCCGTTATAGTCCCCAGCTGCTAAAAATCTAGTAATTTAAAATAGAGATCGTGTTACAGGCGGTGAATAAAGATATTAGGCAAATAATTTGTTATGAACATTATGATGGCAAATATTTCTTATAGCAAATAATGTCAGCTCTCTATCAAAATTACCCAGCTATTACAAGTGATCTTTATTATCATGTATAGTACGTAGCTATAAATTTTAAAAAAGCTTAATGATATCAAGAGAATTTTAAAAATCATCACTACATGGATCCGCTTATCCATATGAAATTATTGAATTCCTTTTTTTGTGTTGGCATCAGGGAGATTATACATATGTAGGTGTTGTAAAAATTTTTATAGATGGAACAAAAGTTTGTGTTTTTGGCATAAGTTTGCTAAAATTTTGGTGGGAATGTTGAGAGAAATTAAATATGAGAAACGTTAGAAAGTGATTAATCATTGAGCACTTGAAATGAGCATATACTTGATAAGCTCCACAATTTGTTGCTTTGAGCTTGTAGAAAGAAAACTATTCAAGGATTTCTTCAAAGATTCTTCTTCGGTAACCCATTTGCTTGGGCTGGTCCAGCTTAGATCTTTCTCAGTTCAGATATGGTGGAATTACTCATGCACTTCTTGATTTGTAAAGTAAAGAAATATTGCAAAAATTGTGGCAGTTTCAAAAAATACATAATTATTTTACAGACAATTATGTATATGTACATATATACATACATAATATTTATGTATGTATTTGCAACAAAAAAATGTTTACCGCACTAAAAACACGTTCAAACTGGTAAAGAACTAATTTATCTTTTGAAATGAGTACTTAAACAATTTAAAACGAATCAGTTTTAATGTTGAACGATTTTGTTTTGATATTCTTAATTGATAAATTATTGTGTTTTAGAATATTTACTGTCAACACCTTTTTTTGCTATAATTTTTCATGGAAGAAATAAGAACCGATGATGCCGTACCAAACAGAAAATTTAAACAGATGGTCCTTCATTAATGCCTTGAGAATTGTTTTTGCAATTTTTTATTTAACCAGAAACACAATTCTTTTATAAAAATTCATTCATTCAATCAATCAAATCAAATTCATCTTCGGCCAGTTCAAATAGACCCAATCAGCAACAAAGCAACGCAAGCAACGGTCGTTTAGATTAAATTTTCGCAGTGTATTTTATAGGATCGTAAAGAAAGATCTTCACTTAAAATCTTTCATTTAGTCGAATGATACAGGCCAACAACTTGTGAACGACGATACATATATAGGTCTTTTTGGTGGTTTTGAATCCTGAAGAGTGTGCAAGCGATCAATAGCAGCACGAGTTGCTTGCTCATTAGACTTATTACATTGAACGTAAACTGGATAAGGTGCTCTATGAACTTGACGAACAAATTTATTTTCCTTAAAGTAAATTTCTATGATTTGAGGTTCTCAGTTGTAGTTCTCATGGAGCTTAAAAGATATGATTTAATTAATTTCGGAAGTGAGTCCGTACTGCTCTAATTTGGTCGCTATCGTCTGTTGTTTTTTTGCTATAAAAAAAGAAGCGGTAGCATCTTTTTCTGTATATTCGTGTGTTCATAGTATACATACGTAGTTGCGTAGCTTAGTGCAAATTCTTTTTCGGTGGACCTTTTGACAAAAAGTCCCATATACTCGTATTTATGTACGGACATTTTTATGCAATCCACTATTGAAATTTCCAGTCAACGCATATTTTTTTAAATTTAATTGTCATTAAGATTTAAATTTCATAAAAGACGACTATGAAACCTGGTTACGTTTGAATAGCATAACAACCAGTTGTACTCTTCATATTGAACGTTATATCTTAGGCTTGGAATACAAGTCATCTGCCTATCAACAGGTTGTTGTTATGCTTCTTCGTATTGTATTGCAATTTTAAAACTTAGTTCTGCTCTAAGTCACAAAACTACAACGAAAACTAATACAATCTTCCACGCAGAGCGCATTAAATTCAAGTCCGGCTAAATAGTCTGGAAACTTGCTATATGTTTAGTTAGTGTGAGATATACATACATACATATACAACTAAAAAGATTCTCATTTAACATAGCAAGGTATTTGGAATTTCGTTTTACATACATATTACTTTCTCTACTATGACCCTTCAAAGAAGTCTTTTAAAAAATTGATTAATGTTCATACGTATTTACAATATGTGCATACACTTTAAAAGAGCGAAGAGATGACGTGTTGAATGCTTGTTAGGAATTTATTTAAGACCGGTAATTGTCAAATCTGATATCAAATAATCTTAAATGTATCATGGAAATACTCGTAACTTTCCTCCACTCATGTTAAAAACTTCAGGTTCACATAAATTCACATAATAAATACATACATATGTACTTTTTTCAAAAATTGTCCGTCACTTTCTTACCTTGCGGCACAAAAAACTTGAAAATAAAAGGTTTTGCTGCAACACTGTGCTGTTGCATAACCATGCAAATGGAGATTAGCAATATCGAACAATTTAAGGGCAAGAAACGCATTTTATTAACTGTTCAAATTTGTGCTCGGTTGTTTCTTATTTTTCAAATCTGTACAACTTTATTGACCGGCGTTCGTTTTTAAACTAACTAAATCTTCCTCATAGAGATATTCTTAAGCATAAAAGTCAAATTCCAAAAGAAAAGGTTTAACAACCGCCACCATACATAGACCTTTACGAACAAATGTGTGTATGCATGTACGCAAAAGGCGTGTTCAAATTTTCTATATTCACTAACTTTGGTTTAAACCCATATGTATGTATGTATATACGTACCATTATTCCCAATGCTTAAACTCTTCTCTATGTTGTTCTTTCACAAGTTAACAATTTTGTTGTTAATGACGTTTGTACAGATTCATCATAAGTTTAGAACAGTTAAACAGGTACAACTCGTCAAGCAACTCAAGTAAAAGTTACGTGTAGAAAGAAGTTAAAAGCAAAATTAAACAGGCTTACAGTGGTAGTACGTAGCGTTTATTAGCTTAAAAACAGATAAACGAATTATGTGTATTAAAAACGTGTTTTTATGTATTCTTGAACTATAAGAATACCCACTGAAACATTAGAAACAAAGTTAAGCATATAAATACTTATTTGTACTTGTATATTGCGTTTTTCCAGCAATCTTTTTGCCACTATAATTTCGTTGTAGTAGAAATAAAAGCTATTGAGAAAAACTTCAAACATTCAACTCTGTACTTTATTAAGTTCAAAATTTCAAAAATAGCGTTATACCAAATATTTCAACCACCCTATTTATTTTACTTTCACTTTATAACTTACTAAAACTTACTGCCAAATCTATAATAGTCATTTATTTTCCTAAGGAAAATTTATTGACTTTTTCAGGTTTATGCACATAATAAAAATTTTGTATGTGCGATTAAAATTGTTCAATAATGAAGAGCTTTCATAAAGCTAGTTAATTTTCTTTACGTGACCTTAACTTGTTTTGCTATCTGCCTTTTTTGTATATAAAAGGTGGCGCAAAAATAACCTTCCGATGTTTTTTGGCTGTAATTTAAACAAAAATGAAAAACTTTGATTCTTCTTGTGTACTATTTTTATTTGGTCTTTTAATTTTTTTTACATCAAGTCGAGAATATGATGTCATGTAAATGGCCGCCGCCACAGTTGATTGTGATTTGAGCCCTTTTTATGGCATTTTCCATCACTTTGTCCAGAACTTCCGGCGATAGGTCCTCACACGACTTCAAAAAGCCCCACAAAAAGAAGTCTGGAGCGGTCAAATCAGGCGATCTTGCTGGCCAGTGAAATTCGCCAAAACGGGAGATTAGGCACCCGGGAAATGCATCCTTCAGCATATCGGTTGTGGCACGTGCAGTGTGTGCCGTTGCACCGTCCTGTTGGACCCACATGTTTTCCAATCCCAATTCATCAAGTTGCGGCAAAAAGAACTCGTTGATCATTGCTCTGTAGCGCTCACCATTCACAGTAACCGTTTGGCCCGCGACGTCTTCGAAGAAAAAAGGTCCGATGACTCCTCCAGCGAAAACTGCACACCATACAGTGACTTTGAGCGGGTGTAATGGCTTTTCGTGGGTTACACTCGGATTTTCAGTGCCCCAGAAGCGTAAATTTTGCTTATTTACGTACCCGCTAAGATGGAAATGGGCCTCATCACTCATGATTATTTTTGATGAAAAATCATCTTCCTCTTGGTGATGATTAAGGATGGCTTGAGCGTATGTTAGGCGCGATTGGCGGTCAGCAGCTAACAGCTGATGCACCGTCTGGACTTTGTACGGAAACATCTCCAAATCTTGTACCAAAATTCGCTGTAAAGACCGTCGACTGACACCCATTTGCGTGGCACGTCGTCTGGTCGATGTCGTCGTCGCTTCCATGACATCCTCAGCTACAGCAGCAATATTCTCTGCAGAACGGCTACTCCGGGGTCTGCCAGTCTCTTCGAGGCGAGCGGCAAAACGTCGCAGTGTTTCACCAGTAGGCGTTGGACGGCTAGGAAATCTGCGACGAAATTCACGTTGTGCCAAAGTCACCGACCGATTATTGGTCAAATAAATAGTCACCAATATTCCGCGTTCTGCAGCAGTGTGGCGTAACATCGTTTATTAACGTGTATTTCGCATGTGTTTACTACACAAATGTCAAAACAGAACTGACATTAGGGGCCAATCGCAAAATTTATAGCATTTTCTGATAGGAGGATTACTTTTGCGCCACCTGTTACTAACTGTGCGCGATAACAATAACACCAGTGACACAAAATATATACATACATACATATGTAGGTAAAAATACATCAACAACGTACAAAATATGGGTGTGTGATAACACTTGGAATTGACGAACGAAAGGAAACAAAACATTTTTTAATGCACCTACGGAATTGGTTACCACAATTAGTTCCTTGTTAACGGATCAGCTGTTTTTTATTTTTTTACAGCAAAACTTAACACATTTCCAATTGAGGTGGACAAAAGCTGGAGTTTGTTTTAATTGTTATTTTCTTTTATAAAACTCGGGAATGTCTTGATGCAATAAATATATGCCGATAATCTTAGATTAGGCCACTACATGAAGACCGGGATATTAGCGAATTTTTTTTAGTAAGCTTTGGATGTTTGACAATGATTCTGAATAATTTTAAGAGACATTCGATTTGCTTTTTTAATTTGGTTAAGGAACTCCAAAAGACCATCCATACCTACAAAATGTAAACTTTTTAGCGTTTAAAAAATAAGAATGGCAGTTCATTGCAAATGATTTCAACGCTATGTGGCATTGACGGCAAATGCATCACTTTCAGTTGCCCACCGAATTCCGTTTCGCAATTGTTTAACTATAAGGGCGCCTGCTCTATAGTAGGTACATATGTATATAGCTTATATTATTAAATACAGTAATTTTATTAACAGCCTATATTACAACAACTTGAGCACATCATAGTTTAGTAGAAGGTAATCATTCAAAGTTCATTTACAGTAATTTTAGGAATTTACTTTAGTATTTTACAAGCTCATTAATTTACAATTGCAGACTCGACATATGGATCTATGTACCTGGCTATGGTATTCGATGGAATTCATGTACTAATTGGAACCACATTTTAACTAACTTGTTTAATCCGTTTTATCAGAAACAAATTAAAAATATCTCTATTTCATGCCTATTTTTTTTAACTACTTTTTGTACATACATATGTACATAATTTCAAGCCTACTTCTTGAAAACGCTTTTGCAATTTTAGTAGCCTGCTGGGGATTCTCTTATCTCCTTTCCATCAGCCATCATCAGCAGAAAAAATAGTGAAAGCTGCAGTTGTTTTATTTCAATTTTTCAAATTAAGGGGTATGCTCATGCGCTAATTCTCACATTTTCTTTAAATTTACTGATAATAATAAATATAACAGAATTTTACAGTGCCAAAAGTAAATTTAAATAAAAAATATTTAATGTGTCTTCTTCCTGATCAAATAGGAGTCCAACGCTTCTAAAAAGTTCACATTGCATCTTTTTCACCACTTTCTTCTTTATCTGCAATCAAATCCCTTACTACACCATGCAATAAATTTAATAAATTTTTCCAGCGCATGTTCTTGAACTTTGCACCGCTTTCCCGATTGATTTGATTTTATCTTGAAATTTATTTCTTCCTCCGTTGAAACACTGGCTTCAATTAATTTGTAGCTGTCAAAGTACTCAACTTACGTTAAAAGTTGCCCAACTTTATAGTTTGCGTTAAAGGAAACGTATCGTATGTGTTTTAATTTAGTTGTCTGGAGAATGAAGATAAATGTATGTATGTACATACATACATATATTATAAAAATCTTTACTCGTCTTACATGAAAACTTAGGTGCCGTAATAGAATATACTAACGCCATTAGCGTTGTGACATGTCAACTTTGAAAAAAGCTTTAGGTAATAGGAAATCGAAGGTGTAAATGGTTTGCCTTATCCGAGAAGTATCATAGTGATGCCTCATATTTGGGACGTTGAATTCCGCTTGGAATCCTATGTAGCTCCTATGTAAACATATACAATGTACAATCATATATGTATATGTTTATATTATACATATGTATGTGTACATTAGAGTGGACATTTTTTTTTTTTTTTGAATAACATGTTATTCGCCCCCTAATTTTTTTCTTTTGGGCACAAATAACATATTTCCAAAACTGTAGACTGTTTGGTCAACGTTAAGGCGTGGCACATGCGCCCTCAAGTTGACAAGAAGGGATTTTGCACAATTTAATAAGAAAAAAGTTATAACTTCATTATTATTTATCAAAATTTATGTTAAGTATCGATATTATATTTAATTTTGACTATTATTTTAATGCGTGCCCCTAAAAAGGCGTGGCACCTTATATAATTTAAGTAATATATACGAAAATATGTAGTTTTTGCTTCATAATATGATGGAATCTTACATATGTATGTAAAATTTATTTCCTAAAAGTCATTAAATAAATGCCGGCAAATTGGGGCGTGGCAAGTTAAAATTTTAAACTGCTACTAACAAATGCAGCTCTGTGCTAATTAGTTGCGATCAAGCAAACTTATATTTTCATAGAAGTAGCAATACTGGAATAACGGTATCTAGTACACATGTGCTTTTGTTAAGCTAAAAAAGAGCGTTGATAATGTGTTGTTATACATGCAAATGTGAAAATATTAATTTGATTTGATTGAAAGATAAGGTTTATAAAATTGGTAAGTTTAAACAACAAAGTGCTCGATATTTTCAAAATATAATAACATATTTAATATTATTAATGTAACTCAAACAGCAATGGAAACAAGAGCAAATGAAAAGTTATTTCTGCTTGGGCACGACGAAAGTCAAATCATTGGGTGCAAGTTACCATCAAAAGGGCAAATATTAAAAGTTCTTTTTTACAATATGCGGAAAATTAAGCTCAATCTTCGTCCGAGTGCATATCTTGTAATTAAAGAAGCAGAAGTACTCTGGGATAAAGCACGTATTCCCACAAGCCAGAATATTCGTAGCGTTCAGAAAGTGGAAGCTCTATATCATCAGTGGAAGACACTTGTACCACTCATCAGTGGAGAAAACTTGTAAGCGCCGTACAGCTCTACAGGAGAAACGTGAGCACGATTTTGTGGAAGAATTAGACGATTTGTTTGATATCGCTCATGGTGATGCGTTAAGTATTATTCAAATCGAAGAAGATAGACTATTTCTACTTAATCAACGGAAAAAAGGCAGACCAGGTGGTATGATCGGAAGCGATCGAGCACTTTTTGAAAGAGAGAAAAGAAGAAATATGCGTGAAGAAAGAGAACTGATAAGGCAAGAAAAGTATCACCAGGAGCAATCTCAAAATTTGGTTGCAAGTCAGGACTACTCAGATGATGAAGGACAATTGACTGAAATAGACAGTGATGAGCTTCAAGACAATTTTCAACAAACATCTACTGGAAATGTGGGAAAGAAACGTAAAATGAAAAACTTTATAACACCCAAGCTTGTTGCGACTCTGGACAAGTGTAAAGTTAGCGACAGAGATGCTGTTCGAATTCTCATAGCCACTGCTGAAGCATTGGGCCATGATTTAAGTCAGTTAGCAATAAGTAAAACTACAATTCGAAATTGCCGTAAACAAATTCGATCTGAAACAGCTATAAATTTAAAGGAAAAATTTCAAAACATTTTACCGCAAACCATTACAGTACATTGGGATGGAAAGCTGTTACCATCATTAACTGGAAAGGAAAAAGTAGACAGATTGCCAGTTGTTATTACATCTACAGAGACAGAGCATCTACTTGGAGTTCCTGCATTACAGGCTGGTACAGGAAGGCAACAGGCTGAAGCAATAATCCAATTATTAAAAGAGCGGAATTTGACAGACAAAGTTCAGGCCCTGTGTTTTGATACAACAGCAACAAACACGGGAAGACTTCAAGGAGCTTGCGTGATATTGGAACAGGAATTAGGAAAAGATCTTTTGTACTTGCCCTGTCGTCACCAAATCTACGAAATTGTATTAAAGAGCGTATTGAAAAAAGAAATTGGTCTTCAAGTGGACCAACTTTGTCAATTTTCCAAAAGTTTAAAGGGTCCTGGGCGATGATAAACCAAGAAAATTTTAAATTTGGAGTTGATGACGAGAAGGTAAGTCAGCATATTAGCGTTTTCGAATTAGAAGATCTAGCCACGTTTTTCCGCCAATATTTAAAAATAAAACAGCCTAGGGCTGATTATAAGGAGCTTCTGGAATTAAGCCTAATATTTCTTGGGGAGCACGATAGGAATTATAAATTCAAGTCACCAGGAGCATATCATCACGCTCGTTGGATGGCCAAGGCGATTTATTCATTAAAAATGTTTTTATTCAGAGAAGAGTTTGTCATGTCGTCAGATGAAATAGACGCCATACGCGATGCTTGTTTATTTATTGTGAAAATTTATGTAAAAGTCTGGATAGAAGCGCCAATAGCTGCCAAAGCGCCTAATCAAGACCTTCTTTTAATTAAATCTCTTTTCGCCTACAAAAATGTCAACGAAAACGTAAGCAATGCAACTTTGGGAAAATTCCGTAACCATTTATGGTATTTAGCAGCAGAAACAGTAGGTTTTTCGTTTTTTGATGAAACCATTACTTCTGAAACAAAAACTTGTATGATAAAGAGACTTCGTGTAGAGTCAGAAAATGAGAGCAAGCGGCTGATTACTGATATACAGGACTTACAATCAAAATCAATTGAGGACTTCGTAACCAAAAATACACTTCACTTCTTTGAACGTTTTTCGATTGCAACCGATTTTTTCCAAAAAAAACCCTCCCAATGGCAGAACGAGCCAAGCTATATACAGGGCGTAAATATCGTCAGTAAAATGAGGGTAGTTAACGATACTGCCGAACGAAATGTTAAATTAATGGAAGAATATAATAATTCATTATCAATAAATGAAGAAGAAAAACAATTTATCTTACAAATTGTAACTGATTATCGAAAAAACCATAAAGGTATTAATAAATCAGATCTCATGGAACACTAATCTATTTGTGTTTTATTTTAACTTGCCGGCATTTATTTAATGACTTTTAGGAAATAAATTTTACATACATATGTAAGATTCCATCATATTTTGAAGCAAAAACTACATATTTTCGTATATATTACTTAAATTATATAAGGTGCCACGCCTTTTTAGGGCACGCATTAAAATAATAGTCAAAATTAAATATAATATCGATACTTAACATAAATTTTGATAAATAATAATGAAGTTATAACTTTTTTCTTATTAAATTGTGCAAAATCCCTTCTTGTCAACTTGAGGGCGCATGTGCCACGCCTTAACGTTGACCAAACAGTCTATAGTTTTGGAAATATGTTATTTGTGCCCAAAAGAAAAAAATTAGGGGGCGAACCACCTCCTACAAAAAACAAAAATAATTCCATATAAATATTGTCCACTCTAGTGTACATATGTAAACTTTGTAGCCATACTGCCTCAGAATCCTCAGACAACTAAGGATCAAGTCCTTTGGGTAAAAGAAAAAAATCCGCCTAAAACTGACGAGGCATATCGGCGCCGAAATTAGTGTAATAATTGAAACCTGAAAAGAAATAAATTTGATATTCCTTAATTTTGTTTAATTGTTCATATCGCTTTCAGTCTATACAGTCTTAAAAAATAACAAATATTAAAAAAATGCCTAAAACCTGTCCAAACAACATGACATCAAATGTTTAATTAAAAACAATAGCTAAGTTATATTTATTGATTTTCGGAAAACATTGGGATATCAATATTCCAAACAGCGATCTCTGTTTAGTTGATTTTGAGGTATGTGCACTTATATTATCAGATAAAATATTACTTTACTCTTTCAGGTAGTATTTGGTTTTACTAATACTTTACTAAGCAAGAATGGTAGTAATGCAGAATATGTCTCGCGCATGATTTCCCGTTAGATGACCTAGTTTGACCCATGCAAGGGCTGCCTATTCTACGTATTTCCATATCAATTATCAATCATTTGTATTTGTATGATTAATATTAATAAATCGAAATGAGAATATTTTATAGAATATGAATGTCATATTCTGTAGTGTGTTGAATTTGTAGCTAGATATACTGGATAGAATAAATTTGGAAACACGGAACAATATATTGAAGATAAAACTTATAATGTGTATACGAAGCCGTCGGGCTCGTTTAGCTTAGAAGCTTCAAAGCTACAACGGAAAAAATGCAAATATCTACCTTTGTATGGGATAAATGTAGATGAAAAGGCTATTAAATACATTTTATATGATCGCATAAAAATATATTAAAAGATTTTAAATATATACTTAGTTAAAAAAGCATATTCACCATTGTTTTGTACTAAAATAATGTTTTTGCTACAAATAGCCGTTGTAAAGGTTTTATGGCAAGTGGTTAGATAGATAGTTTTTGTTTTTTTAATCGTCTGCTTTTATATAAAACTATATTAAAACTTATATGCGCAAAATATATACTGGAAGCAAATTTCTGTGCTTTATGTGAATGCACTTTCAAATGTACAATATCTTCGGTAAAAATAATTTAAAGTCTGATAAGTCAATATATTCTTGATTAATTCCTAAAGTTTATATGTTACTTGAGACTTGGCAACCCTACAGCAAAATTACTTTGACAGTTCTTCAGTTATAAAGCAAGAATTTTTAAATGAAATTTATAATATATAATGCGGAGTGGGCAAATTTATGCAATACGATGGAAAAAAGGTCAAGTGAGAAGAAATTGAGTTAAAAGCAAAGTTTGTGTATTTTTCTAATAAATCTTGCTGTAGCTGTTTCCTTTTATACTTTTCCAAAGACCAATAAACAGCAAAGAATGATTTGGTTAAAATTTTGCTCATATTTTATATGTACATACAAATATAATTTGGAGAGAATTTGCGCATTAAATTTTAAACAGGACGATTTTGAAAGAAATTTAAAATATTTAAAATATTAAAATATTATTATTAAGTAAGAAGTATTTTGGTTTGTGCAACTCTTTACTTAATTATTACGCATAGGTTTTAATAATACAATTTTAAAATGTTCAGTAGAGGTCAAAAACTGTTGTGGTTACATTTTAAGGTAATCCAAGTAAGCAAATTTAGTTTGGAATTTACATTGTTTTTGGAGTAATTTGAGTTAATGCCCTCTTACTCCTTGATACACACGTACATATGCATGTACATATGTATGTTCAGTAAATTTTTAAAGTCGACAAAAATTTAATTAAAATCGTTTTTGGAAATACATTGCGCCATGAGAATGAGGTTGAGTTTTTTTAAAGAAAATTAAAAATGGCGACAAAAAGCAGAACTTTACATTTTTGTATTGCACAATTGGCCATTCAATCACTCTGTAACTGCAAGTGCCAAAGCGTACAGATTGTTAAGAAGAACAAATTTTCCACTTCTGTCAGTAAGAACATTACAAAGATGGGTACAAAAATTAGATTTATCGACAGGTATTTTAAAGCCAGCCTATCGTAAAATTATTGTCTGCAGCTAATGAAATGTGCGAAACGCAAAGCTACATACATACATACATATGTACATACATATGTGTTTTAAATTTTGGTGAAATGAAGGTAACAAAAAGTTAATGCTATGACAAGCCAACAGGCTTTTTATTGGAATCAGTTAATTATGTCCAGGGGTTTTGTTGAGAGGTAATTTAGTTGCATCTACAATTTAAAGTACTTTTACAAAAGTCTTTCTATTCAATTTCCAGGTTTAGTGGCGAAATGGAAGCAACCAATATTTTATGGTTATGACTGTCAAATGACAAAACCAATATTATTGACGACGCTTCATAATTGTGGCAATTGTTTGTGATTTAGGTGGTGGAAATAGAAAACTATTTAATGAACATGAAGTTGATTTTAATAAGCAAGTAAACTTATATATGTACATACATATATTGAATTGTAATTATGTTTTTATGCTGACTGGGTTTTGTACGACGACACAAAAATTTACGTGTTCAGTGATGTCCCACAGTTGCTCAATCTATAACTCGAGCAGCTAGTTTAGATTATTTCAGTAGTGTCAATTGGAGTGAATGTAGCCATTTAAACTTTAAAGAATTTTGGATTAGAATGTAGTTCTGATTTCTGCAGGTCAAATACTTAAGAGCATTAATCCCAGCATGGAAAAAGATAAGCTACAAAAAGAAAATCACCTCTAGACGACTCATCATATTCATGGGTTAATGACTTAACTGAAAGTGATTTAAGTAAGCCATCGAGCTCACTAATGAACACATTAAAATTTAGTGAAGAACTTTTTATGAGATTAAATGTAAAACAAATTATAAATACTTACAAAAAAGGGGAGGCAAAGAACTTTGAAGCAAGTGAAGAAGTGAAAAAGTTGTTTAGATAGATAGCAAGAAATTAATCGATATATAAATAGCCGAAAAGGAAAGATTCATTAAATTACAACCTAATAAAATATATTTTAAATCATATATATCGGCATTTTAAATGTTTGTTTAATTTAATTTTTTATATTATTTTTTATATATTCTTTCTATATTTGATTATTTTCGTAAAGTAATTAATTAATGAACAAAAAAACATTTTTCTCATAAAATTATTTCAGGGAAAAATTAGATATTTTCCCACTTTGCCATTTAAATTCCTTTTAAATGTCAGACTTTTTATGACGTCATATGACTAACACGCGTATAAAATTCAATTTTTGTATTCGGCATGGCGTAATCTGTATTTCTATCTTTCTTGGGCTATAAGTACCAAAAATATACGTCCAGTAATCCAAGTTGCGCGTTAGCTTAATGAAAACCTAAGGATATACATACATATATACATATATTTGTGTATATAGTCACGTTTAATTATTGGGCCGATTTAAAGACAACCATTTTGTTATTTTGAAACTGCATCTTCATTTATTCAACTGCTAAGAAATATATTTATAAAGTTGTATATAATATGCTTATAAGACGTTTAGAGATGATACAAAAAACAAACTGGAAGAAATCCCTTTTTGTTCGCATTCTTACACGAAAGAATAAAATCTTAAAACAGGAAAATAAGAGGAATATGTTTATCAGATTCGTTTATCGAAAAGAGAAAAAAGGTAATTTAAAGGCTTTTGTGCCATATATGTACATACATACTTATGTATGTATGTATACTTTTTAATGAAAAAGATTCTCTCGGTAGCAATTATATTCTTTTATTCCACATTGCATATACATATGTACATACATATGTATGTATGTTTACTTTTGTTTTGTACAGTTGTGTCGAAGCTTCATTAACATTTATTCCACTATATAAAAAACAAATTCTTATTAAACAGTTATGCATAATATACACATACATATGTATGTATGTATGTAAGTTAGGGTGCGCCTTATATGTATGGAACAATATTTTTTTCACAGGTTGGATCGTAACCCCTTAAAAATGGTCTACGTAGTAAAAAAAAATGCATTATGGAAACTTATAAGCAGATTGCAATACAGGAAGGCGTGCCGCATCCGCCTACAACTTTGTAATACATGTTAAATTCATTTGAAATAAGTTAAAATGTTAAGTTGGGGGTCGGTTAATAAAACACTGGTAAATTTGATGTAGATTATAATGAATTTATTCGACCGTTTAGCCATACTTTAAAAATAAGTATTACGATTTTAAGAATATCGTGATTTGATTTTAAGACCAAATGTAATTGAACATTTGTGACAACTGAAAAATATGTGGTCAATTAAGTCCAGCAGCTTTTGAAGTTCAATGACGCCCAGTTGTATAGTCTCGCTTCATTTGCTTAACAAAACTCTGAGTTCCCGAAGAAAAACAAACGCACTTCGATTTAATAGCATTGTATATAATGGGCGTAAGTGCATGTTAAAGTGAAAAAATCATTGTTATTAAAAGCAATAAAGCAATAAAACAATAAAGCTTGTAACATAGTATAAAAAATAAATATGAACACAAGACGACAAGAGCTGCAATATCTTCTCGGCTATGGTGCCAGCCGAATAATCGGTGCTAAATTGCCTCCAAATGGTTCAAGTTTTACGTGTTTTATTTTACAAGATGCGAAAAGTAGAGCTAGAGTTGCCTGCTTGCTTCCTTTGTAGTGAAACAGGTAAAAGTTTTATGGAACAAAGCACGAATACCGGTTAGAGCATTTAACAAATGTGTCTCAAAAGTTGAAGGTTTGTATTAAGAATGGAGAAACTAGCAAAAAAGTTAGAAACGCTGGACATTACTCCAGGAAACACGTGGAAAAGACTTCGTACAAAAATTTGATGATTTGTTTGATGTCGAACATGCCGATGCATTGGATATTATCACTCTCGCAGAAGATAAGCTATTTTAACATATCAAAGAAAAAGAGGAAGAGTAGGCTGTGACTGCAACTTGGCGAAAAAAGAAACAAAATGCTTCGGGAGGAGGATAAAACGTTTTCACGAGAAACATACAGTCGTATTGCAAGGTAAATATTGAAGGTGCAGCACGATTACAGTCAGGTCTGCACTTGCAATTCTTCAGTTTTATATATAATTTAATATTTACATACATGTTTATTGTATATGTATGCAACATTCACATACATATTATTATAATTCAGCAATTTTATAGATCAATGTGACGCCATCCAATGGCAGTTAATTGATGAAGAGACTATTGAAGATTGTGCAGTGCAACAAATTCCAGACTCAGTATGTGAAGTAGGTCCTAGTACTTGAAGGAAAAAACGGTTGACATATTTTTATCACACCAAAGCTTGTGTCAGTATTAGTGACAGCGACGCCGTTTGAACAGCAACTGCGCAAGCATTGCAATATAACATAAATTGCACTTTAATTCACCGATCCCATACAAACTTTCAATTTGATGCATGCAAAAAAATCTGCGAAACGTTTAAAAACAAAGAAATTAAGGCGTTAACTTTTCACTGGGATGGTAAAATGTTGACATCGTTGATGGGTAGTTGTATCTTTTAATGAAACAGAGCAGCTACTCGGGATCCCAGCGATAACTTCAGGCACGTGAAGACAGCAAGCAATGGCTATCTTTTACTTACTCAAAGAATAGGATCTTGATAAACAAGTGGAAACCCTATGCTGTGGTACCACTGCATCAACCACAGGATTAATACAAGGTACATGTGTGCTCTTAGAACAAACACTGAACCAAAACTCTTCTGTATTTGGTGCAAAATTTTTAACATCTTCGAATCCTAGTGTCAAAATATTTCACAGGTTTAGAGATGCCTGGACTAAAATAGACCAACAGTAATTTTAAGTCTGGAGTTGAAGACTTACACGTGAAAATTGAGATTACAAGAGTTTAAAAAACATGCAACCGCGGAAAGATTTCAAAGAGCTGATTGTAGGAAACAGTATCCAAACAAATCGGTTTTATTAAGATTATTAAATAACTTAAAATTTTAATACATATACAAGTACGAAATTAAATTCAAAACATAAAAATAAATACTGTTGTTAAATAATTAGAATAAAAAATAGTAAAAAAAAATAAAAATCAAGTGTAATAAAAAAGTTGGTAAAAACTTAACAAAATAAATTAAACTTTATATATACATAAGTTTTGTGAATCTTAAATACAAACATATTTTTACCTACAATTCAGATTTACCATGTAAAACTACAATATATTTAAAATTTTCTTAAAATATTTTAGATTTTCATACGAACCAATATTAAAAAATACAATGATAGTTCTTTTATAGTAATAAATTTTAACAGTTTGTGGGCAGATGCGCCATGCCTTCCCCTGATGCAATCTACGGAGTTGAGGTGCTTTTTCGCCCTTTTTAAATCAATTGCACCCTAATGTAGGTATATGCGTTTATTTGAGGGTATAGATTTTTTACAATTAAATGATGACGGCTATATTAAAGATCTCAATATCGAAGCTGCAGTGGAAATCTTTGCTTTCAAACCGGTTCTTATGAAAATCATTTTCAAAGTTTGATAATCAAGTGCAAGCACTTTCTGACTTTTCTTTTTGAGTTCATTTTGTCTTCTGCTCACGCAATCGGAGACGCTGCCGTTTATTTTCTTTCCATATTTCTGTATTAGTACGAAGTGCACATACAAATGTACGAGTTTGTAGTTGTATATAGGATTAGGGCGACCGTAAAAATTCGATGTTGCAATTTCGACAACGGCAACACCTCAAAATGATAGTTATTTGCAGATATTTCCACAGTAGCTGGTCTAAAAATATACATTTTCAGAAGGGATTACGGGCTGTAAACTTTTAGAAGGCACTATTCGTTATTGTATTCTTAAAGCATTGCCATTTTATTATAATTAATTCCAAAGTATTCAAATATTAAGAAAATTCTCATGCCACAGTTTCTCACATCATTATATCCTCTAGAGGCACGGGTTAAGATACTTCAATTCTGCTCAAATATATGGCTATCGTAAAATCTGTAAAGGCTCATCATATCTTGATGACAAAGTTCTGTAAAAGGAGTTTTTTTCGCTCAAGTTTTGGACACCGTTCTCGGTTTTTAGTATTTCTCCTAATGTTGTAATTAAAAAAAAAATTTAAGGATACTCAGCGAACTTTCGCAGAAAATGACTTTTTTTGATGAAGACTTTAAAACTTTGTTTAGATATCTTAAATCTATTTCTGGTGCATCAAAATATTTTCTCGAAGGTATCTAACAAATATGGACTGGTGTATCGCAAAAAGTGAATATTAAGAGGTAAAAAATTAGTTATACATAAGAATAGAATATTTTCAAAGCAGTGCCATAGATATTTAAAATTTAAATGCATTCTAATTTTTAAGTAAAAGCACTAGTTTCTGCCGAAACAACCGAATCTAAAATTATTAGTTTAATTATAATGATTAACATTGATATGTAATTGCATAAAAATTATGCATTCTTTACACATACATACATATGTATATGTGTGACAGAAAATATACAAACATACATATGTACCTACGAATGAGTGTTTTCACTCATAGGTTAATGACTTGCAAACTATTAAATTATTTAACTACAGAAAACAAATTAAATAAAACGTACTTACATACGTATATACATATCTATGTGTGTATTTATGTACATATATACATATGTATGTATATTGTATTAAAAATTTTACATTTTATTAATATGAATGTTTTCCACAAGTTTTTTATATTGGCCTTTTTCTAGACGGTTGCTGGCGCTTTATATGAGAAACATTAATGGAGAAGGAGCTTAAATTTTTAATCTGCGGTTAGACATATGTATGTATGTGACCCTCTCCGAGAAAAGGGAGCTAGTGTGTCAAAAAACGGGTTTGGACTTAAGTGTGGATTCTGGTACCTAAAAGGGTGTAGAATGAGATGGAATGAGTTAGATTTCCGATACAAATTTATTAACCCCATAAAAACGTACAAAACGAACTTAGGAAAATCGATAAAAATGAGAAAAACATTAAAATTTAATTATTTTTTCCTTTTTGGTTTTAAATTGTTTTTTTTTTTCCTTAGTCTTCGATTTTTTTTGGAGTTTGGACTTTTTTTCGGTGTTTCGTGATCTGGTACTTCAATTTTCTTCCGTTTGACAATTTCAGTTTTTTCTTTTTTCGGCACTTTGACTTCAGCTTTCTTTTTCTCGTGATCCGGTGTTTCGATTTTTTTTTTGCTTGCAGGTTCAGATTTATTTTTCGATTTTTTTTCGCTTTGAGTTCACTCGGTTTAGGAGCTACAAAATCCCGTTTCTGTGAATCAGTACATAAGACCCTGATATATTTTCATACAAGTACCATTTGCGATCTAAAGATAAAACGCTTGGTGCAATGAGCGGAGATAATTCGTTTGGTAGCTCAGCCGTTAATCGCAGAATAAATAAATAAAAAAAAATACGTCACCACATAGGCATGACGTCACCAAAGTCGGCACCCAATCATAACTAAACATACCAAATCGCATCTCCCAACTGAAGGTGTGTGTTATGAAACTTTAAATGCGTTTTTCTTAAAACTTCATTTTCACACATTAGGTCCCATTTCTCAGAGAAGGTCACATATATATAATTAATTTCTTATACAGTATTTTTCGGTTAATTGACCCTACGGTTAATTGGTTTCCACGCTTAATTGAACCACATAATCAGGCAAAAAAATATTGCATACGAAAACACATGTAAATTTCCTCGGATAATTGAACTCGGTTAATTGATTTTCCCGCTTAATTGGTTCAAAATTCATGTCATCAAAAATAAATTTCCTCTTACTTTTACCCGGTTAATTGCATTATTATTGAAAAATAATCTGGCATTTTTGCACATACATATTCGACATCATTTGTGAAAAACACTGGGTGGCATCTCTACTAATTGAAAACATATGTTTATTCGTTTAAGATAAAAAAAATTATTTTGAAAAACTTAAAGTGCACATATGCGATTTCTTTTAATTCATTAGTAGTTCCAATTATGCGAGATTTCTGTAATTGTACAAACTGTTCAATTAAACGGGATTCTTGTAATTGAACGAATTGTTCAATTAAGCGGGTATGCAATTAACCGAAAAATACTGTATAAATAAAATGACTTGCGAAGTAGTATCGAAATCGATCAGTCGTGTTTTATTTCGAAGTTGTTTAGAGCAAAATTTAATTAGTTATTTTTCACTGGACCCTAACTTTTACACGGTTTTATTATAAATTGTTTAATTACAACCGTGCAGTTTAATTTATAAATTATTTAATTTAAACAATTTTCCAAAAACTCTTGGAAAAACCATTGGTGCCCGAGCAGGGATCAGTGGAAAAATTAAATTATCCCTAAATTGATAAATTAATTTAATTAAAAATCTCTATATTTACTAAATTATTTTAAAATTGAAAACTATTAAAATCATTTAAAAAGACAATAAGCTAAAAAGTGGTTGATTAAATAAACAAAAAGTGCACAAACAAATTTCATACAGTTCTAAGTTAAAAGAACATTAACAACAACCACACAGTGAATATAAAAAAATATCAACAGTAACAACAACCAAAAAAAACTGAAAAACTTTCGTAGAAGGCGGACGTGTTTTAATCAATAAAATAATAAAAAAAAGAATATTTTTTTTTTTTTTTGTAATTTGTTTTATTTGCAATCTATTTTACAAAATTTAAAATAATAAGCAAATTTAATAACAATTAAAAACATAAAATAAGTAAAATAACAGCTCAGTAAACAACAGTTGTCAACTGCTGTACTATTTACATAAATATATACATCTTAAATATTATTTCCTAAAAGGTAGGTCAAGTACATGTACCCTTTTTAACCTACGCACTTCGTTGCTATCGTCTAATAAATTGATGGCTAGCACATTGGAATGATGGCTAAGTCGGTTTAGATATCTGTCGCTGAAACGATTAATTTCTTCCTTGACCATTGCGATGCTAAGATCTTTGTGAATATTGTTGTTTCTGATGAACCAGGGAGCATTAGTAATTAAGCGAAGAGTTTTGGATTGATATCTTTGTAGAATTTCAATATTTGAATTGCTAGCGGTACAAAAAAAAGAATATAAAAAAATAAAAATTTATAAAATATTTTCGTGTATATCAATATACATACATACATACTCGTACATATATGCATGTATAAATATTTCATACCTAAAAATAAAAGCAAATTTATTCTTGTAACAAAGAAAAAACCAATATACATTTATTAGATTCCAAAATCAATTTAGTGCGGGAATGCACACAAAAAGTGCATTCTTAAGTACAATAACAATGGTAAACCTAAGTGATAATATGGGTGATGATGATGTAAATAAAACTAAAGAAAACACTAACAATAATGAACAAACTTGGCAATGTGTAACAACAAATAAACGCAAATGGATTGAGTCACCGAAAAAAGCTAAAAGAATAAATTCAGATGATATTCCAACTACATCATTCAATAGCAACAAGTTTGCTGTGCTTGATACTCATGATGATGAAGAAAATTGTGATCAAATTGCAACACCAAAACCTCAACCAACAAACATTCCCAATGTAGCAAGTATAAATCTTTTGATAACAAAATTAAGTGAAATTGTACCTAATACTGATTTTAATTATAAGTCTTTAAGGGAAGGTCAAGTAAGATTGATGATAAAGTCCGTTGATTCGTACAGAAAAGTCGTTAAATATTTAGAGAGTTCAAGCATCTTATTTCATACTTATCAGCTAAAACAAGAAAGATCGTACAGAGTTGTTGTTAGAGGTCTACATCCGTCAATCCCCGCTGAGGATATTAAAGCTGAACTTGTTAGTTTAGGTCACTCCGTTAGATCTGTTACAAATGTTAGAAGTCGTGTAACAAAAGACCCACTTTCAATGTTTTTTGTAGATTTGGAACCAGGACCCAGTAATAAAACTATTTATAATATTAAACACATAAATCATGCTGTCGTCAAAATTGAACCACCACTGAGAACCAACGAACTGGTACAATGTCATCGATGTCAACAGTTTGGACATACGAAAGCATACTGCAAAAAACCCTACAGATGTGTTAAGTGCGGGATGGACCACCCTACTTTAGAGTGTAAGAAAACTGCTGATACTCCACCTCGTTGTTTACATTGTATGCTAAATCATACTGCAAATTACAAAGGCTGTAGAGTTTATCAAGATTTAGTGTCTAGCAGAAGTAATAAGCAAAGCAGCCAAAAAAATCACATTAATTCTTCGAAACATATTGATTTCCCTCAGTTAAATAATTATACTGGCACCTATAGTGAAGCAAATAATGGATTGTCATATGCAGATGCTGTTAAAGGATCTAATATAAATGAAAATAGTCGTTTGGAAAGACTTGAAAGAATGATGGAAAATTTGATAAAATCGAATATTGCTATTTTGATAAAATCGAATATTAAATATGAAATGGCTTCTCCAGTTGAAGAAACTTTTTTGCAAGCTGCTGGTGTAAAAATTACATGCGATAATAATGAAATTAGTATTTCTTCTATTTATTTTCCCCCCAGGCATAGCGTTACATGTATGGAATATGAAAACTTTTTTAAACAACTCGGTTCAAGGTTTATTGTTGGAGGCGATTTTAATGCGAAACATCCCTGGTGGGGATCTCGCTTGATAAATCCAAAAGGAAGGGAATTATATAAATGCATTTGCAGAAATAATTATTCTGCACTATCGGCTGGTGGTCCCACATACTGGCCCAGTGATCCACAGAAAATATCCGATCTTCTGGATTTCTTCGTTTTTAAAGGGATAGCAAGGACATCTATAGACATAACAGACTGTCCTGTAGTTTTGACACATAACTTAGTTATTCAAACCTTAACAAAGAATCTTAAAGTACTTACTTCAAGAACAGATATGCAACAGTTTACATCGTGGATGGAAGGGCATTTAAATCTAAATTTACAAATTAATGATGGGGATCAGTTGGAAGATATCGTTGAAACTTTCACCAATTTGATTCATGAAGCAGCTTTTATAGCTACTCCACAGCAGCAGCAAACAAACGGTTATAATGTTCGTCTATCGGCTGAAATAAGGGAGCTAATTGCAAATAGGAGGAGATTAAGGAGAATATATCAAAACACTAGAAGCATAGTTGATAAAACCAATTTTAACAGAGCATCTCAACAACTAAAAAAGCGTGTAAAAGATTATAAAAACGATTTGTTAAGCAATTATTTAAAGAATTTGGATGCGGTAACTATTGATAACGATCATAAGCTGTGGAATGCAACTAAATATTTAAAGCGGCCAATAAAAAGAAACATACCAATAAAAAATTTAAACGGTGTCTGGTGTAGGTCACACGCCAGCAAAGCTAATGCTTTTAAGGAACACTTAGAGTCAACATTCAACCCATTTATTTTAAACAGTCCCATTGTAAGGGCTGATGTTGAAAACTTTTTAGATGTTCCTTGTCAAATGGATAGTCCCATTAAATCGATATCCCCAGGTGAAGTAGAAAAAGCCATTGATAAATTGAATAATACAAAAACTCCTGGCTACGATAATATTGATTCCAAAAAAAGGAATTGTTTTTCTCACAACAATTTATAATTCTATTTTAAGGCTGAACCATTTTCCGTCGCAGTGGAAATATGCAAAAATAATAATGGTACTAAAACCAAATAAGACCGAAAATAATGTTGCTTCCTATAGACCAATCAGTTTGTTGTCAAGTTTTTCAAAAATTTTTTAAAGGCTACTTTTAAAGAGATTTACGCCAGAGCAAAATATTATACCAGACTACCAATTCGGTTTTAGGCATAAACATGGCACACCAGAACAATGTCATAGGATTGTCAATAATATCTCATACGCCTTAGAAAGAAAATTGTATTGTTCTGCAGTGTTTTTAGATGTGCAACAAGCTTTTGACAGAGTCTGGCACAATGGAATTTTATATAAATTGAAAACCCTTATCCCAGCGCCATTTTATTTGCTTCTTAAAGCATGTATACAGGGAAGATCCTTTTTTGTGAGCATAAATGAAAATTATTCAAGTTTCAGCTGCATTAATGCAGGTATTCCACAAGGCAGTGTTCTGGGTCCAGTATTGTATATAACTAATGCTACATACGCAGATGATACTGCTTTGTTAACCGCCAATGAATCACCGGTAATAGCTTCCGAGTTGCTGCAAAATCAATTGAATCTTCTTCAAGATTGGCTTCAAAAATGGAACATTAAAGTTAATAATTCAAAGTCTGTCCATGTTACATTCACCCTAAGAAAAAATGATTGCTCGGCTGTTTACCTAAATGGCACAAATATACCAAGTTGCAATACTGTAAACTATTTAGGGCTTCATCTCGATCGAAGACTAACTTGGAAAGAACATGTCAAAAAGAAACGTGAGCAACTTAATTTAAAAACAAGAAAAATGTTTTGGTTATTGGGCCCAAGATCAAGTTTAAGCTTAGAAAACAAGATTCTGCTTTACAAAACAATACTTAAACCGATATGGACATATGGCATCCAGCTGTGGGGAACTACAAGTAATTCTAACGTTGAGATACTACAGAGGTACCAGTCAAAAACCCTAAGACTTTTAACAAATGCGCCTTGGTTTATGACCAACAAAAATATACACAGAGATCTTCGAATTTTATTGGTCAAAGACGAAATAAATAACTTCAGTGAGAGATACCTAAATAGACTAAGCAATCATTCCAAGGTGTTAGCAATCAGTCTTTTAGATGATAGCAATGAAATCCAAAGACTTAAAAGACTTCATGTACTTGACCTTCCCTTCCGAAAATAGAAAAAGTTGAAATTCGTTACTCTGTATTTTAATTAAAAAGTAAATTCTTCTTGTATTTATTTTGTTTTTGGGTTTTAGGAAACTCAATATATTTTATGTTGTTATTTAAGAGTCATGAAATTTGCTTATTATTTTAATTGTAAAATATATCGTAAATAAAACAATATTAAAAAAAAAAAAGTAACAACAACCACATCAAATATTAGCACGCATCACATACAACTTTAACCAAATCGTGTTCATTCTTTTGGAATCAAGGAAGGATTGACCAACTGCCTAGACGTTGCTGCTCCATTCTATGTAGAGCCGAACATAGCCAGGGGAGTAACTCTGATTCCAGTTCCCAGGTAACAAGTGTAAAAAATATTTGTGTAATTCCCTTCAATTTGTAAATTAATCAAGTTGAAGAGATTTTTGTAAATTAGTTAAAAATTATATCCGCTTTGCAAGTCCAGTATATTATACATACATATGTACATATATATAAAAATTTCCACTTGCATTTATCTAGAAAATTGTATGTCCCAACAATTAAGTAATATCCGTTCCATTTCTTGAACTCTTTTTGTCATAGATAAAATCAATAACTTTAAACAAATAACTGCTAACAATAAGTCTGTATTTATTCTGATTTGGCAATTAAATAAGAGCTGATAAAGCGTTTTCGCTTATTTTATTTTGGAAATAAGTTTCGTTCTCAATAACTTTATTAAATACAATTAGCTTTTAAAAAGTCTTCATCGAAGACAAAGTCAAATAATAAATACATAAATCAAATGATAAATAAATCAAATAATATATTAAAAAAACTTGAAAATATATTTCTTTCAAAATCTAAAAGTAAAATTTAGTAATTGGCTGCCAAAAGAAAAGTATCGAGGATAAAATAATTAAATATCCTAGTACTGCGGACTTGAAAAATATTTACCCTTAAATGCGCACAGACTAAATTAATTAAAAAACCTCTGTATTAAAAGCCCTTGTATTAGGGATTGAAACAAAAGCTATCTCTAAAATTGCATATTAAGAAGTACCCCGAGAATAAGGATTAGATGCATACATATGTATAAGTATGTACATATATCATAAAAATTTACTGATAACAAGAGTAAAACGTAGTAAAGAAATAGTGTGTAAAAGAAGACCCAAACAATTTAAAGAGATAAATTTAATATCATTAAAACTTAATTTTCAAAAAAAGGAAAAGATGTCAAATCTAAACCTTGTCCGAACTGCGATCTTAGCCCAAGAAAATGCATATTCAGCTGCACCTGCAGAATAAGCTGAAAAGAAATTCAATCAATTACAGACAAGTTTGTTATTTTCCTGAAAATATTTCTTGCTGTCGAACTCTAACTCAATAATATAATTAATCGCATACACAAGTTGTATCAAGTAATCACCGGAATACATAATAACAACATAAAAACCTAAAGAAAGCTAAGCAAGTCGTGAAAAGCTCTAGGGAACTTTCAGGGAAACGTAACATTTAGTTCCTGAAAGAAAAGCATCGAAAGAGCGCTATCCATATATTTAGATAGATCCAGAGGCACCCTAAAATCTGATGCCATCATCATGACGATCAGAGTTAATATAATAGGTGAATCTGTTGCAGTCGTAGAGAAGTACAAAAAACCACTTGAATGCCGCGCTAGTGCCAAATGTCTACCCATCACTATGATGACCAGTGTAACATGTGCATGGAAGCAAGCAATGAATTTATACTTTTATCAGAAATTTGTGCACTCTCTCCTCGAATCACAACCAAATTTAGGCAGGAAAGATAATTTTTAGGTATTGCCTCCACGACCACCATAGTCTATTCCACGACCAAAACCTATGAAGAAGACGAAAGTTTGCGAACAAGAGATAAACTATATGAGCAGGATTTTCGAAAATGCAGAGTGAAAAAGACCTCAACAGGTGTAACTACCAAATCAAAATAGGCAACCAAACAAAATGATATGCAACAACCATATTAAAACAAAATCCATGGATTAACCACGACAACAAAACACGGACCATTATGAAAGTAACTATCAACTAGAAAAAGATTCCTTATCGGAAATTAAGTACCAAATTCCTGAAAAATATCTAGATTAACACAGCAATGTCTTTTAAAATTAGGAATGGAAAAGTGCTAAAAATATTAATAGATATCGGAAGTACCAAGAACTATGTACATACAATTTTAAATAACATCGAAACCAATAAAAAAAAATCATACTCTGCGAATTACACACCATTCAAATGGGTTTATTGACGTTAAAAACAAAAGTATGTTTTACATTCTCCTCTCACTGTCGTCATACAACGCTATTTTGGGCAAGCCATAATAGATATCAAAAACAATATTTGCGAATGAAAAACTTTGATTACAGAAATTTCATTCTCAAAAAAATATTAAATTAACATCCCTGTACTTACATATGTACATACACACATACGTAAGTCGCAATGAATGAAAGTAAATTCAAAATGATGATAGATCACCTTAAATGAAGTTCATTCACGATCGCAGAGAATACATGATACCGAAAATAAATGAGGTGAAAAATAAATGATTTTGAATCTTAGACCTGAGCTGCGACTTTCATCAAATTCCTCTAAAAGCAAAAACTGCTTTCTCAGTCAACCATGGCATACATATATTATTCGTACTCAAAAATTCACTTTCTACTCTTATATGTATATTAAATGTGAGTGACTGTATGTACATACATATATTTAAATTTATTCGCCGAAACGGTTGAGGGGTTAACTTATACCAATTGAGTAGTAAAATAAATAAGAACAGAAAACATATACATATGTATATATCTCATATATGCAAACAGCTATTCATATCCTATGGCGTTAAAGAATATCGTGAAGGATGATTTATCAGGAAAGAAAACTTCAGATTAGCTGTGGACTTTTGAAGATTGTCATTGGAGATAGTCGACAAATATCTTTTAACTTACATTAACGAATACCCTGCCAAACTTGTTGGAAATCAATATTTTACTGTTTTAGATATCAAGAGGGAGTTGCATCAGAATCAGCTGAAGTGAAAAATAGGGAAAACCCTGCTTTCTCGAGAGGTATGAACTTAATTGGTTGCAATTTGGCTTTACAGACCCCCCGGAGATCTTCTAAAGGACATTAGTTGATAGTTAAAATATGTTATGACGGCGTTGGCGACATTATTATCATTTGTAAAGACGAAAAATCGACGTTTTACTAAGTGTGGCAAGACTCAATGTGCTTGATAATCTGGAAGAGTTTTCGACTGTAACCCAACACAGTGCAGAAGTCATCTGAACATCTACCACCCAGAGTTAATATCACAAAACGATCAACGTTTTCACAATTCAAATATTTATCAAAGTCGGCCAAACACTTTCAAAATAGTATTTCCCGGAATTTATTATTACAATAAAAATAAGTTTCTAAATATTCTAAAAAGATATCTAAGCCCGTCTGGCATAAATTGCATAAAAAAGACACACAATAAATAGGTAAGATAGAAAACCTATGTGAACATACAAATCAAATTTATACCTATAAATGCAGGCTTACTCAGATGGTTATCAATAGTATAACACTAGACAGTGATCAGGAAAATATTATAGTAGAAAAACATAACAGAGCATATTGCAATGAGCGAAGAAAATCGAACATAAATTATGGAGAAATGCTACTTTCCAAGAATGACGGTAAATTAGTTATTGTTAAATCTATCCGGGTCACAAGGTCCACCTCGATGTTTTTTCCGTAGAAGACGTATGTATGTAAGTAAACCTCTTACGGAAATCATGTTTACTACGGTGTTCCTAAAGATATATTCATCTGTTTATGTTAAAGAATGAAATGAAAATAAATATCACTACAATACCACCAATTCTTGGAAAACCTAAGACAATCTAACTTTGAAAAATTTAAGGAAAAACAAAAAAGGACTTATCAAAGTGAAAGCAGACAACTCATTAAGAACTTCGTGTCAGGACAATTATGAACTATACTGAGCATGCGTTTTAAACAGAAAAAATTTTTAAGGAAAATAGTGGCGCTAATATTGCAATATAAAGTGGTCATGTAATCCTCAAGACACATGAATTGAACTCTGATCTTATTAATTTTACTTTCAATTAGAATAATTTTGTTAAACGTTGCAACGGATTTAAATATTGCGTACAAGTGTAATCCCAGGCTCATAAATATTCATGGAGGAATGAGAACAAATCAGAATTAGACTTTTGAAATTAAGCACTCAGTCGATCTTAGACAATACAAAGACTTAGTAGACAATCTCGAATCAACATGAGTATTACGTATTGACAACCACTCCGTCCGTTTTTAATACAATAAAAATTATTCTGAAACGCCTGATCCTGACTAATGTAAGGAAACCAATTGTATTTATCTATACTGCATGCAAATAGATTGCAGGGACACTGAAAAGTCATGACTTTGATATTGTAGGAAGAAAACACAACAACTTTACGCTTTCAGGTCACTTTATTACCTCAACCATCATGTATATATAAAATAACTTAAAGCTATGTAAATGTGAGACAGTGACAGATATATATATATATACAGCAACTTAAAGCTACATATGTAAATGTAAGACAGTGACAGATATATATATACAGAAACTTAAAGCCAATAACAAACAGCACATTACTACAATTCGGAGCTCCTGACAACGAGATCCCCTGATCTCGGTTCTACTAACTCCGTGACCCGCGACCTTTGAACCACGGGCGGATATTCCCAACTGCCCATACACCCTTGTACGGTTTACGAGATTGTTGAAAACCCTCTATATCCTTCAGCAAATATCTAGCATTCCGCAAAACTTTCGATACCCTAAATGGTCCCTTGAATTTCGGAACCAATTTACGGGATACACCAGCGTGTGAATCAAAATTCTTCACCATAACATAGTCGTCGACAAAATACTTCATAGGTGTCTTTCTCCGTTTGTCGACATAATTCTTATTATAGTCCTGCAACGTCTTCTGCCTTACTGATGCCCTGTCTCTAATCTCACCGTGATCCACTTGTTTGACCTCCTGTACATCCTCAATCAAAATCTCCTTTAAAAAATCCATCACACTACCCCTTTGCCCAACACCGAATAACATGGCACTCGGATGCTCGCCTATTGCCCTATGAACAGTGGTATTTATCCAATACCATATCCCAGAAAACATTCTCCTCAGGCCGTACCAATTTTGCTATCATTGGACCAATACTCCTGTTCACTCTTTCAACCTGCCCATTTGCCTGCGGGGAACCAGTAGCAACCCTCACATGTTTAATTCCATTTTCCTCTATAAACTCCCGGAACTCCCCAGATGTAAACGCAGAGCCCCTATCGCTTATGACATACCTCGGTCGACTGTAACATCGGAAATAGTCCCTTAAATGACCAATAACCTCCTTCGTATTCGTCGTCTTCGTCGGATAAAGTCTCACAAATTTCGTATTAGCGTCGATAACAACCAAAATATGTTTGAGTGTCCTACCATCATCAACGGGCCCGTAATGGTCTATGTGAACCATATCAAACGGTTTTCTGGGCTTTGGGATATTATTCAAAAATCCTTCTTCATTTCCGTGTTTCGAAGAATATGCTATGCACTTCAATCAATTTTGTATGTGAACCGACGCCTTTTCCCTAATCTTCGGAAACCAATAGCTTTTAGCAATAAGTTCTGTCATTTTGTCGATCCCCATATGACCAATCTCGTCATGGTATTTATAAAAAACATGATGTTCCATGTCTTCCGGCACGCAAAACAATAAAACGTCATTATTCGATTTCCTATAAATAACTCCATTCCTCATCTCAAACAACTTATGTTGTTTCCTCTGAAGTTCACACTTAAGGCCCTTCAATTTCGTATCTTTATTCTGACATATGACCAAATTCTCCTCAAAAGTATTACTCTCGATCACCATTATGCTCAAACACCTATTAAGTGCATCCACATGTTGCATCCGCGAACCAGTTCTATGTTCCAAAACGTAGTCATAATTTTGCAGTTCAAGAACCCATCTCGCAATCCTTGGGTTAAGTTCTTTTTTATTCAACGTCATTGTCAGTGAATTACAGTCCATGACAATTTTAATCTTCTTTCCCTGTAAGTATATTCGAAATCTTTTCAAAGCGTTAATAATTGCAAGTGTCTCTAATTCAAAACTGTGATATTTAGATTCAACCTCCGTCGTACGCTTCGAAAAATAAAACACAGGGTGCTCCTTTTTCTGTAATAGAACAGCTCCAAAACCTACGCTGCTTGCATCACAATGCAATTCAGTATCATCCTTTAGATCGTATAAAGCCAACACTGGCAATCCCATCAATTTTTCCTTCAACAGCTCAAAAGCTCCAAGTTCCTCCGTCCCAAATTTGAATTTTCTATCCTTTCTAGTCAAATCATATAATGGTCTAGCCGTTAAAGAAAAATCCTTGACAAATCTTCTAAAGTAAGAACAAAGTCCCAAAAAAAACTTTGTACCGAATGTACGTTTGTTGGCAACGGAAAGTTTTTTATAGCACTGAGTCCTCGATCATCCGCTCCAATACCCTGGCCATCAATTTTATATCCTAAATATGTAACAGTTGTCTGTAAAAATTCACACTTGTCCAGTCTTAGCTCCAACTTATTTTCCACTAATTTATCAAAAACCTCTCTCAGTACAAGAAAATGTTCACCAATATCCGTTGTTGCGATCATGTCGTCCAAATAAATAATCAACTTACCATCCCTTACCATGTCTGCAAAAATTCTGTTTACAAATCTTTGAAAAACTGAGGGGGCATTCCTCAAGCCAAATGGCATCCTCAAAATCTCATATTGGCCCAACGGAGTAACAAAAGAAGTATACTTCACTGAATCCTCATCAACATACACATGAAAAAAAACATTTCTTAAATCCAATTTCGTAAAATATTTCTTACCCGCCAGTCTATCCAACAAATCATCTATCAAGGGAATAGGATAGCTATCCTTGGCTGTCATTCTATTCAGCACACGGTAATCCACACACATCCTAAGATCACCCGTTTTCTTCTTCACCAAAACAATAGGCGAAACAAATTCGGATTCACTCGGCCTGATGTATCTCTTTTCCAAGTATTCATCCAAAATTACCTGTAACCGCTGCATCTCATCATAGGACAATCTGCGAGGGGTACAACTAAAAGGTTTCGGATTTTCAACAATCAACTTCATATTACTCTTCACCCTAGGTTCAACTGGTCTTTGTGGCCGTAAATAACATCCCAAAAACATTTCATCCAACTTTTCTCTATCCTTATAACTCACATTTTCACCCACAATGAGCTGGTTTCCGCCATTCTCCCCGCAATCAATAGACACTATCATATTCAGCACTTTTTCAAATTCATAATCCATTACCCTGTCATAATTTCAGCCAACCTCCGCTTTCAACCTTAATCCTGCCATTTCCAAAAAATCCCTGCCCAAAATACAATCATACACCATTGACCCATCATCAACAATAATCATCTTCAATTCAATTCTTTTATTTAAAAAAAAAAAACATAAAATAAACATTTTCCATAAGTTTTCAATCTACTCTTATTAATTCCAAAAAATGATGAGTCAACTTCTGACATTTCAGTAAAATTTATCTTTCCCGCTACATCTGACCTCCTAACTAAGCTCACGAGGCTCCCAGTGTCTATTAGGCATTCTATGTAAAAACAATCATTGAAATTTTCATTAGTACTAAACTTAAAATACCTTAAATAATCATTCTCGTTCACCTTGGACACTGCTTCTCTTCGTTCAGGGCACGCTGCAACACGATGTTCCAAGCTCCCACAAGCATAACATGCACCTACTTCCCTCTTTGGTTTCCGGCAATCGGTAGCAAAATGTCCTACTGAATTGCAGTTGTAGCATCTATACTTGGTTTCATTTTTTGTTGTCTTCGATGACATTGGGACTGGTAACTGAATCGTGGAGAATGCCTGCAAAAGCTGCGCCTTATTCTTGTAACATTGTAATTTGGCATGTATTTTCAAATTTTCATCAGGTATGCCCTCAATTATATTCACCCCTATTCTGCGTTTCGATTACGTCTCCGCATTCAGTTCCGTTGCAATCGTAAATTGGTATTCTGCAGAAAAACGGAATCGAAAGAAAAAGAAGAAGACAACAATGTTTACAAAATTAATAGCATCACTGTGGAATGTGGAAATGAAATAGCAAAATAAGCAAGTTTGTTATCATTTTCATAAACAAATGTCAAATTTAATGTAAAAGTAAGTTTTTGATAAAGTTTAATAAAAAAATTGTTAAATAAAATAAAAAAATATAAAACAAACTAAAATTAGTTGTTTATAAACATATTACGGTGCAAAGAATCTTGTGAAGATAAAGGTACATAATTAAAAGAAATTAATAGTGTTGTGATGAAATATCTAAAGACCAAAACAAAACTTTAATAAAAATTATAGAGGATTAATTCAGGATGTTTGCAATTAATTTTTTTGAATTTCAAGGAGGAATGGAGTCCATAACAGCTGCATTATTGTTGGTGACAGAGGAGAACAACATGAGAAATAAAGAGGCAAGGGTTGAAAAGTTCAGAATTAGAGACAGGTGCAATCCATTTGAAATGAGCGATCAATTGTAAGTATGTCAATTGTAATTTTTATTGTGAAAGAAATATGTAAATGTTGAAAAATAATTTACTTTTACAGATTTAAAAAGAACTTTCGTTTAAACAAAGACGCGTTCAAATATGTTTTAGACATATTTGCTCGTGAGGTGCAGCCAAATTCTTTGACTTCTTCTTCACCGCTTAACCGAGTTGTGGCAGCTTTAAGATTCTTTGCAGAAGGTAGCTATCAAAACGGAGTTGGAGCAGATTTTAATGTTGGAATGGCGCAACCTACGGTGTCGAAGTCATTATCAAATTTTCTTGAGGTAATGCAGTCCAAGCTTTGTCCTCAATGGATAAAATTTGACGTTAGTGAGGAGGAAAAGATTGAGGCAAAGCGAGATTTCTACTCAAAGGCTGGATTTCCAGGTGTCATTATGTGTGTCGATGGCACACATATTAAGATTATAAAGCCATCTAAAGAGGACTTCCTTTATTATAACAGGAAGGGATTTTTTAGCATTAATGCAATGGTGGTATGTTTGTTTTAAGATAAAAATGTTGCTTAATTAAAGTAATGATTATAAGTAGATCTGTGATAACAAAATGCGCATAAGGTGTATTGATGCAAGATACCCTGGCAGCAACCACGATTCACATGTATGGGCCTTAAGTAAAGCGAAGGCTAAATTAGAACGAAATTATAGGAACGGAGAGCGAAATACTTGGATATTAGGTAAGTTTTTATGTTATTGTTTGGAAGTATATATTAAAATCTTAATGGTATTTTTAACAGGTGATGCAGGATACCCCTTAGAACCTTGGCTAATGACTCCGTATCGAACTCCAAGCGAAGGTAGCAGGGAAAGCAACTACAACATTCGCCACTCTAAGACAAGAAATATAGTGGAACGAACTATTGGGGTCTTAAAAAACCGATTTCGCTGTTTATTGGGTGCTAGGCAACTTCATTACTCCCCGCAAAAAGCCAGTCAAATAATTAATGTTGTTTGTGCCCTTCACAACATTTGTATACATTACCGAGTAGAAGATGTGGAAACTAATGAAAGTGAAGTTGAGGGTAGTGAGGGAGAAGGCGAAGAGGAAAATTTTGACTCTGACTACGCTTCAATAGCACGTGATATTCGCCAAAATATAATCTCGTGTTTTTAGAGTTAACAAAAGAAATATTATACTCTCTTTTTTATGTTTTCCATTTATTTATTATAATTATTTAATAAAAAATTACTCTGCATTATATATAAATATATATTTGTATATATATTATTGTATTTTTTTTTAATTTTTGTAGTTCAAATAAAAACAAATGAAATATCAATTTTAATTCAATTCAATAAAAAACTTTTATTTAATAAAAAAAAAATAATGACACTCCATTTAATAAAAGAAATTAGTAAATAGTTAAAAATTCATTGTTTTAAACATTTTGTACTACTTATCACATATTTGGTAAATTTATCACATATTGTACTTAGTCTAATTGATCGGGATGTTCAAGGTGAAGCATTTTGAGTTTAATTTCCACTTTTTTTTTAAATAATTCCTCCTTAACTCTATTGTGACGTTGCTCTTCTTCTAATTGTTTTCCTGCGATTTCTGCCATTTTTTCCAACGAGCGATTCATACGTCTTAGGTGCGTTGAAATTTCATCATATTTCTTAGCCATTGTGTTGTTGAAGTCTTTGGTCTCTTGGTAGAATTCTTTTTGAGACTTTAACTGTTCCATTAACAATTCCGAGGTTGTTTCTTTTGGGCCCTGTCTCTTTTTTGAAGTGGTGGGAATGTCTTCAGAACGTGCCGATATATCCATTTCTGAGTGTTCCTGAACCTCACAGGCAACACCAAAATCTTGTGCACCGCATATACCAGATGTACTGGTTACTAGCCCCGTCAGCTGTACTACTTTTTCTTCCAAGGGGCTAATACGCTGCAAGCGGCAAGGGCCTCCTCCGGTGCTCATCATTTCCCTTTTGTTTGCTGACATCTTCTTCTTTATGTAGCACTTCCAGTCAATCCACACCTATAAATTTATATTAATTTCTGCAATAATTATACGCAAACCATACCTACTTTTTTCCATGCACTGGCATTTTTTGTTGGAGGACCTAGTGCATTAAGGATTCCTGCCACTTCCTCCCAAAACGCTAGTACTTCCTCCTTTGACCGTTGATGGTATCCAGATGCAATGTCTGCCTTGGATGCCATTAAATTTGCCAATTTTTCGTATTGATCTGGTGTTGTTGTTTTTGACCTGTAATACATAAAAAACATCAGATTCGGGTATAAAAATTAGAAAAAAAAAAAATTAATTTAATTAAATAACAATTAATTTAATTAAAAAAAAAAATTAATTTAATTTAAAAAAAATTAATTTAACCTGCAGAATAAGCTGAAAAGAAATTCAATCAATTACAGACAAGTTTGTTATTTTCCTGAAAATATTTCTTGCTGTCGAACTCTAACTCAATAATATAATTAATCGCATATACAAGTTGTATCAAGTAATCACCGGAATACATAATAACAACATAAAAACCTAAAGAAAGCTAAGCAAGTCGTGAAAAGCTCTAGGGAACTTTCAGGGAAACGTAACATTTAGTTCCTGAAAGAAAAGCATCGAAAGAGCGCTATCCATATATTTAGATAGATCCAGAGGCACCCTAAAATCTGATGCCATCATCATGACGATCAGAGTTAATATAATAGGTGAATCTGTTGCAGTCGTAGAGAAGTACAAAAAACCACTTGAATGCCGCGCTAGTGCCAAATGTCTACCCATCACTATGATGACCAGTGTAACATGTGCATGGAAGCAAGCAATGAATTTATACTTTTATCAGAAATTTGTGCACTCTCTCCTCGAATCACAACCAAATTTAGGCAGGAAAGATAATTTTTAGGTATTGCCTCCACGACCACCATAGTCTATTCCACGACCAAAACCTATGAAGAAGACGAAAGTTTGCGAACAAGAGATAAACTATATGAGCAGGATTTTCGAAAATGCAGAGTGAAAAAGACCTCAACAGGTGTAACTACCAAATCAAAATAGGCAACCAAACAAAATGATATGCAACAACCATATTAAAACAAAATCCATGGATTAACCACGACAACAAAACACGGACCATTATGAAAGTAACTATCAACTAGAAAAAGATTCCTTATCGGAAATTAAGTACCAAATTCCTGAAAAATATCTAGATTAACACAGCAATGTCTTTTAAAATTAGGAATGGAAAAGTGCTAAAAATATTAATAGATATCGGAAGTACCAAGAACTATGTACATACAATTTTAAATAACATCGAAACCAATAAAAAAAAATCATACTCTGCGAATTACACACCATTCAAATGGGTTTATTGACGTTAAAAACAAAAGTATGTTTTACATTCTCCTCTCACTGTCGTCATACAACGCTATTTTGGGCAAGCCATAATAGATATCAAAAACAATATTTGCGAATGAAAAACTTTGATTACAGAAATTTCATTCTCAAAAAAATATTAAATTAACATCCCTGTACTTACATATGTACATACACACATACGTAAGTCGCAATGAATGAAAGTAAATTCAAAATGATGATAGATCACCTTAAATGAAGTTCATTCACGATCGCAGAGAATACATGATACCGAAAATAAATGAGGTGAAAAATAAATGATTTTGAATCTTAGACCTGAGCTGCGGCTTTCATCAAATTCCTCTAAAAGCAAAAACTGCTTTCTCAGTCAACCATGGCATACATATATTATTCGTACTCAAAAATTCACTTTCTACTCTTATATGTATATTAAATGTGAGTGACTGTATGTACATACATATATTTAAATTTATTCGCCGAAACGGTTGAGGGGTTAACTTATACCAATTGAGTAGTAAAATAAATAAGAACAGAAAACATATACATATGTATATATCTCATATATGCAAACAGCTATTCATATCCTATGGCGTTAAAGAATATCGTGAAGGATGATTTATCAGGAAAGAAAACTTCAGATTAGCTGTGGACTTTTGAAGATTGTCATTGGAGATAGTCGACAAATATCTTTTAACTTACATTAACGAATACCCTGCCAAACTTGTTGGAAATCAATATTTTACTGTTTTAGATATCAAGAGGGAGTTGCATCAGAATCAGCTGAAATGAAAAAATAGGGAAAACCCTGCTTTCTCGAGAGGTATGAACTTAATTGGTTGCAATTTGGCTTTACAGACCCCCCGGAGATCTTCTAAAGGACATTAGTTGATAGTTAAAATATGTTATGACGGCGTTGGCGACATTATTATCATTTGTAAAGACGAAAAATCGACGTTTTACTAAGTGTGGCAAGACTCAATGTGCTTGATAATCTGGAAGAGTTTTCGACTGTAACCCAACACAATGCAGAAGTCATCTGAACATCTACCACCCAGAGTTAATATCACAAAACGATCAACGTTTTCACAATTCAAATATTTATCAAAGTCGGCCAAACACTTTCAAAATAGTATTTCCCGGAATTTATTATTACAATAAAAATAAGTTTCTAAATATTCTAAAAAGATATCTAAGCCCGTCTGGCATAAATTGCATAAAAAAGACACACAATAAATAGGTAAGATAGAAAACCTATGTGAACATACAAATCAAATTTATACCTATAAATGCAGGCTTACTCAGATGGTTATCAATAGTATAACACTAGACAGTGATCAGGAAAATATTATAGTAGAAAAACATAACAGAGCATATTGCAATGAGCGAAGAAAATCGAACATAAATTATGGAGAAATGCTACTTTCCAAGAATGACGGTAAATTAGTTATTGTTAAATCTATCCGGGTCACAAGGTCCACCTCGATGTTTTTTCCGTAGAAGACGTATGTATGTAAGTAAACCTCTTACGGAAATCATGTTTACTACGGTGTTCCTAAAGATATATTCATCTGTTTATGTTAAAGAATGAAATGAAAATAAATATCACTACAATACCACCAATTCTTGGAAAACCTAAGACAATCTAACTTTGAAAAATTTAAGGAAAAACAAAAAAGGACTTATCAAAGTAAAAGCAGACAACTCATTAAAAACTTCGTGTCAGGACAATTATGAACTATACTGAGCATGCGTTTTAAACAGAAAAAATTTTTAAGGAAAATAGTGGCGCTAATATTGCAATATAAAGTGGTCATGTAATCCTCAAGACACATGAATTGAACTCTGATCTTATTAATTTTACTTTCAATTAGAATAATTTTGTTAAACGTTGCAACGGATTTAAATATTGCGTACAAGTGTAATCCCAGGCTCATAAATATTCATGGAGGAATGAGAACAAATCAGAATTAGACTTTTGAAATTAAGCACTCAATCGATCTTAGACAATACAAAGACTTAGTAGACAATCTCGAATCAACATGAGTATTACGTATTGACAACCACTCCGTCCGTTTTTAATACAATAAAAATTATTCTGAAACGCCTGATCCTGACTAATGTAAGGAAACCAATTGTATTTATCTATACTGCATGCAAATAGATTGCAGGGACACTGAAAAGTCATGACTTTGATATTGTAGGAAGAAAACACAACAACTTTACGCTTTCAGGTCACTTTATTACCTCAACCATCATGTATATATAAAATAACTTAAAGCTATGTAAATGTAAGACAGTGACAGATATATATATATATACAGCAACTTAAAGCTACATATGTAAATGTAAGACAGTGACAGATATATATATATACAGAAACTTAAAGCCAATAACAAACAGCACATTACTACAATTCGGAGCTCCTGACAACGAGATCCCCTGATCTCGGTTCTACTAACTCCGTGACCCGCGACCTTTGAACCACGGGCGGATATTCCCAACTGCCCATACACCCTTGTACGGTTTACGAGATTGTTGAAAACCCTCTATATCCTTCAGCAAATATCTAGCATTCCGCAAAACTTTCGATACCCTAAATGGTCCCTTGAATTTCGGAACCAATTTACGGGATACACCAGCGTGTGAATCAAAATTCTTCACCATAACATAGTCGTCGACAAAATACTTCATAGGTGTCTTTCTCCGTTTGTCGACATAATTCTTATTATAGTCCTTCAACGTCTTCTGCCTTACTGATGCCCTGTCTCTAATCTCACCGTGATCCACTTGTTTGACCTCCTGTACATCCTCAATCAAAATCTCCTTTAAAAAATCCATCACACTACCCCTTTGCCCAACACCGAATAACATGGCACTCGGATGCTCGCCTATTGCCCTATGAACAGTGGTATTTATCCAATACCATATCCCAGAAAACATTCTCCTCAGGCCGTACCAATTTTGCTATCATTGGACCAATACTTCTGTTCACTCTTTCAACCTGCCCATTTGCCTGCGGGGAACCAGTAGCAACCCTCACATGTTTAATTCCATTTTCCTCTATAAACTCCCGGAACTCCCCAGATGTAAACGCAGAGCCCCTATCGCTTATGACATACCTCGGTCGACTGTAACATCGGAAATAGTCCCTTAAATGACCAATAACCTCCTTCGTATTCGTCGTCTTCGTCGGATAAAGTCTCACAAATTTCGTATTAGCGTCGATAACAACCAAAATATGTTTGAGTGTCCTACCATCATCAACGGGCCCGTAATGGTCTATGTGAACCATATCAAACGGTTTTCTGGGCTTTGGGATATTATTCAAAAATCCTTCTTCATTTCCGTGTTTCGAAGAATATGCTATGCACTTCAATCAATTTTGTATGTGAACCGACGCCTTTTCCCTAATCTTCGGAAACCAATAGCTTTTAGCAATAAGTTCTGTCATTTTGTCGATTTATAAAAAACATGATGTTCCATGTCTTCCGGCACGCAAAACAATAAAACGTCATTATTCGATTTCCTATAAATAACTCCATTCCTCATCTCAAACAACTTATGTTGTTTCCTCTGAAGTTCACACTTAAGGCCCTTCAATTTCGTATCTTTATTCTGACATATGACCAAATTCTCCTCAAAAGTATTACTCTCGATCACCATTATGCTCAAACACCTATTAAGTGCATCCACATGTTGCATCCGCGAACCAGTTCTATGTTCCAAAACGTAGTCATAATTTTGCAGTTCAAGAACCCATCTCGCAATCCTTGGGTTAAGTTCTTTTTTATTCAACGTCATTGTCAGTGAATTACAGTCCATGACAATTTTAATCTTCTTTCCCTGTAAGTATATTCGAAATCTTTTCAAAGCGTTAATAATTGCAAGTGTCTCTAATTCAAAACTGTGATATTTAGATTCAACCTCCGTCGTACGCTTCGAAAAATAAAACACAGGGTGCTCCTTTTTCTGTAATAGAACAGCTCCAAAACCTACGCTGCTTGCATCACAATGCAATTCAGTATCATCCTTTAGATCGTATAAAGCCAACACCGGCAATCCCATCAATTTTTCCTTCAACAGCTCAAAAGCTCCAAGTTCCTCCGTCCCAAATTTGAATTTTCTATCCTTTCTAGTCAAATCATATAATGGTCTAGCCGTTAAAGAAAAATCCTTGACAAATCTTCTAAAGTAAGAACAAAGTCCCAAAAAAAACTTTGTACCGAATGTACGTTTGTTGGCAACGGAAAGTTTTTTATAGCACTGAGTCCTCGATCATCCGCTCCAATACCCTGGCCATCAATTTTATATCCTAAATATGTAACAGTTGTCTGTAAAAATTCACACTTGTCCAGTCTTAGCTCCAACTTATTTTCCACTAATTTATCAAAAACCTCTCTCAGTACAAGAAAATGTTCACCAATATCCGTTGTTGCGATCATGTCGTCCAAATAAATAATCAACTTACCATCCCTTACCATGTCTGCAAAAATTCTGTTTACAAATCTTTGAAAAACTGAGGGGGCATTCCTCAAGCCAAATGGCATCCTCAAAATCTCATATTGGCCCAACGGAGTAACAAAAGAAGTATACTTCACTGAATCCTCATCAACATACACATGAAAAAAAACATTTCTTATATCCAATTTCGTAAAATATTTCTTACCCGCCAGTCTATCCAACAAATCATCTATCAAGGGAATAGGATAGCTATCCTTGGCTGTCATTCTATTCAGCACACGGTAATCCACACACATCCTAAGATCACCCGTTTTCTTCTTCACCAAAACAATAGGCGAAACAAATTCGGATTCACTCGGCCTGATGTATCTCTTTTCCAAGTATTCATCCAAAATTACCTGTAACCGCTGCATCTCATCATAGGACAATCTGCGAGGGGTACAACTAAAAGGTTTCGGATTTTCAACAATCAACTTCATATTACTCTTCACCCTAGGTTCAACTGGTCTTTGTGGCCGTAAATAACATCCCAAAAACATTTCATCCAACTTTTCTCTATCCTTATAACTCACATTTTCACCCACAATGAGCTGGTTTCCGCCATTCTCCCCGCAATCAATAGACATTATCATATTCAGCACTTTTTCAAATTCATAATCCATTACCCTGTCATAATTTCAGCCAACCTCCGCTTTCAACCTTAATCCTGCCATTTCCAAAAAATCCCTGCCCAAAATACAATCATACACCATTGACCCATCATCAACAATAATCATCTTCAATTCAATTCTTTTATTTAAAAAAAAAAAAACATAAAATAAACATTTTCCATAAGTTTTCAATCTACTCTTATTAATTCCAAAAAATGATGAGTCAACTTCTGACATTTCAGTAAAATTTATCTTTCCCGCTACATCTGACCTCCTAACTAAGCTCACGAGGCTCCCAGTGTCTATTAGGCATTCTATGTAAAAACAATCATTGAAATTTTCATTAGTACTAAACTTAAAATACCTTAAATAATCATTCTCGTTCACCTTGGACACTGCTTCTCTTCGTTCAGGGCACGCTGCAACACGATGTTCCAAGCTCCCACAAGCATAACATGCACCTACTTCCCTCTTTGGTTTCCGGCAATCGGTAGCAAAATGTCCTACTGAATTGCAGTTGTAGCATCTATACTTGGTTTCATTTTTTGTTGTCTTCGATGACATTGGGACTGGTAACTGAATCGTGGAGAATGCCTGCAAAAGCTGCGCCTTATTCTTGTAACATTGTAATTTGGCATGTATTTTCAAATTTTCATCAGGTATGCCCTCAATTATATTCACCCCTATTCTGCGTTTCGATTACGTCTCCGCATTCAGTTCCGTTGCAATCGTAAATTGGTATTCTGCAGAAAAACGGAATCGAAAGAAAAAGAAGAAGACAACAATGTTTACAAAATTAATAGCATCACTGTGGAATGTGGAAATGAAATAGCAAAATAAGCAAGTTTGTTATCATTTTCATAAACAAATGTCAAATTTAATGTAAAAGTAAGTTTTTGATAAAGTTTAATAAAAAAATTGTTAAATAAAATAAAAAAATATAAAACAAACTAAAATTAGTTGTTCATAAACATATTACGGTGCAAAGAATCTTGTGAAGATAAAGGTACATAATTAAAAGAAATTAATAGTGTTGTGATGAAATATCTAAAGACCAAAACAAAACTTTAATAAAAATTATAGAGGATTAATTCAGGATGTTTGCAATTAATTTTTTTGAATTTCAAGGAGGAATGGAGTCCATAACAGCTGCATTATTGTTGGTGACAGAGGAGAACAACATGAGAAATAAAGAGGCAAGGGTTGAAAAGTTCAGAATTAGAGACAGGTGCAATCCATTTGAAATGAGCGATCAATTGTAAGTATGTCAATTGTAATTTTTATTGTGAAAGAAATATGTAAATGTTGAAAAATAATTTACTTTTACAGATTTAAAAAGAACTTTCGTTTAAACAAAGACGCGTTCAAATATGTTTTAGACATATTTGCTCGTGAGGTGCAGCCAAATTCTTTGACTTCTTCTTCACCGCTTAACCGAGTTGTGGCAGCTTTAAGATTCTTTGCAGAAGGTAGCTATCAAAACGGAGTTGGAGCAGATTTTAATGTTGGAATGGCGCAACCTACGGTGTCGAAGTCATTATCAAATTTTCTTGAGGTAATGCAGTCCAAGCTTTGTCCTCAATGGATAAAATTTGACGTTAGTGAGGAGGAAAAGATTGAGGCAAAGCGAGATTTCTACTCAAAGGCTGGATTTCCAGGTGTTATTATGTGTGTCGATGGCACACATATTAAGATTATAAAGCCATCTAAAGAGGACTTCCTTTATTATAACAGGAAGGGATTTTTTAGCATTAATGCAATGGTGGTATATTTGTTTTAAGATAAAAATGTTGCTTAATTAAAGTAATGATTATAAGTAGATCTGTGATAACAAAATGCGCATAAGGTGTATTGATGCAAGATACCCTGGCAGCAACCACGATTCACATGTATGGACCTTAAGTAAAGCGAAGGCTAAATTAGAACGAAATTATAGGAACGGAGAGCGAAATACTTGGATATTAGGTAAGTTTTTATGTTATTGTTTGGAAGTATATATTAAAATCTTAATGGTATTTTTAACAGGTGATGCAGGATACCCCTTAGAACCTTGGCTAATGACTCCGTATCGAACTCCAAGCGAAGGTAGCAGGGAAAGCAACTACAACATTCGCCACTCTAAGACAAGAAATATAGTGGAACGAACTATTGGGGTCTTAAAAAACCGATTTCGCTGTTTATTGGGTGCTAGGCAACTTCATTACTCCCCGCAAAAAGCCAGTCAAATAATTAATGTTGTTTGTGCCCTTCACAACATTTGTATACATTACCGAGTAGAAGATGTGGAAACTAATGAAAGTGAAGTTGAGGGTAGTGAGGGAGAAGGCGAAGAGGAAAATTTTGACTCTGACTACGCTTCAATAGCACGTGATATTCGCCAAAATATAATCTCGTGTTTTTAGAGTTAACAAAAGAAATATTACTCTCTTTTTTATGTTTTCCATTTATTTATTATAATTATTTAATAAAAAATTACTCTGCATTATATATAAATATATATTTGTATATATATTATTGTATTTTTTTTTTAATTTTTGTAGTTCAAATAAAAACAAATGAAATATCAATTTTAATTCAATTCAATAAAAAACTTTTATTTAATAAAAAAAAATAATGACACTCCATTTAATAAAAGAAATTAGTAAATAGTTAAAAATTCATTGTTTTAAACATTTTGTACTACTTATCACATATTTGGTAAATTTATCACATATTGTACTTAGTCTAATTGATCGGGATGTTCAAGGTGAAGCATTTTGAGTTTAATTTCCACTTTTTTTTTTAATAATTCCTCCTTAACTCTATTGTGACGTTGCTCTTCTTCTAATTGTTTTCCTGCGATTTCTGCCATTTTTTCCAACGAGCGATTCATACGTCTTAGGTGCGTTGAAATTTCATCATATTTCTTAGCCATTGTGTTGTTGAAGTCTTTGGTCTCTTGGTAGAATTCTTTTTGAGACTTTAACTGTTCCATTAACAATTCCGAGGTTGTTTCTTTTGGGCCTGTTTGAAGTGGTGGGAATGTCTTCAGAACGTGCCGATATATCCATTTCTGAGTGTTCCTGAACCTCACAGGCAACACCAAAATCTTGTGCACCGCATATACCAGATGTACTGGTTACTAGCCCCGTCAGCTGTACTACTTTTTCTTCCAAGGGGCTAATACGCTGCAAGCGGCAAGGGCCTCCTCCGGTGCTCATCATTTCCCTTTTGTTTGCTGACATCTTCTTCTTTATGTAGCACTTCCAGTCAATCCACACCTATAAATTTATATTAATTTCTGCAATAATTATACGCAAACCATACCTACTTTTTTCCATGCACTGGCATTTTTTGTTGGAGGACCTAGTGCATTAAGGATTCCTGCCACTTCCTCCCAAAACGCTAGTACTTCCTCCTTTGACCGTTGATGGTATCCAGATGCAATGTCTGCCTTGGATGCCATTAAATTTGCCAATTTTTCGTATTGATCTGGTGTTGTTGTTTTTGACCTGTAATACATAAAAAACATCAGATTCGGGTATAAAAATTAGAAAAACAAAAAAATTAATTTAATTAAATAAATTAATTAAAAATAATTTTAAATGTTTTCTAATCGTTTCTGAACATTTTATCTCATTTTCTACTTACATTTCTTCAATTTTGAACTTTTTAACTAAAACACACAAATAAAGAAAACAACTCCGTTAACAAAACAACAACTGAGAAAAACGGAACTCCGTTCGTAATGCACAATACATACAATCGAAAGAAACTCAGCGGAATCGAAACGCAGAATACCAAAGCTGCCAAACGGAGAAATTTACGGTCCGAATCGAAACGCAGAATAGCCCCCATTATCGACAAGTTCGTCCTTATCAATTCGGAATTTACTGGCCAACAAGACTTTCTCATTAAAATAATTCATGAAGCTTACATTGTACTGCCATTTGTATGGCTCAAAATTGCGCCGCATTACTAGTTTGTTTTCTTTTGAACTGAATACATTTAACATTTCTGCAAACAAGACATCGAGTTCCTCATTAACATAGTTTGATTTGAATGCAGCCACAGTTGAGCTTTTCCCTTAACCTTACACATCAACAAAGCTTTCAAGGTACTGTCATCCACAGGATACTTTCTTGCAATATTTTTAAATTGTAAAATCCATACTTCTGGGCAAGCTGCACCATCATATTCCGGCAATAAATCTTTAAGTAAACCCAACGACATAATGTTGTCGTTATTGTTTACGTTTCGACCACTATTGCTTGAAACTTTATTTGCTCCGTTTGTGTTGTTGTTCAAACTTGTATTATACACATTTCTACATTCATCTTGAACGTCATTAAATAAAACACTCATTCGACTTTTTTCAAATTCATATTTTCTTTTATAAAACTCATTTTCTTTAATCAAAAATTCTTTTTCTCTTTTCAAAAGTTCAAGTTCTCTTCTCATTTGATTAAAATTAATTTCACTCCAATCTGCACTTGCTGTGATTTCGCCGGTCATTTGCACTCTTTCTGTCATTTGCGTGGTCTCATTTTCTGCACTCATTTTCGATCATTTGACTTTGTTCACTCGTTTGTGTTTCAACATGCTCAACCCCATCCCTCATCTCTTCTACTGTGTTAATGACAACGATGCTTTCAATTGGACACACCCCTCTATCATTGGCTGGAACTTCATTGAGTCGCAAAACAAGCGCACTTTTCGTACCAGCGGTAGGCAAATTAAGCTGTTGCAGCCATCCTCGCAGCTGCGCAGCCGTGTACTTGTTCGTGTTGACTTCTTCCATTCTTGTTTGCTGCCTCTTCTACTTTATTTTCCGTTAGTAACAAAAATGCACACGAAATTTTCAAAACTCAACGTCTTTTCTCTTCTAGATTTTTCTGTAGTTATTCTTCTTTCTGTGTCTAGTGTTCTATTCTTTCCTTTTCTATCGAATTTCCTTTGAACTTCACAATTTCTTGCGGTTGTAAATTCTGTATGTATTTGTTCTTCGTTTTGTACAGCAAATTATCGCTAACGGGAACAAATTTTCCCTCTTTTTTTCATACACGCACTCTTCAAATTGGTTCTCCTGACTTCCCAAACATGTACCCAACTTTGTCTCCCAAATGTCTTCCTTTCAACCAAATAAAAATTTATTTAAATTTTTTTTTAAGGGTAATCCCACTTCTGATAAACTGTAGGAAGAAAACACAACGACTTTACGCTTTCAGGTCACTTTATTAACTCAACCATCATGTATATACAAATAACTATATGTATATACAAATACTATATTGATACAAAAATAGGAAATCTTTTGGAAAATAATATAGAAAGTTTATAATGAACCAACTAACCTTCAAAAAAAAATACAAAAAATATGCAATATTACAAATGAAGTACTAAAAGGTAAATGAAAAACTTTTAAGAAGATACGAACATGAATAACTATTTTATTTCGAATTCTCTTAAATTTTAAAATGTAAACGATTTATTTGCCATTAAAGATAACTGTAAATAATAAACTAACTATGTATGTACATGTAATGAGGAAAGTATTGTCCAGTTAAGAGAAGATGTTACCATGGTACTAATTTTATCGGTGCTGATCGAGAGTTGCGTGAAGCCTTAAGAGAGGTGGACAAGAACGAGCTAATACGAAGTTTTACAACGTCCTACACCAAATGGAACTTTAACCCACCTTCTGCTCCTCATATGGGAGGAGCATGGGAACGATTAGTTCGATCCGTAAAAACTGTACTCTACAATATTAAAACAGAACGGTTTCCAAGCGATGAAATGCTGCAAAGCATGATGGCTGAAGTCGAAAGTATTATAAATTCCCGTCCTTTTACATATGTCCCAATAGAAAGCGAAAATCAAGAAGCGATCACACCAAATCATATTTTGCTTGGCAACTCCAGTGGCTTAAAACCCCTTGCATCGTACGACGACGAAGGTCTTGTACTTAAAGAAAGTTGGTTGCGTTCACAACAATATGCACAAATCTTTTGGAAGAGATGGGTGACAGAGTACCTGCCTACTTTGACGTGTAGGACAAAGTGGTTTCAAAAGGCCAAACCCATATCTGTGGGAGATTTAGTGATAGTGGTTGATCCAAATAACCCGAGAAACGTGTGGCCAAAAGGAAAGGTCATCGAAGTTGCCAAATCCGAAGATGGACAAGTACGAAAGGCAAAAGTTTTGACAGTTTGTGGCGTTTTAGAAAGACCTGCTGCAAAATTAGCGGTTTTAGACGTGGCTGAAAGAAAGTAGAGTAAGTCTTCGAAATCTCGCCATACTGTGGGGGAGTGTTACCGCCACTCATAAATCGCTAATATGACATTACTGTTACCGCCACTCATAAATCGCTAATATGACATTACTGTTATCGATATGTAGAGAGATGAGCATGGCAAAATGTTCAATTATTCCTTTTAATTTTCCACGCGGTATAATTATGAGGCCATATTTAATCGATACCACATACATAGGTATATAAAACACCTACATAGATTTAAGATATTCATTCGTTCAGGTCATAAGGATTACGAAGCTTCGCTTGGAGTAGCCATACATAAAAGTTAGTATATCAGCAGTTTAGTATGTAAGTTTGTATAATGAATTTATTTATAATTTTAGGAATTTTAACATATTAAAGCGTAAGAATAAAGAATTAAAGTTTTCTAAAATTCTTACACTTGTGTTTAAAATCCATATTGGCTATCTTGAGCTTGGGCCGCTTTACCCGCAACATTCATTCACCACTGTCTCAAGGCTACTATGACGGTACAGATTATGGTAATGTAATATTAAAAGGGTTGTTAGGCGGCAATGTTTAGGCAAAACGGCTGGATGCTTCAGTTCCTCCGGAACATCAGCATAATCAATTCGGCCACCTACTCTCAAGACACCTTTATGATATATAAAACAATAATAAACGTTTTAATACTTTTGCATTTATAGACGAGGGTTCGTCTGTAAGTCTAGTAAATGAACAATTAATTAATAAACTAGATTTAAATGGTGAGTCACAACCTCTATGCTTGAAATGGACAGGTGAAATAGGTCGCAACGAAGAAGACTCAAAAATAGTCTCAATGAAAATTTCAGGTATGAATAAAACTGAATTTTCTATTTCTGTTCGTACGGTTAAACAACTATCGCTTCCGAGTCAGAGCTTTAATTATAAAAAGTTATGTAAAAAATTTCCGCACCTTCAATGGCTACCCATCGCCGATTTTGAAAATGCTGTACCAGATGTACTTTTAGGATTAAATAACTTGAAATTATGTGTGCCAACTCGTGTTAAAGAAGGCAAGAAAAACGAACCCGTCGCTTTACATACTCGCCTCGGCTGGCTAATATGTGGCAACTCCAGTGTTGGAGAAAAGGCCCAAATTCAATATAATTTTTACTCTTGCGAGTGTAAAGGTGAAAACGACCAAATTCTTACTCACTTACTCAAACAGTTTTATACAACTGAGTTAGCAGGGATAAGTAACTATACTCCAGCTCTTGGAAAAGATGACCAAAGGGCATTAAGTTTGCTAGAAACATATACGAAACAAAGATGCGATGGCCATTACGAGACAGCTTTGCTGTGGCGATATGACAATATTACACTTCCACAAAGCTTTGATATGGCGAAGAGACGACTGATTTGTCTCGAAAAAACTCTAAGAAAAAATAAAGAGTTGTTTGAACATTTCGAAAAAACAATTTCTGAATATTTTGAAAGAAATTACATAGCCAAAGTAAACAATGAAGATGATAAACAAAATGTATGGTATTTACCAATGTTTCCGGTATTTAACAAAAACAAACCGAATAAAACAAGAATAGTTTGGGATGCGGCCGCGAAGGCAAATGGTATTTCACTTAACTCTATGCTGCTCAAAAGGCCAGATTTGCTGTCTTCTCTTGCAGCTATTCTTTTTCGTTTTCGGCAAAGGCAAATTGCAATCTGTGGTGACATCGAACAAATGTTCCATCAGATTTATATACGCGATGAAGACTGCCATGCGCAAAGATTTTTATGGCGCAGCTGCGACGACAACAAAGAACCCGAAGTGTACGTAATGAAGGTTATGATATTCGGTGCCTCCTGCGCTCCGTGCATATCTCAGTATGTTAAAAACCTCAACGCATCAAAATTTGAAGCCAAGTATCCCTTAGCCGCTGCTGCCATCAAAGACAACCACTACGTAGATGATTTTCTTGCTTCTTCGGATACTCCTGCAGAAGCCGCCGAACTGGCTAAAACTGTGCGATTCATTCATAGTGAGGGAGGATTCAAAATTAGAAACTGGTGTTCGAATAATGATAGCGTTTTGAAAGAATTGAACTCTTCTAACCCTTTGACCAATATTTGCCTAAACGTTAGTGTAGGCGAAGTAACAGAAAAGGTACTTGGCATATTTTGGAACCCTGGGGAAGACAATATAACCTTTAAACTGTCGCAGTCTGTCTTAAACAGCGAACTTCTTCTCGGAAACAAAATTCCCACCAAACGTGAAATTTTAAGAACTCTAATGAGCATTTATGACCCTTTAGGGCTTGTAGGAAATTTCCTTATGTATTTGAAAATAGTTCTCGAAGAAGTTTGGAGAAGCAATATCGACTGGGACGAACATATTCTAGTAAATCAAATTTTAGGGTGGGAAAACTGGCTAGCGCTTTTACCAGATTTAAAAAATGTAAATATACCTCGTTGTTATCTTAAAACATTGAAAAACTATAATAACCTAGATGTTCAATTGCATGTATTTGTGGATGCAAGCGAAAACGGTTATGCCGCCGTAGCGTATTTTAGGATGTGCTGTGGGGACGAAATCGCTATTTCACTTATTGGATCAAAAACTAGGGTGGCGCCACTAAAGGTTTTATCGATACCACGTTTAGAGCTGATGGCAGCTGTTATTGGTGCTCGGTTTGCTAAATATATTGAAAAACATCATACCGTTAAGATAAATCGAAAAACACTCTGGTCAGATTCACGAACAGTTTTAAGCTGGATACGCTCCGACCACCGAAAATATCACCAGTTCGTTGCAGTTCGTGTAAGTGAAATTCTCGATATTTCAGAGGTGGACGAGTGGTCCTGGATATCAGGTAAAACGAATGTAGCTGACGAAGCAACACGATGCACAAATAAACCTAATCTATCGAATACAGGGCGCTGGTTTAGCGGCCCTGATTTTTTAAAGTTGCCAGAGAAAGAATGGCGGGAACCCAATACACAACTTTTGGAAACAAAGCTCGAGTTGAAAGAGTGCCATTTAACGGCACGAAGTATAGAACAACTTATAAACTTACAAAGATTTTCTCGGTGGTGCAGAGCATTAAGGGCAACTGCATACGTAATTCGTTTTTGCTACTGCCGTAGAAACAGAGATATCACGCCTTCCTGTGGAAAGGAACTAACTCAAATTGAGTTGCTCAAAGCAAAACTGACTCTTATCAAAGATACGCAGAAAGTATATTTCCAAAATGAAATAAATTGTCTATCACAAAAGAATAAATTAACAAAAACAAATTTTTTGTATAAATTGTCCCCGTATTTGGATCATAAAGGTGTCTTGAGAGTAGGTGGCCGAATTGATTATGCTGATGTTCCGGAGGAACTGAAGCATCCAGCCGTTTTGCCTAAACATTGCCGCCTAACAACCCTTTTAATATTACATTACCATAATCTGTACCGTCATAGTAGCCTTGAGACAGTGGTGAATGAATGTTGCGGGTAAAGCGGCCCAAGCTCAAGATAGCCAATATGGATTTTAAACACAAGTGTAAGAATTTTAGAAAACTTTAATTCTTTATTCTTACGCTTGTGTTTAAAATCCACATTGGCTATCTTGAGCTTGGGCCGCTTTACCCGCAACATTAAAATTCTTTTATGTATGGCTACTCCAAGCGAAGCTTCGTAATCCTTATGACCTGAACGAATGAATATCTTAAATCTATGTAGGTGTTTTATATACCTATGTATGTGGTCTCGATTAAATATGGCCTCATAATTATACCGCGTGGAAAATTAAAAGGAATAATTGAACATTTTGCCATGCTCATCTCTCTACATATCGATAACAGTAATGTCATATTAGCGATTTATGAGTGGCGGTAACAGTAATGTCATATTAGCGATTTATGAGTGGCGGTAACACTTTTCTGAACTAACTCAAATTGAGCAACTCAATTTGAGTTAGTTCCTTTCCACAGGAAGGCGTGATATCTCTGTTTCTACGGCAGTAGCAAAAACGAATTACGTATGCAGTTGCCCTTAATGCTCTGCACCACCGAGAAAATCTTTGTAAGTTTATAAGTTGTTCTATACTTCGTGCCGTTAAATGGCACTCTTTCAACTCGAGCTTTGTTTCCAAAAGTTGTGTATTGGGTTCCCGCCATTCTTTCTCTGGCAACTTTAAAAAATCAGGGCCGCTAAACCAGCGCCCTGTATTCGATAGATTAGGTTTATTTGTGCATCGTGTTGCTTCGTCAGCTACATTCGTTTTTCCTGATATCCAGGACCACTCGTCCACCTCTGAAATATCGAGAATTTCACTTACACGAACTGCAACGAACTGGTGATATTTTCGGTGGTCGGAGCGTATCCAGCTTAAAACTGTTCGTGAATCTGACCAGAGTGTTTTTCGATTTATCTTAACGGTATGATGTTTTTCAATATATTTAGCAAACCGAGCACCAATAACAGCTGCCATCAGCTCTAAGCGTGGTATCGATAAAACCTTTAGTGGCGCCACCCTAGTTTTTGATCCAATAAGTGAAATAGCGATTTCGTCCCCACAGCACATCCTAAAATACGCTACGGCGGCATAACCGTTTTCGCTTGCATCCACAAATACATGCAATTGAACATCTAGGTTATTATAGTTTTTCAATGTTTTAAGATAACAACGAGGTATATTTACATTTTTTAAATCTGGTAAAAGCGCTAGCCAGTTTTCCCACCTTAATTGTTGATTTACTAGAATATGTTCGTCCCAGTCGATATTGCTTCTCCAAACTTCTTGGAGAACTATTTTCAAATACATAAGGAAATTTCCTACAAGCCCTAAAGGGTCATAAATGCTCATTAGAGTTCTTAAAATTTCACGTTTGGTGGGAATTTTGTTTCCGAGAAGAAGTTCGCTGTTCAAGACAGACTGCGACAGTTTAAAGGTTATATTGTCTTCCCCAGGGTTCCAAAATATGCCAAGTACCTTTTCTGTTACTTCGCCTACACTAACGTTTAGGCAAATATTGGTCAAAGGGTTAGAAGAGTTCAATTCTTTCAAAACGCTATCATTATTCGAACACCAGTTTCTAATTTTGAATCCTCCCTCACTATGAATGAATCGCACAGTTTTAGCCAGTTCGGCGGCTTCTGCAGGAGTATCCGAAGAAGCAAGAAAATCATCTACGTAGTGGTTGTCTTTGATGGCAGCAGCGGCTAAGGGATACTTGGCTTCAAATTTTGATGCGTTGAGGTTTTTAACATACTGAGATATGCACGGAGCGCAGGAGGCACCGAATATCATAACCTTCATTACGTACACTTCGGGTTCTTTGTTGTCGTCGCAGCTGCGCCATAAAAATCTTTGCGCATGGCAGTCTTCATCGCGTATATAAATCTGATGGAACATTTGTTCGATGTCACCACAGATTGCAATTTGCCTTTGCCGAAAACGAAAAAGAATAGCTGCAAGAGAAGACAGCAAATCTGGCCTTTTGAGCAGCATAGAGTTAAGTGAAATACCATTTGCCTTCGCGGCCGCATCCCAAACTATTCTTGTTTTATTCGGTTTGTTTTTGTTAAATACCGGAAACATTGGTAAATACCATACATTTTGTTTATCATCTTCATTGTTTACTTTGGCTATGTAATTTCTTTCAAAATATTCAGAAATTGTTTTTTCGAAATGTTCAAACAACTCTTTATTTTTTCTTAGAGTTTTTTCGAGACAAATCAGTCGTCTCTTCGCCATATCAAAGCTTTGTGGAAGTGTAATATTGTCATATCGCCACAGCAAAGCTGTCTCGTAATGGCCATCGCATCTTTGTTTCGTATATGTTTCTAGCAAACTTAATGCCCTTTGGTCATCTTTTCCAAGAGCTGGAGTATAGTTACTTATCCCTGCTAACTCAGTTCTATAAAACTGTTTGAGTAAGTGAGTAAGAATTTGGTCGTTTTCACCTTTATACTCGCAAGAGTAAAAATTATATTGAATTTGGGCCTTTTCTCCAACACTGGAGTTGCCACATATTAGCCAGCCGAGGCGAGTATGTAAAGCGACGGGTTCGTTTTTCTTGCCTTCTTTAACACCAGTGGGCACACATAATTTCAAGTTATTTAATCCTAAAAGTACATCTGGTACAGCATTTTCAAAATCGGCGATGGGTAGCCATTGAAGGTGCGGAAATTTTTTACATAACTTTTTATAATTAAAGCTCTGACTCGGAAGCGATAGTTGTTTAACCGTACGAACAGAAATAGAAAATTCAGTTTTATTCATACCTGAAATTTTCATTGAGACTATTTTTGAGTCTTCTTCGTTGCGACCTATTTCACCTGTCCATTTCAAGCATAGAGGTTGTGACTCACCATTTAAATCTAGTTTATTAATTAATTGTTCATTTACCAGACTTACAGACGAACCCTCGTCTATAAATGCAAAAGTATTAAAACGTTTATTATTGTTTCCGTATATTGTTATGGGTATAATTTTAAATAAGATTTCATTGCATTCATTCCTATGGGCTGCATGTAAATTATCTCTTTTGCTTTTATTTTCAGTTTCTCTGGTAGCGTTTGTTTCGCTATCTTCAGTCATGGATTTATGCAGCAATGTATTATGTTTTATTTGACAATTATTTTCTCTGCAAACGATGCTGCTACTGCAAATACCGTAGTGACGTCGCAGGCACAGTTTACATAGATTGTACATTCTTACTAAGTTCCATCGCTCGCTTCTATTCGCAGCCAAGAATTTTTTACACTTCTCAACGCTATCGCAGTTGCCAGAACACACTAAACAGATCTTTTTGTTTTGTTCTTCATGAGCATGCACATAAACGTTTTTTGGCTTACGCGAATACTGCTCTATTGACTTTGATGCGCTGCTGTCACTTTCTATATTTATGCTGCTTGCTGAGACACCGACTTCATATATCCAGTTAGCGAATTCAGTCAAACTAACTCTTTTGTTATTTTTTGCTAGTTTTATTTTTTGTTCACCCCAGTTAAGTTGAAAATGTGATGGCATTTTCATTATTAATTCATGTAATAAAGATGAATTGGTCAGTTCATTTATTAAACCACTGGCTTTAATTGTTGTTTCTAGGCCCTTTACTTCCACGGCGAAAGAGGTAATTGTGCTCAATTTATTTGTGTTCAGTGCTGGTAGTGATCTTATTCTATTTTTTAGTGAGTTTAATATTTTTTCCGGTTGTCCGAAAAGCAATTTTAGTGTAGATAGAGCACATGGTACACCCGATGGATGGATCAAAATATGTTTAACAGATCGAAGTGCTTCCCCCTTTAGAGAACTTTGAAGCCTGACAAGATTTTCAGCGTCTGTAAAACCACAGACTGCTGTCGACCAGTCATATGTGGCACTAAACAAGGGCCATTCTTCAGGAGTGCATAGGATGCTTGTCACTGTTAACCGACATAAAGAAAAGAGATACGGTGCGCTATTTACATGTTTAACGGTACGTGCGGTTCATATTGAAATCGTCTATTCGCTTAATACAAGTTCGTGTATCATGGCAATACGTAAGTTTATTTCGCGAAGAGGCAGCCCAAGAGAATTTTTCAGCGACAATGGTACTAATTTTATCGGTGCTGATCGAGAGTTGCGTGAAGCCTTAAGAGAGGTGGACAAGAACGAGCTAATACGAAGTTTTACAACGTCCTACACCAAATGGAACTTTAACCCACCTTCTGCTCCTCATATGGGAGGAGCATGGAAACGATTAGTTCGATCCGTAAAAACTGTACTCTACAATATTAAAACAGAACGGTTTCCAAGCGATGAAATGCTGCAAAGCATGATGGCTGAAGTCGAAAGTATTATAAATTCCCGTCCTCTTACATATGTCCCAATAGAAAGCGAAAATCAAGAAGCGATCACACCAAATCATATTTTGCTTGGCAACTCCAGTGGCTTAAAACCCCTTGCATCGTACGACGACGAAGGTCTTGTACTTAAAGAAAGTTGGTTGCGTTCACAACAATATGCACAAATCTTTTGGAAGAGATGGGTGACAGAGTACCTGCCTACTTTGACGTGTATAACAAAGTGGTTTCAAAAGGCCAAACCCATATCTGTGGGAGATTTAGTGATAGTGGTTGATCCAAATAACCCGAGAAACGTGTGGCCAAAAGGAAAGGTCATCGAAGTTGCCAAATCCGAAGATGGACAAGTACGAAAGGCAAAAGTTTTGACAGTTTGTGGCGTTTTAGAAAGACCTGCTGCAAAATTAGCGGTTTTAGACGTGGCTGAAAGAAAGTAGAGTAAGTCTTCGAAATCTCGCCATACTGTGGGGGAGTGTTACCGCCACTCATAAATCGCTAATATGACATTACTGTTACCGCCACTCATAAATCGCTAATATGACATTACTGAATCCAAAGATCGTATTGCTTAAAATATGAACCACAATAACGCACCACATATGGCGAGTCACATTGTTGCATTATCGAAATCTCTTTGATAATATCATGCAGGTCAGACTCCACCGGCACCAGTTTAATGGCTTCTATGGAACTACTTTCTTTGTGTAGCGCTTTGTACACAGAGCCATAGCTGCCTTCGCCTAATTTGCATATAATGTCAAAGACCTTTTCCGGTGGCTGCAACAACGATTCCTCTGACAATTTTTTTAATTCACTTTTGGAAGACATTTTAAGTTCATTACTCTCTTTTCATGTACCAAAACAAATATCTCTATTATTTGTTATCTTTATAAAATTTGTCGATTTTGACAATATTTTAAAATTTTCACAAATTCTATTTTTCCTTTGAATTGGATTTTTTTTCATCAAACAAAAGAAAGAAGAAAAAAAAGTCATTCGTTCAGGTCATAAGGATTACGAAGCTTCGCTTGGAGTAGCCATACATAAAAGAATTTTAACATATTAAAGCGTAAGAATAAAGAATTAAAGTTTTCTAAAATTCTTACACTTGTGTTTAAAATCCACATTGGCTAACTTGAGCTTGGGCCGCTTTACCCGCAACATTAAAATTCTTTTATGTGCCTCATCGGATCGTTTGAAGGAATCATCTTGGGTGTTAAAACGTAAGTCCTAACAGAATGCAACCTTCCACTCCCTCACAGGGTCAACCACTAAGTCGTCAACGACCAACTCAGTTAAGTCCTGCACTGAACAACTGTCACATTTGCAACAAGTCCACAGACAACGAAAAATTTATAAAATGCAGCAAGTGCCATCTTAATTTTCATTTACCATGTGTCAATCTCAGCAGCAATCAAGACCAACCTACGTGGAGCTGCCAAAATTGTACGGTACAACATCAAATCACGATCGATTCTGCCTCTTCCATTCGTAGTGGCTCTTCGGCCGCTTCCCGCTCCCGCCGACAAGCTCGTGAGCTACAACGTCTAGAAGAAGAGACACAACTTGAAAGAGATTTCATTAAAAAGAAATACCAAATTCTCGAACAAGCAGTAGATGACTTCGAGGACGCACAAAGTTTTCAATGATCTGGCCAAACAAATAGGGCAAACATTTATTTCTTCTTCTTACATCTATCACGAGAAAAAGCTAAGCATTAGCCAGCTAATGTAGCAATATGAAGGAAGTAAATAAGCTGGATTAAATACTTAAGTGAGCGAAACTATCATCTCCTATTCCCAGCAACTTAATAACTTCCGTTTGTTAAAAAGATAATCCTATCACGCACTAGTTAATTTCCTTAACATTTGCAGAAACATAATTTAAATTGAATGTCAAGAAAATTTAACATTTTCCACGGGCTCTGAGATAACGAACGTATTGGCGTTCGGCCAGTATCTAAAGAGACATAAACTTGCTTTAAAGATTTCGAGGTTGTTCTGAGAATCAGAATTTATAAATGTGGTTTGAAGCTACAAGAAAGAAAAATGTTCGGTGTGTAAAATTTTTGTGGTTTTAAAGCATTGAACTCTGTCAACAACTTTGTCCAATTATTTTGTTAAATTTTCGGCATCATAACAAATTAATGAAATAAATTACTCAATGTGCTGTTTATCAATAAACTTTTTGTAATTGGTTGTTTTATTGAAAACATACACTTTAAAATTAAGAAAGTGCTGGCGGACCATTTCTGCTACAAAAATGTTATGAACTACCGAAGACTAGTAAATCACACGCGTGCTTTTAAAAGCACATATGATTTGAAATCAGTTGATTTTCAAAACAGGCCTGTATTTATTAAAAAAAAAAAAACTAAAAAATATTGTTTTCGCTTAATTTGGCTTTAGTTATTTATATATTTCCTTCGTTATTAAAAAATGATTAATTATTCGTTATTTAATTAAGTTCTCTCCCACAAGTATTTTGACAAATACACAGTCTTTTTTCTATTTTCTTAAAGGACCTCAAACTTTATAAATTTGATTTTAACTTGCCCAGCCTTAAAAGATTTTTTTTTTGCATACTTATTATAAGACTCTACTTGTTAAGTAAACAAAATATATGCGTATGCACTGTGGATGTTCAATAATGCGAATTATGCACTATGGGAAGATTTCGTAATAGTTGAAAATTCTTATTATTTGATCGCTATGTTATTTTTTTCTTTAACTGTCTACTTCTTACTGAAGTATGAGGCGCTCTCTTGCCATAAAAACTGCTCTGGTAACCACTAACTTTTTCGGACTGTGGACGGGACATATTGTGCTCCTGTAGCAGCTAAAAGTCGCGTCTTTTTGTGTTCTTATAGAGCAAATCTGGTAAATAAATTTGATATTTCGGACATTTAGGATAGAAGAACTTTGTTGCTACCAAAATTCATACCAGCTGATGACTATTAAGCAGTTCAGCAGAGTGCAAAAATACTATCAGTTGTATTAGCGAATACCAAACGTTTTTTAATGCGAGCTATAGAATAGCCAAGGCAAAGAATTTGCCTTGCGTACTATTGGGAACTGGACTTCCACTGCATATAAACTAAAAAAAAAACTCAAATTAAAATAAAAAATAGAATACAATTAATTCAATTTCATGCCACTAACAAACAAACTGATTTATATAACATTTATAGTTTTCTTTTTTTCACTATATAATAAAACTTTCTCATACCAAAGAAATTCAAACTACGAAAACTACGAAATTAGAAAAAGAAACATTTTCTACATACACTAATTAAAAAAAAAAAAATAAATACATAAAAATGCACCAACGCAAGTTGAAAGTATGAAAAAATGTTCAGGTTTTCCTCCTCTTGCCATGTGGCCGCTTATTGTTTCTTGTTGTTTATACATACATGTTAATCATATTAATAAAGGAAATTCGGTTTTCTTCTCACTCATCAATTATGCAAGAATAAGTTAGTTTTACCTTGAAAATGAAAATGGAAAAAATACAGAAGCAAAAGATTTTATCGTGCATTATTAACATGCCTCATTTTTTGTGCCAGCATTAGCTTTTCATATTTAGAATTTTTGCTGTTGTTAAATTGTATAACTTAAAAGTGAAATAAACCAAAAAGAAACTTGATTGTTTGTTATAGGTAGGTCGTATGTATGTATGTAAGTATATATTTTTCAAATTTTCCTTTTCGTTTGTTTGTGGTTTTCTTGTCGCTGTCGCTGTTGCTGTTGAAGTTGTTTTTTTTTTTCTTCTGCTTTTAGGTATTATGTTATGAGCTATACCTGTTCTCGTTTTTAGCCATTTTTAACATTAAATTTTAATTAAATTATTATTAATATTCTGTTGACGTTTACGTTTGGCATTCATGGCATCAACAATGGGTTGGCGTTTGGCATTGTATTTTTTATTGAGTTCTTCAATTTCTTTTTCCATTTCGGAATCGATGTTGTTAAGACGTTGGTTTAAATCGTCGAACGTGAGAAATTTCAAAAACTCAAATTCACCATCAACATAAGTATGAGATTGTGTGTGTAAATGATAGTGGGGATGATGTTGGTGGGCTGGTGTTTGAGACTGTTGTTGGTGTTGTTGAGGCGGAGGATAGGCAGGAGGTGGTTGCATCTGGTGCTGTTGATTTAAAGCTAAAATATGCTGTTCATTAATCATTGGGTTGACACCATAATAAGCAGCAGCTGCTGCCGCTGCATTTGCCGCCGCTTGTTGCTGCTGCTGCATTTGTTGCTGCTGCAAATGTTGTTGATGCTGCTGTAAACCATACTGATTAATGGCCGAAATTTGCTGGAAATGCATTTCCATATTATTTTCCCAATTTGTATCGTTTGAATTGGCATTCGAGAGTGCTGGATGTTGCTGCTGATGATTGCTGAGATTATGATTATTTACATTTGAGGCCTGATTGTTGCCTTGAGCGGCTAAAGCAGCAACATGTGCAGCAGCAGGTGAATACTCTGTGGCTTTTTCGCAAACATCGGCAGACGAATTTTTGCGTTCGAAATGATCCAGGAACTGTGGACGATAACGTGGTTTGACAAAGTCATTACGTTTTGCCGTAGATGAATCATCTGAATCCGAATTTATAACCATAGTACCCAAATTAGATTCTAACTCCACCATTGTACCACTATCAACAGCTGGTATATCACCACCATCTGGCGATTTATTTGCTGCAGCACCACCGATCCCACCCATTTTGCTCGGACACAAGGTACCCACATCTTCAGGATGTGAAATCATTGTGGCATCCGAAGCATTCGATGTCTGTTGGTATTCGCCAAATTTTTCAGGCACTAATGTGCCCGGGTCATCGATAAATGTTTTAACTGTTTCAGCAGGAAATTCATGTTCCTCTTCGTGTAAGAGATCTTCTTGTTGGGTTGCCAAACTTTTTGCTTGGCTACCCTGCACCGAACCCCCTGCTGAGCGGGCAGTGCGTTGCTGTTCACGTATGGCACAAGTTTCTACAATCATGGATTTTAAAATACCACGATGTTTAGCATTGCGAATGAATTCATGATCAAGAAGATCGGAGGCGGTAGCCCTCTCTTCAGGATTTTTGACTAAGCAGCGACTAACGAAGTCTATAAATTCTGTACTCCAACGATCTGGTTCTCTGAAAGATGGCGGAGGCTTCTGCGGTATCATAAATATGGCACGCATAGGGTGGATATCGCCATATGGTGGCTTGCCTTCTGCCATTTCTAAGGCAGTTATGCCCAAAGACCAAATATCTGCGACACAGTCGTAACCTATTTCCTCTATGACCTCCGGCGCCATCCAAAATGGTGTACCAATAACAGTATTTCTTTTTGCCATTGTATCCGTCAACTGACCAGCCACACCAAAATCTGCAAGTTTTGCAAAACCTTCTGTTTTGATTATTAAATTATAAAATTTTTTTTTTGTTGCGGGTAAAGCGGCCCAAGCTCAAGATAGCCAATGTGGATTTTAAACACAAGTGTAAGAATTTTAGAAAACTTTAATTCTTTATTCTTACGCTTTAATATGTTAAAATTCTTTTATGTATGGCTACTCCAAGCGAAGCTTCTTAATCCTTATGACCTGAACGAATGAATATCTTAAATCTATGTCGGTGTTTTATATACCTATGTATGTGGTCTCGATTAAATATGGCCTCATAATTATACCGCGTGGAAAATTAAAAGGAATAATTGAACATTTTGCCATGCTCATCTCTCTACATATCGATAACAGTAATGTCATATTAGCGATTTATGAGTGGCGGTAACAGTAATGTCATATTAGCGATTTATGAGTGGCGGTAACACTCCCCCACAGTATGGCGAGATTTCGAAGACTTACTCTACTTTCTTTCAGCCACGTCTAAAACCGCTAATTTTGCAGCAGGTCTTTCTAAAACGCCACAAACTGTCAAAACTTTTGCCTTTCGTACTTGTCCATCTTCGGATTTGGCAACTTCGATGACCTTTCCTTTTGGCCACACGTTTCTCGGGTTATTTGGATCAACCACTATCACTAAATCTCCCACAGATATGGGTTTGGCCTTTTGAAACCACTTTGTCCTACACGTCAAAGTAGGCAGGTACTCTGTCACCCATCTCTTCCAAAAGATTTGTGCATATTGTTGTGAACGCAACCAACTTTCTTTAAGTACAAGACCTTCGTCGTCGTACGATGCAAGGGGTTTTAAGCCACTGGAGTTGCCAAGCAAAATATGATTTGGTGTGATCGCTTCTTGATTTTCGCTTTCTATTGGGACATATGTAAGAGGACGGGAATTTATAATACTTTCGACTTCAGCCATCATGCTTTGCAGCATTTCATCGCTTGGAAACCGTTCTGTTTTAATATTGTAGAGTACAGTTTTTACGGATCGAACTAATCGTTCCCATGCTCCTCCCATATGAGGAGCAGAAGGTGGGTTAAAGTTCCATTTGGTGTAGGACGTTGTAAAACTTCGTATTAGCTCGTTGTTGTCCACCTTTCTTAAGGCTTCACGCAACTCTCGATCAGCACCGATAAAATTAGTACCATTGTCGCTGAAAAATTCTCTTGGGCTGCCTCTTCGCGAAATAAACTTACGTATTGCCATGATACACGAACTTGTATTAAGCGAATAGACGATTTCAATATGAACCGCACGTACCGTTAAACATGTAAATAGCGCACCGTATCTCTTTTCTTTATGTCGGTTAACAGTGACAAGCATAGGACCAAAAAAGTCAAGACCCGTGAATGTGAATGGTGAGAGATACGAAGCCAGTCGAGCCCGAGGTAATTTTGCCATCTGCGGAATCTTCGGCATCGCAGTTTTAATTTTACACATTTGACACTGCTTAATGGTTGATTTACAAACGGTTCTCAATTTAGGAATATAGTATTTTTGCCGCAATTCATTCACCACTGTCTCAAGGCTACTATGACGGTACAGATTATGGTAATGTAATATTAAAAGGGTTGTTAGGCGGCAATGTTTAGGCAAAACGGCTGGATGCTTCAGTTCCTCCGGAACATCAGCATAATCAATTCGGCCACCTACTCTCAAGACACCTTTATGATCCAAATACGGGGACAATTTATACAAAAAATTTGTTTTTGTTAATTTATTCTTTTGTGATAGACAATTTATTTCATTTTGGAAATATACTTTCTGCGTATCTTTGATAAGAGTCAGTTCTGCTTTGAGCAACTCAATTTGAGTTAGTTCCTTTCCACAGGAAGGCGTGATATCTCTGTTTCTACGGCAGTAGCAAAAACGAATTACGTATGCAGTTGCCCTTAATGCTCTGCACCACCGAGAAAATCTTTGTAAGTTTATAAGTTGTTCTATACTTCGTGCCGTTAAATGGCACTCTTTCAACTCGAGCTTTGTTTCCAAAAGTTGTGTATTGGGTTCCCGCCATTCTTTCTCTGGCAACTTTAAAAAATCAGGGCCGCTAAACCAGCGCCCTGTATTCGATAGATTAGGTTTATTTGTGCATCGTGTTGCTTCGTCAGCTACATTCGTTTTTCTTGATATCCAGGACCACTCGTCCACCTCTGAAATATCGAGAATTTCACTTACACGAACTGCAACGAACTGGTGATATTTTCGGTGGTCGGAGCGTATCCAGCTTAAAACTGTTCGTGAATCTGACCAGAGTGTTTTTCGATTTATCTTAACGGTATGATGTTTTTCAATATATTTAGCAAACCGAGCACCAATAACAGCTGCCATCAGCTCTAAACGTGGTATCGATAAAACCTTTAGTGGCGCCACCCTAGTTTTTGATCCAATAAGTGAAATAGCGATTTCGTCCCCACAGCACATCCTAGAATACGCTACGGCGGCATAACCGTTTTCGCTTGCATCCACAAATACATGCAATTGAACATCTAGGTTATTATAGTTTTTCAATGTTTTAAGATAACAACGAGGTATATTTACATTTTTTAAATCTGGTAAAAGCGCTAGCCAGTTTTCCCACCTTAATTGTTGATTTACTAGAATATGTTCGTCCCAGTCGATATTGCTTCTCCAAACTTCTTGGAGAACTATTTTCAAATACATAAGGAAATTTCCTACAAGCCCTAAAGGGTCATAAATGCTCATTAGAGTTCTTAAAATTTCACGTTTGGTGGGAATTTTGTTTCCGAGAAGAAGTTCGCTGTTCAAGACAGACTGCGACAGTTTAAAGGTTATATTGTCTTCCCCAGGGTTCCAAAATATGCCAAGTACCTTTTCTGTTACTTCGCCTACACTAACGTTTAGGCAAATATTGGTCAAAGGGTTAGAAGAGTTCAATTCTTTCAAAACGCTATCATTATTCGAACACCAGTTTCTAATTTTGAATCCTCCCTCACTATGAATGAATCGCACAGTTTTAGCCAGTTCGGCGGCTTCTGCAGGAGTATCCGAAGAAGCAAGAAAATCATCTACGTAGTGGTTGTCTTTGATGGCAGCAGCGGCTAAGGGATACTTGGCTTCAAATTTTGATGCGTTGAGGTTTTTAACATACTGAGATATGCACGGAGCGCAGGAGGCACCGAATATCATAACCTTCATTACGTACACTTCGGGTTCTTTGTTGTCGTCGCAGCTGCGCCATAAAAATCTTTGCGCATGGCAGTCTTCATCGCGTATATAAATCTGATGGAACATTTGTTCGATGTCACCACAGATTGCAATTTGCCTTTGCCGAAAACGAAAAAGAATAGCTGCAAGAGAAGACAGCAAATCTGGCCCTTTGAGCAGCATAGAGTTAAGTGAAATACCATTTGCCTTCGCGGCCGCATCCCAAACTATTCTTGTTTTATTCGGTTTGTTTTTGTTAAATACCGGAAACATTGGTAAATACCATACATTTTGTTTATCATCTTCATTGTTTACTTTGGCTATGTAATTTCTTTCAAAATATTCAGAAATTGTTTTTTCGAAATGTTCAAACAACTCTTTATTTTTTCTTAGAGTTTTTTCGAGACAAATCAGTCGTCTCTTCGCCATATCAAAGCTTTGTGGAAGTGTAATATTGTCATATCGCCACAGCAAAGCTGTCTCGTAATGGCCATCGCATCTTTGTTTCGTATATGTTTCTAGCAAACTTAATGCCCTTTGGTCATCTTTTCCAAGAGCTGGAGTATAGTTACTTATCCCTGCTAACTCAGTTGTATAAAACTGTTTGAGTAAGTGAGTAAGAATTTGGTCGTTTTCACCTTTACACTCGCAAGAGTAAAAATTATATTGAATTTGGGCCTTTTCTCCAACACTGGAGTTGCCACATATTAGCCAGCCGAGGCGAGTATGTAAAGCGACGGGTTCGTTTTTCTTGCCTTCTTTAACACGAGTTGGCACACATAATTTCAAGTTATTTAATCCTAAAAGTACATCTGGTACAGCATTTTCAAAATCGGCGATGGGTAGCCCTTTAAGGTGCGGAAATTTTTTACATAACTTTTTATAATTAAAGCTCTGACTCGGAAGCGATAGTTGTTTAACCGTACGAACAGAAATAGAAAATTCAGTTTTATTCATACCTGAAATTTTCATTGAGACTATTTTTGAGTCTTCTTCGTTGCGACCTATTTCACCTGTCCATTTCAAGCATAGAGGTTGTGACTCACCATTTAAATCTAGTTTATTAATTAATTGTTCATTTACCAGACTTACAGACGAACCCTCGTCTATAAATGCAAAAGTATTAAAACGTTTATTATTGTTTCCGTATATTGTTATGGGTATAATTTTAAATAAGATTTCATTGCATTCATTCCTATGGGCTGCATGTAAATTATCTCTTTTGCTTTTATTTTCAGTTTCTCTGGTAGCGTTTGTTTCTCTATCTTCAGTCATGGATTTATGCAGCAATGTATTATGTTTTATTTGACAATTATTTTCTCTGCAAACGATGCTGCTACTGCAAATACCGTAGTGACGTCGCAGGCACAGTTTACATAGATTGTACATTCTTACTAAGTTCCATCGCTCGCTTCTATTCGCAGCCAAGAATTTTTTACACTTCTCAACGCTATCGCAGTTGCCAGAACACACTAAACAGATCTTTTTGTTTTGTTCTTCATGAGCATGCACATAAACGTTTTTTGGCTTACGCGAATACTGCTCTATTGACTTTGATGCGCTGCTGTCACTTTCTATATTTATGCTGCTTGCTGAGACACCGACTTCATATATCCAGTTAGCGAATTCAGTCAAACTAACTCTTTTGTTATTTTTTGCTAGTTTTATTTTTTGTTCACCCCAGTTAAGTTGAAAATGTGATGGCATTTTCATTATTAATTCATGTAATAAAGATGAATTGGTCAGTTCATTTATTAAACCACTGGCTTTAATTGTTGTTTCTAGGCCCTTTACTTCCACGGCGAAAGAGGTAATTGTGCTCAATTTATTTGTGTTCAGTGCTGGTAGTGATCTTATTCTATTTTTTAGTGAGTTTAATATTTTTTCCGGTTGTCCGAAAAGCAATTTTAGTGTAGATAGAGCACATGGTACACCCGATGGATGGATCAAAATATGTTTAACAGATCGAAGTGCTTCCCCCTTTAGAGAACTTTGAAGCCTGACAAGATTTTCAGCGTCTGTAAAACCACAGACTGCTGTCGACCAGTCATATGTGGCACTAAACAAGGGCCATTCTTCAGGAGTGCCGGTAAAAATTGGAAGCTCTTTTGGTACTGACTGCCGCGTGCTTATTTGTTGTTGCGAAAGCCTGTGAGAAGGTAATATAACAGGTTGGAGGTTTGATGGGTTCATGGAAAACGTTGAATCCATGTAACCAAATTGTACAGGTGTCTCTAATGTGTGATTTTCTGGTCCTATGTTGCGGGTAAAGCGGCCCAAGCTCAAGATAGCCAATGTGGATTTTAAACACAAGTGTAAGAATTTTAGAAAACTTTTATTCTTTATTCTTACGCTTTAATATGTTAAAATTCCTAAAATTATAAATAAATTCATTATACAAACTTACATACTAAACTGCTGATATACTAACTTTTATGTATGGCTACTCCAAGCGAAGCTTCGTAATCCTTATGACCTGAACGAATGAATATCTTAAATCTATGTAGGTGTTTTATATACCTATGTATGTGGTCTCGATTAAATATGGCCTCATAATTATACCGCGTGGAAAATTAAAAGGAATAATTGAACATTTTGCCATGCTCATCTCTCTACATATCGATAACAGTAATGTCATATTAGCGATTTATGAGTGGCGGTAACAGTAATGTCATATTAGCGATTTATGAGTGGCGGTAACACTCCCCCACAGTATGTCGAGATTTCGAAGACTTACTCTACTTTCTTTCAGCCACGTCTAAAACCGCTAATTTTGCAGCAGGTCTTTCTAAAACGCCACAAACTGTCAAAACTTTTGCCTTTCGTACTTGTCCATCTTCGGATTTGGCAACTTCGATGACCTTTCCTTTTGGCCACACGTTTCTCGGGTTATTTGGATCAACCACTATCACTAAATCTCCCACAGATATGGGTTTGGCCTTTTGAAACCACTTTGTCCTACACGTCAAAGTAGGCAGGTACTCTGTCACCCATCTCTTCCAAAAGATTTGTGCATATTGTTGTGAACGCAACCAACTTTCTTTAAGTACAAGACCTTCGTCGTCGTACGATGCAAGGGGTTTTAAGCCACTGGAGTTGCCAAGCAAAATATGATTTGGTGTGATCGCTTCTTGATTTTCGCTTTCTATTGGGACATATGTAAGAGGACGGGAATTTATAATACTTTCGACTTCAGCCATCATGCTTTGCAGCATTTCATCGCTTGGAAACCGTTCTGTTTTAATATTGTAGAGTACAGTTTTTACGGATCGAACTAATCGTTCCCATGCTCCTCCCATATGAGGAGCAGAAGGTGGGTTAAAGTTCCATTTGGTGTAGGATGTTGTAAAACTTCGTATTAGCTCGTTCTTGTCCACCTCTCTTAAGGCTTCACGCAACTCTCGATCAGCACCGATAAAATTAGTACCATTGTCGCTGAAAAATTCTCTTGGGCTGCCTCTTCGCGAAATAAACTTACGTATTGCCATGATACACGAACTTGTATTAAGCGAATAGACGATTTCAATATGAACCGCACGTACCGTTAAACATGTAAATAGCGCACCGTATCTCTTTTCTTTATGTCGGTTAACAGTGCCAAGCATAGGACCAAAAAAGTCAAGACCCGTGAATGTGAATGGTGAGAGATACGAACCCAGTCGAGCCCGAGGTAATTTTGCCATCTGCGGAATCTCCGGCATCGCAGTTTTAATTTTACACATTTGACACTGCTTAATGGTTGATTTACAAACGGTTCTCAATTTAGGAATATAGTATTTTTGCCGCAATTCATTCACCACTGTCTCAAGGCTACTATGACGGTACAGATTATGGTAATGTAATATTAAAAGGGTTGTTAGGCGGCAATGTTTAGGCAAAACGGCTGGATGCTTCAGTTCCTCCGGAACATCAGCATAATCAATTCGGCCACCTACTCTCAAGACACCTTTATGATCCAAATACGGGGACAATTTATACAAAAAATTTGTTTTTGTTAATTTATTCTTTTGTGATAGACAATTTATTTCATTTTGGAAATATACTTTCTGCGTATCTTTGATAAGAGTCAGTTCTGCTTTGAGCAACTCAATTTGAGTTAGTTCCTTTCCACAGGAAGGCGTGATATCTCTGTTTCTACGGCAGTAGCAAAAACGAATTACGTATGCAGTTGCCCTTAATGCTCTGCACCACCGAGAAAATCTTTGTAAGTTTATAAGTTGTTCTATACTTCGTGCCGTTAAATGGCACTCTTTCAACTCGAGCTTTGTTTCCAAAAGTTGTGTATTGGGTTCCCGCCATTCTTTCTCTGGCAACTTTAAAAAATCAGGGCCGCTAAACCAGCGCCCTGTATTCGATAGATTAGGTTTATTTGTGCATCGTGTTGCTTCGTCAGCTACATTCATTTTTCCTGATATCCAGGACCACTCGTCCACCTCTGAAATATCGAGAATTTCACTTACACGAACTGCAACGAACTGGTGATATTTTCGGTGTTCAAGACAGACTGCGACAGTTTAAAGGTTATATTGTCTTCCCCAGGGTTCCAAAATATGCCAAGTACCTTTTCTGTTACTTCGCCTACACTAACGTTTAGGCAAATATTGGTCAAAGGGTTAGAAGAGTTCAATTCTTTCAAAACGCTATCATTATTCGAACACCAGTTTCTAATTTTGAATCCTCCCTCACTATGAATGAATCGCACAGTTTTAGCCAGTTCGGCGGCTTATGCAGGAGTATCCGAAGAAGCAAGAAAATCATCTACGTAGTGTTTGTCTTTGATGGCAGCAGCGGCTAAGGGATACTTGGCTTAAAATTTTGATGCGTTGAGGTTTTTAACATACTGAGATATGCACGGAGCGCAGGAGGCACCGAATATCATAACCTTCATTACGTACACTTCGGGTTCTTTGTTGTCGTCGCAGCTGCGCCATAAAATTCTTTTATCTGCCTCATCGGATCGTTTGAAGGAATCATCTTGGGTGTTAAAACGTAAGTCCTAACAGAATGCAACCTTCCACTCCCTCACAGGGTCAACCACTAAGTCGTCAACGACCAACTCAGTTAAGTCCTGCACTGAACAACTGTCACATTTGCAACAAGTCCACAGACAACGAAAAATTTATAAAATGCAGCAGGTGCCATCTTAATTTTCATTTACCATGTGTCAATCTCAGCAGCAATCAAGACCAACCTACGTGGAGTTGCCAAAATTGTACGGTACAACATCAAATCACGATCGATTCTGCCTCTTCCATTCGTAGTGGCTCTTCGGCCGCTTCCCGCTCCCGCCGACAAGCTCTTGAGCTACGACGTCTAGAAGAAGAGACACAACTTGAAAGAGATTTCATTAAAAAGAAATACCAAATTCTCGAACAAGCAGTAGATGACTTCGAGGACGCACAATCAGTTAATAAACACTCAGCTGTCAGATCTGTACATGAGTGGTTAGATAATCAAATCCAACTCCCTACTTCGGCTATTGCAACCGCACACCAAAATATAGTTTCCGCAGCTCGTCAGTTTGAAACGCCACCTTACACATTTGTACCACAAGCCACAACAACGCAAGAAATGCCTAACACTACTAAACCATATTGCCAAAACGTAAGTAATGACTTAGTTTATACGACAAAAACAATAACTCCGCCCGTATGTACAACTACGTCATTCGTTAATAACATGTCTTCATTTATTAATGACCCAACAACGAACCGTCAGCAGCCGACAACGGCAAATTTATGTAATAATTCAGACAACGTAAATGCAGAAAATCACACATTAGAGACACCTGTACAATTTGGTTACATGGATTCAACGTTTTCCATGAACCCATCAAACCTCCAACCTGTTATATTACCTTCTCACAGGCTTTCGCAACAACAAATAAGCACGCGGCAGTCAGTACCAAAAGAGCTTCCAATTTTTACCGGCACTCCTGAAGAATGGCCCTTGTTTAGTGCCACATATGACTGGTCGACAGCAGTCTGTGGTTTTACAGACGCTGAAAATCTTGTCAGGCTTCAAAGTTCTCTAAAGGGGGAAGCACTTCGATCTGTTAAACATATTTTGATCCATCCATCGGGTGTACCATGTGCTCTATCTACACTAAAATTGCTTTTCGGACAACCGGAAAAAATATTAAACTCACTAAAAAATAGAATAAGATCACTACCAGCACTGAACACAAATAAATTGAGCACAATTACCTCTTTCGCCGTGGAAGTAAAGGGCCTAGAAACAACAATTAAAGCCAGTGGTTTAATAAATGAACTGACCAATTCATCTTTATTACATGAATTAATAATGAAAATGCCATCACATTTTCAACTTAACTGGGGTGAACAAAAAATAAAACTAGCAAAAAATAACAAAAGAGTTAGTTTGACTGAATTCGCTAACTGGATATATGAAGTCGGTGTCTCAGCAAGCAGCATAAATATAGAAAGTGACAGCAGCGCATCAAAGTCAATAGAGCAGTATTCGCGTAAGCCAAAAAACGTTTATGTGCATGCTCATGAAGAACAAAACAAAAAGATCTGTTTAGTGTGTTCTGGCAACTGCAATAGTGTTGAGAAGTGTAAAAAATTCTTGGCTGTGAATAGAAGCGAGCGATGGAACTTAGTAAGAATGTACAATCTATGTAAACTGTGCCTGCGACGTCACTACGGTATTTGCAGTAGAAGCATCGTTTGCAGAGAAAATAATTGTCAAATAAAACATAATACATTGCTGCATAAATCCATGACTGAAGATAGAGAAACAAACGCTACCAGAGAAACTGAAAATAAAAGCAAAAGAGATAATTTACATGCAGCCCATAGGAATGAATGCAATGAAATCTTATTTAAAATTATACCCATAACAATATACGGAAACAATAATAAACGTTTTAATACTTTTGCATTTATAGACGAGGGTTCGTCTGTAAGTCTGGTAAATGAACAATTAATTAATAAACTAGATTTAAATGGTGAGTCACAACCTCTATGCTTGAAATGGACAGGTGAAATAGGTCGCAACGAAGAAGACTCAAAAATAGTCTCAATGAAAATTTCAGGTATGAATAAAACTGAATTTTCTATTTCTGTTCGTACGGTTAAACAACTATCGCTTCCGAGTCAGAGCTTTAATTATAAAAAGTTATGTAAAAAATTTCCGCACCTTAAAGGGCTACCCATCGCCGATTTTGAAAATGCTGTACCAGATGTACTTTTAGGATTAAATAACTTGAAATTATTTGTGCCCACTCGTGTTAAAGAAGGCAAGAAAAACGAACCCGTCGCTTTACATACTCGCCTCGGCTGGCTAATATGTGGCAACTCCAGTGTTGGAGAAAAGGCCCAAATTCAATATAATTTTTACTCTTGCGAGTATAAAGGTGAAAACGACCAAATTCTTACTCACTTACTCAAACAGTTTTATACAACTGAGTTAGCAGGGATAAGTAACTATACTCCAGCTCTTGGAAAAGATGACCAAAGGGCATTAAGTTTGCTAGAAACATATACGAAACAAAGATGCGATGGCCATTACGAGACAGCTTTGCTGTGGCGATATGACAATATTACACTTCCACAAAGCTTTGATATGGCGAAGAGACGACTGATTTGTCTCGAAAAAACTGTAAGAAAAAATAAAGAGTTGTTTGAACATTTCGAAAAAACAATTTCTGAATATTTTGAAAGAAATTACATAGCCAAAGTAAACAATGAAGATGATAAACAAAATGTATGGTATTTACCAATGTTTCCGGTATTTAACAAAAACAAACCGAATAAAACAAGAATAGTTTGGGATGCGGCCGCGAAGGCAAATGGTATTTCACTTAACTCTATGCTGCTCAAAGGGCCAGATTTGCTGTCTTCTCTTGCAGCTATTCTTTTTCGTTTTCGGCAAAGGCAAATTGCAATCTGTGGTGACATCGAACAAATGTTCCATCAGATTTATATACGCGATGAAGACTGCCATGCGCAAAGATTTTTATGGCGCAGCTGCGACGACAACAAAGAACCCGAAGTGTACGTAATGAAGGTTATGATATTCGGTGCCTCCTGCGCTCCGTGCATATCTCAGTATGTTAAAAACCTCAACGCATCAAAATTTGAAGCCAAGTATCCCTTAGCCGCTGCTGCCATCAAAGACAACCACTACGTAGATGATTTTCTTGCTTCTTCGGATACTCCTGCAGAAGCCGCCGAACTGGCTAAAACTGTGCGATTCATTCATAGTGAGGGAGGATTCAAAATTAGAAACTGGTGTTCGAATAATGATAGCGTTTTGAAAGAATTGAACTCTTCTAACCCTTTGACCAATATTTGCCTAAACGTTAGTGTAGGCGAAGTAACAGAAAAGGTACTTGGCATATTTTGGAACCCTGGGGAAGACAATATAACCTTTAAACTGTCGCAGTCTGTCTTGAACAGCGAACTTCTTCTCGGAAACAAAATTCCCACCAAACGTGAAATTTTAAGAACTCTAATGAGCATTTATGACCCTTTAGGGCTTGTAGGAAATTTCCTTATGTATTTGAAAATAGTTCTCCAAGAAGTTTGGAGAAGCAATATCGACTGGGACGAACATATTCTAGTAAATCAACAATTAAGGTGGGAAAACTGGCTAGCGCTTTTACCAGATTTAAAAAATGTAAATATACCTCGTTGTTATCTTAAAACATTGAAAAACTATAATAACCTAGATGTTCAATTGCATGTATTTGTGGATGCAAGCGAAAACGGTTATGCCGCCGTAGCGTATTTTAGGATGTGATGTGGGGACGAAATCGCTATTTCACTTATTGGATCAAAAACTAGGGTGGCGCCACTAAAGGTTTTATCGATACCACGTTTAGAGCTGATGGCAGCTGTTATTGGTGCTCGGTTTGCTAAATATATTGAAAAACATCATACCGTTAAGATAAATCGAAAAACACTCTGGTCAGATTCACGAACAGTTTTAAGCTGGATACGCTCCGACCACCGAAAATATCACCAGTTCTTTGCAGTTCGTGTAAGTGAAATTCTCGATATTTCAGAGGTGGACGAGTGGTCCTGGATATCAGGAAAAACGAATGTAGCTGACGAAGCAACACGATGCACAAATAAACCTAATCTATCGAATACAGGGCGCTGGTTTAGCGGCCCTGATTTTTTAAAGTTGCCAGAGAAAGAATGGCGGGAACCCAATATTCATTCGTTCAGGTCATAAGGATTACGAAGCTTCGCTTGGAGTAGCCATACATAAAAGTTAGTATATCAGCAGTTTAGTATGTAAGTTTGTATAATGAATTTATTTATAATTTTAGGAATTTTAACATATTAAAGCGTAAGAATAAAGAATTAAAGTTTTCTAAAATTCTTACACTTGTGTTTAAAATCCACATTGGCTATCTTGAGCTTGGGCCGCTTTACCCGCAACATTAAAATTCTTTTATAAGGAATGTTGTATGGCTACTCCAAGCGAAGCTTCGTAATCCTTATGACCTGAACGAATGAATATCTTAAATCTATGTAGGTGTTTTATATACCTATGTATGTGGTCTCGATTAAATATGGCCTCATAATTATACCGCGTGGAAAATTAAAAGGAATAATTGAACATTTTGCCATGCTCATCTCTCTACATATCGATAACAGTAATGTCATATTAGCGATTTATGAGTGGCGGTAACAGTAATGTCATATTAGCGATTTATGAGTGGCGGTAACAGTAATGTCATATTAGCGATTTATGAGTGGCGGTAACACTCCCCCACAGTATGGCGAGATTTCGAAGACTTACTCTACTTTCTTTCAGCCACGTCTAAAACCGCCAATTTTGCAGCAGGTCTTTCTAAAACGCCACAAACTGTCAAAACTTTTGCCTTTCGTACTTGTCCATCTTCGGATTTGGCAACTTCGATGACCTTTCCTTTTGGCCACACGTTTCTCGGGTTATTTGGATCAACCACTATCACTAAATCTCCCACAGATATGGGTTTGGCCTTTTGAAACCACTTTGTCCTACACGTCAAAGTAGGCAGGTACTCTGTCACCCATCTCTTCCAAAAGATTTGTGCATATTGTTGTGAACGCAACCAACTTTCTTTAAGTACAAGACCTTCGTCGTCGTACGATGCAAGGGGTTTTAAGCCACTGTAGTTGCCAAGCAAAATATAATTTGGTGTGATCGCTTCTTGATTTTCGCTTTCTATTGGGACATATGTAAGAGGACGGGAATTTATAATACTTTCGACTTCAGCCATCATGCTTTGCAGCATTTCATCGCTTGGAAACCGTTCTGTTTTAATATTGTAGAGTACAGTTTTTACGGATCGAACTAATCGTTCCCATGCTCCTCCCATATGAGGAGCAGAAGGTGGGTTAAAGTTCCATTTGGTGTAGGACGTTGTAAAACTTCGTATTAGCTCGTTCTTGTCCACCTTTCTTAAGGCTTCACGCAACTCTCGATCAGCACCGATAAAATTAGTACCATTGTCGCTGAAAAATTCTCTTGGGCTGCCTCTTCGCGAAATAAACTTACGTATTGCCATGATACACGAACTTGTATTAAGCGAATAGACGATTTCAATATGAACCGCACGTACCGTTAAACATGTAAATAGCGCACCGTATCTCTTTTCTTTATGTCGGTTAACAGTGACAAGCATAGGACCAAAAAAGTCAAGACCCGTGAATGTGAATGGTGAGAGATACGAACCCAGTCGAGCTCGAGGTAATTTTGCCATCTGCGGAATCTCCGGCATCGCAGTTTTAATTTTACACATTTGACACTGCTTAATGGTTGATTTACAAACGGTTCTCAATTTAGGAATATAGTATTTTTGCCGCAATTCATTCACCACTGTCTCAAGGCTACTATGACGGTACAGATTATGGTAATGTAATATTAAAAGGGTTGTTAGGCGGCAATGTTTAGGCAAAACGGCTGGATGCTTCAGTTCCTCCGGAACATCAGCATAATCAATTCCGCCACCTACTCTCAAGACACCTTTATGATCCAAATACGGGGACAATTTATACAAAAAATTTGTTTTTGTGAATTTATTCTTTTGTGATAGACAATTTATTTAATTTTGGAAATATACTTTCTGCGTATCTTTGATAAGAGTCAGTTCTGCTTTGAGCAACTCAATTTGAGTTAGTTCCTTTCCACAGGAAGGCGTGATATCACTGTTTCTACGGCAGTAGCAAAAACGAATTACGTATGCAGTTGCCCTTAATGCTCTGCACCACCGAGAAAATCTTTGTAAGTTTATAAGTTGTTCTATACTTCGTGCCGTTAAATGGCACTCTTTCAACTCGAGCTTTGTTTCCAAAAGTTGTGTATTGGGTTCCCGCCATTCTTTCTCTGGCAACTTTAAAAAATCAGGGCCGCTAAACCAGCGCCCTGTATTCGATAGATTAGGTTTATTTGTGCATCGTGTTGCTTCGTCAGCTACATTCGTTTTTCCTGATATCCAGGACCACTCGTCCACCTCTGAAATATCTAGAATTTCACTTACACGAACTGCAACGAACTGGTGATATTTTCGGTGGTCGGAGCGTATCCAGCTTAAAACTGTTAGTGAATCTGACCAGAGTGTTTTTCGATTTATCTTAACGGTATGATGTTTTTCAATATATTTAGCAAACCGAGCACCAATAACAGCTGCCATCAGCTCTAAACGTGGTATCGATAAAACCTTTAGTGGCGCCACCCTAGTTTTTGATCCAATAAGTGAAATAGCGATTTCGTCCCCACAGCACATCCTAGAATACGCTACGGCGGCATAACCGTTTTCGCTTGCATCCACAAATACATGCAATTGAACATCTAGGTTATTATAGTTTTTCAATGTTTTAAGATAACAACGAGGTATATTTACATTTTTTAAATCTGGTAAAAGCGCTAGCCAGTTTTCCCACCTTAATTGTTGATTTACTAGAATATGTTCGTCCCAGTCGATATTGCTTCTCCAAACTTCTTGGAGAACTATTTTCAAATACATAAGGAAATTTCCTACAAGCCCTAAAGGGTCATAAATGCTCATTAGAGTTCTTAAAATTTCACGTTTGGTGGGAATTTTGTTTCCGAGAAGAAGTTCGCTGTTCAAGACAGACTGCGACAGTTTAAAGGTTATATTGTCTTCCCCAGGGTTCCAAAATATGCCAAGTACCTTTTCTGTTACTTCGCCTACACTAACGTTTAGGCAAATATTGGTCAAAGGGTTAGAAGAGTTCAATTCTTTCAAAACGCTATCATTATTCGAACACCAGTTTCTAATTTTGAATCCTCCCTCACTATGAATGAATCGCACAGTTTTAGCCAGTTCGGCGGCTTCTGCAGGAGTATCCGAAGAAGCAAGAAAATCATCTACGTAGTGGTTGTCTTTGATGGCAGCAGCGGCTAAGGGATACTTGGCTTCAAATTTTGATGCGTTGAGGTTTTTAACATACTGAGATATGCACGGAGCGCAGGAGGCACCGAATATCATAACCTTCATTACGTACACTTCGGGTTCTTTGTTGTCGTCGCAGCTGCGCCATAAAAATCTTTGCGCATGGCAGTCTTCATCGCGTATATAAATCTGATGGAACATTTGTTCGATGTCACCACAGATTGCAATTTGCCTTTGCCGAAAACGAAAAAGAATAGCTGCAAGAGAAGACAGCAAATCTGGCCCTTTGAGCAGCATAGAGTTAAGTGAAATACCATTTGCCTTCTCGGCCGCATCCCAAACTATTCTTGTTTTATTCGGTTTGTTTTTGTTAAATACCGGAAACATTGGTAAATACCATACATTTTGTTTATCATCTTCATTGTTTACTTTGGCTATGTAATTTCTTTCAAAATATTCAGAAATTGTTTTTTCGAAATGTTCAAACAACTCTTTATTTTTTCTTAGAGTTTTTTCGAGACAAATCAGTCGTCTCTTCGCCATATCAAAGCTTTGTGGAAGTGTAATATTGTCATATCGCCACAGCAAAGCTGTCTCGTAATGGCCATCGCATCTTTGTTTCGTATATGTTTCTAGCAAACTTAATGCCCTTTGGTCATCTTTTCCAAGAGCTGGAGTATAGTTACTTATCCCTGCTAACTCAGTTGTATAAAACTGTTTGAGTAAGTGAGTAAGAATTTGGTCGTTTTCACCTTTACACTCGCAAGAGTAAAAATTATATTGAATTTGGGCCTTTTCTCCAACACTGGAGTTGCCACATATTAGCCAGCCGAGGCGAGTATGTAAAGCGACGGGTTCGTTTTTCTTGCCTTCTTTAACACGAGTTGGCACACATAATTTCAAGTTATTTAATCCTAAAAGTACATCTGGTACAGCATTTTCAAAATCGGCGATGGGTAGCCCTTTAAGGTGCGGAAATTTTTTACATAACTTTTTATAATTAAAGCTCTGACTCGGAAGCGATAGTTGTTTAACCGTACGAACAGAAATAGAAAATTCAGTTTTATTCATACCTGAAATTTTCATTGAGACTATTTTTGAGTCTTCTTCGTTGCGACCTATTTCACCTGTCCATTTCAAGCATAGAGGTTGTGACTCACCATTTAAATCTAGTTTATTAATTAATTGTGCATTTACCAGACTTACAGACGAACCCTCGTCTATAAATGCAAAAGTATTAAAACGTTTATTATTGTTTCCGTATATTGTTATGGGTATAATTTTAAATAAGATTTCATTGCATTCATTCCTATGGGCTGCATGTAAATTATCTCTTTTGCTTTTATTTTCAGTTTCTCTGGTAGCTTTTGTTTCTCTATCTTCAGTCATGGATTTATGCAGCAATGTATTATGTTTTATTTGACAATTATTTTCTCTGCAAACGATGCTGCTACTGCAAATACCGTAGTGACGTCGCAGGCACAGTTTACATAGATTGTACATTCTTACTAAGTTCCATCGCTCGCTTCTATTCGCAGCCAAGAATTTTTTACACTTCTCAACGCTATTGCAGTTGCCAGAACACACTAAACAGATCTTTTTGTTTTGTTCTTCATGAGCATGCACATAAACGTTTTTTGGCTTACGCGAATACTGCTCTATTGACTTTGATGCGCTGCTGTCACTTTCTATATTTATGCTGCTTGCTGAGACACCGACTTCATATATCCAGTTAGCGAATTCAGTCAAACTAACTCTTTTGTTATTTTTTGCTAGTTTTATTTTTTGTTCACCCCAGTTAAGTTGAAAATGTGATGGCATTTTCATTATTAATTCATGTAATAAAGATGAATTGGTCAGATCATTTATAAAACCACTGGCTTTAATTGTTGTTTCTAGGCCCTTTACTTCCACGGCGAAAGAGGTAATTGTGCTCAATTTATTTGTGTTCAGTGCTGGTAGTGATCTTATTCTATTTTTTAGTGAGTTTAATATTTTTTCCGGTTGTCCGAAAAGCAATTTTAGTGTAGATAGAGCACATGGTACACCCGATGGATGGATCAAAATATGTTTAACAGATCGAAGTGCTTCCCCCTTTAGAGAACTTTGAAGCCTGACAAGATTTTCAGCGTCTGTAAAACCACAGACTGCTGTCGACCAGTCATATGTGGCACTAAACAAGGGCCATTCTTCAGGAGTGCCGGTAAAAATTGGAAGCTCTTTTGGTACTGACTGCCGCGTGCTTATTTGTTGTTGCGAAAGCCTGTGAGAAGGTAATATAACAGGTTGGAGGTTTGATGGGTTCATGGAAAACGTTGAATCCATGTAACCAAATTGTACAGGTGTCTCTAATGTGTGATTTTCTGCATTTACGTTGTCTGAATTATTACATAAATTTGCCGTTGTCGGCTGCTGACGGTTCGTTGTTGGGTCATTAATAAATGAAGACATGTTATTAACGAATGACGTAGTTGTACATACGGGCGGAGTTATTGTTTTTGTCGTATAAACTAAGTCATTACTTACGTTTTGGCAATATGGTTTAGTAGTGTTAGGCATTTCTTGCGTTGTTGTGGCTTGTGGTACAAATGTGTAAGGTGGCGTTTCAAACTGACGAGCTGCGGAAACTATATTTTGGTGTGCGGTTGCAATAGCCGAAGTAGGGAGTTGGATTTGATTATCCAACCACTCATGTACAGATCTGACAGCTGAGTGTTTATTAACTGATTTTGCGTCCTCGAAGTCATCTACTGCTTGTTCGAGAATTTGGTATTTCTTTTTAATGAAATCTCTTTCAAGTTGTGTCTCTTCTTCTAGACGTTGTAGCTCACGAGCTGGTCGGCGGGAGCGGGAAGCGGCCGAAGAGCCACTACGAATGGAAGAGGCAGAATCGATCGTGATTTGATGTTGTACCGTACAATTTTGGCAGCTCCACGTAGGTTGGTCTTGATTGCTGCTGAGATTGACACATGGTAAATGAAAATTAAGATGGCACTTGCTGCATTTTATAAATTTTTCGTTGTCTGTGGACTTGTTGCAAATGTGACAGTTGTTCAGTGCAGGACTTAACTGAGTTGGTCGTTGACGACTTAGTGGTTGACCCTGTGAGGGAGTGGAAGGTTGCATTCTGTTAGGACTTACGTTTTAACACCCAAGATGATTCCTTCAAACGATCCGATGAGGTACATAAAAGAATTTTAATGTTGCGGGTAAAGCGGCCCAAGCTCAAGATAGCCAATGTGGATTTTAAACACAAGTGTAAGAATTTTAGAAAACTTTAATTCTTTATTCTTACGCTTTAATATGTTAAAATTCCTAAAATTATAAATAAATTCATTATACAAACTTACATACTAAACTGCTGATATACTAACTAAAGTTGCGGGTAAAGCGGCCCAAGCTCAAGATAGCCAATATGGATTTTAAACACAAGTGTAAGAATTTTAGAAAACTTTAATTCTTTATTCTTACGCTTTAATATGTTAAAATTCCTAAAATTATAAATAAATTCATTATACAAACTTACATACTAAACTGCTGATATACTAACTTTTATGTATGGCTACTCCAAGCGAAGCTTCGTAATCCTTATGACCTGAACGAATGAATATCTTAAATCTATGTAGGTGTTTTATATACCTATGTATGTGGTATCGATTAAATATGGCCTCATAATTATACCGCGTGGAAAATTAAAAGGAATAATTGAACATTTTGCCATGCTCATCTCTCTACATATCGATAACAGTAATGTCATATTAGCGATTTATGAGTGGCGGTAACAGTAATGTCATATTAGCGATTTATGAGTGGCGGTAACACTCCCCCACAGTATGGCGAGATTTCGAAGACTTACTCTACTTTCTTTCAGCCACGTCTAAAACCGCTAATTTTGCAGCAGGTCTTTCTAAAACGCCACAAACTGTCAAAACTTTTGCCTTTCGTACTTGTCCATCTTCGGATTTGGCAACTTCGATGACCTTTCCTTTTGGCCACACGTTTCTCGGGTTATTTGGATCAACCACTATCACTAAATCTCCCACAGATATGGGTTTGGCCTTTTGAAACCACTTTGTCCTACACGTCAAAGTAGGCAGGTACTCTGTCACCCATCTCTTCCAAAAGATTTGTGCATATTGTTGTGAACGCAACCAACTTTCTTTAAGTACAAGACCTTCGTCGTCGTACGATGCAAGGGGTTTTAAGCCACTGGAGTTGCCAAGCAAAATATGATTTGGTGTGATCGCTTCTTGATTTTCGCTTTCTATTGGGACATATGTAAGAGGACGGGAATTTATAATACTTTCGACTTCAGCCATCATGCTTTGCAGCATTTCATCGCTTGGAAACCGTTCTGTTTTAATATTGTAGAGTACAGTTTTTACGGATCGAACTAATCGTTCCCATGCTCCTCCCATATGAGGAGCAGAAGGTGGGTTAAAGTTCCATTTGGTGTAGGACGTTGTAAAACTTCGTATTAGCTCGTTCTTGTCCACCTCTCTTAAGGCTTCACGCAACTCTCGATCAGCACCGATAAAATTAGTACCATTGTCGCTGAAAAATTCTCTTGGGCTGCCTCTTCGCGAAATAAACTTACGTATTGCCATGATACACGAACTTGTATTAAGCGAATAGACGATTTCAATATGAACCGCACGTACCGTTAAACATGTAAATAGCGCACCGTATCTCTTTTCTTTATGTCGGTTAACAGTGACAAGCATAGGACCAAAAAAGTCAAGACCCGTGAATGTGAATGGTGAGAGATACGAACCCAGTCGAGCCCGAGGTAATTTTGCCATCTGCGGAATCTCCGGCATCGCAGTTTTAATTTTACACATTTGACACTGCTTAATGGTTGATTTACAAACGGTTCTCAATTTAGGAATATAGTATTTTTGCCGCAATTCATTCACCACTGTCTCAAGGCTACTATGACGGTACAGATTATGGTAATGTAATATTAAAAGGGTTGTTAGGCGGCAATGTTTAGGCAAAACGGCTGGATGCTTCAGTTCCTCCGGAACATCAGCATAATCAATTCGGCCACCTACTCTCAAGACACCTTTATGATCCAAATACGGGGACAATTTATACAAAAAATTTGTTTTTGTTAATTTATTCTTTTGTGATAGACAATTTATTTCATTTTGGAAATATACTTTCTGCGTATCTTTGATAAGAGTCAGTTCTGCTTTGAGCAACTCAATTTGAGTTAGTTCCTTTCCACAGGAAGGCGTGATATCACTGTTTCTACGGCAGTAGCAAAAACGAATTACGTATGCAGTTGCCCTTAATGCTCTGCACCACCGAGAAAATCTTTGTAAGTTTATAAGTTGTTCTATACTTCGTGCCGTTAAATGGCACTCTTTCAACTCGAGCTTTGTTTCCAAAAGTTGTGTATTGGGTTCCCGCCATTCTTTCTCTGGCAACTTTAAAAAATCAGGGCCGCTAAACCAGCGCCCTGTATTCGATAGATTAGGTTTATTTGTGCATCGTGTTGCTTCGTCAGCTACATTCGTTTTTCCTGATATCCAGGACCACTCGTCCACCTCTGAAATATCGAGAATTTCACTTACACGAACTGCAACGAACTGGTGATATTTTCGGTGGTCGGAGCGTATCCAGCTTAAAACTGTTCGTGAATCTGACCAGAGTGTTTTTCGATTTATCTTAACGGTATGATGTTTTTCAATATATTTAGCAAACCGAGCACCAATAACAGCTGCCATCAGCTCTAAACGTGGTATCGATAAAACCTTTAGTGGCGCCACCCTAGTTTTTGATCCAATAAGTGAAATAGCGATTTCGTCCCCACAGCACATCCTGAAATACGCTACGGCGGCATAACCGTTTTCGCTTGCATCCACAAATACATGCAATTGAACATCTAGGTTATTATAGTTTTTCAATGTTTTAAGATAACAACGAGGTATATTTACATTTTTTAAATCTGGTAAAAGCGCTAGCCAGTTTTCCCACCTTAATTGTTGACTTACTAGAATATGTTCGTCCCAGTCGATATTGCTTCTCCAAACTTCTTGGAGAACTATTTTCAAATACATAAGGAAATTTCCTACAAGCCCTAAAGGGTCATAAATGCTCATTAGAGTTCTTAAAATTTCACGTTTGGTGGGAATTTTGTTTCCGAGAAGAAGTTCGCTGTTTAAGACAGACTGCGACAGTTTAAAGGTTATATTGTCTTCCCCAGGGTTCCAAAATATGCCAAGTACCTTTTCTATTACTTCGCCTACACTAACGTTTAGGCAAATATTGGTCAAAGGGTTAGAAGAGTTCAATTCTTTCAAAACGCTATCATTATTCGAATTGCTTTACCCGCAACATTAAAATTCTTTTATTGTTTAGTAAAATTCTTTTATGTGCCTCATCGGATCGTTTGAAGGAATCATCTTGGGTGTTAAAACGTAAGTCCTAACAGAATGCAACCTTCCACTCCCTCACAGGGTCAACCACTAAGTCGTCAACGACCAACTCAGTTAAGTCCTGCACTGAACAACTGTCACATTTGCAACAAGTCCACAGACAACGAAAAATTTATAAAATGCAGCAAGTGCCATCTTAATTTTCATTTACCATGTGTCAATCTCAGCAGCAATCAAGACGAACCTACGTGGAGTTGCCAAAATTGTACGGTACAACATCAAATCACGATCGATTCTGCCTCTTCCATTCGTAGTGGCTCTTCGGCCGCTTCCCGCTCCCGCCGACAAGCTCTTGAGCTACAACGTCTACAAGAAGAGACACAACTTGAAAGAGATTTTATTAAAAAGAAATACCAAATTCTCGAACAAGCAGTAGATGACTTCGAGGACGCACAATCAGTTAATAAACACTCAGCTGTCAGATCTGTACATGAGTGGTTAGATAATCAAATCCAACTCCCTACTTCGGCTATTGCAACCGCACACCAAAATATAGTTTCCGCAGCTCGTCAGTTTGAAACGCCACCTTACACATTTGTACCACAAGCCACAAAAACGCAAGAAATGCCTAACACTACTAAACCATATTGCCAAAACGTAAGTAATGACTTAGTTTATACGACAAAAACAATAACTCCGCCCGTATGTACAACTACGTCATTCGTTAATAACATGTCTTCATTTATTAATGACCCAACAACGAACCGTCAGCAGCCGACAACTGCAAATTTATGTAATAATTCAGACAACGTAAATGCAGAAAATCACACATTAGAGACACCTGTACAATTTGGTTACATGGATTCAACGTTTTCCATGAACCCATCAAACCTCCAACCTGTTATATTACCTTCTCACAGGCTTTCGCAACAACAAATAAGCACGCGGCAGTCAGTACCAAAAGAGCTTCCGATTTTTACCGGCACTCCTGAAGAATGGCCCTTGTTTAGTGCCACATATGACTGGTCGACAGCAGTCTGTGGTTTTACAGACGCTGAAAATCTTGTCAGGCTTCAAAGTTCTCTAAAGGGGGAAGCACTTCGATCTGTTAAACATATTTTGATCCATCCATCGGGTGTACCATGTGCTCTATCTACACTAAAATTGCTTTTCGGACAACCGGAAAAAATATTAAACTCACTAAAAAATAGAATAAGATCACTACCAGCACTGAACACAAATAAATTGAGCACAATTACCTCTTTCGCCGTGGAAGTAAAGGGCCTAGAAACAACAATTAAAGCCAGTGGTTTAATAAATGAACTGACTCTTATCAAAGATACGCAGAAAGTATATTTCCAAAATGAAATAAATTGTCTATCACAAAAGAATAAATTAACAAAAACAAATTTTTTGTATAAATTGTCCCCGTATTTGGATCATAAAGGTGTCTTGAGAGTAGGTGGCCGAATTGATTATGCTGATGTTCCGGAGGAACTGAAGCATCCAGCCGTTTTGCCTAAACATTGCCGCCTAACAACCCTTTTAATATTACATTACCATAATCTGTACCGTCATAGTAGCCTTGAGACAGTGGTGAATGAATTGCGGCAAAAATACTATATTCCTAATTTGAGAACCGTTTGTAAATCAACCATTAAGCAGTGTCAAATGTGTAAAATTAAAACTGCGATGCCGGAGATTCCGCAGATGGCAAAATTACCTCGGGCTCGACTGGGTTCGTATCTCTCACCATTCACATTCACGGGTCTTGACTTTTTTGGTCCTATGCTTGTCACTGTTAACCGACATAAAGAAAAGAGATACGGTGCGCTATTTACATGTTTAACGGTACGTGCGGTTCATATTGAAATCGTCTATTCGCTTAATACAAGTTCGTGTATCATGGCAATACGTAAGTTTATTTCGCGAAGAGGCAGCCCAAGAGAATTTTTCAGCGACAATGGTACTAATTTTATCGGTGCTGATCGAGAGTTGCGTGAAGCCTTAAGAGAGGTGGACAAGAACGAGCTAATACGAAGTTTTACAACGTCCTACACCAAATGGAACTTTAACCCACCTTCTGCTCCTCATATGGGAGGAGCATGGGAACGATTAGTTCGATCCGTAAAAACTGTACTCTACAATATTAAAACAGAACGGTTTCCAAGCGATGAAATGCTGCAAAGCATGATGGCTGAAGTCGAAAGTATTATAAATTCCCGTCCTCTTACATATGTCCCAATAGAAAGCGAAAATCAAGAAGCGATCACACCAAATCATATTTTGCTTGGCAACTCCAGTGGCTTAAAACCCCTTGCATCGTACGACGACGAAGGTCTTGTACTTAAAGAAAGTTGGTTGCGTTCACAACAATATGCACAAATCTTTTGGAAGAGATGGGTGACAGAGTACCTGCCTACTTTGACGTGTAGGACAAAGTGGTTTCAAAAGGCCAAACCCATATCTGTGGGAGATTTAGTGATAGTGGTTGATCCAAATAACCCGAGAAACGTGTGGCCAAAAGGAAAGGTCATCGAAGTTGCCAAATCCGAAGATGGACAAGTACGAAAGGCAAAAGTTTTGACAGTTTGTGGCGTTTTAGAAAGACCTGCTGCAAAATTAGCGGTTTTAGACGTGGCTGAAAGAAAGTAGAGTAAGTCTTCGAAATCTCGCCATACTGTGGGGGAAAAATTTATAAAATGCAGCCGCTTTACCCGCAACATTAAAATTCTTTATGTTGCGGGTAAAGCGGCCCAACTCAAGATAGCCAATGTGGATTTTAAACACAAGTGTAAGAATTTTAGAAAACTTTAATTCTTTATTCTTACGCTTTAATATGTTAAAATTCCTAAAATTATAAATAAATTCATTATACAAACTTACATACTAAACTGCTGATATACTAACTTTTATGTATGGCTACTCCAAGCGAAGCTTCGTAATCCTTATGACCTGAACGAATGAATATCTTAAATCTATGTAGGTGTTTTATATACCTATGTATGTGGTCTCGATTAAATATGGCCTCATAATTATACCGCGTGGAAAATTAAAAGGAATAATTGAACATTTTGCCATGCTCATCTCTCTACATATCGATAACAGTAATGTCATATTAGCGATTTATGAGTGGCGGTAACAGTAATGTCATATTAGCGATTTATGAGTGGCGGTAACACTCCCCCACAGTATGGCGAGATTTCGAAGACTTACTCTACTTTCTTTCAGCCACGTCTAAAACCGCTAATTTTGCAGCAGGTCTTTCTAAAACGCCACAAACTGTCAAAACTTTTGCCTTTCGTACTTGTCCATCTTCGGATTTGGCAACTTCGATGACCTTTCCTTTTGGCCACACGTTTCTCGGGTTATTTGGATCAACCACTATCACTAAATCTCCCACAGATATGGGTTTGGCCTTTTGAAACCACTTTGTCCTACACGTCAAAGTAGGCAGGTACTCTGTCACCCATCTCTTCCAAAAGATTTGTGCATATTGTTGTGAACGCAACCAACTTTCTTTAAGTACAAGACCTTCGTCGTCGTACGATGCAAGGGGTTTTAAGCCACTGGAGTTGCCAAGCAAAATATGATTTGGTGTGATCGCTTCTTGATTTTCGCTTTCTATTGGGACATATGTAAGAGGACGGGAATTTATAATACTTTCGACTTCAGCCATCATGCTTTGCAGGATTTCATCGCTTGGAAACCGTTCTGTTTTAATATTGTAGAGTACAGTTTTTACGGATCGAACTAATCGTTCCCATGCTCCTCCCATATGAGGAGCAGAAGGTGGGTTAAAGTTCCATTTGGTGTAGGACGTTGTAAAACTTCGTATTAGCTCGTTCTTGTCCACCTCTCTTAAGGCTTCACGCAACTCTCGATCAGCACCGATAAAATTAGTACCATTGTCGCTGAAAAATTCTCTTGGGCTGCCTCTTCGCGAAATAAACTTACGTATTGCCATGATACACGAACTTGTATTAAGCGAATAGACGATTTCAATATGAACCGCACGTACCGTTAAACATGTAAATAGCGCACCGTATCTCTTTTCTTTATGTCGGTTAACAGTGACAAGCATAGGACCAAAAAAGTCAAGACCCGTGAATGTGAATGGTGAGAGATACGAACCCAGTCGAGCCCGAGGTAATTTTGCCATCTGCGGAATCTCCGGCATCGCAGTTTTAATTTTACACATTTGACACTGCTTAATGGTTGATTTACAAACGGTTCTCAATTTAGGAATATAGTATTTTTGCCGCAATTCATTCACCACTGTCTCAAGGCTACTATGACGGTACAGATTATGGTAATGTAATATTAAAAGGGTTGTTAGGCGGCAATGTTTAGGCAAAACGGCTGGATGCTTCAGTTCCTCCGGAACATCAGCATAATCAATTCGGCCACCTACTCTCAAGACACCTTTATGATCCAAATACGGGGACAATTTATACAAAAAATTTGTTTTTGTTAATTTATTCTTTTGTGATAGACAATTTATTTCATTTTGGAAATATACTTTCTGCGTATCTTTGATAAGAGTCAGTTCTGCTTTGAGCAACTCAATTTGAGTTAGTTCCTTTCCACAGGAAGGCGTGATATCTCTGTTTCTACGGCAGTAGCAAAAACGAATTACGTATGCAGTTGCCCTTAATGCTCTGCACCACCGAGAAAATCTTTGTAAGTTTATAAGTTGTTCTATACTTCGTGCCGTTAAATGGCACTCTTTCAACTCGAGCTTTGTTTCCAAAAGTTGTGTATTGGGTTCCCGCCATTCTTTCTCTGGCAACTTTAAAAAATCAGGGCCGCTAAACCAGCGCCCTGTATTCGATAGATTAGGTTTATTTGTGCATCGTGTTGCTTCGTCAGCTACATTCGTTTTTCCTGATATCCAGGACCACTCGTCCACCTCTGAAATATCGAGAATTTCACTTACACGAACTGCAACGAACTGGTGATATTTTCGGTGGTCGGAGCGTATCCAGCTTAAAACTGTTCGTGAATCTGACCAGAGTGTTTTTCGATTTATCTTAACGGTATGATGTTTTTCAATATATTTAGCAAACCGAGCACCAATAACAGCTGCCATCAGCTCTAAACGTGGTATCGATAAAACCTTTAGTGGCGCCACCCTAGTTTTTGATCCAATAAGTGAAATAGCGATTTCGTCCCCACAGCACATCCTGAAATACGCTACGGCGGCATAACCGTTTTCGCTTGCATCCACAAATACATGCAATTGAACATCTAGGTTATTATAGTTTTTCAATGTTTTAAGATAACAACGAGGTATATTTACATTTTTTAAATCTGGTAAAAGCGCTAGCCAGTTTTCCCACCTTAATTGTTGATTTACTAGAATATGTTCGTCCCAGTCGATATTACTTCTCCAAACTTCTTGGAGAACTATTTTCAAATACATAAGGAAATTTCCTACAAGCCCTAAAGGGTCGTAAATGCTCATTAGAGTTCTTAAAATTTCACGTTTGGTGGGAATTTTGTTTCCGAGAAGAAGTTCGCTGTTCAAGACAGACTGCGACAGTTTAAAGGTTATATTGTCTTCCCCAGGGTTCCAAAATATGCCAAGTACCTTTTCTGTTACTTCGCCTACACTAACGTTTAGGCAAATATTGGTCAAAGGGTTAGAAGAGTTCAATTCTTTCAAAACGCTATCATTATTCGAACACCAGTTTCTAATTTTGAATCCTCCCTCACTATGAATGAATCGCACAGTTTTAGCCAGTTCGGCGGCTTCTGCAGGAGTATCCGAAGAAGCAAGAAAATCATCTACGTAGTGGTTGTCTTTGATGGCAGCAGCGGCTAAGGGATACTTGGCTTCAAATTTTGATGCGTTGAGGTTTTTAACATACTGAGATATGCACGGAGCGCAGGAGGCACCGAATATCATAACCTTCATTACGTACACTTCGGGTTCTTTGTTGTCGTCGCAGCTGCGCCATAAAAATCTTTGCGCATGGCAGTCTTCATCGCGTATATAAATCTGATGGAACATTTGTTCGATGTCACCACAGATTGCAATTTGCCTTTGCCGAAAACGAAAAAGAATAGCTGCAAGAGAAGACAGCAAATCTGGCCCTTTGAGCAGCATAGAGTTAAGTGAAATACCATTTGCCTTCGCGGCCGCATCCAAAACTATTCTTGTTTTATTCGGTTTGTTTTTGTTAAATACCGGAAACATTGGTAAATACCATACATTTTGTTTATCATCTTCATTGTTTACTTTGGCTATGTAATTTCTTTCAAAATATTCAGAAATTGTTTTTTCGAAATGTTCAAACAACTCTTTATTTTTTCTTAGAGTTTTTTCGAGACAAATCAGTCGTCTCTTCGCCATATCAAAGCTTTGTGGAAGTGTAATATTGTCATATCGCCACAGCAAAGCTGTCTCGTAATGGCCATCGCATCTTTGTTTCGTATATGTTTCTAGCAAACTTAATGCCCTTTGGTCATCTTTTCCAAGAGCTGGAGTATAGTTACTTATCCCTGCTAACTCAGTTGTATAAAACTGTTTGAGTAAGTGAGTAAGAATTTGGTCGTTTTCACCTTTACACTCGCAAGAGTAAAAATTATATTGAATTTGGGCCTTTTCTCCAACACTGGAGTTGCCACATATTAGCCAGCCGAGGCGAGTATGTAAAGCGACGGGTTCGTTTTTCTTGCCTTCTTTAACACGAGTTGGCACACATAATTTCAAGTTATTTAATCCTAAAAGTACATCTGGTACAGCATTTTCAAAATCGGCGATGGGTAGCCCTTTAAGGTGCGGAAATTTTTTACATAACTTTTTATAATTAAAGCTCTGACTCGGAAGCGATAGTTGTTTAACCGTACGAACAGAAATAGAAAATTCAGTTTTATTCATACCTGAAATTTTCATTGAGACTATTTTTGAGTCTTCTTCGTTGCGACCTATTTCACCTGTCCATTTCAAGCATAGAGGTTGTGACTCACCATTTAAATCTAGTTTATTAATTAATTGTTCATTTACCAGACTTACAGACGAACCCTCGTCTATAAATGCAAAAGTATTAAAACGTTTATTATTGTTTCCGTATATTGTTATGGGTATAATTTTAAATAAGATTTCATTGCATTCATTCCTATGGGCTGCATGTAAATTATCTCTTTTGCTTTTATTTTCAGTTTCTCTGGTAGCGTTTGTTTCTCTATCTTCAGTCATGGATTTATGCAGCAATGTATTATGTTTTATTTGACAATTATTTTCTCTGCAAACGATGCTTCTACTGCAAATACCGTAGTGACGTCGCAGGCACAGTTTACATAGATTGTACATTCTTACTAAGTTCCATCGCTCGCTTCTATTCACAGCCAAGAATTTTTTACACTTCTCAACACTATTGCAGTTGCCAGAACACACTAAACAGATCTTTTTGTTTTGTTCTTCATGAGCATGCACATAAACGTTTTTTGGCTTACGCGAATACTGCTCTATTGACTTTGATGCGCTGCTGTCACTTTCTATATTTATGCTGCTTGCTGAGACACCGACTTCATATATCCAGTTAGCGAATTCAGTCAAACTAACTCTTTTGTTATTTTTTGCTAGTTTTATTTTTTGTTCACCCCAGTTAAGTTGAAAATGTGATGGCATTTTCATTATTAATTCATGTAATAAAGATGAATTGGTCAGTTCATTTATTAAACCACTGGCTTTAATTGTTGTTTCTAGGCCCTTTACTTCCACGGCGAAAGAGGTAATTGTGCTCAATTTATTTGTGTTCAGTGCTGGTAGTGATCTTATTCTATTTTTTAGTGAGTTTAATATTTTTTCCGGTTGTCCGAAAAGCAATTTTAGTGTAGATAGAGCACATGGTACACCCGATGGATGGATCAAAATATGTTTAACAGATCGAAGTGCTTCCCCCTTTAGAGAACTTTGAAGCCTGACAAGATTTTCAGCGTCTGTAAAACCACAGACTGCTGTCGACCAGTCATATGTGGCACTAAACAAGGGCCATTCTTCAGGAGTGCCGGTAAAAATTGGAAGCTCTTTTGGTACTGACTGCCGCGTGCTTATTTGTTGTTGCGAAAGCCTGTGAGAAGGTAATATAACAGGTTGGAGGTTTGATGGGTTCATGGAAAACGTTGAATCCATGTAACCAAATTGTACAGGTGTCTCTAATGTGTGATTTTCTGCATTTACGTTGTCTGAATTATTACATAAATTTGCCGTTGTCGGCTGCTGACGGTTCGTTGTTGGGTCATTAATAAATGAAGACATGTTATTAACGAATGACGTAGTTGTACATACGGGCGGAGTTATTGTTTTTGTCGTATAAACTAAGTCATTACTTACGTTTTGGCAATATGGTTTAGTAGTGTTAGGCATTTCTTGCGTTGTTGTGGCTTGTGGTACAAATGTGTAAGGTGGCGTTTCAAACTGACGAGCTGCGGAAACTATATTTTGGTGTGCGGTTGCAATAGCCGAAGTAGGGAGTTGGATTTGATTATCCAACCACTCATGTACAGATCTGACAGCTGAGTGTTTATTAACTGATTGTGCGTCCTCGAAGTCATCTACTGCTTGTTCGAGAATTTGGTATTTCTTTTTAATGAAATCTCTTTCAAGTTGTGTCTCTTCTTCTAGACGTTGTAGCTCACGAGCTTGTCGGCGGGAGTGGGAAGCGGCCGAAGAGCCACTACGAATGGAAGAGGCAGAATCGATCGTGATTTGATGTTGTACCGTACAATTTTGGCAACTCCACGTAGGTTGGTCTTGATTGCTGCTGAGATTGACACATGGTAAATGAAAATTAAGATGGCACTTGCTGCATTTTATAAATTTTTCGTTGTCTGTGGACTTGTTGCAAATGTGACAGTTGTTCAGTGCAGGACTTAACTGAGTTGGTCGTTGACGACTTAGTGGTTGACCCTGTGAGGGAGTGGAAGGTTGCATTCTGTTAGGACTTACGTTTTAACACCCAAGATGATTCCTTCAAACGATCCGATGAGGCACATAAAAGAATTTTAATAAACAATATAAATTGTCCCCGTATTTGGATCATAAAGGTGTCTTGAGAGTAGGTGGCCGAATTGATTATGCTGATGTTCCGGAGGAACTGAAGCATCCAGCCGTTTTGCCTAAACATTGCCGCCTAACAACCCTTTTAATATTACATTACCATAATCTGTACCGTCATAGTAGCCTTGAGATAGTGGTGAATGAATTGCGGCAAAAATACTATATTCCTAAATTGAGAACCGTTTGTAAATCAACCATTAAGCAGTGTCAAATGTGTAAAATTAAAACTGCGATGCCGGAGATTCCGCAGATGGCAAAATTACCTCGGGCTCGACTGGGTTCGTATCTCTCACCATTCACATTCACGGGTCTTGACTTTTTTGGTCCTATGCTTGTCACTGTTAACCGACATAAAGAAAAGAGATACGGTGCGCTATTTACATGTTTAACGGTACGTGCGGTTCATATTGAAATCGTCTATTCGCTTAATACAAGTTCGTGTATCATGGCAATACGTAAGTTTATTTCGCGAAGAGGCAGCCCAAGAGAATTTTTCAGCGACAATGGTACTAATTTTATCGGTGCTGATCGAGAGTTGCGTGAAGCCTTAAGAGAGGTGGACAAGAACGAGCTAATACGAAGTTTTACAACGTCCTACACCAAATGGAACTTTAACCCACCTTCTGCTCCTCATATGGGAGGAGCATGGGAACGATTAGTTCGATCCATAAAAACTGTACTTTACAATATTAAAACAGAACGGTTTCCAAGCGATGAAATGCTGCAAAGCATGATGGCTGAAGTCGAAAGTATTATAAATTCCCGTCCTCTTACATATCTCCCAATAGAAAGCGAAAATCAAGAAGCGATCACACCAAATCATATTTTGCTTGGCAACTCCAGTGGCTTAAAACCCCTTGCATCGTACGACGACGAAGGTCTTGTACTTAAAGAAAGTTGGTTGCGTTCACAACAATATGCACAAATCTTTTGGAAGAGATGGGTGACAGAGTACCTGCCTACTTTGACGTGTAGGACAAAGTGGTTTCAAAAGGCCAAACCCATATCTGTGGGAGATTTAGTGATAGTGGTTGATCCAAATAACCCGAGAAACGTGTGGCCAAAAGGAAAGGTCATCGAAGTTGCCAAATCCGAAGATGGACAAGTACGAAAGGCAAAAGTTTTGACAGTTTGTGGCGTTTTAGAAAGACCTGCTGCAAAATTAGCGGTTTTAGACGTGGCTGAAAGAAAGTAGAGTAAGTCTTCGAAATCTCGCCATACTGTGGGGGAGTGTTACCGCCACTCATAAATCGCTAATATGACATTACTGTTACCGCCACTCATAAATCGCTAATATGACATTACTGTTATCGATATGTAGAGAGATGAGCATGGCAAAATGTTCAATTATTCCTTTTAATTTTCCACGCGGTATAATTATGAGGCCATATTTAATCGAGACCACATACATAGGTATATAAAACACCTACATAGACTTAAGATATTCATTCGTTCAGGTCATAAGGATTACGAAGCTTCGCTTGGAGTAGCCATACATAAAAGTTAGTATATCAGCAGTTTAGTATGTAAGTTTGTATAATGAATTTATTTATAATTTTAGGAATTTTAACATATTAAAGCGTAAGAATAAAGAATTAAAGTTTTCTAAAATTCTTACACTTGTGTTTAAAATCCACATTGGCTATCTTGAGCTTGGGCCGCTTTACCCGCAACAATTACTATATTGTATTTATAACCAAAATTTAAAAAAAAAACGGAAAACGCACCCATAATGAAGAATGTCGTTGTATTATGAGTCTAAAAGAGTTCGTGGTTAAAAATTTTTTGTAAAAATCGAAAAATTAAAATAGTTATGGAGTATAAATGGGAGATTATGTGCTGTTGTTGAATCGGTACAGTCGCCACATTATCATAAGCAAAGAAGAAATACCCTTGAATGGGACATATGTATTTGGTTAACATCTAAATACTGCAATAGCAATGGTCATAATTATTATTCACTGCTTACAAGCGGCAAAAAATCTCTTCCAGCTCCACTACAACCACAAGCGTTTGGTGAAAGAACAGGAGAAGTTTTATCATTGGAAAAATTAAAGAAAATAAACATAAGAAACGTCAAACGACTAGATCTGCTATTGTAACAACACAATTGCTGCAGGTGTTAAGATTTGGAAACAATTCTCTCGTCATGAAAAAAATTTAAAGGAATTAGTTCCAGAGAAGGTCAAAGAAACTCCTGAAAGAAGAAGCTCAACAAATTTACAATTTAGAGTCATGCCAAGGAAACGGAGCGGCAAACCTGGTCATGCAACTTTTATAAATAGTTTTAAAAATGAATAAAAAATTCTAAGCAGGAAATATAGGGTGTTTTTTATTGAGGTATAGAACTTTAAGTTGGCATCACTTTTTTAACTGGCGGCCATTTTGTCAGTTGTCAAGTGATTAATATTTAGTTTGGTTTGCCATTTCATCATGAACAGGTTGACAAAAGAACAACGCTTGCAAATCGTGCAAATTTATTTCGAAAATAATGGTTCAGTTCGCGAAGTTTACCGCAAGCTCCGTCCATTTTATGGTCATCAGAGCAATTAATTCGGTTAACCATGGATCGTTTTCGCACTACGTTTACTCTATGTGATAATACGCATCCGCAGAGACGTCGAACAGTGCGCACCGAAGAAACAATTGCCGCTGTAGAGGAAAGTGTTGAAGAGGACCCGAATGAATCGATTCGCCACCGTGCACAGCAATTGGAGCTTTGTCCATCAAAAATTGGACCTGTAGAATTGGCTTTATTCGAGCCAGCCGCGGCGGCCACATGCCCGAAATCATATTTAAACATTAATGGCATAAAATTATCCTTCCAATAAAGCCAAATTGATGGACATTAAAACGATTTTCTTGTGTTTTATTTCAATTCGAAGTTCTATACCTCTAAAAAAAACACCCTGTAAAAATGAAATGAAAAATAAAGTGCTTTTTGGTTTGAGACCGTAAATAGACATGTTTTATTAATTACGGGTTCTTACATTGGCGACTAGGATTGAAAATAAAACATACATATGTATTTGGAAAATAAATTAATAGAGATTGTGAATGATTTGGTTGCTTGAAAAATCTTTATGAACAAATGTGTTCATTTCGTCATGTGGAAAATTGCGAAAGTCGTGCTTGGTAAAGCCCACTGATAATGAATTATGACTATTTAATAAGTAATCAGAGGCAAAATACCGTACAATTTTCGCTATCTGGTAGATGCCAGAAGTCGTGCTTATAATGCAGACTGGGGAACAAGTTTTAATTATCTGATAAACAATCAGAGGCTAAGTGCGTTTAACGCAGGTCGAATATTGTAATTTTATTGTAAAAGAGTAGCTAATGTTTTCTCTACAGAATCAACATGGCAGAAATAATTAAACCAATTTTATACGATTCCATATATAAGTTACGTATTGAATGGCAAATGGTTTTGGTCTTTCTAGATTTATGTACATAGATGCAGAAGAAATAACGTGCCTGCTACAGAAAAGGAATAAGTTATTATTATTTTGGGACAGCAACTGCAAACTGTGGCTTTTTCCTTGCCAGGAGCAATAGTTCCGCAAGACAATAAAAATGGTGCATACTCCATATTAGTGAATAAACTAAATGAATATCTTACGCCAATGAGAAATCGGCATTCGAGAGACATTTGTTTGGTGGAATCTTGATATATGTATTTGTTTTACGTGAGCAGGAAGCGAGGTGCTCGTTCGGGGAATCAAAGGCGCAGGTTGAGGAGATCTTTCTAAAAGACAAAGTTATTGATGTGTAGGCGCAAGTGGAGCTCAAGCGGAAGTTATTGGGAATAAAACACGTCACCTAAACGAACACGACAAGTAGGTATCTGACATACTTCGGCATAACACTTTGTGTTTGAATGATGAGATATGGAAGACACAGAAAATTACATTTCTGGGTCATATACTTTCCAACCAGGGCATTGAAGTCGATCCAGAAAAAGTGCAGGTAATATTATATTTTAGAGATACTAAAAATAAAGAAAAATTAGCGTTCAAGAAACTAAAAATTCGGCTAACTAAAATATCAAATTTGTCTTATTTCGACCCGAAACGTAAGACTCGTTTAATTCTGATGAATGCAGAGATTCATCTGTTTAAAATCAGAAAAAATACTTTTTATTTATAACTCTTCTTTCTTTTAATTGCATTATTTGCTTTTAATATCATTTTCGATTATTCAGTGGAATACAAGTGGGTATTAGTAATAAAACCTTTAAATTAAGGATAAAAAACCAGACAAAATATGTTACAAAAAATAAAATAAAAAATTAATAAACACTCACAGTTTCAATTCAGTCTATACAAACATATATACTAAGATTATCTACAACCCCTACACGTTTTTGTGCAATTTTTTCCAATTTGACATTGATATGCCAGTTTCTGTTATGTCATCCATACATATTTGCGAAAATTATGTTTGTAAAGCATAAAAAACCGGTGTAATTCAAAATACCACATGGCGCGTAGTTGAAATTTTCAACAATTTTTTGTGCTACTGGTGACAAACGACTACACAATAAATATGTGTTTTGGATTATCTCTTTCTTCTAAAATTTTTATTAAATGAATTTCAACACTCTGTTCCATTTTGGTTTCTTTACTTTCTTCACTATTTGTTTCAATATTTTCACTTAATTTTAACATTTCATTTTCTGGATCGTTTGTTTTTAGTATTTGGTCTGTTTACCTGTTTCTTTTACTTTAATTTGTAGTTCTCTTGCTTTTTGACCAGTTTTTGTATTAATTTTATGGTAATTTTTTTGAGACATTTTAGTTTAATAACTTGCTTTTCTTTTACTTGAATTTTGATTGTTTTAATAGTAGTAAAACTTAAAATATATGTATGTATGTATATATTTTTCAGCAAAAAATTTTAATAAAGTTTATTCACAGTTTGGCTATAGAAAAAATTCTTGAAAGAATCGAAATAAAATTGCCACAGAACAAGTCAGGGCGAAATCAACTAAAGACGAATAGACAACCAAATAAGCAAAATATTGTTTCTGTAGACATGGAAATGTATTTGGAGAATAATAGAAAAAACCAACAACAAGCCCAAATATACACAATTTTAAGTGTTTGCCTTGGAGAATATCACAAAATTTTAAACAAACTAACCTGTGGTATTGAAAGTACCTATTTAGATTTGTAGGCACATTTACATATGTACACAAAATTTAACCAAAGAAAAAGAAACACTTTTCTTGATCTTGTCACTGCTTTGTTTATTGGATAAAAGCTTTAAATCTAAATGAGCGAAGTGGTTTTACTCTAGTTGTAGCGATCGTTGGTCGCAGTCAGCGATTGATTACTCATGATTCGTATCGATAATATTCTCTTAAAGCAAAATGAGTTCACAACCAATCTAAACTGAATTCTTTGTATCAAAAAAAAAAAAAAATAAGTCAATTATAATTACGTTGCAAATTCTAAAGAAAATGAATTTGAATTGTGCTTAAGTTGTAAATAGTTACTCGTAAACAAAAATATTCTAAGAAATCAATGTGCGACTTGTAAACAAAACTATTTATTCGTTAGCATATACATACATATGTATGTAAATAAAAATAATTCATATTACTACAGGGTACTTATTCATAATAATGTCGTTGGGTAAAGCTCATACATAGATGCATATATTATGGAAATAAAATGTCGATCTATTTTTCAAGTTTCAATTTTCAAATGCTATAAAGTTTATTTTTTATATTATGTATAAATACTGGTTTTCGGGAAAAGCGTTAAAATTTTACTTTTAAATTTTGGAAATTAATTCCTTTATTTAACACTTCTATCCCGTTATGATTTGATCACGTAAGGTAATTTTTGTTCTTGAACTATCGCTTTATTTGATTTGTAATGACAAAACTTGCAAGGATACTTACAGCACGAGAGCAATGGTTTGTTTTATGAAAACAAGGGTTCTGTTTTGCGGAATAAAAATAACTTATAACGGCAAATGGTAATTGGTTTTTGAGGCGCAAAGCACCTACATATATACACACATAGAGTTGTAAACTACAGAGATATTGTTTTCATACAATTATGTACATTGTAACTATTACTTGCTTTATAAATACACCTGTGCATAATCGATTAAGAGAAGCTACAGATAGTGAGTCTCTTTACTTAACAAATACAAATTCCCCGTTAAGATTTATGCAGGTTTTAGATAAACGTTTTAATTAATTGACTGAGCAATTACAGACAAATATACAAACAATGTTTCATGAGTATGAACAGCGTTTCTTAAGTGAGATTGACAAAAGACGAAAAGACGAAATAGCAGTGAGAGATTGAACAGAAAGAGTATCAATATTAAAAACAGCAGTACAAGAACACAGAAATCACACACAGTATCGGACAAAATAGTGGCGCAATGCAATGAAAACAAAAGCTTAAAAAAAAGAAATCGAGATTTTAAAAAAATGTGTCAAAAAACATGAAAACTCTATTGTCTCACATGATTTACGGATAAATGGTATTCCGCGGGTAAAAAATGAGAATCTTTTTGATATTTATAAAAAGTTATGTGAATTAATTCAGATAAATCCTCCTGCTGTTCAACAACTGTATCGGGTAAAACTAAACAAACATAATAATAAAAGAACACAAGCTGGCACAATCATTATAAAATTCAAAAACCCGTATGAGAGAAATTATTTATTAAAATGCTTTAAAATGCATATCAAAGATAAAAGAGGCACACTTCGTTTGAACCTAATTGGATTTAATAACCCCGTGCCATTTTCCGTGAATGAAAATTTGACACCAGAGGACCACAAAATATTTATCCGTGCCTTGCAGCTTAAAAAAATAGGACAATATCTGCAGTATTCACATATCGCGGAGTCGTCTACGTTAAACCCTCTGGAAATAACGAACCAATACGGGTTGATGACTGAGGATTTGCAAAGTTTTTTTTCGATCGCACAATAATGGTTCGGCTGACGTACAATACTGACTCTGAAATTTATTTATTAATAACTGTGATTATTTCTCATAATGTTTTAGTTATTTTTAAAATATGTTTTTTAAATAGTTTTCGTTACTTTTCTATTACTATTACACTTAATTTTTTGAATTTTGACATTGCAAACGTTACACTCTTAAATTTTGTTCTTTCTTATCTGCGTTTTCTTGCAAAAATTAAAAATTATGGTATTAAAATGCGATAGCATTTCTGTTAGTTCCAATGACGCTACTTCCAACATGATTCGTATCCTGTGCAAGCAGAAATCTGGCATTAACATCTTTCACATAAATGCACAGAGTTTAAGCAATAAAACTGATGAATATAGATATATCTTCGAAAATTCTTGTGTCGATGTAATATGTGTGTCGGAGACGTGGTTTAATGATAATATCCCGGATTGTATATTTGAATTACGTGGCTTTAAGATGTATCGCTGTGACAAACATACTCACGTTGGAGGGGTTGCCATCTATGTTAAGAAGGGCTTAACTAGCAAATTCCTTCTCAAATCTCAAAGTGATGAAAAATTTGAATATATATATGTGAAAGTTTCATCCATGGGAAGAAAGCTACTTATTGGCTGAATTTATAGACCAAACAAGCGCATAGATTTGGTCGACTTACATCAAAACCTCAAAAATATAACTGTACATTATGAAAACGTTATTTTGTGTGGTGACTTCAACTCCAATGTTTTATGTGAGACCAACCTACTCGACGCAATGGAAGCAATTAGCTTATTTTCTCCTAATATACGAATACCAACGTATTTTGCTGCAACGAATCAGTCACTTCTGGATCTATTTTTTGTCAACCATATAAGCAAAGTTCTTTTACATGATCAGATTTGTGCTCCATGTTTCTCAAATGAGCCAGTGCACTCTAGCATTAACAAATTGCTCATATAGATCATCAGTTCTAAAGCGTTTCCAATATATATACGCATAATCTCGTTGATTTATTTTAGCTCTTATTTGTTCATTAAACCAAGGCTTTGTAGTGCTATTCGCTTTAAATGTTTTTACTGGCACCGATTTTTCAAAAATTTCAACAAAATTTTGCTCCAAAAAAACAACTAAATCATCAACATCAACATTAGTCATTATACATCATCACTTCATTGGTATATTTAGTTTTGAAGTCAAAACATAAAAATATTAGGTCATGTTTTGAGAAACTTCTTCTTCTTTTGGCGCTACAGTCCGTGGTGAACCTGGGCCTCAACCAACAAAGTTTTCCAGCTGGCACGGTCTTTAGCCAGCGTTCTCCAATTTTGCACACCAAGTTGGTTGAGGTCCCTCTCCACTTGTGTGCGCCATCGGTTCCGTGAGCGTCCTCTACTGCGTTGTCCCACAGGTTCGGAATCGAAGATTCTACGGGTCGGAGCAGTATTCTCCATGCGCTCTACATGGCCCAACCATCTTAGCCGTTGGATCCGTAGGCGCCTGGTTAGGCTCATGTCGCTGTACAACCCGTACAGTTCATGATTGAATCTTCTTCTCCAGAAAGCATCAACGCAAACAGGGCCGAAGATTGAACGCAGAACTTTTCTCTCGAAAATACCAAGGACATTCGACACCGTCCATGCTTCTGCGCCATAAAGAAGTACAGGGATTATCAAAGTGGTATATAGTGTCAGCTTGGTTTTTCGAGAAAGGGCCTTACTACTCAATTGCCTCTTGAGACCAAAGAAACAGCGATTGGCAAGAGTTATTCTGCGTTTAATCTCGGTACTGATGTTGTTCATACTGTTGACTTGGGAGCCAAGGTAGACGAAGTCCTTCACTACCTCGAAGTTATAGCTGCCTATGGTGATGTTCTGGCCCAGTCGTCGGTGTTGCGCGTCCTTTTTTGATGACAGCATATACTTCGTTTTGCCCTCGTTCACCGTTAGACCCATTTTGGCCGCCTCCGTTGAAATACCAGCAAACGCTTCATTGACGGCTCGCTGTGTTCGACCAATCACGTCAATGTCGTCAGCGTATGCTAGCAGTTGCACGGACTTTTGGAAGATCGTGCCTCTGTTGTTGGCGTGTGAGTTTTGCACGATCTTCTCAAGAATTATGTTAAAAAAGTCACATGACAGTGCGTCGCCTTGTCTAAATCCCCTTCAGACATTGAAGGTCTCGGTGAATTCGTTACCGACCTTGATGGAGCAGCGAGAGTTGTCCATCGTCATTCTACACAGCCTGACGAGTTTAGTAGGAATGTCAAAACTAGACATGGCTTCGTATAGCTCGTCCCTATACACACTGTCATATGCGGCCTTAAAATCGACGAATAGGTGGTGGGTGTCGATTTGCATCTCTTGGGTCTTTTCCAGGATCTGCCGTAGTGTGAAAATTTGGTCAATGGTGGACTTCCCCGGCCTGAAACCACACTGATAAGGACCTATCAAACTGTTCACGAATGGTTTCAGGCGCTCACACAAAACGGCAGAGAAGATCTTGTAGGCGATGTTCAGCAGACTTATTCCTCGGTAGCTGGCGCAGTTGAAGGGGTCTTCATTTTTGTGGATCTTATTTCCTGCCACAGAAATATTGGGGTCTTAATTTTTTAGTCTGTGGCATACATCATATGCCAGATCATTCAGGTCATCTCGTTCAACGTCGTTTGTACTTTCTTTCAAATGCCTGCAAAATAAATTAAAAAATAGTTTTCAAATCGTTTAGTAAACAAAATATGTGAGTATAAGTGGTATCGTACACTTCAATGTTCGCTACATTAGAGATAGTACCATCGTTGCAAGCAAGTAAGTAAGACCTTAAATCTGAACTTTCTTGTTTTCTTAAGTGCTGAAACTTTTCGTTTATAAAAAACCGCAAAACCGAAAAGAATGAAAGCATTTTTAAAGGGTTGCTTACAGATAGATTCCATAACTTTTTTTCTGCAGAAATCGATAACAAAAGATCTTATAATATGATGTAGCATTTCCTCGGCATTATCCAAATTAATTTAATTCGATATGATATTTTTGTTTATTATCTGACGGATATAAAATCGATTTTCTTACAGAAGTTATATTATACCAATCGCTTGAACACAGAATTACATACATATATTTTTTGATTTTAAACGAATAAATTTATTCAAGAAATCATATGCACGATTGGACACTTAGAGGAGATGAGAGTGATTCCTTAAAAGTTTAAAAAAATATTTTGTAGGATAAACCCAACCATTTTTTATACAAGGAATTAATTGCACTAAGCTCAACTGGTTAACATATTGGCAAAAACCTTAATTCACAACACGATCACATAGTTTTATACCTGTTTTCTTCTTTTGGAAAATATTCCGAGTGGGTAGCCCGAAATCCCAAAGGAACATCGGACTTTAACCAACTCTAGCTTAGTTCATTACATAAACACAGCATGAAGCCAAGGATTACCAGGAGCTTACCTACCCCAATATCATGCCAAGCCTCTTCTTGCATTTTTACGCTCAAACCGCAGCCAGAACTTTAAAAGCAAATACAGGCTCCTCAACCTATGACCAACTCCAGAATACCAAAAGGCATTGTTGCTTGTTGGTCCCCATTTGGTTCTTGAAGAAAGGGTGAAGGGTCCGGAAGAACATGCATATCCGAAGTTATACATCCACTTCCTAGAGTTTTGGTTGTCATGCCAACCGAGGGACCCCTATACTCCGAAAAGTGGCGTACGTTAGTACGCAAAACCTGCCGCCTTGGAGTTTCCCATTGACAGTAACATTCTTTCTATCGTTAGTTTTGAAGACCTATGGATCAATGACTCCGCTGGCTCATAAAGCGCACCAAATAGTAATTTTTCAAGAAAGAGCGAAAAATCTAAACAAATTAAAATTAAATCATGGGATGAAGTGGAAAAATTGTTAATTGTTGGTTCTGGTGTACACGCTACAAAATCCCGAGCTAATACTGTCCTTATAGTAAGTAGCGATGAGGATGATGCTGAAGACTAGAATGGTTATCAAAGTTCTTTAAGGGCTGCAAATTATATAATAAAAATTTTTATATTTACCTTCACTTTGATGTAATATGTAAGTACATACATATATATGTGTATGCATATACATATGCACATAAAGTTTATAATGTGCGTTCACAATTAAGATGCTTTACATAGGATACTAGCGACTAAACAAAGAAGCTTTTCGAATAGTCCTAGACGCAATAAAAGAACACCTATCCCGTTCTAAGATTCCGCCAAGGCTACAACTTGCAGCTTCGTTGCGATTTTTATATTAAGGGTCTGATTATTTTGTTTTTGAGTTTCATAACCAGCAGTTCGTTTTTTGAAAGGCAAGTTAAGTGAAAGTTTTCAAACAGTGGATGAACGCTCGGACAATCTAAGAAGAAATAAACAAGTATTACTTATCTCTTTCGGGAATTCTATAACCGCTGTTGCGAATTGTACGAAGTGCAATATTGGTAGAAGAACAGGAATGGATACTACAGCTTAGGTATCATGATTGTATGCACAGTCATGAACACTTATTATTACACATAGTAAATAACCTTTTCCGTAGTTGTTATTGTTTTAGTACAGTTCATGCAATAGCATTGTTGAAAGCTCCATCAAATTTATTTATTTGTTATTTTGCATAAATAAAAATTATTTAAAGCCGATTTTAATTGTGTAAATACTATGTTCTCAACAATACAATAGATAATGAATATCAATGTATATAAATTAAGGTGGGCAAATCAGTAATCTATACTACTGACTACACTTGTAAATAACTCATAGTTTTTAAAAATATGTAACATAAGAATATCTGATAATCAGAGAATATAAAGATTTTCAACCGTGGTTTGACATCCTACAATTGTTTGCTTAAGTCACATCGCTGTAGATCTTCATTAAAAACGCGCACAATTAATTTTTGCTTATACTATGTAATTACGTACATAAAATTTTACATAACATACATAATATTTTTAATTCGATATAATTATTTAAAAATTATATGTATAAACTCCTGTTGCAAATAATAATCCATTATTCTATTTGACTGAAATTGCTTCTTCCCTTTATTCTTAGGCAGTAGCTTTCCTTGTTTTTATTTGTTTGTTTGCCGTTTTTCTTACCGATTCACTTGTTATTCATACCTAATTAAAGCGTGTCCTTAATCAACTTTACAATTATTTGCTAGTACTCTATTTAGAAACTTTTGCTACTTTAACTCGCGTTTGATAGTCAATCTTGAAAGATTTATAACAAGGCAGCGAACAGCATGCATCATTTAAAATGAAAAAATTCCTTTCATTTGTCGTTCATTTCTATTACATTTCAAGTGTTGACGGTTTAACTTCTGTTTACAGCTAAATAAATATAAAATAAAATGTAAATTTTTTCTTTGTCTGGGTTTTTTACATGATCCAGTCTCGGCTTTCTGCTGCAGCAATCTTTAACATTCACTAATACAGAACTACTTGTTTAGCCTTAACGAATGTCGTCGCAACCAGTTTTGTTTTTTACTCATCTGCTTAAAAGGTGCATTGCTAAAAAGTTTGCTAGAATATTCGCAAGCAACAAAAAGTTGTATGCTTTTGCTTGTATGCGAATTCACGTGAAAGACATTGTGAACTTAATTACATAAATTAAATATTATTACGTTAAATAGAATTAAGTTTGGTGAATGATGGCTTAAGTTTTGCTTTTGTTAATTGAATAGGGTTATCCCACTATTGCGGAATGATAATCAAAAGCGTTAATTTCATGTAATCAAATAGTTGATGAGGAAACAAACAGGTAAGTAAATTTTTAATTAGAATAACAATGCTAAGCTCATTATAGCAACGATAAGATTCCTCACGATATATACACATAAAAAATAAAAATTTAAGAAAAAAAAAATAAAACCACTTCATTTCTGTCTAAGAGCTTTTATCTTTTAGCCTACAACTAGAGTTAAAAAAACTGAAATAAAATATGGATTGCAGAGTTCATAAGACACAATTCACACGATGCAAGTTGTATAGTTTAACTGATTGCCTTTAGAAATGAGTGAAATTTTTCTTTAAAATATAATTTTTTGGTGTGTGTTATTTGACAAATTTAATTTTAATTATTTTGTGAAAGGGAAAAATATGGCAATAAAGTGGAAAAGAGAGAATACTGAATTTCTTATCAGTTTAATTGAACAAAATGACTGTCTGTACAACATAAGTTCCACGGAATATATAGGGAGGAGAAAGAAAGAGGAAAAAAGGGAGGAAAAGAAACAATATCTTGGAAGTAATGCTAAGTAGCATGAGTATCATTACATTTTTTTCTTGGGACCTGTACTCAGGTGTCGACCTCTACATATGTACTGCATTTCACCAGAACTGTGCCTAAGGAGGAGGAAAGAAGGAGTAATATTTCGCCATTTGTTTATTCTATGTATATTGAAGCGATGATTATGTCAGAATTTAACTGTTGCCGTTTTGACTGTTCAGTGCCCAGTGTACATAATTTCGGCAATGCACAGTCAAACATCGGTTAACCCAACATCCCCAAACATTGCTTTTTTGTGTTGTATTTATATGGATTTGATAAAAGAAATTCGATCTAAAGAGAACATTACATTGATGTGTTAAGAGATGATAATTAAACAGCGAACTATACAGATATGACTATTATTATGATGCTGCAACTTGCCGTGACATAAAGGAAAACACCCGAACATGTATTGACCACTGTATAGGAAAAACAGTTACATCAAAAAATAATATAAATGCTACTGTTATCAGAACAAACATATCTGATCATTATGCAATTTTTGGAGTATTGTAACTGCACAGAACAACTAAAATGACACATACAACAGTATTTATATAAAGTTTGGTGAAAAATTAAAAGTGTAATAAAGAACCACCAGAAAAAAGGTCTATGAATCCATGGATTACTGACAAAATTGTGAAGTGGTGCGAGCAAAGGGATAAACTAAAGTTTATAAATAAAAGATGGATTGAAAACAAAGCCAACTTGAATTATAAGAGTGAATACAAAAAATTAAGAAACTAAGTTAACAAAAAAATATTTAATGAAAACAAGAGTTATTTTAAGTAAAAAGTTTTTTAAAATATATGAGATCAGTGGTAAGACTTGCAATAATATAGACGAAACAATTTTAAAAACAACAGAGTAGAGCAAATAGTACAAAACTTCGCTACGAACTTCAATGAAAATGTTCAAAAAAATTAATTCACTCGTGTAATCCCAAACCAATGATTATTCGGTTTGGTGACCTTGGGAAACTCAATGTATATGGAACAAACACGCGAAGAGGAAATCTTGAATACGGAAACGGAACAAGACTTAAGGACATATAAAATAACGCTGTAAAACTAACGCCCTTAATAACAAAATTAATAAATGAGAGTATAAACATCAAATCGTTCCGATCGTGCTAAAAACTTCTATTATTCGGCCTACACATAAAAGTGACCAGAAAGATAACTTTAACCCATTTTCGGCCACTGTTCGTGCCTGCGAACAGTAAATTTAGTCGTTTTTGTCGTCAAATTACAAAGCTTTATATATTTATTTATTAATATTTATTTTTTTCAATATTTAGTATATAGCCCGTGTTTGATTTAAAAAAAATTTATAAAATTTAGCTATTGTTTGCCCTGGGGAGGTTTTTAGTGAGGCATATTTTGAGAGGGGTTTTCTATAATTGCATAAAAATAATAATTTTTAAAAAATTTTAAATCTAAATATAGTAAATTTGTGCAAACAATTCAAATGATCATATGAAATAAAAAAAGTAAAGTAATCACAGCATTGATATCATATTAAAGCTGTTAACATAACTGTTCGCAAGCGCGAACATTGGCCGCTATTTGCCAAACATGCTTGATACACAATATTGTTTTTCAATGGAACAAATTCAAGGATTTTAAATGGTTTCTTCATTTTAATAGCAATGATAACCCGAATATAAATGATAAGCTGTCAAAGGTAAAGAACGTTAGTTTATATTTTTATTTCATTTTTAAAAATTATTGATTAGGTTTGTCCATTGTTTGATCTTGCGAACAAAAAATGTATATAATTCGGTGTATGTAGTGAACTACAAATGGTTCCATACTTTGGTCGTCAGTCATGTCAAATATACACGGAACAAATCAATTCCTTTTGGGTACAAAATTTGGTGTTTCTGTTCTTCTGGCGGTTGTTTGTTTAATTGTACACATATTCTCCTTCCAATGACAACTATGATCACCGAATTGGCTTGGGTGCAGACGCGGTTTTAAGACTCTTGGAATCTGTAGAAGATCCAATTCTATAGGAAATATACATATTTCGACAACTTTTTTCATCATATTACTTGATGTAAGACACATTAATTGAAAAAATAAAAAAAGTTTTGCGCAACAGACACCGTTCGTCCATAACGTTTTGCAAAAGGGGAGAAAGCGATTATCAATTTGATCAGATTCGATATTGGTTTGTGGTTCGGCGTACAACAAACAATTTTCACAAATTTAAAATAAATTGAGCCGATGCGTAGCGTAAAGCGATAGAAAAAGGACTTGGGAAAACATGAGAATGTTACGATAATGTAGTTTCAAATTACAGAGTAAACATTAGGTCAAAAAAGTGGTATTTCTTCTTCTTTTGGCGCTACAGTCCGGGGTGAACCTGGGCCTCAACCAACAAACTTTTCTAGCTGGCACGATCTGGCAGATAACAATTTCAACTTGAAATGAATTTTGCGCAAGTTTAATTCTTAAATTATAATAAAATTAATATTTTGTTGCACAGTTTTACATAATTAGTTTAAGAATGATAGGAGTAGAAAAGAGAGATCAGAGCAATAACGGAACACACCGTTACATCCATTTCAAATTGATTTCTAAATATATTAAAACGTGTAAAATTATTGTTTTCAAAACTTTGAAATCTACTCTTCAGTTTTAAGGCCGTTCTTCGACTTTCGTTTTTCTTTATAATTTTTAAAGGGGGCCGCGTAGAGTTCAGACTTCACCAGAGCTTAGGTAACTCATAAAAAAATTTTCCAATAAGAGAAAACCACCAAGAGAAATCGGAGATATTGTAAATTGAGCTCCATTAATTGTTTTTTTAATATAAATGACCTTTTTGCAGCACTTTTATTTATTTATCTAAGACATGCATAAATTCTGAAAATTGTAAAATGTGAACGTAAAATTACTTTCTTGCTTTTCTTATATATCTTTTCATAATATTCTTAATTGGGTAATCAGGGCATAAAAATACATGTTTTATGTTTTTTAAACGCCTTCAACAAACACGTGTAACGATCTCTAAATACACCAGCCGTAAGTCAGAAATTATAGACAAATATATTCCACAAGAAATTAAACATACATATATACATATATATGTATAAATTTTGTATTATTAAAATATCAGTATCAACTGTAATAGTTATTAATTGAAAGCCAAAAGCTTAAGGCCTAAAACACCTAACAATTTCACTGCATGTACATATGAATTAATAGTAAGACGCTTCTGTCCGAGGCTGCAGTTTTTTCAAGAATTTGAAATAGAAAGTGGAACAAACAAGCTTTAAAACTAGTTTTTGAAACCAAAATTTTATTTTTATCTAAACAAAAGTTATACGAGAAAATTTTTACCTTTTAAAATTAAATGAGTTAAAACAAACAATTTTCTTATCTTCCTATTTTTGTAAGACGTTTGCACAACTTAGAAAAAATCTGTCAGGCCTGTTTCAAGAAGCTAAAAGTACCTCACCGAAATGTCAGTTCCGTAATGTGTCAGAAACAGATCATACATGTCTGGACAAGCAACGCACAAGTGCATTTGTCATGTCCAAGTGAAATTTTTTCGTCTTTTTCAGAATTCCAATTATTTTCTGCCGGCAGAATATTTACCGCAATATGACAAAAAATAATTGAAAGTATTTACATAAACTTTTAAAATTTACATGATTTTGGTATGTACAATATCGTTCGGACTAACAGGAGGAATGCCTATATTGACAGTTGATTTATATGCATGACTTTCAAGATTTGAAAATAAAAAAAAGGATTTTAAGGATGAGATGCCAATACGAAAGCATGAAAGCCTGTGCGGGAATATACAAATTTTGGTTCTATTGCTTAATTACCTGTTAAACAAGAACAAAATTTTGCACGTCGTTTTTATTTTAATGCAATTTGCGTATAGTGCGGCAGAGTCATTGAGAACTGGACCACTCAGATACAATTGATCGGTGGCATGTATGACTCTTCAAAAAACGTATTAATACCTCGCATTTCATATGTATGTAAGTAGTTCGTCTTATGGTCATTCTTATAGTCTAGAAAGCGATAGTACCGTGCGATAAGCGACATACCGTCAGCTTATTATGGGCTTGGCCCATATTCCGTAAACTCAGAACAGAGAAAAACGACCCAAAAGGTTGACATCCAACTATCACAAAATATGCACAGTAATTTTTTTAATATTTACTCTTTATTTATCAAACTTAACATATGCATATGTACATGCGTATGTATTTGGAGAAATTTTCAAATTTTCAATCAATATTATAGAAATGGTAAAAATCTTGGTCTGTACCACACGTCGAATGCTTTTTTTCAAGGTTTGTTATTTTGCTGTATACCCACAACTGTTTGTTATTTACTCTTTAAGAAATTTGAATTAGGGCTTTCAAATAATCGACAGTACTCGTATTATTGATGGTTTAATTTTTAACTGACTATCGATAGTTCCTTTCTAAAAATTTCGGAGTGCAAACACTACGACAATTACGACATTATTCTCTCAACTCTAAAGATGAAAAACGCTTCGTCAATCATGATAAGAAGCGAAACAAGTATTTGCCGTTTTTGAGAAGTATCACATCTTTTTGGCATGTATTTGGTACCGTATTGCATTAGAAATGTCAAAGTAGAACTGATACTAACCGCCAATTCCGGCAATTATGCCATCTTCGGACAGCCCAAAGTCTTACTCCAGTTTATGTATATATGGACATTTTCAGGATTTAAAAACAAATAAGTCCACATAAAAAGAAGGTGTATGTAGTTCCATATTTTCAACACATTTTGTCCCTCGTTTGCAATGTGTTGTTGCTTTATATGAGGTTATCAACAACCAATAATTTTCTTATAGCATTCCATAAACGTTGGAAGTAAATTCCTTAAGCCAGTTTTCCTGGAATTGACGACTCTTCTGAATAATAGCCCTTTTCCACTGAGCAAAATCTTACATCTTTCACCAATTTGTAAAATTCTTGACATCTACCCATATAAAGTATATTGAAAAAACTCAACATATTTAAACATTTTTAAAGATGATCCTTTCTCATTTTGTTTCATCTTGTGTTTTCCGTAATTTAAGGTGGCAACATTAAAAAATGTTCCATAGCGATTCTTAAAATATACATATGTATGCATAGATATTATGTGTATGTAAATAATTACAACTTATGCCACATATTTTAACTTAAAAACATTCAAACCTTTTGAGAAAAGTTCACCAAAAATTCTTCATCAATATCTTCTTGCAGAATCACCTTCATTATTTCGATGCACTGCATTAAAATTCTATTTTCTTGCAAAGCAATTCAATTATTTTTTTTTTACTTATTTTTCAGTTTTCCATCTTTTTCTTTAAATGTGTTTTTTCATAGCTGAATAAATGAAAAATGTTAATGTTGACAATGTAAACTGCTGTTTCACATTTTCAACATCTTCCACGCGTTTCACGAAAATGTGGTCAGTGTAAAAAGGATATAAGAGTTTTGAACTGTAACGTTTATTATTTTAACTTGAATGTTATTAATTTTCTGAATCATTCGACGTCGTCAAGAGCGAGAAAGAAGTTTTGGGGGAATAACCCCAAATACAAGATACCAAAATAAGGAAATAGATCTTAGCCGCTATCTGATGTGGATGATGACATCTCAAGCGATCAAAAGCGTGAGATAAAGAAGGACGTGATAAAAGTGCCTCCAATTGCCGTTGACCGCAGCCATAGCCTTATATCGGTAGAGAAATGCTTAGGAAAACCGTACAAGTAGAAAAGGATTTCGATTGGAACAAAGGTAATACCAAATTCAAAAACTGACGTCTGCAAAGTTGAAGGCAGATGTTATAAAATTCTACACACATCCTGTTAAGGACAATAAAACGTTTAAGTTAATGCTATTTAGTTTACCAAAAATTGACACAAAGACAATTGTAGATGAATTGAAGCAAAAGTTCAACATTGAACTTGAGAACATCCAGAACAACAGTAGATGATGCTCTGTACATGTTGGCATTCAAAAAAGAGCATGTAACTAAACGTGAAATAATTAAAATAAAATATGTTTATGATGTTGTGGTGCACTGGCGAAACCCTCTCCGACGATCCAGAGAACCAACGCAATATACGAAATGTGCAATGTACGGTCATGGATACGGCAATTGCCATAGAGTCTCAGCGTGCTTAGGATGCGAGGAAACTCACGAGTATGCTAATTGTCTATTAAGCAAAACTCCAGTGAATGGCCTAGTTATTTATAAATGCTTTAACTGCACAAAAAGGTTTAAGAAATGTTAACTATCGTGCTGACGACGCGCAGTGCCCTCTATGAAAAGAGTACGTGGAAATACGGCATAAATTTCCAACTATAAAAGACCGCAAAGAAGTAATATTCCCAAATATAATATAGTCATTTCATTGGAAAAAGAAATTTCTCAATCAAAAGGAACATCAGGTAACAATAGAAAATTATCGTATGCCGAAAAGGTCAGTGTTAGCCATCATTGTGATGAAAGCAATAAAATTTCTAATGAACAAATTCAAAACCAAGTACAACAAAATGAGGGTACTTGGAAATATGCTTAGACGCTTAGACATGTCATATAATCAAGCAAAATGGTACCTTAAAGTTATTCACTGGAATGCCCAAGGTAAAACTAACCCAGCGACTCAACTAGACTTAGAAAACTTCATTTGTGAAAAACAAATATTTAGATATAATTTCGATTAATGAAACGTCCCTTAAACCAAATCACAGATTTAAATTGGCAAATTATAAAATCTATAGAGAAGATCGCAGCAACCATGGTGGCGGCGTTCTCATAGTCATACAAAACTCTATACCACATGAGAGATTACTAAAATATCCCACCTTATCGATTGAAAACACATCAATTTTAATAAAAATTAATAACAAAATAATAAGATTTACCTACTACTGGCCTACTGTCCAAGATTCACACCAAGCTTCGGTAATGACCTTGACAAAATCACAGAGACAACACACTCAACATAAGGTTGCATACAAAATAATTTAGCAGGCAATTATCTCTTTAACCATCAACGTGGCTCTCATTATTATATATATGTTCCCAACTCTTTCACTAGATTTAGCCAAAACGTTATAGCCAGACAATTCTCCGTTGTTATGTAGTGTTAACAAACTTAGCTTTACGCTCCTCACAAATTGGAACGTTTCCGGAATCACTTTATTCAACTCACGTGCCAATGATTTGTAAAATATATGGCTCGGTAGTTGAAACTACAATCAAGATCCCATTATATATTTTTTTTCTATTTTATTTTAATCTATCATTATCACAGGTAAAAATATGTACATATGTATATACAAATTTCTTATACACGCATTTTGAGTTATTACTATATTGGTATTACAACAAATATATATGATTTAGAATTAACTTAAAATAGACATTTAAAAGATTTTATTTACATTATAAGGAAAAAGGTAGATAAAAAACATAATAGGAATTAAGAGAAATTTGTACATTAAGTCTTCTGTCAACTTTAGATAAAGTTGGAGAAGAAAATAATATTACAAATTTATCAAGGCAGAATTTGAAATCCTGTTGCGGGTTTCAAATCTTTGTGTGATCAATGTTACAAACATTTCCTGTTGGTATGCTATGTAATCTATTTGTTGAGTAACGTCTCGGTAGGTTGAATATAATCTTCAGATTCTTGTTTTGTATGACCAGGAGCTTTTTCTAATATGTTTTGGCACATCTTTTTGACCACACTTGACATCCATATGTCAGAATTGGTCGTATACAAATTCTGTAGAGCATTATTTTGTTTTTCCTATTTAGAGTTGATCTTCGGTTTAGTACAGGAAACAGAGCTCTTCCACATCGGACAGGTTTTTTACACGATTGGAGAATATGATGTTTAAACGTAAGCTTTTTATCGAGCTCTATTCCCAAATATTTCACAGTTTCTCTGAAAGGTATTTCTGTTGCACCAAGAGATAAAGCGAGAGTAGGTGTTCTTTTAGGTGATTTGTTTAACGGAAAAATTATAGCTTGTGTCTTTGCTTCCTTAGTCTTAATTTTCCACTTATAGAAGTATTTTTCATAAAAGCATTGGAGACTTTCTCCGTTGTTATTATTGCCTCTCTTCATCTCTTAATATTTTGAAATCCGTGATGAAAATTGAGTATAGTGTAGGCGATAAAACTGATCCTTGTGGTCCTGCAGGAATGAGCCGCGGGGAAGAAAGTTCATTCTCTACATTTAAAACGAATGTGCTTTCGTTCAAAAAAATTTGTATGATTTTTTGCTACCTAAAGGCAACTCCTTTATAAACTCATGTTAATTCTGTCAATGCTAATGTTCTTATTTATTAGAGAGGTCAGTTGTTTAAGCAAGTTCAATATAAAGTTTCTTTCTGTAATATTATTGCTTCTTTGTAATTTACGTCTGTATTTATTTTTTTGGCCAATTAACAATAAAGTTTGTCGTGACAGTTTTCTTTGCCAACAATATTTTGTTGCAACAGGTATTTGCCTCGAGGCTTCTTGCTCAATCTGAGTAATTTTAGACAAAACCTCTTCAATGTTTACATATGTCAAAACAGTAGATTGTAAATTATTATTTCTCAACCCATTTTCCTATTTCTTTCCAGTTTGCCAGTTTATATTGAGGTATTTGAGTCCTATCCTCATGTAATGAGCACTCTATTTCACAAGTGATTGGCATGTGGTCTGAATTAAGTAGTGTAAGATGAGTTTTAAGTGTCGAAAATTGTAAATTGGAGTTTGATAATAGAAGATCTATGCAATACGGTTGACTTGGAGCAGCAGTTTGACTAAATCGAGTAAAAGTGTTGGGTAAAAAAATTTAATGTTGACCGTTAGTTGGTGGTTATAAAGACAGTTACCAGCTGTATTATTGTGGTGGCAATTCCAGATCGTATGCTGGGCGATGAAATCCCCAAAGATGAAGAAATCTGAAGCAGATCTGGTTATTTTGTCCATATCATTCATAAATCAGTTGTGTATTTTGGACAGTAAATAGACGTAAATCTTATTGGCCTATTGTGTATTTTAATTATTATGGAAACGTTTTCCCTTGAGGATGTTCGGAGTTATTAAATATTTTCGTGGGAAATATTATTTCTAACTGCGATTAGAACGCCACCACCATGTGTGTTACAGTCCTCTCTATAAACATCTAGTAGTCGTTCATTTGACAGATTATTACTCCTCACAGTTTTGTGGTTTGTGCCAGCTATTTTAGAATATGATAATCTGCCAGTATCGTTACCCGGTTTGTATATAAAACGGGATTCAGTTCAGGTCTTATCTCATGCAAATCTTCAATCGAAGAAAAAAGATGTGCATCGTTGCGTTGTTTTATTATTGTTGGACGTCTCTTGATGGTTACTTTTTGTTGAATCTCCAAATATTCTTTTCGTGCAGGACACTGCGGATCATCCGCACGATGATTCACGTTTTTCATATTTCTCTTGATGCAGTTGAAACACTTTTTGATTACAGGACCTTTTTCAGGAATCTTATTTTGTTGGCATGTTGAGTAGTCGTGTGAGCCACCACATCCTAAGCACACCGCTGATCTGTGGCAATTTGATGCTTCGTGACCATACACCGCACATTTGGAGCATTGCTTTGGACCTCTTGAGCGCCAAAGAGGGTTTCTCCAGTGCACAGCGATACCATTCACAAATTTAATTTTAATTACCTCTTTTTTAGTAATCGGTTCGCGGTTAAATTCCAGCATGTACAGCGCACCGTCCGGATTTAATCGGGAGGTGTTTATTTCCTTTATGCCAACTGGTTCGATGTTAAAAGTATGTTTAAAATCGTCCTTCATGGTCGCAATGCTTAGTTGAGGTAAACCGAATAACACTAGCTTGAACTTATTATTGTCCTTAATCGCGTGGGTGAAATATATCATGTCAGTCGTTTCCAGTTTTCCAAGAGTATATTCATAATCACGCATGGAGTTAGCAATGACTTTTGTTCCAATTGACATCCTCTTATATTTACAACTTTCTCCTAGTAGTTTGAACACTGAAGTAAAGCTATGGCCGTTGTCCACAATAATTGGGGTACTCTTATCGGTTTATTTCCAGAAACATTGTTGTCCACGTTCGAAGCATCCTCGTCTTCCATGTCAGATAACACTTGAAATCTATTGCCGAAAGTACTCGTAACTTTAAATTTTGTGTTACTGCCCCAAAATCTTTTCCGTTTTGAAGCCATTTAAGTTTAACTTTTTATTTTATTTCAATGCAAAATGCACAAATTTATGCATATATTATTTTGTTCGTTGAAAAGAACAGCTGATATTGAAAAACACTTGTGATTGCTTCAAAAGCTTGCAAACAACTGAGATCCCATTATATAAAATGGCCAACTGGAAGACAATAAGCAAACCGGTTGATGACGACTTAAAAAATAATAACTTACATTCATTTGTTATCACAGAATTAAACCAGCTTTTGAAGGTATAACAATTATTTTACAGGAAGCACCCGAAAGAATATCCATGGGTGAGAAACAAATATGGCAAAGAAAAATTTCCGACTTAAGTCTGTATTTCGTTGGCCAATGAAATAGATACAGACGAAAATTGCGAAAGTTTTATATTCCATCAGAACGTAATCAACTATTATTATTATTAACTATAAATTTTCATATCAAAGAAGAGAGGAATAACAGCTGGTATCAGTCTTTGCAAAAATTGCCACCAGGTAATAAAAAGATTTGGAGTATCTACAGAAAAATCGAAAACACATTGGCCACAATTCACTACAAATAGTTACATATACATGTGCTAAAAACAGCTCATCCAAAAATTATTAAAATTCTAGGCGATAATGTTACTGAATTTTTGGGCCGATGATATGACCAAGAAACTCCATCTTTTCATAAGCAAGGTTAAGACAAATGAACTCACCTCAGATGTCTGGAACACTTGACCGGACTTTTACTTTTGAGAATATCCTTGATCGTCACACACTTTTTTCGCTTCATCATAAATATTTCCTGCAGTCTTTTTTTAAGATTTTTTATTCTTCTAATTTTTTTTATTTCCATTTCTATTTAAATTCTCAATTTTGATTTTGGGATTTCCTATTTTTTAACTTTTAAATTTTACTGGAAATTTCACTTCAAAATTTTTTGTTAATTTTTTTTCTATTTATAAATTTTCAATAGAAGTGTTTATTCAAAATTGCAATTTTGTATATACTACATATATATTTTTTACCCTTTCAATATTTCATTTAATTTTAAGCCTTCGATACGACACGCGACGCGAATTAAAGAAAACTAGTTCTTTAACATTAGAAAGTATAACTCTAACGAATAAAAATTCATTCGTTGCAAAATTTTTTAATACTTTAATTTTAACACTTATTCTAAATAGACATAAGTTGTGAGTATATTTCAAGACTGCCGGCTGAGTGTCATACCCGTTCTATTTATATATATTTTCTTATAGATATTCCTTGTCTTACAAACTAAAATTGAGATGAACCAAAACACGATAACAATAAATATAGATTCTTTTTTTTATGTTTCGGTTTTTACATGTGGTACTCTAACTTCTTGTCCTTTTAAAAACATGCCGAGATCGAAATTCCACCACACAGTTTTGCTTGTTGGTTAACATTATTATGATCTATTTTAGGGATTTATAAGGAACAGTCGCTCTGGTCTAGTTCAATATGCGCCGTCAGTTTTATTCAATTTCAATTTTATTTCCAAATTCTTATATCTAGTACAACAAAGAGTTATATACATTTAAAATTTAAGTTCCTTACTTACTAAGTACTTTCCAAAGATTGCAACTTCTTAGGGCTAAATATGTACATTTACTGAACAACAATTAAAAGTTATCCGAAAAGAAGATTCTTAAGAAAAAATCCCCAAAAAAAGGAATAAAAAAGGGAAACCATTTAAATTATACTTAAAAACTAACACTTTACACTTATAACTTAACACTAACTAAAAACTAAAGCTTAAGTACTAAATAACAAAACAACAAAGGAACAACTTAACATAAGAGTCCATATCCTTATGAATAATTACTGTGCCGTATTGTACACCACGTTATGTATGTCCAGAGTCCGAATTCGTCTATGGTAAAACAAAAGGTCTGCACCATCAAAAACTAGACCACCGTCCCTAAGAGTCAGCAGGTCCACAGGCGAGAAATAATTCCTTGCCCGAACGGTCTCCAAGTCAGCCGCCAATGAGAAGCACCGGCGAACCAAAGCGTTGTCAGAGGACTGCGCACCTTCCAGAACCTGATCGAGCCCCCGATCATAAATAGGAGATGACAGGTCGAATGATCTGGCGATACACCAGAAGGCGCACCTTCCTGTCCAGACCAACCCTACGTCTCAGTACTCCCTGGACGAACAGTATATACGTTTCGTCCTCTCAAGGATGTCGTCTATTTGCCGGTAATACTCGAAATTCTCATGGAAGGTGATGCCCAGATACCTCATTCTGTCCGACACCCTAATCATGTCCCGTCCAATCAGTAGGCTGGGTATGTATGCCCGGCAATTCCTGTAGAAGTGTTTCCGTCGCCCCTTAAACATCATTGTAACCGTCTTCTGTACGTACAGGTTGAGTCCCCACTTTCCAAAATAATCCTTTAGTAACGCCAAGTAGCTGTTCAACCTGTCATTCACAGTCCTAGCCAAGCCACTCAATGCAGCAACCAGGATATCGTCAGCATATAGCAGGAGAAGATCACCCTGCGGGGTATGTCCGACACAAATATATTGTATAGAACCGGGCCCAGCAATGACCCCTGCGGAACCCCAGCGCAGATTGAACCATCCCGAGAGAAGGCCTCACCGACACGTACCCTAAACTTTCGATCCCTTAGGAAGCTATCCACCATCCGGCATATGCCCAAGCCGAAACCAAAGTCCATAAGCTTGTACACCAGACCATCGTGCCAGACAGTGTCAAAGGCCCTGGCGAGGTCAAGACTAACAGCGATCGTAGGGCACCACCTGTTCAGTCCCCTGGAAACATAGTCAGTCAGTACAGTAAAAGCGTGCGCGGTAGATAGCCCCGTCCTAAATCCGATCTGAAACTCTCCCAGAATCTCCCTATCAGCAAGGAAATCGTTAACCCTCTCCATGAGAAAGAACTCAAACAGCTTACCAAACGCAGACAATAAGGAAATTGGCCGGTAACTCCCTCCATGGCGAGGGTCCGACCTGGGTGTCGGGACCGGAACCACAAGGTCCAAGCCCTTGGGAAATAGCCAATGTTGTAGCAATGATTGAACAAAATTGCCAAAAACCGCCACACCATACCGTCCGTCCTCTTCAAGACAAAATCCGACACTCCATCCACACAAAAGGATTTCTTGCCCGATCGCGCCCTAAGTGCATTGCCGACGAGCACCCGACTGACAAACCCAAGGTGGCTAGCATCCGCGTCGATCGCCTCCCCGTCCGCAGTATTAGCAGGTCCGAAGATCGTCAAAGGTGTCGTCCTATCCAAGGTTGACACACGCTCGCTCACAGTGGCACCGAACGCCGCAGTGCCATCCAACCGTCCAGGAGGCGCATGGAAGAATCGGTTAGCCAAAATCCGAGCTATTCCGGGTGGGTCAGAGACAGCCACACCGTCGGCCCCTCTCAGTGTCCGCAGGGTTGGGCGCCGCATTTTGTCCAGCTATAGCCCCCCCTATTATTCAGTCCAAGTTCCGCAAGTCAGCGTATATGAATTTACATGTAATATGCAATTGCATGTACATTAGAGTGGTTTTAAAAAATGTTTCATTTTGATAGATTTTAAGATTTGAGCACAATTGGAAGATGTTAACCCGTGCCACTGGGGCCTCTAAGTTTTAAAAATCTCGATTTTTTGGTAGTTTGGCGACTTCGGCGCCTGGAACGGCTAAAGCTATTTGCCCGTGTCATACATGAAATTAAAGGCCATACTGGTTTTAACATTTTATATTCTACACAATAAATACGCAACTAGTACTGAAACTGAAATGTCCCTAAAAACGTGACTATTTTTTTCCTCATATTGTATCACCTGCGACCCCAAGCAGGTAAAACCAAACTAGTTTAAAAATGTATTGGCTTACTCTACTACCTATTGTTATATTTTAAGTAGAAGTCCAGAGGTTCAGAGTCTGTAATTAAAAAAAGAAAAGGATAGCTAGGTGGTTCTTGCTTTAATGATTTTGTTTTTTGGTCCGTTGAAATGTACTCGCTAAACAGAGAAAGTCGTATTTTGTTCTACGTTCGTGTGATCGAGCTTAAAAAAACGCACTAAATATTAACTACAAAAGACATTTTTATTTTAATAAAGTCGGTACCTACTAACACGTACTCTTTGTTTTAGTTAGTGTCATTCTGTGTCATTTATTCTTTCTTCTATAAAAAAAACATTTTTATTTCTCGTAAAAGTGGTACAAAATTTTTCTAATTGACTATCCAGCTCATCAGATAACTGGATGTAAGTTCTAGCTACTATGTTCTACAATTTGCGTACTGTGAGCTTAAATGTGAGAGACTCTGCCACAACTACTGTTGACGAGGTTTTCGTTTTTTTGACCTACAACACAAAAGAAAAATGTCATAGTAAAGCTGGAAAAAGTGTACAATGATTGGAGAAAAATGCAAAAATACAGGGATAGAAAAACGGAAAGGGTCAGAAATGCTGTAAAACAGTTTACCTTAAAGTTGGATGATCTCTTTGATATTACCCACCAAGATGCCCTGACGATGATGACTTCGGAAGAAGACAAGGAGTTTCTGTTGAAACAAAGACAGAAAAGAAGACCAGGCTCCATGCCTGGAGGTGGACTGAAGTTGGCTCAAGTTATACTTTATACTTATTGTCTCATCTCATTGTTCACAGAGACGGTGGACGAGACAACAGAAGAGCCAGAAAGATGTTAAACGTCGTATGAAGAGCTCGAGATGAACTAGAATCTGAAGGACCATCTGCCCCCAGGAGAATTCAGCGTGGCTTCAAAGAGGTCTACCCAAAGAAAAAGTAGAGAATATCAAAGAAGAACTGTAAAGAAAACTAATGGAATGCCAGTCAAAAAAAACCTATTTACTGTCTGAAAATAGAACTATTCCGTGACCAGTTTAAGCTGACTTCCCAAGAACAAGAGGCCCTACAAGCACTTTGTGTTTTCATCGTTCGAGTCTACTGTAAGCCTGGTTTAACGCCCCCGAGCATGTTTAGCACCAAACCAAGACCTAGACCTCACTGAATTTCTATTGAAATACGAGAGCATTGACAAAAAAATATCAGAAAAAGGAATTAATAAAATGACCTGTGGTATCTTAGTCCTGAACTTGTTGCCATGGCATTGTTTGGCTCGACAGTGCAAAACACCGTAAAGAGCCAAATGGCGACACAAATCTTAACAAATCAAGCAGAAGAAAATGAGAAGTGCTCCAGAAATATGCGACCCAAACTAAAAAAAGAACAACTGCCGAAATTCCTAGAAAAATGTCTAATTACAAGTGAGACTTACCTGTTGCTCACGAGATTAAACATTAACACCCACTTTCTAGAAAAAGATCCTACAACTTGGCCGCAGAACATCAACTACCAGGAGGGGCAAAGGATGGTAAACAACTTGAAAGTTGTGAACGACATGGCAGAGCGAGAAGTCAAACTCATCACAGATTAGAACCAATTACTTACAAAGGACGAGCAACAAAAACAATACGTTCTCCAAGTAGTCAGCAGATGCCGTCAGCTGTATCCAGATAGCTCCAAAGCCACATTATGTCAGTCCCTTGAATAAATTTAAGTAAGAATAAAATGAAAAATATATGTATTATATTGGAAGGAAAATGGGTTTTTTCACAATAGGTTCCATCTTCGCTCTAAGGGGTACCTAGTCACGTTTTTAAGGACATTGGCTTCATTATCTCGAATTCAGTACTACTTACGCATTTTTATTGCGTATAAAATATTATAAACAGTATCGCTTTCAATTTGACTTGATGACACGGGCAAATATATTAAACCGTTCTAGAGATATGGGTCGGCAAAGTCGCCACACTGCCAAAAATCGAGATTTTCAAAACTTTGAGGCCGCAGTGGCACGTGTTAACATCTTTCAATCGTGCTCAAACTCCGAAAATCTCACAGAAAGAAGAATTTAAGGGGTGCCCCCAAAACAATTCTGACATTTTTTTACCCTATGAACTAAAACCCCCCTAATGTACATATAAAGAAACTAGTATTTTCTTTCAGTACATTTTCTCTGAGCATAAGTAATTTACTCTCGTTTATGTATTATGCATCGAATAAAACGGAATTCATATGTTATAATATAGTGATGTGTGAATAAATAGCAGTATTCAATAATATTACATTAATTTATTCATTAACAACATGTTAAAACGTGTTTTGTGTGCTGAAGAGCGTAGGGTTTCCATTATTTAAAATAATGAGATCTTCGTTTACAATTAAATTTTCAAGAATTTTTCCTCTAGAGTTTGATATTATAGAGCCCCAGTGTCAACTTTTTGGTGTAATTTTTTACACAAAGTCTATTTCGATAGCAATGGAGGTAGTATTACAATCTTGAAGAGGATTAGTTTAGTGGGTATGGTTCTCTTCACCAGAATGGCAAGTTCTTGTTTCTTTTGAGATTAACTACACAGCTAAATTGTAGAAAACCCCATTATTGTTTTCGATATATTATGTTGTAAATTGCAATTATCCCTGATAATTGTGTGTTTCTTGTATTGAATTTATGTCTGCCTTGTTATGTGTTATTAGAAGTTGTAATTGACGGTAATTGTTAATAGGACCATTAATATTCCATTGTATAATTAAAAAATCCATGTTTGCAAAAGAAAAGATTATTCGTTGTCTACAAACATTATTTCTTCCTGTTGATTATGGCTAGAGTTATGTGATGTTATAGTTATAGATTTTGGCAAATCTAAATTTATATTGCGAGTAATCATAGGAGATGTTGGTGTGATGTTTATTATTTGTTGTTGTTTTTTTTCAAACTCCTTTCCTTCCTCTTGTTTGTTTATCTTATTTTAGTGCTACTTTAACATTGTTGGTCGTTTCAGTTTTTAAATTTTGGTTTGTTGTTGTAATTTTGGTAGTATCAAGTACTTTGGTGTTTATTATATTATCATTGTTTGTTGTTTCAGCAATACTTGTTCCTATGTTTATTTTGTCTTTGCCTATGATATTAGAGTCTGTTGAGGTCAACGCTAATTTTCTATTTTATATTTCTCTTTTACAGCTTTTTGAGTATTTATTTTTGTTGTTTATATACCTCGCGCTCTTTAGAAGATGAGAAGTGCTCATCGGAACAGTTGATGCAGAAAGTACGTGAACATTCGTCAGGCTCAAATGCGTGGTGGGAGGGCACAAGACTTGTACAAAGGAGAGTTTTTTCGTTTAGACGAGCAATTGGCTATTTCTACAATTGGCTCTTTGTACTGGCTATTATTACAACAACTTGTGTAAGAGATTCCCATCTCTTAACTCAGATACAGATATGATTTCCAAACAGATTAGTTTTAAAGCTCGATGAACTGAAAAACAGAGATAACTACAAACTTAGGATCGGTAGCTCAGGAAAAACTTTAAGAATGTTTTGATTTGAACGTTTCTTTTTGGTGAAGGGGCATCCGCTAGTAATCTCCACTAATTTGGATGAGTTCTGTGTTGTATACGTAGTTTAGACGTTCATAGATGTTATACTTCACTGTACTGTATGGAAATAAAATAGCTAACACTGCGTGTGAGTTAGTCGAAGACTGCTATAAAATTGAATCTATCACCACTGGACTGGTAGTTGAATACTCTAAGAACTTACTCATCGTACTCTGACAAAACAATACTAAATTTCAAGCCCCATATTCAAAAAATTACTTAGCAGTGTAACTGAGAAAACTAATTGGCTGAATTAAACCTTCGGAACTAAATACAAGCATTAAAATCTATTTGATAACGGTCTGGACATATTGTAATTTGTTATGGGGAATGTCTCAAAACAATAGCATACAGCGTTATCAGTGAAAGGCAAAGACTTTTCGATAATAATTCATGGTCTGTAACTAATAAAAAAAAGTCCCATGAGAACTACTCCAATATTACTGGTGAAAATCACACATTAACTTCATATTAACATAAGCATACATATGTACATTAGATTAAAAAATATTTATTTATTTTAAATAGAATTATAAAGTACAATTATAGTCACTAAGAGAAAAACAAGCTACCAGGGGTTTCAATTCAGATTTTTAATTGTATAAGATTCTCTATTTTTATTATTAGATTATTTAAAAGAAAATAATTAAATTAAATAACATATTATATAATATATATATATTTATGTTATTAAAATATTTTTATAAATTAGTTTTGTATAACTATTAGTTGTTTCTTGCAGTAATTCCGTAGGAATACTAGGTCCGAAGCTTTTGTTCCTGAAATGATGGTCAGCGGAGCATTGGTTTAGAAGGTCTGTAATATTAAAGCAAGCTTATTAAAAGTTTAATATAAAATGGTATTTTATAACTAGATCAATGAAAAAAATTAAAACAGACATTTAAAATAGTACCACTAAATAAAATACAGGTATACATCTATACAATACGACAAATATTGACAATTGTTTTTATAGAACTTAGAGTGGTCTTAAACATTTTTCTTGACTTCTATTCTATGTATAATTGTTTTACCTTGGTCTACTGATTTCTTTGTCTTATGATAAATTATGTATTAGATAAATTATTAAGAAAAAAACTACATTTTCCCAGCACATATTAACCAGATAATATTTCCCTCTCCCAGTCAAGACTTACGTTGAAAAATGGTAACTATTTTTAGATATAGTACATAATAAGGCTTACTCCAATAGAATTAAACTTACTTAAAAAAAATAACTTCTCAAGAAAACACAAATTAAATTAAACTAAATTGTTAACAAGTTTTTAAAAATAATTAAAATCAAATGTTTTCAAGGTAATCAAAATATTCCAGTTAATTGAATAGAAACAAAATATTTATATAAGTTTTTCATCTTGTACTCTTCAGAACTTTACGCTGAAAATTCGAATTTTGCCTTTTTAAACATGCAGGAAATTTTTCGAGATTTTCTAAATGTGTTCCCTTGAAACTGTTCACTTATTGTAAAACCACATTATGACGTTATTAATTTAAAAAAAATTAATTGTTTTCGTAGAAGAAATAAAACTTTTGTTCTAAGAAACAATTCGTACTGATATGGTTGTAAAAAAGAGGTTTCCAGTGTTCTCAAATTTAACTGAATCTAAAAATAAATAAAAATATTCTAATAATTCCTTGCAAATCTGTGGAAAGAATGCAAAGAACAAAACGTAAAAGGGGTAATTATTGGACACCCCTGCAAGCTTTAGAATCTAATGATGGTGGAGAAAATAAAGACGACAATGGAGACCCAATGCAGCGCAACGAACCAGAAGGCGTACTCAATAAGCCTAAAGTCCACATTCCACCAGTAAATGTTATTGCACAATCTGGTGATCGCATACATATGCTTTTGTGTGAGTTAATTCCTTCGTTGAGGAATGAGTCAAAATATAATAGTATTTTTTACACTGAAACGTGTACTTTATTGTTTTATTTTCTTAAGACTGAGTTACAAATGTTAAAGTATCATCTATTTATACTAAATATCTACCTAATGATATCTTGGTTTAAGTATTATCTTAATTATGTATTTTCTTTGTTACAGTTAGTATGACCTTGTCTGTGCGTAGTGGTAATTATTGTTTCTTAGTCTTTATTTAGTCTACAGATGATTAGTGAAGATGGTTTGTTCTTATCGTTAACTATTGGTTTGGTTAATACGTATTTACCAGAAGCTGATACCAGTGGTGGTTGCTAGAAAATTATGAATTTATGACTACTTTTCGTATGTTATGATAACAGATATGCGATGTAAATAAGTTTTTTTATATTTTCTTGTCATAATAGACATTAACTATTAACTTTGCGAAAGATATCTCTAGCTATAAATTAGAAAGCATTTCAATGAGTTCGCAAATTTTCTGTGAAGACATGCACACGTTCAGTGCTGTTTCTGAAATATTAATATCAGAAAATTTACAGTTCTTCAAACATAATACTAAAGACGATCGTTTATTTAAAGCGTTATTATTTGGGGTTGAAAACAAATCAATTTCAGAACTTAAACTAATTGCTCGTGGACTTAAATGCAATTTAGTAAAACGTGTTAATAAAAAAGTTGAAAACTACATTGCCACTTCTTTCATTGCTAACTTCGACAACTTAATGAGCTTAAAAGGAGCCATAAGTGTCTCTTTCGTACTATAGTCAGATGGAAGTAGATGGTCAAAGAAGAAAGAAAAACAGTGTTGTGCAATGCTACAACTGTCAAATGTTCTGGCATGGTGAAAGAGGTTGTAATGTGAGAACAAAATGTGCATATTGTCCTGAGAAGCATAAAACTATCAAATCCAAAAATCAAAAAATTTACCCCTCATGGCCAAACAGAGAGTCATATTTCTCAATAAATTGCCCCATCTATTTAATCATCAATTTGGTAAAAGCAATAATCATAGCAACACTGGAAGATCAGTAACAAAATTGAGCGCTCCATCAGGTAAAAGCACTCAGAATCACCTTTTGTTCTCGGAGAATGAAATTATTAAGCCCACTCTGGAAATGATTTCTTAGTTGAAAAATTGTACGTCAAAGGAACAGCCGTTTAATGTAATTACCTAGTTAACCTAGTTATTCTATTTAACCTAGTTATTCTAATATTACAAAATAATGGATAGTTTAACGAAAATAATGTTCTGGAAAGCAAGAAGCATTCGTGGTAAAATAATTGAGTTCTGGTTAAGCTGACATACTGCCTCCTCGTGGTGCCTCTGGATAGCCCCTACAGCACCCGCTTAGAGGTGAACCAAAGTGTGCAGCGAGTCCCCTCTGTCCAGGGGTCTAAACTAGGATCCGGTCCTCCAGGTTTCGGGGGTTGTGCGTGGGGGTAACTTCCCTACCGTATAAAAACACATTAGTTTCGTTACAACCACAAAAAGGAAATATAAATATGGATGACCCTATTGCAAAAGACCATGGCCAGCGAAATAAGGATAACAATTTTTTGCTGTGCACGTGGAATGTCAGGTCTGTGAACAGACCACGTGCATCCGATGAGCTTGCGGAGGCCCTGTAATCCTATAAGGCTAACATAATCGCCATCCAAGAGGTGTGATGGGATCGGCCTAACAAAAAGAGAATGAGAAACTGCGACATCTACTACTGTGATTTCTACAAAGAGCGACGACAGCGCTTGTTTGGATGCGGGTTTGTTTTTCGAGGCAGACTTAGGCAAAGAGTCTTAAGCTTCAAATACTTGAGCGAACGCCTCATTACAATCCGCATCACGGCTAAACTCGGCAACATTAGCCTAATCTGCGCGCACGCCCCTACGGAGGACAAAGATAACGACAGGATGACTTTTATAATCTCCTAGAAAGAACATACGATCAATGCTCCAGCTATAACACCAAGATTGTCCTAGGAGATTTCAACACAAAGCTGGGCAAGGAAGACATCTTCGCTAGAGTCATCGGGAAACACAGCCTGCATGACAACACATCCGATAACGGACTCAGGCTGCTAGATTTTGTGACGGGGCGAAATCTCACTGTAGCAAGTACGCGATTCCCTCACCTCAACCAAATTTATCACATTGCGATCGACGGCAGACACTCCTCCAGTATTCTTGATGTCCGAACATTCCGAGGAGCCAACATTGACTCCGATCACTTCCCTGTTGTAGCCAAGGTAAGATCACGGATATCAGTAGCACAACGGAATAGAGCACGTCCACAAAAGTTTGACAATGCAAAACTACAATTGCAATCGACCGCTGGGAAATTTGCCGATTTAGTCTCCCTTAAGCTCTCAGAGAGTCCAACCTTGCCAGGTGAAACAACCGATGAGGAATGAAACCGTTGCCAAAACGCCATCAGAGATGCTGCCTCTGATGTATTGAGTTTTAAAATGCCACCCGAAAAAAACCCATGGTTTGACGACGATTGCAGGCAAGCACATTCAGCGAATCCGAAAGTTTTACAAAAGGGTAAAACAACTATCCAATGGATATAAGCTTCGGACAGAAGCCTGTCGTGACGAAGAGGGTTAAATCGTAGTAGAGTCGCAATCGATGCTGAGAATCTGGAAAGATCACTTCTGCAGACAGTTTAACGGCGAGCAAAACACGGATTCCATCGCCAGGCAGAATATTCCACTCCAGATAACGGACGATGATGGTAGAGAATTCCGTCCCCCCGACCTGAATGAAGTCAAGATAGCAATATCGAGATTGAAATCAAACAAAGCTGCAGGAGCGGATGGACTGTCCGCGGAGCTATTTAAGGCAGCCGGAGATGACCTTGTTGGGTGCATGCATGAGCTCATCTGTAAGATATGGTCGGAGGAAAGCATGCCCGACGAGTGCAATCTCAGCATCGTTTGCTGGATCCACAAAAAAGGAGACCCCTTCAACTGCGCCAACTACCGATGAATAAGTCTCCTGAACATCGCCTACAAGATTTTCTCTGCCATTTTGTGTGAGCGCCTGAAACCATTCGTGAACAGTTTGATAGGTCCTTATCAGTGTAGTTTCAGGCCGGGGAAGTTCACCATTGACCAAATTTTTACACTACGGCAGATCCTGGAAAAGATCTAAGAGATGCAAATCGACACGATGATGACGATCGAGAACTCTCAATGCTCCATCAAGGTCGGTAACGAATTCACCGAGACCTTCAATGTCAGAAGGGGATTTAGACAAGGCGACGCACTGTCATGTGACTTTTTTAACATAATTCTTGAGAAGATCGTGCAAAACTCACACGCCAACAACAGAGGCACGATCTTCCAAAAGTCCGTTGCAACTGCTAGCATACGCTGACGACATTGACGTGATTGGTCGAACAGTGAACCGTCAATGAAGCGTTTGCTGGTATTTCAACGGAGGCGGCCAAAATGGGTCTAGCAGTGAACGAGGGCAAAACGAAATATATCCTGTCATCAAAAAAGGACGTGCAACACCGACGACTGGGCCAGAACGTCGAGGTAGTGAAGGACTTCGTCTACCTTGGCTCCCAAGTCAACAATATAAACAACATCAGTACCGAGATCAAACGCAGAATAACTCTTGCCAATCGCTGTTTCTTTGGGCTCAAGAGGCAATTGAGTAGTAAGGCCCTTTCTCGAAAAACCAAGCTGACATTATATACCACTTTGATAATCCCTGTACTTCCCTATGGCGCGGAAGCATGGACGGCGTCGAAGGCGGATGAGGAAGTCCTTGGTATTTTCGAGAGAAAAGTTCTGCATTCAATCTTCGGCCCTGTTTGCGTTTATGGTTTCTGACGAAGAAGATTCAATCATGAACTGTACGGGTTGTACAGCGACATGAGCCTAACCAGGCGTCTACAGATCCAACGGCTAAGATGGTTGGGCCATGTAGAGTGCATGGAGAATACTGCTCCAACCCGTAGAATCTTCGATTCCGAACCTGTAGGACAACGCATTAGAGGATGCCCACGGAACCGATGGCGCACACAAGTGGAGAGGGACCTCAACCAACTTGGTGTGCAAAATTGGAAGACGCTGGCTAAAGACCGTGCCAGCTGGAAAAGTTTGTTGGTTGAGGCCAAGGTTCACCACGGACTGTAGCGCCAAAAGAAGATAGTACAAGACCATCTTTTACTACCTTTTTAAAGGGTGGTTAAATTGTATGGGCCGATGTTGAATGTGAACCACACCTAAACGCCAAGTTTTTTTCCGAATTTTATTTGACATTTCTCTATTTCAGACTTACTCAATTTGAACCATGGAGAGATACACAATCCAACAACGTGTTAAAGTTATCCAGACTTATTATGATAATGGGAGTTCAAATCAAAATGCATATCGTGCACTTCGTAATTTTTTTGGTCAATTTCATTGTCCAAATGTGCGTACAATCGCAAAAATCGTGGAAAAATTCGAGCAAACCGAGTCTGTAGAAGATGTGAGAACACCAGTGCATGCTCGTACAGCTCGTACTGCAGAAAATATTGCTGCTGTTCGCGATAGTGTGGCTGAAGAGCCGTCCACCTCAACTCGTCGTCGTTCCCAACAATTGCACCTCTCACGCTCGTCGTTGATGAACATTATGCATAAAGACTTGCATTTACACGCTTACAAGGTGCAATTGGCTCAAGAACTAAAGCCTCTTGACCATTCCAAACGTCGTGAATGGGCAGAATGGTGGCAAGAAATGGCAACAGTGGATGATTAATTTTCGAAGAAAATCATCTTCAGTGATGAGGCACATTTTCACCTCAGTGGATTCGTCAATAAACAGAATTGCCGCATTTGGGCGAATGAGAATCCAAGAGTGATTGTCGAAAAACCAATGCACCCACAAAGAGTGACTGTTTGGTGCGGTTTATGGGCTGGCGGCATCATCGGGCCGTATTTTTTCCAAAATGAGGCCGGTCAGGCAGTTACTGTGAATGGTGTTCGCTATCGTGAGATGATAACGAACTTTTTAAGGCCCGAATTGAAAGATATGGATGTGGACGATATGTGGTTTCAGCAGGACGGTGCCACTTGCCACACAGCTAACGAAACAATGGCTCTTTTGCGCAACAAATTCAATGGCCGTGTTATCTCACGTAATGGCGATGTCAATTGGCCGCCAAGAGCATGTGATTTGACACCGTTGGACTTTTTTCTTTGGGGTTATTTGAAACAAAAGGTGTACGTCGATAAGCCAGCAACAATTCAAGACCTAAAGGATCAGATAATTCGGCACATTAACGGCATAGAACCTCCATTATGCCTCAGTGTCATCGAAAATTTGGACCATCGGATGGAGGTGTGCCGCCGAGGTCGCGGCGCCCATTTGGCCGATATTTTGTTCCATACATAATTGAGTAATACCAATACATCATAATAAAATAAAATTACAATAATTTCCTAAATAGTTTGTGTTTTATTCAAAATCAACATCGGCCCTTGAAATTTAACCACCCTTTATAAATGAAATAGATACACATCTTAATTATTTTGGTAGAGTTGTTATACGACCGGCTGAAGTAAACTCTCCTCTTGTAATAAATGATTTTAAGTCAAAATTTATTCGTTTGTCTCGTTATAGTTTAGATATTATTAAACATAGAAAGTATTTTAGACGTTTGTGGCATAGATATAGAAACGTTTCTGATCTCAAATTGTTAGCTTTTATGAGCTTTTTTTAAAGCAGTTAATATGGGAATTTAGAAACTCAAAGTGGAATGACAAGTTAAGTAAATTAGAAAACCATTCCAATCCTTTTGGGAAGATTTCTAAAGTTATGAGAAAACGAATTTGTAATATACAAGCTTTAAGCAGCCAAAATTAAGTTATAACAACTAATATCGCCAGAGGCAATCTTCTTGGACAAAGGTTTTATTCAAAATCATCACAGTTCATATAGTCTTTGTTGTTCTATAACTGAGAGAAAAGTAAACTTCAATGTTAGACAATTCAAGGTTATAACTCCACAATCCGAATCCATAGCCGAAACTATTTTACGCAGTATTTTGGAAGCCTTAAAACCTCGTAAATCGTGGTGTTTGGATGGAATTAGGAATGAGTTTCTAAAATATATGCCAAAAGTTGGCGTGAAACAGCTATTAGGTAAATTCAATGCCTGTTTATAAGGCAGTATTTCCCCGAATCAAGGCGTACAAAAATCATTCCAATTCTTAAACCAGGAAATAGTTCCAACATCTTTTAAGCAGTATTAGCAAACATTATTTTCAAAAATTATAAAAATTAAACTGTGGAAATTCCTGCACAACAGGAAGATGTTTATGTAACCTTCCGAGCACCAACCTATTATTAAATGATTCCGAATTATCATGGTCTGACAATATTAAATATTGACGTGTTGGACTCGGTAAACGTTTAACATTTAAGTGGGACGTTACTAATGTAAGCAGTAAATTTAATATTGCTATCAGACTATTATACCTATTAATTAACCGAAAACCCGAATTTAGTATACATAACAAAGTGGTAATAGTGAAAACAATATTCCAGGCTATATAATTTTATGCTTGTCGTGGATAGGGTACTTGTGCCAAGGAAAAAGTTCAAAGAAAACAGAACAAATTGCTTAGAATTATTTTGAATCTTCCATGGCGCTTTCCACTAATAGACTTCATAGCCGCAGTAACGTAGAATAAATTATACATTCCATTGAAAATATGAAAAGTTTAAGACTCAATCGCCTCTTCTAACTACGAGTATATCAAAAATCTACCTTAACTACCACTTTAAAAGATACTTTTGTGTCCGTAGTGATTAATTGCTATAAGTCCTTACAATTGTAATCATATTTAATTTATTGAAGGTTTTTGTGCAGGTTTTCCTTCTACTTGCTTCGTAATATTATTAGTGCCTTAGAATTAATATAAAAAGTAATATCATAGATGTAAGGCATAATAACCAAATCACTGTTGTTAGGTTTTCGTTTTACAAACAGAGATACTTGGAAATAAATTTCGGATAATAATAAGATAATGAAGATAAACTATGAATTGAGTCCTTATTAAAAACTAACAGTCCAATTCATAAACGATTATTAGCAGTTTAATAACACATTAATAGGCAAAAATCGCAAAATGTGTATTCATAGACGCTTAAAAATACAAACATTTTATTGTAGTCAATGCCATAGTTTAAGCGATTGATAAAATGACATTTTGCCTTTAATCTTCTTCTTCTCTACGTATTTGTAAAAAAGTTTTGCTAGTTCTTTTGAAAACATTAAGAAAAAAAAATTGATATAATAAATTTGGTTTCCAGAATAAGTTACAGTAAAATTAATAAGTGCGAAGAAATTTGTTTTTAATTGAAAATTATAGTGACGATCGCCGATATATCAACTGTCCGAACTCGAAAATCTTTTAGAAAGAGGGCCAATCCCTTTGAAATGTCGGAAGATCACTTCAAATCCAGATACAGATTCAATAAATCTACCATTAAAAACTTATCAAATGGAAAAACATTGATTGTTGCCTTAGTAGTACTACATAATATTGCTATTGAGGAAAACGATCATGTTCCAGGTACATAAGTATTTAGACTTCTGATATATCTCACACACTAAACCTAGTGCATTACCCTATTAAAATAGTCTAAAAGAATTTTGAAAAACGGAGCACATAAAAAAGAAAGATAGAATATAATAGATAACCTCCTCGATTTTTAAAGTTAGTTTAAAAGGAATTGGTTTTAAATATTCTTCTTGACTACTTACCTTCCTACAAGGCTCATTAAAAACGTAAACACCAACGAAAATTTCAATGTTCATGTAGTATAAAAACATATGTGCATATTAAGGCACAAATATTCCAATTTTATAATTAAAAACTTAACAGTGAACAAGGAATTTGACAATATTCATTTTTTTAATAAATAAAAATTAACAAAATTCAGTCTTTTATTACGAACACATCTTAAATATAATGATAATATATAAAATTTCAGAGGACGACTCCGTGGCATTTCAGTTAGAAGAAACTGAAATGGAAGAAACTACTGATGCAAATACATACATACATATATATGTACATATGTATTTGCATGGAAGATCAGCAGAAGTTTTAAAATCTTTTATACAAATAAAATAAACGTACTTACTTTGTCTTCGTCTAACAAGTTGGATGCTCTGTTTCAGAAAGTGCCTTACTGCATATTATAATTATTTATGTAAAAAACAATACAACAAGACTTAAGTCTTATATTACAGCATTATTAGAGACTTGGCACACATATTTTGGTATTACAACACAGCATATATATATAAATTATTAAAAAAAATAAAACTTAAAATAAATAAAATCAAATATAGTCAGAAATAGAAATAGGCAAACAAAAAACGTTTAAAATAAAAATCGAATATAGTCAGAAATAGTCTAATAGTAAATTTTATTAAAACTGTTTATAAACCAAAGTTGGCCACAAAGACGCATGGAATGTATAAAGAAATGTTGCTCAGAAGCGGTGTTATTATGTTTGATGGTATTTATTTGTTTGCCTCTGCTTGATATTGATAAGGAAAGTCTTTGATATTTAATCAAAGATAAATTTTATGGAGCAAAAGAACTCTACATTTTAGTAAATTATCAAACGTCATATTATATATGTATTTGTGTTGCATATCTTGGAATGCTGCAATTTTTTTTAATCCCAAATATGTACCTTGCAATACTATTATGTGTTACATTGAGTCTGCGTTTGCTCACACAATCACTACTGGCAAAAAGTTCGCAGTTGGTAGGTCTTAGCGAACAACATTCGAATATGAGGTGGAGTAAAGTGCCAATAACCATAGCCACAGATTTTTTAGGATTTCATTCGTTCGTTCATTCATTTCGTTCATTAGTAGATGCCCATAAATATATTTGCTTTAAGTCTTCACTTATTAAGTTCATACAATTAATAACGTCTGATACGTTGCACATCATCCGCATACATTTGGATTTTACAGTGTTTAAGTTGTAGTTGTATATTGAGTACAACAATGGACAAAGTATCGAGCTCTGTGGTACCCCTCTAGGTATTGTCCAAGAATTGTAAGTGTTTGAGCCGTAGGTAACTCCGACCACTAAGGTAAGAAGTTATTAGCTTCAAAGCTGTTGGTGCGAAGTTACACATGTGTTTAAGTTTGAGGCCAAGAAGACTGTGTTCAACTGTATCGAAGGCTTTAGAATGGTCAAGTAGAATTAGAAAGGATCGGATATTACGTTTGTCTAGTTCACTCCTGATTTCCTCCGAGACATCAATCAAAGTTGATATGCAACTAGGTTTCGGCCTAAACCCAGATTGTTTACCAGTAAGTAAAGAATTTTAATACAAATAGCTGTTTATCTGCACATGGTTAAGTTTTTCCAAGACTTTAGACAAAATAGGCAAAATTGCTATGGAGCGTAGCTATTGCCAGCTTTAGGGATTGCTGTAATTTTAGCATATCTCCACATAGATGGATGATCAAGCGAGTGAAGTTAAAACACCGAAACTCTAGATGGTTTGAGCAGTGGATGCTATTTGTGTTGTTGTAAAAGTTAATATCAATTGTCGATATCTGTATGTTTGCAAATTGTTGATTTAATTTATTCACGTCGATCGCATTGTTCTCTGCAGAGCTGTCATTAATAATACCTATTTTTCTTATCTTCATCCATTTGCTTTTAGAGTTAATATCTGTTTGAAGCTTATTTTTATAAAAATTTATTTTAGATATTTTTATATTTGAATTAACATTGGCTTTTGCATTTCTAAAAATCTCGTAAGTATCTGTAGTGCGTGGTTTGGACTAACGATTGTGCGATTCACTAACTTCTTTTTTGCACTTTTAAAGTGTGTTAAAAAGCACGAATTTACGTGGCAAGAAAAGTGCAAAGAAGAATACAAAAAAATGTTCGTACTTTTATTTTGTGCGGGTAAGTAAAATGTATTTAAAATTTTAATATGATAAATATTTTCTAATATTTTTTTATTCTAGAATGTTAAGTACTGCTGCTACTAATAGAAGCCGTGTCAGGAACGAGCAGTTAAATCAATTAGCTCATTTTATGCTAAACAACCCGGGTCTGGCAAGTGTAAAATTTCAGAAGTTCCATGGAAGGCTTGAAACATCTAAATTGTGGAGCGAACTCTCTAGTCAACTGAATTCTCTTGGCGGAGCAGTAAAAACTGTTCAACAATGGCAGGCGGTAAGTTTAATTTAACATATGTATGTATGTATGTAATAATAAAATTCTGCAAACTTTGTTCTTATATTTACATTAAGGTGTAGAAAGATTTGAAAAGCCGCACGAGTATAAAAGTAAGGAATAAGAGAAGGCTACAGGCTTTAACGGGAAATAAGCCAAATAGGCAGAATCCCATCACGGAGTTGGAGGAACGCGTTGTTGCTATTATCCGCAGCAGCTACATCTTAAGCCACGACTCAGTTTTAGAAAATGTACCTTCAGAAGTATGTATGTACATAAGCATATCATAATGTAGTTAAAAGTTGTAAACATTTTTCCAAATTCTTCATTTTGTTAGGTCCAACTGGAAAGTGGAGGAAACTATACGCATGACTTGCCCAAATCTCCAACAACAAGAGAGAAGTCTGCGGAGTGGTTGCGGTGTACTCCAGTAGCGAAGAGAACCCCGCGACATAGTGCAAAAGAGAGGCATCTTGAAGAAGAGGATGACACTAAAAGGCAATTTTTGCAAATTGCAAGTAGACAGGCAGATGCTTTGCAGGTAATTTTGTATATATGCATATTTATGCACATACATACCATACATATGTATGCCAGTATGCAATTTCTTATTCATATGCTTGTAGGCATGTATTTAAATACCTTTTTATCTTTTTTATAGTTGTTAGCCGAATCGAGTGCTGAAAATGCAAGAGCCTTAAAGGTGAGTTGTTCTGTTTAAAAAACTTTATAATTGTTTTTTTTTAATTGTTCTATTTGAAATGCAGATGGTAGGAGAATGCACTGCTGCAGACGTGCAAGCTAGCAAAACGATGGCGGAGGCGTTCAAAGGTATGGGGGAGAGCTTTTCAGCAACCGCTAATGCAGTCGGCACCTTAGCGAATGGATTTTAGGTAAGAGGTAGAGAAAATAGTAACTGTGGCAACAAAGTTTAGTTATATTTTTTGTAAGTTATTTTAACCAATTTTTATACCCTTTTCCACAGGTGCAAACAAAATGTTCTGCAGATAGCAAAATACACATACATATGTATGTATATTTAATATTTTTTTAAGGGAATTTCCTTCTTTTAGACTTACTTTTACACTTAACGTAACATGAATACTGGCATATAAGAATGCATGTACATATATAAATAATTTTGTTTTTTTAAATGCATATGTATGTTTTTAAGGCAATGAACAGGTTGTATTTGTATGTTATTTATACATAGTACATGTATTTTATATTATTTCTATATTTATATGTATTTTATATTATTTATATACTTATTTATTTATAATTTTGTTTTTTATATTCATATTTTTTGTTACAAAAACATTTTTTGTTATAAAAACTTGTATTTTTTTTCAATTTCAAGGGCCGATGTTGATTTTGAATAAAACACAAACTATTTAGGAAATTATTGTAATTTTATTTTATTATGATGTATTGGTATTACTCAATTATGTATGGAACAAAATATCGGCCAAATGGGCGCCGCGACCTCGGCGGCACACCTCCATCTGATGGTCCAAATTTTCGATGACGCTGAAACATAATGGAGGCTCTATGCCTCCATTGTGCCGAATTATCTGATCCTTTAGGTCTTGAATTGTTGCTGGCTTATCGACGTACACCTTTTATTTCAAATAACCCCAAAGAAAAAAGTCCAACGATGTCAAATCACATGATCTTGGCGGCCAATTGACATCGCCATTACGTGAGATAACACGGCCATTGAATTTGTTGCGCAAAAGAGCCATTGTTTCGTTAGCTGTGTGGCAAGTGGCACCGTCCTGCTGAAACCACATATCGTCCACATCCATATCTTCCAATTCGGGCCATAAAAAGTTCGTTATCATCTCACGATAGCGAACACCATTCACAGTAACTGCCTGACCGGCCTCATTTTGGAAAAAATACGGCCCGATGATGCCGCCAGCCCATAAACTGCACCAAACAGTCACTCTTTGTGGGTGCATTGGTTTTTCGACAATCACTCTTGGATTCTCATTCGCCCAAATGCGGCAATTCTGTTTATTGACGAATCCACTGAGGTGAAAATGTGCCTCATCACTGAAGATGATTTTCTTCGAAAATTGAATATCCACTGTTGCCATTTCTTGCCACCATTCTGCCCATTCACGACGTTTGGAATGGTCAAGAGGCTTTAGTTCTTGAACCAATTGCACCTTGTAAGCGTGTAAATGCAAGTCTTTATGCATAATGTTCATCAACGACGAGCGTGAGAGGTGCAATTGTTGGGAACGACGACGAGTTGAGGTGGACGGCTCTTCAGCCACACTATCGCGAACAGCAGCAATATTTTCTGCAGTACGAGCTGTACGAGCATGCACTGGTGTTCTCACATCTTCTACAGACCCGGTTTGCTCGAATTTTTCCACGATTTTTGCGATTGTACGCACATTTGGACGATGAAATTGACCAAAAAAATTACGAAGTGCACGATATGCATTTTGATTTGAACTCCCATTTTCATAATAAGTCTGGATAACTTTAACACGTTGTTGGATTGTGTATCTCTCCATGGTTCAAATTGAGTAAGTCTGAAATAGAGAAATGTCAAATAAAATTCGGAAAAAAACTTGGCGTTTAGGTGTGGTTCACATTCAACATCGGCCCATACAATTTAACCACCCTTTAGTAGTAAAAGATGGTCTTGTACTACCTAGATATGACTTCTTCTTCTTTTGGCGCTACAGTCCGTGGTGAACCTTGGCCTCAACCAACAAACTTTTTTTAGATATGTTAATAAGATAAGCCATGATATACGCGCAAATTTTAAATATACATATCTCTAAATAGTTTTTTTTCCATACATCTCAGCACATACACACATAAATATGTTTGCTTAGGAAATCCTTATACATATATACATATATACAAATGTACACAGAAATTTGTTTTTGATGTAACACACTACTCACCGATCGTAAAATACCGGTTCAATTTTAATTACCGTGCTGGGTTTTCAAATAAAAGAATACCACTGAAATGCTAAAAACTGTTTATAGTTTGTTTAAATTATTATAAATATTTAAATTCAATTAGTTAAGTTTTCAATAAATATTGATAAAAGAAACATTTCTTTTACCATTTTCTTTAATGAAATTAAAACAAAACGAAAAAGTTTGCAACCAGAATAAGCTATATTATGATCAAAATACATTAATAAATGTTTTAAACAAGATTTAAAGAAAGTAATTTAAAAAGTTTATCAATCAGATGTTATACCCAAAATCAAAAGACAATTATAAGGTGATATCTACATACAATGTAGACTGCAATAATATAGTGAAAACTGCCTTTGAATGGCCCGAAAGCATAATTAAGAAAATGTTTCTATTCATGTACATACACATATGTATGTAGATTTATTCGTGCATTGAAGGGAAAAACACTAACAAAAAATTTGAAGAATGTTGTATGAAAAACAAAGTTTTTAAAAGTAAAAACAAAGTGTGTGTTTCGCCAAGTAGTTTGTGTGTTGACAGAATTCAATATCCTTGAACATTTTTCAAAATTACTTAGATATATGTATGTTTCATGTAAAATGGGTTTTTGGCGCCATGTAAAGTAAATACTAATGTTGACCCCTTCGTTGAACCAAGCAATAAAAAATTAAAAACAACTTTTAAGAGCAACTGTACTCGTACAATTAAACGGACTTAGACGGCTTTAAAACAATTTGTTTAACACTGACATGATCAACTTGAAAAGACGCAAAAATTTCTTTTACAGTTTCTTCTAAAGAGTTTGTTGCTCAGCAGATAGAGCCGTTATAAAACATGTACATAGGTAAATGCATACTTACATACATACGTACATACCATCCACATCAACTGCATTTAAATATGTATGTACTCGTATGTATGTATGTATAGGTGTGTACATGCATGCAATTATTTAAACTGAGAGAAACAATTTTAAGAAGGAGAATCAAAGTATATAAAGATATTAAATAACTCTATATAAAGATATTAATAAAGTATATAAAGATATTAATCAATGTATATAAAGAAATTAAGTAAGATAATATGTGCCTAGCTTTTTTTAATATTAGCACTGTCGTTACGTTATTCATTATTGGTAATCTATTTTGTAATTGTGGGAATATGCAATGCAGAAGTCTAGAAAAATATTACTGGAAAACATGTTGCAAATTACAAATATAATTTTACTCACTTCAATAGTATTTTTCAATTTCTTACATTTAGGTGGATAACCTCTCCTCAGTCTCAGCAAGAAAATCTAATAACAAGTTTCGGAAATTACATTTTAATATTAAGTAGGTTGCAGCCATTGACATGTTTTTGTTTGTTCAAAACCTTTCTGAACACCGATTTCTTTCTCTTGATATTTTTCACGGATATAATGGTATCGGACAGTTGGAGTTTTTATCCTAAGTGCACTCTTCGGTTATCATGCGAATGTAGGATTTTTAATTTGCTCAAAATTAAGTTCTTTTAATAAATATTAAGTCTTATGCCTCTCGAAGTACAGTTATGTATTCAATATTGTGCTGACGGCCACAACCAGTTGCTTGGGAAACTGCCATTCTATAAGGCCACCTGCTTTGAAAACTGCATAACCAAAATGTGATTTATTGTCATGAGCTCTCCGTTGATGAGAATTAAACTGTGACAACTTACAAATTTCACATAGTATAAGAATGGGTCTAGAAATTAGAGCAAGATACATTAAAGCATAAATAAGACTCTGATAAAGGTTGAATTTACACATGTCCGTTTCCTTAATATTGATCCATTTATCCAAGCCCATGCTGGTTTACCCTGCAACAATTTTAAAAAACAAGAATTTTAAGTGAACTTGTTTTGATTTATTTCCAAGGATACGGGCGCTTTGTCAATCACTTAATTAACTTCATTTGGTTGACTGCTCATTCATTAGAACATGCCGCTCAACGTACACATAAAGCAATTAGGAGATATGACTTGCATTTTATTGTATTCATTGTTTGTTTCAATCCATGTAGTACATTTTTCAACTCGCAAACTTTATTGGAATAACCTTTGAGCACTGACATCGTGACATTGATGTTCAAATTGATAGATTTTCATATTCAAAGCCTAAAATTATAATTTCATTTAAACTTGACTTTTCGTTGGTTCTTGATGTGTAATGCTAAATATCTTGTTGAAGAATAAAAAAAAACAACTTTAATTTTTGTTATTTATATTTCAACATAACCTTTTTCCTTTTGTTTTCCCAACTTTATTCGCAACCAAAGGCACCGTTTTGTTCAAAGTGCGAAATTGACAAGTTTCTTGATAAAAAAAATTGTTTTTACAAATAAAGTGCAGAATTGCAATTTCTTGAGGTAACTTAAATTTAAAGTATTAACCAATGAAAATTCTATGAATATAAAAATATGCAAGATCAAATGCAAAAATTTTAGGCCAATCAAAGCAAAATTTCAGCATAATTAATGTCAACAACTTAGGAATAATTCAAAGTTGGTCTTGTTATACCTGTTCGCTTGACCTGATCAAATATTTTAAAAATAAAAATTAAATAAGCAAAGGAAAAAAATAGAACTTTTTTGTGGTAAATATACAAAAAAAAGTTAATTGGCGCAGTCGGCAGGATCCTTTTTTTATCAAGGATCCAGTGTTTCACAACCGCCGTGGTTGTAAAAAAAAATTAAAACCTTAAAAATAAATTCTGTGAATCCTACGGGATCCTCGAGGATAATTAAAGTAATAAAAAATAAGTGCACTCGTGGACTTGACCAGAAAGATCAGCAGGTAGAACGATTACGGCAGACATACAAGGAGCTGCACCAGCAGCACCAACAATATCCACAGCAATTTCATCAACAACCCGAAACAACGTCCTCAAGACAATTAACCACCTTCCTACATTTACCAGAACGGGAGAGATAACCGTCAATAGCTTCTTCACCAGAGTAGAATATTTATTATCAAACATCTCTTCGTATCTTCTAGTTAGTTAGTCTACAGCACAGAAAATTTAAAGTTAATAGATTTAATAATATAAATACAAATATGAATTATAGGAATCAGAATATAAGCATCAATTATAATGGTTATAACTATAATAACAATACTAATAATGATAATAAGAAAAATAATTCTAGCAACAAATATATGCATAGACCCTTTAATTCAGGACGTTTTAGAACACAAAATAATAATGCATCAGAGAATTTCCAAAAGTTCACACAGGTAGGGAACCCTAGGCCGAATCCTGACCAACATCGCTGGAATGAACATGGGTAAGACCAAACTTAACCTATGGAGATAGATAATGTAGAAATATATCATGATATGCCTCAAAGAGGAGGAACTCCTAATTTGAATCATAGCCAACTGTAATCATAAATAATAAAAGTTATGTTGCCCTAATAGATACAGGAGCATCATTAAGCATTATAAATAAAGAAATAAATGATTTCTCAAAACACAAAATAAATAGACTAATAGCATTTCGAGATTTAATAAATAAGGACACCATTAATTATGAAGTACACACGGTTGCACCGGACGAATTTAACTTACCTGCTAATGCAAGGATAAGATGGAGAGTAATACCGCTTGTTAAAAAAAATTAATTTAAATAATCTATATAAATTTTATGAAATTTGCATGTTAGCAGCAACAAAAATTGAGGGAATTTAACTTAATCATTTGAATTCAGAAGAACACCATGAAATGATACAGATATTAAAAACATATGACAATTAATTATACAAAGGGGGTGATCAATTAATAAATGCAATAGAAGTCCACCATGAAATCAAAACAATTACAGATCAGCAGATTAATTCAAAATTATATGTATACATAGGTATACTCCACAATAAGAGGAAGAAGTACGAAGACAAATACATCAAATGAAAAAACAAGGTATAATTAGGAAAAGCCGGTCGATATATTCCAGTCCAATAATAATCATTCCAAAGAAAATCGACAGCTCGGGAGAAAAAATATAGCTTTACTACTAATCTTAGTAACGGTGGACTATAAGTACCCTCTACCAAACATCAATTTTAGATATGTAAGTTGGGAAGAGCTCAATATTATACAACAATAGAACTTGCAAAAGGATATAATCAAATTTTAGTAAAGGAGGAAGATAGTAATTCCCCACGGTTTATACGAATTTATAAGAATGCCGTTTGGTTTGAAAAATGCCCCCACAACATTTCAGAGGTTCATGAATGATATATTAAAAGATTATATTAATAAAACATGTGTCATTTATTTACACGATATACTAATATTTAATACTGCAAGAACATGTTAAAGCAATTAAAGAAATTTTGAATATTTTAAAAAAGAAAAACTTAAAAATCCAAGTAGATTAGTGTAGTTTCTTAAAGAAGGAGACAAAGTTTTTGAGACATATTTTGACTGAAAATTGAATGAAACCCAATCCAAATAAAATTAAAATCATCGAAAATTTAGAATAACCAAAAACATAAAAACAAATAAAAAGTTGTTTGGGTTTGACAGGTTATTATCGTAAATTCGTAATAGATTATGCAGAAATAGCGCAACCCATTACGAAGTATTTGAAAAAGAGGTAAAAATTCAAAGGACCCAATTTACATTGAAGTGTTTAAAAAATTAAAGCCACTAATAAACACGCATCCAATTTCACGCTGCCCAGATTTTAGAAAACAATTCACGTTGACAACAGACGCATCTAATTACGCTATTGGCGCAGTCTTAGCACAGGAAGGACATCCCGTTCGTTATGCGTCAAAAACATTAAATCATGAAATGAAAGAAACTGCTCTGCAACGAACAACATTTTTCTAGCCATAATATGGAGAGTTAACTGTTTTAGACTTAGCGGAAGAAAACTTAAGTGACTTTCCAATTAAAGAAGAAATAGTGAACAAATACAAAACTCAAATTCTTTTAACAAATAATAAAACACAAGACCTCTACTACATGGAAAAAGAATATTATATATATTGCCGAAAGCGATTTGGATGAAATGGGAAACATATTTAAAAGATTTATTACATAAGGAAAGATCGAATCTATGCTGAAATTTCTGATCATAGTCATAACAAAGTACAGGAAAAAATAATTGAAATGTATTCAAATGACAACCAGATAAAATTTATTAAGTTTACAATCTGAGCGAAGGTATCAAATCAGAAGTCGAAGCCATTAAGCAAATTTGTTTGTACCACTTGTAAGAAAGTACGTATTCAGGTATTATAGAAACATACAATCAAATAAGAAATAAAATATATTACCCAAAGTTAATGGAATTGATTCAGATCGTGATCAATCAGTGTAAAGTATATATGTCAAGAAATAAAGTCGACAGAAAACCAGTTAAATCGAAATTTTCATTTATAGAAACAATATCAAAGATAAATGAAATAATACACGTATATACATATGTAATGAAAGGATTTAATTTTCTGACCACAATAGATAAATTCTCTAAATTCGCGGTAGTATATATATGTATATTGACCGATAGAAACATCATTACAATCATCGAACAAATAGAAAAACATTTTGCTGGGTTCGGTAAGCCCAAAAAGATTGTCGTAAACAACGGATTTAAGGAGTTTTTGAGCGATGAAAAAGTAGAATTGTACTTCACTAAACCTCATAGGGGAATGGGCCATTGCATTCGGGGCAAAGATATTGATTGCTCTCAACCTGGCGAGAAGCCAGGAGCGATCCCTCTAAATGCTCCAGTGAAGCTGACATACTGCCTTCTAGTGGCGCCCCCTGGATGGAACAATAAGATATACATAAATATGGATGACCATGGCCAACGAAATAAGGATAACGATTTTCGGTTCTGCACGTGGAATGTCAGGTCTCTGAACAGACCACGTGCATCCGATGAGGCTGCGGAGGCCCTAGAATCCTGTAAGGCTGACATCATCGCCATCCAGGAGGTGCGATGGGATGAGAAACTACTACATCTATTATTAATTTCTTTATTAATTTCTTTAAACTTCTACAACAAAACTTAAGTTTTAGCATAGCAGAAGTATAAGTGTTGTTACAATTATTAAAATAATAAATTTGTAAGAATAAATAGACAGGTAGAAAACAAATAAATTTAAAAAGAAAAATTAAAAATTTAATAAGTTACATGATGTAAACAGTCCAAAAAATAAAAATATTCAAATGTTATTTCATAATTTTGGAAAAGGATCAAGAATAAAAATCAAAAATTCTAGTTTTAAAGAGTGAAGCGCTGCTAATTTTTCTAATACTTGGTGAGATTGTATTCCAGAGACGTATGGTAGGTACGAAGAATTGCCAATTCGATATTAATGTTTGATGTCTAATAGTCATTATAGTAGAGGCTCTCGAAAAGATCTTCAGGCTGGCGTGTGATTATGACTTTATGTATGTATGTTGACGGTTGCCATAAAATTTGAGCCCAAATACATATCGTGTTATATTGTTGGATGTCACATTGAATCTCGATTTAGTAGTTGCATCACAATTTGAAAATAATTCGCACACGTATGTCAATTTTGAAATTAGGTATGTTTTTGCCAGTAGCAATCTAATTTTGAATGATGTAAATTTTGAGTTAGATACAAAGTTCGAAGCATTGAAAAAGTTTTCCCGCAGACTGCTGAAACGTGGGCTGAATAGGTCATTAAAAATTGCACCTCTTATGGAGACCACTACAAAGAGAGAGCTTTTGTTTGGATGCGGGATTGTTGTTCGAGGCACACTTATGCAAAAGTCTTAAACTTTAAAAACGCGAGTCTCATAACAGTCCGCATGGAGCTAGACTCGGCAATATTAGCAATCACATGCCTATGGAGGATTTCAACGCAAAGCTGGGCAAAGAAAACATCTTCGCTAGAGTCGTCGGAAAACACAGCTTGCATGACGACACATCCGACAACGGACTCAGGCTGCTAGGCTTCGTGACAGGCGAAATCACACTGTAGCAAGCACGCGGCTCTCTCAACTCAACATTCACAAAAAGGACCTAGCGAGCCCCTAATCAATCAACCGTCAACTAGATTGACCACATTCCTCCAGTATTTTTTATGTCCGAACATTCCAAGATTACGGATACCAGTAGCACAACGGAGTAGAGCACGACCAGAACAGTTTGTCGTCGCAAAGCTACAATCGCAATCGACCACTGCGAAATTCACGGATCTAGTCTCCCTAAAGCTCTCAGAGAGTCCAACTATGCCAGGCCAAACAATCGACGAGAAATGGAATTGTTGCCAAAACGCCATCAGAGATGCTGCTCTGATGTATTGGGTTTTAATTGCCGTTCCCCTAATGAAGTCAACCTAGCAATATCGAGATTAAAATCGAACAAAGCTGCAGGAGGGGACAAACTGTCCGCGGAACTGTTTGAATCAGCCGGAGATTACCTGGTTGGGCGCATGCACCAGCTCATCCGTAGAATATGGTGGGAGGAAAGCATGCCCCACGAGAGGAATCTCAGCATCTTTAGCTCGATCCACAAAAGAAGACCCCTTCAACTGCCCCAACTACCGAAGGATAAGCCTTCTGAGCATCGCTTACAAGATCTTCTCTGCCGTTTTGTGTGAGCACCTGAAACCATTCGTGAACAGTTTGATAGGTCCTTATCAGTGCGGTTTCCGGCCGGGGAAGTCCACCATTGACCAAAATTTTCACACTACGGCAGATCCTGGAAAAGACCCAAGAGATGCAAATCGACACCCACCACCTATTCGTCGATTTTAAGGCTGCATATAACAGTCTGTATAGGGACGAGCTATACAACGCCATGTCTAGTTTTGACATTCCTACCAAACTTGTCAGGTTGTGTAGGATGACGATGGAGAATTCTCGCTACTCTATCAAGTTTTTTTACGAATTCACCGAGCCCTTCGATGTCAGAAAAGGCTTTAGACAAGGGGACGCACTGTCATTAACATAATTGTTAAGAAGATCGTGAAAAACTCACACGCCAACAACAGAGGCACAATCTTCCGAAAATTCGTACAACTGCTAGTATACCTTGACGACATTGACGTGATTGGTCAACGGAGGCGGCCAACATGGGTCTAGCGGTGAACGAGGGCATAACCAAGTATATGCTGCCATCGACAAACATCAATGACAGGGCCAGAACGTTACATAGGCAGCTATAACGTTGAGATAATAGAGGACTTCGTCTACCTTGGCTCACAAGTGAACAGCATTGGTCAACGGAGGCGGCCAAAATGGGTCTAGCGGTGAACGAGGGCATAACCAAGTATATGCTGCCATCGACAAACATCAATGACAGGGCCAGAACGTTACATAGGCAGCTATAACTTTGAGATAATAGAGGACTTCGTCTACCTTGGCTCACAAGTGAACAGCACAAAAAACATCATCTTTCTAAGCTGACACAATATACCACTTTGATCATCCCTGTCCTTCTCTATGGGGCGGAAGCAAGGACATGTAGTGTACCCATGTCGTTATACAATATGACTGGGTGTATTTACCAACTTCAATTAGTAGAGTGACTACTAATTAACAAACGATTTGAATTACACAAGTTGAAGTCTGCCAAAAGACCATTGTCCGCTTTCATATTGTATGACACTTGTAACCTAAATATGTATTCGAATTGTAATTGATACCCATAATTTTAATTTCTTTGAATTGTAATTAATATATATTTCTTTTATAAACAAATATGTATTAGTCATTCTAGATGACTAGAATAATTTTCATGAATAGTATAAAAGCTGGAACAATTGGTAAATAAAATCAGACTTAAATTTGAAAAGACACAATTCGGCTGTTTAGGCTTCTTTTGTTTTTTAAACGCCCGCGTTATATGTGGGACCTCACCAGCTATATAAAATAAAAAGAGGGTATGAGGAAAACTATAGGTTCTTCCTCTTAGATAATACAACTTCCATCTCGGCTCCGTTGCTACTATATAGCAATCCTTTTACATACAATCACTATTTATTATAGACAGTATCGAAGGCAGATGAGGAAGTCCTTGGTATTTTTGAGAGAAAAGTTCTGCGTGCAATCTTCGGTCCTGTTTACGTTGACGGTTTCTTGAGAAAAAGATTCAGTCACGAACTGTACGGGTTGTACAGCGACAAGAGCCGGATCCAACGGCTAAGATGGTTGGGCCATGTAGAGTGCATGGAAAATACTGCTCCGACCCGTAGAATCTTCGAATCTGAACCAGTGGGACAACGCAATAGAGGACGGCCACGGAACCGATGGGGCACGCAAGTGGAGAGGGACAAAAATGAACTTGGTGTGCAGAATTGGAGGTTGCTGGCTAAAGATCGTGCCAGCTGAAAAAGCTTGTTGATTGAGACCCAGGTTCAACCCGGACTGTAGCGCTGAAGAAGAAACATCATAGTCACACAGGATACGCAGATATATAGAACGTATTCATAATACAATTGCAGAAAAATTTACAATAATGTATAAAATAAATAAAGAAATATTAACTCCTATTTTACAATAACAATTAATTCAGAAAACGGTTAGGAATTATAACGAACGTTTTTTGTCAATTATTTGATGTCCAGCAAGAAAAAATAAACGAAAACAAAATCATTAGAAATTTAGAAGAAAGCAAAAGAAAAGTAATAGAAAAATTAAACAGGACTAGAGAGGATTGCATAGAAAGAGAAGAAAGTTTCATAAAGAATTATATATAATAAAAGACCCTTGACATTTTCAGATTTGGGTGATGCTGACATTACTGTTAATGACAATGGAAACGGAAGCAGTTATGACGATTAAGCTTTTAACGGAACAAGCAGGATTTATAGGCATTTACATAAAAAACCAGCAAACAGTAACGGATTCAGACATAATAATTCATATAGTTAACTTAAACAAAATACGAGACATTTTTGACAATATAACTGAAAACGTCATTTTAATGAAACAAGCAAATGTTGCAGTCAGAATTACTAGATGCAAGATATAAATTAACAACTTTAGTACAAAACAAAAACGACAGAGACATGGACTAACTAACGATGTGGCAGTATTTCAAAGTGGTTATACGAGTATAAATACATTGTTAATTCACTCATGTTTAAAGCTTATTTTATAGGCAGTTTTAATAAAATTTCACTCTTCTTTCGTAATTGCTTGAAATCTTCAAATTGAACCTTAAATATGTAGGTGTTTGTATCTTATACGGCAGTAGGAAATTACATTCACGTTAGCGTAATGGTTATGCATTTGATTTTGGACAAGGTACTGGTAAGATTAATATATAAAACTGATGTCAGTAAAGAGCCAAGTGTTAGATGAATGTGTTCTCTAATCAATTGTAGGACAATTTCTAACCAACAATTTCCACATTAACTTACAATTTAAATTTAAAACTAAGTTCTTTCAGATTAAATTCTATTTGCACAGAATATGTGTACAATGTATGTACACTGTACATACATCAATACGTACAAATATAATCATGTTTTTTTATACTTAAGTCATAAAGTAATTCGTGAATGTTAGATTTAAGTACAATTACACATAAACATAAGGAATGGGGAGTATATATGCTTATATTTACACAAATAATTATAATATTTTTAAATTTGGTTTTGGAAAATTCATTTTATTTGTTAGCTTTTCAAGCAGCCGTGTAATACAAACTCATTAAAACTGAACCACAGAAACAAGCATGTAAAAATACAAGGACACAATTTTAATAACATAAATCAACAAATAAATACCTTCCACAATATATACTACACGACGATATGTATAAAGGCAATTCAAAACATATAAACATAAACACAAGCACCTGGTTACATCATTATTTTTAAAATTTCAATTATTTGAGATAATTAAAGCTACATACATATATCACTTATTTGCTTTAACGTCATAATCAAGTTCGTTACATAATGATATAGAATTATTTATCGAACAACTTCGTCATTTTGTGTCGAAAAAGCATTCAATTATTTTGAAAGCTGCCGTTTTCGCTATGGATATCAGACTAAAAAGTTGGTCAATTTGTATATTTTTCTTTTGTGCCGTAGTATATTATAGTACAAAGTGGGGTTCAGTTCAAATCTTCTTCAAAATCTACACAGTTTACACAACTGATTTCTAACATTTCATTTCATACCAAAAACATCTGCCTACAGTTGTTTAGCTACGAAGGCGGATCAATTAGTCCGTGACTTTATGAATTTCCTGCTTCTTAATTGAAATGGAAACACTGCTCCTGTCAACCGGCAACCGTCAGTTGAGTCAAGCCATGGGCACTTCACATTTGTCAGTGGTTTCAATTTTGAACGATCACCTGGCTATGGGAAAGCTTCCGCAATATAGAAGCCGCGTTTGCTTATAATCGACCACAAACGCAACCATATGTTTTGTGTAGTTTCAATGCCAAATCCCATGAAAAAGCTGGGCGGAAAGAGATTTCACTCACGAACAAATGCCTGCTTTGATGACCTCGACAAATCGTATTTTTCACAAGGGATAAAAAATATGGAAGATAAAGGAGACTGTGATGAAGAATAAAATAACTTTTTATATAAAAAAAATGCACGGTCTTATTGACCCACCCTCGTATACTACGTATTATCTTAGCTTTGAGTTGCTATATGACAACCCATTTAACAGCTGGCAGTTGTTTTTTGTTAGGTTTGGTTTAACATTTCATTATGGATAGACTTATAGCAGAGCAACGCTTGCGCATTGTTAATTTTTTTATCAAGACAATGGTTCTGTTCGTCAAACTTACATATCTTGCACTTCGGCCATTTTATGGCTTCCACTTTTTGCGTTCTTATAGCTCATTCGGGTTATCCTGAATATCTAGTGAAATAGTTACCAACACAAAATCGTTCTCAGGCAGATAAATGTGCTTTGATATAATGTAATTATTATTTCTACTTAAGAGGTGTGTTTTAAAATTGTCATACTGTTACAAGCTAAATATTTTATTAAACGAATTTACAATTGAAACTTTGAATACATTTTTCTTTTGCTTTTCAATAATGCACCCTCTTCTAGTTCAGTTATTAATTATATTTATTATACTGGCAATTATATAAATGAAGTTGTTAACAAATTGATTATAACAATACCTACCCGATCGGATAGTGAAAGAATCTTACAAGTGAACTTCACTGCATGATGTACATAAACTTGTATGCATTAACATATAAAATGTACACTGATATCTGTTTTGCTTGTCTAGATCTGGTAATACGAGTATATAATAAAATTGCCCGCAAACATACCTGAATAATTTTAATATTACTAATTTTAGTAGTATTAGTAAAAAAATAATGATAAATTATCTTAACATAGCTTGTCGGAATTGATGCAAAAGGACATATGGATGTATGACATATGTATGTATGTATTACGCGGGCTAGATATGTACTACATACTTAGATTCTATTTTTGTATAAGTCGGTACACTCGTCTCGAACATATTTCACTTACTTCACATACTTACATACGTGAGAGGTATAAAAGATAGAAGAGTTTTGCGGGCTCGGCGATTTTGAAAAAGTGGAATTAAATTAACAGTAACATTCTGTGATTGTACTCTGAGTGAAAAAAGTATTTTCAAAGAAGGTCGACGCACATCAACATATTAGAAAAATGTTGAGAAAGTGAAGGGACTACTGTGAAGTTACAAACAAGAAATTGATAAATATCTAATAAAATATATGTATGTGTTTATATAAAACGGAACGTGTAATTGCTTATTTGATTGTACCTTATAGGAGACCAGTCTACACCGATCTTCCTGACATTTTCACAACATTTCACTGGGACTCTGTAACGAATTATAGGCTAATTTTTTTGCAAACGTCCCCACTCCTCCTTCCGAATAATTTTTAACAGATATTATAATATAAAGGAACATACTTCGCCACTTGGACCAATTTGAAAATGAATTTTCTATATAGAAAAGTTTCACTAAATAATTTTTTTGAAAAGAGCCCCAATAGTTGTGATATCAGTATGAGTATTTCGTTTTTACCTAATAAAGTTAGTTTTATAAGGTTGTCAAAGGCGATTTCATTAATAGGTCAACTTGCCAGTTTAGGTAATCTTTTTTTGATTCCTACTTTTTTTAGTAAAGTTTATGACAAAGTTTAAATTTTTAAGCAACTGAATATGATTACCTGACCATTTGCTTAAATGTTTTGTAATTAGTTGGTTTTCACATTGATTGCTGGTGTTGATCTTACTTGATACCAAGTTTGTGACATCGCATGCATCGTAAAAGGCATTTCAATATTTAATATTATCGTGGCGGCCGTAAACTCCAATGAATTAGTGCAAACCTCCGATGCGGTACTGCACCCGAGGCGGAAATTTACAATAACTTAAAAATTTATAATCGAATGTTTTTCGCGATAGTGAATAGAAAAAAACGCAAAAGCTCCTATCCGATATAGAAATGGATGATCGTTGCCCTAGCTAGGTACTCCACGAGTTACGCGATTTAGCCAAGGATAGGGTCAGCGAGAATATTTTAAAGTCGTTATGGTTACAACACCTACTCTTAAGTGGTAGAGGAATTCTCCAATCATCTGAAGCAAAAATTGTAGAGCTGTCTAAGCTTCCTGACAAGGTTAAGGAAATTAGCGTTTATCGGCAAGTAACCACGGTAAATAGGGCACCAACAGAAAGCTTGGCTTGAGAAAAATTTCTAAAGACTCTTCAACACGCGCTTGTGAATTGCGCCGTGCAGGCAATTCAGAAATTTCAACATCCACGTCTGCCGCATAATATTGTTGGTATCACCAGAAGCATGAACAAAATGCACAAAAGTGTGGTTCTCCATACGAATTCAACGGCAAACAAAAAAAAACGTAGCTTAGACGTCTGGACAATAAGAGTTTAGACGTAAGAACTAAGACCATTGTACTGATCATCCACGATAACAACACGAACGCACCATTTTTAATAGACACCAGATCGGAAGCATCTGTTTTACCACCATGACCAAAAGACGAAAAAAATCGCACGCTGCACAACTATACGCGGCAAACTGGGATAAAATTAAAACCTACGGTGACTGACTCATTAAAATAAATTTAGTTTCCAGCGAACGTTCGACTGGCATAACAACTCGTATAATTGGTAAAGATTTTTTTAAAACTTTTCGACCTTTTGTTTGATGTAAAAACTGCTAATAGGCAGACAAACACTTTCGGGGTTAAGTGGCAATGCAATCTAAACCAAGGTGTTTTCTGTTTTGTGATACGACGGCAGCAATAAATATGCAAACCTACTGCACGAGTTCAAAGACTCAGCAACATTCGATCGGAAACACAAGACAGCTGCGAGCAACGTGACACACAACATATTCAGAAGGGGTAATCCTGTGCGTGCACGCGCAAGGAGGTTGACTGGTCCTAAGCTCAAGAAAACTAGCGGTACTTGAAGGCCATGGGGCGATTATCGTGCTTTCATTGAAGACGAACGGTCAATATTATTCGGTAAAAAAATATTTTTAGTAATCGACCAGCAGCTCAAATCAAAAGCGATGACATCCCTAAGACGACTTTCATTCAAGCAGCTCAAACTTTTCAACTCCGAATGGATGAAATATTTCGAGGCAAAGACTTCACTTGTGTTCATATTGACGACATCTTTATTGCTTCCGGACTTTAGGTCATACGATATCGTCCGAAGGGATTCTGCTGAAGATCGAAGAAATGCAAATACGCCCTAGTTAACTCAACCATGCTTACCCTAGGCATCAACCGAGGCAGTAGGTGGAATAGTTTACCTAATCCTCGGCGGTAAAAGTCAATCTTTGCGTTTCCACTCGTTGCACCATGCCATGTTATCTCGGGAAATTTCAACTGCATTTCTTTCTATGGAAAGTTAACTGGTGTTTTTTTCTTTAATTTGAGTCGTTTGGGGGATTTGCTTCTGAAATAACACGCCATACTGTAGTCTTGCTAGCATAGACACTTACTTTTGCCTTAATTTTGTCCACAGTATCGTGCGAATTTGAAGCTTCTCTCAAAATAGCACTCTTGTTTGCGTCAGAGAGAACACGACCTAACGGCCTTTTTAGATATTTCAGTGACAGCAAGCCCACAATCTCTATATGTTTTTTTTTTATTTATTAGTCGTTGTGTATTATTGTTATGGTAATTTGTTTGAAAAAGTTAAAAATATTATTTTTTTAACTCGTGGTCAATCTGAAACTGGAACTGGAAAAAATTTCCTGCATTTTTTAAAAAATTTAAATCAAAGCAACAAAAAAAAAAATAACGTATTTTTTCCAGTTATCCAAATTTGATGAGGAATATAAAATAAAAACAACAAGTCCAACAAAGTTAAGAATATTCCTAGATAAGCAAGTAAAAATTAAAATAAGCGAGTGTTTTATTGAAGTGAAACGCAGTGTATATGTATGTATGTACATACATATGTATTTATAAGTATGTATTTTCTTAAACTGACGTGAGTCAAATTAGCATAGTTTTTATTTAACGCGATAAGACAAGAAAAAATGCGATTAAGATGATTAGACCTTTTTTGCTTAAAAATATTAACTTTAAGATACCAACTTATCTTGAAGCGTTCTTTATTTATTGAGGTTACTTAGGTACTGAGGAGCAAAAGCATTTACAGAGTTATTTATATTTTGCTATTCTGTTTAATTCTTTAGATTCTTAAGATTAGGGGGTAAATACTTATATGTTACGTTTAATAAAAACCGTGTTATATTCGCTTACAGATATCAAGAGAATGTTTTGGTGCTGAAAACATTCTGTTATTTTATTGTTTGCTTAATGATTATTACGTTCAGCCGAATCTTTGTTCTATTGTTAGAGATAAAATGTTGGACTGTAATATATTTTGATAACAAACATATTATAGATAAAACTAGTTTTATTTTGTGGATTTAAAGGAATGAACTGTAATTCGCTTATGTTAAAGATAAAATTGTTTTTCTTAACTGAAATAGTGATAAAAATGATTTATGTTACCTTGTCGTCTAACTCTCCTACTACTTATAATGAATCGTTATTTGTTTGAGAATTCGAAAGTATTTTATTAGCTTTAGGATTATATACTATATAAGGAGAAATATAATGACAATTGCTACAGTTGTGCAGTTTTGTATAAATATGTTCTACTAGGACGTTCTTTTATTGGTATTAATTTTTTTTAACGAGTCTATGTTATTGAAACAAATATTCTATTATTTTTATTATTGTATTGTTTGTTGTCGTGCTTATTATTTATGGTATATATAATTTTTTCACAAATATTCTTATATGTAATGTTATTTATATTTACCTTTTATAAATTCATTACATATTGACAATAATTGATAATTGTATTCTTGTAGTATTTTACATTTGGCCTCTCGAGTTTTAGTAATGGTTTGACGCAGGCATCACTGTTATTATTCGTTTCGTGAATATTTTTACTCAAGTAGTTTTTACAGTTGTTCACTCTAGCATAGTTATTATTTTGTGTTGTGAATTTAATTAATTTACAATAATTAGTTACAGTAGGGTATTTTATATAGTTATAATGGAGTCATCCGCTCTTGCTCGAGAATATTGATTATTGGTATAAAAGTCGTGAATCATTATTTGTTTAACATCTTTCAAATCTTCTTCATTGTTTTTTTTAGCGTTTATTGTTCTGACTAATAATGATAATTCGTCATGAATTTATTGAGTTAAAATGTAACTTTTTGTCTCCTTTCCTTCAATAGAGCTTAATAATTTTTCAAATCTAGAGTTAGTTATTATTTGTTTTTGGTTTTTCTCGAGTAAAGCTTTCGTTGCTGTTTCTATTTGAATTACGTCAGCATGGTCTGGTGCACCAGTAATGAAATTCAGAGATGTTTCTTTGAAATTTAATCCTCGTTTCTTAAATCTCTGTGAAGTGCTAAGATAAGTTGATCACCTAAGGTTTCAATTTTCTTCTTCAAGATTGGGGTTATGATATTCCTCAAATAAATTTTCAATTTGTGTTGATGGTTTAGCTATCTGGTGTAATGGTGACAGAAGTGTTCATATTTACCATTTTTACACACTGCATTACTTTTTATATTGTGTTCGCGAATATTTGCGTAACCCTTTTAATTCCCTATTTTTTCTTTATTAAGTCGTTCCATTAGGCTTGTTCATGCTTGTTGTAATTTCTTTGTGATTTCATAAAATAACACATTTCTACCAGCTCTACTTTGATCAGATGCGTATATAATTTATACATGTACATATGGAACAGTATTTTTTAAAATGTATATAAATTGTTTTTTCATATTTTATTAAATAAAAATAGTTATACGTATTTGTTCGTTTTTATCCATACTTGTATGAATTGTTATTACTCTGTGAGGTGGTATAATTTTTTTCAATTCGCTTATTAAATTTTCATTATTTATAAACATACATACATACATAGTTAAATGTGTATCGTACTTTACCTGAAATTATTTATAACTTGCCAGGATAGCGCATCGGCTGCTACATTTTTCGTTCAAAACTTATATGTATATTATTTTAGCAGCGTATTTCTCTATGATAGGTGAACAAATAGGAAATCTAGTGGAATTGAATTCAAACGTTTCGTCAGAATTTACACTATTTTATTTTTCCTATGCTTTTCTAGTACTTGAACTGAAAGACTATAAAATAAGGAGACGTGATTTGTGTATGAAGACTGTAGAGTCAATGCCATTTATTTTTGTTATTATTCATCTTTTATACAATATTTAAAATTACTTAATTAATTGACATACTTTATAATGCGGAAATAAATATAAACTTATCATCAAAAATAGTTAAGAAGTTGAAAAAGTGCAAATTAATGAAAATGGAATTTTCATTACTTAAATGTATGTATTTTGTAATTTTTTATTTAAAAACAATGCAAGTTAAGGTTTCTCATACATTTTTATTATTTTATTTACTTAAATTCCTTTCTTCAAAATTAAATTCATAAATTAAATTTCCCACCAAATAAGCTGACGTTATGTCTACAAATTCTAAGGTGTAGTATTTCAACATGTTGATGCAGTTTCAAACTTATTGAAAAACAAAAGTATAAAATAAAACGATGAGCTTGCAAAAAGAAAAAATAATAACTTTTAAACATAAGAAATTTTTGTAAAATAAAAAGTTAGTCTAAGATTGAAGGTTGACCTGATTGGTCAACAAAAATAAATTTTTCCAAAATTATGAAGTATAAAAATTAATTGGCGCCCAACGTGGGGCACGCGTCTCGAAGTTATATCCTGAAAAGAAAGAGTAAGGATTCGGTCGCAAGTGCTACAAATAAATAAGTATTCTAGTGAGAAGAAAAAATTTTTTAATAAAAAAAAAACATAGCTTCGAATTTTTAGAATAAACGAAGTAATTTTTAAGTCAAACTTTAAATTCAAAAACAAAATAAGAAGTCCTATAAAAGTGGAAACATTTTCAATGAACATAAATCAGAGGAAAAATCAAATGCGAGATTGCAAGATTTATTTCCATAACTTTTAAAAGTGTTCAAGGATAAAGTAAAATGAATGTAAATTGTTATACAAAGCTATTAAAATAAAAAAAAAAAAACAACAATTAATTAACTAATTAAATTAAAAAGATCTTCATGAAACGGCAATCGAATTAGTTGTAAAGAACAGTGCAAAAAAAAAAAAAATATTATCGAAACCAGAGGCGAAACATAATCAAACAGTTGTATAATCTAATGCAGTACTAGCATTCGACAAATACCCGAATCAGATGTGAAGCTCATTATCTTGGAAGGAATCGCCAAAAACATCAGCCAAAAACATCAGGACATCCAAACTACAGTTAAAGAAGCAACCCTATCAACAGTGACCAGATTATTTTAGTAGTAAGTGTAATAAAATGTATTAAAATAAGATATATAGAATAAGAATTGTTTGTTAAACGAATATCAAAGAAAAAAACCCGAATATTTCTGTAAAAAGAATATATCTGTTGTAAAATATTGTGGTAGTATAATACATTATCGAAAAGTTCAAGAATTACAAAATAAAAGAGTTTTCACGAAATAAATTTTTGTAAAATACCAGGTAGCAAACTGGATCGGACAGAAGAAATAAGTAATCTCATTGACTCATTTAGGTCACTTAAAACTAGCAGAGACATGAGTACACAGGAACAAATTAAGGAGCTGATAAATGCTCAGATAGGCCCATTACAGGCAAGGATAAATGAGTTGACATTGAACCTCGGGCGATTAACAGGCGCAACCTCAGTGACAGAATACAGGACACAAACGATTGACAATACAATTAGGTGTGAGGAAACGTTAGACGTTATTAAGTCTTTACCAACGTTCGACGGAAGGAACTCATATGTAAGCTGGCGGGAAGCTGCCACTAATTCTATGAAACTTTACGTACTAAATAGCAGAAAATATTATGCTGCCCTTACGATAATGCGGAACAAAATAATAGACGACGCTAACGATTTATTGACAAATCATGGAACAGTACTTAATTTTGAGGCTATCCTAAGCAGACTGGACTTCGCTTATGCCGACAAGCGTCCAATACACATAATTGAGCAAGAACTGAGCATCATGAGACAGGGACAATCGACCATATTGGAGTATTATAACAAGGTAAATCAAGGACTAACTTCCTTGATCAATAAAACTATTATGACGCATGGAACAAACACCGACTTGACAAACGTTCTTAATAACAAAAATAGACAATACGCCCTTCGTGTTTTTATAACAGGACTTAATGCACCTCTCTCAAATATTCTTTTCTCACTCGCACCAAGTGACTTGCCAAATGCGTTGGCCAAAGCGCAGGAACTGGAATCGAACAACCTTCGCGCAACATTCGCGCTGCAGTTCAATCGCAGTCAGATACAAAATAACAGCAATAATTATAATAAAAACCAAAATGTTCTAAGATTAGCTCCCAGCAGACCGCAACGATTCTCAAATAATTTTCAAAATCGAGCTGAACACAACCACCGTCCAGCACCAGAACCAATGGAGGTACATTCCTCTGTAAAAATAAGGCAAGGACCAGCAAATAATTCTTACCAAAGTCTTAATAATCGTAACACCTTTCAACAAAATCGTAATTTTGTTCGTCCATTTTACAATGAAAGGAGGGGACCTTTTGGTTATAACCAGGGGGTGAAACGTGAATTTCCTTCTAGTGCTCAACAAACTATACGGCCACAGCCGAAATTCCAAAGAATAAATAACATAGTAGAGAATGCTTTTTTAGAGGAAGGATTGGATTGCCCTTCTTCTACCGAACTAAATTAGACGGTAGCAAAGTAAAAATTTTAATCGACACAGGAGCAACTAACTGCTACTGTAAAAAGGGCATGTTGCCCAACAGACAAAAACTGGCGATAGGGAAACGAGTGAAAACCATTCACGGTTTCTCAATTATAACTCATTATTATGAATCAACAATTTTCGGTATTAGGGAACGTTTTTATGAATTGGACAATTTAGAATATGAAATGTTAATAGGAATAGTCCTTCCCTTGTTTTATTAACTTAATAGATAAGTACTAAATTTTAATATTCGTAAAACTCATACACGGAAAGTGTATGTAAGTATGTAAGTACTAAATTTTAATATTCGTAAAACTCATACACGGAAAGTGTATGTACATATATATTTATGTTAGCAATATTAATATTTTAAAAGCGAGTTAGTTAAAACCCTCGATTTATTTAAAACAAGAGAGGTGTCAAAAGTATTAGAAAAAATGTGCTTATTTACATGAATCTTTTTCTGGCTAAATATAATTGTTTCTACTGTCTTGTTGACTCCTCTCTCACGAGATGAAAATGATCCCCTTTTTCAACTTTTGAAGATAAATGTTGTATTCTTATACTGCATAATAAAATTTTGTCTAGATTCGGAAAAATTAAATTAATTTTGTAACCCACCCGTTGCCCTTTCAAGTTTAAATTTTACATCTATTTTAAAGATGTCATCAGTAAACCATGGTTAATTCCAATTCCCCGGTATCTTTCCCTTGACCAATCCCTGTCTAACCCCAGTTGTAGTGTCTGACGAGTCCGGTCAACTATTCTCTATAGGGTTTTACTAAATATCTATATAGGGTTTTACGCTTTCCTCTTACTAAGATCTGAACATTTACCGGCGTTGGTAAACCTTTTATTTCGTAAGCCCCCAACCACATTGGCAAAAATTTATTTTTTCTGAATTGATTTTTTACAAGTATTATTTCTTTGCTGCGGCTTCAGCTTTTGGCTATTTTGAATTTCATGTTTCAGTAATTGTGTGTACTCATACGACTTATATAGAGGGTAACTAGATTTGACGGTAATGTATGTCAAATCCGTATAGTACTTTAAAGGGAGTTTGCTTAGAGGATGATCATTGTGGTTATGTATATGCATTGCTGGGGACAGCTCTTGGTTTCCATTAGACCCATCTTATTTCCCAAAACTCCGTAAATATCTATCCAAAGGTCTATGACTCCTTTCTAGAGACCCGTTATGAATTACCATATTTGGTAATTATTTCATTATAGAATTGTTTTGCCGCAATTTTTGGCTTTGCATCTGGCGCATACGAAAAAAACATCCTGAAAAGTGAGTATGTACCTGTCACTCATTGTGATGGTTGGCAGGTGACGTACCATGTTGGGTCTATATTTGTGAGTCCACTCTTATTTTTCTGACATTTCTCGCTTTTTTTAATGTATTCTTTAATATCGCGATGCATCCTGTTCCATTTCTTTTGCAAGTTTTGACGACTCCCTCATGTCCAGGGCGTGAGTCATGTGAACTTCTGAGAACTTCTTTAATGTATTTTTTGTACGTAAGAACTACCCTCTTGTCCTTAATTTCTTTACTGGAAGTGAAGTTGCTTTCCTGTGTAGTAGAGTTGTTTGTCTGTTCCCCTGGTAAGGTTTCTAGGTCCTTAGCTTTCTTCGAAATGCCATCACCTTTCATTATAACTTACCGTGGTTAAGATTTCTATGTTTTGTTGTTCCAGTAGTAATCGACTTAACGCATCCGCGTTTCTTGACTTATAAACGGTTTCAAACTCGTATTCTGGTAATCTGTGTCTGAGTCATCCTACCCCCCAAGTTTGGTCCTTTAGGTTTGCTATTCCTCTCAACTGTTGGTGATTGGTAAATGCAGGGAAACATCGACCTAGTAGGCGTGGGCAGAAATATTAGCAATATTCTTCTTTATATATATAATATATATATATATATATCTTCTTTATATATATATATATCTTATACACACAATTGTGTTTTGCGGTCTTATCGCATAACGTCAAATATTAAAGAAATTAAAGAGATTTGAACTTACCCGCACAATTGTGCGTATCCGGTCGGAAAGGGATACACTGCTATGTCATCTAGGTACTCGAAAAAATCCAAACGCTGTAGGACGGTTAACATGGTATTCATGTGTATCTGGAAAGTTACTGGTGCGCCTGTTAGACCAAAGAGCATTCTACTAAATTCAAAGTGTCCTTTATCAGTGCTGAATGCCGTTCTCCGACTATCTTCTTCACGCTGTCTACCAATTTTATCGGCACTAGTATTATATAGGGGAATTCCACGGTAATGTACTAGGCGTTATTATTTCGTAGTAATTCACCTACCTTGCGGTTAATTTCATCCTTCTGGACCTGTGAGAGACGATATTGTTTCTGGTTAATGGGTGCCTGGGTGTGAATGGTAGTTTGTCTCCGTCCAGCATAAATACATCATGATAATTTTCGCAAATCTTGCTCATTGAATCCACCTCCCTCTATTCCAACTTTCTGTCATTATTGCCTTTTTAACTTATGCTACCCGTTTCGTGCTGCTAAGTGAGACCTGTTGTTCCACCTTTGTTTGTTAGTGTATGGTGTAATGCTTTAATTTTGAAAATTCGACTTCAATTTCTGTTTCAACTTGTATATTTTCGTATGTGGAGTTGAGTATAGGTATTTTTGCCTCACCGTTCCTGACTTTGACCATAGTGTTCCTAATATAAACAGCTGGATATAGCCCCTGCTTTTCCACGACAACCATTTTATTCTTCGAGTCCAACTTAATTGGAACTATGGTCATTGGTCTTGCAAGATAAAAGCGTTTCTGATAAGTAGTTGAACTCTCGTGTGCTGCACAGAAGGCAAACGTTTTGATCCACGTTCCCTTACCAAAAGGGTTTTGTTGGTGGAATTTATTGTACTGATATTGTCTCTGCCGAGAATTCATTCCACAGGAACCCCGCTTCCTTGGGCTACAACATGAAACAACTATAATTTTTGTTACCGACATTAAGTTTCATTGTATATAATGTAGTGGTGCTTCCTCTAAAAGCGCCAGTCAAATTTCTTGTTAAACCGTTGTATTTTGTAGGAGAACTTTTTATGGCTTCTTCTTTTAAGCTTGAATCAGCACCAATGTCTACTACAATTAGCTCTCCTTTCTTGGCTTCTCGAGGAGGAAGCGTTTTGAAAACTGTGTCCATATTGCCTGCTTTCTTCTGTTTTTCCTCATTTCATTTTCTACCTTCAGTTTTGATAGTGTCTTCTTGAGTCTATCTTTGTTGTTCATATTTTGTATTTTTTTCCTCTTCCGTTTTATCTTGAACTCTTTGTTCGTTGCTTTCCCTTCTTCAGGTAATTTCTTCATAGTTTCAGTATGTACAAATGCCTGTGTACTAATTTCTCCCATTCTTCTGCCTCTGAGCCACCTTTTGACTCTTGTTCACTCTTTTTCTTTCATACTACCTTAACCTATTCTCACTTTCTTACTTTTCTATATGTGTCATCTATTTCTGTTCTTTGGGAATCAATTAAACTGTCATGCACATGGTTCTTCTGTCGTTTATGTGTTGTGTTTTTTATAATGCCATGGTGGTTTGTTTTCATTCTCGGGCTCGCCAGTTATTGGTTGTAACTGGGACAGTTCCCGTTTCCCGAATTATGTACAGGTTTACTGCCAATTTGAACTTCTCCGCTGCTGTTGTTCACAGAATTGATTTTCTTTGTAACCGTTCATCCGACAAGTTTTACAATACAGTAAGCCTAATTTCTCCTCACAGTTATCAATAGTGTGGGCTCTGCTCGTACAGTATCTACAACTGTTCTGGTTACTCACACTGTGTTTTATTATTTATATTGTAAATTTTATTATATATATTTATTTTTTCTGACCTTTTTTAATTATTGCATACGCTCAAGGCAAACCGAAGGTTGCTAGAATTTAAGCTTTATCAGTATCCGCCCTCTTATGCAAATACTCGTGAGCCTCACCGTTCTTCTACTACTTTAATTTTTTATAAAGTTTAGTCTCTTTATATAGTTCGCAGATATGTATGTTCGTGTAGATCACAATACGATACCAATTAAAAATAAAAATGACCTTTAATAAACTGCTGGTCTTACCAAAAGAGCAGGTGTTTTAGTCTGCAGTTCTTTTAACAATTATGCACAACATCCTTCTTCGTTCCGTTTACGGATCCAACAACGTGTTCATGGTTTGTTTGCTTTTTTTTCTTTAATATTCTTCTTAACGGCATTCCACAACATAAAACAAATAATTTTCTTTGTTCATAATTTTGATTTTATCATATAAGTTTATAATTTTTGACACTTTGCTTAATCAATTATTAAATAAATCAAATATTTAAAAAGATGGAATGTATTATTTCCTTTATTTAATTTCACACTATTTGAGAACGATTTGAATAAGCAAATATCATCAAATATTTGAGCATAGTTTGAACATAAAACAAAATCTTTTTCATTTACATAGTTTCGAATCAATAAGCAAACAAATATTTTCTTCGTACGTACTTTTATTAACTATAAAAAATATATTGAAAATTAACACAACCGCTTATTTTGTTTCGCTTAATGATCTTCTTCTTTTGGCGCTACAGTCCCGGGTGAACCTGGGCCTCAACCAACAAACTTTTCCAGCTGGCACGGTCTTTAGCCAGCGTCCTCCAATTTTGCATACCAAGTTGGTTGAGGTCCCTCTCCACTTGTGTGCGCCATCGGTTCCGTGGGCGTCCTCTAATGCGTTGTCCCACAGGTTCGGAATCGAAGATTCTACGGGTTGGAGCAGTATTCTCCATGCGTTCTACATGGCCCAACCATCTTAGCCGTTGGATCTGTAGACGCCTGGTTAGGCTCATGTCGCTGTACAACCCGTACAGTTCATGATTGAATCTTCTTCTCCAGAAACCATCAACGCAAACAGGGCCGAAGATTGAATGCAGCCACCTTCGACGCCGTCCATGCTTCCGCGCCATAGAGAAGTACAGGGATTATCAAAGTGGTATATAGTGTCAGCTTGGTTTTTCGAGAAAGGGCCTTACTACTCAATTGCCTCTTGAGCCCAAAGAAACAGCGATTGGCAAGAGTTATTCTGCGTTTGATCTCGGTACTGATGTTGTTTATACTGTTTACTTGGGAGCCAAGGTAGACGAAGTCCTTCACTACCTCGAAGTTATAGCTGCCTATGGTGACGTTCCGGCCCAGTCGTCGGTGTTGTGCGTCCTTTCTCGATGACAGCATATACTTCGTTTTGCCCTCGTTCACCGTTAGACCCATTTTGGCCGCCTCAGTTGAAATACCAGCAAACGCTTCATTGACGGCTCGCTGTGTTCGACCAATCACGTCAATGTCATCAGCGTATGCTAGCAGTTGAACGGACTTTTGGAAGATCGTGCCTCTGTTGTTGGCGTGTGAGTTTTGCACGTTCTTCTCAAGAATTATGTTAAAAAAGTCAGATGAGAGTGCAACGCCTTGTCTAAATCCCTTTCTGACATTGAAGGTCTCGGTGAATTCGTTACCGACCTTAATGGAGCAGCCAGAGTTCTCCATCGTTATCATACACAGCCTGACGAGTTTGGTAGAAATGTCAAAACACACTGTCTTTTGCGGCCTTAAAATCGACGAGTAGGTGGTGGGTGTCGATATGCATCTCTTGGGTCTTTTCCACGATCTACCATAGTGTGAAAGTTTGGTCAATGGTGGACTTCCTCGGCCTAAAACCACACTGATAAGGACCTATCAAACTGTTCACGAATGGTTTCAGGCGCTCACACAAAACGGCAGAGAAGATCTTGTAGGCGATGTTCAGGAGACTTAGTCCTCGGTAGTTGGCGCAGTTGAAGGGGTCTCCTTTTTTGTGGAGCGGGCAAGCGATGCTGAAATTCCACTCGGCGGGCATGCTTTCCTCCGACAATATCTTACAGATGAGCTGGTGCATGCACCCAACAAGGTCATCTCCGGCTGCCTTAAATAGCTCCGCGGACAGTCCATCCGCTCCTGCAGCTTTGTTTGATTTCAATCTCGATATTGCTATCTTGACTTCATTCAGGTCGGGGGGACGGAATTCTCTACCATCATCGTCCGTTATCTGTAGTGGAATATTCTGCCTGGCGATGGAATCGGTGTTTTGTTCGCCGTTAAACTGTCTGCAGAAGTGATCCTTCCAGATTCTCAGCATCGATTGCGACTCAACCACGATTTGGCCCTCTTCGTCACGACAGGCTTCTGTCCGAAGCTTATATCCGTTGGATAGTTGTTTTACCCGTTGGTAAAACTTTCGGATATTATTCCTGCTGTAACACCTCTCCAGTTCCTCGATCACGCGCTTCTCATGTTCTTTCTTCTTCCTTTTGAGAAGCCGGTGTTCTTCCCTTCTCTTACGTTCGTAGAGCTCACGAGCTGCTCTCGTCCTTCTCTCCAACGTCGCCTTATACGCTGCTAGCTTCGCCGAATGTGCCTGTCTGCACTCGTCGTCAAACCATGGGTTTTTTCCGGGTGGCATTTTAAAACCCAATACATCAGAGGCAGCATCTCTGATGGTGTTTTGGCAACGGTTCCATTCCTCATCGGTTGTTCTGCCTGGCAGGGTTAGACTCTCTGAGAGCTTAAGGGAGACTAGATCGGCAAATTTCCCAGCGGTCGATTGCGTTTTTAGCTTTGCGACGTCAAACTGTTGTGGTCGTGCTCTACTCCGTTTTGCTACTGATATCCGAGATCTTACCTTGGCTACAACAGGGAAGTGATCGGAGTCAATGTTGGCTCCTCGGAATGTTCGGACATCAAGAATACTGGAGGAGTGTCTGCCGTCGATCGCAATGTGATCAATTTGGTTGACGGTTGATTGATCAGGGGACTGCCAGGTCCCTTTGTGAATGTTGAGGTGAGGGAATCGTGTGCTTGCTACAGGGAAAAATTTGCCCCGTCACGAAATCTAGCAGCCTGAGTCCGTTATCGGATGTGTCGTCATGCAGGCTGTGTTTGCCGATGGCTCTAGCAAAGATGTCTTCCTTGCCCAACTTTGCATTGAAATCTCCTAGGACGATCTTGGTGTCGTAGCTGTGGCATTGATCGTATGTTCTTTCTAGGAGATTATAGAAGTCATCCTTGCTGTCTTCATCTTTATCCTCCGTAGGGGGGTGGGTGCAGATTAGGCTAATGTTGCCGAGTTTAGCCGTGATGCGGATTGTAATGAGGCGTTCGCTCACGTATTTGAAGCTTAAGACTCTTTGCCTAAGTCTGCCTCGAAAAACAAACCCGCATCTAAACAAGCGCCGTCGTCGCTCTTTGTAGCAATCACCGTAGTAGATGTCGCAGTTTCTCACTTTCTTTTTGGCCGGCCCATCCCATCGCACTTCTTGGATGGCAGTGATGTCAGCGTTATAGGCTTCCAGGGCCTCCGCAAGTTCATCGGCTGCACGTGGTCTGTTCAGGGACCAGACATTCCACGAGCAGAACCGAAAATCGTTATCCTTATTGCGTTGTCCATGGTCGTCAGCAGTAGGGTAATCCATATTTATATATCTAGCTTGTTGTTGTGTCTGAACTAATGCGTTTTTACACGGTAGGGAAGGTACCCCCACGTACAACCCCTGAATCTGAAGGACCGGGTCCTGGTTTAGACCCAGGGGACTCGCTGCATACTTTGGTTCACCACTAAGCGGGTGCTGTAGGGGCTATCCAGAGGGCGGCACGAGGAGGCAGTATGTCAGCTTAATCAGTCCATTTTCAGATCGCTGCTGGCTTCTCGCAAGGTTGAGAGCAATCAACAACTTTGCCCTGAGTGCACTGGCCCATCGATTAATGATAGCGATATTTTTATTGAAAAATTATATTTATTTATTTATTAATTTTAGTAGCTAAAACAAGTTGGAGATGTTCGTTAATCTGTTGATAATACGCCGACCTAACAAACTAGATGGCGCTGTATTTTGATTTATAACTATATATATTTTTATACTATTACAGCAGTGTTTATAAAATTAAATTTTTATATGTGATTGTGTTGGCAAAAGTCTTCCCTTATCGCCGTGGTGTGTTACGCAATGTAAGATCTGTATTGTTGTAAGTTCTGACCTGTTTTATCGTTACACTATTCTCCAACAATTAGAGTACTATCGGCAGTAAAACGATCAACTAAGTTCTTGTTAAAATAATGCAGAGGACGTAGGAGTAATAAACCTTGTTTTTGATGTTTCATGTTTTATTGGACTGCGCATTACGCAAAAACGTGCAGTGTTAATTATAAATGTGTTTTGTAGCACAAACCGAACTGTTGAAAACCGATAAGTAAAAAATCAGCTCAATATAATACACTTGTACAATGTAATTGGAGCATTTTATCCACCTTTGCAGTTAAAATACATACTTCGAGAATGAGAGCAGTCATTACAATATGCTTTCCATTATATGGCCAATGCAATTTTAAAGATTCTGAAACAGCTTTCCATTCATTTTCGGATTTGCAAATGCAAATAATATGTACAATAATTTTAATATATTATACCTTTAAATAGACTGCTTGCAATACTTTGTAAATAACATCGCATACCTCGGGAATAATTCCTGAAATGGTATTGTTTGGTACAAGAAATACATTCTGAAGTAGCTTTATTTTCGCCTGTGGCTAAATATCGTAGTGTGGCCATATCAAAATTTTTAAAACTCATTCGTAAATAGCTTTTATACAAAGCTGGAGTGTCTGACCCTAAATTCATTAACAACTTTGTAAAACATCTTTACGACGACAAACCCAGTTACTCTTTTTTAGAACTTCGCTCCTTCTTCCAACCTAAATATTGATGATGCTTCACAGCTTAAAATTAGAAATTTCTCAATGTTTTTCATAACAAAATTAATTGACCAAATAAAATTGGGAAAATATTTTGTATCGCAAAATAATTTTGTAGGTGATAAGGAAAACATGTCTACCGATACGTTTGGTTGTCGATATTTAAAACCTATTTGCACAAACAAAAACGCACAAATAAATAAATATTTGTCTAATACAAACATATTGTAACTTACAAGGTCAAATATTTTTGGTCAAGCATTTATTTGATTTAAAAAAAAAAATATAAAAGGAAGCAGCAGTAATTAAAAGCTGTTTCGTTCAATATTGTAGTGTGATGTATTTTTTTTAAAGGCACATATAAAAATAAAAGTAACAGCAGTTTCGTGCAATATTGTCCACTTTTAAAACTTTAATTAATAAATTCATTGCAAAATGGGTTTTTCAGTGTAAAAAGCTAATTATGCTATACTTAAAAAATTTTATTTTATTTTTAAAAAAAGGCACACATTTTGAAAAGAAAATAAAAGTACTTCCTGTTCAAAAAGGAAGGTATTTTTTGACAAAAGTACTTTTTAAAAAAAATTCACGTTCAGTTGAAATGATATTTCATTCTTAAGTGCATTTTTTGGAAAGATTTGCTTTTTTAAAATATTCTGATAAAATTGCTGAGTTGGAAGTTAAATTAGCAAAAAATGTTGCTAATTCAACTCGCAAGCAATTCATGAAGTGACTTCTAACTTCTGTATATTACAAAAACTTCGCTTCAAACAGTAGAAATGGAAGCATACAAATAATGTAATGTGCTTTTATTTATTATGTTTTAAAAATATTATTTTCGCCGATTTTAATAACATTTTTCCAATCTAAAAATATATTCCTTTTATTTGATTGCTGTGCTTCATTTGTTTACTTTAAAACGAAATTTGCGATTTAAAAAAAAATGTATTTAAAAGCTTAACGTTTTCCACCACATGGGCGCTTTAGTAAAAATGTTTATCACTATGGTTGAAAACAAGTCGTGAATATGTAACGCTAACGAGATGAATACCATAGCAAGGTTTTTTTGGGTTATGTTATATATTGGATCTTTAGTTCTAATTCTAAATAGAACGAATAATAATTATTCAAATCCTAAATATTTCCATAGTTATATACGTTTGTTTTTTTTTTCTTTCTTAAATCTTAAAACTAAAATTATTAATAAATAGTCCGGGCAGTGCTACACAAAAATATTAGGGTCAGCAGTTGCTTCCTTGATTGTCTTATGCCTGGCGTGTTTGACTGAAAGCAAAAGTTGTGTAACAGGAACTTGCAATCGGTGTAGAATTTCTATCGATAAAAAAATTCACTTGTGTAGCTTTTAATTTCATTTGTATCAGCTTTGCATCTATGTGGGGTTTCGAAGTTAGACGGCGATCCAGGTGAATACTAAGGTATTTTACTGCAGGATGTTACGGAATAGTATGGCTGTTGATTTGTATTGGCGGGCAAAAGGAAAATATGAAGCAACGGAACGGCCAAACAGGAAATCAGGCGAAGACTACTAATACAACAGATTTCTTTATGTAAGAGTTTTTATTTATTTATTGTAAATTATTTTGCTATAAGGAGTTTGAGTTTCGCTATTTATTAATTATATGCTAAGGATGAATTAGCCAAATTTCACTGATGCTGTTTTGACTGTTAAGTGTCCAGTGTACCTTCGACAATGCAGAGTCAAACATCAGTTAACCCAACATTGCATGTTTTTGTGCTATATTTTTTTTATTGCGTTTATTTGAAAAAAATGTGGCTACTATTTTTTCAGCAGAATCTTCGAATACTCTACCAACTCATCCATCGAGGAACTCAAAAGAGAGAATCTTTGACGAGATAATGTGTCGCTGCAATGAGGGCACTGAAAATTTTTATATTGTACATTGAACCAACTCTTAGTAAGACTTAACAACTCTTATATGGCACATGATTCCTTAACAGTAACGCAAGCGAATAGAAATAAAAGCCCTGTCTTGGAAGTTTTGAAGCAAAATTTGCCAGAGCCAGTATTATCATAGGTAGAAATTCATTGACCATAGCGGAGACTTTCGCTATAATAAAGGCAGACAGCTATCTGAAACTCAGTGGACTTGCATTTAACTATTTCCATCGAAATACTAAGAGACAATTTATTAATAATAATAAAAGCAGTGGGTATAGGCGGAATGATTCATCGACTTACTATTCGAAACCACCATTCATTTTCACCGTTCTCCGCAAAATGAAAAGACACGTCAAGCAAATGATTTTCAGCCAGCTCTCACAGTATAGGAGGGATGGTAAATATGTTATGGACACTAGTAACAGAAGAAACAAAAGATACTGCACAGATCAAACGAAAATTCAGCAACAAATTTAAAGCCCTTTTGCAGAATGGACTTCGTCATCATTATTTTCATCGGGTTGATGCGGATGACAAATTTCGAAACTAATTAAATTGAAACATTACAAATAAATCCGAAAGTAAATTCGTTATTACAGAATGAACTCTGAAGCAGTAATTCAAAAATTCCAAACCTTATTGCACAATGTGGACTTACAAATGTTCGAGGATAAGCTTAATCTTGTTGACGAACACGGCGCCGAGAAATTAAAAGGAATTAAAAGCAGGTCTGGTTATTAAAAAACTGATTGGACTTACTAAGATAGAGCAAATATGTAACGACCGTACATTTTTTGTTAAGGGAAACAACATAATCAAATTTGATTATAATATAATTAAAATAAAAGAATTTATATTTTAAAACCTATGTAGTTAACTTTACGGAAACCATTAATAATTTTCCTTTAGAAGAACTATATTCCTAAGCCTTTAAGAGTAGAAAAACAATAAAATACATCGATTTCAAAAATAATGTAGCATAGGCAACCCGTGCTACTTTAATTATCGTAAAACTAGTAATTATCGTCTCAATATGAAGCATCAAATGTTGTAAAATAAGAAAGAACAAAATTGAGATAAAACTCAAATACTACCCCGATCCATTTGCCGTATTTTTCTTTTATGTTTATTCTTTTTGCTTACACAAAATCCAAGACGCAACCGTCAGCGCATTTTGTGCGATATTTAATTTCAGCTATAATATATAAACAAATGATCATGTTGCCACTTATAATTACCATTTAGTTTTAAGTTCTAGTATGCAAGTGCTTTAAGTTTTCCAATTTTTAATTAAGACTCAATAGACTAAAGTCTATAATTGTAGCGCAGTCGGTGAAGATTTAGTAATAAAAATAACCAAATTAAGACTTTGGAGGACATTTAAATGTATTTAAAGCAGAATAAATACTAGGTGAAATAAAAATATATATATAATCTTTAACTTTTGTTTCCTGATACCACACAACAAAATCTAAATGAAACCAACTGCAGGCATAGAGAAATTATCAACATTTTAAACCACTAGCAAAGTGCCTTTACAGGATACTAACTGCAACAAAAAGTGAAATTACCTATGAAGAAACGTGTACACTTTTGAACAGTCTTTAATTGTTAATATATAGATACAAATTTTCCGGTAAATGAATATTTTTATCATAATTTGTATTTATATTTTATTTTTGTGTGTGTTTATGATCTCTTAAAACTATAACTATCAAAGTTGGAAAATTTTGGAACCCATGGAAGTTTTCGATCCCGATCACATAATGGTTAAGCTGACTGCTAAATTGTAACCAACATCATAAAAGATAGATGTTTTCAAAAACATAAAAGCTAAAATCTTTATATAGTACATATATAAGTGAGATACACACTACTAACATACCTTAGCGAACTATTAAAGAACACTTAAGAAATAAGCATAGATAATAATAGAAAATATTAAACTAAGAATCCATAAACAAAGACTCTATTCTAATTATGATAAGACCCTTATTTTTCACACCATTAAAGAAAAACTATTAAAACGAAGACTCTATTCTAATTATGATAAGACAATATCCTAAATCAATAACCAACACTTAGTAAGAATATCATCACTTAGTTGTAAGACGATATAATGTTAAGAACACATCATAAACTAATAACTAACACCTAATGATAAGACGATATCCTAAATCAATAACCAACACTTAGTAAGAATATCATCACTTAGTTCTAAGACGATATTTCTGTACTTTATTTTTCTTTCACACGCTGATAAAACCTAGACTAGATTTAACATTTTCATTTCTAGTATTTAAGAAAAAACTTGGAAGTAAAATAGTCAGTTTATGAAGAAAACTCAACCACAACTAACGTTGTATTTCACTTATATACATACATACAAGTTTGGTAAACCTTTCTATTAACTGCAAGTTTTAACAAAAAATTCCTTTAGTGTATCCAACGGGTTTGAGGTATTGTACAAATCTGATTCTTTACTTCTCATCTTCTTAAAGTCTTTGCGCAGATATTCATTTATGATGAATCTCTAAAAACCGTGAATGTTATATATTAAAAACGTTTATATTCTTTTAATAAATTTTGTTCTTTGTGTAGTCAAAAATAGCAATTAAGCATAATCTGGAGTAGACCGCCAAATGTTTATATATATTATTGCCGGTCTCCTTGGTCGTCAACTGTTTATTACATACGGGCATATCAGAGTCATATATAAGTGACGCTTATGATTTGAGTCTCCTCGAAGAAAATTTTTTTTGAATCTTAAAGCCTGCAAAACACAAAGGACACATAAAATTAATGAGTTAAGTATATAAGTATGATACATTTTATAATCTTCATTTTTAATTGCCTTAATTTCCACTTTCAATGATATTATTTTCTATTTTTTGCTGACTAAGAATAATTATATCCATACTTTCAAATCTTTTGATTCTATATTCATCTATTTTTATTTCACAATTTTGAAAATTTATTAAATAGTTTTCAGTAAGTTTATATTCGTATTCATTACAAATACTTCTGATATTCAATTTCTGTATTAAGTCTTGAGTAAATTTTCATTTTGTACATTCGTCATATGAATTATTTATAATATTTTTAATACATTTATTTATTTTTTCTAAATTGATTATATCATTTCAATAGTATGTTTAATTTTTTATGCTATTGGTACAAAAATACAGTTTTTCCATAATTTTCCAATAATATTGGAATTGTTAGCGTCCCTTGACAGTTTCCCCAAAGAAAACTATGTATCGGTAACTTAATACGAAAAGGCCCCAACTCAAAATTTTTCGAAATCGAAATAAAACTAAATTTTGTAAAGTGTTTTTAATAAAAATTGCGTTTAAAAAAATTTTGTATCGATATTGCATCGTTTTTTAATTAGTTTTTTACTCCTCCTGTAAACTATGAAAAACATGAGTTAGGACCTTTTCGTATTAAGTTAACGATATGTATATCATAACTTATCACTATTGATTTGGTAAAAATTAATGTCTTTATTGATCAAAAAGAATCTGTTCATACTTTCGTGTTTGGAACTCATTATGTGATTTTATATTCTTCCGATATCGTATTTTATTTTGTTTGTTAACAAAGTTAAATATTATATTATTATATTTTATAAGTTCTAATTTGTTTTCTAATTATTTTGTGTGTGTTTCATTAAACAATATTTTGTGGAACTTATCTTCGAACCACTCGCCGACAATCGTGACCATATACGCAAGCGAAATTTGACCACCTTTCACAAATTGAAAGATAGTTGTACGTATTGATTGGCTGAATTTCAAGAAGTACTTGAGCATCCCTTGCTCGGAAAATATGCCGTTGAGAACTTCTGCTGACAAAGATGACTCTATTAGAGTACTTGAAACTAACCTAGCTGCTCTTAATGCTACTGCTTTCTTTCTTTGTATCCATTCTGTCTGAAATTTCTTTAAAGTTTAAATCTAACCAATTAAGCAAAATTTCCTTTTGCTTAATGGTCGAATGAATTGTGGTGTTATAATAACCTACTGCTCTGATTACAAGTTCTCGTGTATCAATTCTCTCTTCTGTACATTTCATATTCTTATATGTTCAAGAAGTGTTGAATGTAAGCTTTCAATATCCGAATTTCCTGTGTGAAAATGGGGTATAGTAATATGGGTCTGAATGTTATTTTCAGTGCAGAGAAACTTAACCAAATAATTATTGAACTCGTTGTCCATAATCAAGAATTCCGGTTTACTCTCTCAAATTTTTTTTCTTGTAACTTCGACTTTATGGTAATCATATTTTTGTTGAAAGCCCGTGGAAACTTCCCAACTACAGGTTTTTATATATTTATTGATATGTTTAATTAAATTGGGCTGTAGTAATTTTCTTTTATTTCCTCAAAGTTTTCCAAAACTTCTCTGCGATTAGTTTCTTCATGTGTCCTCTTTATGATGTCGTAAATACATTCCAATTTCTCCATATCAACTGCCATCGTGCTACATTTAGTAAATTTCAGTCTCCTATCATTTTCAAAAAACTCTATTAGTTTCATATTTTAGGTCTTCCAATTCGCAATATATCGCTACAGAGGCCATAGGTATATTTTCTTTAAAAATATCTTCTAAACGACCCTCACCCAACAGGTCAGTCTCATCAATATATAAAATCAGTTATTACGCAAACAACCTACCTATATATTTTTTTCGTTTTTAGAATACTACCTGGGCTCTATACTTGTTAGTTTTTCCTTCACTGATCTTAAAGAAAGCATTTAAATCTTCTTCGCAAATATGCACCGTTCTAACTTCTTCGTCACTCAATTGAATAACTTGTTCATATTCGCTTAACTGAATTCTTCATCTCAACATTTTTTAATTTGGCTCCTTCATTGAATAAAATCAATGTTTGGACCAAAAATCCGTAGATTTAGTAGACCGTATACATATCTTCTAAAATATTTCAAAGACCGCAATCGCTAGATCTCTTTTTCAATGATTTAATAATTCCTTTCATGATTGTTCAGTGTACAACTGGCGTAAAAAATAGCTCTATTTTCTTGGCTAAATACCACACCTAACGGATTATTACTAGCGTCGGTAGTCACAATAAACTTCCTGTTAAAATCGGGATGTGCCAAAACAGAATAAGATGTTATTAAGCTTTTGAGTTTCTCAAATTTTTTTGATCACGTAGATAAATTTTTCTATCTTCACTTAAATATTTTATATAAGGTGATGTTATAGTCGAATAATTTTTTACAAATTTCCGGTAATAACCGGTTAATACTAGAAATGATTTAATCTGTTTCACTGTCTGGGGTAGAATCACTTCATTTATTGCCCTGCTCTTGTCAGCGTTTGGCACTACGAAACAGTCATGATATGTTCCAAAATTGCCGCCTGCTGAGTTATGGATCTGCATTTATCAAACTGTACCTTAAAACCGTACTCCTTCAACTTTTAAAATATCGTGTTGAAACTATTAAATTACTACAATGGTTTTCTTTAGAATAATGCCACTGCATTATGTAGGATACACAAAGTATTTCAGCTTACATATTTTCATATTATGTTAAAATACAAGAACTAAAAAAACTTTGAAATTGATTTTCAACTCATTTACTTATGTGACCTTATTCTAATAAAACAAAAAAAAAAAGAATTTCAATTTTGAAAAACATGACATAAGGTCACTTTTGTTTTCTCAAATTCTCGTTAAGTGTTTCGGATTTTAGTAGAGCAAGTTCTTTAACACAGCAACAAAATGGTGTTAAAATTTGACAATCCTTAAAGGCGAATTGTAAGGAGATTTACTCGCTCTTATAATTCCCTGCTTTAACATTTCATAGATTTGTTTCCCATCTCTCTTATGTATACATATACATATATTGTAAAAGTTAAGAATAAAAGTATTCAATGCCATAAAATACAAATTTCGGACATTCAACTAACTGTGGGTTATGCCAAAATAAAGTGCTTACTCAGCAATATAAACTATTAGTGTTGCTATACGTCCCCTAAATGAACTGTCGCAATACTTTTATTGAATGGAACATTGCTGAAATTGCATATGGAAATCAACACTGTTAACGTACCAATAATTATTATTATTAACTAAGAACTGTAAACAAGTTTAGTTTTAGTTCAACATTAAAATAATAAAGACGTTGAGTCTGAAATTATTTTTTAAAAACACAAAACAAATAATTTTTGTTTGATTTATATATATTTTTTAATAAATCCGTTTATCCGTATTTGGGCGAATACTATGCTTTTCACGTCGTAGCAGAAAAAATCTAATCATCCTAGAAAAATGTATTTTTATGCTTATAATAAAATTTCTTAAAGAAAGAAAGATTTCACATTTCTCTAAGCTATAAAAGTATTTAACTTTAAATCCATTCTCAATTTCATTTTTATAAAATGGTATAGAAGTATTATTTGCAATAAATTTTTCTGTTTTGTATAAATACAGGTTTAGACGGCATTAAAATATTACCTCCTATTATGAATACAAAATTTTGTTGCAGGTCCAGTATCATTCAGACATTTTTTTTTTCTTTTTTATTAAAAGTACTATGAGTAATCTGTTCCTTAAGTCTACTGTTGAAAATTTTCAACTGTCCCAACATTATCTAGTTTCAGTGGCTCTTCACCAAAGGCTTTTTTAAAATTTCCTGATCTTCTCTTATCGCATCCGTCGCGGGGTACGTTTTCAAAATACTTTTATAATTTTTTCAAATTCTAGTTATCATCGCGTCTAAAATTTCCATAACTACTTCTGAGCTCGGCATTATTTCTAGAGTTCCCATAATTATTTCTCTAATTTCCCGATGAATTCATATAGTTATTTCTATAAAAACTAAAATTTCCCGAAAATTGTCTATTGTTATTATTATTGTTTTGTTTATTAAAATTAGTTTTAAAGATTCTATTTGTACAATGTTTTCACATCTGTCTTTAATGAGATATCTATTATTAAATTATTTTGAATAAAATAGTTATAAGCACCATTAATATCATTTAAGTTCTTCTGAATTAACAAAGTTTTAATGTTCAGAGGCAAAAAATTCACACATAGTCCAGATTTTGTTGAATTTCTACATTAAATATTGTGTTCATCAAGTTTAAATTTTTTTCTAGTTTATAATGGATTTTATAATTGATTGGCTTGCTGCTGTTGTAAACGACAGAATGTTAGTCAGTTTTTTTTGCTCTTCAGTGTACTTACTGTAATTACATGTTTTGCTTTATTTAACTCTGCTCGCCAGTTACTTTTGTCATGTATGTAAGTCAGTCAGTCAGTTTCAGGCACTCGCATAGTTCGGTTGGTTTTAAGCATAGCGAAATAAAACACATATAATATATAAGTGAAATAAAGAAACAAAAGTATGTTTTTTCCTTGAGTTTTGTTCATAAACTGATTTTTATTTTAAATATTCACCTTAAGTGCTAAACATGAATATTTTAAACTAATCTAGGATTATCAAGATTCTTTCCTATCATTAGTGTGTTTGTTTAATATTCCAAACTAAAATATATTTCTTATCCCTATATTTATTTAAGATGCTATTTGTTTAGTTTCTTAACTAAAATTTTTTCTTATCTTATGTTAGTTTAAGATATCGCTTAAAAGAACTGGTGGTTGGTTTTAGGGTATGTTGGTGTCTATCGTGTGTACATGTGAGTCGCGGGTGGTAGCGTGTATGTCACTCCTCCCTCCTTTAGATAAGTCAATGTCCTCATTGACGGTTTTAATATTAATTATTTTATTTGCAAATTGTTTCTTTAATTTAATAGCAAATCCTATAATTATTAACACTATTATTATAATAATTATTAACAAACTTAGCGAATAACTTTCTGTTTTAGTTGCGAAATTTTCTACGTGTTTTTTAGTTTTCAACATATTTTGCAGGTGGTAGAATATTAGATTCTTTTATATTTTGTTTCACAGATATTTCAAAGTCATTTATGTATATTTATTTTACAATTACTAAAGCGGAAAATGTTATTACTTTTTATATATATATCGAGTTTGTTACAATCTTGCTCTACTTTTGTATTATTTAAATTTTTAGTTACAATTATATTCGGTTCTATAAAAATTATAACGGGAAATACATTTTTTTTTATATTGACAGTTTGTTTTCTTACTATTTATTAAATTTATGGTGCATACATTTTCTTTAGGTATTATCTTATGATCTATTTTTTGATATATAGTGTTATTTATTGTTACATAATTCTTATTTCCATCTAAATGAAGTTCATTATTATTTTTGTCCGGCATAGTAATGATTACTATTTTTTTTGTATGTGTCAAATTGAGTTGGAATTGATAAAATGATATAAATTATTCCTTTTTTTTTACCAAACTGAGGTTTTTATATTTTCAAATTCTAAAGTGTTTAAACTCATCACAGTCTGTAAGTCTATTATTTTCGGATTAATAATCCCTAACATAGCTAATTGTATTGCCATTTGATACGTAATTAATCATTTCCCAATTAGCTCGTCGAGTACTGTATTCATCAGTCTCTGGAACGTAGCCGGTGCATTTTTTAATCCGAAGGGCATTCGCAGAAATTCATAATGCCCATTTCGTGTCGAAAATGCCGTTTTATGCCTGTCTTTAGGTTCAACCTCTACCTGGTAAAACGTTTTTGTAAGATCAAGTGTCGTAAAGTAAGTGGACCTACCCAACTTGTCCAAGATTTCGTCTATCAATTGTATTGGGTATACCATTAGGTGCTGAATAAGTTGATTTACTATGGCAGATGATGTTTTGCTCTAACATCTCTTTTATTTGCCTGTCAACCTCTTCTCTATGTACCTTTGGGTATCTATAGGATTCCACATACTTAGATGGGATCTTCATGTGTAGTACTTATCTTATGTTTTATTTTATGCGTAAAGCTAAGATTTTCGTTCTCTTTGTGAAGAATATTTTTATATTTTTTTAATAATGTTTTAATTTCTTTACTTTCCTCTTCGTTTAAATGATTTAACCTAAATAATGAATTTAAATCGTTGTTATTCGTATTATTCCTACTATCTACTTCTTCTAAGTTAAACAATCCTCTCCCATTAATTTCTTGACACAACTTTTTAACACTACCCTTAAATCTAATATTACTTAAATTAAAAATTAATGTCGAAATTGGTTTCTGCTCACCATACTCCGCTATTAATACTACTTTTAGGCTGCTCCAGTTTTCCGGCTGTTCCCTTCTGATTACATTAAGAGCAGCACCGCTCAACGTCCTTAGTATGCAATTAAAAAAATAGAATGCGGTCCTCTGATGGTAGGGCAGCTATGTTTGGCACCATGTTTTCTATAGCTCCAATATACATCGCTAATTCCTCCTTTTGTCCAGAAAACGGATGGATTAATTACAGGTTGTCCATTACAAAGCGTTTTTGTAATAGCAGGTTTTCAATTTGCTGTTGTTCTGCGTTGTGAGTGTTGTTGTTCATGTTGGCGTTGATTGATAATTGTTTTAAGTCTGAGATAATTTTTTCCATAAACTAAGCTGGGTTGTGTATATATTTTATTTTCCTTTGGACTTTGAAGGAATAAACTGTATTTATTTTATTAAAAAAAAAAAAATTTCTACTGATTTATTCGTAGGTTCGTTTAAGGATCTTTTTCGTAGATCCTACCGACTGCGCCAGTGAAATAAAGAAACAAAAGTATGTTTTTTCCTTGAGTTTTGTTCATAAACTGATTTTTATTTTAAATATTCACCTTAAGTGCTAAACATGAATATCTTAAACTAATCTAGGATTATCAAGATTCTTTCTTATCATTAGTGTGTTTGTTTAATATTCCAAACTAAAATATATTTCTTATCCCTATATTTATTTAAGATGCTATTTGTTTAGTTTCTTAACTAAAATGTTTTTCTTATCTTATGTTAGTTTAAGATATCGCTTAAAAGAACTGGTGGTTGGTTTTAGGGTATGTTGGTGTCTATCGTGTGTACATGTGAGTCGCGGGTGGTAGCGTGTATGTCACTTATACATATATATAAGTTAAGGTACGGAAGCGCGACCACAAGATCATCACAAAATTAGCGCTGCACGCGCAACAAAAAATATTAAAATTTAAATACTGCAACAGATGCCACCTTGCATTTTATTTGGCATTCCGTTCCCATGGAATAAAATACTGCAACGGATGCCACCTTGCATTTTTTTATTATTCCAATGAAATTTGGCCCTTTATGCGGATAAGGATAATTGGCACTTTGCACGAGGTTGTGGGACTTTTTTAGTTAAGAAAAAATAAATAAGGTTAGTTTTAGACTCGAGCTCGTATAGCGAGAATCAATTTTAATAAGTATTAAATATTAAATATTTGAACTAAATAAATAATTTATACATACAATATAAATTTGACGAATATATAGAACCGATTGCAACAGAATTCTTCGAGCATTGTTGGTCCTTCGCCGGATCGGTCTATAATTATTTAAGCAATTTGGAAAAACATTTATGATAAGAAAACATTTTTCGGCTGTTTCAACATAGAGAATTCATAGCGGTTCCCTCATCATCATCATAATTATTGTTTGCTACCTGTATTCTGCTCACTACTTTGCTCACTTCGCTCTGCCAGCATCTGCTGTTCATACTTTCATTCATACATATCTCTGCTCATACACATCAAATTTTTGTGATTTTAGTTCATCAGTATTATAAATCCTTTTAAATCATTCAAAAGAAGAAAAGTTAAAAGTGATTTTCAATTAAATTAAAATGACGGAAACTCAGGTATCCCTTTTTCTTAGTTAAGAAATGGCATATGCGCATATAAATTGAATATTGGCGAAGTTTAACGAGCTTTCAACGGAATATTGTACTAAAGCTAACATACGAATATCGAAAAGTTTTACTATCTTAAAAGCAGTCTCAAAAGCCAAGCGCTTCAATGTATTGCCAATGTATTGTATCATCCGAGAATTTTTCTGCGGCTTGAAAGATTTTGTGTACACGGTATGAAAATACCCGGATGTTAATTAACTCTCATTTGGAAATATCATATATTGAACAAAAATCTGCTGCGGACTTGAAACATCTTTTAGCTATTGTAAAAGAGTCATTAGATACTTTGAAAGTTTTAGGCTCACCAGTAGGACAGTATTATCGTTTATATGATTGTCCACCTCCCAAGAAGCTTGCGAATTGTCTCGCAGTTGCTCTAAAAAACTTGCAAATTTTTTGGAATAAGAGATCTTTCTGAATGGTCGGATTCAAGACTTAGAAAGCGTAGAATCCAGGACAATTTCATCTAAGCCTCTTAAATATCAAGTGCAACTTCACATGTATCTACATCTGCAAATCAAAATCATCCTGTTGAGGTTTCCAATAAAATTTTAAAACAATCAAATAGTACTTCTTGTTCTTTTCGGAGTTCAAATCATTATATTTTGAGCTGTGATATCCATCAAAAGCATGATTTTCTCGTCTGCTTTATAAATCTCTGCTTTAATTGCCTTGGTCCTCATCGGGTTTCTCATTACAAAAGCTCCAAACGCTGCAAGTTCTATAACGCGCGTCGTCATTCATCTATTCATGGCTTTAAAAATCAAACTCAGCCATATAATAGTCAAAATTCAACTGCAATTAGTTCGGAAGCTGCACTACTTACCTTGAAGGTATTCAACTAGCAAATCCTAACTTTATGAACACTGGCAAAATTGACCTTATAATTGGAGCCGATTTATATGGAAATAAGGAAAAATTGTTAAGGGTAATTCTAATAACGCAGTTGCTAACATCTTTAGGGTGGATATTATCAGGAGGCATCTATCCACAGTTCGATCTAAGCTCACCCCAACGGGTACAGGCTTACCGGTGTCGTATATCATACAATTAATAAATTGCTGCAGCGTTTTTGGATACAAAAAGAGGGTGCAACAGATTCATTAATCTTATCTCCAGAAGAACAAGGTTGTGAGGCTCATTTTCAAGCTACTCACTACAGACATACATCGGACAGATACGTTGTTCAATTGCCTACGTACGTTGTTCATATTGCCGCTCAGAGAGCTTGGAGACGCTCGAAAAGCCGCAGAACATATTCTTGTAAAAATGCTTCAAAAATCCTAGTCTAATGTACAGCTTTGCACTTTCTCAAAGAATATGAAACTTTGGGCCATATGATGTCTGTAGGGCATAAACCAAGTATTGAAGGTGGATTTTTTTCCCCATTACGGAGTTTTTTAAGAGTCCAGCACTACAACTAAGTTACGTGTCTTATTTAATAGATCATTCTAAACTAGCAGCGGTGTATCACTAAATGATATACTATACACTGAACCAAAACTACAGTTATAGATTTCAGACGTTATCATCAAATGGCGCCATTGTTTGTCTTCTCCCTAGATATTGAGAAAATGTTTCGGCAAGTAATGGTTGATTCACGTGACTGGCCATATCAACAAATTCTGTGGAACGTGGTCCCCTGTTGTCTCACAACTGTCACTTATGGCCTCGGTCCTGCACCATACCTGCCAAATCGGGTGCTAAGACAACTTGCATGTGATGAAGGCTCTACCTATCCCTTAGCAGTAAATATTTTTAACAACACCACATATTTAGCCGACACATTTCGAGGAGCTGATTCCTTTGACGAAGCTGTAGATGCTGTAACATCTGGCGGGCGGTTTGAATTTACAAAAATGGGTTTCTTAGCATATCCCTAGATCGCTGTGCAACTCAAAATGCTATCGCATTTAAAGAAAACTCATCCATATCCACACTAGGTATATCTTGGCATCCAGAAAAGGACTCGTTTGGGGTTTCATCTCCATTTTCAGGCACGTCTGCAAGCAAACCGACGAAACGTTCTGTCTCACGAAAATATCAGCGACAAATTATCTAACGATGGTCTAAATTCATTATCGGTTTAGAGACCATCAGCAACATAGCAATACCAAGGTCGGTTGGTTTATCGTCAGCAATTCTTGGGCTACCCGGGCGTGGTTTTTCGAATACATCTGAGCACGCCATGATTGCAGTAATTTATTTGCGAATAATCATTGAGTTTGACAACGTAGCTCCAATAAAACGAATAACTATTCCTTGTCTCGAACTCAATGCTGCATTCATTCTCATTAATGACCATCATGGACTGATTAATCAGTGTCCTTAACTTGGATATCTGCCGTAGATTTTGTTCAAAAACCAGCAATGAATCCATTATTTAGCAACCATTAAGGTTGCCATCCATTGAAAAATGCTCATCCTCTTAGCACATTTACGTCATTTATTGATACATTTAGTATACTTCGTGTCGGCGGGCGGCTACGTAATGTTTTTATTGATGCCTACCAGCCAGGAAATGTGCGTATACCTGTGGCAGTATTACTGGATATTAGGAGAGGGCTCGTCAATCAAATCTTGCAATCGACAATGTGCCCGCTGTGCAAGAATCAGAGGAGAAACAGCTCGACGGCTACCAGCTAACCAGACGAATCCTGCAAGAGCATTTTTACATTCCGGAGTTGATTATGCAGGCTAACTGTTCATTGAATAGTGGCGCGGTCGTGTAGTTAATCATTATAAGGGTTATGTTGCATTTTTGTATTTTGTCAACCACCGCCGTACATCTTGAAGTTATTCAGTTGAAAGGTTTTTTGCAGTATTCTAGAGTTTTGTAAATCGATGTGGTATTTGCTCAACGCTAACGAGTGATTGGGGCACCAACTTAATAAGCGCGAATAAGGAGCTCAAATATCTTTTCACTCAATATTGCATACAACTTTCAGAATTTTCCGCAACATTGGAAGTTCAACCCTCCTTCGTCACCACATTTTGGTGGAAAGTGATAGTCCAGTGTCAAATCCGTAATTTTCAAGTTAATTTGATGAAACCCGGACTTTAAATCGAAAGTAGTGAAACATGCGGATTTCCCCAAATTTGAAAATATGGTCGATGTATCTGGTACGGATCGCTTGTAGTTTTTGAATTTAGTTTCCTAAAATCAATTACAAGTCTTTTCTTTGGCATCCCTGACTCACGCAACCTTTCTTATTAACTATCCATAAGGGATTATTGTACAGAGAGCGACATCTTATTCTGCAGAAAATGCGCTACTTCCTTATTAACAAAATCACTTAGATCTATTGGATAAGAATATGATTTTGAGCATAATGGCTCTTAGTCCTCAGTTCTAATGGTAGCAACGACCTTAGTGACAAAAGGAAAGGACTCTATTGGATGTGCAAATACTGCTTTGTTAGCATCTAATACCATTTCGGGTTTCGCAATTAAGTAAAGTGGTACATCAGAAGGTTTGGAACTGATGATGCAATGAAGTCAATTATTACTTCTTTGCATTAAAGGAACGACAACTTTTCCTCCCCATTCTTATGCCTTAGTCTGCCAGACTTGCCGTTAATTTGCGCTCTTATTTTATATAAATCTTGTAAAGATTACATGTATTACACATTTGGAAAAAGTTTCCGAACTTCAACTAACAGAATTTACTAAAAAGGGGTTTCTCTAGTGATTTGATTAATTTTAAAAACGAATGATTTTTAATATAATTTTTTGATGTGCTGGTGTCGATTAATATATTTAACGCCCTGCTACCGGTAGATCTTTTTATGTACGGTAGGAAGGACTTAGCTCTAAAAAATTAACTTCGTCATGTATATCATCTTCAAATAGTTGAGTTCGTGCATTATAAGACAGCTGAGGGACGGATGAAAAGTAGCTGAAACTAGAGCTCGATGGATTATCATCATCGTCTTCAAAGCAGGTTGCCGCAGGTATTGTTGATTCAAATGATAAACTCTTTGTACCTTTGGCGAAAAATATCAGCCGTTCGTTTTTGACGTTGTTAACTGAAGCGATTACTACTATCAATTTCCATTGGCTCAACATTTTGCCAATATTTACCATCACAATTTTGCGCTCCATCAGCATTTCTATTTTATGTAGATTTCTGGTGTGAATTAAAAAAGGGACCGAGATATCTGTTGCCATTTCTATGGGCATAAGAAAAGTTTTGTTGTATTGGTCTATAATTAAAATGAGGTTGGGATTATAAAAAAGGCTTTGGGCTTAATTATTACAATAAGTTGTTGCAAAAAAATTATAAAATAAATTATATTATCTCAAGCGCATCAATTAATGCAGGGTTACCTTCATTGGTCATCATCACTTTATTTGAAATCGACGCCAATTGTTTCTCAACCGCATCGTAAAATTCTCTAAGATCCCTGCTTTAGTGCCGATAATTATTGCTCCAGCTTAAATATAGATCTTTTATCACCAAACGAAAAGTCTAGCCTAGACATAATTGCCTTGAAATTTAAAACTGTATTATATGAGCTAAGTACCGAGTCAGCGGATCCTACAATTTTATTTCTAAAGGGTGGTTAAATTTCAAGGGCCGATGTTGATTTTGAATAAAACACAAACTATTTAGGAAATTATTGTAATTTTATTTTATTATGATGTATTGGTATTACTCAATTATGTATGGAACAAAATATCGGCCAAATGGGCGCCGCGACCTCGGCGGCACACCTCCATCCGATGGTCCAAATTTTCGATGACGCTGAGGCATAATGGAGGTTCTATGCCGTTAATGTGCCGAATTATCTGATCCTTTAGGTCTTGAATTGTTGCTGGCTTATCGACGTACACCTTTTATTTCAAATAACCCCAAAGAAAAAAGTCCAATGGTGTCAAATCACATGATCTTGGCGGCCAATTGACATCGCCATTACGTGAGATAACACGGCCATTGAATTTGTTGCGCAAAAGAGCCATTGTTTCGTTAGCTGTGTGGCAAGTGGCACCGTCCTGCTGAAACCACATATCGTCCACATCCATATCTTCCAATTCGGGCCATAAAAAGTTCGTTATCATCTCACGATAGCGAACACCATTCACAGTAACTGCCTGACCGGCCTCATTTTGGAAAAAATACGGCCCGATGATGCCGCCAGCCCATAAACTGCACCAAACAGTCACTCTTTGTGGGTGCATTGGTTTTTCGACAATCACTCTTGGATTCTCATTCGCCCAAATGCGGCAATTCTGTTTATTGACGAATCCACTGAGGTGAAAATGTGCCTCACCACTGAAGATGATTTTCTTCGAAAATTGATCATCCACTGTTGCCATTTCTTGCCACCATTCTGCCCATTCACGACGTTTGGAATGGTCAAGAGGCTTTAGTTCTTGAGCCAATTGCACCTTGTAAGCGTGTAAATGCAAGTCTTTATGCATAATGTTCATCAACGACGAGCGTGAGAGGTGCAATTGTTGGGAACGACGACGAGTTGAGGTGGACGGCTCTTCAGCCACACTATCGCTAACAGCAGCAATATTTTCTGCAGTACGAGCTGTACGAGCATGCACTGGTGTTCTCACATCTTCTACAGACCCGGTTTTCTCGAATTTTTCCACAATTTTTGCGATTGTACGCACATTTGGACGATGAAATTGACCAAAAAAATTACGAAGTGCACGATATGCATTTTGATTTGAACTCCCATTTTCATAATAAGTCTGATTAACTTTAACACGTTGTTGGATTGTGTATCTCTCCATGGTTCAAATTGAGTAAGTCTGAAATAGAGAAATGTCAAATAAAATTCGGAAAAAAACTTGGCGTTTAGGTGTGGTTCACATTCAACATCGGCCCATACAATTTAACCACCCTGTAATAATTCCTACAGCATGATAATATGTAGAACTGCCTTCGTAAGGTTTATACCATTTATTGCTTCTGGCTGACGCCAAGAGATATATTTGCTCACCTTCACCCACTAAATTAAGGAATAGATTTTACTATGTCTAGGGACTCACTACACCTCACACCTATCCTTATACTTATAGAGCTATATTTCTTAACTTCTACAGGATTTTCTAATACTGATAACCCTCTAGTAAGCTCGTTAATAGTGTGTTGAAAATTTTAACTTGCCTGCTCAGTAGCTTGTGTTAAAATTGTACTTAGTAAAGCTTGCAGTCTATTAGCAACCATTTTCGCGGGGTTAAAAAAAATATATTCAAATGTAATAGTAAGATCATTCATATGCGATATCAAGTCGTCGACGCTCATAAGGATTTTAATGTTATATACATAAATTTTTATCAATAGTTTTAACAATGCAGCTTAAAAAAATAAATATATGCACAATTATAATATAGACTATTATAATTTCAAGAATGCGAGAATTAACAGTTAAAATATAAATTACTATATGTCATCAATATTTAATTTAGGATAAAATATCTTGAGATAATATTGGGCAATTATTACATTTAAATATCACTTTAATAACAACTACATATGTATGTGAGTAGTTTAGGTTAATGTAAGTAAGTATTATGCTCTCAGTTTTCTAATAATTAAATACTTAAACTTTAATACTTAGATTATTTATGATCCATGTACTGCTCTTCTTTAAATTATCCTAGCAAGAGGCAATTGTCGTAGTAGTTACGCCTTCTTACAGATTAAGAGAATTTTTTCCGAATTCCTTCATTTACATTACATGCTTTTAAGTTGGGTTTTAATTTACCTTCTTAAGTCTAGTCTCAATTATTGCAAAGAATTTCGATACCGTTATTACTTTTTTCTTATTCCTTTTGCACCACAGATTATTGAGTTTTTTTGTAAATTTTATTACTTATTTATTATATCTCTTGGAATATTTAACGGTTCTTAATTTTACACAAGTTCAAATTAATAGCCTTAAGTTTCACATTACTGTTTTAATTAAGTACAGCTTCAAGATTTTAGCCAAAGTTTTTAATTTTATTTGGATTATTAAGTTTATTAGTATGTAGTTTAGTTTTTTCATTCCAACTTAAACCAATCCTAGCTTTATTATTTTAAGATAATAACAATAAATTTGGCTTATGAAAGTCAATCCTATAAAATTATTTTATGTAGTTTAGGTTGAAATAAGATATTTTAGTTTATGAACATATAAAATTCTTATATCATTTTCATAAATTTTTTCATTTAACAAACGATTTTTAGTTATTACGCACGTTTCATATGTTTTGTCAGGGATCATTTACAATTTTTATATTGCGTGGTATTATTGATTCCACACGGAAAGGAAAATTTAGCGGAAAGAAATATCGATCGATATAAAAATTGCAATTATTCAATCGTGCGGTATTCTTTTTCCGCGAACTTAATTTAACATCCCTGTTTTAAGTGATTATAAGTTGATGTTGTGTCAGCTGATGGGAAAAAATCAACAAGTTTTAGATGTGATTTTAGACGCGAGTGTTAAATCTTTTGTTATAAATAAAATATAGATACAATTTCATTAAATCTACCATTGCTTCTATTTGCATTTTATTTGTATATTTTTCTCTTTTGCTCCTATAAAAATAGTAAAACAAAAATCAAACAAATGAATTACACAACTAAGCAACACTTTAATGAAAATTTTATATTTCCTTACATTTTTGTTCTTTCTGTTAACTTTCCATAAAAATTGAGCGTAAGCAAAATGGAGGAAAATATCTATATTGCGGAATCAATAATATGGCAATACCGCAACTGTAGAGATGATACCGCAACAACGGAACGATATCGCAGCGACCTATTGAATAATTGCAAATTTTTGCTTCCGCACAAAAAATGTTATCCGCAGCCGCGGAACGGAATCAATTATCGGACCCATTATTTGTTTTTATATGCTTATGATCAATTCATTTTAAGTAAAACTGTTAACACGTGATTTTGATGCTTTTTTAAGGTTTAGCAAGGTTGGTTTTTATTACTGCTAAAAATAGGTTATTTAAATAATTATTAAATACTTTATAGGACATTAATTTTTTCACATCGGTTTCGAATGAGTTTGATTTAGCCTCAACTACCCCACGTTGGGCGCTAATTAACTCTTTCTTTTTTTTAACCTTTTAATTTATTAATAATTAATATATTGTTTTATTCATTTACATATATTGTTATATTTTTATAAATTAAATACACTTTCCTCTTTGATGGAGATTGCCTAACAAACGAAACCAGAAAAAAGACTAAACTTAGACATTAAAAGAAATAAGCTTAAAACTAGAGAGATAATTAATTGAGAGCAATTAATAAAGAAAAAGTACTTCATATGTATATCGCTTTAACTTACATATGTAAGTAAGTTTGTTCACGTGTATGTACGTTAGCAAACACTAAAGGCCCCATTATAAGAACGTTGATCGGACTTAACGTACGGTAGTATGTGTAGTTATACTCGTAGAAACTTTACAAATGTAACAGACGTCAATAAAATAAATAAAACATAAGTATATTCGTGTGATTTTTTTTCGAACTTTTCTCCATAGTGAAATTGGAAAAAGTGCTAAATTGGCTTCGAGAGATATAAAGTTTTATAGATTGTAATTTATAATTATCATTATTATTGTAGCTTTTAAGCAAATAGGTATCACTACACGCTGGCAACAGTATGTTATGTTAATGGCTTAGTTTTGTGTAAGTAGCAATAAGAAATAAGACTCAGAAATAATAAATGAATTGACAAGAGAACACGTATCCTCTACATTAAGTTATATAAATAATTACAAGTGTTACAATGACCGCTAAGTATATAATAAATTGGCGAGGAGGTGAAAAATAAAATCAACCATCACATACATAGATAGAAGTCCAACATACAAATTCAATTACTTTATGTTAGTTGTTTTAAAAAAAAACACTTCTTTATTTATTCAACTGATTTTCACAAAATAAAACTTATAACTAACTTATTTCTTACTTAATAAATTTTATAACACCTTTGATTAAGCAAAATATGCTTATTAATTATTAATATTGAAATTTTTTTGTTACCATCTGCAATAAATTGTGTTTTTGACCGTCTGAAAATGTGTCAGCATTTTCCAAAGCAAAAGTGTTTAGCAAGAAGGTTAACACACTGTAATGAGGGTGTTGAATGTCAGCAGTTATATTGTTTTTGCCTTAACACCTCCCCACTTAAAACCGATCGTTCGGTCAGAAATAAAGAATGTGTACGATCCTCGTTATCCCCTGGAATTCCTTTCCTTTGGATTCTGATAATTGAGGCATAGATACGTTGATACGAGTTTGGTTGTCAACTACTGCAGGAATTATAAATGAATTCTTCTTCTGTTTACATGTCCTGATTCTGGTTATGAGAAGGGTTGTCGAGAGTATTGCCACAATGAATAGTCCAATATTTATTCCTAAGCTTAATTTATTTTTGGTATCAATCTGTCCATTGACGCTGCTACTATTTATAAGGTGGTGTTCTAAATACCTTTACGTTGTATTGTATTGTATTTTCCAACATGAAAATACGGTTATGTTCCTTAAATATCTCGCTTTCTTGATCTTCTTCGTTTCTCAAATCGGTTACTATGGTATTTTATCCTCTATTTAGTGAAATTGTTCGCAGCAACTTTCCCAAGATTTCATCAAACGTATATACACAGATAGTTACTGAGGGATTCAAAAATTTTTTTAGAGGACTGAGTTAAGGATTCTATTGATATATCGGAGTCAACAATTTTGTGTCAATGATAGGTAGGAAAAATAATTTCAAAGCTATGCTAATTTGAAATGAATATTTGGTTTTTAAAAGCATTAATGGAGGCGTCGGTGTACCGTACTAGGTTTTCGATGAACTATCATCAATGTGTATGGTCTGAGTCAGAGAGTTAATCAGAGTGCTTCTTTGCGGTGGCCTAGATAATGTTTCAGCAATGACATTAGTGTTGCCTGACCTATATTGTTGTTCATAGTTAAAATCTTCGAGAAATGCTTTCCATATTTTAAGTTTAAAATTAGAGTTCTTGTTATTAAGGGCATATGTTACCGGAAGGTGATCTGTAAAAATCTTTAGTTTAGCGGATCCGTAGAGCATCCTAAGCTACTTCAACGCCCATACAATGCCGAGCAACTCTTTTTCATTCGTCGCATAATTCTCCTCTATCTTGCTTAGAGTTCTTTATAAAACTGCGATAGATCTGTAGTCTTGAGATAACACGGATCCCACCGCATAGTTAGATGCACCCGTTGTGAGGGTGAATTCCTCACTGAAATCGAAATACGCCAACATAACTTCGTCAGACGTCAATATAATTTTAAGTTTAATAAATGTTTCTTTTGCTTCCTGATTTAGATCGATTGTCATATTTTTATATGTGTTTAGATGAAAGTCCTGCCTCCTCTCTCAAAAGCATTGTCAGGGGCAATTTTTGCATAATCCCTGATAAAACGCCTGTAATAATTCGACAGTCCTAAAACGATGGTAGATCGTTAATAGTCTTTGGTGTTGGAAAGTTAAGAATAGCTTCCACTTTTTTGGGGTTAGTTTTAATGCCTTCATCTGCTTCTTCAGGAACTCACACTTATCTAATTAAACTTTCGTATTTGAAAGACTAAGAGTTCTAAAAATGTTATCTATGTTTTTAAAGTGTTCTTCTTCATTCTTGGAAAATATAATTATATCGTCCATATAGACGAAGCAAATTTTTCCTATCCATTCCCTGAGTATGTCGTTGAGGGTCCGCTGAAATATGGAAGGGGTATTCTTCAATCCAAACGGTAATCTGGTACGCTCATATTTACCATTGTTGACCGAGAATGTAGTTTTTTGTCTGTCAGATTCTCTCAGCGGAATTTGGTGGAAACCGCTTTTGTGGTCTAGTACTAAGAAGAACTTATTCTGGCCAGTTGTTGAAGTACGTCATTAATTTCCGGAAACGTGTTCTTGTCTGGTATTGTCTGTTCGTTTAGTTTCCTATAGTCTATCACGATTCTGTATTTCTTCTGGCCTGATGCATCGCTTTTTTTTGGAAATATCCAAATCGGATAATTGTAAGGTGATCGTGAAAGTCGAAGGTCTTGTATTTGATTTTCGATCTCGTCTTTTAGTTGTCCTGGATACGGGTATTAACTAGAATAAACGGCATCATTGGTTTTTGTTTTGATGTCTGCGACTAACGCAATAGTGTACGTGAGTTTGCGTTCGGTTCATAAAAGAGTGCTTTGTGCTGTGCGATGATCCGTTATTCGTCCTATACTCAAAATAAGGTAAGGACTAGTCTATTGGTCTAAAAAATGTATGTCTACTAGTTCCTGTGACTCGGTTTGTATTTTGTTTTCTAATATGTCCCCTCCGTTTTGCAAGTACTCTTCCAATGTTGGTAATTCTTCTTCGTTCTCGTAGTTTGATAACTGGTCCCTACAGTATTGATCATGAAAATCTGATCGGTCTTTTACAAAAAAATTTATTGGTTTGGACTGGTTTATTCATATAGTTCACTGCTCTTGCTCTTGCCGAAGAATCCACGTTCATTAGTTCAGGACGTGGTTGGGTTTTTGGTACATTTGGCCTTGGTAGGCCGAAATTCAGGTTTGAATATCTCTGTACCTGTGGTGTTTGGTTATAGTTATTGAAATATCTTAGGGGGCATTTCAGTTTCCATTGTTGGTAATTCGGAGATGTTTGTGGCATATGGGCCAATTAGGGGTAAAAGTTCCGCTGATGTTTGTTTTGGTACGAGTATTGAACTATATTTAATGGTTGCGCAGGGGTCTTGCTATTGTTACCCCTATTCGAGCTTACGCAATGCGATCTTGCAAACTGATTCTTCATTTTCAAGCACAAATAAAGTGCCTGAGGGAGACCTTTGGGTTCTTTCATTCCCAGATGGAGCGAAAAATTAACTTTGAAACCTCTAATGAAGACGTCGGCTCGCTACCGATGTCCATGCAGGACAATTTGTTAGTAATAAGTGACAGAAAAGAATCTTCTTGGATTTTACTATTTCCTTGTACTAGAGTACTCATTTCGTGCTCTAGAGTGGTTAGGCCTCTTTTGTCTGCATAGTGCGTAGCCAGAAACTTTGTGATACATGATTTTGTTTCGAATGGTGTTGATTATAGCGAAGTATTTCGGGTTCCCTTTTCTTGATTCGTATAATCCCAGGGTCCTGACAACGCTATTTTTCCAATACCTGAACTCAGCAGGGTTTCCCGAGATTCTAGCTATAGTTTCTTCTATACTAGCACTACGTTCACTATTGACACTTGGGCCTGACCAACTTATTGGGATTCGACATTATATGTTATCCAGCACCAGTAAACAAACGAAATAATAATTCTTTTGTAGGATTGTTTGATTTGAGAAATCCTTTTTTTTCTTTAGTTTAATATTTTTCACTGCGAGATTTGTATTTTAGTTGCAATTTATATTTATATACATATTTATATCTAAATATCCTTTCTTTTCTGTAGTTTCTAATTATAACTTTGCATAAAAAATAATTTTTCACTGGAAGATTCGCATGTTGGTTGCAATTTAAATGTATGTAAATTTTTATTATTCTGTTTTTCTTATTTTACTAATATAGTAGTTTTAATTGGAGGGTCCCGTAGGAGTCGCAATAAATTACTTTTTATAAAAAATATTTATGTATATGATTCAAAAGGGGCGCTTTCAGAAATTGAATAACGATTTGTTTCAATCGTTTCTTTTTATTTCAAAATATTTTCACTTTCCTAATATTTTAGTCTTAATTCTATGCTTACATAAGAGTCATTGTAGACCTGGTAGGGCGTATTATCCTTTTCTTCCTTGTTACTGGGGTACCAACGTCTTACGCTTAGTTCTTGACTTAAAACGTCCTTGTTTTATAGATGATTACCGTTGTTGAAGCCTTTGAAATGCTTTTATCTTGGGTATCATTAAATCTGCAGCCTATGGGGTGCTTTTGATTATAGTTGGATCCCTTCTTTCGCGTTGGGCATCAATTAAACTTTTTTATGTGCGTTGTTTTTAAAAGAAACAATTCATTATTTATTCAACTGGTTTTCACAAAATAAAACTTATAACTAACTTATTTCTTACCTAATAAATTTTATTACTCCTTTGATTCTATAAAATGTGCTTATTAACTATAATGAAATGTTTTTTTTTTTTACCGTCTGCAATAAAGTGTGTTTTTGACGTCTGAAAATGTGTCAGCATTTTCCGAAGCAAAAGTTTTTAGCAAGAAGGTGGTTGGGCGCATCTGTAAGATATGGTCGGAGGAAAGCATGCCCGACGAGTGGAATCTCAGCATCGTTTGCCCGATCCACAAAAAAGGAGACCCCTTCTTCTCTGCCATTTTGTGTGAGCCCCTGAAACCATTCGTGAACAGTTTGATAGGTCCTTATCAGTGTGGTTTCAAGCCGGGGAAGTCTACCATTGACCAAATTTTCACACTAAGGCAGATCCTGGAAAAGACCCAAGAGATGCAAATCGACACCCACCACCTAGTCGTCGATTTTAAGGCCGCATATTACAGTGTGTATAGGGACGAGCTATACGAAGCCATGTCTAGTTTTGACATTCCTACCAAACTCGTCAGGCTGTGTAGGATGACGATGGACAACTCTCGCTGCTCCATCAACGTCGGAAACGAATTCACCGAGACCTTCAATGTCAGAAGGGGATTTAGACAAGGCGACGCACTGTCATGTGACTTTTTTGACATAATTCTTGAGAAGATCGTGCAAAACTCACACGCCAACAACAGAGGCACGATCTTCCAAAAGTCCGTGCAACTGCTAGCATACGCTGACGACATTGACGTGATTGGTCAAACACAGCGAGCCGTCAATGAAGTGTTTGCTGGTATTTCAACGGAAGCGGCCAAAATGGGTCTAGCGGTGAACGAGGGCAAAACGAAGTATATGCTGTCATCAAAAAAGGACGCGCAACACCGACGACTGGGCCAGAACGTCACCATAGGCAGCTATAACTTCGAAGTAGTGAAGGACTTCGTCTACCTTGGCTCTCAAGTCAACAATATAAATAACATCAGTACCGAGATCAAACGAAGAGTAACTCTTGCCAATCGCTGTTTCTTTGGGCTCAAGAGGCAATTGAGTAGTAAGGGTCTTTGCTAATCCCTGTACTTCTCTATGGCGCGGAAGCATGGACGGTGTCGAAGTAGGATGAGGAAGTCCTTGGTATTTTCGAGAGAGAAGTACTGCGTTCAATCTTCGGCCCTGTTTGCGTTGATGGTTCCTGGAGAAGAAGACTCAATCATGAACTGTACGGGTTGTACAGCGACATGAGCCTAACCAGGCGTATATGGATCCAACGGCTAAGATGGTTGGGCCATGTAGAGCGCATGGAGAATACTGCTCCGACCCGTAGAATCTTTGATTCCGAACCTGTGGGACAACGCATTAGAGGACGCCCACGGAAACGATGGCGCACACAAGTGGAGAGGGACCTCAACCAACTTGGTGTTCAAAATTGGAAGACGCTGGCTAAAGACCGTGCCAGCTGGAGAAGTTTGTTGGTTGAGGCCTAGGTTCACCACGGACTGTAGCGCCAAAAGAAGAAGGTGTAGCCTTACCTAATAATTTCCGATTTTTTTAGGAGAACGTTTCTTTCGCTGTAATTGCATTTTCTGTGCATTATTTTTTATTTACATCGTTCTAAAGATCTGGGTACGTTGATTGCTTTTTAGGCTATAATTTTTTTTTATTTGTTACTTTTATAAAGAGAATGTTAATATGACAGTTAATCATTTGTTTATCTAATGATAAGGTTTTCATTTCATAGTAACACTCCTCCTCAAGTTTTATTAATTTTAATAAAATGAAAATTACAATTGATTACTTAAAAATTGAATAAAAATTACATATTTTTAAACTTTATATGAGTAATCTTATATACTTATGTTCATATGTAAATACATATATGCAAACTTAATTTCAATAGTTCAATATTTACATAGTTTATAGTATTTTTAAAGTTATTGTTAGCTTCAAGACATCAATTTAGATACTATATTTTCAAATTTTTTATAAGATCAGCTAAATTCTGATTTCAACATACATATTTTATATTTATTTTGTCTGTATTAACTAAATCTTTAATAAAATGAAATTTTATATGTATGTGTTTTGCTCTTTTCGAGTTTTAAAGCTTTTGGTCACACAAATAGTGCCTTGATTGTCGACAAAAAGATTTGTCTTGCTCTTGCAGTTCAAGTGTTTACTTATTCCTTTAAGATTAACCAGTTTTGTACCATCGTGCAACGCAGCTTTTAGAACCATGTAATACTAAACCTACGCTTATACTTTTTCTATCTTGTCTATTGTTGGGTCAATCTGATTTGGAAAAACCATTTAAATCTTATCATTTTCTAAATTTCATTTCAGACAATAGTCGTATTCTGATCGATTAAATTCATTGGTTTTTGCAAAATTGTCAATAGTCTCATTCCAACATTTTGGTGATCCATCTAATACGCATAAGGCAAGGGCCAGTTTAAGGCATTTTATCTTACATATAATTCCTTACAAATCAAAGTACTTTTGTATAAGGCAATGATAAAGCCGATATGGTTATATGCCATTCAGCTATGGGGAACAGCTTCGGCGTCTAATGTCGAAAAACTGCAAAGAAGACACTAAAAAATTTTAAGTACGATCACGTGCACTCCCTGGTACATCAAGAATTGTAACATCCATAGGGACCTAAATATACCCACCATCCGAGAAGAGATTAAAAAGTTGAGCTCTAATTATGTTCCGAAAATCCCTTTTCATCCCAATCCACTTAGAAGAGATTTACTCTTATTTGAGGGTCATCAGTGTCTGAAACGGACGCTCTTTTGATTTTTGTGAACACTATAAGTTGTATATTGCAGTTTTAGTTTAAGATTTGAATACTTATTGTTATTGTCTTTAAGACAGATTCAATAAATAAATAAAAAAATTTAATTCCTTGAGGTGGATTAATATATGTTTGGAAGCCGTCGGTAGAACAAAGTCTTCCTTTGGCTGGTTCCCAATAAATAACATATATTTTTAAGATGAAAATGGTTCCTCTTTTTCTTTATTTCAATAAAATCTGAAATTTGTCAAACACGTTGAGTACTACCCGGGAAAGACTACCGAGTAATTATTATGTTGTTCCACTGAGAGCACATGGATGGCTGCGACAGGACGGAATTGTTGTCCAATGGCTGTTATCTTAGTTAGGATAACTTCGAGTGAAAAGCTTTTGGTTGATTTTAAATTCATCGCTGCATTATCAGCAGTGTGCTCGTGTGGTGAGTCAGGCAAGTCAGAAATATGGTTTTGTGTTGGGTGGCCAGCTATTGCATCACGTGATGGGAGCGTAAGGTTCTTGATGAGCTGCTGTTCTTTCGCTAGAGTCGTTATCCACGATAAAAGTAGGTTTCAATCTGTCGACACTAATATTAGTTTGACGACTTCGAGTTTTGTTTTCAAGTTTTGTAAAAAACCCATTTTTATCTTGATATACCACATATCTTCTTTCTAATAGTTTGCGTTGTTCTTAATCCCATAGCTTGTATCCAGTAGGTGTATTTTGTATCGTATATTACAGTAATATACATTTCGTTTGCAAGTTTTGTATTTTGTTACCATTGTATTCACAACCACCACAACCATATCTTATTGTTTGTTTTTCTTTTTATATATCCATATGTTTCATTCTTATCGGTAAGCAAGTATACTTTTGTGTCGTTATTATAATCATCTATAATTGTTAATGTGTACATTTTGTTATCGCACGATGTCGGTGAAATTGGGATACAAATATATGTATGAATAATTTCCAATGATTGATTAGCCTTTGAAATATTTGTGTTAAAGGCAAACCTTGCTTGTTTTGACGGAACCGATGTCTGCACTATATAGTTTCAACCCTTCATTTGTCTTTCACGGCACGATCTAGCTTGCGGTGCCTTTCCATACCATTTATTTTAATAGTTATGCATGCTTTTCTTTTATTTCTTCATTAATTTTTAAGTTTATTGTATGTATGTATTGTATTGTCTTTTTAATGTGTGCATGTTTGTATGTACATTGCTTCAGCTTTGAAATATCAGAGATTAGTTGTGAGCAACCGAGTATGATATTTAGTCACTGCAAATTGCACTATATTTGTTAAAAGTAAGAGATAAAATAAATAAATAAGTCGGCAATAACAGCCACTTTTGCGTTTATATACAGTAGTTTTCCTGTTTAACGAACCTTCGATTCTGCGAACATTGTATGTAACGAACGCACAAGTTTGCTTCATTGAGTGCTTTATATAGCGAACAAAAGATATTTTTTTGTGCTCAATTTAGCGAACAAATAAGATTCAAAATTCAGATTCAAAAGTTTAAAAAAAGCACAATGGGAATTAATTTCTAACTAAAAACAAAATGAGTAACAAAAACAAAAGCATTTTTCTTCGATTATGCTGCAGTTCTTCCATTGTGTAAACATCAAAATGAGTACTAGAAAAATACTTTTTTTTAAAAGAAAAACTAAAAATTGTGGATGATTACTAAAATAGATTGCGAGTTGTAGATTTGTGGAAAAAGTATGGCTCAACAAAATACTGCTAATTCGTCAACTTTATTGCTTTTAAGAGAACTTCAGGAAGATGCCAAACAACAAAATTGTTTTGTTCCAAAGAAATAGAAAATGAGTTTGTACCTATTTTTCATTAAAATTATTTTAGGCTTTATGCTACCTGTGTAATAAATTATACCTTTTTTTAATATATTATACAGATCTCAAAACATATTTCCAAATAAACGGCAAATAATACAGTTCTAATTATTTTTCTAATTTATTCATAATATGGATACTAGACATAAGTATGGCATATAACGAACTTCTCAGATTAACGAACAGGACTGACAAAATACTGGTTCGTTAAATCGGAAAGTTACTGTACTAAATTCTATTAAATTTTAATAAAACTGCACTTACTTCAAAAGCGAATATTGAAATCACTTTTATTATAACACTTAAATAATTCTGTAAGGATTGAAAACGGGAAATATTAATGAACACACACAATAACAAAAATAAAAAATAACTTTTGTTTTAAATTTAAGTAAAAGTACAATATTTACATTAAAAATCGTGCCATGTATATTCTCTTATATCCTGCAACATTCTGGCTTTACGTGAATCCAAAACCCATTGTATATTTATTATTTGCAAGTGAGATAAGTTATCATTTAGATGCTCTTTAAGCCATTCTAAAAACTTTGCTTTATCAATTTGCAAAAAGTTAATGAAAATGTAACAAGGTTCCGTATAACAATCAATGTCAACACTTAAATTTAAAACAGTGCCACCATGCCATTGGTAATTTAATTTTGCTCTTTCAGACTCCGGATCAAATGTATAAAAATAAGCAGTTTTAGCACGAAACCAATTACAATTTTTGTTTTTATAAATTAAGTTTTCTAATTCTGATAACTGTCGATCATCAAGATCTGGCACAGTGGCATCTTGAATGTGGTCACAAACTCGTTTTAATTCCTTAGATGATACAAATTCGGTGTAATGATCACCCCATTGATCGTAGAATAATGAAAATCGTTCACTTAGCCTGGGTTTAATGGCCAACATATCCCGTGGTTTCAATTTAAATTTCTGTTTTCCACAAATACGTAAAAGCCAATCCATGGAAACAATGTCATATTGTTTGGATTTACAAAGTAATTTCACGCGATATGTTTGTTCGCCAGCCACCACAATGCATGTTGACTTATTTGGTAAAGGATTATCGACTACCGTCCCACCATTTTCTACCACTAAGGTTTTCAAATATTCAGATGTATAACCTCTGCCAAGGGAAGCACTTAGTATGCAAACACTAAAGCCATCCAAAAGTGTTGAAATTTTTGCCACCTAAAAAAAAGATGTTATATGAGCGCATTGATTTACAAAACTTTCAGTGATATGATAATAATTTTTAATTTCCCCGCTGTTTGTTATAGACTAGGTATATTCGTCTGTAGCATTCCAAAATGGTTTAAAGTCCGAAATAGGTCTTATTTGTAAGATACCAAAACATTTCGGTTATATTTATGTATATATTGTGGATTTCTAGATTTTTTTTGTAAACAATAGGCTGCAGGCCATTACATTGCTGGCACAGGTAATCAATTGCAAAAGTGTACAGTAAACATTAAGTACTCGTACGTTTATCGCTTGAAATAACTTTCTCTTCAATAAAGATTTCAAGAAAGAGCTTTTTTTTTAGAGAAAACGTTTCGTTTTTAATTTGTACTAGCTGAACCCGGTGTGCTTCGCTACCCCCCGTTATAAAATAAAATTAAAAGTATTTATATATTTACAAAAATTTATTCATTTAATTTTAATTTAATTATTGCAATGCTTTAGGATATACAATATTTTTAATTTGCCCATCAGGAGCATACACATATAAATCGGTGAGTTTTCCTACACGCGAGCATGCAACATAAAGCTGTCCATGCGAGAAACATGGAATTGCTAAATTTAAGCCGCAAACTTGCAGAGATTGACAGTCATCGCAAACGCTAACCGAATGGTAAATCTGTTGGTATCATTGGAATGCGTGGCAAAAGTACATCTGTCCCTTAATATTTTCCTGTTATAATGGTCGCTTCTATTAAATTATTTCTCAGTTTTTTTAATGCAAGTCGAGTGCCATTGCAAAGCCGTGGTGGATCGATATTACGCAGTGAAATAATGGGCACTCCAATTTTAAGTTGTAGCACATGTGGTGGAAAGCCTGGCACATCGAGTGAATTTAAGAACTCAACAGGATAATTAACGGCATCTTCTTCTCTCGTTACAGTACCGATGGACTTGTACGTTGCTGCTGTTTCATCGATTTTGTTCAAAATAGCACTGTTTATGGAATTAACAACAATGTTTTTGGCAGCAAGTAATGCTCGTTCACACAGCTATTCCTTGTTTTTGAAATTGCGTTCAATATTGGGAAATACACAATTGATTACTTCTTCAGTGGACAGTGTCATTTTACAAAAGTCGGGTGGAAATGTAATGCAGTTTGTTGTTGGATCCGATGGCATTCTTCCGTTTCCCAAATCCAGCAACTGCTTTGAAAATCGGGAAGCTGATGCATCGCGTTGTAGTTGCACACGCATATTTGTAGTTAATTTTAGTGTGCGAATGGATGTTTTCAGACATGCGTTAAGCTCGTCAGCTGGGGTTGCACCTGGAATAACCGGTAGTGTTTAGCGAAAATCACTGGCTAACAAAATCAGTGCTCACCCAAATAATTGCCTATTGCTTCTGAAATCATTTAATGTGCGATATAGGGCCTCTAACGATTTTTTGTGTGCCATTGTGCATTCATCCCATACTATGATCTTACACGTTCGCAGCACTTTACCCATTGATGATTTTTCTTTACATTGCATGTGTGCGTCTCAGAGAATTGCAATTTCAGTGGTAATTTAAGTACCGAATGCGCTGCTCTGCCACCATCCAAAAGTGTTGCAGCAATGCCGGATGACGTAATGGCCAACGCAATATTGTTTTAGGATCGAACTTTAGCCAAAATCAACGAAATGAGAAACGTTTTCCGGTTCCACCCGGTGCATTAAAAAAATAGAATCCACCTCTTTCATTTGAAATTGCTATCATTAAAGTGTTATATTCCAAAAGTTGCACCTGTTGTGAATTTGGTAGATAAGATTCGACAAATAACATTAATTCTTGTGGATTGTAATTCCTTTCTCGTCGCAGATCTTGATCAGATGCATCATCGTCAGATCGAATAGGGCTAATCATACCAATTTGAATGACAGTCTTGTTGTTTATTTGCAAACACTTGTCTTCCAGTAAGATCAAAGCTTCAGAAAATTCGACGAAACTCGTTTCTGGCAATTCTCTCTCTATGCAAAATGTCTTCACTTATATATACTTTAAATTTATGCCAAAGTTCTTTCGTTTTGGATGGTTAGCATGTTACCAATATAATCGCAAATAATGACCTTACCTGCCACGGATGATTGATAACTGAATCATCTGCAAGTCCTGTTTCCCAATGTGAATCGCTCTCCAATAAATTAAGTTTTTGGCATGCCTCTCGATAAGTTGCACATATTTGGCCATTAACTGTACGTAAGTTCTCGGACGAAGTTGGTCCACGAACATTTATTAGAAGCATTCGTAGATAGAAACATTCTGCATTCTGGGGGTGAACAGTATTCAGTCTTCCTAATGCATCAGTGGACTATAATATTGGCCATCCTTCAACTGCTTTTCCTTGTTTGCGACGCTAAAATTTTTTCCCTGATGCGTTCCATGTATAGTACGGTGAGCATACAGCAAATAATTCATTTGTGCATAAATCAAAAAAAGAAGTTAACGTTGTAGCTGGAGTAGCTGCTGCCCTTTCTTGTGCAGTTACTTCAGTGAAATAAACGCGTTGTCCATTTTCGAGGTAAACAGATAAATGAACAACAGCCGGATGGCGCTCGTGAATGGAAAATCCTAAAATTCGCCAAACGGCTTCATTGCTGCTGACGTATCGCGCCATATGATATCGTATAATTCATCATTTGGATTGTGCAACGAAAACACTGTCATATCTGATCCCTTGGTAACGTATTTGCATATGTATTTAATATATTTTACGGAATTGCAATACTCTACATTAATATGAGCTTTGTACGTTTTTGAAAGCAATGTCCAGCGATTATCAATATCAATATCATTGTTTCGCACCCTTATTGTAATTGATTGCCCATCATCATCTGTTGATCTGCGACGATAAAGCGGATAGCCATCAATACCTGTAGTGCGATTCTCTAATTTTAACGATTTTAAAAGTGTTAAAGTTAACACCAATTGTTGTGGTTTGCACTAACGGTTGTGTGATTCGCTAGCTTCTTTTTTGCCACTTTTGTAATGTGTTAAAAAAGTTTGAATTTAGGTGCAACTTTGTAAAAAATAAGAAAAAGGCAAAGAAGAATACAAAAAAAAAATTTTTCGATGCTTTTATTTTGTGCGGGTAAAGAATGTCAAGTAACACTGCTACCAAAAGAAGCCGTGCCTCAAACGTGCAAGCAGACAGGCAGATGCTTTACGAGTAATTTTGTCTACATGCATATGTACATATGTATGTATGCAGTTTCTTATTCATAAGTTTATAGGCAAGTGACATACACGCTACCACCCGCGACTCCCATGTACACACGATAGACACCAACATACCCTAAAACCAACCACCAGTTCTTTTAAGCGATATCTAATGATAAGAAAGTATCTTGATAATCCTAGACTAGTTTAAGATATTCATGTTTAGCACTTAAGGTGAATATTTAAAATAAAAAACAGTTTATGAAGAAAACTCAACCACAACTAACGTTGTATTTCACTGGCGCAGTCGGTAGGATCTACGAAAAAGATCCTGTTAAACGAATCTACAAATTATTAACAAATAAATAAATCTTGCGAATCCTAGTGATCCTCCAAGATTATAAGACAACGAACTATAAAATTACAAAATTCTTTTTAAATGTGTATCAAAGTATGCTTCTTGTAATCGAAAAAAAATTACGAGGGAAAACACAACACACACAGCAGAAACTCGAGGAAACATTCTATGGAAGATATTATTCAAGGGCTTGATAACTTCTCACTAAACGGACGGAGCAGCAGAGAAACTTAATAATCGAAAACTTGAAACTGATACGCCCCTTCACTGGCCGGAGGGATACTCTATGCCTATATACTAACGGTATCGAAAGCATTTTGCCGAATATATCTGCATTACCAGTAGAGGACAGAGTCCTGTTTTTCAACGCCATCTTAAGAACCATAGACCGAGGAAGATACCACGTTACAGATCTAAGTTGCAAACAAAAGTTCCAAACAATAATATAACAACCCCAAATAGATATACTCCTCACAACACGAATAACTATCCCCCACAAAATTTCTATCCTCAACATTATAGTCAACATTTTAACTGACGAAACAATTATTATCAGAATATAAAGCAAAGTAACTACCCTCAAAATCCTTATCAACAAAACAATTATCCCCAAAATTTTGCTAGAGTTGGTAACAATTATAATCATAATAAAAGGATCAGAGAAAATTATTCAAATCAATCCAGGATAAAAAGATACGGCGTTCCAACACCAATGGAAGTGGAAAATTTTCACTTGAAAGCCTCCACAAACTACTCTCCATCTCCTTAAAAATTCATGATGTATTTTATAAATTATTGTTAGACACCGGGTCATCTATAAGTTTAATAAGATCCAGTACCTTACCACTGAAAAGTGAGGAAACCGACCCAGTTATTTTAAAAACAATTCGAGGAGATGTAAAACTAACTGGAAGACAAGAAGTAGTCAGTAGCCAATCCGGTATTAGTTTGATTTTCTTTGTTCATGATTTTTGTCAGAATTATGATGGACTATTAAGTTACGACAGTTTGCAAAAACTAAAAGCTATCGTAAACATTACTGAAAAACCAGTTCTTTTAAGCGATATCTTAAACTAACATAAGATATTATAAAACATTTTAGTTAAGAAATTAAACAAATAGCATCCTAAATAAATATAGGGATAAGAAATATATTTTAGTTTGGAATATTAAACAAACACACTAATGATAAGAAAGAATCTTGATAATCCTAGACTAGTTTAAGATATTCATGTTTAGCACTTAAGGTGAATATTTAAAATAAAAAACAGTTTATGAAGAAAACTCAACTACAACTAACGTTGTATTTCACTGGCATGTATTAAAATACTGAAAATGCAAAAGCCTTCAAAGTGAGTTGTTTTGTTTAAAAAACATTATTATTTGTTTTTAAAATTTTTTTTTCAATACAGTCGGCACTTTAGCGTATGCAATAAATAGATTGTAGGTAAGATGTAGAGAAAATGGTGACTGTGGCAACAAAGTTTAGTTATATTTCTTGTAAGTTTTTTTAACCAATCTTAATACCTTTTTTCACAGGTGCAAAATGTTCCGCAGATGGCAAAATACACATATGTAGATATATTTAAAGGTTGTGAATTTCTTTTTTTATACTTAGTGTTACACCTGCCGTAACGTGACGACTGCCATATAAGAATGTACATAAGTATGTATGTACATATGTATATAAATAATTTTTATATATGCATTTAAGGCAATGACGATTTTACGTATATAATTTTAATGTTTTTAAGTGTATAATTTTGTTTTTTATATTCATATTTTTTTGTTACAGAAACCATTCTTGCTATAAAAAGTTCTATAAGCAAGTATTTTTGGTTTGTATTATAATAAAAATAAACATTGAATTGTATTAATATATAATTTTCATTCTTTTATATGAACATAAATATGATTTTATATAAAAGATCGACATTACGGAGAATATGCCGATCTGAAGCTGAAGCACTAAAAGTAGTCTGCTCCGGTAATAAGTCGTATCCCAAATACTCTAAAGCTACTTCTAAAATGTATTTTAAATAAACACCTCAAAAAAACAGCTGATTTTAAACGATAACGAATAGTGTTAAAATGCGTACAGAATATCAAAAAACGATAATGTTAGTGTTAACTTTTTTTAACGACTTTTATTGGCGTTAAAATAGATAGAGAATCGCACTACTGAGATTGTTTCTGTAAGCATTTGTCGTGGATACATTTTCGTGCATTTTCCATCGGCCATGCATGGCGAATTTGGATTGATGATTCCACATGGCCCATGAATCGTGTTTTTGATTACAATTTCATGCAATTGTGGATCAATATCAGGATCAGGTATTTCCGCAGAAATGACATCATGTATTTTGTCAGACGTAATTTTGTCGACCAACCAAATTAAAATGTGTGCATGTGACAATCCACATTTTTGTCATTTGATTGAATAAATCCAGCATCGCGTTTCTTCAAAAACTTGTAGCTTAACAATGAAAGCCATTAATGATTTTAATTTTTGTTTAAACACACATGCTGTAATGTCGTGTCGATGTGCAGATGTTTGCCCAGAAGACAATTCGGATTCGATTTCCTCCCACTTCGTGTTACATGTGAATGTAGTGAACAGATCTGGCCATCCATACGGACATCACATATGTCATTGCGTCTTGTGTATGTTCTTGCATATGACGTGGGCTTCCTGTGAATATTGCTGGCAGTATAGTAGGTTGCCCTAGTTCATTGGGATTGAAGTCATTTTGGGGGCAAATCACCGCATTCGAAACCGAATCGTGGTAAGAAAATTTTCTATGGCTGTAATTTTTTTTACATACTACTATTTTTTACATTGCTGTAAGAATATAGCAATAAGAAAATGAAAACAAACTAGGAAAACAGAAATAAAAAAAAGACCTTAAAAATTGTGTAAAAAATTTAGAAATTTTGTAATTAAAATGGATCTAAATATTAGGAAATTTTAGGAAAATACTTCCATTTTTATTTACTTCTTTCTTTTTTTTTTGTTTTGTTTCGCGGCTTCGAGTTTATTTGTTTTCGATAGTAGATTACCAATCGAGTGCAACTTCGATTAGATACGTTTCGATAACGATTGCCGTGATCCACGTTAACAACATTTCGATGAAAAAGTACTCGATTTCGCATGCGGTGATTTGTTCCCTGATTGTTCATTGCATCACAAAGATAAATATAATCATCTACTCGAAGTATCGCTTGATACTTGATATCGTATGTAAAGGGTGGTTAAATTTCAAGGGCCGATGTTGATTTTGAATAAAACACAAACTATTTAGGAAATTATTGTAATTTTATTTTATTATGTTGTGTTGGTATTACTCAATTATGTATGGAACAAAATATCGGCCAAATGGGCGCCGCGACCTCGGCGGCACACCTCCATCCGATGGTCCAAATTTTCGATGACGCTGAGGCATAATGGAGGTTCTATGCCGTTAATGTGCCGAATTATCTGATCCTTTAGGTCTTGAATTGTTGCTGGCTTATCGACGTACACCTTTTCTTTCAAATAACCCCAAAGAAAAAAGTCCAACGGTGTCAAATCACATGATCTTGGCGGCCAATTGACATCGCCATTACGTGAGATAACACGGCCATTGAATTTGTTGAGCAAAAGAGCCATTGTTTCGTTAGCTGTGTGGCAAGTGGCACCGTCCTGCTGAAACCACATATCGTCCACATCCATATCTTCCAATTCGGGCCATAAAAAGTTCGTTATCATCTCACGATAGCGAACACCATTCACAGTAACTGCCTGACCGGCCTCATTTTGGAAAAAATACGGCCCGATGATGCCGCCAGCCCATAAACCGCACCAAACAGTCACTCTTTGTGGGTGCATTGGTGTTTCGACAATCACTCTTGGATTCTCATTCGCCCAAATGCGGCAATTCTGTTTATTGACGAATCCACTGAGCTGAAAATGTGCCTCATCACTGAAGATGATTTTCTTCGAAAATTGATCATCCACTGTTGCCATTTCTTGCCACCATTCTGCCCATTCACGACGTTTGGAATGGTCAAGAGGCTTTAGTTCTTGAGCCAATTGCACCTTGTAAGCGTGTAAATGCAAGTCTTTATGCATAATGTTCATCAACGACGAGCGTGAGAGTTGCAATTGTTGGGAACGACGACGAGTTGAGGTGGACGGCTCTTCAGCCACACTATCGCGAACAGCAGCAATATTTTCTGCAGTACGAGCTGTACGAGCATGCACTGGTGTTCTCACATCTTCTACAGACCCGGTTTGCTCGAATTTTTCCACGATTTTTGCGATTGTACGCACATTTGGACGATGAAATTGACCAAAAAAATTACGAAGTGAACGATATGCATTTTGATTTGAACTCCCATTTTCATAATAAGTCTGGATAACTATAACACGTTGTTGGATTGTGTATCTCTCCATGGTTCAAATTGAGTAAGTCTGAAATAGAGAAATGTCAAATAAAATTCGGAAAAAAACTTGGCGTTTAGGTGTGGTTCACATTCAACATCGGCCCATACAATTTAACCACCCTTTATAACAAACGTTATGTTTCGATTTGGCGTACATGTCGACAATAAACTGGTGAAACAACTCACGACATTTTAGAACATGATTGTCAGTGTGTTGACGAATCATTAAACGATATGAGTAAAAATTCATCGCACTCACTTTTTTGCTGGTTGTTTCATCTAAAATATATAAGCAATATAAATTTCACATAAATTTATTATTTTTTATGTTACTTGTTACAAACATTTATAAAAAAATCTTAACTTACGGGTTGCTTGATTGATTTGAGGCATTTCAAAGTGATATCCATCTTCTCCATATGGAAAAATAATAGGATACTGAAGCGCGTCATATGAGCTAATAACAGATATTCTGTTAATTCTCTCGTCACGACGGCGAATAATTACATCATATTTGCTTGTCCCATGAAATAAATTTGTAAAAACTTAGGATCTTTATCTGGAATTGGCAATATTGATCCCATTCGGTAATAAATTTGCCCTTGAACTCTAAATGTTAGCATGAAGTTGTCTCGAACCACTTTAGTCGCACCAAACGATGTCATTTGACAACACGAATAGTATTTTCGTATGTTGCTTAAGAAATGTTGCCAATCCGCTGTTGTTCCTGTAAAGTGGAATATTATTATTTTGAATAATAATCATTTTTTTTCCTCTTCTTCCTTTTTTGATGCCTTCGGGGCAAATTATTTATTTGTTTTTCCTGAAACTAACGATAGTAGTGGTTCTGGTAGTGGTAGCAGTTCGGGTAAAGCAATTTTACCAATTGCGCAGCAAACTCCAGTTGCTTCATTTTTATATTTCTTAGCATTGCAGTATTGGCAAACTTTATTCATTGGTCCAATGGCTCTTCTCATCTTCACTGCAATCAATTTCGGATGTGTAGTGGAATGCAATCAGCTCATATGATGCAGGGCTTCGACGATGCTGTGCTCTTCGACTACGATCTTGTAGCCGGTGTGCCTCAGGTTGCCCTGGTGTATCGGGAGGTCTTGATAAAAAGGTTCGCGGTCGGTCACTTCGTAACCGTGTTTCACGCTGAACAGATGTCTCCGAAGCCCTTGATGTTGAGGTTCGAGATCGCTGAATTTCTAATAGTGTTTCGCGCTGAACAGCAGTCTAGGAAGCCCTTGATGTTGAGGTTCGATATCGCTGAATTTCTAAGCGTGCTTCACGTTGCTGTAAATTCTTTGCACCTCTAGAGGTGGAGGCTCGATACCGTTCAATTTCAATGCGTTTTGTTTGTTCTATTGGATTTCATTTTCAATGATTTTGAAGTACGTGCCGAAAGGGATGATTTTTTTGGAGACATTTTTTTATTTATTGCTAAGTTTTTAATACAATCGTTTCTCACTTAATTTAAACTTCGATTACATTAACTTCTTAAATTTTTGTTTTTTTTAATTTTTAGGATATAAATTTAATAAAAATTTAGTTAAAAAAATAATTTAATTTAAGAAAACTGCAATTTCTGTCTAATTCACTATTGCAAATGTATTAAGGCAAAAGTAAATATACAGTAAGCTTTGTGCTCCCCTTTCCCCGTTAATAAACGTAGTAAAAATGTAGGTGTAATAAGTATTCCTGAGTCAAAGCTGAACGCTGTGAAAATTTAAGATCGGTTAACAGGTCCACTCTCCAATATATCACAAACAAAGGGGCGTCCTCCGCCCACTTTTCTTTTGGTACGTATTTCTATTCATGCCAATACCACATATAGCAAATATTGCTTAACAGTAGTTAAGACTATGTATATTACAATTTTTAATTTCCTTAAAAAGGGGAGTGGTCCCACCCACTATTCTTGTGGTACGTATTCCTAATTATGCCAATAACATATGTACCAAATAACATCGACGTAGGTCAAAAAATGACCAAAATATGGCGATTTAAATTTTTGGGTTGTATGTGCGGTGCCACGCCCCTTTGTCCAATACAAACTTCATATAGCCTATTATTCCTTCCAGAGTCACAGTAACATGCTGTGGAACGTTCAGGAAGATCGCTCCAAGAGTTTGGCCTCCTATAAAGCACAAACAAACAGACACATATTCATTTTTAAAAATATATATGTATGTATGTGCATATAGACATAAATGTGAACATACATGTGTACAACTTTAGAAATCTTGGGTTAAAATTTGTAACAGTAATTTTAAGTTTTGTTTGTCTCTTCGTAATATAAAATTTATCTTCTCATTAATAATAGTTCCCAAAGAAGAAACCATTAATTAATCCTTTCAATTTCTTAATCATTTAAATTAACCACGCTTCCATAATTTTCAGCTTCTAGTTTCCTCGAGGTACGTCAAAACACAGTACAGAAATTGCCCTGTTTTTCCGATGGTTCTACAGTTTTTGAAAGGCGGATTTTCATATGTTCGACATATCACTTTTCAGATAAGGGCTTATCTATATTTTAAATGTCATCAAACTATATTACTTTTGAGCAATTGTTTTAAAAGAGGACAGACATACATATGTATATATTTACTTAATTTTGCAGCCGTAAATTTCTTCAAGGTGCTATCTTTTCTCGCTTCATGTTTCACTCTTGTAGAGGTCATTAAAATATACATATGTACATTAGGCCCGAAATAAGTTTGAAAAATGTCGAATTTTACATTTAGTCTAAATGTCTGATGAAAATTAAAGTCAAATCGGACAATTTTAAACCGAGACACACAGAAGTCAGTTCAAATTTGACGAAATATAGATGTTTGAGCAAACAAAGTTTTGTTTTTAATTTTACGAATATTGCAAAAAACATACATGGGAAATGTAATAAAAGCGTTAACACATAAATTTATAAAAAAAATGTAAATGTGATATGAAAGTGTCGACATGCTAAAAGCTTCTTAATAAATATTGTACAAGGGGAAATACCGAACAAATATTATGTACGCGTGTTTAATTAAGTAAAACTGAAATTTTTACAAAATATTTCTAATTCAGAATGCGAATCAAGCAATAGTGACAGAAAATTCTGTGTCACCACCAAAGAATAAAAGAGCTCGTAAAGATACATATATTAATACCGAAACGTAACGCTTTATTTGACAACGTAAAGTTACGTAATAAAGATGCGGGTAAACAGGAAAGTCATTTAGGCATATTAGATACGGCTCCAAGCTGAAGTATTCAACACACATCATTTTATGTAGTGTGTAGAATATGCTCTGGATAAAATGGATCGAAAGTGGCGTGTTATATATGTGAAATTGGCAGTATTTTCCGAGACCAGTAACAAAATACACGCCGCTGACTTTGACATTGTAATATTTAAAAAATTCAAATTCAAGTTTTCGGCATCAAACTCTTCAACACGTCTGAAATAAGTGATCCTCGGTTCAAAGAAATATTGAGTGATGACTGCACAAGTGAACTAATGGAATCATATTACTGTAAAGTTTTTGGAGGCAACAGTAATATTTGATGGATGTACATACATACATCCATTCTGTATGGCTACACCGTCGCTAAGAATACATACAGATATAAAACTGAAAAATTAATAGCAGTGTAGCGTTTTTAGGTCCAAATGTCACTTTTAAGCAAATATTTCTTAGATTTTTTTTCGCTAGCAACTATTCATTCAGTTGAAATATAGCTACACTTGAAACGTCGAAAAAAGTGAGTGTCTTTACGGCTTTATACTTCCATTGCTTAGGATTATTTAACATTATAGATATCACGAAGATGCGATTTGAAAAAAAAATTTTAAAATAGATTGTAACACAATAATTAGATGGAAAGTTTTTGCTTTCATAAAAAATCAAATTGAATAAAATGGTTAACAATTTTATACAAAAAATCGTTAGAATGGTTTTTAATGCAAATTGGTAAAATAAAAAGCGTAGGAAAACTTCTTTGCTCAAATATGGAAATTTAGTCATAATTGCACGGTTTAAAATTGGCCGATTTGGCTGATATATATAGATATTTTAGTCTACATTAAAAAATAGGTGACACAATGTCATATTATTCATAAGAGCCATAAGTTACATTTGAAATTTTTTTTTGTAGAAAAGCATAAGACAATGCAAAAAAATTTTTGTTATTTTTTTTATTCTTTGCGGATTTATGAACAAAAGGGAATAAGTCAAATTAAAAAATTCTTTTTAACCACCTTTGGGCTTTTACAGTCGTATTCAAAAACAATAACTAAGTGTATGAAGCAAAAATTCTTAAAGAATTATTCAAAAACATTTTTAACTTAATGCATCATGTGCATGAAGTAACTAATTATTACTATTATATAAACGTGAAGTAAATCGAAACTATAAATCTAGCTGTTGATCTAGTTACGTATGTATGTATGTATGTATGTATGTATATAAGAATAGCACATATCTTTTAAATTCAATTGTAAATGTATCCAGAATGTAAGTACATACATACAAATGGATGTCTTAAATATAACTGTTGGAGCGCGTGTAGTTTGCCAGATACCGCAGACGAAAAACAACTATTTTTTATTTGGGGAGTGTATATTAAAAAAACAAATACAAAACACTAAGTCACACATATTTTCGTATTGCAACACAACATATATATATATTATATTATTAAAAAACAAATAAAACTTAAAATAAAAATCAAATAGTCAGAAATAGAAAAACAAGTAAAGTTTAAAATAAAATCAAATATAATCTGAAATAGTGTAATATAATAGAAATAACTATATGGGATAATATAAAAATTAGAAAATGTTATTAAAACTGTTTATAAAGGGTGGTTAAATTGTATGGGCCGATGTTGAATGTGAACCACACCTAAACGCCAAGTTTTTTTCCGAATTTTATTTGACATTTCTCTATTTCAGAGTTACTCAATTTGAACCATGGAGAGATACACAATCCAACAACGTGTTAAAGTTATCCAGACTTATTATGAAAATGGGAGTTCAAATCAAAATGAATATCGTGCACATGCATATCGTGATGAGGCACATTTTCACCTCAGTGGATTCGTCAATAAACAGAATTGCCGAATTTGGGCGAATGAGAATCCAAGAGTGATTGTCGAAAAACCAATGCACCCACAAAGAGTGACTGTTTGGTGCGGTTTATGGGCCGGCGGCATCATCGGGCCGTATTTTTTCCAAAATGAGGCCGGTCAGGCAGTTACTGTGAATGGTGTTCGCTATCGTGAGATGATAACGAACTTTTTATGGCCCGAATTGGAAGATATGGATGTGGACGATATGTGGTTTCAGCAGGACGGTGCCACTTGCCACACAGCTAACGGAACAATGGCTCTTTTCCGCAACAAATTCAATGGCCGTGTTATCTCACGTAATGGCGATGTCAATTGGCCGCCAAGATCATGTGATTTGACACCGTTGGACTTTTTTCTTTGGGGTTATTTGAAAGAAAAGGTGTACGTCGATAAGCCAGCAACAATTCAAGACCTAAAGGATCAGATAATTCGGCACATTAACGGAATAGAACCTCCATTATGCCTCAGCGTCATCGAAAATTTGGACCATCGGATGGAGGTGTGCCGCCGAGGTCGCGGCGCCCATTTGGCCGATATTTTGTTCCATACATAATTGAGTAATACCAACACAACATAATAAAATAAAATTACAATAATTTAAAAAAAAAAAATCCTAAATAGTTTGTGTTTTATTCAAAATCAACATCGGCCCTTGAAATTTAACCACCCTTTAAAATTCAGAAATTGCAGATTTAAATTGGCTTGCTTATATATTTAATTAGAAGCGCTCTTATTATACTTGATGCTATTTATTTGTTTGCCTCTGCTTGATATTGATAAGGAGAGTCTTTGATACAGGTAATTAGGCTGTTTGGTATAAACAATTCTATGCAGCAAAAGAAGACTCCACATTTTAGTAAATTATCAAACGTCATATTATATATCCGTGTCGCATGTCTTGAAATGCTGCAGTTTCTTTTAATCCCAAATATGTATCTTGCAATACTATTATATGTTATATTAACTCTGCGTTTGCTCACACTATCACAACTAGCAAATAGTTCGCAGCCATACATGAGGCTCGGCAGTATGTAGGTCTTAGCTAGCAACATTCGAATATGTGGTGGATTATAATGTTGCGACATCCTGTTGGATTATTTTAGATATGGTCAGACCAATTCAATTGTACCAACAAATTTAATTACCTCGGCAGTTATTTTTAATTCTAGTAAAAATGTTGGTAAGTGTTTTGTGTTGCCAATAACCATAGCCACAGATTTTTTAGGACTTAAACTAAGTTCATTAGCAGATGCCCATAAATATATTCGCTTTAAGTCTTCATTTATTAAGTTCATACAATTAACAACGTCTGATACGTTGCAGTGGAGAAAGAGCTGCATATCATCCGCATACATTTGTACTTTACAGTGTTAAAGTTGTAGAGGTAGATCATTTGCGTATATTGACTACAACAATGGACAAAGTATCCAGCTCTGTGGCACCCTTCTAGGCATTGTCCAAGAATTGGAAGTTTTTGAGCCGTACGTAACGTTATTAGCTTCAAAGCTGTTGCTGAGAATTTACACATGTATTTAAGTTTGAGGCCAAGAATACTGTGTTCAACTGTATCGAAGGCCTTAGAGTTTGTCTACTTGACTCCTGATTTCCTTCGAGACATCAATCAACGTTGATACGCAACAATGTTTCGGCCTATTGTGTTGTTGTAAAAGTTAATATTAATTGTCTGCATCTGTACGTTTACAAACGGTTTTCATTGTTTGCAAACTGATTTAATTAATTAACGTCGATCGCATTGTTCTTTGTGGACCTGTCATTAATAATACCCATTTTTTTTTTTACCGTCCATTTGCTTTTAGAATCAACAGCAAGATTCTGCGATTTTCTGGAGTTAAGTTTTCATTGACATAAAAAGTGGAACTACTATTGAAACCAATTGCGTTCAAACATAACTTTAATATAGTTTTTTATAGATCGCATCACATAATTTCTGTCATATGGGCATTGAAATTTAATGATAATTGCAGCATCTTTAGCTTTATTTAAGATTTTCTTTTATTAGAACAGTTATTATTTCTATTTATTCTAATACGATAAGTCTCTTGAACGTCGGGGGGATGAATCTGTATTGTTTGGCAAATCTTTCTGTAGATATTATTAAGATTTGCATTAGGTTCAGAAGGCACACCATTAATACGTACATATATCAAAAGAAACCATAGAGTTTTGTTATTTTTTATAAATATTTTTCAAAGATACAGTTTTTTTCTTTTAGTGCAATATTTTCATGTTTCAAAGCTGCTACTTCTTCCGTAAGCGATTTTTCTGTTGTTAAATTTTCCTGAGTTTTAATTTGTGCTTTTAAGGATGCAAATTGATACATCCTTGTGTACTTTTAAAATCAGCCGCGACTGTTTCTAAAGTTGATACTCTTTTTGAGATGTTAACTAAGTCGATTTTTATTACATTGAATCTTTTATCTAAATCGTCTAAGAGATCATTTTTACATTCTGTGAGTTTCTTTATCATTACAATTTCGATTTGTTCTGTAAACCGTTCGAATCGCTTATCCATGATATTAATCATTTTAAAAGACGAGTCTGTATATGTATAAAATAAACGTTTTGGGTTTGAGTTCTTGACTGCAACTGAACTTTATTTCTTTTTAAAAATTATAAAGATATTTTACATATACAATTTTATTACTTAAAATTATTGCTTGCGTCAAATAAAATCGCCAACAAAGTATTTGTAATATGAGAACCACTTAAATGTAAAGCATTTAAGTGTTCTACTTAAATGTGTTGGATTCAACAAACTAAAGAAAGCAATGCTTAATAATCAAAACAATAATAAACAATTTGGAGTTGAGGAATCCAAAGCAACATTTAATAAAGAACGCAATAGTTCGTTGTATTCATAAAAGTAACAAAAATAAAAAGTAATAACGAAAAGAAATGTTTTTGTTGTTAACTTATAGTCGCACTGAATACTTTGGAGACTTTCTCTTACACGATTTTGACCGGGAGTTACAAGAGATTTAGGTACTGTAGAGTTTAATGGTGTGTTTTTGTTCATGTTTGATGAATTTTGCAAATTGTTGTTTGTATTATTGCAGCTCTTATTATTTTTTTAGAAAGTCTATTTTGTTTTTCTTTCTTAAATTATACATCGATTTAAATATAAATACCCGTGTTTTCGTTTTGATTAAGTACCTATACTTTGTTGTTCTTTTGTTTGGCTATTGTTTTCTTTTTCGACCGATTTTGTTGTCGTGGGTGTTGTTGTATTAATGCATTTACGAAATATTTTTGAATTTATTTATTTTATTTCTTCAATTGCTTTTATTACTTCTTTAGCTTAACTTCACTTTTAAGTCGTAGAGTAATTGTAGTGTAATTTGTTAATAATTTTCTTTAATTTTATATATATATAAATTATTACTAACAGTGAAGAGTTCAGCTATATGCTTATCAAATCCGTTGAGATTTTAGTAGTTCTTGTTTTGTTGCTATATTTAAAAAATTTGTAGTTTGGTGAGACACAATATGCATGTATTTATTGTTGTTGTTAAAGATGGCAGTAGTTTAAAGAGAGTTTAGTCTATTTACTTAATGGGTTAGGCCACTGTTAATTAATGGGGTAAGAAAAGTTAGCAACAATAAATTGCAATTTTTTTCTTTATTTTTGCTGACAGTTTGTTTGCCTACTTTAAAATTAATTCTTTGTTAATGTTCATTGGCCGGATAATTGTTAATTGTGCTGAGTTAGTGAGATTTAGTTATGGGAATGAATGTTAAGCGACGCAAATTCAATATGTCGCAATTTCATCAGCATAATTATTTTTAGCTCTTTTTTTGGTTCATTTTTTTGCTTACCCGAAGGAAATTTCAACGTTAACGTATTTTTGTCCAAATCATATTGCTGAGCTGTTTTCACAAATCTCCATACAAGATAGTCGAATAAACTATTTTTTAAGAATTAAATAACTAATTAAAACAAATAAAATTAAATAATATTTAACCAAATCCTTGACTAATTTAAACAATTCTTAAAGTAAAATAAAACCAATAAAAAATCTTTTTACCGAATTTTAATAAAGTAAAATAAAACAGATAAAAACAATTCTTGTGTCGAGAATTAAATTACACAAGTTCACTTAAAAATCACTTTATTTTCTGCTTGCGAGTTCAAATAAATAGCAAAATTTTTTGGAATTGCGATTTGCAGCATACCAATTTTGTACCTCAGATCGTAATGACATTTTTTGTGCGAAATATGATCTTTAGCACATGGCTGATAATCTGTTTTTAATATAAAATTCGATATCGGCAACAGAAATTTTATTGCTAATGATAAATATTTTGTCCACACAAACTTATTTAAAGACTCTTTCACGACATGCATACATATCTTTTAATTTTTTCTTTAAAATAATTTTTTATACATACATGCATATGTATGTAATAATGTAGAAACGTATGTATATTTGCAATCGCAAATGATTAAATATGTAGTATGTATAATTGAAAGGATGCCGAAAATTTGCTTATTGCACTGAACTGCTTGTATTTATGTTAAATGCACAGAAACACCTTGTATGTATTCATATGCCGGCACCAAGTTGTCTTCTCTTAGTATAACAATTCGCCCATGCGATCCTTTAGGATTTTTATTCCTATACCTAAAAGGCCCGTTACGTTTTCCTTTTTTTTATTTAATCGAACAAAAGTTCAATTTGACGACAGCAGGTGTAAAGCAAATAACTGAACAAATTCAAATTTAAGTACATAAATTAGTGAGTTTTAGTTCATAAACATACAACACGAAATGTATGTTTGTACCATTTAAGAGTCCAAGGACCTGTTCCTGAAATTCTTGCAACTTTTAACTGGGACCATGGAATACATTATAAACTACTTTTTTACCACACCTAATTTTACGCCCACTTTTTTAAATTATATTACTCCTCCATGTAGTTTTTAACATATTTTTATAATAAAAATGAGCATAACTTCGCCATTTCGGGACTAATTTTCGAAATTCCTGCCAAAAATGTCTATCAAAGCACACCGGTTATAGCAAATATTAGAACTTTATATTATTTTAATAATGTTGTTTTTGTTCTTACATTTAATGTTTTCGTTTTAATCGTGTGTTGCTTTTTATGTTTTTAATAGCATAACTCCGTATTATGAAACGATTTTCAGAATTATTTTTTTTTGTTTGAAATATAATGTACATATGTATATGTATGATATTTTTCGAAATCGGGCGGACAAACTGTTCGCGTAATGTTTTTCTTTTGTAAGTAAAAAGATTTGAGATATTTGCATAAACCGTGCGTAGCAGCATATACATACATATATTATGCTACCTAAAAATGTTCATTTTGTATACTTTACTCAGAAAAGAAAACGTTATAAACTTATTATGAAAAATGCTTAATTATTAAAACAAAAAAACTCCTAATACAGGGTTTTTCTTAGACCCTCCCACTCACAATAATATACACATTTACGTTTGGCTAAATGGGCGTTAATTCAGCTTTTTCCAAAGTGAAGGTTTTGACAGTTGGTTTCAAATATCTATTCAATTAGCTGTGCTACGACATTTTTTAACTTTCTTTGCTAAGGTTATTCATTACAAAATAAAACTAATGAATTCTTCTCATACTCCAAGGATTTCTAATTATTTTAAAAGAAAAAAAAAATATTTACGAATGTTTACAGTTTAAATATTTTTTCCTCTCTCTAAAATATATAATACACATTTTTGTGGAGCTTAAGTAAACACCACCACATTCATTTTGAAAAAATACAGGGTGTCTGGCAGCATATTTATATTTCCAAACTTAAATAAAAAACGTAATAATTGACACAAAGTTTTATTAATTTATTTTATTTTTCAAGAGTATGTCATCCAGATGTCTTCCGTCGAGTTCAACACACTGTTCAAAACGGAGCCTTGTGTTCTGCGCCACACACTGCAGTAAACTTGGTTCAATTGAGCTGATTTCTCGACGAATATTTTCCTTTAAAGCCACAAGAGATTGGGGATTGTCATTATAAACCCTTTTTTTGGAGGTTTCAATCCTTAGTTTTGCTTGTTGACGTGGCCGTTTAAGTGAAAATGAGCCTCATCGCTCCAAAAATGGGATTTACAGTGCGAAAACGCTCCAACATCGTTTCACACAAATTTTTGCGTAAATCAAAGTCACTTTCTTTCAGTTCTTGAACGATTTGAATTTTAAAAGAATGGAACTTCAGATACTTTTTTAAAATTTCATGAATAATCGCTCTTGGAAGTCCCAGTGAGGCTGCTCTTTTCCGTATTGAAAGTCGCCGATTTTCACGTAAGCTGCTTTCATCAACCAGTTCAATGTTTTCGGGAGTCCTTTAACATCGACTGGGCCCTCACCGTGGGAAATCCATAGCCGAAGCAGTTGCGCGGAGTCTCTGCACCCACGAACGAATTAAATTTACACTCGGTCCATCACATATTCGCCGAACACCGAACTTTGGACACAATTGTCGACGAGCAATTACGTACGAATCATTACTCTTAGAAAATGTATCCACAGCGAACGCACGATGGTCTCTCGACCTCTGCGAGATCATGACTGATTGGCGCCACCTTCTCTCCGCACCGTTTATTACTTTTTGAAATAATCGTATTTAAAAATATAAATTTTGCCACCAGACAACCTTTATAAGTATATTATAATAAATAAACAATGATATACACAAATAATATTAAATTAAAACAAAATATATTCAAACATGAAACTAAAACACAGAAAACAAATTCAGTTTTGACTAAATTATCATTATTTTACGTGTCAAATGAAAGTAAACAGAAGTATAATTATTAAACAAAAGTTTAATTTTAATATTTTGTTTGCCATTCTTTTGATTTGAAGACAGCGTCTAACCTCGTAGGCATTAATTCGATGAGTTTTGTAGGAACATCAGCCGCAATTTTACTCTATTTATCCTTCAATACAACCTTGAGAGAAATGTGCCTATTTGCGTATTTACCTATAATTTTTTCTATAGTGTAATGGTTTCTTCCAATAATTTTATTAATTTCGGGCGGTGGATTTCCCTTTGTATGTATTATGATTTCCCGAGCACTACTAGAAGTTCCATCGTATATTTTTAACTGTTTTATGCTAAAAGTTTTCTTTAGTTATATTTCTAGCATACATATAGGCATACATATGTATTTTAAGGCGGGTCGGTCTCCATACAAAAAAATAGGTCAATGAAGTTTCTAAAACAGGAAAAACATTTTTTTGCCACGCCCCAAAATACAACACTTTTTGTTTTTTATATATAGAGCCGCCATTTAAGATCCGATCTCATCATATCCCATATCGTTGTTCATGGCTTGACTATGCCTTAATTTTTGCACTGGGTGACTTTTTAATCTAACGTCAAATTAAAGTTGTCATTTATGATATCTCGGAGTCCTCCCCCCTAATGTAAAATTTTTTCATAACGCAAATAAGCACTTCATAAATTTTGCGAACCAAGCTTTTTAAATGCTCACTTGTTGCTCACGCCTAAAAATTACGCCTCTTTTGTTATTTCCTCAATAAAAAGTACATCGGCACTTGAAGTCTGCTCGAATTACATTGCTTATCTCTACTATCAAAAATGGTAAAGTAGATCTTTAATTTTTTAAAGTTCTGCATTTTAGTGGACTGTAAAATATTTGTATAATTTTTTTATTCTCAATATTACACATATGAACTATTGTAATTATTTTTATTTAAAAAATACAAATAACGAAATTTATAAAAGCAAAAATAACGTTAAATAAAAGAAGCAAAAAAAATAAACTTCATTGGCATATCTTTCATTCTAAGGCGCCACTAACACAACTTGTTTTTACGACCCGAATATTCGGGTATATTTCGAATATATTATTGAAATATACGTAATTGAATTCCACTTTTATTATTAATTAGTTAAGCATATATTTTTATCATTTAATCATTGCTTATCTACAAATAATCGGCTGAATTTTAAATTAATATGTGGTGTTTACTTTCATTTGACGCTCAAGTTATAGTGCCACTACAAAATTTTGAAATTGCTTAAATCATTTATTAGTGTTTTCTGAATAAAATTTTTTAATCTTAGTTTATTAAGATTAATACGTGGTACAAACAAAATTTTTTAAATAAGGCTGTAGTGTTTTGTTAATAAGAACGTTATTTTTAACTGCAAGAGCCTTAGATTTTCCAAAAACACGAAAAGTAAAATTTGAATGTTCTGTAACTTAGGGCTCATTTAAAATCATATGACTATTTGTGTGTACATTCTTTATACATACATACGTATACATATATACAATACATACATTGGTGGGATCAAAGTTCTCTTCATATGCTTGCATTCCTAATTTACGTTTCTCAACCACTGTGGTCCTTTTCCGCTTTGCACAAGTTCCAGTAAAGTCTTCCAAGCTCACTGTTCTTTTAACAATCTTTTTTATTGCTCCGCTACCGGAATTTTCTATGATTTGTTTATATTCTTCTAGCGATAAGCATTCGCGCCATAACTTATCATTGCGCCAGGCTTGTATGCGCGGAAAATGTAGCGCCATTGTTAAAGCAAATGCTCCTGACGGATTTAAGTCGGTAGTTTTGATTTGTAATACAACTGAATTTCTGGGTTCTATCCAAGCATCAGGTCGACCCTCAATATTTCTTTCTTTATAGTGATACCAAATGGGCGGCGGTTCTTCAGTGGCGACACGCCAATGAGGTTTCAAAACATTATTAAGTGGCACACGTTGCTGGGTATTATTACTAACTTTTCCAACGGAGTAAACTTCAAATTGTTGCATTGAAGTATATTTAAGTACTCCAACAAGAAATGACTCCACAAATGTTCTGGTTCGATTGAAAAAGGCCCCTATAACCAAAAGATCGAATTCAGTTGTTAAGCCTTCAATATACTAGAAAGAAAAGTGATAACATTTAATTAACATATAATTTTGTTTTATATAAACTAGTTATTAAATACATATTTCGCTCGTTATCCATTTCCTTTTTATATGTACATATGTATGTATACAATGCATACATAATTTGTTTGAATTTTCGTTTCGTGCGTTTGTCACAATTTGTTGCTGATAAAGTGATGATATGTTATAAATCGTATAGTTTATGTATTCTTAACAATAAAATAATTTGTTGTGCGTTATTTGTGCGCTGTTGATTTTGACAACCAAACAATGTATTTATTCAAAACGACTTGAAAGAACACTACCTGTTATGAACTTGTCTTATCTTGCACACATACATACTTACATATATACATATGGATGTATGGTATGTGGACCAAACAAAAGGACAAAAAAACTAAAAATGGCAGATTAACAAAGAATACGCATATATTGTCAAAAACTGTTTGTAAACGCAAAAAAGAGAATGAATTTTGGGATTGCATGTTGCGAGTTGTGAGCGTCAGTTTTATCTGTTTGACGTTAATGGCGACCCTTCGTTTAATTTGTAAACCTTGTCTGTAACTTTATCAAAGTGGCGGAGGAAGTTAACATTTCCTTACCTCTAATGCAATTTCTTCGCTGCTTAGAAAACCTTAAACATCGTTCTTATGCCTTCCTTAGTATATTTGTTCTCTGCTACATCTATGTGTACATATGTGCATATATGCATATATTTTAAAATATGCTGTTTTATATTGCTTTTTTTTCTTAGTTTTCACCAATGTGAATTCATATCGTAGCCTTAATTACGATTTTTTTCTGAACTTTCAATAATTATATTTCTCTTTTACTTTTCAGGTGTCGAAAAACACGTCAAGTTGGCCAGACATTAGTATATCTAATGCTCAAGGTCATCACAAAATAAAAAAAGTTCGCTTGAGTTTGATACATGTGTTAATAATGGGAATGCTTCAACGAAAAACTCAACCCACAACCGTCAACAATAGCCCGAGCTAATAACTGCTTACGAAAAGAAGTTTTAGGAACTGAATTCCAACATTTCACAAGAGCAAATAAAAATTTGCACCAAGTAAAAAAGGAAATAAAATACACATATGTTACATAAAAGAAACTTCTAAAAATAAAATGGATTTAAAAAAATCAAAGTGATGGACTTAGTGATTTCACAAGACATCACTATAAAGAAAGCATACAAACCAAACATGAACTAAAAAAAATTTTGAAAAATTAAAACGTTTATAAAATTTAAGAATGCACGAGTAATTGCAAAAGTTAGTTCGTTAGTATTAATAACTCGACAAATACTGATCACAGGCGAACCAAAAAGCGGATCCCTGGATGGCTCAAAATAATACAAATAATAAATAATAAGGACTAAAATATATACATAGTTTTAAGAAAATTATATAATATAAAAACAATAAAATAAAATAAATATTGAAAAACAAAAAAAATATTTTTTTTTTATTTCCAAAAGATATAAAAAAAATAAATAAGTATCAAGTTCATTAAAGCTGTTTGGGAAATCTTATTGCAGCATAGCCAAATTAATGTCTGCGCGTGTTGCAATACGATCCGCAGTCAATTATTTTTTAAGAACGAATTTATTTAAACTTGTATAGTAAGCATTTTCCCACGTGGACCGGCTAGCAGAGTGGAAGAATGAATGCAAGCCTTAGAGCTTGGCTCGCTTGGTTAAAATAAAATAAAAAAATGTGCCAACAGTTCAACTGCCACATAAAGTAGTCGCAAAAGTTAATAAATAATAAAAAAAAAATAATTGTTATAATTATTTCGTATAAAATTTATTACAAATGTTTTCACATATTTCACATGATGTGTCTTCTATTTATTTTCGTTAAAAAATTAGGTTTTCTCCTACAAAAATATAAAAACCAACAAATTTCTAAGAATACAGATTGTTTTGTAAAAAATTGTTGTGCTTCCTTTGACAATGTCCGTGATTTATTTTTTTCCTCTATGTGGTTTCAGTTCTTTTCTTGTATTTTAGAAAGATTAAAACAACGCCAAAAAATCGAAAACGCTCGTGGTTCGCAGAATATCACTAAACCTTTCGCGTGATTTTAAAACAACTCGAGATTTGAAATTATGTACGTGATTTGTCAAACAGGCCTGATAACAGAATTTGGGATCATTTAGGATATTATGGAAAACCTCAATGTCTAAACAACTTTTCGAAATGTATTGAAAGCATAAATTTATAAAGTACTTTGTAATATTTGCATTAAGAATAATCACAGTGACAAATAAATAGCTCTTCTAGAATATGACATTATTGTACTCTTATTCAGAAAGAACCCTACAAAAAGTACTTCTACTTTCTACTATTGAAGTTTTGTTACACAAAACTCTGGAATTGAATATGTCAAATAACCCAATTTGTTTTAATATATTACTCTTTAAACAGCATCAAATATTTCCGACGATATATATTGAAAATTAACTCTTTTGAGCTAAAAATGTGTTGTATTATGCCAGTCAATTTAGAATAAGTCATATCATTAATTTGTTTATAAATGTTTAATCACGTTAGTTTTTAATTTTTTTTGTAATAGCTGACCGTTTTTGCAAGCATGAGAGATTTGAAACTTTGTCGAGAAAGATTTAGAAAAGTCTTTTGGCAATGTGAGATGAGATTAAAAGAAATGCATTTGAACGATCTGAAGTTTTTCTTTAAACTTAATTTGAACTTGCAACACCAACTTCTTTTGCGTAACAAAATTTTAAATGCGGCCCGAAAAGCTGGCCAATACGAACGTCTATATAAACACATATCCATAAGATACTGAAGCATAGGAAATCCTGACCTCAAATTTCAAAATTTGGGAGCAAACTTTTAGCCAACTCCTCTGATTTTCTCAAAATCGGGTCAGCAAAATGAATTAATAACTTGTATTACCGTCTATTACCGTGACATGATTGGTATGAAATTTACCTTTGTCCGAAAAATGCTTGCTTTGTTTTTATTAAAATTGTGGTTAAATTTCAAGGGCCGATGTTGATTTTGAATAAAACACAAACTATTTAGGAAATTATTGTAATTTTATTTTATTATGATGTATTGGTATTACTCAATTATGTATGGAACAAAATATCGGCCAAATGGGCGCCGCGACCTCGGCGGCACACCTCCATCCGATGGTCCAAATTTTCGATGACGCTGAGGCATAATGAGGGTTCTATGCCGTTAATGTGCCGAATTATCTGATCCTTTAGGTCTTGAATTGTTGCTGGCTTATCGACGTACACCTTTTATTTCAAATAACCCCAAAGAAAAAAGTCCAACGATGTCAAATCACATGATCTTGGCGGCCAATTGACATCGCCATTACGTGAGATAACACGGCCATTGAATTTGTTGCGCAAAAGAGCCATTGTTTCGTTAGCTGTGTGGCAAGTGGCACCGTCCTGCTGAAACCACATATCGTCCACATCCATATCTTCCAATTCGGGCCATAAAAAGTTCGTTATCATCTCACGATAGCGAACACCATTCACAGTAACTGCCTGACCGGCCTCATTTTGGAAAAAATACGGCCCGATGATGCCCCCAGCCCATAAACCGCACCAAACAGTCACTCTTTGTGGGTGCATTGGTTTTTCGACAATCACTCTTGGATTCTCATTCGCCCAAATGCGGCAATTCTGTTTATTGACGAATCCACTGAGGTGAAAATGTGCCTCATCACTGAAGATGATTTTCTTCGAAAATTGATCATCCACTGTTGCCATTTCTTGCCACCATTCTGCCCATTCACGACGTTTGGAATGGTCAAGAGGCTTTAGTTCTTGAGCCAATTGCACCTTGTAAGCGTGTAAATGCAAGTCTTTATGCATAATGTTCATCAACGACGAGCGTGAGAGTTGCAATTGTTGGGAACGACGACGAGTTGAGGTGGACGGCTCTTCAGCCACACTATCGCGAACAGCAGCAATATTTTCTGCAGTACGAGGTGTACGAGCATGCACTGGTGTTCTCACATCTTCTACAGACCCGGTTTGCTCGAATTTTTCCACGATTTTTGCGATTGTACGCACATTTGGACGATGAAATTGACCAAAAAAATTACGAAGTGAACGATATGCATTTTGATTTGAACTCCCATTTTCATAATAAGTCTGGATAACTATAACACGTTGTTGGATTGTGTATCTCTCCATGGTTCAAATTGAGTAAGTCTGAAATAGAGAAATGTCAAATAAAATTCGGAAAAAAACTTGGCGTTTAGGTGTGGTTCACATTCAACATCGGCCCATACAATTTAACCACCCTTTAGATACATGAGTAACTTATATTGCAACACAGTACGAAGGTGCATGGTCTTGTTAAATTTGTTTGCAGCGGGATGGCGTATACAATATTTATTTTTCAATGGTACAAAAAATTACATTCTGAAACATTTTTCATATGTTGCAGACCAACATTTTTGCTACACTGACATTTGATAATTGAAATCGTAAATTCAACACTTCAGAGCGATGGTACTAAACAGACTAACAAACATTTTCGAACTCTAATTCATTACTAAAACAGGCAAGACAATAGCATATGGAAGACATTTAATCTTCCGAACATATATTGCTTTACACTACTAGAATCAGGATTTTGGGTTTAAATCACAGCGAGAAATTTTTTACCTAGATAGGAACTAGTGCTTTTCTTTGCCGTACGCAAGCAAACCGTCTCGGCGAAGAAAATGCGAAAGCAAAACCTGTTCGTGAATTAGGAATATTTCACCTTCACAACCTACGCACATGCTTTCCGGAGAGTATTTAAGTATACTTGACAGTTGTCTCGTTAAGAATAACATTTCAGTTCGGAAATTTCCAACAAGTAACTATTTCCATGTGTTGATAAATGGACCTAACTGTTCAACGTGTGTTTTACGAAACGGTATTGGTTCGAAATCACTTATGTATGTATAAATAACCTTCAGCCTTCCCATCCTCTGTGTTTTCAAAATCAAAGTGAACTATATCATCGTAATACAGTTTTACATGATTCTTCTTCTTATTTTCTTAATCCACACTTTCAATATAATATAACTAAGTTTGCATGTAAGTATATTTGAGTCCAAAGAACGGCATAGGGCGTCCACTTGAGTCATTAACGGTGAACTCTCTCTCATAGTCATAGTCCATAGTTTTTAAAAACCATCGGGCAAAACTTTTGGTAGTTGTTCTTTTTTCACATTTGCTTTAGAAATAGCTAAATTTAAAACCTGGATTGAACCAGCGCTACGAAATTCTTCAACAATCTCCAAATGTATGCACTAGATAATATCATTTATTTACAATGTTAATCTTAATATTATGTATAAGCTTTTTCAGAATCTTCATTAGTATATCCGCAGCATTTTGATCGGATGTAACATATTGGATATCTATTACTTTTTCCTCATACTTCTCTCGCATGTAGTGATAACGAATGTCAATGTGCTTTTTTTTCTTTTGAACAGTTGCATTCCTTGATTGTCCCATAAAATTGTGATAGGTTTGTCTATGTACTGAGTGAACCCCATTTCATTCAGGAGTCTGCGCATAAAGACAACTTCTTTAGTTCCTTGATAGAGAGCTATATATTCAGCCGCTATAGCATTTAGAGCCACAACAGGTTGTTTACGAGACGTAGCAAGAGGGTAATAAATCATTTGCTCTACGTGACCGGAATATAATTTTCTGTCGTGTGTATCGCTCTCCCAGTCCGAGTCTGTAAAGCATGCAAAACTTTTGCTATTTGAAGAAAATGTTATTTTACCTGCTGAATTCCTTTTTAGATATCTTAACACATATTTTGTAGCTTGAAAAGTTCCCTATGAGGATGAAAATTGAACTGAAATAATCTAGATCCTACATGAATTAAATCTGGTCTAGTTATCACAGCAAAATATATCAAAGCATCAATAAGGCTTTAATATTCTTTTGGGTCAATGTCCCAATACTTTTGGCAGCAACAAGGAATAAATAATCGAGCTTTGTATTTTTCAATAGTACCATCAGGGTTATGTTTCAGTGGAAATACCCATTTACACCCGATAATATTTCTCCCTACCGACTTTTCAACCAATTCCCACGTTATATTATTGAGTAATGATTGGTGTTCAACTTTCAAAGCGATTTCTCCTTCATCAGATTCAGTAGCTTCACTAGGGGAATTTTTATCTTGTTGCTCTATTTTGATGTCATCTCTTTCAAACTAGTTTTGTCTACTACAACTTTGCTTTACAATATAATGGATACGTTGTTTTTCATCATCATTCTATTGCTCTCCATCATCATACATACTTCCACATCCCATGGGAATATTTCTAAGAAATGTATTATTTGTTGGTTGTTGCACATACGTATAATTTTTAAAAGATTTTCTTGTATTATATAAATAATATGCTTTTGTGTATTGTTAATAACTCATAAACTTCATTTTTGTACCTTTTGACAAAAATTTTCCACCTTTTGGTTTCGGACCATTCTCCAAACTATATATGTTTGAACACTCGAATAATTTTTGGAGGGTGTTGCAGAGATTTTGTTTTTTCACTTCCAGTCCTTTAACTATATTTGTGTAAATTAATGTAACTGATATTAATTTAAAGTATTAAATTCTCAAAATAATTTTTTGAATTTAGCATGTGTGATGCAGCACCAGTGTCCATAATCCACAATTCTGTTAATTTTGGTTCATTCTCTTTTAAAGAGCAAACAAACCCACTTTTTCTCTCCCTGCTTATTTTGATGATTGAACGTTTGCTGTGCATTTTTAATATAATTATGTTTGTGTTCAATTTTGATGTTAAAATTCCTTTTGTTTCTTTTACATTCTTTGGCTGAATTCGCCACAAAAAATGTTTCGTTCGGTACACCAAAATTTATTACTTTGTCCCAATTTTTCTTCTAAAATTTTTTCAATTAATTTGCGTTTTTGGGCATTCAAGTCATCACTTATCCTATCTCTTTTAATCCGTCAACAATTGAGATAAATGCATTTACTTGTGGTGCAAAGTTTTCATGTGAATTGAATTTGAAACGGACTAAACTTTTGAACAAGTTGACTTTTCTGGATGCCGGATTTGTTTTATAAATGGATCTTAGGGCTTCTCATTAATATCAACTGATTTGGGTTCGAGCTCAAATTAATAGTGACAAGAGCATTAGCATCCGTCCGAAGCCATTATTCACATCCTTCTTTCGGACATGTATCTGTTACACTCTGCCATAAATCTACGGTAATGAGCAAACTTTTTATTTATATAGACTTGTTCAGTGAACGGTTTATTAAGGAATAAAAAGCGGATTCATACAAAATACTTTAGAGCAATAGTTTTGACATTTTAAAAACATAGAATTGAAAACCTGAGTTGATTTCATTTGGATAAATCTGGACTACGAACATGTAAGCAAGGGTATTTCATTTTAACAAATATGCAATATTTATGTATGAAAATTACATATTACAAAATACTCGCGTAATATACCTAATGTTTCATCAAATGTTGGTTTTTTTTTCAAATAAAAATATGTCTAGATATTTGCTTTGCTTAGTTTCTTCAGACACTCAAATTTGCTGGCTTTATTTGATAAAAAACAATATTTATTAACTTTGTTTCTCATAAGAGAACATTCCATTGAATTTGTTAAGAGGAGATAACATTAAGCAAATTGACGGAAAAACTATTCGTAATTTGTACTTATGCTTACACAAAGATGATTATATAGATTATAAAGATGTACCGCGTCGAACATTTAAGCAAAGCAGAAATTTTGTGCGTTTATAGATGCTGTGGGGAAGCGAAAAAATAAAAAATAAATTACTGAGGGAGACCAGAAACAAAGAGACCCCACTTTTTTAAAAAACATACATACGTACATAAATATGCATATATAAGTTAACTTCCCTATGGAATAAGTATGAGGTTTAATGAAACCTTCTTGCGAAGTCTTATTGCAACGTAAGCAAAATTATATCTGCCCGTATTGTAATTATTTAATAATTATTTTTTAAGAATCAACTTGTATAAACTTGCTTCGCAAGCATTTCGCCACAGTCAAAAATATTAAATTGTAAAAAATCAAAAATTCTAAAGAGGCTAAATTGAATTTATAGAATTCAATTCAATTCTAGAGTGAGTGAGTACAGCCAGCCAAGCCAGCACATTTTTTTTAAGAACAAGGAGATGTCCTTGTTTAATTGGTGCCCGACAGGGACAGGGTAGCCGCGTGGAAGGATGTGCCGGATCCTTAGAGAAACTTGGCCCGCAAAATTTTAAAATATAAAAAAGGACAACTTATGGTAAGTTAAAATAAAATATGTCAACAGTGAATATAATTTTTTATAAAAGATAAGTGGGAAGTCCAAATTAAAAATAAAATATGTAAATAATAATTAAAATTATTATCGAAATAAAATGCAGCAGGATTGAATGCTGAAAATTTAAATTTTATGATTTATGTGAAGTTAATGAATGTTATGAATGAGAAGTGTGTGAGTTGAAGAAAAGGAATGTGAAAGTGCTATAACACATTAAAGTGACTAATATGAAATGTATTCAGCGTCCTGCGATCTCGAACTCTGAGAGCTCCAGACGTAAAAAAGGAAAAAGATAGTCACGAAATAATTACTTATTGTGAGCCCTCTTGGGGAAATGTGCAAGTCGCCTTCATGGCATTCTTCACACATGTGAGTTACAAAAGGCAAAAGATGAATTCTTCTGCAAGTCGCAGTGAACATAAGAACCTGCGCTACTTAGTGGAAATCCTGTCAGTTATAGTTGACGTAAGAACCTACATCACTCAATGGGAATCAAGCCTTCTTTTCGCGTGGTAATAGAGAATCAAGGCTGGTGGAGTTACAAGGTGAGACAAATCGTGCCTTAGTACGTCAGTGGTTGCCGTTTGAAAAATAATTAACAATGAAATAAGTCAGTAAGTAAATTAATCACAATGGAATTTAATTCTAAGTAAAAAAAAAGAAAGGACTTCCCGTCGTAATTTATATAAAATAAAAAAAGAATATATTAAAGAACATTGAAACACATTATTAAAATTAAGCATCGGGAGACAAGACAATAATTAGAGCAAAATGCGTTAATATTAAAACACTTGTTCCGTTTTAGGTAAATTTACACATAATTACTTGCATATCTACAACGTCCAATGATAACAACAGGATTGTCGTACGTATCGAGCTAGAATTGCGTTCATCGAACTTCAGGTAAGTGCTTTCTTCTCTTCCTCTTGTAAAACAAAAAGTGATTTATTTATCGTACTGCAAATAAAAAGAAGTATATTTTTCATTTCGGTTATTAATCGTGAAAATCCTGTGCGTTTTAATTTTTTACTCGAACCACGGGAGTTTTCTAATACGTAATAAAAAAAAGCGGTGCATGTAAATCATACGCTAAGTAAGTAAATTTTGTTAACATTTGGCTAAAATAATATTGAGATAGTTGATTAAGTAAGTGGAAATAGGTTCTCGAAACGATATATTTTCTAAACGCAACACTTCCCCAGGTATGGGCCCTGGAGGCTAAAATAAAAGAGATGAAGGGCGTCCCTTCATCCGAAGTTTCCCATCAACCGCTTAGGGAAATACCCCAATTGCCGGAACGGCTAAAAGAGCTTCAACTGTTCGATGACAATCCGAACCAATGAACGACTATGAAATTGTTCGTCATAAGCCCATGTATAGGACAATTTTGCAAAGTATCAGACAGAAAGTGAGAGGGAGTGCCGAAATGGCATTGGTGTCTTATAATATATTTGATCAGGACTGGGAAAAATTGAGGAATTTTCATCGCTACATTACGCGGACAAAAGGTATGGAAGAACCTTAAAGCACCAACTAAATCAACTTTCTCAGAGAAAGACGAGGGTTGACGAGTTTTACGCCACCGTCAATCATCAGTTTTCCCTAATTATCAACAAAATTAAAACCGAAAATTACTCTAGGAAAACCGTAGATGCTCTTATAGAAACATATCGTAATAGGGCCGAGACCGCTGGAACCAAAACCAGAAGTAGATGGATCCGCTCAATCCAGGGCAGTGAACTATATGAATAGACCTTCAGGATTTAAACGGGGCCCACGGTCGGATAATTACAGAAATCCATTCAAGCAGCAGATGCTCTTTAGCACCTTTGTTGAACACAACGTTCCCGTTAGCACTGATTCAGCAAACATAGAATACATAGGATATGATGGCAATGAAACATAAAATAACGATAGTATTTTCCAAGAAATAACTTTTATGGCAGGAGCCTCTCTTCCAGCTTTCAATATATAAAAATTATAAAGAAATCGGGAGTGCCCTTAATGTTTCTCATAGACACTAGGCGAATACAAATTTTGTATTTGTGCGAAGCAGGTACCCAACTCAAGGAGCCATTCGCTGTAAGAACAGCTGGTGGTGTTATAGGGTTAACAGAGAAAATCGAAGGAAGTTTTTTCGAATCTGTAGGAATTGGAAATAATTTAACATTCTATATACTACCTGAGTTAAAGGCGTAGTCCTGCCCCTTAATGAAAAATTCTCTCAGGAAGTTTATTTCATATCACAAAGCTTTCCGGCTCAAAGGCTTAATTGATGAATACAATCCTCTATTTGGTCCACTTGAAGCCGGAGAGATTGTCAATACCACTAGTCGAGCCGCAATAAAAACAAACACTGAAGAACCTATTTACACCAAAAGCTATACCTATCCAGTAAATATGCGCTTTATTGTAGAAGAGCAAATCTCAGAGTTGTTAACCCAGAACATAATAAGGCCTTCCAATATTCCCTACAGTTCTCCCATATGTGTTGTGCCAAAGAAACCCAATCAAATGACCATCGATTTTAAGAGATTAAATACGGTAACCATTTCTGACACGTACCTGATACCTGATATAAACTCGGCGTTAGTGAGTCTTGGCAAGGCTAAATATTTCACTACCTCTGACATCGGAATTCCAACAAATGCCGATGAAAGTTTCTAATATCCGTAAAACTGATTTTTCTACCTTAAACGGAAAGTATGAATTTTTGCGTCTTCCCTTTGATTTGAAAAATGGACTGTCTATTTTTCAAAGGACGATAGATGACGTATTAAAAGAGCACGGTAAAATACGCTATGTGTACATTGACGATATTATTGTCTACGGGTGCAACATTGATGATCATTTAAAATATGTAAAAACGGTATTCGAAAAGATTCTGTATCATCTTAAGGTAAACTTAGAGAAAACCAAGTTCTTCCAAACACAAGTGTCCTTTTTGTGTTATATTGTCTTAGAGGATGAAATTCGAAGCAATAAACAATTAGGTCCCCCTGGTACATTGAAAGACTTGAAGAGTTTTCTCGGTATGATTTCCTATTATAGGAGGAGAGAATGCTCAAGTAAAAGCAAACTCCTCTAAGAAGGTGCCAGTGGGATTATCAGAAAAGGAATAGTGCCCAACAGGACTCGAGTGACTTAATTGCTCACGTCGAAGCTTCTCTAAATGCTTTCAAAAATCAGATAATAGTGCGACTTTGTAAGGAATCGCATGGTAATATAGGGCCACACCCAGGATTTGTTAGGCACCATTCTACTCTAGATCAAATCCCATCTCAAATCTTGACAGAAACTTTAAAAAGATGTTTAAATCCAAATGGTGTGAATTGTATAAAAATTCCTGAGAATTATATAGCATTGCTTAATAACGTGTTAATTACACCCATCCCTTACGTATCCTTGCGAGATTTTGCATATAGATATTTTTGAGATTCAAGGGTTTAAGTTTGTAAACTGCATTGATAAGTTTTCAAAGTTCACCAAATTATTCCATGTCAAAAATCGTTCTGCTATCCACTTAAAGAGTAAACTAACCAAAGTTCTTCTTTACTTTACAGTACAGCGTGTGATTGCATCAGATAATGCAAGAGATTCTTTAAATATTGAAATTTACTTTACAGCAACGCAGAAAAGCGAGGTCAACGGCCAAGTTGAGAGATTGGACTCAACACTTATAGAAATTTATCGATGTATACCCAAGGAAATTAAGAACATTAGTCCTAGGGATATGATTTATCTCACGGTAGACCGTTATAACAATACAATACACTCAGTAACTAAGAGGAAACTATCTGATATATTTTTTAACAAACCTGAAAGGATTAATTGGTTAATTTCCGTGATCAGGTAAACCAAGACATTCGTAGTCTTATTGAAAATAAACAAAAAACCACAAATGATCGGTTGAATAGAGACAGATTAGTCCCTATAAGCTTAAAAGAGGACCAAATAGTATTTGTTAGGGATAAGCAAATAAAATCTAGCAAAAGCCTCTATACAAACAGCACAAGGTTTCTATCGACAATCGGTTAACATTTAATACCAACAAGGGGAGAAGTTACCATAAATCCCATATAATAAAAGGGATAATCCTTGCACTCACAGTCTAGAGCATTATTAAGTTTTATTATTCATTTCGAGCATTAATAAGACGAAATATTAACCTATATAGTACTAAGAAATTTGTTATTTCTTACGGCCAAAAGGCTAGATTTGATTTCATGTATAAGAAACATATTATGGACTTATGTATTAATAATATAAAGAATTTACGATAGAAAATACATACATATAATATAATATAATATATAATAATAATTCATACTAACTTACGCCTAGGAAAAATTGTGCATGTTGAAACTGGGGAAATACGTAATAGTTATCTGCATATATTTTATTATTCTATTTTTTGATGGTTTTAATTTGAACTTGTATTAATTAGAATACTTTAACTTAAGTTTTCTTTTATTACTCCCCACCATTGGTGCTTACCGAGTTTTCGAATATCGTTCCCCCATTGTGAGGTTAACGAATGGAGAAGGATGGATAGTAAACGGTTATCTCAACTTTGTTCACGTAATAAATCTTGAAAAGTTGGAACGAATGATTCATTCAAAACATTCGAATACTATTTTCGTAAGTCCTATGATCGAATAAATGCCATAAAAAGTATCACAAGAAGTAAGAAGTCTATAAATTGGATTGGCTCTGCATGGAAGTGGGTTGCTGGAAATCCCGACACATCACACTGGAACCAGGTACTACAAAGCTAAGAGAAACTTATTAGCAATAATGAACAGAAATATGACATAAATAACAAACTCATAGACACGACTGGAGACGTCGTCAAGAAAATGAACGAGCTGATTGGCAGCTTTAATAACAAAATGTCGAAATCGCATTTAGAAGAGATTACCAAAGAATCGTTAAATCAGTTGATTATTATAAAGGAAGACATTGAAGAAGTGGCACGATAATGCGAAAAGTGGCGTCATTAGTACCAACCTTTTAGATATGGAGGAAGTTCACCGCATAGTCTCCGAAGTGGACTCACTCCCATACAATAATCAAATCGAAGTCATTGAAAATGGAAACTAAGTATATTTTTGAATGGGACAATACTTTTGTACATTCTATCAATACCCAAGATAAATCCGAAGAAGTTCGAAAGAATCACAATAAAAGCGGCTATAATTCGAAACCGACAGCTGGAGTTAAATTATAACTCAGTACTTCTAAACCAAGACAATGCCTGTGGTATTAAAGATAGCTGCACGATGATAAACAATACGACAATTTGGGGACAGTGACTGCCTTTCGAACATCCTAAAAGGTAGATTTGCGAGTTGTACCTTCCTCTCGAATAAAAAGGTCTTAATTGAACAGTTGGAAGATGATCTTATGCTAGTCACGAATTTTAAGGGCATGATTTATTCCTAACAGAGTAACAGAAGCCTACTTGGTGAAAATTTTTAACAATCAATCAGCGGGACGCTGATATTTAATCGGGGGTGTTAACATCCTTACGGAATAAGTATGAGGTTCGCTAAACCTTCTTGCGAAATCTTATTTCAACGTAGGCAAAATTATATCTGCCTGTGTTGTAATATGATCCGCAGTCAATTATTTTTTAAGAATCCACTTGTATCAACTTGCATAGTAAGCATTTTCTCACTGTCAAAAATATTAAATTATAAAAATTCAAAAACTCTAGAGGCTAAATTGAATTTATAGGATTCAATTCAATGCTAGACTCCGAAGAATAAAGTTGTATTAAACCAACCCAACCTTGTTTAATTTGTGGTGTGAGTACACAGCCGGCATATTTTTTTAAGAACAAGGAGATGTCCTTGTTTAACTTGGATGTGAGTTTTGAATGTGCATTTGCTGGTTGGAATTTTAAACACATTCAAGTAAAAGTGTGAAGGAACTGAGAGAAGTTTCTTATTTTCATAGAATTTATGTTAAAATAAACAACAATGTGACCTAAATTTTTTTTGTAGGATTAAACTACATGATTTATTGTAGTACCATTGCGAATACATACATGGCTTGGCACCGAATTAAAATTAAATTTTTTATAAAATTCATATGTGTACTTAGAATAGGTTGGATCTTTAGATTTCGTATGCAGTAGCTACTACATCAAAGCTCCACCCTACCTTACAATTTCTGTTTGCTTGAGACGAAGTTGTGGTAAAAAAAAAATTTGGAATACGTTTTGTAATTATAAATTATTTACAATATTAATATTTCTGACATATGTTGTTTGTAGTCGCAAAATTTTTATTTTTTCTGCAATTTAAGTTTCGTATTTATTTGTATATATTTGTAATGTAAGGGCTATAAATTAAGCAACTCTATCCAACTTCTGAATTTTATAAACAGTTTTAATAACATTTTCTAACTTCTATATTATCTCATATAGTTATGTTTATTCTATTAGACTATTTCTGACTATATTTGATTTTTATTTTAAGCTTTTTTTATATTGTCTGACTATATTTCATTTTTATTTCAAGTTTTATTTTTTTTATAATTTATATATGTTATGTTGTAATACCAAAATATGTGTGCCAAATCTCAAAATGCTTTAATATAAGACTTAGTCTTGATGTATTGCTTTTTATATAAATAAGTAAAATAAATAAGTCTTGTGGCAGTAGCATACGTTACTTTTCTCGGGCCAAAACGAATTTATTGTACTTTTCAACAATAGTTTTTCAAAGTTTCTTATTTCTTTTCTATCAGGCAAAATTTTTTCGAAGACTTTTATGTGAATTATACACAGAGAAAAATAAGTCGGATGGAGCACATATGTCATAACTTTTGGACATATGAACGAACATTTGTAGGATATGATAAAATTTGCTGTGGTTTAATTGCATACGTGTGGCATTTAACACAAGATATTCGTTGAGCTATGTAACCAACAAAATATCGGCTAGATGTTAACTCTATTAGAATATTTTAAGAGGTAAAACAATCAGCATCTTCATTAAAATAATATTCCTTTTCATGGAATATATCTACCGCCGGAGTGTGATTACTTGATGATATGCTGTCAGTTCGTTGATTATCTTCTGAAATTGCCTGAAACTTAACAGGTAAAAATATCGCGTCGTCGATTGCACAATTTGATGAAGTACTTTTAAAAATGTTAGTTTAGCTAGGGCGACATCAAATTCATAAACTATCGAACTCTTTTTGTAAAAAAACAAGTTGAAGTGGCTTTTGCTGATGGACTTCGTTTAAATTGACAATGTTTTCGCATCAACTTGATTTTTTGCATTGCAGGTTCTATAAACGCAACAGTTTGTAAAAATGCTATTTTTCACGACTTTTATTTTTTCTTCGCTTTTTGTCTCAGTAAGGAAGTAATAACGGGAAATCTTATTAGTTGTTTCCGTACATTAAAATGAAATGTCAACAGCTCCACTGTATGAACTGCAAAATTCAATTTCTGCGATCATTTCGTGCACTAAAATGATCAATATTTTTCAGCAGGAATAATGGTGTTTTCTTTTCTGGCAAAATTTGTGCACTTATGCTACCATACGAGCAGGTTGTTGTTCTATTCTGAAAATACATGCAAGAAAGCGAAAAGTTTTCATGTTCTTTTCTAAATTCGTTGCACAAATTAACGGCAAATTTGTAAGAAATGTTACTCCCATTATATTTCAGTGTGACATAATACCCATTTTTACAGGCGTGTAATGTACATACATATATAAATACACTTTTGTGCAACCGAGTATTTTGATTTTTATTGTATTGTATGAAGATTGCCAACAACTGGTGAGACACAGATGCACTTTCTTGTGGTAATAAAAAACATACATATGTATAAAAATAAAGAATTGAAGCAATTAATATTTTTAGGTTCAGCGACAATAAAACCACAATTAAAAAAGTCGCTAATGTCTTCAGCATGTTATTTTCAAATACCCATAGAAGCTTCATCACTGTTTTAAATTTTATTACAACCGACCTATGTAGCTCCGGAGGTAATAAAATTTCATAAAAAGGACGAAGAAAAAAGAATTGTTGAATAAAAAGGTAAGTGTTTGCCTTGATAAAAATTCGTGTTATTAAAATTTTATATTTTTGCAGAGTTTAGGAATTCCAAATATTTTGGGGAGCATTGACAGAAGCTACATTACGGCTAGAACCCCAAAACATAATCAACATATTCCAATAGACACGAATAACACTACAAGGTATTTGTGATGCTAAATTCAGGTTTTTGGATGTTTTTACTCGAATTCCTAGTAAAATACACGACGCAAGAGTTCTAAAACTCTCTTTTATCGGAAAAGAACTGCCTAACCTCTATTCGGATCGTTATTATTTGTTAGGAGATGCAGCATATCCTCTAAAGGAATACTTGCTGACTCCATATAGAGACTATGGAAATCTGAGCAATTCCCAAAAGAACTTCAATACTCACTAGAGCAGAGCTCGCGTCAAAATAGAAAATTCATTTTGTTTATTGAAATGCCGTTTTCGTCAATTGATGCGCTTGGATTTCCATGATGTTGAAAAGATAGCAAAATTCGTAATTGCATGCTGCGCACTTCACAACATTTGTATTGACCAGAACGAAATGCTACCGGAGGACATCAACAATACTGAAATTGGTAACAATAGAGATGAATTTGTTGAAATCGACAGAAGGGACAATTTGTTAACGCATAAAAAGCGATCAGATTAAAAATCATTTACCAATAAATTGAAATGTACAAAAATTTTATTAAAAAAACTATAAATAATTGATACATTTGAATTAAGTATATAAACATAAAACACATTTTATTTCATTGCAAATAGTAACATCTTTTATGCGTCATTTCAACGACTTACAAATACACTGGAATCATGACTTGTTACAATTTTCTTTGCTCTTAAATATAATCCTCCTACCAGTAACACGCAGCATAAAGGCAGCGGTCTTCGGCATTTTCATAATCATATTCTTTGTAAGCCTAGATGCAATAAAAATTCTCCTATTTTAAATTTTTTATAGTAGTTCTTGAAAAAGAAATTAACAATTTTGAAATAAAAACCACTAAGATGTTTCATTAAATAGAGTAAAAAAATATTTTTATTTGTTCAATCATTAAAAATTATAGTCGTTCTGTGGCAACTTCGTCGTTCTCTTTTCAAATTTAAAACGGTGACAATATCAGCTGCGGTAGCACTGATTTTAAGATTGCATTATGAAATGAGGTGATCAATTACATTTTTTAAATTTGGTCAACATATTATACGTTTCTCAAACTATTTCAACAATGAAAAATATTATTTTCTATTTTAATTTAATAAAGTTGAAAAAACATTATGTTTTACAACACGTTCAAATGTTTATAGATTTGTCAATATTTTATATAAGATTCGGAAAAAGAATTCTCCGTACACAAAAAATATTATCGCAATATGCCGATTCGAGAAAATACAATTCACTAACAAGTGCTTTATATACTTTGTTGGAAAAATCGCCTGTTTTCGTTCCATGATTTTTCAAGTGAGTGAAGATAAATTCTAAAATGTTTAACCCCAGACTCGAACCTGCAATATCCACATTCATAAGGATTAGCTAAGGAGTGTTCTCCAAGAAGTGTTACTTCGAAGAAAATTTATGAACTTTCTTAAAGAAAGTTTCTATAATCTTTAATATGTGTGTTTAATTCAGATTTTTAGGGCATTATTTGATAAAATATTGTTTCAAAAATATATTATTTTATTTGTTAATATCTCAGTTTTAAATGCATTTCCAGTGCAAAATTTCAAATTTTTAGGCTTAACAGAGCCCTGCTATTTTATTAACCGAGATATGTTAATATTGCAGATTCTAGTCTGGCGTTAAGCATTTTAAAATTTATCATCACATCCATCGATTTTTCATGATTCTTAGTTGAATCGCGAATTCCTTTACCGGCCTTTACTCAAAGAAACAGTGTATTTTCCCAATAAATCTCTTTATTTTTTTGAAATAAGGTTTTTTACTTTCGTTGTTGTTTTACGCAGAACTTTTAAAAAGTTCGTTTTAGTTGGTATTTCAGTGCAGATTTCTTTCTCCCTGATTTAGAAAACTCGTATTATAACCAAATTTCCATTTTTAAGCACATTAGCTAATTGTTGCATTTTAAGATCTCTTATACATAAATTTTAACAAAATTAGTTTAGAAACAATTCCAATATTTTGGCTGCAATGCCTTGAAAGATGAATCCTGGTGTCATTGCTTGTAGGTACATCAAGTAGGCGACTGAAATTTTCTGTCTGTCGTTGTCTACTAACTGTCCAAATTTCGCCGTATATATGTGTGTACATACATATGTATATATGTGTACATACATATGTATATATGTATGTACATTTTTACCATTGTATCATCACTCAGTTATTTTTTCAAACTCGAGATTTGGATGTATTTTAATACAGAATACTTTAATCGAGCACACATTTCAAATATGTATATGGAAAAGAGCAAAACAAAAAAATGAGGGTCATACCTCTTTCTTTTAATGAAAATTTTATTAAAGAAACTTAATTAATATAGATTACACTAATCTAAATTGAGCATGCAAATGATTATGCAAGTGTTTGCAGTTTCCGATTATGAATAGGAAGACTTCGATTAAGCTTTTCTATTTGCTTTCATTTCCACCACTTAAGTATAATTAAAAATGGAACAAACATATTCATATATCTCGTCAACATGAGTTAATTTTGCAAATGGATTCTTGTACCTTTTAAACTTTTTTTTTTCAAATAAAGGCGTTTGCTATTGCTATTACATACATACCTACATACATATACAGAAAGTTATTTATATCAGCGCCTGCCATTGTGGCCTAAGCTGATGGTAGACCAATTTCAGATAGTGAACTTGCCAATGGCTGTGGGGCTTACCAGGAATACACAATTCCTAGACATTGGTAAATGGAAAATGGACTGGTCAAGCTGACATACTGCCTCTTCGTGACGCCCCTGGATAGCCCCTACAGCACCCGCTTAGAGGTGAGCCAAAGTATGCAGCGAATCCCCTCTGTCCAGGGGTCTAAACCAGGGCCCGGTCCTCCAGGTTTCGGGGGTTGTGCGTGGGGGTAACTTCCTTACCGTGTAAAAACACACTAGTTTTGATGCAACCACAAAGAATAAATATGGATAACTTTATTGCTGACGACCAGGAACAACGAAATAAGGATAACGATTTTCGGTTCTGCACGTGGAATGTCAGGTCTCTGAACAGACCACGTGCAGCCGATGAACTTGCGTAGGCCCTGGAAGCCTATAACGCTGACATCACCGCCATTGAGGAAGTGCGATGGGATGGGCCGGGCAAAAAGAAAGGGAGAAACTGCAACATCTATTACGGTGATTGCTACAAAGACGACAGCGCTTGTTTGGATGGGGGTTTGTTGTTCGAGGCAGACTTAGGCAAAGAGTCGTAAGCTTTAAATACGTGAGCGAACGCCTCATTACAATCCGCATCAAGGCTAGGCTCGGCAACATTAGCCTAATCTGCACCCACGCCCCTACGGAGGATAAAGATGATGACAGCAAGGATGACTTTTATAATCTCCTAGAAAGAACATACTATCAGTGCCCCAGCTACGACACAAAGATCGTCCTAGGAGATTTCAACGCAAAGCTGGGCAAGGAAGACATTTTCGCTAGAGTCATCGGGAAACACAGCCTGCATGACGACACATCCGATAACGGACTCAGGCTGCTAGATTTTGTGACGGGGCGAAATCTCACTGTAGCAAGCACGCGATTCCCTCACCTCAACATTCACAAAGGGACCTGGCGGTCCCCTGATCAATCAACCGTCAACCAAATTGATCACATTGCGATCGACGGCAGACACTCCTCCAGTATTCTTGATGTCCGAACATTCCGAGGAGCCAACATTGACTCCGATCACTTCCTTGTTGTAGCCAAGGTAAGATCACGGATATCAGTAGCAAAACGGAGTAGAGCACGACCACAACAGTTTGACGTCGCAAAGCTACAATCGCAATCGACCGCTGGGAAATTTGCCGATCTAGTCTCCCTTAAGCTCTCAGAGAGTCCAGCCCTGCCAGGCGAAACAACCGATGAGGAATGGAACCGTTGCCAAAACGCCATCAGAGATGCTGCCTCTGATGTATTGGGTTTTAAAATGCCACCCAGAAAAAACCCATGGTTTGACGACGAGTGCAGGCAGGCACATTTAGCGAAGCTAGCAGCGTATAAGGCGACGTTTGAGAGAAGGACAAGGGCAGCTCGTGAGCTCTACGAACGGAAGAGAAGGGAAGAACACCGGCTTCTCAAAAGGAAGAAGAAAGAGAACGAGAAGCGCGCTATGGAGGAACTGGAGAGGTGTTACGGCAGGAATAATATCCAAAAGTTTTACCAACGGGTAAAACAACTATTCAATGGATATAGGCTTCGGACAGAAGCCTGTCGTGACGAAGAGGGACAAATCGTAGTAGATTCGCAATCGATGCTGAAAATTTGGAAAGATCACTTCTGCAGACAGTTTAACGGCGAGCAAAACACCGATTCCATCGCCAGGCAGAATATTCCACTCCAGATAACGGACGATGATAGTAGAGAATTCCGTCCCCCCGATCTGAATGAAGTCAAGATAGCAATATCGAGATTGAAATCAAACAAAGCTGCCAAGCGGACGCACTGTCCGCGGAACTATTTAAGGCAGCCGGAGATGACCTGGTTGGGCGCATGCACCAGCTCATCTGTAAGATATGGTCGGAGGAAAGCATGCCCGACGAGTGGAATCTCAGCATCGTTTGCCCGATCCACAAAAAAGGAGACCCCTTCAACTGCGCCAACTACCGAGGAATAAGTCTCCTGAACATCGCCTACAAGATCTTCTCTGCCGTTTTGTGTGAGCGCCTGAAACCATTCGTGAACAGTTTGATAGGTCCTTATCAGTGTGGTTTCAGGCCGGGGAAGTCCACCATTGACCAAATTTTCACACTACGGCAGATTCTGGAAAAGACCCAAGAGATGCAAATCGACACCCACCACCTATTCGTCGATTTTAAGGCCGCATATGACAGTGTGTATAGGGACGAGCTATACGAAGCCATGTCTAGTTTTGACATTCCTATTAAACAGGTGAGCCTGTGTAGGATGACGATGGACAACTCTCGCTGCTCCATCAAGGTCGGAAACGAATTCAACGAGACCTTCAATGTCAGAAGGAGATTTAGACAAGGCGACGCACTGTCATGTGACTTTTTTGACATAATTCTTGAGAAGATCGTGCAAAACTCACACGCCAACAACAGAGGCACGATCTTCCAAAAGTACGTGCAACTGCTAGCATACGCTGACGACATTGACGTGATTGGTCGAACACAGCGAGCCGTCAATGAAGCGTTTGCTGGTATTTCAACTGAGGCGGCCAAAATGGGTCTAGCGGTGAACGAGGGCAAAACGAAGTATATGCTGTCATCAAAAAAGGACGCGCAACACCGACGACTGGGCCAGAACGTCACCATAGGCAGCTATAACTTCGAAGTAGTGAAGGACTTCGTCTACCTTGGCTCTCAAGTCAACAATATAAATAACATCAGTACCGAGATCAAACGCAGAGTAACTCTTGCCAATCGCTGTTTTTTTGGGCTCAAGAGGCAATTGAGTAGTAATTCTCTTTGCTAATCCCTGTACTTCTCTATAGCGCGGAAGCATGGACTGTGTCGAAGGCGGATGAGGAAGTCCTTGGTATTTTCGAGAAAAAAGTTCTGCGTTCAATCTTCGGCCCTGTTTGCGTTGATGGTTCCTGGAGAAGAAGATTCAATCATGAACTGTACGGGTTGTACAGCGACATGAGCCTAACCAGGCGCCTACGGATCCAACGGCTAAGATGGTTGGGCCATGTAGAGCGCATGGAGAATACTGCTCCGACCCGTAGAATCTTCAATTCCGAATCTGTGGGACAACGCATTAGAGGACGCCCACGGAACCGATGGCGCACACAAGTGGAGAGGGACCTCAACCAACTTGGTGTGCACAATTGGAGAACGCTGGCGAAAGACCGTGCCAGCTGGAAAACTTTGTTGGTTGAGGCCCAGGTTCACCACGGACTGTAGCGCCAAAAGAAGAAGAAGAAGACTGAGTACTCCACTTGGTGACACAGATATATCTCGTATGTCGCCATTGGAACCAGATACTTACCATAGACACTGGTACTACTAAAAAGGTTAGTTCTTTTGTAGACAATACAGTCACATTGGCTATACTGACTTACTGTATCCTTTTAAAGTTCTGTGCTGTAGACATTGACCAGGTGCTACTGATAGTGTTATAAAAGCGGACTAGTAAATATGGTGTTAAGTAATAAAGTAGTAAAAAGTTACCCATTTTGCCGACTATAACGGTGAGTATGCGTATATGTCTTCATATATTCATTTTCATATCAACATAAAGCTTACTTATATATATTCAATGCAAAAACGACTAACTTAAGCAGCTCACAATCATACGAAAGCAGTGACATCAAACATGATTCTGCTTGTATTCGACACCAAAATTTATCTTTGTTAACCGGTGAACAAATCGCGATTACTGTCATCCGACTAACAATTAGCCAAATTCAACCAGGACAAATTCATAGCAGCTGACCTGTTTGGTACAAAAACAAAATTAAGCGATATCTCAACCACGTGTTCAGTTCTTGTTAAATATATTTTTGAAATGTCAAGAACAGAAATTGTGTCCATGAGGACTTAACAGCCAAAGGCCACTATAACATAAAAAAGGAATCTGATGGTCTTTCAATTTAACTTACTACGAAGTCAGCTGGAACACAGCATTTGCCGAATGATGTCCATTTTGGTAGGTGCTGAGTTCTTTTGCATGGTGAATTAAAGCTTTTATCTTTTATTAAAGGAAGCAAAAAGTGATTTTTGATATTCTCTCGTTCGGGAAAAATTTCGTTTAAATAATTGCATCTTCCATATACGAGAGCAAGTAAACGAAATTCGCATTCCGAGTCGCAGTTACTTGCCGTTCATTGATTATTTACTGCTTTTTTCGACAACGTATTTGACGGAATGTTCATCCATAAATGAACTTTTAGCGGCTGCTATCTTTTGATGTTTCAACCCTAAAAATTAAGAACGTCACACTGTGTTGTAAAGAAGTACAACTAAAATTGTTTAAATCATTCTGCTTTTGACATTTTATTTTTCCTCCCATAATAAAAGGAACTTCAATACCTACAGTTCAAAACCTATAAATTGTATTCACAACTAATTTTAGATAAATTCATAGAATATGTATTAGTACAAGCACCAACCAAAAAAAGAAAGATGCCTGGAATATATTCATCGACTTTTGCGCAAGTTTCTGCGCACAATTGAACGCTGTGTCAAATTCAAAACCAGTGGCACAAAACAAAGACAAAGCAAAGACAAATAACTCTGTGTTTATAAGAAAGTGAAAACAAACAGGTTGTGGTCTGGCCTGGCCTCTAGCATTTAAGCAGCGTGGAGGAAGAGTTCCTTTCTAGACTACCCAATTACTTTGAAATAGACACTTTAATAAAGGAAAGAAAGTAGCCACTAACTTTCAAAAGAAGAAGAATTGTCAAAGCGAGAATATAAAAAAATAATGCTTTTGGAGCATGTCTTTAAAGTAGAGAGATTAAACTGAAAATTGAACTGGCTGAGATGCTGCTTTCGATGTGGTTTTCATTTACCAAAAATAATATTTTTCTTATTTTGTAACTTTGAACAATTTTAACCCTAACAAAAATTTCTTCATACTTAATCGACAAGTCATGCACAATGGCAACCTAGTTACAGTTTTAATATGCTAATAAATATATCATAGAAGTCTGCTGCATTCTTATCTAAAAAACGCTTATTCGAATCAATATCACACAAATTACTTTCCAAAGTAATACTGGCAACATCTTTTATATATGTATGTACGTAAGAACACTATTAATGGAACATGGTGCATATCTGATGTACACATTGGGAAAGGACAAACAAATACTACATCAAGAACACGTTGCAACTGATTTACAATTGTATTAATTTCTAATAGCCCCATACTCAAAAAAAATTAGTTAGATTAATCTCCTGTGATTTGTTTTCATTGGAAGGTGTACGACAGGTCTTTTCAAACAAATATATCATTTAAATTATAGTCACCGAATACACAAAGATTTCCATCACCATGTACGATTAACCACATTATTAAAATGAGATACATAAACTGAATAATCACTTTTTGACGGAATATAGGAAATCCATATCCACGTTGATAAAGCCAGCAACATGTAACCAAAGTTAGAGTCGAACAAATTTATTAAAAGAGCACCAAAAGATATCTTTACAGCAATGAAAACACCACCACCACGAGACTGATGAGTACTTTCAAAGTTTCGGTCTACGAAATATTTGATATTGTTGCAAATCACAAAATTCACCATTATTTATATCAGGCTGTAGCCAAGTTTCAACAACAGCAATTACATCAAAATCAGCCTGCGATGTAAATTTGAAAACATCTCCGAACTCAGTACGAGTTCTAGCAGCATTTTGAAAGAAAATCTTTAAATCATTTTTATGTGTTAAATTACATGTAATGTTTTTTAACTTCTTCACCTTGGGAAAAAACTTAAAAGGTTTTACACAGATATTCAGGGGTGTCATAGAAACCAATATTATTGGAATTGGGTTTGAAAACGACTAAAAAAGTTAGTTATGCATGGAAGTGGGTTGCTGGAAATCCCGACACATCACACTGGAACCAGGTACTACAAAGCTAAGAGAAACTTATTAGCAATAATGAACAGAAATATGACATAAATAACAAACTCATAGACACGACTGGAGACGTCGTCAAGAAAATGAACGAGCTGATTGGCAGCTTTAATAACAAAATGTCGAAATCGCATTTAGAAGAGATTACCAAAGAATCGTTAAATCAGTTGATTATTATAAAGGAAGACATTGAAGAAGTGGCACGATAATGCGAAAAGTGGCGTCATTAGTACCAACCTTTTAGATATGGAGGAAGTTCACCGCATAGTCTCCGAAGTGGACTCACTCCCATACAATAATCAAATCGAAGTCATTGAAAATGGAAACTAAGTATATTTTTGAATGGGACAATACTTTTGTACATTCTATCAATACCCAAGATAAATCCGAAGAAGTTCGAAAGAATCACAATAAAAGCGGCTATAATTCGAAACCGACAGCTGGAGTTAAATTATAACTCAGTACTTCTAAACCAAGACAATGCCTGTGGTATTAAAGATAGCTGCACGATGATAAACAATACGACAATTTGGGGACAGTGACTGCCTTTCGAACATCCTAAAAGGTAGATTTGCGAGTTGTACCTTCCTCTCGAATAAAAAGGTCTTAATTGAACAGTTGGAAGATGATCTTATGCTAGTCACGAATTTTAAGGGCATGATTTATTCCTAACAGAGTAACAGAAGCCTACTTGGTGAAAATTTTTAACAATCAATCAGCGGGACGCTGATATTTAATCGGGGGTGTTAACATCCTTACGGAATAAGTATGAGGTTCGCTAAACCTTCTTGCGAAATCTTATTTCAACGTAGGCAAAATTATATCTGCCTGTGTTGTAATATGATCCGCAGTCAATTATTTTTTAAGAATCCACTTGTATCAACTTGCATAGTAAGCATTTTCTCACTGTCAAAAATATTAAATTATAAAAATTCAAAAACTCTAGAGGCTAAATTGAATTTATAGGATTCAATTCAATGCTAGACTCCGAAGAATAAAGTTGTATTAAACCAACCCAACCTTGTTTAATTTGTGGTGTGAGTACACAGCCGGCATATTTTTTTAAGAACAAGGAGATGTCCTTGTTTAACTTGGATGTGAGTTTTGAATGTGCATTTGCTGGTTGGAATTTTAAACACATTCAAGTAAAAGTGTGAAGGAACTGAGAGAAGTTTCTTATTTTCATAGAATTTATGTTAAAATAAACAACAATGTGACCTAAATTTTTTTTGTAGGATTAAACTACATGATTTATTGTAGTACCATTGCGAATACATACATGGCTTGGCACCGAATTAAAATTAAATTTTTTATAAAATTCATATGTGTACTTAGAATAGGTTGGATCTTTAGATTTCGTATGCAGTAGCTACTACATCAAAGCTCCACCCTACCTTACAATTTCTGTTTGCTTGAGACGAAGTTGTGGTAAAAAAAAAATTTGGAATACGTTTTGTAATTATAAATTATTTACAATATTAATATTTCTGACATATGTTGTTTGTAGTCGCAAAATTTTTATTTTTTCTGCAATTTAAGTTTCGTATTTATTTGTATATATTTGTAATGTAAGGGCTATAAATTAAGCAACTCTATCCAACTTCTGAATTTTATAAACAGTTTTAATAACATTTTCTAACTTCTATATTATCTCATATAGTTATGTTTATTCTATTAGACTATTTCTGACTATATTTGATTTTTATTTTAAGCTTTTTTTATATTGTCTGACTATATTTCATTTTTATTTCAAGTTTTATTTTTTTTATAATTTATATATGTTATGTTGTAATACCAAAATATGTGTGCCAAATCTCAAAATGCTTTAATATAAGACTTAGTCTTGATGTATTGCTTTTTATATAAATAAGTAAAATAAATAAGTCTTGTGGCAGTAGCATACGTTACTTTTCTCGGGCCAAAACGAATTTATTGTACTTTTCAACAATAGTTTTTCAAAGTTTCTTATTTCTTTTCTATCAGGCAAAATTTTTTCGAAGACTTTTATGTGAATTATACACAGAGAAAAATAAGTCGGATGGAGCACATATGTCATAACTTTTGGACATATGAACGAACATTTGTAGGATATGATAAAATTTGCTGTGGTTTAATTGCATACGTGTGGCATTTAACACAAGATATTCGTTGAGCTATGTAACCAACAAAATATCGGCTAGATGTTAACTCTATTAGAATATTTTAAGAGGTAAAACAATCAGCATCTTCATTAAAATAATATTCCTTTTCATGGAATATATCTACCGCCGGAGTGTGATTACTTGATGATATGCTGTCAGTTCGTTGATTATCTTCTGAAATTGCCTGAAACTTAACAGGTAAAAATATCGCGTCGTCGATTGCACAATTTGATGAAGTACTTTTAAAAATGTTAGTTTAGCTAGGGCGACATCAAATTCATAAACTATCGAACTCTTTTTGTAAAAAAACAAGTTGAAGTGGCTTTTGCTGATGGACTTCGTTTAAATTGACAATGTTTTCGCATCAACTTGATTTTTTGCATTGCAGGTTCTATAAACGCAACAGTTTGTAAAAATGCTATTTTTCACGACTTTTATTTTTTCTTCGCTTTTTGTCTCAGTAAGGAAGTAATAACGGGAAATCTTATTAGTTGTTTCCGTACATTAAAATGAAATGTCAACAGCTCCACTGTATGAACTGCAAAATTCAATTTCTGCGATCATTTCGTGCACTAAAATGATCAATATTTTTCAGCAGGAATAATGGTGTTTTCTTTTCTGGCAAAATTTGTGCACTTATGCTACCATACGAGCAGGTTGTTGTTCTATTCTGAAAATACATGCAAGAAAGCGAAAAGTTTTCATGTTCTTTTCTAAATTCGTTGCACAAATTAACGGCAAATTTGTAAGAAATGTTACTCCCATTATATTTCAGTGTGACATAATACCCATTTTTACAGGCGTGTAATGTACATACATATATAAATACACTTTTGTGCAACCGAGTATTTTGATTTTTATTGTATTGTATGAAGATTGCCAACAACTGGTGAGACACAGATGCACTTTCTTGTGGTAATAAAAAACATACATATGTATAAAAATAAAGAATTGAAGCAATTAATATTTTTAGGTTCAGCGACAATAAAACCACAATTAAAAAAGTCGCTAATGTCTTCAGCATGTTATTTTCAAATACCCATAGAAGCTTCATCACTGTTTTAAATTTTATTACAACCGACCTATGTAGCTCCGGAGGTAATAAAATTTCATAAAAAGGACGAAGAAAAAAGAATTGTTGAATAAAAAGGTAAGTGTTTGCCTTGATAAAAATTCGTGTTATTAAAATTTTATATTTTTGCAGAGTTTAGGAATTCCAAATATTTTGGGGAGCATTGACAGAAGCTACATTACGGCTAGAACCCCAAAACATAATCAACATATTCCAATAGACACGAATAACACTACAAGGTATTTGTGATGCTAAATTCAGGTTTTTGGATGTTTTTACTCGAATTCCTAGTAAAATACACGACGCAAGAGTTCTAAAACTCTCTTTTATCGGAAAAGAACTGCCTAACCTCTATTCGGATCGTTATTATTTGTTAGGAGATGCAGCATATCCTCTAAAGGAATACTTGCTGACTCCATATAGAGACTATGGAAATCTGAGCAATTCCCAAAAGAACTTCAATACTCACTAGAGCAGAGCTCGCGTCAAAATAGAAAATTCATTTTGTTTATTGAAATGCCGTTTTCGTCAATTGATGCGCTTGGATTTCCATGATGTTGAAAAGATAGCAAAATTCGTAATTGCATGCTGCGCACTTCACAACATTTGTATTGACCAGAACGAAATGCTACCGGAGGACATCAACAATACTGAAATTGGTAACAATAGAGATGAATTTGTTGAAATCGACAGAAGGGACAATTTGTTAACGCATAAAAAGCGATCAGATTAAAAATCATTTACCAATAAATTGAAATGTACAAAAATTTTATTAAAAAAACTATAAATAATTGATACATTTGAATTAAGTATATAAACATAAAACACATTTTATTTCATTGCAAATAGTAACATCTTTTATGCGTCATTTCAACGACTTACAAATACACTGGAATCATGACTTGTTACAATTTTCTTTGCTCTTAAATATAATCCTCCTACCAGTAACACGCAGCATAAAGGCAGCGGTCTTCGGCATTTTCATAATCATATTCTTTGTAAGCCTAGATGCAATAAAAATTCTCCTATTTTAAATTTTTTATAGTAGTTCTTGAAAAAGAAATTAACAATTTTGAAATAAAAACCACTAAGATGTTTCATTAAATAGAGTAAAAAAATATTTTTATTTGTTCAATCATTAAAAATTATAGTCGTTCTGTGGCAACTTCGTCGTTCTCTTTTCAAATTTAAAACGGTGACAATATCAGCTGCGGTAGCACTGATTTTAAGATTGCATTATGAAATGAGGTGATCAATTACATTTTTTAAATTTGGTCAACATATTATACGTTTCTCAAACTATTTCAACAATGAAAAATATTATTTTCTATTTTAATTTAATAAAGTTGAAAAAACATTATGTTTTACAACACGTTCAAATGTTTATAGATTTGTCAATATTTTATATAAGATTCGGAAAAAGAATTCTCCGTACACAAAAAATATTATCGCAATATGCCGATTCGAGAAAATACAATTCACTAACAAGTGCTTTATATACTTTGTTGGAAAAATCGCCTGTTTTCGTTCCATGATTTTTCAAGTGAGTGAAGATAAATTCTAAAATGTTTAACCCCAGACTCGAACCTGCAATATCCACATTCATAAGGATTAGCTAAGGAGTGTTCTCCAAGAAGTGTTACTTCGAAGAAAATTTATGAACTTTCTTAAAGAAAGTTTCTATAATCTTTAATATGTGTGTTTAATTCAGATTTTTAGGGCATTATTTGATAAAATATTGTTTCAAAAATATATTATTTTATTTGTTAATATCTCAGTTTTAAATGCATTTCCAGTGCAAAATTTCAAATTTTTAGGCTTAACAGAGCCCTGCTATTTTATTAACCGAGATATGTTAATATTGCAGATTCTAGTCTGGCGTTAAGCATTTTAAAATTTATCATCACATCCATCGATTTTTCATGATTCTTAGTTGAATCGCGAATTCCTTTACCGGCCTTTACTCAAAGAAACAGTGTATTTTCCCAATAAATCTCTTTATTTTTTTGAAATAAGGTTTTTTACTTTCGTTGTTGTTTTACGCAGAACTTTTAAAAAGTTCGTTTTAGTTGGTATTTCAGTGCAGATTTCTTTCTCCCTGATTTAGAAAACTCGTATTATAACCAAATTTCCATTTTTAAGCACATTAGCTAATTGTTGCATTTTAAGATCTCTTATACATAAATTTTAACAAAATTAGTTTAGAAACAATTCCAATATTTTGGCTGCAATGCCTTGAAAGATGAATCCTGGTGTCATTGCTTGTAGGTACATCAAGTAGGCGACTGAAATTTTCTGTCTGTCGTTGTCTACTAACTGTCCAAATTTCGCCGTATATATGTGTGTACATACATATGTATATATGTGTACATACATATGTATATATGTATGTACATTTTTACCATTGTATCATCACTCAGTTATTTTTTCAAACTCGAGATTTGGATGTATTTTAATACAGAATACTTTAATCGAGCACACATTTCAAATATGTATGTGGAAAAGAGCAAAACAAAAAAATGAGGGTCATACCTCTTTCTTTTAATGAAAATTTTATTAAAGAAACTTAATTAATATAGATTACACTAATCTAAATTGAGCATGCAAATGATTATGCAAGTGTTTGCAGTTTCCGATTATGAATAGGAAGACTTCGATTAAGCTTTTCTATTTGCTTTCATTTCCACCACTTAAGTATAATTAAAAATGGAACAAACATATTCATATATCTCGTCAACATGAGTTAATTTTGCAAATGGATTCTTGTACCTTTTAAACTTTTTTTTTTCAAATAAAGGCGTTTGCTATTGCTATTACATACATACCTACATACATATACAGAAAGTTATTTATATCAGCGCCTGCCATTGTGGCCTAAGCTGATGGTAGACCAATTTCAGATAGTGAACTTGCCAATGGCTGTGGGGCTTACCAGGAATACACAATTCCTAGACATTGGTAAATGGAAAATGGACTGGTCAAGCTGACATACTGCCTCTTCGTGACGCCCCTGGATAGCCCCTACAGCACCCGCTTAGAGGTGAGCCAAAGTATGCAGCGAATCCCCTCTGTCCAGGGGTCTAAACCAGGGCCCGGTCCTCCAGGTTTCGGGGGTTGTGCGTGGGGGTAACTTCCTTACCGTGTAAAAACACACTAGTTTTGATGCAACCACAAAGAATAAATATGGATAACTTTATTGCTGACGACCAGGAACAACGAAATAAGGATAACGATTTTCGGTTCTGCACGTGGAATGTCAGGTCTCTGAACAGACCACGTGCAGCCGATGAACTTGCGTAGGCCCTGGAAGCCTATAACGCTGACATCACCGCCATTGAGGAAGTGCGATGGGATGGGCCGGGCAAAAAGAAAGGGAGAAACTGCAACATCTATTACGGTGATTGCTACAAAGACGACAGCGCTTGTTTGGATGGGGGTTTGTTGTTCGAGGCAGACTTAGGCAAAGAGTCGTAAGCTTTAAATACGTGAGCGAACGCCTCATTACAATCCGCATCAAGGCTAGGCTCGGCAACATTAGCCTAATCTGCACCCACGCCCCTACGGAGGATAAAGATGATGACAGCAAGGATGACTTTTATAATCTCCTAGAAAGAACATACTATCAGTGCCCCAGCTACGACACAAAGATCGTCCTAGGAGATTTCAACGCAAAGCTGGGCAAGGAAGACATTTTCGCTAGAGTCATCGGGAAACACAGCCTGCATGACGACACATCCGATAACGGACTCAGGCTGCTAGATTTTGTGACGGGGCGAAATCTCACTGTAGCAAGCACGCGATTCCCTCACCTCAACATTCACAAAGGGACCTGGCGGTCCCCTGATCAATCAACCGTCAACCAAATTGATCACATTGCGATCGACGGCAGACACTCCTCCAGTATTCTTGATGTCCGAACATTCCGAGGAGCCAACATTGACTCCGATCACTTCCTTGTTGTAGCCAAGGTAAGATCACGGATATCAGTAGCAAAACGGAGTAGAGCACGACCACAACAGTTTGACGTCGCAAAGCTACAATCGCAATCGACCGCTGGGAAATTTGCCGATCTAGTCTCCCTTAAGCTCTCAGAGAGTCCAGCCCTGCCAGGCGAAACAACCGATGAGGAATGGAACCGTTGCCAAAACGCCATCAGAGATGCTGCCTCTGATGTATTGGGTTTTAAAATGCCACCCAGAAAAAACCCATGGTTTGACGACGAGTGCAGGCAGGCACATTTAGCGAAGCTAGCAGCGTATAAGGCGACGTTTGAGAGAAGGACAAGGGCAGCTCGTGAGCTCTACGAACGGAAGAGAAGGGAAGAACACCGGCTTCTCAAAAGGAAGAAGAAAGAGAACGAGAAGCGCGCTATGGAGGAACTGGAGAGGTGTTACGGCAGGAATAATATCCAAAAGTTTTACCAACGGGTAAAACAACTATTCAATGGATATAGGCTTCGGACAGAAGCCTGTCGTGACGAAGAGGGACAAATCGTAGTAGATTCGCAATCGATGCTGAAAATTTGGAAAGATCACTTCTGCAGACAGTTTAACGGCGAGCAAAACACCGATTCCATCGCCAGGCAGAATATTCCACTCCAGATAACGGACGATGATAGTAGAGAATTCCGTCCCCCCGATCTGAATGAAGTCAAGATAGCAATATCGAGATTGAAATCAAACAAAGCTGCCAAGCGGACGCACTGTCCGCGGAACTATTTAAGGCAGCCGGAGATGACCTGGTTGGGCGCATGCACCAGCTCATCTGTAAGATATGGTCGGAGGAAAGCATGCCCGACGAGTGGAATCTCAGCATCGTTTGCCCGATCCACAAAAAAGGAGACCCCTTCAACTGCGCCAACTACCGAGGAATAAGTCTCCTGAACATCGCCTACAAGATCTTCTCTGCCGTTTTGTGTGAGCGCCTGAAACCATTCGTGAACAGTTTGATAGGTCCTTATCAGTGTGGTTTCAGGCCGGGGAAGTCCACCATTGACCAAATTTTCACACTACGGCAGATTCTGGAAAAGACCCAAGAGATGCAAATCGACACCCACCACCTATTCGTCGATTTTAAGGCCGCATATGACAGTGTGTATAGGGACGAGCTATACGAAGCCATGTCTAGTTTTGACATTCCTATTAAACAGGTGAGCCTGTGTAGGATGACGATGGACAACTCTCGCTGCTCCATCAAGGTCGGAAACGAATTCAACGAGACCTTCAATGTCAGAAGGAGATTTAGACAAGGCGACGCACTGTCATGTGACTTTTTTGACATAATTCTTGAGAAGATCGTGCAAAACTCACACGCCAACAACAGAGGCACGATCTTCCAAAAGTACGTGCAACTGCTAGCATACGCTGACGACATTGACGTGATTGGTCGAACACAGCGAGCCGTCAATGAAGCGTTTGCTGGTATTTCAACTGAGGCGGCCAAAATGGGTCTAGCGGTGAACGAGGGCAAAACGAAGTATATGCTGTCATCAAAAAAGGACGCGCAACACCGACGACTGGGCCAGAACGTCACCATAGGCAGCTATAACTTCGAAGTAGTGAAGGACTTCGTCTACCTTGGCTCTCAAGTCAACAATATAAATAACATCAGTACCGAGATCAAACGCAGAGTAACTCTTGCCAATCGCTGTTTTTTTGGGCTCAAGAGGCAATTGAGTAGTAATTCTCTTTGCTAATCCCTGTACTTCTCTATAGCGCGGAAGCATGGACTGTGTCGAAGGCGGATGAGGAAGTCCTTGGTATTTTCGAGAAAAAAGTTCTGCGTTCAATCTTCGGCCCTGTTTGCGTTGATGGTTCCTGGAGAAGAAGATTCAATCATGAACTGTACGGGTTGTACAGCGACATGAGCCTAACCAGGCGCCTACGGATCCAACGGCTAAGATGGTTGGGCCATGTAGAGCGCATGGAGAATACTGCTCCGACCCGTAGAATCTTCAATTCCGAATCTGTGGGACAACGCATTAGAGGACGCCCACGGAACCGATGGCGCACACAAGTGGAGAGGGACCTCAACCAACTTGGTGTGCACAATTGGAGAACGCTGGCGAAAGACCGTGCCAGCTGGAAAACTTTGTTGGTTGAGGCCCAGGTTCACCACGGACTGTAGCGCCAAAAGAAGAAGAAGAAGACTGAGTACTCCACTTGGTGACACAGATATATCTCGTATGTCGCCATTGGAACCAGATACTTACCATAGACACTGGTACTACTAAAAAGGTTAGTTCTTTTGTAGACAATACAGTCACATTGGCTATACTGACTTACTGTATCCTTTTAAAGTTCTGTGCTGTAGACATTGACCAGGTGCTACTGATAGTGTTATAAAAGCGGACTAGTAAATATGGTGTTAAGTAATAAAGTAGTAAAAAGTTACCCATTTTGCCGACTATAACGGTGAGTATGCGTATATGTCTTCATATATTCATTTTCATATCAACATAAAGCTTACTTATATATATTCAATGCAAAAACGACTAACTTAAGCAGCTCACAATCATACGAAAGCAGTGACATCAAACATGATTCTGCTTGTATTCGACACCAAAATTTATCTTTGTTAACCGGTGAACAAATCGCGATTACTGTCATCCGACTAACAATTAGCCAAATTCAACCAGGACAAATTCATAGCAGCTGACCTGTTTGGTACAAAAACAAAATTAAGCGATATCTCAACCACGTGTTCAGTTCTTGTTAAATATATTTTTGAAATGTCAAGAACAGAAATTGTGTCCATGAGGACTTAACAGCCAAAGGCCACTATAACATAAAAAAGGAATCTGATGGTCTTTCAATTTAACTTACTACGAAGTCAGCTGGAACACAGCATTTGCCGAATGATGTCCATTTTGGTAGGTGCTGAGTTCTTTTGCATGGTGAATTAAAGCTTTTATCTTTTATTAAAGGAAGCAAAAAGTGATTTTTGATATTCTCTCGTTCGGGAAAAATTTCGTTTAAATAATTGCATCTTCCATATACGAGAGCAAGTAAACGAAATTCGCATTCCGAGTCGCAGTTACTTGCCGTTCATTGATTATTTACTGCTTTTTTCGACAACGTATTTGACGGAATGTTCATCCATAAATGAACTTTTAGCGGCTGCTATCTTTTGATGTTTCAACCCTAAAAATTAAGAACGTCACACTGTGTTGTAAAGAAGTACAACTAAAATTGTTTAAATCATTCTGCTTTTGACATTTTATTTTTCCTCCCATAATAAAAGGAACTTCAATACCTACAGTTCAAAACCTATAAATTGTATTCACAACTAATTTTAGATAAATTCATAGAATATGTATTAGTACAAGCACCAACCAAAAAAAGAAAGATGCCTGGAATATATTCATCGACTTTTGCGCAAGTTTCTGCGCACAATTGAACGCTGTGTCAAATTCAAAACCAGTGGCACAAAACAAAGACAAAGCAAAGACAAATAACTCTGTGTTTATAAGAAAGTGAAAACAAACAGGTTGTGGTCTGGCCTGGCCTCTAGCATTTAAGCAGCGTGGAGGAAGAGTTCCTTTCTAGACTACCCAATTACTTTGAAATAGACACTTTAATAAAGGAAAGAAAGTAGCCACTAACTTTCAAAAGAAGAAGAATTGTCAAAGCGAGAATATAAAAAAATAATGCTTTTGGAGCATGTCTTTAAAGTAGAGAGATTAAACTGAAAATTGAACTGGCTGAGATGCTGCTTTCGATGTGGTTTTCATTTACCAAAAATAATATTTTTCTTATTTTGTAACTTTGAACAATTTTAACCCTAACAAAAATTTCTTCATACTTAATCGACAAGTCATGCACAATGGCAACCTAGTTACAGTTTTAATATGCTAATAAATATATCATAGCAGTCTGCTGCATTCTTATCTAAAAAACGCTTATTCGAATCAATATCACACAAATTACTTTCCAAAGTAATACTGGCAACATCTTTTATATATGTATGTACGTAAGAACACTATTAATGGAACATGGTGCATATCTGATGTACACATTGGGAAAGGACAAACAAATACTACATCAAGAACACGTTGCAACTGATTTACAATTGTATTAATTTCTAATAGCCCCATACTCAAAAAAAATTAGTTAGATTAATCTCCTGTGATTTGTTTTCATTGGAAGGTGTACGACAGGTCTTTTCAAACAAATATATCATTTAAATTATAGTCACCGAATACACAAAGATTTCCATCACCATGTACGATTAACCACATTATTAAAATGAGATACATAAACTGAATAATCACTTTTTGACGGAATATAGGAAATCCATATCCACGTTGATAAAGCCAGCAACATGTAACCAAAGTTAGAGTCGAACAAATTTATTAAAAGAGCACCAAAAGATATCTTTACAGCAATGAAAACACCACCACCACGAGACTGATGAGTACTTTCAAAGTTTCGGTCTACGAAATATTTGATATTGTTGCAAATCACAAAATTCACCATTATTTATATCAGGCTGTAGCCAAGTTTCAACAACAGCAATTACATCAAAATCAGCCTGCGATGTAAATTTGAAAACATCTCCGAACTCAGTACGAGTTCTAGCAGCATTTTGAAAGAAAATCTTTAAATCATTTTTATGTGTTAAATTACATGTAATGTTTTTTAACTTCTTCACCTTGGGAAAAAACTTAAAAGGTTTTACACAGATATTCAGGGGTGTCATAGAAACCAATATTATTGGAATTGGGTTTGAAAACGACTAAAAAAGTTATTTGGTGTCATGAATTCCAATGTTATCGGTTTTATGTTCGAAACAGAATTAGTGTTGGTTTTAGGTGTCACAGAAACCAATATTATCGGTTTTACTTCTGAAAACGACCAAGCAGCTAACAGCTGACAAATTTCATTTGTGCGGTTTTATTTTTGTCTTTCAATTTGATATTTTTTATAAATGTAAGTAAATTTTATATTAAAAAAGGAAATATGTATGTATATTCTTATGGATTCTAACATTTGGTTACATATGTAATAAAACTCAAAGCTCCATGATCGTGGAGTTTATCGACAAATATCCAGACCTTGCGAGAAGCTTTACAAAGAGGCCTAAACCAACCGTAGACTCTTTGGGAACAACTGGTTGACACTGTGCTCCTACCCAGACATATGCCACAGTCATTTCCAAGCTCTTTGAGATACCGCTTCTGCTAAAAACCGCAACGAAGCTGCAAGTTGTAGCAGTGGCGGAATCTTTATTGCGTCTAGGACCATCCGAAAACTTTCTTTATTTAGTCGGTAGTATTCTATTAACCTGCCAAGCAGCTTTAAATATAAACGCACATTATACACTTTATAAAAAATATACTTACGCTGTCTCCGGCAGCTCAAGCGGATTGCTACAATCTTGCAATGTTTTTCTTCTGCACTTTTCCGAACACTCTTCCTCCAATAGCAAATATAAAACAACAGCAATGCTCATTTTCCTTTTTTTTTTATTTAAAACATTTTTGATATTTTTAATAAAAACTTTATATTTTGCCCAAAAAATTATAATTAAAATTGTATACAATTATACAAATGTAAACACCATCTGATTCGAAAATTGTTTGTGTTTGCATTCGATCATAACAAAACCGACTTGGTTTCATGACAGCAAATGAAACCAATATTGGTTTTCAAAACCAATAAACATCAAAACCGACTTGGTTTCTATGACACCCCTGATTAATTGGTTTTTATTTTTCGGAGACCTTCTTCCGGCTTTATTCTATGGGGCTAAAGTCTGGCCTTTATGGAGGGGTATCAATTTTCCTAATTTATATAATAGCCAGGACCAACATATGTATCATTTATGTTTTGGGTCGTTATCTAGGTAAAATTTATGTGTTAATTTTTCGGGGTTTTCATGATCAACAAATCCGAATTTTCCGGCAGTACTACTTAATTCGTTTTTTAAAATATTCATAATATTTTGTAAAGCATTACCTTTGTTTTGCCACAGAAAATTACGTCATTCCGTACATTGTAAATACACACAAAGCCCACATTGAATTACTGACATGACAATAATAAATGCAATGTTTGGAAGTAGAACATCTTTGCATATTTATGCCTTTGGCTAAAGTCTAGTATATAAAATTTATGTATGAAGTTTTTAAATATAAATTGTGAAAGTAGAAATAAATTAATATAAAAGATATCTGCATTTTTGTTTAACATTTTCCGAAGTATGACCAAATTTGAAAACGTGCCGGGTGAAAACTATCACGTGTTTTCTTTGTTGATACATACATACATACATATTTGTATTGGCATACTTTCTACTAAAAACTAGTTTGTGTAATTTCAATATAGAAACAAATTTATTTAAAACACTTACATCTGCTTTAACTTTATACCAGCCACTACCATTGCGACGTCCTGGCCGATAAACTGCTTTCTGTTGCTTTAATACGATACCTTCCTGATGTTCATTTAAAGCCTGTTGAAATCTTTGTTTGAAGTGTTCAGTTGAAATAATCTTTTCATTTTTCATAACACGCAGTACTCCTTCTTGCTCTTTTATCAGATGCTTTAACTTGTGTAATCTTTGTATGTAGGGTATTTGAAGAAATGAATCGCCATTCCAATATAATATATCATAAGCAACAAAACATGGTTGGCAATTACGAGCATTGTTCAAATGCTTCACATCTGTATTTTCACTTTTTTCATGATATTTATTATGATAAGTGTTCCATACCATCATTTCACCATCTAAAATTATAGAACTCATACCAATTGGTAACAGATGTTGTAATTTCGAAGTCAATTTATTATCTTGGTCATAAGAGGAACCAAAACTTTCAGTATAATCAATACCATTGCGAGAGAAATATTTAAAAATATTGTTTTGATAGTGTAACTGAAACCTTTCACCATCCATTTTTATTTCTAGGTATAATACGTCGCTAGCCATTAAACTTTCAATATTACCAGGAAATACTTCACAAAACTGCGGTGTTATAAATTCAAAGGGCTGAATATTAATAAGCGATCCAAGAGATGTTCGGGTTGATGGAGCAGTGGTTTTCACATTTAATTTATTGTCAGCTAAACTGCAACACAATTTTACAAGATTTGGACATATCTGAAAAAAAGTTGTTGCCTGAGGATGCAATATTCCAAATATACTGTGATCTCCAATACCCAAATTCATATTTTTTAGCAAGAGGCGAATAAACCACATCTGTTCTTCGGCCGAAGCCACTTCGGACAGTTCTATTAAAATCTTTTCGGTGTCTGTAAGACATAAAATTAAAACAAAATACGATAAGAGATATCACTTAACAAACATGTTTTTTTGAAAATATGAAGGACAGTCTAACGTTTTATTTTTAAATCGCATAGACATGTAGAATTCAAACTTAAAACTAGCCAACAATTACATGTGCATATGTACTTATATACATATGTATATGTGGGTATTTCATACATTTGTATGCATTATTTAAGGAAAATTAAGCTGTATCTTTTGTTTTATAATTATTTTAAAGTTTTAATTTCCTTATTTAAAATTAATGATCACTGCTAAAATGAAAATAAATTTTTAGCAGATATTTCAATGAAACCCCCTATTTAAAAATAAATGTTATTAAACCAAATTTACAGCAAAAATTTAACAATAATACGAAAAAGAGTTTTGCCAAATAACACATATAATTTTTCCTCAAATTAAATTAGTTAAAAGCACTTTTTCAAATTTTAAAATTCGACTTAAGCTGTTATGAAAAAATGTCACAGATATACATATGAAATACAAATCTGGACTCAAAATAAAAGTATAAAACAAAAAGCAAAAGAAAATAAGCCAACATGTTATTCTAAAAACACAAGAGGCTCATAATGACAAAATACCATCATTTACCTTAAGAAATGTTTTTACAATAAATGCAGAATAGGTATTTACTATAATTGTTTTTTACAATAAATGCAAAAAAGGTGTTTACTATAATTGTTTTAGCATGTCTTAATGTTATTGTTATTAATTTAGACGTAGAAATTAAACTGTATAAGACTAGCAAAAATTAAGATTTTATGGCTAAGAAAAAGTAAGTATGGAAATTACGAAGACATTATAAATCGTGCAAGCCATCGAAAGTCGTTCAAAACTGTTTAGCCCACAAACGGGTAAGTATTGAAATTTAACGTAAACGTAAACTTTAAACATTTTTGTTTCAATCAATATCAGCATAAATAAAGGGTGGTTAAATTGTATGGGCCGATGTTGAATGTGAACCACACCTAAACGCCAAGTTTTTTTCCGAATTTTATTTGACATTTCTCTATTTCAGACTTACTCAATTTGAACCATGGAGAGATACACAATCCTACAACGTGTTAAAGTTATCCAGACTTATTATGAAAATGGGAGTTCAAATAAAAATGCATATCGTGCACTTCGTAATTTTTTTGGTCAATTTCATCGTCCAAATGTGCGTACAATCGCAAAAATCGTGGAAAAATTCGAGCAAACCGGGTCTATAGAAGATGTGAGAACACCAGTGCATGCTCGTCGTCAACTCGTCGTCGTTCCCAACAATTGCACCTCTCACGCTCGTCGTTGATGAACATTATGCATAAAGACTTGCATTTACACGCTTACAAGGTGCAATTGGCTCAAGAACTAAAGCCTCTTGACCATTCCAAACGTCGTGAATGGGCAGAATAGTGGCAAGAAATGGCAACAGTGGATGATCAATTTTCGAAGAAAATCATCTTCAGTGATGAGGCACATTTTCACCTCAGTGGATTCGTCAATAAACAGAATTGCCGCATTTGGGCGAATGAGAATCCAAGAGTGATTGTCGAAAAACCAATGCACCCACAAAGAGTGACTGTTTGGTGCGGTTTATGGGCTGGCGGCATCATCGGGCCGTATTTTTTCCAAAATGAGGCCGGTCAGGCAGTTACTGTGAATGGTGTTCGCTATCGTGAGATGATAACGAACTTTTTATGGCCCGAATTGGAAGATATGGATGTGGACGATATGTGGTTTCAGCAGGACGGTGCCACTTGCCACACAGCTAACGAAACAATGGCTCTTTTGCGCAACAAATTCAATGGCCGTGTTATCTCACGTAATGGCGATGTCAATTGGCCGCCAAGATCATGTGATTTGACACCGTTGGACTTTTTTCTTTGGGGTTATTTGAAAGAAAAGGTGTACGTCGATAAGCCAGCAACAATTCAAGACCTAAAGGATCAGATAATTCGGCACATTAACGGCATAGAACCTCCATTATGCCGCAGCGTCATCGAAAATTTGAACCATCGGATGGAGGTGTGCCGCCGAGGTCGCGGCGCCCATTTGGCCGATATTTTGTTCCATACATAATTGAGTAATACCAATACATCATAATAAAATAAAATTACAATAATTTCCTAAATAGTTTGTGTTTTATTCAAAATCAACATCGGCCCTTGAAATTTAACCACCCTTTACATACAATGCACCAAGACTGAACCAGTACTTTTCATACAATTAATGTGAAAGCTAACACAAGGAGTTACGCCAGCACGCCCTTCATAATCACAGGAGTTGATTACTTTGGAGACAAGGGATCAGACAGGGCTTATATTGCAGTGTTCTGTTGTTTCGCAACTTCGTTGCGTCCAATCTATCTACATAAGCCTGCATAGGAGCATTACAAAGTTACATCAGTAGAAGAGAACGTTTGGGTCACAATAAAATACTATTTTTAATGATATTAGGATTTCTTAAGTTATATATTACTTTAAGTAAATTTGTACATGAACAACATTTCATTTCTTTAAACTCCGTATCGATTACTGAGAAATTTGTTTTTGCTCTCTCCTTTTCTTATAGTAAATAGTTGTTTATGCATTTTTTAACTTGAAAATACATTCTATAATAATTTGTGTAAAGCATTCAATTTGTTGAGAACGATTAAAGCGAAAGAACTACACAAAACACAACTTCTGATTTTTAATTATTCATTTGGCGACCGAGACAGGGCTCTTATAACTATAAGAAATGCCTATCGTTTTTTGCAACAATTATAATTAAGTCTTGCTGTAATAAGGAAAAGGTTAACTTTTTGGACAAAAAAAGGAATCATTACATTGATATCCCCATCATATTTTCATGCAAATTACACATCTTTGAACACCACATTGGACATCATTTCATTTTCATCGACAATTTAAGTAAGTGCGCTAAGCAAATATCGCCGTTAAAGAATCATTTTCACTGCTACTCTACTCTGATCATCCAATTTATCGTAAAAAAGTCAGAACTCGAAAAAACTAAATTATTTCGTCGTTGCAGCTCTAAACTTGCAGCCCAAAACTCTCATCTAAGTTAGAGAAATTATTTGCCACTCTTATTATTATTTCTCTTCGTTTTGTTTATTTGAAATAAAATTATACAACAACATACTATAGGGTGTTTTTTATTGAGGTATAGAACTTTAAGTTGGCATCACTTTTTTAACTGGCGGCCATTTTGTCAGCTGTCAAGTGATTAATATTTAGTTTGGTTTGCCATTTCATCATGAACAGGTTGACAAAAGAACAACGCTTGCAAATCGTGCAAATTTATTTCGAAAATAATGGTTCAGTTCGCGAAGTTTACCGCAAGCTCCGTCCATTTTATGGTCATCAGAGCAATTAATTCGGTTAACCATGGATCGTTTTCGCACTACGTTTACTCTATATGATAATACGCATCCGCAGAGACGTCGAACAGTGCGCACCGAAGAAACAATTGCCGCTGTAGAGCAAAGTGTTGAAGAGGACCCGAATGAATCGATTCGCCACCGTGCACAGCAATTGGAGCTTTGTCCATCAACTTTTGTCCATCAAAAATTGGACCTGTAGAATTGGCTTTATTCGAGCCAGCCGCGGCGGCCACATGCCCGAAATCATATTTAAACATTAATGGCATAAAATTATCCTTCCAATAAGGCCAAATTGATGGACATTAAAACTATTTTCTTGTGTTTTATTTCAATTCGAAGTTCTATACCTCTAAAAAAACACCCCAGTACTTAAATTCTCCCGCTTTAAAAAAATATATGCAGTTGCACTTCTAAGTTGGTATTGGTAAACATCTATTAACATCCAACTAGTGCTGGGTATTTTTGGGCCGATTTGGTACTTTTTCATTTTCGTTTGGCTCTACAATTAAAAATTTGTACCTTCGTATAACTTTTAAAATTTGAATACGTGAGCGTTTTTAATAAAACTGTCAGTGAAGACAAAGATACAACTAAGGTCAAGAATGATTTATCCGTGCTTAAATCCCAAAGAAGCAGCATGAAGGCAACAATTATCGAGCTAAAAAGCAAGGTTGAAAAAGAAGCTTCATCAACCGATTATACCATTATTGAGTGTCGCTAACAAATGCTAGCGTCCTCTTTTAAACAAGTTAGACATATCCAGACTCAAGTTGAGCGTCTCTATTCTTCTGACGAGGAGAAACTTTTTATTTGTTGTAAAGGCTTTATGGTAATGTTATTAACTAAAAAGCGGCGCTCTCATCATCATGGACAATGTCAACTATTTGTTTTCGGTTTCACCTATTTTCAAGACAAACGCAGATTCTTTGCAATCGATATTAGATACCCTTGCAGCACTACGTAGGACGTTATTATCGTTAGGTTCGGAACGAGAAATTATAGATGCTATAATTATCCACATTTTTTTTATCGAAAATTGATTCAGAATGTAAAGCCGTTTAGGATGAAAGGCAAACTTTTGATAAGTTGCCGTCGTGTTATGATTGATATGCCATTATAAGTCGTCATTGCCAGCTTTTAGAAAACATATCAGCCGAAGCTGAATCATTTTATTCTCATGATTAAAAGTTAAAACCAAAAGCAAATCCCCAGGCTTATCTTTAGTCACTGCCAATACCTGCTGCGATTATCATTTCCACGTTGCTTTGACTTTGTTAAAGCCTCTCTTTTTTGCATCAATTGCCTTCTTAAGGGCCAGATGGTAGCAAAACCCCAGTCCAAGGCTCAGTGTCGCTTATTTCACGTATCACATCACACGTCCTTTCATAATTCTAGCCCGAAATCACCATCGGATCATCAACATTCGTTGAATTCATCGTCACAACGCCATTCCTCATCGAGCAATTCGTCTTATCAAGCATCATTATCACATATTCACAGACTACCAAACTCAACTTTACCTTACGACAACGTTCCATGAGTGCAAAGACTCATTTTTTTACATTTTTCTACGTAAAGTATCTTCACATAAAGGACTTACGCGCAGGGCCCAACACCACTTCTCGGAATTCTACGCCAACAGGTTTGGATAATAAACGATAGAGATTGTTACAAAAGTAGTCCGGAGCTGCGCATACTGCTTTAAATACAAACCTCGCCTGTTGCAGCAAATTATGGGTGATCTACTTCGTGATATGTGAACCGATCATCGTCCTTTCGTCATTTGTGGTGTAGATGTTTACGCTCCATTCTATGCCTTATACAGAATTAGGGGTAATCTGTCCTATAAAATTTGCATAACCATCTTTGTCTCCTTTGCTTCGAATGCTATTCAAATAGAATTTGCTTCTGATTTGTCATCTAATAACTTCATTTTATGCCTAAAACGATTTATTAACAAACGTAGTATCCCGCAGCACTTGTATTGTGACAAAGCCACAAACTTTGTTGGCGCTCAGTCCAAGCTCAATGAATTTAACCGAAGTAACTGGATTCCGGTTCATGTTTGTCCCAACTTCATCGTACCACTTGCGTCGACTTTGGGAATCGGCAGTAGTCTACAAAAACCATTTTATTTAAAAATATATCCAACACAGGCGTAACATGCGAAGAATTGCAAGCAATTGTTATTGAATTATAAGCTATCTTAAGCTGCCATCCTTTGGCACATGTCGACGATCCAAACGATGGTGAAGTCTTGACAACTGCACACATGTTAATTGATTTATCTACCGGATGAAAATTTAAATCATTACCAGAACGCGTTGGCAACTTTTAACATACTTAAAGCAACAATTTTGGGTGTAATGGACTCGTGATTATGTTCTTAGTCTTTAACAAAAATTAAAATGATTTACCACAGCTGCTAACATACAAGAAGGAAGATTGGTCATCGTACATGAAGATAATTTACTAACTCAACTTTGGCTCCTAGCTCGTATTATTAAAACCATCAACCAACCAGGCGAGACGGAAAAATTCAAGTTGATATTCAGACGTCTAAAAGAATTTTTCGAAGATCTATCCATAAAATTGTTCCACTCTCACTAGGCGAAAGAGGACTTACAATGAGCCGGATTTCTTTATAAGTTGTGTATTACTTTAAGTAAAATTGTAGATGGAAAATAGTTCATTCCTTTAAAGTCCGTCTAGAATTTGCTTTTGCTCGCTCCTTTCTAAAAATAAATAACTGTTTATGCAATTTTAAACTTGCAAAATTAACATACATTTTATAATAATTTTTGTAAAACATTCACTTTTTTGAGAAGCCTTAAAGCGAAAGAACACTAATTCATCTTTTGTTGTTTTCTTCCACTATACAAAGAACAATTTCCGATTTGGTTGCTCCTCACTTCGGTGAAGTAAGGGAAACGGCAACATCTCTTACTGGGAAGCGTATCTATTGCATCTCTTACCTATGAGGATGGAAGCCATCTTAAATTCGCGAACCCTCTCATCTTCTACGATTACCTCCAAGGTCTTACACGAGGTCACTTTCTAGTATTTGAGCCCTTGACATCAGCCGTTGATGTAAAATCCTCATCCCCAAGAATACAATTGAATACAAGGTGGAAAATAAGTCAAACACAAATTCTGGAAAGAATGGACACAAAAATATTTATGAGTTGCAGCAAAAAAGGAGAAATGGAACGAATGGAACCGAATTATTAAGTTCATACAATTAACAACGTCTGATACGTTGCAGTGGACATAGAGCTGCACATCATCCGCATACATTTGGATTTTACGGTGTTGAAGTTGTAGAGGTAGATCATTTGCGTATATTGACTACAACAATGGACAAAGTATCCAGCTCTGTGGCACCCCTCTAGGCATTGTGCAAGAATTGGAAGTGTTTGAGCCGTAGGCAACTGATTGATTTTAAACAAAGAAGGCAAAATTGCTATGGGGCCGTAGCTCTTGTCAGCTTTAGGGGTTGGAATAATTTTTGCATGTCTCCACATAGATGGATATGTAATGTTGTAGTAATAGTATTAAACAAATTTGTAAAATACAAGAAGCTATACGGAAATGTAAGCTTTGCAGACTTCAGATGCATTCCATCATGCCCAACAGAGCACAAAATGATTTAAACCCCTTCCTGCGTGAAGTGAGTGCAGTTAAAACACCGAAAATCTAGTTGGTTTGAGTAGTGGATGCTATTTGTGTTGTTGTAAAAGTGATTATTAATTGTCTGCATCTGTAAGTTTGCAAACTGTTGATTTAATTTATTAACGTCGATCGCATTGTCCTCTGCAGACCTGTCATTAATAATACCCATTTTTTTCTTGCCGTCCATTTGCTTTTAGAATCAACAGCGAGATTCTGCGATTTTCTGGAGTTAAGTATTCATTGACATAAAAGGTGGAACTACTATTGAAACCAATTGCGTTCAAACATAACGGATTCTTTTACACTTTAATATAGTTTTTTATGGATCGCATCACATAATTTCTGTCATATGGGCATTTAAATGTAATGATTATTGCAGCATCTGTAGCTTTATTTAAGTTTTTTCTTTTATTAGAACAATTATTATTTCTATTTATTCTAATACGATAAGTCTGTTGAACGGCGGGGGATGAATCTGTATTGTTTGGCAAATCTTTCTGTAGATATTATAAAGATTTTCATTAGGTTCAGAAGGCACGTCATTAATACGTATATCACAAGAAACCAATTTGCATGTATTTATTGTTGTTGTTAAAGCTGACAGTATTTTAAAGAGAGTTTATTAATCTATTTAATTTATTAACGTTTTGATTGTGAAATTATATTCTGTTTTGTTTATTTTATATCAATATGCATTTCACAACTGTTTTAATATCCACTTATATATGTATTTGTACATTTGTGTAATATGGTATGGTGAAAAAAATTACAAAAATAAAAAAAGTTCACGGAGCAAATAAAAAAACGACCGTTCTCTCCAACAGCAAATGCAATTGAAAATGCTATTGATGTCGTCTGACGTCGACCAGCCTTTTAACTTGACTACTGACGCGTCCAACTATGTCATCGATCCCGTATTATCACAGTACTTTACAGGAGCAGATAAACCTATAGCATTTACTTCTCGCTCATTAAACAAAGCATAGGAAAATTATACAACCAACCAAAAAGGATATGTTGGCCATTGTTTGACCCTTAGATAATTTACGATCCTATCTCTGCAGGGCAAAAAAATAAAAATCTCTACCGATCATCAACCTCTAACCTAAGCGGAAGTGGAAGAACAGGGTTCAGGAATATAACTGCGAACTGGTGAATAAGTTGGGATGTCAAATGTTGTTGCTCGTGCACTTTCTCGGTTGGATGAGGGGCCATTTCTCAGCACAATTCATGGATTTTTGCCATGGAAACTGCAATATGTCACACGGTTGCGTTCATGGTCGATTGTGTGCAAACGTGGCACCCATCTTGCGGAAAGCTTTCTCATACCCAAGTGATTATTCAAATTTGAAACTACTGAAATGCCTATGGTTTCCACAATTTAATATATCACCTAAATCCATATCGTGTTTTTTTTAAATTGTTTTGGATGTAAAGTTGAGGTCTCTACTAGATGCCCAGAACCTTCGGCATCTTCCGTGCTTGTACGGCCACATCGAAAATCAGTAAGCTACTTCTTTACAATGGAAATGGGTGGTGCAGAGTCTGCATAATATTTCTCAAGCTTAGCCTTGGTTTGAGTAATGGTTGTTTTCCGCAATAAATTATGCTAAATGAAATTTAGACTGGATTCAACTGACAGTTGCCTGTTGACAGGAGCAATGTTGCCATCTCAATTAAGAGGCGGGACATTCATATAGTAACGGACTTATTGATCCGCTCTCCTATACAGCCACAGCCAGGGTTGTCATGTCTCAGACCTTGACAGCAACTTTGAAGACGTAACAACAACCATAAATTACAACCAACACCTACATATATATTTGGCATATGGATAAGTCGCATTGACAAGTTCTCGAAGTTCACCAAATTATTACACGTCATAAAACTAATCAAAGTTCTTCATTACTTTACAGTACTACTTATAACTGATTCAGATAGTGAAAGAAGATTCCTAGCTACTACAACACAAAATTTTATTAGATCTTTAAATATTGAAACTTGTTTTACAGCCACACAAAACAGCGAGATCAACGGCCAAGTTGAGTTTCCATTCAACGCTTATAGAAATTTGTCCTTGTATATCTAACGAATTAACGAAAATTAGTCCTAAGAATATAATTTACCTCGCCGTATACCGTTATAACAATAAAATACATTTAGTAAATAGGAAAAAACCTTCTGATATATTTTTTAAAAGATCCGAAAGGTTTCATAACTAACAATTGGTAAGCCAAGACATTCGCGGTCTCATTGAAAGTAACTATAAAACCACTAATGATCGGTTGAACAGAAACAGATCAGTCCAGATAAGTTCGAAACAAGATAAAACAATATTTGTCAAACACAAGCGAATAAAATCTAATTACAAACCACTGTATAAACACCACAAGGTTTCCACAGACAATCATTTAAAAATTGATAAAAAAAATATAATATTTATACATATTTTGGGTTGCTGAAAATGCCGACGCAGACGACTGGTATTAGGCATTAACAAGTTAAGAGAAAATGATAAGCAATAATAAATAACAGTAAGTTAAAAGAAATAAATTTTTTGAGACGACTGAGGTTGTCAAGAAAATTAACAACTTAACTTTAACAATAAAGTATTGAAATTTGATTTCGAACGAAATTGCCAAGGAATCGATAGACAAACTGCTTATTTTTAAGGAAGACATTGAGGAAATTGTACGAACTTGTCAGCTAGCGAAAAGCGGCGTCATTAGTACCAACTAGATATGAAGGAATTTCATCGCATAACCTCCGAATTGGACTCGCTGCCACACAGTAATGAAATCGAAACCATTGAAGTGAGACATCACTTCTGTATATTTAATCAACACCCAGAGTGAATACAAAAAAATACTTAAATAATTTCAAGGAAAGCGGCTATAATTCGAAACTGACAGCTAGATTTAAGCAATAGCTCAGTTCTTCTGAATAGCGACAATGCTTATGGTATTAAAGATAGCTGCAATGTCAAAAGGTAGTAATTCGAATTGTACCTTCCTCTGAAATAAAGAAGTCCTGATTGAATAACTAGGATATGGCATTATATTTGTCACGAATTGCAAGGGTTTGCTTTATTCTCAGTAGAGCAACAGGAGACCAAAAGGTACATATTTAGTGAAATTCTTTAATGAAACAATTAAAATCGGAAACAGAAGCTTTAGGTGAACTTTTAATAAGATATTAGTTAAGATTTTAAACAAATGCATTGTTTGGTGATCAAAATTCAACAGACTAAATATTGAGTTCTCAGTAGAAATACTTGTAGTGAAATTTACACCAAAAAGTATGTAATATAGCCATATAAAGAATTCAAATTAAATAAATTGGTTTCAGTATTTTAATTAATTTTAACAAGTATAACCCTTTCTTTTTAATATACATTACATTTGACACAAATTTTATGAAGAGTACATATATTATTTATAGCATCCATTAATATATTTAATATGTTAGAAAGACCTGTGATTGCAATACCCAACTTTTTTAATTTTTTTATTGCACTCATTATTGGCGTTAACAAGATTTATTTTATTTATCTTTTAAATTCCCTTGAACTTTTGGAAAGTGCCTCAGCAATAAAAGCATTAAATTTAAGCTTTATTTCGTCCTATTAAAATGTTATATAAGAATTGGAAGTAAAAAAACGCAAGACTAACAGTAAGAAATTAGACTGGAAGGGAAATCCAATTTTAAGAAAACCGAATAACTCCACATCAATTAAGCAATACTAGTACTATTTAGAGGATACTCTAATGGAGTCCGTGGCTGAAGAGCCTAACAAAGAAGACAAAAGCTTTGTGAAAATCTTGATGCTTGATACCGTAAAATCCAAAAACAATTTGTGGTGATTTTTTTAAAGAAAGTTTTGCGTTCGCATATTGCCATTTTGGTATTGAAATCAATTAATTAATATATCAAATACTTTATTTAATAAACTGTGTCGAAATAAATATCGATGGTTTGGCATTGTTAAAAAGTTCTACTACACAAATCTGGCCCATTTTGATGACAGCAATTAATGTTTGCAATATACATAAGTTCTGGTTTAGCAGTTGCCGTTCATTTAAAATAGAAAAGTCGGGAATGTATAAATGAATTGCTAGAGAAATGAATTAGAAGTCTTTGAATTGTGATTTTCATTGAAAACAAATCCATTCCATTTCACTTACTTTCACGCCCTATTTCACTTTACATATTTTCATGGCTGCAGCAAATGTTGTCACGTTGCTAAAAAAAAATTAAAAATCGTTGGTTATACCGTGCGTAGTCGTGTCACTTGATTACTTTTTTTTAAACACCACCTCAAATAATTTTATGGAAATAAACGCCATTTGAATAAATAAACATTGATATGTTTAGTCAATTACCTCTGGACCCAATGCATATCGTTGACTTCAGGGTAACAACTAAATTATTAACAAAACTTATAATTAATAAAACAAATTTTTAAGCGAGTATGAAAGTTGAGAAAGTTGAAAGAAGGCAACTGATTTCCTACAGGTGTACGAGTTCTTAAAGGGAGAGTACATGATGATTTTTACTATAATTTCTTTGTCCTTATCGCATATGCAAAAAATTAAAATTTCCGAAATGTTTTGTGAGAAAATAGGCTTTTGCATTTAAGATAAAGTTCAATATGAAGAAAAACAAAGCAAAATTCAAAGAAAAAAATAGTCAAACTACACAAGTTTTTCAAAGAACGACTTTTCATTCAATTCAAACGCCAGACAAGTAAGTAAGCCCTTTTAGTAGACTTGAAAAATATCTTCAAACATTCAACAATTTTATATTTAGTTGTGTTTAAAAAGACATTGAGAATTAAAAGAAAAACATAATATTTAAAAACGATCATGCTCAAAAGATCCTGGAAATAATGTCATAATTTCACCTATATTGTACTCATCTATGAGAAAAACAAACTCCATCGAGGAAAGTGAGAGTATGGAAACTTAAGTTTAAGCTCCCATTAGTAACATAAGTCTGGACGTCGCTTCGGAACGGGAGGGTGATGAGTGGCGCCGGAGGTCCACTTCGCTTCTTGCAGATCGGCGTTGCCGGTGCTGTACTCGGTCGTGGTGTCTCGTTGGGCGTTCAGGCTAAATGAAATGAGATGGAATAGCAACGGAGAGCTTATCAGTGGAAATGGCAATACTGTGCTCTACAGCGGAAAAAAAAGTGGCAGCGAAAGAAAATCAGAAACTCCCTCCAAACATGGACACCCATATCTGAGCGGGTAATCATGGCCCGCTTCAAGAGCAAAATAAGACACGTCACCATTATACCATTATACAGTGCTATGCCCCAACAGAAGACGCAGAAAACACCAAGAAAGATGAATTCTACGGGCAAGTAACATCAACGCTTAATGAAACTAGAAAAGGAGATATCCTTATACTCGTGGGTGATTTTAACGCGAAAATAGGAAGCGATAAGACCAACATTCGCTCTACCAATGGAACGCATGGATGTGGAGTAAGGAACAGCAATAGCAACCGCCTAATAGAACTGTGCCAGACATTCCAACTTGTCATAGGTGGCTCTATCTTCCCGCACAAGGAGATACACAAATATACGTGGACATCTCCGAGCGGTAATACACGCAATTAGATAGATCATATATGCGTGAGCAGAAGATGGAGAAGTTCTTTAATAGATGTCAGGAATAGAAGAGGTGCTGACATTGCAAGTGATCATGAGCTCATCACAGGCGAAATCAAGATAAAGCTGAAATGTCAAAGAAGAAATACCGGACACACAAGGCGAAAGCGACTCCACTTACAACTACTAAAAAACACCTCAAGCAGTAACGTGTTAGCAATGGCAATTCGCGAAAGGCTGCCAATAAACGAACAACACTCATGAGAAGATATCGTATACAATCAAGCTGAAGAATCATTGGGAATAGTGCGGCCACAGCGGGGAACATGGATATCAGACGACCCATGGAACCTGATTTCTCAGAGAAGGAAGCTCAAATTGCAGCTGACGAATAATACAGAAACTTTAAAACAGCAATACCAACAGCTGGCAAATCGAGTAAAGGAATCTGGAAGAAAAGATAAACGGAAGTTCCTGGAAAGGCTAGCAAATACAGCAGAAGAAGCAGCTAGTCAAAATAACGTGAGCAAACTACATCAGACGATCGACTGCCTGACCAATCGGAAATGTAACAGTAGCCAAGCAGTTGCTGATCGTAATGGCGCGTTATTAACATGCAATAAAGCACAGACACTAAGGTGGAGAGAACACTTCGAAGAAATCAGTAACGTTGCCATAGACAAATAATGCATGGCCATGCTCAAACAAACAACCTTAGATACGATACGATACGATATACAACAGGCCATTAAACAGCTAAGAAGTAATAAAGCAGCAGGCGAGGATGGCATACCCGCATAAATTCTGCAGGTTGACATCGAAACCATGGCGAGACTTCTACGGCCCCACATCACAACAGTCTGGGAGGAGGAATGGCTGCCTCCAACTTGGAAGAAAGGTATCATTGTAAAGTTACCAAAGGCGACTTGAAAGACTGCAATAACTGGAGAGGAATAAGTCTGCTTAATACAATATACAAAGTGCTAGCAACAATAATACAGGGAAGGCTTAGAGAAAAAATTGAAGATCAATTACGTGACGAACAGGCAGGCTTCCGGCCAAACAGAAGCTGCTTAGATCAGGCTAACACCTTACGCATTATTATTTTACAATCTTTGGAATGGCGTACTCCCTTGTATATACTGTTTGTCGATTTCAAGAAAGCCTTCGACACCATCAAACGTATCGCTATATGGAAAGCATTGATTGGAAAGGAGTATCCCAGAAAATAGTCAAAATCATCAGAGCTATGTACGTGGACGCAGACCTCTCACTTCTTCATAACGGCAACATCAGCCAACCATTTCAAACAAACGCTGGAGTCAAGCAAGGATGCCCACTTTCACCTCTATTATTCACCATCGTGCTGGATGAAATAAGTAGCCAATTTTTGTTTAGAGAGAAGAGGAATCACGTGGAGTCTCTCACGCCAACTCGAGGATTTGGATTATGCAGATGATATTTGTCTACTCTCGGATAAGGTCTCCAACATGCAGTCAAAGCTCGAACACCTACAAAGATTGGTCAAAGCCATGAGAATTAACAACACGAGCACAGAAAACATCATGCTACAAGGCCAACCAGTCGATTACGTCGATAGCTTCTATGGTAGGGTAGTACTATGGCAACAAACGGCGGCGCAGAAACAGACGTAGATAACTGACTCAACAGAGCGACAGCAGCATTCGGGCGCCTGCATTCCGTATGGAGAAGCTCATTCATATCTAGACGTTCAACGCTTATGCAAAGTCAACTTTGCTATATAGTAGCGAAACTTGGCTAGTATCTAACACCATCACACAAAAACTTCAGGTATTCATCAACAAATGCCTAAGAATCATATGTAGAATATTCTGGCCTAATACCATCAGCAACGCAGATCTCTGGACCCTTACAGAGGAGGAACCCATGCACAGGCAGATCAAAAAGAAAAAATGGGGGTGGATCGGCCATACATTGAGAAGGAAGCCCGACAGCATTACAAGAATGGCGCTAGAGTGGAATCCTCAGGGCTCAAGAAGCCGTGGACGTCCAAGAAACACCTGGAGACGCACTATCCTCCAAAAACTAAGGCTGAATAACCAGACATGGGAAGACGCAAAAACAGCAGCGGCGAATCGTGTCAGGTGGAGATGCTTTGTGGAAGCCATATGCTCCCGAGAGGGATAATGGATAAAAAAAAAATTAATATTAGCAATTGATCACACAGCCATACCTCTCTATTTTTTATTATGTCTAACTTTAAAATTATTCAATGGAACATCAAAGGATAATATGCATCACAGCGACCACTTTCCAATAGCAACCTCAACCACAGCAGAGCTCAACCCTGCCCGCAAAACTTTTTTTTCGTAGTTTTAATTTCAAAAAAGCAAACTGGTCACAATTTGAAGTGTTAGTAGACAAAAATCTGGAAAACATAACGATTTCAAACTACAAAAATAAAGACGATTTTCAAAAAGGCCCAAGACACAACTATTCCGCAAACATCTCCAGCTCAAAAACGGTGAACCTGACATATCTTTACAATGACAAGATGAAAAAGTGGCAATAATTTAAAAAACATCTTCTGACGAAAACTCTTATACTATACAAAATGGCAAATTTTAAATTTAGATTGGCGTCTAGAAATTCCAAAGCGTTATGTTTCGAAAACTTCAGCAAACAGATATGTAGAGTTTCACCAATATCTTGGTTATGGAAGAAAGTCAGAGCTTTGTCTAGCTGGGAAACATTCAAGCAAATAGCAGTTATCAAAACAGCCAAACAACAAAAACAACTCAATTGATCTTTTGATACCTGAGGCAAGAAATACTGATGCTTGCACAATCGACTCATCATTATCCATGTTTGAACTAATAACAAGTCTTAAGAGAGTTAAAGGTACTCCACCGGCGCGTGACGGTATATCATACCATATGATTAAGTAGCTTTAGTAAGTTTTATTTTTCAACCATATAATGAAATTTTTAACTACGGTGTAATTCCACACCCATGGAACACTGCTACATTAGTAGCCATACCCAAGCCCAACAAAGACGCACCATCTGTCACTGCATACAGAATATAATTGCCAAATAGTATATCGAAAAGAAGAAACTTGTCTTCTCAAAACAATGTTCTATTACACATAGACCATTATATTTCTAAAACACTTTCAAGCAGAAACCACGCATCTATACTAAGTATCGATTTTGAGAAAGCTTTTGACCACATTGGAATTCACATCATATTATACACACACTAAGCTGGGGAGTTGGTGCGAAAATCATCAAATACGTGAAGTCGTTTTTATCTCGTAGATCAATCCAAGTTACAATTAACCAACATATTTTAAACAAATATCCGCTTAAAAACGGGATACCGCAGTGTTCGACATTGTCTGTTGTCTTATTTCAAATTGCATTTAACCAAATCAGTCACATTATCAATTCCTATAAATACATACATAGATCAGGGTCTCTTTGCAGATGATATTTTTATTCTAAGCAAAAATAATTATAATTCAAAGATTAGGAGTGAGTTTACAAAATAGTTGTCGCTTGAACAAAAATATCTGGAGCCAAATTTCTTTTACAAAATCATCCATTTCACATGTATGCCGCAATGATGTTGATGTTTATTGGTTTTGAAAACCAATATTGGTTTCATTTGCTGTCATGAAACCCAGTCGGTTTTGTTATCTTCGAATGCGAACAAAACCAATATTCGAATCAGCTGTTGTTTACATTTGTATAATTGTATACAATAGGTTTGTTCATTTACTAAAAATTATTACAAATTTGTAACAATTGTTACTAGAAAGCGTTCAATAACCCAAAAAATTTGCAACGAGAGAGCGTCAAAAGAGCGTAAAAAATTGAGAGCCAGAAAATTTCTTGCAAGTTTTTACAAGTAAAATTTTTACTTGCAATAATTATTCAAACAGCTGTTTTGGGTTTACGTTTGGAAAACAATATTTCAAAATGAAGTAAAAAATAAAAATATTTTGGAAAATTTTAGAAATTGTAAGTAAAAGTATACTTTTAAACCGATGAAAAGTATTAAAAATGAACCAAATGTATTTTTTTGTAACTTAGGAACAACAGAAGCAAAATAAAATGTGTGATAGAATGGAACAAAGCAGCACACTATCTGGAACATCTGCCACAGACACTATCTGGAACATCTCACAGACTAGCTGTTATTTTTAGTATTGTAAAAATTAAGAGTACCCAGCTACTCGGTACTTTACACTAAGCAGGCAAATAATTGAATTAGTTCAGATATATATTTGCAAATAAATTTAAATTAACACATAATTTATTAAATTACTTTTTTACTGTTTTTGAGGTTTAATTCTGGCAGCAACATGATGTTGTTTTATTTTGGATAAAGCTTTTTATTGCAATGAAAATTGCTTAAATTTATTTCCTATAAAAGGTATATTTAGCTATAATTAATTAATTAATAGGAGTCTTATAGTATTTTCACTCCTGGTTTTAAAACAAAAATTTGTTTTCGCAGTGTTTCACCAGTAGGCGTTGGACGGCTAGGAAATCTGCGATGAAATTCACGTTGTGCCAAAGTCACCGACCGATTATTGGTCAAATAAATAGTCACCAATATTCCGCGTTCTGCAGGAGTGTATCGTAACATTGTTTATTAACGTGTATTTCGCATGTGTTTAGTACACAAACGTCAAAACAGAACTGACATTAGGGGCCAATCGCAAAATTTATAGCATTTTCTGATAGGAGGATTACTTTTGCGCCACCTTGTACATACATGTATAAAAAACTAAACACATCTAAGGTACTCTGTAGTATATCTTCCATTTCCTCACAGGAAACTGGCTGGAATCATCCAACCTTAGCATCTAATCATCATCCATAAACTTAGCATCTAAAAAGGAAAAAACCAACTTATCTTCTTCGACAGGCTTTATGTTTTATCAGCAATCAATAACCCATGTAACACCAAATGGCAATCTGTCAACACAACTCGAGCATAAAAATTACAAAACAATAACTTGGAATCCGGGACACGTCGGCATAAAAGGAAATGACATCGCTGATTCGGCTGCCAAGCTCAGCTGCCTTTCACACATATTTACTGATCCAACTATTGAAAAAAATTACATCCGATGTACAATAATAAATAAGCTTAAAACTGAAATAAACAACAAACATAAAGAATTTCATCATGCAAACTTTTTACAAACTAATTTATACTACACACCTCCCATATACCCCACAAACATAAGCAAAACCAATATCAAAGTATTTTCGACTGAGAATTGGACACACCGTCATAACACATAGTCAACTACACATATCCAACAACGTAATCTACATCTCAAGATGCCCTAACCTAAGACTATCAAGATAAATATCTTGCGAACAACGGAATTAAAACTGATTAAATAAATAAAAAACCGAGCAAAAAAACAACATAACAACATTAGGTATGTGTAAAAGTTATATACATATGTATATATATATACATAAGTGCGAAAAAACAAATACATAAAAAAAATTGTACAAAAACAAAACAACAAATTTAACGATAACAAGAAATTCTTTAAAGAAATAAGTTTCGAAAAAATAAAAAAATTTAGTTACAATTTAATTAAAGAAACTATTTTTGAATTTCAACTTTTTATGAAATAGTTTACGATAAAAAAAATTCCAAAGAAGAAAAATCGTTACAAAAATTTTCAATTGAAAATTTACAGATAAAAACGATTTCAATCAAAAATAATAATGATTGATTACTGAAAGTGAGATGAGGAAGTCCTTGGTATTTTAGAGAGAAAAGTTCTGTGCTCAATATTCGGTCCTAATAAATTTTTTCATAGACATAGACATTCTCTAAGAATGTTACCCATACCAAAATTGTTCTATAGATAACTTTTTGATCAGAAAATTTATCTGAACTTTAAAAATAATTAGCATTTTTTAAAGAAAATGAAACGATAAAAAGACTCCAGAAAATTATTCGTAACAAAATTGTTTTGAAAAAAATTTCCCAATGAAAATTAAGAAAATTTTTGACTTTTTGCAATAAATTTATCGATACACAAATTTTCTGTAAAAAATGTATCGATAATAAAAATCATCTTAACCAAACATATCAATAATGAGAATATTTATCGATTACAGAAATTTATCGGTTAAAAAGAAATGTAACGGTAACAAAAATTATCTTAAACGAATTTGCCAATAACTCCAATTTCCTGAGAAAGTATATTGACTATATAAATTTTTTAAAGAAAATTTATCCATAGCAGCAATTGTGCTTAGAAAAGTTATCAATAACAGAATGTTTCCTTTGAACAAATTATCGATGGCTTAAATTTGCTAAAAAAAATTATCAACAATATAATCGAGAACATAAAATTTGTTAAAAAATTTATCGATAACACACAATTTCGTAGCAAAATTGATTGGTTATAAATTTGCTAGAAAATAAATGAACATTTACTTTAACAAACTTTCTTGGACAAATTGATCAATAGCATCAATTTTCTAAAGAAAGTTTATAGACTATGTGAAGTTTCTTAAGAAAGTTCTTTTATAGAAATTGTATGGAAAACGGAAGTTTTTTATGAAAAATTTATCGAAAACAAAAATTTTCTTATGCAAATTTTGTGATAATCTAATATGTAATAAACAAAGAGTGTTTTATAAATACGACTAAACAGAATCCTTACTTGAAAGATTTTCGTTTGCTATAGCATCTAGCATATCATGAACTTCTTTTAAAGTCAAAGAACTATGCTGTTGTGTACATCGGGGTTTTAAAATTCGGTAGACTCTTTCTGCATAGTCTTCTCTTATGCCATTGAAATTGCGGGCTTCTAAAATTTCTGCGTCTTTTGCTAAAAAGTGAGCAAAAACAATAAATACTAGTAAAATTGCGTCCATAACTTACTTACACTCCAAGCCCAACTGCAAAATTTTAATGTATACCTTACCCAACGTGGGTATTTGCATGCCATAAGGTGGACGAGTTAAGTCAGCGCTAGGTAGAAGACACCTTAATATGCAATAAAAACTACTGCGACCATCCTACGATATAATTACAATAATTAAAAATTTTATAAACTTATTCACCTAAGTAGTATTATTACTCACTTCCACCATTTCAGAATTCCAGCTCTGTTCTTCACGAAATTTTTCACGATGTTTGCAAAATGAATCATAGTACTGTTTAACAATTTTAGCCTTTTTGCCTTTACCATCATTATACTTAATTCTTTTTAACATAGAACATACATCGCGGAATTTAATTGTTTGGGCTATTTCCATTGTTTTCCTAACGAAAGCACTAGAAAACTACCGACGTTGACTCAAGACCGCATGAGAAAATAAACACGCATGAGAAGAAAACAAACTATTGTGAATGGCAAACTTTTTTGCAGGATTGCAAAGAAGGTACTATTCTTATTTACATTAAGAACAAGCGTATTAGTGATGCCAACTAACTTTACTTGCGTAAAAACGTTGAATATTTCAAATATCCAAAATCGCAAATTTTAAAGGGTAGATATAATTTTTAGCTAGAAAATAATTTAAACATGGGAAAAATTGCAATTTTTAGAAAAATCAATTGATTCAATAATTTATTTATTATATTTGTCGAAAAACACTTTATTTTGAATCAATTATATTATTTCACTGACAAAGTAATATAAACTTCGGCCTAGGACTTCTTTAAATAATGAAAGGTAAAAATAATTTTATATACAAAACATATGCATGCAGCAAAATTATTATATATAAAATTAAATAAACATTTATTTCAATTGTTATATACATATATTTAATTACATTTAATAATATTATTTCAGAGTTATATATATTTCGGCCTATAACATTCCAATATAATGAAGGGTTAAAAAAATTTTATATTTACAAATAATACGCATGCAGCAAAAATATTACTTAAATCAGAAATTAAATATACATTTATTTTAATTAATATCTTTATTAAATTCATTATAGATAAATTATCTTTTTTATTTTAAATTGCGTTTTAAAAATTTCTTTGAAATTTTTTACATATTATAAAATTACTATACAAATATTATGGGATATGTTCATTATTTTATTTTTAGTACGCGTGGCGTTTTTATTTTTGATAGTGCTCCGGCAGCACAGAACTTGTAAAATTAAATGATGTGGTAGCGCCGCCTTTATGTACCAGGAGAATAGTGAATGTAAAGAAAAGAGAATAAAATAGGAGATGTAAACAAAAAGAAAAAGTAAAGTTTCAACAAATGAAATATTTCAGGCTAGTTTGATGGATGTATAACTCATAAATTGAAATAAATCAGAAAATGACAACTGGTCCATTGAAATTATATATAGACCCTCTATCAAAAATAAAAATATCTTTGTAATCAATTCTTTCATTTTGGTTTTATAGACACACACATTTCCATTCCTTTAACTCTAAAAAAATTTTGCTGGGCGTGTATCTCGTCTCCAGACCGAACCAGGAACTGACAACTGGTGCGCTAGAATGGTACATGTGTCTACTATAAAATATCAAAAATCCTTAAACGCAGATATTACCATTTCAGTTTTATAGCAAAAAACTTATTTCGCGCCTTTTTCACTACAAACAGGTTGCTGGGTTTGTATTTCGTCCCCAAGGCCGAACCAAGAAGTGACTACTGGTGCGCTGGAATGGTACATGTGCCCAATAAAAAATATCAAACATTTTAAGACGCACATATTACCATTTTAGTTATATAGCCAAAAACTTTTTTCGCGCCTTTTACTCTAAAAAAAGTTTTCTGGGTTTGTATCTCATCCCCTAGGCCGAACCAGTAAGTGAAAACTGGTGCGATGGAATGGTACATGTGTCCACTATAAAATATCAAAAATCTTAGACACAAATGTAGTAATGTGCTGTTTGTTATTGGTGTATGCCCGCTTTGTTTCATTGGTGTACTTGTATTTTTGACAGTGTATTTTGTAATGTCAATTAGCTTTAGGTTCCTGTATATATATATCTGTCACTGTCTTACATTTACATAGCTTTAAGTTTCTGTATATATATGTATATATATCTGGCACTGTCTGACATTTACATAGCTTTAAGTTATTTTGTATATACATGATGGTTGAGTTAATAAAGTGACCTGAAGGCGTAAAGGCGTTGTGTTTTCTTCCTACACAAATATTACTATTTCGGTTATATAGCCAAAAACTTATTTGGCTAATACATAATTTTTCACTAAAAAAAGGTTGCTGGGTGTGTATCTCATCCCGAGGGCTGAACCAGGAATTGAAAACTAGTGCGCTGGAATGGTACAGATGTCCACTATAAAAAATTTAAAATCTTTAGACGCACATATTACCATTTCGGTTTTAAAGCCCAAAACTTGTTTGGCTAATATAAATTTTTCACTAAAAAAGTTTGAGGTGTGTGTATCTCATCCCCACGGCCGAACCACGAAGTGACCACTAGTACGCTAAAATGGTACATGTGTCCACTATAAAATATCAAAAATTCTTAGACGCATATATTACCATTTCAATTTTATGACCAAAAACTTTGTTCTCACCTTTTTCAATACAAAAAGTTTTTCTATGTTTATATTTCGTCACCAGAAAATGGCAACTAGTGCGCTGGATTGGTACATGTGTCCATTATAAAATATCAAAAATTTTTAGACGCACATATTACCATTTCAGTTTTATGGCCAAAAACTTTGTTCGAACTTTTTTCACTACAAAAAGTTTTTCTACGTTTAAGGAAATGGCAACTAGTGCGCTGGAATGGTACATGTGTCCACTATAAAATATCAAAAATTCTTAAACGCACATATTACCATTTCAGTTTTATGGCCAAAAACTTTTTTCGCGCCTTTTTCACTACAAAAAGTTTTTCTAGGTTTATATTTCGTCACCGGGAAATGGCAACTAGTGCGCTGGATTGGTACATGTGTCCACTATAAAATATCAAAAATTCTTAGACGCACATATTACCATTTCAGTTGTATAGCCAAAAACTTTTTTCGCGCATTTTTCACTACAAAAAGTTTTCTGGGTTTGTATTTCGTCCCTAGGGCCGAACCAGGAAGTAGCAACGGAGCGTTGGAATAGTAAATGTGCCCAATAAAAAATGTCAAAACTTTTAAGACGCACAAATTACAATTTCAGTTGTATGGCAAAAATTTTTTTTCGCGCCTTTTACTCTAAAAAAAGTTTTCTGGGCTTGTATCTCATCCCCTAGGCCGAACCAGGAAGTGAAAACGTGTGCGCTGGAAGGGAAAATATGTCCACTATAAAAAATCAAAAATCTTTAGACACACGATATTACCATTGCAGTTTTATAGCCCAAAACTTGTTTGGCTAATACATAATTTTTCACTAAAAAAGTTTGCTGGGAGTGTATTTCGTTCTCAGGGCCAAATCAGGAAGTGACAACTTGTGCGCTTAAAAGGTACATGTGTCCACTATAAAATATCAAAAATTCTTAGACGCACATATTACCGTTTCAATTGTATTGCCAAAAACTTTTTTCACGCCTTTTTCACTACAAAAAGTTTGCTGGGTGTGTATTTCGTTCTCAGGGCCGAAACAGGAAGCTACAACTGGTGCGCTGAAGAGGTACATGCATCCACTATAAAATAACAAAAATTCTTAGACGCATATGTTACAATTTCTGTTTTATGGCCAAAAACTATTTGCGCGCCTTTTTACCTATAAAAAGTTTTGCTGGGTGTGTATTTCGTTCCCAGGCCCAAACCAGGAAGAGACAACTGGTGCGCTGAAATAGTGCATGTCTCCACTATAAAATAATAAAAATTTTTAAACAAACATTTTACCATTTCTGTTTTATGGCCAAAAACTTTTTTCCCGCCTTTTTCACTACAAAAAGGTTGCTGGGTTTCTATTTCGTTCCCAGGAACGAACCAAGAGTTGACAACTGGTGCGCTGAAATGGTACATGTGTTCCCTATAAAATATCACAAATTTTTAGACGCACATATTGCCATTTCAGTTTTATGACCAAAAACTTTGTTCGCACCTTTTTCACTACAAAAAGTTTGCTAGCTTTATATTTCGTCACCAGGAAATGGCAACTAGTGCGCTGGAATGGTACATGTGTCCACTATAAAATTTCAAAAATTCTTAGACGCACATATTACCATTTCAGTTTTATGGCTAACAATTTTTTTCGCGCCTTTTTCACTACAAATAGGTTGCTGGGCTTGTATTTCGTCCCCCGGGCCAAACCAAGAAATGACAACTAGTGCGCTGGAATGGTATATGTGTCCACTATAAAATATCAAAAATTCTTAGACGCAGATATTACCATTTCAGTTGTATAGCCAAAAACTTTTTTCGCGCTTTTTACTCTAAAAAAAAGTTTACTAGGGGTGTATCTTATCCCTAGGGCCGAACCAGGAAATGGCAACTAGTGCGCTGGAATGGTACATAAGTCCACAATAAAAAATGAAAAAGCCTAAAACGCACATATTACCATTTCAGTTTGATGGCCAAAAACTTTTTTCGCGCCTTTTTCACTACAAAAAGGTTGCTGGGTTTGTAGTTCATCCCCAGGGCCGAACCAGGAAGTGACCACTAATACGCTGAAATGGTACATGGTTCCACTATTAAGTATCAAAAATTCTTAGACGAAGATATTACCATTTCCGTTTTATGGCTAAAAACTTTTTTCGCGCCTTTTTCACTACAAAAAGGTTTCTGGGTTTGTATTTTGTCCCCAGGGCCGAACCAAGAAGTGACAACTGGTGCGCTGAAATAGTACATGTGTCCACTATAAAATATCAAAAATTTGTAGACGCACATGTTACCATTTCAGTTTTATGGCCAAAAACTTTTTTCGCGCCTTTTTCACTACAAAAAGGTTGCTGGGTTTGTAGTTCATCCCCACGGCCGAACCACGAAGTGACCACTAGTACGCTGAAATGGTACATGGTTCCACTATTAAGTATCAAAAATTCTTAGACGAAGATATTACCATTTCTGTTTTATGGCTAAAAACTTTTTTCGTGCCTTTTTCACTACAAAAAGGTTGCTGGGTTGGTATTTTGTCCCCAGGGCCAAACCAAGAAATGACAACTAGTGCACTGGAATGGTACATGTTCCACCATAAAATATCAAAAATTCTTAGACGCACATATTACCATTTCAGTTTTATGGCCAGCAACTTTTTTGGCGCCTTTTTCACTACAAAAAGTATGCTGGGTTTGTATTTCGTCAGCAGGAAATGACAACTATTGCGCTGGATTGGTACATGTGTCCACTATAAAATAAAAAAAAATCCTTAGACACAAATATTACAATTTCGGCTACATAGCCAAAAACTTATTTGGCTAATACATAATTTTCTACTGAAAAAAGGTTGCTGGGTGTGTATCTCATCCCAAGAGCTGAACCAGGGAGTGGCAACTGGAGCGCTGGAATGGTACATGTGCCCAATAAAAAATATAAAAAATTTTACCACGCACATATTACCATTTCAGTTTTATGGCCAAAAGCTTTTTTGCCGCCTTGTACTCTACAAAACGTTTGCTGGGTTTGTAGTTCATCCCCACGGCCGAACCACTACAAAAAGGTTGCTGGGTTTGTATTTTGTCCCCAGGGCAAAACCAAGAAATGACAACTAGTGCACTGGAATGGTACATGTGTCCGCCATAAAATATCAAAAATTCTTAGACGAACATATTACCGTTTCAATTGTATGGCCAAAAACTTTTTTCACGCCTTTTTCACTACAAAAAGTTTGCTGGGTGTGTATTTCGTTCTCAGGGCCGAATCAGGAAGCTACAACTGGTGCGCTGAAGAGGTACATGCGTCCACTATAAAATAACAAAAATTCTTAGACGCATATGTTACCATTTCTGTTTTATGGCCAAAACTTTTTGCGCGCCTTTTTACCTATAAAAATTTTGCTGTATGTGCATTTCGTTCTCAGTCCTGAACCATGAAGTGACAACTGGTGCGCTGAAAAGGTACATGTGTTCACTATAAAATATCAAAAATTCTAAGACGCACATATTACCATTTCAGTTTTATGGTCAAAAACTTTTTTCGCGCCTTTTTCACTACAAATAGGTTGCTGGGTTTGTATTTCGTCCCCAGGGCCGAATCAAGAAATGACATCTAGTGCGCTGGAATGGTACATAAGTCCACTATAAAATATCACTAATTCTTAAACGCACATATTACCATTTCAGTTTTATGGCCAAAAACTTTGTTCTCACCTTTTTCACTACAAAAAGTTTGCTGGGTGTGTATTTCGTTCTCAGGGCCGAACCAGGAAGTGACAACTGGTGTGCTGAAAAGGTACATGTGTCCACTATAAAATATCAAAAATTTTTAGACGCATATGTCACCATTTCAGTTTTAAGACCAAAACTTTTTTTGTGCCTTTTTACCTATAAAAAGTTTGCTGTATGTGGATTTTGTTCTCAGGGCCGAACCAGGAAGTGACAACTGGTGCGCTGAAAAGGTATAAAATATCAAAAATTCTAAGACGCACATATTACCATTTCAGTTTTATGGCCAAAAACTGTTTTCGCGCCTTTTTCACTACAAATAGGTTGCTGGGTTTGTATTTCGTCCCCAGGGCCGAATCAAGAAATGACATCTAGTGCACTGGAATGGTACATGTGTCCACCATAAAATATCAAAAATTCTTAGACGCACATATTACCATTTCAGTTTTATGGCCAGCAACTTTTTTCGCGCCTTTTTCACTACAAAAAGTATGCTGTGTTTGTATTTCGTCAGCAGGAAATGGCAACTAGTTCGCTAGATTGGTACATGTGTCCACTATAAAATAAAAAAATCCTTACACACAAATATTACAATTTCGGCTATATAGCCAAAAACTTATTTGGCTAGTACATAATTTTCTACTGAAAAAAGGTTGCTGGGTGTGTATCTCATCCCAAGGGCTGAACCAGGGAGTGGCAACTGGAGCGCTGGAATGGTACATGTGCCCAATAAAAAATATAAAAAATTTTACCACGCACATATTACCATTTCAGTTTTATGGCCAAAAGCTTTTTTGCCGCCTTGTACTCTACAAAACGTTTGCTGCGTTTGTATCTCATCCCCTAGGCCGAACCAGGAAATGAAAACTAGTACGCTGGAATGGTACGTGTGTCCACTATAAAATATTAAAAAGCAAAAACGCACACATTACCATTTAGGTTTTACGGCCAAAAACTTTTTTCGCGCCTTTTTCACTACAAAAAGGTTGCTGGTTGCGTCTTCTTAGACGCAGATATTACCATTTCAGTTTTATGGCCAACAACTTTTTTCGCGCCTTTTTCACTTCAAAAAGTTTGCTGTGTTTGTATTTCGTCCCCAGGGCCGAACCAAGCAGTGACAACTGGTGCGCTGAAATGGTACATGTGTCCAGTATATAAGGTAAAAATTTTTAGAAAACATTTTACCATTTCAGTTTTATGGCCAAAAACTTTTTTCTCGCCTTTTTCACTACAAAAACGTTGTTGGGTTTGTATTTCGTCCCCAGGGCCGAATCAAGAAATGACAAAACTTTTTTCGCGCCTTTTTCACTACAAAAAGGTTGCTGGTTGCGTCTTCTTAGACGCAGATATTACCATTTCAGTTTTATGGCCAACAACTTTTTTCGCGCCTTTTTCACTTCAAAAAGTTTGCTGTGTTTGTATTTCGTCCCCAGGGCCGAACCAAGCAGTGACAACTGGTGCGCTGAAATGGTACATGTGTCCAGTATATAAGGTAAAAATTTTTAGAAAACATTTTACCATTTCAGTTTTATGGCCAAAAACTTTTTTCTCGCCTTTTTCACTACAAAAACGTTGTTGGGTTTGTATTTCGTCCCCAGGGCCGAATCAAGAAATGACATCTAGTGCGCTGGACTGGTACATGCGTCCACTATAAAATATCACCAATTCTTAGACGCACATATTACCATTTTAGTTTTATGGCCAAAAACTTTGTTCGCACCTTTTTCACTACAAAAAGTTTGCTAGGTTTATATTTCTTCACCAGGAAATGGCAACTAGTGCGCTGTATTGGTACATATGTTCACTATAAAATATCAAAAATCCTTGGAAGCACATATTACCATTTCGGTTTTAAAGCCAAAAACTTTTTTCGCGCCTTTTACTCTAAAAAAGTTTGCTGGGTTTGTATCTCATCCCCTAGGCCGAACCAGGAAATGAAAACTAGTGCGCTGGAATGGTACGTGTGTCCACTATAAAATATCAAAAATTCTTAGACGCATATGTTACCATTTCAGTTTTATGGCCAATAACTTTGTTCGCACCTTTTTCACTACAAAAAGTTTGCTAGGTTTATATTTCTTCACCAGGAAATGGCAACTAGTGCGCTTGATTGGTACATGTGTCCACCATAAAATATCAAAAATTCTTGGCCGCACATACTACCATTTCAGTTTTATGGCTAACAACTTTTTATGCGCCTTTTTCACTACAAAAAGTTTTCTGGGTCTGTATTTCGTCCCCCGGGCCGAACCAAGAAGTCACAACTGGTGCGCTGAAATTGTACGTGTTTCCACTATAAAATATCAAAAATTCTTAGACGCACATATTACCATTTATGTTTTATGGCAAGAAACTTTTTTCGCGCTTTTTTCACTAAAAATAGGTTTCTGGGTTTGTATTTCGTCCCCAGGGCCGAACCAAGAAATGACAACTAGTGCGCTGGAATGGTACATGTGTCCACTATAAAATAGCAAAAATTCTTAGACGCATATATTACCATTTCAGTTTTATGGACAAAAACTTTTTTCGCACCTTTTTCACTACAAAAAGTTTGCTAGGTTTATATTTCTTCACCAGGAAATGGCAAGTTGTGCGCTGGAATGGTACACGTGGCCACTAAAAAATATCAAAAATTTTAAGACACACATATTACCATTCCAGTTTTATTGCCAACAACTTTTTTCGCGCCTTTTTCACTTTAAAAATTTGCTGGGTTTGTATTTCGTCCCTAGGGCCGAACCAAAAAGTGGCAACTGGTGCGCTGGAATGGTACATGTGCCCTAGGGCCGAACCAGGAAGTGACGAATAATGCGCTTAAGTGGAACATGCGTCTACTAACTGCTGCGCTGAAATGGTACATGTGTCCTTTATAAAAGATCAAAAATTCTTAGACGCACATATTACCATTTCAGTTTTATGGCCAACAACTTTTTTCGCGCCTTTTTAAATTAAAAAGTTTGCTGGGTTTGTATTTCGTCCCTAGGGCCAAACCAGGAATTGGCAACTGGAGCGCTGGAATGGTAGATGTGCCCACTAAAAAAATATCAAAAATTTTACGACGCACATATTACCATTTCAGTTTTATAGCCAAAAACTTTTTTCGCGTCTTTTACTCTAAAAAAAGTTTGCTGATACGCTGAAATGGTACATGTGTCCACTATAAAATATCAAAAGTTCTAAGACGCACATAATACCATTTCGGTTTTATAGCCCAAAACTTGTTTGGCTAATACATAATTTATATATATATGTATATCAAAATAAAATAAAATATCAAAAATTCTTAGACGCACATATTACCATTTCAGTTTTATGGCCAACAACTTTTTTCGCGCCTTTTTAAATTAAAAAGTTTGCTGGGTTTGTATTTCGTCCCTAGGGCCAAACCAGGAATTGGCAACTGGTGCGCTGAAAATGTACGTGTGTCCACTATAAAATATCAAAAATTCTTAGACGCACATATTACCATTTCAGTTTTATGGCCAAAAACTTTTTTCGCGCCTTTTTCACTACAAAAAGTATGCTGGGTTTGTATTTCGTCAGCAGGAAATGGCAACTAGTTCGCTAGATTGGTACATGTGTCCACTATAAAATAAAAAAAATCCTTACACACAAATATTACAATTTCGGCTATATAGCCAAAAACTTATTTGGCTAGTACATAATTTTCTACTGAAAAAAGGTTGCTGGGTGTGTATCTCATCCCAAGGGCTGAACCAGGGAGTGGCAACTGGAGCGCTGGAATGGTACATGTGCCCAATAAAAAATATAAAAAATTTTACCACGCACATATTACCATTTCAGTTTTATGGCCAAAAGCTTTTTTGCCGCCTTGTACTCTACAAAACGTTTGCTGCGTTTGTATCTCATCCCCTAGGCCGAACCAGGAAATGAAAACTAGTACGCTGGAATGGTACGTGTGTCCACTATAAAATATTAAAAAGCAAAAACGCACACATTACCATTTAGGTTTTACGGCCAAAAACTTTTTTCGCGCCTTTTTCACTACAAAAAGGTTGCTGGTTGCGTCTTCTTAGACGCAGATATTACCATTTCAGTTTTATGGCCAACAACTTTTTTCGCGCCTTTTTCACTTCAAAAAGTTTGCTGTGTTTGTATTTCGTCCCCAGGGCCGAACCAAGCAGTGACAACTGGTGCGCTGAAATGGTACATGTGTCCAGTATATAAGGTAAAAATTTTTAGAAAACATTTTACCATTTCAGTTTTATGGCCAAAAACTTTTTTCTCGCCTTTTTCACTACAAAAACGTTGTTGGGTTTGTATTTCGTCCCCAGGGCCGAATCAAGAAATGACAAAACTTTTTTCGCGCCTTTTTCACTACAAAAAGGTTGCTGGTTGCGTCTTCTTAGACGCAGATATTACCATTTCAGTTTTATGGCCAACAACTTTTTTCGCGCCTTTTTCACTTCAAAAAGTTTGCTGTGTTTGTATTTCGTCCCCAGGGCCGAACCAAGCAGTGACAACTGGTGCGCTGAAATGGTACATGTGTCCAGTATATAAGGTAAAAATTTTTAGAAAACATTTTACCATTTCAGTTTTATGGCCAAAAACTTTTTTCTCGCCTTTTTTACTACAAAAACGTTGTTGGGTTTGTATTTCGTCCCCAGGGCCGAATCAAGAAATGACATCTAGTGCGCTGGACTGGTACATGCGTCCACTATAAAATATCACCAATTCTTAGACGCACATATTACCATTTCAGTTTTATGGCCAAAAACTTTGTTCGCACCTTTTTCACTACAAAAAGTTTGCTAGGTTTATATTTCTTCACCAGGAAATGGCAACTAGTGCGCTGTATTGGTACATATGTTCACTATAAAATATCAAAAATCCTTGGAAGCACATATTACCATTTCGGTGCTAAAGCCAAAAACTTTTTTCGCGCCTTTTACTCTAAAAAAGTTTGCTGGGTTTGTATCTCATCCCCTAGGCCGAACCAGGAAATGAAAACTAGTGCGCTGGAATGGTACGTGTGTCCACTATAAAATATCAAAAATTCTTAGACGCATATGTTACCATTTCAGTTTTATGGCCAATAACTTTGTTCGCACCTTTTTCACTACAAAAAGTTTGCTAGGTTTATATTTCTTCACCAGGAAATGGCAACTAGTGCGCTTGATTGGTACATGTGTCCACCATAAAATATCAAAAATTCTTGGCCGCACATACTACCATTTCAGTTTTATGGCTAACAACTTTTTATGCGCCTTTTTCACTACAAAAAGTTTTCTGGGTCTGTATTTCGTCCCCCGGGCCGAACCAAGAAGTCACAACTGGTGCGCTGAAATTGTACGTGTTTCCACTATAAAATATCAAAAATTCTTAGACGCACATATTACCATTTATGTTTTATGGCAAGAAACTTTTTTCGCGCTTTTTTCACTAAAAATAGGTTGCTGGGTTTGTATTTCGTCCCCAGGGCCGAACCAAGAAATGACAACTAGTGCGCTGGAATGGTACATGTGTCCACTATAAAATAGCAAAAATTCTTAGACGCATATATTACCATTTCAGTTTTATGGCCAAAAACTTTTTTCGCACCTTTTTCACTACAAAAAGTTTGCTAGGTTTATATTTCTTCACCAGGAAATGGCAAGTTGTGCGCTGGAATGGTACACGTGGCCACTAAAAAATATCAAAAATTTTAAGACACACATATTACCATTCCAGTTTTATTGCCAACAACTTTTTTCGCGCCTTTTTCACTTTAAAAATTTGCTGGGTTTGTATTTCGTCCCTAGGGCCGAACCAAAAAGTGGCAACTGGTGCGCTGGAATGGTACATGTGCCCTAGGGCCGAACCAGGAAGTGACGAATAATGCGCTTAAGTGGTACATGCGTCTACTAACTGCTGCGCTGAAATGGTACATGTGTCCTTTATAAAAGATCAAAAATTCTTAGACGCACATATTACCATTTCAGTTTTATGGCCAACAACTTTTTTCGCGCCTTTTTAAATTAAAAAGTTTGCTGGGTTTGTATTTCGTCCCTAGGGCCAAACCAGGAATTGGCAACTGGAGCGCTGGAATGGTAGATGTGCCCACTAAAAAAATATCAAAAATTTTACGACGCACATATTACCATTTCAGTTTTATAGCCAAAAACTTTTTTCGCGTCTTTTACTCTAAAAAAAGTTTGCTGATACGCTGAAATGGTACATGTGTCCACTATAAAATATCAAAAGTTCTAAGACGCACATAATACCATTTCGGTTTTATAGCCCAAAACTTGTTTGGCTAATACATAATTTATATATATATGTATATCAAAATAAAATAAAATATCAAAAATTCTTAGACGCACATATTACCATTTCAGTTTTATGGCCAACAACTTTTTTCGCGCCTTTTTAAATTAAAAAGTTTGCTGGGTTTGTATTTCGTCCCTAGGGCCAAACCAGGAATTGGCAACTGGTGCGCTGAAAATGTACGAGTGTCCACTATAAAATATCAAAAATTCTTAGACGCACATATTACCATTTCAGTTTTATGGCCAAAAACTTTTTTCGCGCCTTTTTCACTACAAAAAAGTTGCTGGGTTTGTATTTCGTGCCCAGGGCCAAACCAAGAAATGACAACTAGTGCGCGGGAATGGTACATGTGTCCACTATAAAATAACAAAAAGTTTGCTAGGTTTATATCTCGTCACCAGGAAATGGCAACTAGTGCGCTAGAATAGTACATGTATCCACTATAAAATATCAAAAATTCTTAGACGCACATATGACCATTTCAGTTTTATGGCCAAAAACTTTGTTCGCGCCTTTTTCACTACAAAAAGTTTGCTAGGTTTATATTTCGTCACAAGGAAATGGCAACTAGTGCGCTGGATTGGTACATTGTCCACTATAAAATATCAAAAATTCTTGGCCGCACATATTACCACTTCAGTTTTATGGCCAAAAACTTTTTTCGTGCCTTTTTCACTACACAAAGTTGCTTGTTTGTATTTCGTCCCCAGGGCCGAACCAAGAAGTGACAACTGGTGCGCTGAAATAGTACATATGTCCACTATAAAATATCAAAAATCCTTGGAAGCACATATTACCATTTCAGTTTTATGGCCAAAAACTTTTCTCACGCCTTTTTACCTATAAAAAGTTTGCTGGGTGTGTAGCTCATCCCCTAGGCCGAACCAGGAAGCGACAACTGGGGCGCTGAAACAGTACATATGTCCACTATAAAATATTAAAATCTTTAGACACAAATATTACTATTTCGGTTATAGACCCAAAAACTTGTTTGGCTAATACATAATTTTTCACTAAAAAAGGTTGCTGGAAGTGTATCTAATCCCGAGGGCCGAACAAGGAAGTGACCACTAATACGCTGAAATGGTACATGTGTCCACTATAAAATATCAAAAATCCTTAGACGCACATATACCCATTTCAGTTTTATGGCCAAAAACTTTTTTCGCGCCTTTTTCACTGCAAAAAGGTTGCACCAGTTTTCTCTTCCTGGTTCGGCCTAGGGTATGAGATACAAACCAAGCAAACTTTTTTAAGAGTAAAAGGCACGAAAAAAGTTTTTGGCCATAAAACTGAAATGGTATTATGCACGTCTAAGAATTTTTGATATTTTATAGTGAACATATGTACCGTTTAAGCGCATCAGTTGTCACTTCCTGGTTCGGCCTAGGGGATGAGATACACACCCAGCAATCTTTTTATAGGTAAAGAGGCGCGAAAAAAGTTTTTGGCCATAAAACTGAAATGGTAATATGTGCGGCTAAGAATTTTTGATATTTTATAGTGGACATATGTACCGTTTCAGCGAACCAGTTGTCACTTCCTGGTTCGGCCCTGGGGATGAAATACAAACCCAACAACTTTTTTGTAGTGAAAAAGGCGCGAAAAAAGTTTTTGGCCATAAAACTGAAATGGTAACATGCGCGACTAAGACCTTCTGATATTTTTTAGTGGACACATGTACCTTTTCAGCGCACCAGTTGTCACTTCTTGGTTCGGCCCTGGGGACGAAATACAAACAAGCAACTTTGTGTAGTGAAAAAGGCACGAAAAAAGTTTTTGGCCATAAAACTGAAGTGGTAATATGTGCGGCCAAGAATTTTTGATATTTTATAGTGGACACATGTACCATTTCAGCGTATTTGTTGCCATTTCCTGGTGACGAAATATAAACCTAGCAAACTTTTTGTTACTTTATAGTGGACACATCTACCATTCCCGCGCACTAGTTGTCACTTCTTGGTTAAGTCCTGGGCACGAAATACAAACCCAGCAACCTTGTTGCAGTGAAAAAGGCGCGAAAAAAGTTGTTGGCCATAAAAATGAAATGGTAATATGTGCGTCTAAGGATTTTTGATATTTTATAGTGGACACATGTACCATTTCAGCGTATTTGTTGCCATTTCCTGGTGACGAAATATAAACCTAGCAAACTTTTTGTTATTTTATAGTCGACACATGTACCATTCCCGCGCACTAGTTGTCATTTCTTAATTAGGCCCTGGACACGAAATACAAACCCAGCAACCTTTTTGCAGTGAAAAAGGCGCGAAAAAAGTTTTTGGCCATAAAACTGAAATGGTAATACGTGCGTTTTAGGCTTTTTTATATTTTATTGTGGACACATGTACCATTCCAGCACATTAGTTGTCACTTCTTGGTTCAGCCCTGGGGATGAAATACAAACCCAACAACCTTTTTGTAGTGAAAAAGGCGTGCAAAAAGTTTTTGGCCATAAAACTAAAATGGTAATATGTGCGTCTAAGAATTTTTGATATTTTATGGTGGACACATGTACCATTGCAGCACACTAGTTGTCACTTTTTGGTTCAGCCCTGGGGAGGAAATACAAACCCAACAACCTTTTTGTAGTGAAAAAGGCGTGCAAAAAGTTTTTGGCCATAAAACTAAAATGGTAATATGTGCGTCTAAAAATTTTTTATATTTTATGGTGGACACATGTACCATTCCACCGCACTAGTTGCCATTTCCTGGTGACGAAATATAAGCCTAGCAAACTTTTTGTTATTTCATAGTGGACACATGTACCATTCCCGCGCACTAGTTGTCATTTCTTAATTAGGCCCTGGGCACGAAATACAAACCCAGCAACCTTTTTGCAGTGAAAAAGGCGCGAAAAAAGTTTTTGGCCATAAAACTGAAATGGTAATATGTGCGTCTAAGGATTTTTGATATTTTATAGTGGACACATGTACCATTTCAGCGTATTAGTGGTCACTTCCTTGTTCGGCCCTCGGGATTAGATACACTTCCAGCAAACTTTTTTAGTGAAAAATTATGTATTAGCCAAACAAGTTTTTGTCTTTAACCGAAATAGTAATATTTGTGTCTAAGGATTTTTGATATTTTATAGTGGACACATGTACCATTTTAGCACACCAGTTGTCACTTCTTAGTTCGGCCCTGGGGACGAAATACAAACCCAGAAACCTTTTTGTAGTGAAAAAGGCGCGAAAAAAGTTTTTGCCATAAAACTGAAATGGTAATATGTGCGTTTTAGGCTTTTTTATATTTTATTGTGGACACATGTACCATTCCAGCGCACTAGTTGTCACTTTTTGGTTCAGCCCTGGGGATGAAATACAAACTCAGCAACCTTTTTATAGGTAAAAAGGCGCGAAAAAAGTTTTTAGTGATGCCAACTAACTTTACTTGAGTAAAAACGTTGAATATTTCAAATATCCAAAATCGCAAATTTTAAAGGGTAGATATAATTTTTAGCTAGAAAATAATTTAAACATGGGAAAAATTGCAATTTTTAGAAAAATCAATTGATTCAATAATTTATTTATTATATTTGTCGAAAAACACTTTATTTTGAATCAATTATATTATTTCACTGACAAAGTAATATAAACTTCGGCCTAGGACTTCTTTAAATAATGAAAGGTAAAAATAATTTTATATACAAAACATATGCATGCAGCAAAAATATTATATATAAAATTAAATAAACATTTATTTCAATTGTTATATACATATATTTAATTACATTTAATAATATTATTTCAGAGTTATATATATTTCGGCCTATAACATTCCAATATAATGAAGGGTTAACAAAATTTTATATTTACAAATAATACGCATGCAGCAAAAATATTACTTAAATCAGAAATTAAATATACATTTATTTTAATTAATATCTTTATTAAATTCATTATAGATAAATTATCTTTTTTATTTTAAATTGCGTTTTAAAAATTTTTTTGAAATTTTTTACATATTATAAAATTACTATACAAATATTATGGGATATGTTCATTATTTTATTTTTAGTACGCGTGGCGTTTTTATTTTTGATAGTGCTCCGGCAGCACAGAACTTGTAAAATTAAATGATGTGGTAACGCCGCCTTTATGTACCAGGAGAATAGTGAATGTAAAGAAAGGAGAATAAAATAGGAGATGTAAACAAAAAGAAAAAGTAAAGTTTCAACAAATGAAATATTTCAGGCTAGTTTGATGGATGTATAACTCATAAATTGAAATAAATCAGAAAATGACAACTGGTCCATTGAAATTATATATAGACCCTCTATCAAAAATAAAAATATCTTTGTAATCAATTCTTTCATTTTGGTTTTATAGACACACACATTTCCATTCCTTTAACTCTAAAAAAATTTTGCTGGGCGTGTATCTCGTCTCCAGACCGAACCAGGAACTGACAACTGGTGCGCTAGAATGGTACATGTGTCTACTATAAAATATCAAAAATCCTTAAACGCAGATATTACCATTTCAGTTTTATAGCAAAAAACTTATTTCGCGCCTTTTTCACTACAAACAGGTTGCTGGGTTTGTATTTCGTCCCCAAGGCCGAACCAAGAAGTGACTACTGGTGCGCTGGAATGGTACGTGTGCCCAATAAAAAATATCAAACATTTTAAGACGCACATATTACCATTTTAGTTATATAGCCAAAAACTTTTTTCGCGCCTTTTACTCTAAAAAAAGTTTTCTGGGTTTGTATCTCATCCCCTAGGCTGAACCAGTAAGTGAAAACTGGTGCGATGGAATGGTACATGTGTCCACTATAAAATATCAAAAATCTTAGACACAAATGTAGTAATGTGCTGTTTGTTATTGGTGTATGCCCGCTTTGTTTCATTGGTGTACTTGTATTTTTGACAGTGTATTTTGTAATGTCAATTAGCTTTAGGTTCCTGTATATATATATCTGTCACTGTCTTACATTTACATAGCTTTAAGTTTCTGTATATATATATATATCTGGCACTGTCTGACATTTACATAGCTTTAAGTTATTTTGTATATACATGATGGTTGAGTTAATAAAGTGACCTGAAGGCGTAAAGGCGTTGTGTTTTCTTCCTACACAAATATTACTATTTCGGTTATATAGCCAAAAACTTATTTGGCTAATACATAATTTTTCACTAAAAAAAAGGTTGCTGGGTGTGTATCTCATCCCGAGGGCTGAAGCAGGAATTGAAAACTAGTGCGCTGGAATGGTACAGATGTCCACTTTAAAAAATTTAAAATCTTTAGACGCACATATTACCATTTCGGTTTTAAAGCCCAAAACTTGTTTGGCTAATATAAATTTTTCACTAAAAAAGTTTGAGGTGTGTGTATCTCATCCCCACGGCCGAACCACGAAGTGACCACTAGTACGCTAAAATGGTACATGTGTCCACTATAAAATATCAAAAATTCTTAGACGCATATATTACCATTTCAATTTTATGACCAAAAACTTTGTTCTCACCTTTTTCAATACAAAAAGTTTTTCTATGTTTATATTTCGTCACCAGAAAATGGCAACTAGTGCGCTGGATTGGTACATGTGTCCATTATAAAATATCAAAAATTTTTAGACGCACATATTACCATTTCAGTTTTATGGCCAAAAACTTTGTTCGAACTTTTTTCACTACAAAAAGTTTTTCTACGTTTAAGGAAATGGCAACTAGTGCGCTGGAATGGTACATGTGTCCACTATAAAATATCAAAAATTCTTAAACGCACATATTACCATTTCAGTTTTATGGCCAAAAACTTTTTTCGCGCCTTTTTCACTACAAAAAGTTTTTCTAGGTTTATATTTCGTCACCGGGAAATGGCAACTAGTGCGCTGGATTGGTACATGTGTCCACTATAAAATATCAAAAATTCTTAGACGCACATATTACCATTTCAGTTGTATAGCCAAAAACTTTTTTCGCGCATTTTTCACTACAAAAAGTTTTCTGGGTTTGTATTTCGTCCCTAGGGCCGAACCAGGAAGTAGCAACTGGAGCGTTGGAATAGTAAATGTGCCCAATAAAAAATGTCAAAACTTTTAAGACGCACAAATTACAATTTCAGTTGTATGGCAAACATTTTTTTTCGCGCCTTTTACTCTAAAAAAAGTTTTCTGGGCTTGTATCTCATCCCCTAGGCCGAACCAGGAAGTGAAAACGTGTGCGCTGGAAGGGAAAATATGTCCACTATAAAAAATCAAAAATCTTTAGACACACGATATTACCATTGCGGTTTTATAGCCCAAAACTTGTTTGGCTAATACATAATTTTTCACTAAAAAAGTTTGCTGGGAGTGTATTTCGTTCTCAGGGCCAAATCAGGAAGTAACAACTTGTGCGCTTAAAAGGTACATGTGTCCACTATAAAATATCAAAAATTCTTAGACGCACATATTACCGTTTCAATTGTATGGCCAAAAACTTTTTTCACGCCTTTTTCACTACAAAAAGTTTGCTGGGTGTGTATTTCGTTCTCAGGGCCGAAACAGGAAGCTACAACTGGTGCGCTGAAGAGGTACATGCGTCCACTATAAAATAACAAAAATTCTTAGACACATATGTTACCATTTCTGTTTTATGGCCAAAAACTTTTTGCGCGCCTTTTTACCTATAAAAAGTTTTGCTGGGTGTGTATTTCGTTCCCAGGCCCAAACCAGGAAGAGACAACTGGTGCGCTGAAATAGTGCATGTGTCCGCTATAAAATAATAAAAATTTTTAAACAAACATTTTACCATTTCTGTTTTATGGCCAAAAACTTTTTTCCCGCCTTTTTCACTACAAAAAGGTTGCTGGGTTTCTATTTCGTTCCCAGGAACGAACCAAGAGTTGACAACTGGTGCGCTGAAATGGTACATGTGTTCCCTATAAAATATCACAAATTTTTAGACGCACATATTGCCATTTCAGTTTTATGACCAAAAACTTTGTTCGCACCTTTTTCACTACAAAAAGTTTTCTGGGTTTGTATTTCGTCCCTAGGGCCGAACCAGGAAGTAGCAACTGGAGCGTTGGAATAGTAAATGTGCCCAATAAAAAATGTCAAAACTTTTAAGACGCACAAATTACAATTTCAGTTGTATGGCAAACATTTTTTTTCGCGCCTTTTACTCTAAAAAAAGTTTTCTGGGCTTGTATCTCATCCCCTAGGCCGAACCAGGAAGTGAAAACGTGTGCGCTGGAAGGGAAAATATGTCCACTATAAAAAATCAAAAATCTTTAGACACACGATATTACCATTGCGGTTTTATAGCCCAAAACTTGTTTGGCTAATACATAATTTTTCACTAAAAAAGTTTGCTGGGAGTGTATTTCGTTCCCAGGCCCAAACCAGGAAGAGACAACTGGTGCGCTGAAATAGTGCATGTCTCCACTATAAAATAATAAAAATTTTTAAACAAACATTTTACCATTTCTGTTTTATGGCCAAAAACTTTTTTCCCGCCTTTTTCACTACAAAAAGGTTGCTGGGTTTCTATTTCGTTCCCAGGAACGAACCAAGAGTTGACAACTGGTGCGCTGAAATGGTACATGTGTTCCCTATAAAATATCACAAATTTTTAGACGCACATATTGCCATTTCAGTTTTATGACCAAAAACTTTGTTCGCACCTTTTTCACTACAAAAAGTTTGCTAGCTTTATATTTCGTCACCAGGAAATGGCAACTAGTGCGCTGGAATGGTACATGTGTCCACTATAAAATTTCAAAAATTCTTAGACGCACATATTACCATTTCAGTTTTATGGCTAACAATTTTTTTCGCGCCTTTTTCACTACAAATAGGTTGCTGGGCTTGTATTTCGTCCCCCGGGCCAAACCAAGAACTGACAACTAGTGCGCTGGAATGATATATGTGTCCACTATAAAATATCAAAAATTCTTAGACGCAGATATTACCATTTCAGTTGTATAGCCAAAAACTTTTTTCGCGCTTTTTACTCTAAAAAAAAGTTTACTAGGGGTGTATCTTATCCCTCGGGCCGAACCAGGAAATGGCAACTAGTGCGCTGGAATGGTACATAAGTCCACAATAAAATATAAAAAAGCCTAAAACGCACATATTACCATTTTAGTTTTATGGCCAAAAACTTTTTTCGCGCCTTTTTCACTACAAAAAGGTTGCTGGGTTTGTAGTTCATCCCCAGGGCCGAACCAGGAAGTGACCACTAATACGCTGAAATGGTACATGGTTCCACTATTAAGTATCACAAATTCTTAGACGAAGATATTACCATTTCCGTTTTATGGCTAAAAACTTTTTTCGCGCCTTTTTCACTACAAAAAGGTTGCTGGGTGTTGCGGGTGAAGCGGCCCAAGCTCAAGATAGCCAATGTAGATTATAAACACAAGTGTAAGAATTTTAGAAAACTTTAATTCTTTATTCTTACTCTTTAATATGTTAAAATTCCTAAAATTATAAATAAATTTACAATTTATATACAAACTTATACAAACTTACATACTAAACTGCTGATATACTAACTTTTATGTATGGCTACTCCAAGCGAAGCTTCGTAATCCTTATGACCTGAACGAATGAATTTCTTAAATCTATGTAGGTGTTTTATATACTTATGTATGTGGTCTCGATTAAATATGGCCTCATAATTATACCGCGTGGAAAGTTAAAAGGAATAATTGAACATTTTGCCATGCTCATCTCTCTACATATCGATAACAGTAATGTCATATCAGCGATTTATGAGTGGCGGTAACAGTAATGTCATATTAGCGATTTATGAGTGGCGGTAACAGTAGTGTCATATTAGCGATTTATGAGTGGCGGTAACACTCCCCCACAGTATGGCGAGATTTCGAAGACTTACTCTACTTTCTTTCAGCCACGTCTAAACCCGCTAATTTTGCAGCAGGTCTTTCTAAAACGCCACAAACTGTCAAAACTTTTGCCTTTCGTACTTGTCCATCTTCGGATTTGGCAACTTCGATGACCTTTCCTTTTGTCCACACGTTTCTCGGGTTATTTGTTGTCGTCGCAGCTGCGCCATAAAAATCTTTACGCATGGCAGTCTTCATCGCGTATATAAATCTGATGGAACATTTGTTCGATGTCACCACAGATTGCAATTTGCCTTTGCCGAAAACGAAAAAGAATAGCTGCAAGAGAAGACAGCAAATCTGGCCCTTTGAGCAGCATAGAGTTAAGTGAAATACCATTTGCCTTCGCGGCCGCATCCCAAACTATTCTTGTTTTATTCGGTTTGTTTTTGTTAAATACCGGAAACATTGGTAAATACCATACATTTTGTTTATCATCTTCATTGTTTACTTTGGCTATGTAATTTCTTTCAAAATATTCAGAAATTGTTTTTTCGAAATGTTGAAACAACTCTTTATTTTTTCTTAGAGTTTTTTCGAGACAAATCAGTCGTCTCTTCGCCATATCAAAGCTTTGTGGAAGTGTAATATTGTCATATCGCCACAGCAAAGCTGTCTCGTAATGGCCATCGCATCTTCGTTTCGTATATGTTTCTAGCAAACTTAATGCCCTTTGGTCATCTTTTCCAAGAGCTGGAGTATAGTTACTTATCCCTGCTAACTCAGTTGTATAAAACTGTTTGAGTAAGTGAGTAAGAATTTGGTCGTTTTCACCTTTACACTCGCAAGAGTAAAAATTATATTGAATTTGGGCCTTTTCTCCAACACTGGAGTTGCCACATATTAGCCAGCCGAGGCGAGTATGTAAAGCGACGGGTTCGTTTTTCTTGCCTTCTTTAACACGAGTTGGCACACATAATTTCAAGTTATTTAATCCTAAAAGTACATCTGGTACAGCATTTTCAAAATCGGCGATGGGTAGCCCTTTAAGGTGCGGAAATTTTTTACGTAACTTTTTATAATTAAAGCTCTGACTCGGAAGCGATAGTTGTTTAACCGTACGAACAGAAATAGAAAATTCAGTTTTATTCATACCTGAAATTTTCATTGAGACTATTTTTGAGTCTTCTTCGTTGCGACCTATTTCACCTGTCCATTTCAAGCATAGAGGTTGTGACTCACCATTTAAATCTAGTTTATTAATTAATTGTTCATTTACCAGACTTACAGACGAACCCTCGTCTATAAATGCAAAAGTATTAAAACAGACTGCTGTCGACCAGTCATATGTGGCACTAAACAAGGGCCATTCTTCAGGAGTGCCGGTAAAAATTGGAAGCTCTTTTGGTACTGACTGCCGCGTGCTTATTTGTTGTTGCGAAAGCCTGTGAGAAGGTAATATAACAGGTTGGAGGTTTGATGGGTTCATGGAAAACGTTGAATCCATGTAACCAAATTGTACAGGTGTCTCTAATGTGTGATTTTCTGCATTTACGTTGTCTGAATTATTACATAAATTTGCCGTTGTCGGCTGGCAATATGGTTTAGTAGTGTTAGGCATTTCTTGCGTTGTTGTGGCTTGTGGTACAAATGTGTAAGGTGGCGTTTCAAACTGACGAGCTGCGGAAACTATATTTTGGTGTGCGGTTGCAATAGCCGAAGTAGGGAGATTATCTAACCACTCATGTACAGACCTGACAGCTGAGTGTTTATTAACTGATTGTGCGTCCTCGAAGTCATCTACTGCTTGTTCGAGAATTTGGTATTTCTTTTTAATGAAATCTCTTTCAAGTTGTGTCTCTTCTTCTAGACGTTTTAGCTCAAGAGCTTGTCGGCGGGAGCGGGAAGCGGCCGAAGAGCCACTACGAATGGAAGAGGCAGAATCGATCGTGATTTGATGTTGTACCGTACAATTTTGGCAACTCCACGTAGGTTGGTCTTGATTGCTGCTGAGATTGACACATGGTAAATGAAAATTAAGATGGCACTTGCTGCATTTTATAAATTTTTCGTTGTCTGTGGACTTGTTGCAAATGTGACAGTTGTTCAGTGCAGGACTTAACTGAGTTGGTCGTTGACGACTTAGTGGTTGACCCTGTGAGGGAGTGGAAGGTTGCATTCTGTTAGGACTTACGTTTTAACAGCCAAGATGATTCCTTCAAACGATCCGATGAGGCACATAAAAGAATTTTAATGTTGCGGGTGAAGCGGCCCAAGCTCAAGATAGCCAATGTAGATTATAAACACAAGTGTAAGAATTTTAGAAAACTTTAATTCTTTATTCTTACTCTTTAATATGTTAAAATTCCTAAAATTATAAATAAATTTACAATTTATATACAAACTTATACAAACTTACATACTAAACTGCTGATATACTAACTTTTATGTATGGCTACTCCAAGCGAAGCTTCGTAATCCTTATGACCTGAACGAATGAATTTCTTAAATCTATGTAGGTGTTTTATATACTTATGTATGTGGTCTCGATTAAATATGGCCTCATAATTATACCGCGTGGAAAGTTAAAAGGAATAATTGAACATTTTGCCATGCTCATCTCTCTACATATCGATAACAGTAATGTCATATCAGCGATTTATGAGTGGCGGTAACAGTAATGTCATATCAGCGATTTATGAGTGGCGGTAACAGTAATGTCATATTAGCGATTTATGAGTGGCGGTAACAGTAGTGTCATATTAGCGATTTATGAGTGGCGGTAACACTGGGTTTGTATTTTGTCCCCAGGGCCAAACCAAGAAATGACAACTAGTGCACTGGAATGGTACATGTGTCCGCCATAAAATATCAAAAATTCTTAGACGCACATATTACCGTTTCAATTGTATGGCCAAAAACTTTTTTCACGCCTTTTTCACTACAAAAAGTTTGCTGGGTGTGTATTTCGTTCTCAGGGCCGAATCAGGAAGCTACAACTGGTGCGCTGAAGAGGTACATGCGTCCACTATAAAATAACAAAAATTCTTAGACGCATATTTTACCATTTCTGTTTTATGGCCAAAACTTTTTTTGCGCCTTTTTACCTATAAAAATTTTGCTGTATGTGTATTTCGTTCTCAGTCCTGAACCATGAAGTGACAACTGGTGCGCTGAAAAGGTACATGTGTTCACTATAAAATATCAAAAATTCTAAGACGCACATATTACCATTTCAGTTTTATGGTCAAAAACTTTTTTCGCGCCTTTTTCACTACAAATAGGTTGCTGGGTTTGTATTTCGTCCCCAGGGCCGAATCAAGAAATGACATCTAGTGCGCTGGAATGGTACATAAGTCCACTATAAAATATCACTAATTCTTAAACGCACATATTACCATTTCAGTTTTATGGCCAAAAACTTTGTTCTCACCTTTTTCACTACAAAAAGTTTGCTGGGTGTGTATTTCGTTCTCAGGGCCGAACCAGGAAGTGACAACTGGTGTGCTGAAAAGGTACATGTGTCCACTATAAAATATTAAAAATTCTTAGACGAAGATATTACCATTTCCGTTTTATGGCTAAAAACTTTTTTCGCGCCTTTTTCACTACAAAAAGGTGGCTGGGTTTGTATTTTGTCCCCAGGGCCGAACCAAGAAGTGACAACTGGTGCGCTGAAATAGTACATGTGTCCACTATAAAATATCAAAAATTTGTAGACGCACATGTTACCATTTCAGTTTTATGGCCAAAAACTTTTTTCGCGCCTTTTTCACTACAAAAAGGTTGCTGGGTTTGTTGTTCATCCCCACGGCCGAACCACGAAGTGACCACTAGTACGCTGAAATGGTACATGGTTCCACTATTAAGTATCAAAAATTCTTAGACGAAGATATTACCATTTCCGTTTTATGGCTAAAAACTTTTTTCGCGCCTTTTTCACTACAAAAAGGTTGTTGGGTTGGTATTTTGTCCCCAGGGCCAAACCAAGAAATGGCAACTAGTGCACTGGAATGGTACATGTTCCACCATAAAATATCAAAAATTCTTAGACGCACATATTACCATTTCAGTTTTATGGCCAGCAACTTTTTTGGCGCCTTTTTCACTACAAAAAGTATGCTGGGTTTGTATTTCGTCAGCAGGAAATGACAACTATTGCGCTGGATTGGTACATGTGTCCACTATAAAATAAAAAAAAATCCTTAGACACAAATATTACAATTTCGGCTACATAGCCAAAAACTTATTTGGCTAATACATAGTTTTCTACTGAAAAAAGGTTGCTGGGTGTGTATCTCATCCCAAGAGCTGAAATAGGGAGTGGCAACTGGAGCGCTGGAATGGTACATGTGCCCAATAAAAAATATAAAAAATTTTACCACGCACATATTACCATTTCAGTTTTATGGCCAAAAGCTTTTTTGCCGCCTTGTACTCTACAAAACGTTTGCTGGGTTTGTAGTTCATCCCCACGGCCGAACCACGAAGTGACCACTAGTACGCTGAAATGGTACATGGTTCCACTATTAAGTATCAAAAATTCTTAGACGAAGATATTACCATTTCCGTTTTATGGCTAAAAACTTTTATCGCGTCTTTTTCACTACAAAAAGGTTGCTGGGTTTGTATTTTGTCCCCAGGGCCAAACCAAGAAATGGCAACTACGCACTGGAATGGTACATGTGTCCGCCATAAAATATCAAAAATTCTTAGACGCACATATTACCTTTTCAATTGTATGGCCAAAAACTTTTTTCACGCCTTTTTCACTACAAAAAGTTTGCTGGGTATGTATTTCGTTCTCAGGGCCGAAACAAGAAGCTACAACTGGTGCGCTGAAGAGGTTCATGCGTCCACTATAAAATAACAAAAATTCTTAGACACATATGTTACCATTTCTGTTTTATGGCCAAAAACTTTTTGCGCGCCTTTTTACCTATAAAAAGTTTTGCTGGGTGTGTATTTCGTTCCCAGGCCCAAACCAGGAAGAGACAACTGGTGCGCTGAAATAGTGCATGTGTCCGCTATAAAATAATAAAAATTTTTAAACAAACATTTTACCATTTCTGTTTTATGGCCAAAAACTTTTTTCCCGCCTTTTTCACTACAAAAAGGTTGCTGGGTTTCTATTTCGTTCCCAGGAACGAACCAAGAGTTGACAACTGGTGCGCTGAAATGGTACATGTGTTCCCTATAAAATATCACAAATTTTTAGACGCACATATTGCCATTTCAGTTTTATGACCAAAAACTTTGTTCGCACCTTTTTCACTACAAAAAGTTTGCTAGCTTTATATTTCGTCACCAGGAAATGGCAACTAGTGCGCTGGAATGGTACATGTGTCCACTATAAAATTTCAAAAATTCTTAGACGCACATAATACCATTTCAGTTTTATGTCTAACAATTTTTTCGCGCCTTTTTCACTACAAATAGGTTGCTGGGCTTGTATTTCGTCCCCCGGGCCAAACCAAGAAATGACAACTAGTGCGCTGGAATGATATATGTGTCCACTATAAAATATCAAAAATTCTTAGACGCAGATATTACCATTTCAGTTGTATAGCCAAAAACTTTTTTCGCGCTTTTTACTCTAAAAAAAAGTTTACTAGGGGTGTATCTTATCCCTAGGGCCGAACCAGGAAATGGCAACTAGTGCGCTGGAATGGTACATAAGTCCACAATAAAATATAAAAAAGCCTAAAACGCACATATTACCATTTCAGTTTTATGACCAAAAACTTTTTTCGCGCCTTTTTCACTACAAAAAGGTTGCTGGGTTTGTAGTTCATCCCCAGGGCCGAACCAGGAAGTGACCACTAATACGCTGAAATGGTACATGGTTCCACTATTAAGTATCAAAAATTCTTAGACGAAGATATTACCATTTCCGTTTTATGGCTAAAAACTTTTTTCGCGCCTTTTTCACTACAAAAAGGTTGCTGGGTTTGTATTTTGTCCCCAGGGCCGAACCAAGAAGTGACAACTGGTGCGCTGAAATAGTACATGTGTCCACTATAAAATATCAAAAATTTGTAGACGCACATGTTACCATTTCAGTTTTATGGCCAAAAACTTTTTTCGCGCCTTTTTCACTACAAAAAGGTTGCTGGGTTTGTTGTTCATCCCCACGGCCGAACCACGAAGTGACCACTAGTACGCTGAAATGGTACATGGTTCCACTATTAAGTATCAAAAATTCTTAGACGAAGATATTACCATTTCCGTTTTATGGCTAAAAACTTTTTTCGCGCCTTTTTCACTACAAAAAGGTTGCTGGGTTGGTATTTTGTCCCCAGGGCCAAACCAAGAAATGACAACTAGTGCACTGGAATGGTACATGTTCCACCATAAAATATCAAAAATTCTTAGACGCACATATTACCATTTCAGTTTTATGGCCAGCAACTTTTTGGCGCCTTTTTCACTACAAAAAGTATGCTGGGTTTGTATTTCGTCAGCAGGAAATGACAACTATTGCGCTGGATTGGTACATGTGTCCACTATAAAATAAAAAAAAATCCTTAGACACAAATATTACAATTTCGGCTACATAGCCAAAAACTTATTTGGCTAATACATAATTTTCTACTGAAAAAAGGTTGCTGGGTGTGTATCTCATCCCAAGAGCTGAACCAGGGAGTGGCAACTGGAGCGCTGGAATAGTACATGTGCCCAATAAAAAATATAAAAAATTTTACCACGCACATATTACCATTTCAGTTTTATGGCCAAAAGCTTTTTTGCCGCCTTGTACTCTACAAAACGTTTGCTGGGTTTGTAGTCCATCCCCACGGCCGAACCACGAAGTGACCACTAGTACGCTGAAATGGTACATGGTTCCACTATTAAGTATCAAAAATTCTTAGACGAAAATATTACCATTTCCGTTTTATGGCTAAAAACTTTTTTCGCGCCTTTTTCACTACAAAAAGGTTGCTGGGTTTGTATTTTGTCCCCAGGGCCAAACCAAGAAATGACAACTAGTGCACTGGAATGGTACATGTGTCCGCCATAAAATATCAAAAATTCTTAGACGCACATATTACCGTTTCAATTGTATGGCCAAAAACTTTTTTCACGCCTTTTTCACTACAAAAAGTTTGCTGGGTGTGTATTTCGTTCTCAGGGCCGAATCAGGAAGCTACAACTGGTGCGCTGAAGAGGTACATGCGTCCACTATAAAATAACAAAAATTCTTAGACGCATATGTTACCATTTCTGTTTTATGGCCAAAACTTTTTTTGCGCCTTTTTACCTATAAAAATTTTGCTGTATGTGTATTTCGTTCTCAGTCCTGAACCATGAAGTGACAACTGGTGCGCTGAAAAGGTACATGTGTTCACTATAAAATATCAAAAATTCTAAGACGCACATATTACCATTTCAGTTTTATGGTCAAAAACTTTTTTCGCGCCTTTTTCACTACAAATAGGTTGCTGGGTTTGTATTTCGTCCCCAGGGCCGAATCAAGAAATGACATCTAGTGCGCTGGAATGGTACATAAGTCCACTATAAAATATCACTAATTCCTAAACGCACATATTACCATTTCAGTTTTATGGCCAAAAACTTTGTTCTCACCTTTTTCACTACAAAAAGTTTGCTGGGTGTGTATTTCGTTCTCAGGGCCGAACCAGGAAGTGACAACTGGTGTGCTGAAAAGGTACATGTGTCCACTATAAAATATCAAAAATTCTTAGACGAAGATATTACCATTTCCGCTTTATGGCTAAAAACTTTTTTCGCGCCTTTTTCACTACAAAAAGGTTGCTGGGTTTGTATTTTGTCCCCAGGGCCGAACCAAGAAGTGACAACTGGTGCGCTGAAATAGTACATGTGTCCACTATAAAATATCAAAAATTTGTAGACGCACATGTTACCATTTCAGTTTTATGGCCAAAAACTTTTTTCGCGCCTTTTTCACTACAAAAAGGTTGCTGGGTTTGTTGTTCATCCCCACGGCCGAACCACGAAGTGACCACTAGTACGCTGAAATGGTACATGGTTCCACTATTAAGTATCAAAAATTCTTAGACGAAGATATTACCATTTCCGTTTTATGGCTAAAAACTTTTTTCGCGCCTTTTTCACTACAAAAAGGTTGCTGGGTTTGTATTTTGTCCCCAGGGCCAAACCAAGAAATGGCAACTAGTGCACTGGAATGGTACATGTGTCCGCCATAAAATATCAAAAATTCTTAGACGCACATATTACCGTTTCAATTGTATGGCCAAAAACTTTTTTCACGCCTTTTTCACTACAAAAAGTTTGCTGGGTGTGTATTTCGTTCTCAGGGCCGAATCAGGAAGCTACAACTGGTGCGCTGAAGAGGTACATGCGTCCACTATAAAATAACAAAAATTCTTAGACGCATATGTTACCATTTCTGTTTTATGGCCAAAACTTTTTTTGCGCCTTTTTACCTATAAAAATTTTGCTGTATGTGTATTTCGTTCTCAGTCCTGAACCATGAAGTGACAACTGGTGCGCTGAAAAGGTACATGTGTTCACTATAAAATATCAAAAATTCTAAGACGCACATATTACCATTTCAGTTTTATGGTCAAAAACTTTTTTCGCGCCTTTTTCACTACAAATAGGTTGCTGGGTTTGTATTTCGTCCCCAGGGCCGAATCAAGAAATGACATCTAGTGCGCTGGAATGGTACATAAGTCCACTATAAAATATCACTAATTCTTAAACGCACATATTACCATTTCAGTTTTATGGCCAAAAACTTTGTTCTCACCTTTTTCACTACAAAAAGGTGGCTGGGTTTGTATTTTGTCCCCAGGGCCGAACCAAGAAGTGACAACTGGTGCGCTGAAATAGTACATGTGTCCACTATAAAATATCAAAAATTTGTAGACGCACATGTTACCATTTCAGTTTTATGGCCAAAAACTTTTTTCGCGCCTTTTTCACTACAAAAAGGTTGCTGGGTTTGTTGTTCATCCCCATGGCCGAACCACGAAGTGACCACTAGTACGCTGAAATGGTACATGGTTCCACTATTAAGTATCAAAAATTCTTAGACGAAGATATTACCATTTCCGTTTTATGGCTAAAAACTTTTTTCGCGCCTTTTTCACTACAAAAAGGTTGCTGGGTTGGTATTTTGTCCCCAGGGCCAAACCAAGAAATGGCAACTAGTGCACTGGAATGGTACATGTTCCACCATAAAATATCAAAAATTCTTAGACGCACATATTACCATTTCAGTTTTATGGCCAGCAACTTTTTTGGCGCCTTTTTCACTACAAAAAGTTTGCTAGCTTTATATTTCGTCACCAGGAAATGGCAACTAGTGCGCTGGAATGGTACATGTGTCCACTATAAAATTTCAAAAATTCTTAGACGCACATATTACCATTTCAGTTTTATGGCTAACAATTTTTTTCGCGCCTTTTTCACTACAAATAGGTTGCTGGGCTTGTATTTCGTCCCCCGGGCCAAACCAAGAAATGACAACTAGTGCGCTGGAATGATATATGTGTCCACTATAAAATATCAAAAATTCTTAGACGCAGATATTACCATTTCAGTTGTATAGCCAAAAACTTTTTTCGCGCTTTTTACTCTAAAAAAAAGTTTACTAGGGGTGTATCTTATCCCTAGGGCCGAACCAGGAAATGGCAACTAGTGCGCTGGAATGGTACATAAGTCCACAATAAAATATAAAAAAGCCTAAAACGCACATATTACCATTTCAGTTTTATGGCCAAAAACTTTTTTCGCGCCTTTTTCACTACAAAAAGGTTGCTGGGTTTGTAGTTCATCCCCAGGGCCGAACCAGGAAGTGACCACTAATACGCTGAAATGGTACATGGTTCCACTATTAAGTATCACAAATTCTTAGACGAAGATATTACCATTTCCGTTTTATGGCTAAAAACTTTTTTCGCGCCTTTTTCACTACAAAAAGGTTGCTGGGTTTGTATTTTGTCCCCAGGGCCGAACCAAGAAGTTACAACTGGTGCGCTGAAATAGTACATGTGTCCACTATAAAATATCAAAAATTTGTAGACGCACATGTTACCATTTCAGTTTTATGGCCAAAAACTTTTTTCGCGCCTTTTTCACTACAAAAAGGTTGCTGGGTTTGTTGTTCATCCCCACGGCCGAACCACGAAGTGACCACTAGTACGCTGAAATGGTACATGGTTCCACTATTAAGTATCAAAAATTCTTAGACGAAGATATTACCATTTCCGTTTTATGGCTAAAAACTTTTTTCGCGCCTTTTTCACTACAAAAGGTTGCTGGGTTGGTATTTTGTCCCCAGGGCCAAACCAAGAAATGACAACTAGTGCGCTGGAATGATATATGTGTCCACTATAAAATATCAAAAATTCTTAGACGCAGATATTACCATTTCAGTTGTATAGCCAAAAACTTTTTTCGCGCTTTTTACTCTAAAAAAAAGTTTACTAGGGGTGTATCTTATCCCTAGGGCCGAACCAGGAAATGGCAACTAGTGCGCTGGAATGGTACATAAGTCCACAATAAAATATAAAAAAGCCTAAAACGCACATATTACCATTTCAGTTTTATGGCCAAAAACTTTTTTCGCGCCTTTTTCACTACAAAAAGGTTGCTGGGTTTGTAGTTCATCCCCAGGGCCGAACCAGGAAGTGACCACTAATACGCTGAAATGGTACATGGTTCCACTATTAAGTATCAAAAATTCTTAGACGAAGATATTACCATTTCCGTTTTATGGCTAAAAACTTTTTTCGCGCCTTTTTCACTACAAAAAGGTTGCTGGGTTTGTATTTTGTCCCCAGGGCCGAACCAAGAAGTGACAACTGGTGCGCTGAAATAGTACATGTGTCCACTATAAAATATCAAAAATTTGTAGACGCACATGTTACCATTTCAGTTTTATGGCCAAAAACTTTTTTCGCGCCTTTTTCACTACAAAAAGGTTGCTGGGTTTGTTGTTCATCCCCACGGCCGAACCACGAAGTGACCACTAGTACGCTGAAATGGTACATGGTTCCACTATTAAGTATCAAAAATTCTTAGACGAAGATATTACCATTTCCGTTTTATGGCTAAAAACTTTTTTCGCGCCTTTTTCACTACAAAAAGGTTGCTGGGTTGGTATTTTGTCCCCAGGGCCAAACCAAGAAATGGCAACTAGTGCACTGGAATGGTACATGTTCCACCATAAAATATCAAAAATTCTTAGACGCACATATTACCATTTCAGTTTTATGGCCAGCAACTTTTTTGGCGCCTTTTTCACTACAAAAAGTATGCTGGGTTTGTATTTCGTCAGCAGGAAATGACAACTATTGCGCTGGATTGGTACATGTGTCCACTATAAAATAAAAAAAAATCGTTAGACACAAATATTACAATTTCGGCTACATAGCCAAAAACTTATTTGGCTAATACATAATTTTCTACTGAAAAAAGGTTGCTGGGTGTGTATCTCATCCCAAGAGCTGAACCAGGGAGTGGCAACTGGAGCGCTGGAATGGTACATGTGCCCAATAAAAAATATAAAAAATTTTACCACGCACATATTACCATTTCAGTTTTATGGCCAAAAGCTTTTTTGCCGCCTTGTACTCTACAAAACGTTTGCTGGGTTTGTAGTCCATCCCCACGGCCGAACCACGAAGTGACCACTAGTACGCTGAAATGGTACATGGTTCCACTATTAAGTATCAAAAATTCTTAGACGAAGATATTACCATTTCCGTTTTATGGCTAAAAACTTTTTTCGCGCCTTTTTCACTACAAAAAGGTTGCTGGGTTTGTATTTTGTCCCCAGGGCCAAACCAAGAAATGACAACTAGTGCACTGGAATGGTACATGTGTCCGCCATAAAATATCAAAAATTCTTAGACGCACATATTACCGTTTCAATTGTATGGCCAAAAACTTTTTTCACGCCTTTTTCACTACAAAAAGTTTGCTGGGTGTGTATTTCGTTCTCAGGGCCGAATCAGGAAGCTACAACTGGTGCGCTGAAGAGGTACATGCGTCCACTATAAAATAACAAAAATTCTTAGACGCATATGTTACCATTTCTGTTTTATGGCCAAAACTTTTTTTGCGCCTTTTTACCTATAAAAATTTTGCTGTATGTGTATTTCGTTCTCAGTCCTGAACCATGAAGTGACAACTGGTGCGCTGAAAAGGTACATGTGTTCACTATAAAATATCAAAAATTCTAAGACGCACATATTACCATTTCAGTTTTATGGTCAAAAACTTTTTTCGCGCCTTTTTCACTACAAATAGGTTGCTGGGTTTGTATTTCGTCCCCAGGGCCGAATCAAGAAATGACATCTAGTGCGCTGGAATGGTACATAAGTCCACTATAAAATATCACTAATTCTTAAACGCACATATTACCATTTCAGTTTTATGGCCAAAAACTTTGTTCTCACCTTTTTCACTACAAAAAGTTTGCTGGGTGTGTATTTCGTTCTCAGGGCCGAACCAGGAAGTGACAACTGGTGTGCTGAAAAGGTACATGTGTCCACTATAAAATATCAAAAATTTGTAGACGCACATGTTACCATTTCAGTTTTATGGCCAAAAACTTTTTTCGCGCCTTTTTCACTACAAAAAGGTTGCTGGGTTTGTATTTTGTCCCCAGGGCCGAACCAAGAAGTGACAACTGGTGCGCTGAAATAATACATGTGTCCACTATAAAATATCAAAAATTTGTAGACGCACATTATACCATTTCAGTTTTATGGCCAAAAACTTTTTTCGCGCCTTTTTCACTACAAAAAGGTTGCTGGGTTTGTATTTTGTCCCCAGGGCCGAACCAAGAAGTGACAACTGGTGCGCTGAAATAGTACATGTGTCCACTATAAAATATCAAAAATTTGTAGACGCACATGTTACCATTTCAGTTTTATGGCCAAAAACTTTTTTCGCGCCTTTTTCACTACAAAAAGGTTGATGGGTTTGTTGTTCATCCCCACGGCCGAACCACGAAGTGACCACTAGTACGCTGAAATGGTACATGGTTCCACTATTAAGTATCAATAATTCTTAGACGAAGATATTACAATTTCCGTTTTATGGCTAAAAACTTTTTTCGCGCCTTTTTCACTACAAAAAGGTTGCTGGGTTTGTATTTTGTCCCCAGGGCCAAACCAAGAAATGACAACTAGTGCACTGGAATGGTACATGTGTCCGCCATAAAATATCAAAAATTCTTAGACGAACATATTACCGTTTCAATTGTATGGCCAAAAACTTTTTTCACGCCTTTTTCACTACAAAAAGTTTGCTGGGTGTGTATTTCGTTCTCAGGGCCGAATCAGGAAGCTACAACTGGTGCGCTGAAGAGGTATATGCGTCCACTATAAAATAACAAAAATTCTTAGACGCATATGTTACCATTTCTGTTTTATGGCCAAAACTTTTTTTGCGCCTTTTTACCTATAAAAAGTTTGCTGTATGTGGATTTTGTTCTCAGGGCCGAACCAGGAAGTGACAACTGGTGCGCTGAAAAGGTATAAAATTTCAAAAATTCTAAGACGCACATATTACCATTTCAGTTTTATGGCCAAAAACTGTTTTCGCGCCTTTTTCACTACAAATAGGTTGCTGGGTTTGTATTTCGTCCCCAGGGCCGAATCAAGAAATGACATCTAGTGCACTGGAATGGTACATGTGTCCACCATAAAATATCAAAAATTCTTAGACGCACATATTACAATTTCAGTTTTATGGCCAGCAACTTTTTTTGCGCGTTTTTCACTACAAAAAGTATGCTGGGTTTGTATTTCGTCAGCAGGAAATGGCAACTAGTTCGCTAGATTGGTACATGTGTCCACTATAAAATAAAAAAAATCCTTACACACAAATATTACAATTTCGGCTATATAGCCAAAAACTTATTTGGCTAGTACATAATTTTCTACTGAAAAAAGGTTGCTGGGTGTGTATCTCATCCCAAGGGCTGAACCAGGGAGTGGCAACTGGAGCGCTGGAATGGTACATGTGCCCAATAAAAAATATAAAAAATTTTACCACGCACATATTACCATTTCAGTTTTATGGCCAAAAGCTTTTTTGCCGCCTTGTACTCTACAAAACGTTTGCTGCGTTTGTATCTCATCCCCTAGGCCGAACCAGGAAATGAAAACTAGTACGCTGGAATGGTACGTGTGTCCACTATAAAATATTAAAAAGCAAAAACGCACACATTACCATTTAGGTTTTACGGCCAAAAACTTTTTTCGCGCCTTTTTCACTACAAAAAGGTTGCTGGTTGCGTCTTCTTAGACGCAGATATTACCATTTCAGTTTTATGGCCAACAACTTTTTTCGCGCCTTTTTCACTTCAAAAAGTTTGCTGTGCTTGTATTTCGTCCCCAGGGCCGAACCCAGCAGTGACAACTGGTGCGCTGAAATGGTACATGTGTCCAGTATATAAGGTAAAAATTTTTTAGAAAACATTTTACCATTTCAGTTTTATGGCCAAAAACTTTTTTCTCGCCTTTTTCACTACAAAAACGTTGTTGGGTTTGTATTTCGTCCCCAGGGCCGAATCAAGAAATGACATCTAGTGCGCTGTATTGGTACATATGTTCACTATAAAATATCAAAAATCCTTGGAAGCACATATTACCATTTCGGTTTTAAAGCCAAAAACTTTTTTCGCGCCTTTTACTCTAAAAAAGTTTGCTGGGTTTGTATCTCATCCCCTAGGCCGAACCAGGAAATGAAAACTAGTGCGCTGGAATGGTACGTGTGTCCACTATAAAATATCAAAAATTCTTAGACGCATATGTTACCATTTCAGTTTTATGGCCAATAACTTTGTTCGCACCTTTTTCACTACAAAAAGTTTGCTAGGTTTATATTTCTTCACCAGGAAATGGCAACTAGTGCGCTTGATTGGTACATGTGTCCACCATAAAATATCAAAAATTCTTGGCCGCACATACTACCATTTCAGTTTTATGGCTTACAACTTTTTATGCGCCTTTTTCACTACAAAAAGTTTGCTGGGTCTGTATTTCGTCCCCCGGGCCGAACCAAGAAGTCACAACTGGTGCGCTGAAATTGTACGTGCTTCCACTATAAAATATCAAAAATTCTTAGACGCACATATTACCATTTATGTTTTATGGCAATAAACTTTTTTCGCGCTTTTTTCACTAAAAATAGGTTGCTGGGTTTGTATTTCGTCCCCAGGGCCGAACCAAGAAATGACAACTAGTGCGCTGGAATGGTACATGTGTCCACTATAAAATAGCAAAAATTCTTAGACGCATATATTACCATTTCAGTTTTATGGCCAAAAACTTTTTTCGCACCTTTTTCACTACAAAAAGTTTGCTGGGTGTGTATTTCGTTCTCAGGGCCGAATCAGGAAGCTACAACTGGTGCGCTGAAGAGGTACATGCGTCCACTATAAAATAACAAAAATTCTTAGACGCATATGTTACCATTTCTGTTTTATGGCCAAAACTTTTTTTGCGCCTTTTTACCTATAAAAAGTTTGCTGTATGTGGATTTTGTTCTCAGGGCCGAACCAGGAAGTGACAACTGGTGCGCTGAAAAGGTATAAAATTTCAAAAATTCTAAGACGCACATATTACCATTTCAGTTTTATGGCCAAAAACTGTTTTCGCGCCTTTTTCACTACAAATAGGTTGCTGGGTTTGTATTTCGTCCCCAGGGCCGAATCAAGAAATGACATCTAGTGCACTGGAATGGTACATGTGTCCACCATAAAATATCAAAAATTCTTAGACGCACATATTACAATTTCAGTTTTATGGCCAGCAACTTTTTTTGCGCGTTTTTCACTACAAAAAGTATGCTGGGTTTGTATTTCGTCAGCAGGAAATGGCAACTAGTTCGCTAGATTGGTACATGTGTCCACTATAAAATAAAAAAAATCCTTACACACAAATATTACAATTTCGGCTATATAGCCAAAAACTTATTTGGCTAGTACATAATTTTCTACTGAAAAAAGGTTGCTGGGTGTGTATCTCATCCCAAGGGCTGAACCAGGGAGTGGCAACTGGAGCGCTGGAATGGTACATGTGCCCAATAAAAAATATAAAAAATTTTACCACGCACATATTACCATTTCAGTTTTATGGCCAAAAGCTTTTTTGCCGCCTTGTACTCTACAAAACGTTTGCTGCGTTTGTATCTCATCCCCTAGGCCGAACCAGGAAATGAAAACTAGTACGCTGGAATGGTACGTGTGTCCACTATAAAATATTAAAAAGCAAAAACGCACACATTACCATTTAGGTTTTACGGCCAAAAACTTTTTTCGCGCCTTTTTCACTACAAAAAGGTTGCTGGTTGCGTCTTCTTAGACGCAGATATTACCATTTCAGTTTTATGGCCAACAACTTTTTTCGCGCCTTTTTCACTTCAAAAAGTTTGCTGTGCTTGTATTTCGTCCCCAGGGCCGAACCCAGCAGTGACAACTGGTGCGCTGAAATGGTACATGTGTCCAGTATATAAGGTAAAAATTTTTTAGAAAACATTTTACCATTTCAGTTTTATGGCCAAAAACTTTTTTCTCGCCTTTTTCACTACAAAAACGTTGTTGGGTTTGTATTTCGTCCCCAGGGCCGAATCAAGAAATGACATCTAGTGCGCTGTATTGGTACATATGTTCACTATAAAATATCAAAAATCCTTGGAAGCACATATTACCATTTCGGTTTTAAAGCCAAAAACTTTTTTCGCGCCTTTTACTCTAAAAAAGTTTGCTGGGTTTGTATCTCATCCCCTAGGCCGAACCAGGAAATGAAAACTAGTGCGCTGGAATGGTACGTGTGTCCACTATAAAATATCAAAAATTCTTAGACGCATATGTTACCATTTCAGTTTTATGGCCAATAACTTTGTTCGCACCTTTTTCACTACAAAAAGTTTGCTAGGTTTATATTTCTTCACCAGGAAATGGCAACTAGTGCGCTTGATTGGTACATGTGTCCACCATAAAATATCAAAAATTCTTGGCCGCACATACTACCATTTCAGTTTTATGGCTTACAACTTTTTATGCGCCTTTTTCACTACAAAAAGTTTGCTGGGTCTGTATTTCGTCCCCCGGGCCGAACCAAGAAGTCACAACTGGTGCGCTGAAATTGTACGTGCTTCCACTATAAAATATCAAAAATTCTTAGACGCACATATTACCATTTATGTTTTATGGCAATAAACTTTTTTCGCGCTTTTTTCACTAAAAATAGGTTGCTGGGTTTGTATTTCGTCCCCAGGGCCGAACCAAGAAATGACAACTAGTGCGCTGGAATGGTACATGTGTCCACTATAAAATAGCAAAAATTCTTAGACGCATATATTACCATTTCAGTTTTATGGCCAAAAACTTTTTTCGCACCTTTTTCACTACAAAAAGTTTGCTAGGTTTATATTTCTTCACCAGGAAATGGCAAGTTGTGCGCTGGAATGGTACACGTGCCAACTAAAAAATATCAAAAATTTTAAGACACACATATTACCATTCCAGTTTTATTGCCAACAACTTTTTTCGCGCCTTTTTCACTTTAAAAATTTGCTGGGTTTGTATTTCGTCCCTAGGGCCGAACCAAAAAGTGGCAACTGGTGCGCTGGAATGGTACATGTGCCCTAGGGCCGAACCAGGAAGTGACGAATAATGCGCTTAAGTGGTACATGCGTCTACTAACTGCTGCGCTGAAATGGTACATGTGTCCTTTATAAAAGATCAAAAATTCTTAGACGCACATATTACCATTTCAGTTTTATGGCCAACAACTTTTTTCGCGCCTTTTTAAATTAAAAAGTTTGCTGGGTTTGTATTTCGTCCCTAGGGCCAAACCAGGAATTGGCAACTGGAGCGCTGGAATGGTAGATGTGCCCACTAAAAAAATATCAAAAATTTTACGACGCACATATTACCATTTCAGTTTTATAGCCAAAAACTTTTTTCGCGTCTTTTACTCTAAAAAAAGTTTGCTGATACGCTGAAATGGTACATGTGTCCACTATAAAATATCAAAAGTTCTAAGACGCACATAATACCATTTCGGTTTTATAGCCCAAAACTTGTTTGGCTAATACATAATTTATATATATATGTATATCAAAATAAAATAAAATATCAAAAATTCTTAGACGCACATATTACCATTTCAGTTTTATGGCCAACAACTTTTTTCGCGCCTTTTTAAATTAAAAAGTTTGCTGGGTTTGTATTTCGTCCCTAGGGCCAAACCAGGAATTGGCAACTGGTGCGCTGAAAATGTAAGTGTGTCCACTATAAAATATCAAAAATTCTTAGACGCACATATTACCATTTCAGTTTTGTGGCCAAAAACTTTTTTCGCGCCTTTTTCACTACAAAAAAGTTGCTGGGTTTGTATTTCGTGCCCAGGGCCAAACCAAGAAATGACAACTAGTGCGCGGGAATGGTACATGTGTCCACTATAAAATAACAAAAATTCTTAGACGCATATATTACCATTTCAGTTTTATGGCCAAAAACTTTTTTCGCACCTTTTTCACTACAAAAAGTTTGCTAGGTTTATATTTCTTCACCAGGAAATGGCAAGTTGTGCGCTGGAATGGTACACGTGGCCACTAAAAAATATCAAAAATTTTAAGACACACATATTACCATTCCAGTTTTATTGCCAACAACTTTTTTCGCGCCTTTTTCACTTTAAAAATTTGCTGGGTTTGTATTTCGTCCCTAGGGCCGAACCAAAAAGTGGCAACTGGTGCGCTGGAATGGTACATGTGCCCTAGGGCCGAACCAGGAAGTGACGAATAATGCGCTTAAGTGGTACATGCGTCTACTAACTGCTGCGCTGAAATGGTACATGTGTCCTTTATAAAAGATCAAAAATTCTTAGACGCACATATTACCATTTCATTTTTATGGCCAACAACTTTTTTCGCGCTTTTTTAAATTAAAAAGTTTGCTGGGTTTGTATTTCGTCCCTAGGGCCAAACCAGGAATTGGCAACTGGAGCGCTGGAATGGTAGATGTGCCCACTAAAAAAATATCAAAAATTTTACGACGCACATATTACCATTTCAGTTTTATAGCCAAAAACTTTTTTCGCGTCTTTTACTCTAAAAAAAGTTTGCTGATACGCTGAAATGGTACATGTGTCCACTATAAAATATCAAAAGTTCTAAGACGCACATAATACCATTTCGGTTTTATAGCCCAAAACTTGTTTGGCTAATACATAATTTATATATATATGTACATCAAAATAAAATAAAATATCAAAAATTCTTAGACGCACACATTACCATTTCAGTTTTATGGCCAAAAACTTTTTTCGCGCCTTTTTCACTGCAAAAAGGTTGCACCAGTTTTCTCTTCCTGGTTCGGCCTAGGGGATGAGATACACACCCAGCAATCTTTTTATAGGTAAAGAGGCGCGAAAAAAGTTTTTGGCCATAAAACTGAAATGGTAATATGTGCGGCTAAGAATTTTTGATATTTTATAGTGGACATATGTACCGTTTCAGCGAACCAGTTGTCACTTCCTGGTTCGGCCCTGGGGATGAAATACAAACCCAACAACTTTTTTGTAGTGAAAAAGGCGCGAAAAAAGTTTTTGGCCATAAAACTAAATGGTAACATGCGCGACTAAGACCTTCGATATTTTTTAGTGGACACATGTACCTTTTCAGCGCACCAGTTGTCACTTCTTGGTTCGGCCCTGGGGACGAAATACAAACAAGCAACTTTGTGTAGTGAAAAAGGCACGAAAAAAGTTTTTGGCCATAAAACTGAAGTGGTAATATGTGCGGCCAAGAATTTTTGATATTTTATAGTGGACACATGTACCATTTCAGCGTATTTGTTGCCATTTCCTGGTGACGAAATATAAACCTAGCAAACTTTTTGTTACTTTATAGTGGACACATCTACCATTCCCGCGCACTAGTTGTCACTTCTTGGTTAAGTCCTGGGCACGAAATACAAACACAGCAACCTTGTTGCAGTGAAAAAGGCGCGAAAAAAGTTTTTGGCCATAAAACTGAAATGGTAATATGTGCGTCTAAGGATTTTTGATATTTTATAGTGGACACATGTACCATTTCAGCGTATTTGTTGCCATTTCCTGGTGACGAAATATAAACCTAGCAAACTTTTTGTTATTTTATAGTCGACACATGTACCATTCCCGCGCACTGGTTGTCATTTCTTAATTAGGCCCTGGACACGAAATACAAACCCAGCAACCTTTTTGCAGTGAAAAAGGCGCGAAAAAAGTTTTTGGCCATAAAACTGAAATGGTAATACGTGCGTTTTAGGCTTTTTTATATTTTATTGTGGACACATGTACCATTTTAGCACACCAGTTGTCACTTCTTAGTTCGGCCCTGGGGACGAAATACAAACCCAGAAACCTTTTTGTAGTGAAAAAGGCGCGAAAAAAGTTTTTGCCATAAAACTGAAATGGTAATATGTGCGTTTTAGGCTTTTTTATGTTTTATTGTGGACACATGTACCATTCCAGCGCACTAGTTGTCACTTTTTGGTTCAGCCCTGGGGATGAAATACAAACTCAGCAACCTTTTTATAGGTAAAAAGGCGCGAAAAAAGTTTTTAGTTATAAAACTAAAATGGTAATATCCTCTTCTTCTTCTTCTTTTGGTTCTACAGTCCGTGGTGAACCTGGGCCTCAACCAACAAAGTTTTCCAGGTGGCACGGTCTTTAGCCAGCATTCTCCAATTGTGCACACCAAGTTGGTTGAGGTCCCTTTCCACTTGTGTATGCCATCGGCGTCCTCTTGCGTTGTCCCACAGGTTCGGAATCGAAGATTCTACGGGTCGGAGCAGTATTCTCCATGCGCTCTACATGGCCCAACCATCTTAGCCGTTGGATCCGTAGGCGCCTGGTTAGGCTCATGTCGCTGTACAATCCGTACAGTTCATGATTGAATCTTCTTCTCCAGAAACCATCAACGCAAATAGGGCCGAAGATTGAACGCAGAACTTTTCTCTCGAAAATACCAAGGACTTCCTCATCCGCCTTCGACACCGTCCATGCTTCTGCGCCATAGAGAAGTACAGGGATTATCAAAGTGGTATATAGTGTCAGCTTGGTTTTTCGAGAAAGGGCCTTACTACTCAATTGCCTCTTGAGCCCAAAGAAACAGCGATTGGCAAGAGTTATTCTGCGTTTGATCTCGGTACTGATGTTGTTTATATTGTTGACTTGGGAGCCAAGGTAGACGAAGTCCTTCACTACCTCGACGTTCTGGCCCAGTCGTCGGTGTTGCACGTCCTTTTTTGATGACAGGATATATTTCGTTTTGCCCTCGTTCACTGCTAGACCCATTTTGGCCGCCTCCGTTGAAATACCAGCAAACGCTTCATTGACAGCTCGCTGTGTTCGACCAATCACGTCAATGACGTCAGCGTATGCTAGCAGTTGCACAGACTTTAGGAAGATCGTGCCTCTGTTGTTGGCGTGTGAGTTTTGCACGATCTTCTCAAGAATTATGTTAAAAAAGTCACATGACAGTGCGTGGCCTTGTCTAAATCCCCTTCTGACATTGAAGGTCTCGGTCAATTCGTTACCGACCTTGATGGAGCAGGGAGATTTCTCCATCGTCATCCTACACAGCCTGACGAGTTTAGTAGGAATGTCAAAGCTAGACATGGCTTCGTATAGCTCGTCCCTTACACACTGTCATATGCGGCCCTAAAATCGACGAATAGGTGGTGGGTGTCGATTTGCATCTCTTGGGTCTTTTCCAGAATCTCCCGTAGTGTGAAAATTTGGTCAATGGTGGACTTCCCCGGCCTGAAACCACACTGATAAGGACCTATCAAACTGTTCACGAATGGTTTCAGGCGCTCACACAAAACGGCAGAGAAGATCTTGTAGGCGATGTTCAGTAGACTTATTCCTCCGTAGTTGGCGCAGTTGAAGAGGTCTCCTTTTTTGTGGATCGGGCAAACGATGCTGAGATTCACCTCGTCGGGCATGCTTTCCTCCGACCATATCTTACAGATGAGCTGGTGCATGCGCCCAACTAGGTCATCTCCGGCTGTCTTAAATAGTTCCGCGGACAGTGCGTCCGCTCCTGCAGCTTTGTTTGATTTCAATCTCGATATTGCTATCTTGACTTCATTCAGATCGGGGGGACGGAATTCTCTACCATCACCGTCCGTTATCTGGAGTGGAATATTCTGCCTGGCGATGGAATCGGTGTTTTGTTCGCCGTTAAACTGTCTGCAGAAGTGATTTTTCCAGATTCTCAGCATCGATTGCGACTTAACTACGATTTGTACGTCTTCGTTACGACAGGTTTCTGTCCGAAGCTTATATCCATTGAATATGGGTTTTTGGGTTTTTTCTGGGTGGCATTTTAAAACCCAATACATCAGAGGCAGCATCTCTGATGGCGTTTTGGCAACGGTTCCATTCCTCATCGGTTGTTTCGCCTGGCAGGGCTGGACTCTCTGAGAGCTTAAGGGAGACTAGATCGGCAAATTTCCCAGCGGTCGATTGCGATTGTAGCTTTGCGACGTCAAACTGTTGTGGTCGTACTCTACTCCGTTTTGCTACTGATATCCGTGATCTTACCTTGGCTACAAGAAGGAAGTGATCGGAGTCAATGTTGGCTCCTCGGAATGTTCGGACATCAAGAATACTGGAGGAGTGTCTGCCGTCAATCGCAATGTGATCAATTTGGTTGACGGTTGATTGATCAGGGGACCGCCAGGTCCCTTTGTGAATGTTGAGGTGAGGGAATCGCGTGCTTGCTACAGTGAGATTTCGCCCCGTCACTAAATCTAGCAGCCTGAGTCCGTTATCGGATGTGTCGTCATTCAGGCTGTGTTTCCCGATGACTCTAGCGAAAATATCTTCCTTGCCCAGCTTTGCGTTGAAATCTCCTAGGACGATCTTGGTGCCGTAGCTGGGGCATTGATCGTATGTTCTTTCTAGGAGATTATAAAAGTCATCCTTGCTGTCGTCATCTTTATCCTCCGTCAGGGCGTGGGTGCAGATTAGGCTAATGTTGCCGAGCCTAGCCTTGGTGCGGATTGTAATGAGGCATTCGCTCACGTATTTAAAGCTTAAGACTCTTTGCCTAAGTCTGCCTCGAACAACAAACCCGCATCCAAACAGGCACTGTCGCTGCTCTTTATAGCAATCACCCTAGTAGATGTAGCAGTTTCTCACTTTCTTTTTGCCCGGTCCATCCCACCGCACTTCCTGGATGGCGGTGATGTCAGCCTTATAGGCTTCCAGGGCCTCCGCAAGTTCATCGGATGCACGTGGTCTGTTCAGGGACCTGACATTCCACGTGCAGAACCGAAAATCGTTATCCTTATTTCGTTTTTCCTGGTCGTCAGCAATAAAGTCATCCATATTTATATTTTCTTCTGATTGTATCGAAACTAGTGTGTTTTTACACTGTAGGGAAGTTACTCCCACGCACAACCCCCGAAACATGGAGGACCGGGTCCTGGTTTAGACCCCTGGACAGAGGGGATTCGCTGCACACTTTGGTTCACCTCTAAGCGGGTGCTGTAGGGGCTATCCAGGGGCGCCACGAGGAGGCAGTATGTCAGCTAGACCAGTCCATTTTCAGGGATCGTTGCTGGCTTCTCGCCAGGTTAAGAGCAATCAACAACTTTGCCCTGAGTGCACTGGCCCATTTCCCCCAAAATATTTATATGTGCGTCGTAAAATTTTTGTTATTTTTTAGTGGGCACTTCTACCATTCCAGCGCACCAGTTGCCACTTCCTGGTTCGGCCCTAGGGACGAAATACAAACCCAGCAAACTTTTTGCATTAAAAATGGGGCGAAAAAAGTTGTTGGCCATAAAACTAAAATGGTAATATGTGCGTCTAAGAATTTTTGATATTTTATGGGGGAAACATGTACAATTTCAGCGCAGCAGTTAGTAGACGCATGTACCATTTCAGCGTACCAGTGGTCACTTCCTGGTTCGGCCTAGGCAAACTTTTTTTAGAGTAAAATGCGCGAAAAAAGTTTTTGGCTATAAAACTGAAATGGTAATATGTGCGTCGTAAAATTTTTGATATTTTTTAGTGGGCACCTCTACCATTCCAGCGCACCAGTTGTTACTTCCTGGTTTGGCCCTAGGGACGAAATACAAACCCAGCAAACTTTTTGCATTAAAAAGGCGCGAAAAAAGTTGTTGGCCATAAAACTGAAATGGTAATATGTGCGTCTAAGAATTTTTGATATTTTATGTTGAAAACATGTACCATTTCAGCGCAGCAGTTAGTAGACGCATGTACCATTTCAGCGCACCGGTGGTCACTTCCTGGTTCGGCCGTGGGGGTGAGATACACACCCAGCAAACTTCTTTAGTGAAAATTGATGTATTAGCAAAACAAGTTTTTGGCTATAAAACCAAATTGGTAACATGTGCGTCTACAAATTTTTTATTTCATATAGTGGACACATGTACCATTCCAGTGCACTAGTTTTCAATTCTTGGTTAGGCCCTGGGGACGAAATACAAACCCAGCAACCTTTTTGTAGTGAAAAAGGCGCGAAAAAAGTTTTTCGCCATAAAACTGAAATGGTAATATGTGCGTCTAAGCGTACTCGTGGTCACTTCCTGGTTCAGGCGTGGGGATGAGATACACACCCAGAAAACTTTTTGTAGTGAAAAAGGCGCGAAAAAAGTTTTTGGCCATAAAATTGAAATGGTAATATGTTTGTCCAAAAAATGTTTATATTTTATACTGGACACATGTACCTTTTTAGCGCACCAGTTGTCATTTCCTTGTTCGGCCCTGAGAACGAAATAGAAACCCAGCAACATTTTTGTAGTGAAAGAGGCGCGAAAAAAGGTTTTGGCCATAAAACTGCAATGGTAATACCTGCGTCTAAGAATTTTTGATATTTAATAGTGGAACCATATACCAATTGCAGCGTACTAGTGGTCACTTCCTGTTTCGGCCCTGGGGATGAGATACACACCCAGCAACTTTTTTTTTTAAGAAAAATTATATATTAGCCAAACATGTTTTTGGCTATATAACCGAAATAGTAATATTGAGGTCTAAGGATTTGTGATATTTTATAGTGGCCACATTTACCTTTTCAGCGCACCAGTTTTCACTTCCTGGTTCGGCCTAGGGGATGAGATACAAACTTCGCAAACTTTTTTTAGAGTAAAAGGCGCGAAACATGTTTTTGGCTATAAAACCGAATTGGTAATATGTGCGTCGAAGGATTTTTGATTTTTTATAGTGGACATATGTATCGTTTGAGCGCACCAGTTGTCGCTTCCTGGTTCGGCCTAGGGGATGAGATACAAGCGCAGCGAACTTTTTATAGGTAAAAAGGCGCGAAAAAAGTTTTTGCCTTAAAACTGAAATGGTAATATGTGCGTCTAAGAATTTTTGACATTTTATAGTGAACACATGTAACATTTTAGCGTACCAGTTTTCACTTCCTGGTTAGGCATAGGGCATGAGATACAAACCCAGCAAACTTTTTTTAGAGTAAAAGGCGCGAAAAAAGTTTTTGGCTATAAAACTGAAATGGTAATATGTGCGTCGTAAAATTTTTGATATTTTTTAGTGGGCACTTCTACCATTCCAGGGCTCCAGTTGATACTTCCTGGCTTGTCCCTAGGGACGAAATACAAACCCAGCAAACTTTTTGCATTAAAAAGGCGCGAAAAAAGTTGTTGGCCATAAAGCTGAAATGATAATATGTGCGTCTAAGAATTTTAGATATTTTTTGGGGGAAACATGTACCATTTCAACGCACCAGTGGTCACTTCCTGGTTCGGCCGTGGGGATGAGATACACACCCAGCAAACTTTTTTAGTGAAAATTGATGTATTAGCGAAACAAGTTTTTAGCTATAAAACCAAAATGGTAACATGTGCGTTTAAGGATTTGTAATATTTTATAGTGGACACATGTACCATTCCAGCGCACTAGTTTTCACTTCCTGGTTCGGCCTAGGGGATGAGATACAAACTCAGCAAACTTTTTTGAGAGGAAAACAAGTTTTTGGCTATAAAACCGATATGGTGATATGTGCGTCTAAGGATTTTTGATTTTTTATGGTGGACATATGTACCGTTTCAGCGCACTAGTTGTAGATTCCTGTTTCGGCCCTGAGAACGAAATACACACCCAGCAAACTTTTTGTAGTGAAAAAGGCGTGAAAAAAGTTTTTGGCCATAAAATTGAAACGGTAATATGTGCGTCTAAGAATTTTTGATATTTTATAGTGGCAGCATGTACCTCTTCAGCGCACCAGTTGTAGCTTCCTGTTTTGGCCCTGAGAACGAAATACACTCCCAGCAAAATTTTTTAGTGAAAAATTATATATTAGCAAACAAGTTTTGGGCTATAAATCTGAAATGGTAATATGTGCGTCTAAAGATTTTTGATTTTTTATAGTGGACACGTGTACCATTTCAGCGCACCAGTTGTCGCTTCCTGGTTATGCCTAGGGCATGAGATACAAACCCAGCAAACCTTTTTTAGAGTAAAAGGCGCGAAAAAAGTTGTGGGCCATAAAACTAAAATGGTAATATGTGCGTCTAAGAATTTTTCATATATTATAGTGGACACATGTACCATTTTAGCGTGCCAGTTTTAACTTCCTGGTTTGGCCTAGGGCATGGGATACAAACCCAGTGTTGCGGGTAAAGCGGCCCAAGCTCAAGATAGCCAATGTGGATTTTAAACACAAGTGTAAGAATTTTAGAAAACTTTAATTCTTTATTCTAACGCTTTAATATGTTAAAATTCCTAAAATTATAAATAAATTCATTATACAAACTTACATACTAAACTGCTGATATACTAACTTTTATGTGTGGCTACTCCAAGCGAAGCTTCGTAATCCTTATGACCTGAACGAATGAATATCTTAAATCTATGTAGGTGTTTTATATACTTATGTATGTGGTCTCGATTAAATATGGCCTCATAATTATACCGCGTGGAAAATTAAAAGGAATAATTGAACATTTTGCCATGCTCATCTCTCTACATATCGATAACAGTAATGTCATATCAGCGATTTATGAGTGGCGGTAACAGTAATGTCATATTAGCGATTTATGAGTGGCGGTAACAGTAATGTCATATTAGCGATTTATGAGTGGCGGTAACACCCAGCAAACTTTTTTTAGAGTAAAAGGCGCGAAAAAAGTTGTTGGCCATAAAACTGAAATGGTAATATGTGCGTCTAAGAATTTTTGATATTTTATGGGGGACACATGTACCATTTTAGCGCACCAGAGGTCACTTCCTTGCTCGGCTGTGGGGATGAGATACACACCCAGCAAACTTTTTTAGTGAAAAATTATGTATTAATTATTTATTTAGTTCAAATATTTAATACTTATTAAAATTGATTCTCGCTATACGAGCTCGAGTCTAAAACTAACCTTATTTATTTTCTTTCTTAACTAAAACCCGTGCAAAGTGCCAATTATCCTTATCCGCATAAAGGGCCAAATTTCATTGGAATAATAAAAAAATGCAAGGTGGCATCCGTTGCAGTATTTTATTCCATGGGAACGGAATGCCAAATAAAATGCAAGGTGGCATCTGTTGCAGTATTTAAATTTTAATATTTTTTGTTGCGCGTGCAGCGCTAATTTTGTGATTATGTTGTGGTCGCGCTTCCGTACCTTAACTGTTCCCCCCTTTAAGCATCCGACGTCCGCGTCTGATCAAAGCTTTGAATGGTATTGGCAATTTTTATTTTACGTTGCCTTTTAACAACAACGTACGCAATACAAATTATTAGGATTAGGAGAAAAAGAGAGGTAGATGCGTACATAGTTCCTTTTACCTTCAAGTGTAGGTAAGAAATATGGTCCAAATTTTTAATATTGAGGTCATGAAGGTACTATAGTGACAATATAGTGGTATGATCCGTAATGTTTACATTATGGGCCATTGGTGTCTCAGGACTTTTAAAAGCGATTTTTCGGAGATTTTTAAACTCCGTTGAATTAATGGTCAAAGTACTGTCGAAAGTTATAAGGTATGCACCTCTTGGAAGATGTTTTTCCAAATCTTCGGAAACGACTTTGGAGGGCTGGTTGTTTATGATGACGACTCCATCATCAATTTCCATAAAGGGTTGAATTTTGTGCGCGGAATTTGCACCGCAAGCGGCCGTGTTATTTTTCAATAGATTGCTGAGGCGCGAACTGCCATTGTGGCTCAACACTTTACAAAATGAAGTTGAGGATCTCTTTTTACAATTCTTTAACATAATATATTTGTAGCCACATCTTGCTACATCATTAGTTTCAAATGATAATGTAATGTTTTTGTGAACAACAGGAAGTATTAATTTCTTATTGCAAAGTTCTACAATTTTAGGAAATTTTATAAAGAGTGTGATAATGTTCTCATTCTGTAGAATTTTTAATTTTGAATTTACAATTACTTCCTGTTGTTCCGAATTATTTATTTTTTTTATAATTTTTTTCCGCTTACACTGATATCGGAAGTTACTTCGGATTTTAAAATGAAATTTACTTCGGAGCTATCTAGCAAAATGGGATTAATCACTTGCATCTTTTCCAAAGCATTGGACAGGGCTATATTATCTAGTTCCCTAAGCACCTCCCTATTTGTTTCATTTAGCAAACTGTATAGGTCTCCTGTATTTATTTCTGAGGTTTTTACCTCTTACAAGTACTAGTTTTTCTAGTTAGGTTATTTATTCTAGATGGCATTTCAGTGTTTATAACTGTTTGCGCGTTACTTGCTGCAATTAATTCATTTTGTCTGTCATACACCTCAACGATATCATCGTGATCCGGCGTGCCAGCTATGTATTTCAAAGCAGTCCCAATAATATTTATGCTGCGTGCGTGTCTGTGGTGCAAGCGTAGGGATTCTATTGCTTTTTGCATTTGGTCAACGTCTGATTCCAACAATTTACGCATGTGTGATTCTGGTAGTATATTTGTTAGGTTTCTAGTCTCTTCTACTATGGTTGCGAAATTTGATAGGCCCGTCACATGGGCTAGAGCTCGGTAAGCGTTGAAAATTGCTACGTTTCCGTCTGCTATCGGGATATAGTGTGAGGCAGAATAGTCCAGGATGACAGCACAGTTGGTGGACACAATTGCTGTAAATATTAGGGGGCTGTAATAAGGAAACGAATGTTATCCTTGTGTACTCTTCTATTATCAATCTTTACGGTTGTCCCTAAGTCCTGCTGTACTACTTTCTCGACAAACACTTTGCTAAATTTATTTCCCAGACGTTTATTCACCTTAACATAAACCTTTTCTCCAGGGCGGTATGATTTAACCACAGTTGTTACCGCCACTCATAAATCGCTAATATGACACTACTGTTACCGCCACTCATAAATAGCTAATATGACATTACTGTTACCGCCACTCATAAATCGCTAATATGACATTACTGTTATCGATATGTAGAGAGATGAGCATGGCAAAATGTTCAATTATTCCTTTTAATTTTCCACGCGGTATAATTATGAGGCCATATTTAATCGAGACCACATACATAGGTATATAAAACACCTACATAGATTGAAGATATTCATTCGTTCAGGTCATAAGGATTACGAAGCTTCGCTTGGAGTAGCCATACATAAAAGTTAGTATATCAGCAGTTTAGTATGTAAGTTTGTATAAGTTTGTATATAAATTGTAAATTTATTTATAATTTTAGGAATTTTAACATATTAAAGAGTAAGAATAAAGAATTAAAGTTTTCTAAAATTCTTACACTTGTTGTGTTTATAATCTACATTGGCTATCTTGAGCTTGGGCCGCTTCACCCGCAACATTAAAATTCTTTTATTTGCCTCATCGGATCGTTTGAAGGAATCATCTTGGCTGTTAAAACGTAAGTCCTAACAGAATGCAACCTTCCACTCCCTCACAGGGTCAACCACTAAGTCGTCAACGACCAACTCAGTTAAGTCCTGCACCGAACAACTGTAACATTTGCAACAAGTCCACAGACAACGAAAAATTTATAAAATGCAGCAAGTGCCATCTTAATTTTCATTTACCATGTGTCAATCTCAGCAGCAATCAAGACCAACCTACATGGAGTTGCCAAAATTGTACGGTACAACATCAAATCACGATCGATTCTGCCTCTTCCATTCGTAGTGGCTCTTCGGCCGCTTCCCGCTCCCGCCGACAAGCTCTTGAGCTACGACGTCTAGAAGAAGAGACACAACTTGAAAGAGATTTCATTAAAAAGAAATACCAAATTCTCGAACAAGCAGTAGATGACTTCGAGGACGCACAATCAGTTAATAAACACTCAGCTGTCAGATCTGTACATGAGTGGTTAGATAATCAAATCCAACTCCCTACTTCGGCTATTGCAACCGCACACCAAAATATAGTTTCCGCAGCTCGTCAGTTTGAAACGCCACCTTACACATTTGTACCACAAGCCACAACAACGCAAGAAATGCCTAACACTACTAAACCATATTGCCAAAACCAGCCGACAACTGCAAATTTATGTAATAATTCAGACAACGTAAATGGAGAAAATCACATATTAGAGACACCTGTACAATTTGGTTACATGGATTCAACGTTTTCCATGAACCCATCAAACCTCCAACCTGTTATATTACCTTCTCACCAGGCTTTCGCAACAACAAATAAGCGCGCGGCAGTCAGTACCAAAAGAGCTTCCAATTTTTACCGGCACTCCTGAAGAATGGCCCTTGTTTAGTGCCACATATGACTGGTCGACAGCAGTCTGTGGTTTTACAGACGCTGAAAATCTTGTCAGGCTTCAAAGTTCTCTAAAGGGGGAAGCACTTCGATCTGTTAAACATATTTTGATCCATCCATCGGGTGTACCATGTGCTCTATCTACACTAAAATTGCTTTTCGGACAACCGGAAAAAATATTAAACTCACTAAAAAATAGAATAAGATCACTACCAGCACTGAACACAAATAAATTGAGCACAATTACCTCTTTCGCCGTGGAAGTAAAGGGCCTAGAAACAACAATTAAAGCCAGTGGTTTAATAAATGAACTGACCAATTCATCTTTATTACATGAATTAATAATGAAAATGCCATCACATTTTCAACTTAACTGGGGTGAACAAAAAATAAAACTAGCAAAAAATAACAAAAGAGTTAGTTTGACTGAATTCGCTAACTGGATATATGAAGTCGGTGTCTCAGCAAGCAGCATAAATATAGACAGTGACAGCAGCGCATCAAAGTCAATAGAGCAGTATTCGCGTAAGCCAAAAAACGTTTATGTGCATGCTCATGAAGAACAAAACAAAAAGATCTGTTTAGTGTGTTCTGGCAACTGCAATAGCGTTGAGAAGTGTAAAAAATTCTTGGCTGCGAATAGAAGCGAGCGATGGAACTTAGTAAGAATGTACAATCTATGTAAACTGTGCCTGCGACGTCACTACGGTATTTGCAGTAGCAGCATCGTTTGCAGAGAAAATAATTGTCAAATAAAACATAATACATTGCTGCATAAATCCATGACTGAAGATAGAGAAACAAACGCTACCAGAGAAACTGAAAATAAAAGCAAAAGAGATAATTTACATGCAGCCCATAGGAATGAATGCAATGAAATCTTATTTAAAATTATACCCATAACAATATACGGAAACAATAATAAACGTTTTAATACTTTTGCATTTATAGACGAGGGTTCGTCTGTAAGTCTGGTAAATGAACAATTAATTAATAAACTAGATTTAAATGGTGAGTCACAACCTCTATGCTTGAAATGGACAGGTGAAATAGGTCGCAACGAAGAAGACTCAAAAATAGTCTCAATGAAAATTTCAGGTATGAATAAAACTGAATTTTCTATTTCTGTTCGTACGGTTAAACAACTATCGCTTCCGAGTCAGAGCTTTAATTATAAAAAGTTATGTAAAAAATTTCCGCACCTTAAAGGGCTACCCATCGCCGATTTTGAAAATGCTGTACCAGATGTACTTTTAGGATTAAATAACTTGAAATTATGTGTGCCAACTCGTGTTAAAGAAGGCAAGAAAAACGAACCCGTCGCTTTACATACTCGCCTCGGCTGGCTAATATGTGGCAACTCCAGTGTTGGAGAAAGGGCCCAAATTCAATATAATTTTTACTCTTGCGAGTGTAAAGGTGAAAACGACCAAATTCTTACTCACTTACTCAAACAGTTTTATACAACTGAGTTAGCAGGGATAAGTAACTGTACTCCAGCTCTTGGAAAAGATGACCAAAGGGCATTAAGTTTGCTAGAAACATATACGAAACAAAGATGCGATGGCCATTACGAGACAGCTTTGCTGTGGCGATATGACAATATTACACTTCCACAAAGCTTTGATATGGCGAAGAGACGACTGATTTGTCTCGAAAAAACTCTAAGAAAAAATAAAGAGTTGTTTGAACATTTCGAAAAAACAATTTCTGAATATTTTGAAAGAAATTACATAGCCAAAGTAAACAATGAAGATGATAAACAAAATGTATGGTATTTACCAATGTTTCCGGTATTTAACAAAAACAAACCGAATAAAACAAGAATAGTTTGGGATGCGGCCGCGAAGGCAAATGGTATTTCACTTAACTCTATGCTGCTCAAAGGGCCAGATTGCTGTCTTCTCTTGCAGCTATTCTTTTTCGTTTTCGACAAAGGCAAATTGCAATCTGTGGTGACATCGAACAAATGTTCCATCAGATTTATATACGCGATGAAGACTGCCATGCGCAAAGATTTTTATGGCGCAGCTGCGACGATCCAAATAACCCGAGAAACGTGTGGCCAAAAGGAAAGGTCATCGAAGTTGCCAAATCCGAAGATGGACAAGTACGAAAGGCAAAAGTTTTGACAGTTTGTGGCGTTTTAGAAAGACCTGCTGCAAAATTAGCGGTTTTAGACGTGGCTGAAAGAAAGTAGAGTAAGTCTTCGAAATCTCGCCATACTGTGGGGGAGTGTTACCGCCACTCATAAATCGCTAATATGACACTACTGTTACCGCCACTCATAAATAGCTAATATGACATTACTGTTACCGCCACTCATAAATCGCTAATATGACATTACTGTTATCGATATGTAGAGAGATGAGCATGGCAAAATGTTCAATTATTCCTTTTAATTTTCCACGCGGTATAATTATGAGGCCATATTTAATCGAGACCACATACATAGGTATATAAAACACCTACATAGATTGAAGATATTCATTCGTTCAGGTCATAAGGATTACGAAGCTTCGCTTGGAGTAGCCATACATAAAAGTTAGTATATCAGCAGTTTAGTATGTAAGTTTGTATAAGTTTGTATATAAATTGTAAATTTATTTATAATTTTAGGAATTTTAACATATTAAAGAGTAAGAATAAAGAATTAAAGTTTTCTAAAATTCTTACACTTGTTGTGTTTATAATCTACATTGGCTATCTTGAGCTTGGGCCGCTTCACCCGCAACATTAAAATTCTTTTATTTGCCTCATCGGATCGTTTGAAGGAATCATCTTGGCTGTTAAAACGTAAGTCCTAACAGAATGCAACCTTCCACTCCCTCACAGGGTCAACCACTAAGTCGTCAACGACCAACTCAGTTAAGTCCTGCACCGAACAACTGTAACATTTGCAACAAGTCCACAGACAACGAAAAATTTATAAAATGCAGCAAGTGCCATCTTAATTTTCATTTACCATGTGTCAATCTCAGCAGCAATCAAGACCAACCTACATGGAGTTGCCAAAATTGTACGGTACAACATCAAATCACGATCGATTCTGCCTCTTCCATTCGTAGTGGCTCTTCGGCCGCTTCCCGCTCCCGCCGACAAGCTCTTGAGCTACGACGTCTAGAAGAAGAGACACAACTTGAAAGAGATTTCATTAAAAAGAAATACCAAATTCTCGAACAAGCAGTAGATGACTTCGAGGACGCACAATCAGTTAATAAACACTCAGCTGTCAGATCTGTACATGAGTGGTTAGATAATCAAATCCAACTCCCTACTTCGGCTATTGCAACCGCACACCAAAATATAGTTTCCGCAGCTCGTCAGTTTGAAACGCCACCTTACACATTTGTACCACAAGCCACAACAACGCAAGAAATGCCTAACACTACTAAACCATATTGCCAAAACCAGCCGACAACTGCAAATTTATGTAATAATTCAGACAACGTAAATGGAGAAAATCACATATTAGAGACACCTGTACAATTTGGTTACATGGATTCAACGTTTTCCATGAACCCATCAAACCTCCAACCTGTTATATTACCTTCTCACCAGGCTTTCGCAACAACAAATAAGCGCGCGGCAGTCAGTACCAAAAGAGCTTCCAATTTTTACCGGCACTCCTGAAGAATGGCCCTTGTTTAGTGCCACATATGACTGGTCGACAGCAGTCTGTGGTTTTACAGACGCTGAAAATCTTGTCAGGCTTCAAAGTTCTCTAAAGGGGGAAGCACTTCGATCTGTTAAACATATTTTGATCCATCCATCGGGTGTACCATGTGCTCTATCTACACTAAAATTGCTTTTCGGACAACCGGAAAAAATATTAAACTCACTAAAAAATAGAATAAGATCACTACCAGCACTGAACACAAATAAATTGAGCACAATTACCTCTTTCGCCGTGGAAGTAAAGGGCCTAGAAACAACAATTAAAGCCAGTGGTTTAATAAATGAACTGACCAATTCATCTTTATTACATGAATTAATAATGAAAATGCCATCACATTTTCAACTTAACTGGGGTGAACAAAAAATAAAACTAGCAAAAAATAACAAAAGAGTTAGTTTGACTGAATTCGCTAACTGGATATATGAAGTCGGTGTCTCAGCAAGCAGCATAAATATAGACAGTGACAGCAGCGCATCAAAGTCAATAGAGCAGTATTCGCGTAAGCCAAAAAACGTTTATGTGCATGCTCATGAAGAACAAAACAAAAAGATCTGTTTAGTGTGTTCTGGCAACTGCAATAGCGTTGAGAAGTGTAAAAAATTCTTGGCTGCGAATAGAAGCGAGCGATGGAACTTAGTAAGAATGTACAATCTATGTAAACTGTGCCTGCGACGTCACTACGGTATTTGCAGTAGCAGCATCGTTTGCAGAGAAAATAATTGTCAAATAAAACATAATACATTGCTGCATAAATCCATGACTGAAGATAGAGAAACAAACGCTACCAGAGAAACTGAAAATAAAAGCAAAAGAGATAATTTACATGCAGCCCATAGGAATGAATGCAATGAAATCTTATTTAAAATTATACCCATAACAATATACGGAAACAATAATAAACGTTTTAATACTTTTGCATTTATAGACGAGGGTTCGTCTGTAAGTCTGGTAAATGAACAATTAATTAATAAACTAGATTTAAATGGTGAGTCACAACCTCTATGCTTGAAATGGACAGGTGAAATAGGTCGCAACGAAGAAGACTCAAAAATAGTCTCAATGAAAATTTCAGGTATGAATAAAACTGAATTTTCTATTTCTGTTCGTACGGTTAAACAACTATCGCTTCCGAGTCAGAGCTTTAATTATAAAAAGTTATGTAAAAAATTTCCGCACCTTAAAGGGCTACCCATCGCCGATTTTGAAAATGCTGTACCAGATGTACTTTTAGGATTAAATAACTTGAAATTATGTGTGCCAACTCGTGTTAAAGAAGGCAAGAAAAACGAACCCGTCGCTTTACATACTCGCCTCGGCTGGCTAATATGTGGCAACTCCAGTGTTGGAGAAAGGGCCCAAATTCAATATAATTTTTACTCTTGCGAGTGTAAAGGTGAAAACGACCAAATTCTTACTCACTTACTCAAACAGTTTTATACAACTGAGTTAGCAGGGATAAGTAACTGTACTCCAGCTCTTGGAAAAGATGACCAAAGGGCATTAAGTTTGCTAGAAACATATACGAAACAAAGATGCGATGGCCATTACGAGACAGCTTTGCTGTGGCGATATGACAATATTACACTTCCACAAAGCTTTGATATGGCGAAGAGACGACTGATTTGTCTCGAAAAAACTCTAAGAAAAAATAAAGAGTTGTTTGAACATTTCGAAAAAACAATTTCTGAATATTTTGAAAGAAATTACATAGCCAAAGTAAACAATGAAGATGATAAACAAAATGTATGGTATTTACCAATGTTTCCGGTATTTAACAAAAACAAACCGAATAAAACAAGAATAGTTTGGGATGCGGCCGCGAAGGCAAATGGTATTTCACTTAACTCTATGCTGCTCAAAGGGCCAGATTGCTGTCTTCTCTTGCAGCTATTCTTTTTCGTTTTCGACAAAGGCAAATTGCAATCTGTGGTGACATCGAACAAATGTTCCATCAGATTTATATACGCGATGAAGACTGCCATGCGCAAAGATTTTTATGGCGCAGCTGCGACGATCCAAATAACCCGAGAAACGTGTGGCCAAAAGGAAAGGTCATCGAAGTTGCCAAATCCGAAGATGGACAAGTACGAAAGGCAAAAGTTTTGACAGTTTGTGGCGTTTTAGAAAGACCTGCTGCAAAATTAGCGGTTTTAGACGTGGCTGAAAGAAAGTAGAGTAAGTCTTCGAAATCTCGCCATACTGTGGGGGAGTGTTACCGCCACTCATAAATCGCTAATATGACACTACTGTTACCGCCACTCATAAATAGCTAATATGACATTACTGTTACCGCCACTCATAAATCGCTAATATGACATTACTGTTATCGATATGTAGAGAGATGAGCATGGCAAAATGTTCAATTATTCCTTTTAATTTTCCACGCGGTATAATTATGAGGCCATATTTAATCGAGACCACATACATAGGTATATAAAACACCTACATAGATTGAAGATATTCATTCGTTCAGGTCATAAGGATTACGAAGCTTCGCTTGGAGTAGCCATACATAAAAGTTAGTATATCAGCAGTTTAGTATGTAAGTTTGTATAAGTTTGTATATAAATTGTAAATTTATTTATAATTTTAGGAATTTTAACATATTAAAGAGTAAGAATAAAGAATTAAAGTTTTCTAAAATTCTTACACTTGTTGTGTTTATAATCTACATTGGCTATCTTGAGCTTGGGCCGCTTCACCCGCAACAACAGTATTTCTATTATGATAGCCTAGGTCAGCCTTCTGCTTTGCCAGTATCTTGCGTTGAATTTTTTCTCTTAAATCATTTGGTATGGATTGAATTATATCAATTGGTCTAAGTTCGGTGGTGGAATGAATTGACCTATTGTATCTTGCGGTGGCCATTAGGACTAAATCTATTGTGTCCTCAAAGGCACATTCTAATTTAAGGCACCTAGCCATTTCAGTTAGTGTTCCGTGGAACCTTTCAACTTGGCCGTTGGAAGAGCTGTGCATTGGTGGGGTTGTGTAAACCTCGATACCGAAGTGATTTTTGACTAATGATTTTATAGTTTGTGAATTGAGAGATCTTTCATTGTCGCAAATTATTGTTTTTGTTCCTTTAAAAAAATTCAAAATCTCTATAAGTGCTGGTTTGACATCAATTATGGCTCTCGAGGCTATGGGCTTTACAGTGGCAAATTTTGAAAATTTATCCAAGCAAGTTAAGAAAAATTTTCTGTCTGTGTTATAAATGTCCATGTGAAGTATTTCACCCGGAAAAGAAGGTATGGGAGTTTCGCCCACTACATGTCTTTGAGGATGTCTTTGATACTTTGCCACATGGCAAATTTTGCAATTTTTTGTAATTTCTTTAAGTTTCTTCTTGATATTAGGCATATAGTATTCTTGAAGTACTTGTTTTGCGTTTTCTGACACTGAACGATGTGCCCTATTGTGCTCGTTTGTTAGAATTTCGATTTGGTCATCGGGATTGAATATGTCAGTGACGAATTTATTGGTGTGCTTGAACTTCACAGATGGGTAGCCCGTTATAAGGAGATGCTGAATTTGACCTAACGTATGCAAGTCGCAATGAATTACATTAACTACCTGTGGATTTACACAATCTTTTACTGTGGCTAAAAGATTCTCAATTTTGCCGAATGTCACATGGTGTCGAATACGGTCTTTGAAAATAATTTTTGTTCCTTTCTTACATTCAGCACCTTTGGTAAGAACAATTTGGTTTCTAAAGCAGTTGATCGGATTCTCGACAGTGGGAATAATTTCAGTGAGCGAAATTTCGCTCCCGCATACTTGGAGTGAAATTGTAGATCCAGAATCCTCTGTAATATGGATAATCTGCCTGGAAAGGGCATCAGCGACTACATTGGCTTTGCCAGGTTTATAAAAAAAGGTTGGAGAATACTCCTCAATGAAGGCTCTCCATCGCTTCAGTTTTGAATTTGGATTTTTGTCGGAAATTGAGAAAGTAAGGGGCTGGTGATCAGTAAATATGTTGCGGTTATTAACCCCATAGAGATAGTGTCGAAGGCTTTTTAAAGCCCACACAATCGCGAGAAGTTCACGCTCATTCGTGGCATAGTTTCCTCGGTAGTGGACAAGGTTCGCGATATCATTGTGATAGGACGCCCGTTCTGTGAAAGGACCGCTCCAATGGCATGGGACGATGCGTCCGTTGTGAGATCGAAGGGTTTCTCAAAGTTTGGATACAAGAGAATGACATCTTCAGAGGATAGGATTTTCTTTAATTTTTCGAAAGAATCTATTGCGCCTTTGTCTAAGTCCACTTTGATATGTTTTGAATGCTTAGTACCGACATGTCCATTTTCGCCTCGCAAAAATCTAGTAAGGGGCTTTGCGATGGCTGCATAATCCTTGACAAATCTTCTATAATACCCCGCTAAACCCAAAAAAGACCTCAGGTTTCTTAGCGTTTTAGGGACCTCGTAATTTACGATAGCTTCCACCTTCTTTGGGCAGGTCCTTATTCCATCAGTTGAAACAATGAACCCCAAGTACTCCACAGAGGTTTTAAAAAACCTTGACTTTTCTAGTGACACCCGCATGTTAGCGTGGTGGAACTTTTTTTAGTATTCTATCTATATCATCAATATGCCTCTGCTCAGAGTCAGAAAATATTATGATATCGTCGATGTAGACGTGGCAGGATTTCCCTATTTCTTCACGTAAGACATCGTCAATAGCCCTCTGGAAAATACTCGGTGCGTTTTTAAGCCCGAATGGCAAACGGCAAAATTCGTATTTTCCATTGTTCACGCTAAACGCGGTTTTTTCACGATCGCGTTCCACCAAATTGATTTGGTGAAATCCACTTTTTAAATCTAAAGTTGTAAAAAACTTTGATCTTCCAAGATTTGATAGGATAACAGACGGGTCAGGTATAGGGTACTTGTCCGGACTGGTTTTAGAGTTAAGTTTAGTAAAGTCAAATACTAGACGTCTATTGGGTTTTCCACATTCGTCCAAACCTTTTTTTATCAACAACCCAAACTGGGCTGTTGTAAGGTGATCGAGACGGTCTTATTATATCGTTTTTTAAAAGTTCCTTCACTTCCTTATTTACAAACTCTATCATCGAGATGGGATAGGACTGATACCTGGAATATATTGGCTCCTCATCCATGGTTCTAATCGTAGCCGAAATTTTAGTATTGTATGGCAGAGCTTCATTTGGATTTGCAAACACGCCAGAGTTTTCATTGATTTTTTCGAAGAAACCCGGTTCAACGCTTTTCGGAATGCCGACTTCATTTATTAAAGCATTAATTGTGTCCAGCTTGAGGTATCTTAGTTTTTCTTGACCACCATCAAAGTAGATAATGTCGTGTTCGGTATCAATAACCCCCTTTATACTTTTTATGAAACTGAATCCAATGATGTCGTCAAATTTGCGATAAAATTGGAAGAATAAAAAAGGTTTCGGTCTTATTAAAGACGTTAACAAATGTTTTCTCCTTGACTATGTCAGCTCCATGAATGGATTTTACTAAGAATGGGGTTTCTAAATTTTTTATGTTCTTAAGTCCGTTAATGTTTGTAATATAGCTTTTCGATGCGCCAGTGTCAATTAAGAGTTTTATATTTTTGCCACCTATCATTCTGTCGATGTAGGGGAGTACTGACCCGCCTCTGAAAAATTGATCTCATCTTCAAAGGTAGGATCTACATGATCTTGGTTTTGTGGCAAAGCCTGATAAGATTGGATATTAGAGTCTCCTGGGCAAACTTCTTCAGAAAATTCACTCTGCGGTACCTCATGACCAAGTTTGTTGATTCTCTGGATTTTTCTAGGAGTTTGTTTGTCAGATGTTATGTCCCTTTTCTGTACTTGAAATCTTTGAAAGTTGTTACTCGGTACTGTTCGCATGCTTACATCAGTATCAACTGGCTGGGAAGTTAGGATAGGGTTGAAACCCTGTTGATTTGTGTCTTGGGCTGAATTTTGTAATGGAGTGCGAACACTTGGATGGAATTTGAAATTAGAATTTGCGGTATTATAACGTTGTGACTGATTGAACGGTTGCTGAGACGGATTTGGAAAATTTGGCAAGTTCGGTTGCACAAAGTAGCCTGGAATGGCTTGTGGGCGGGTCAGTTGTTGGTTGAAAAGGTTCTGCGTAGTATTTTGTTGAATTTGTCCTAGCGATAGTTGGGGCAGAGGATTTTGCAGATTCCTGTTTAGGCCATGATTATAAACAGCTGCGAAGTGGTATCGGTTTTGATTAGTTTCCAACTCTTGGGATAGAGCCAATGCAGTCGGTAAATCTGAAGGCTTACAGGAGAACAGTGTATCGCACAGTGGCTTCCTAAGCCCGGAGACAAAAACTCGCAATGCGTCATTCCGATATTTCTGGTTAAGCGACCTGATTAATGCACCATCGCCTTCATAAGACATTATGACTTTATTAACAATGGCAGTCAACTTGCGCTCTACTTCATCGTAGAATTGAATGATTGACTTCCGATCTTGCCTGAGCGTGGAGAGTTCTTGCTCTAATGTAAATATGGACTTTTTGTCCATATAAGTGAAGTCTGGCTATGATAGCCTTGAAATTAAGAACCGTATTGTAGGCGCTTAGTGCAGCGTCTGCGCTTCGTGTAACTTTATTTCTCAGGATTCCCACCGCCTGATAGTATTTAGAACTACTCTGATAAGGTTCAAACAGCTTGTGCGCCGTGATGGCAGCCTGGCGCCAAGAAACATATCTTTGTGATTCCCCCTTGAACTCGGGTACCGACTTGACTATGTCTAGAGTTTCATCACACTGTACATTAGGTAGGATTTCTATCTCCTTATATTCCTCGACAACGGACGGTGGTTCCAAACTATTCACTCTGGCAGTCAAATCATTGATAGTGGTTTGGAGTTCTTCCTTAGTCCTTTGTACAGCCTGATTAATGGCAGTATCCAAAAGCACTTTCAAATTTTCCGCGTCCATACTATTACTGCTTCCTAACGCGCTTACCACCTGCCTATCAGAAATTGTCAATGCTCTTATCCTAGCTGAGAGCTCTTCCGTTTTCCTGAAAACTTCCCTACTGTCCATAAACTTTTGAGAAATTGGCAAGGACCGCAAAAGAAAAATTCCCCAAATTCCGAAACTTTGCAAAACTCAAATTCGATTTTTCAAAAGTTAGTTATAAATAAAAGCTTCCAAATGAGTTTATTCACTTTAAAATCCGAAAGTAAACAAAATTAAACTCTAAAAAAAATTTTAAATTTAAACAAAATGGTAGAGAATAACAATAAAATAACACGAGTTTTTAATTTTAACGCTTACAAATAATTCATCATGTTGTTCCTCAGCTGCGGCAGTGTGGCTTGTAGGATAATAGTTGCTTAGGCACTTTCCCTTGGCAGTTAGGATTTATATCGGCTTTATTTATCTCGCTTTTAAATTGCTCGAACTTTTGGTTTCTTCTCACAGTATTGTGACTCTCTTTGATAAATTTTTACTTGAGTTTTTTTCTTCTTTTTTAAATTTTTGAGAGTAATTTTGGGAAATTTCTTCTTACTCTCTCGTTACTAACTTTTACAAGTAAAGTAATTGAACAGACCTACTGTGTTGTGTCTTTTGTCTATTTTTTTTACTTTTTCCCTCTTAGTTTTGTATTAATTTAAATTCAGTTTTTCTGTTTTCCTACTACGTAGGCTTTTAAATATTTTTGATTTTTGTATTGTTTTCAATTGTTTGGCTCGTTTTATGTTTTATTCAAAACTTCCTTTTCATTTTAATTTAAGCTCTATTTTTAGGCGTAATTTTGCTCTTTACTTTTGAATTTTGTGCTATTCTGAGTAGTCTTCTGGTTTCGATAATTTTTTATCAATTTTTGATCTTTTAGTTTTTTTCTAGCACTTTTTATTATTCACATTTTTTATTATTCACTATATGGTGACTGGTGTTCGTTGGTGTTGGGCGCCAATTATTTATTTAGTTCAAATATTTAATACTTATTAAAATTGATTCTCGCTATACGAGCTCGAGTCTAAAACTAACCTTATTTATTTTCCTTCTTAACTAAAAAAGTCCCACAACCTCGTGCAAAGTGCCAATTATCCTTATCCGCATAAAGGGCCAAATTTCATTGGAATAATAAAAAAATGCAAGGTGGCATCCGTTGCAGTATTTTATTCCATGGGAACGGAATGCCAAATAAAATGCAAGGTGGCATCGGTTGCAGTATTTAAATTTTAATATTTTTTGTTGCGCGTGCAGCGGTAATTTTGTGATGATGTTGTGGTCGCGCTTCCGTACATTAACTTATTATCCAAACAAGTTTTTTCTATATAACCGAAATAGTAATATTTAGGTCTAAGGGGTTATGATATTTTATAGTGGACACATGTACCATTCCAGCGTACCAGTTTTCACTTCCTGGTTCGGCATAGGGGATGAGATACAAACTCAGCAAACTTTTTTTAGAGTAAAAGGCGCGAAACAAGTTTTTGGCTATAAAACCGAAATGGTAATATGTGCGTCTAAGGATTTTTGATTTTTAATAGTGGACATATGTACCGTTTCAGCGCACCAGTTGTCGCTTTCTGGTTCGGCCTAGGGGATGAGATACACACTCAGCAAACTTTTTATAGGTAAAAAGGCGCGAAAAAAGTTTTTGCCATAAAACTGAAATGGTAATATGTGCGTCTCAAATTTTTTGATATATGATAGTGAACACATGTACCATTTTAGCGCACCTGTTGTTGCTTCCTGGTTCAGCCTAGGGCATGAGATACAAACCCAACAAACTTTTTTTAGAGTAAAAGGCGCGAAAAAAGTTGTTGGCCATAAAACTGAAATGGTAATATGTGCATCTCAAATTTTTTGATATATTATAGTGGACACAAGTACCATTTTAGCGCACCAGTTTTCACTTCCTGGTTCGGCCTTGGGCATGAGATACAAACCCAGCAAACTTTTTTTAGAGTAAAAGGCGCGAAAAAAGTTGTTGGCCATAAAACTGAAATGGTAATAGGTGCGTGTAAGAATTTTTTATATTTTATGGGGGACACATGTACCATTTTAACGCACTAGTGGTCACTTCCTGGTTCGGCCGTGGGGAGATACACACCCAGCAAACTTTTTTAGTGAAAATTGATGTATTAGCAAAACAAGCTTTTAGCTATAAAACCAAAATGGTAACATGTGCGTCTAAGGACTTTTGATTTTTTATAGTGGACACATGTACCATTCCAGAGCATCAGTCTTCACTTCCTGGTTCCGTCTAGGGGACACATTAAATAAGCACAGACAAATATATTAAGTAAACAAACATATATCTAACAGATAACTAAACAAATATAATGTAATCAAAGTAAACAAACACATCTGAACCTAATAACTAAAATTCAAATGTATTTTATATCCTAAGTAAACAAACATATCTATCACAGACAATGATATTGAAGGTCAAGAAGATATCATCTTCTACAGGGTGGCCCAGAAAGACCGAAGTGGTGTGAATTGCTTATAACTTTTTATTTAAGAGATATTTTTAAAATTTTTTTTTTTTTAAATACATTAAATTTATGGGGAATATTTTTGGATTAGTTATTAAAAATGATATCCCGCAAGTGGTGGCCATATTCTGCTTCGCACAAATGTGCTCTTTCCAACACATTTTCCATGACCTTTCGCAAAACTTCCGGTGGTATGTTGTTAATTTCTTCTCGAATATTGGTTTTTAACTCCTCAATAGTCCTAGGCTTATTAACATAAACTTTTCCTTTTAAATAGCCCCAAAGAAAACAGTCTGGAGCGGTTAAATCCGGGGAACGCGGAGGCCAATTAAAATTGCTGTTACGAGAAATTATTCTTTCACCAAAGATGTCGCGTAAAAGAGTCATTGTGGCCCTCGCAGTGTGCGCTGTGGCTCCATCCTGTTGGAACCATATTTGCGGATGGTTTTCCACGGCTGGCCTTACAAAATTTTGCAACATGGCCCGATATCGATCACCATTGACGGAAATGGCGACACCTTGTTCATTTTCAAAAAAAAATGGGCCAATGATCCTTTCTGAAGAAACACCGCACCAAACGGTACACTTAACTGGGTGCAATTGTCGTTGATGAAGTACTCTCGGGTTTTCCGTAGCCCATATCCTACAGTTTTGCTTGTTAACGAACCCATTTAATTGAAAATGGGCTTCGTCACTCATTATTAAGTTATGAATAAAATTTGGCTTCTCTTGTGCTTTTTGCTGGAAATAAATTGCATAGTCAAGTCGTTGCTGGTAATCTGTTGGTTTCAATTCTTGGACAAGTTGAATTTTGTATGGAAACAATCCTATGGTGTGCAAAATTCGCTGCAGCGACGTTCTTGAGAGGCCCAGTTGTGACGAACGTCTCCTGGTTGATGTTTCTGGATCCTCCCGAATACTCTCCTGTACTACTTGAATATTGTCAGCCGTGTGGACAGTTCGGTGTCTGCCGGGACCAGGAAGGTTCCTTACTGCTCCTTGTTCTCGAAAATTTGCAACCAGACGGTTTATTGTTGACTGAGAGGGTGCATTAAAGTGACGACGGTATGCACGCTGAGTCAACACAATGGACCGTTGATTTGAAAAGTAAATTTCAACAATTTGGGCACGTTGTTCAATTGTGTATTGCTCCATTATAAATTATCCAAGTCTTCTTTACAAAATACTGAAAAGAAAAGAAAAAAAAAATTATAATAAAAAAGTTATAAGGAATTCACACCACTTCGGTCTTTCTGGGCCACCCTGTATAAATTATATTTTATTTTTTATTTTATATTTTTATAAAGTTATATTTTGTAAGACACGTTTCGGTGTAAGTGAAAAATAAAATATATTTTTTTGATTCAGTCCTTACTAAAGCATTTAACTGGGGGTTCAACCGGGATTCAAGTGAAACAATCTTGTACTCCCAGCCAAATAAAAAATTCCTGAAAAATTGGGAAAACAAAAATCCTGAAAAGGATACAAATAAAAATAAGTTCCTGAAATATTGGAAACAAATTGTCTAAACCTTTAAAAATAAAGAATAGAACTCCACTAAAATTATTATTGGATTTTTATGAACCGCAGTGTTTTTTATAAAAAGGGAAAAAATTCGAACTTTTAAAGACAAGTGAAAAAAAATAAAAAACTGGATTCCCGAACGAAACGTCGACAATTATTTAATTCTTTCCGGGGAATAGAAGAAAAAATCTACATGACCGAAGCTGCTACCCTCCAAGCTCATATTCAAGCGCTAACCGAGCAATTAATGTCCTAAAACATTTAACAGAAATGGAGACAATGAAAAACCAAACACCATTCCAGGTAGCAACAGTCCCCACCATGCCAGCACTCCGACCGAATATAACATTAGCAAGCCAAATAAATACAGAAATTTTTAAGTGTTTTGCCAACGTTCAGCGGCATAGAAAGCGACTACCACCCATGGAGAAACCAGGTATGGACTCAAATGGAAAACATCAAACAGTTTATAAATAGTCCTGAATATTATAACTGTGTGTGCATCATCCGTGCAAAAATTATTGGAGCCGCATCCAAAGTTCTATCGGTTAACGGAACGGAGCTAAACTTTTATCATCACTAATCAGTCGATTAGACTATACATATTCTGACAAACGTCCCTTATATGTGCTGAAAGACGGAATGTCAAGAATTAGACAAGGGAGTAAGACTCAAACCGAATTTCATGATGAGATTCATCAAGCACTAACATTAATTCAGCAGAAAATAGAAACGATGGAAGAAAACATGAGAGCAGGGAGACTATCTGATGCCAATGACGATGCTATCTGAGTTTTCATCATGGGACTACGCAGCAACTATACCAGAGGTATATTATACTCGAATAAGCCTCAAAGCCTTGGAGAAGCCTACGCAATAGCCTGCACCATTTACCATGATAATCATGATTCGCACTTCGAAAGCATAACATCACAACGTCATGAAAGACAAACTACACCCCATCATCAAAGAAGTGATCGACAACTAAGGCCAGAATATAAGGTAAATCAGCAAAGACAAGCCAATCCTTCTCCATTACAAGGAAATTACGCCGAGCCAATGGAAGTGGACGATTCGAAACAAATTGTGAGACCAACTAACTTCCAACAACCAAACAGATGGAACAATCAGCCTACAAGTAGTAAGCCACACCATAATCCATTCAGATCCAACAACCACCAATCTATGAAGAGGGATAGGAACGCTTCATATCAAAACTTCAATTTCAATAAATTCCAGAGAATCCATCAAACGCAAGAGGAAGACCTCCAATCAACCAAAGCCCAATATAATAAAGATGAATACGAAAATGGCAGTGCTTTTTTAGGCGAATGAATGGTCTGCCTTGCCTACAACGAACGTGCAGAGAAACAGGTAGATCATTAAATATTTTAATAGATACAGGTGCTACAAATAATTATATTAGTACTAGTTGTAAGATAGGGAAGTCAATTAAAATAAATCCTGTAAAAGTCAGAACACTTCATGGAAGTTCTATAATAAATTCAAAGAAAATAATTACAGTTTTAAATCACCATTTAACATTTTATGAAACAGAAGCGCTTCAAGAATTCGATATGCTTCTCGGTGAACAGGACTTACGAACAGCCAAGGCAGAAATTAATCTCTTTGACTATAGCTTAAAATATAAATACAAAAAACAAATAATAAATTATGAACAGAAAATAAATTATACAATAAGTAATGAAACATATAGGGAAGATATTGAAAGGATAATGGAAAGAAGCAATAAAACAAATGAAATATTCACTACAACGATTCAGGCAACGATTAGGACAAAGTCAGAAGATCCTATTTATGTTAAGCAATACCCTTATCCAATGTCAGGTAATGAGTTTATTAACAATGAAATACAAAAGTTATTAGATAACGAAATCATACAGCCAAGTAGGAGTCCGTACAATTCCCCCATTTGGACAGTCGGAAAAAAGGGTACCGATGATCAAGGTAAACCCAAAAGACGAATGGTAGTCGATTTTCAGAAGCTAAATGCTCAGACAATCACTGACCGCTACCCAATTCCAGATGTTGGAATGACAATTCAGAACTTAGGCAAAGCAAAAGTATTTACTACGTTAGATTTAGAGTCAGGATTTCATCAAATCCTCATAAAAGAATCGGATAGAGAAAAAACAGTATGGCGCAAAGTATGAATTCTTAAGGATGCCGTTTGGACTTAAAAACGCTCCTTCTATTTTTCAACGATGCGTTGATGACATTCTCCGTCCATATATAGGAAAATATGCGCATGTCTATATAGACGATGTATTAATATACTCTTCCTCACCTGAGGAACATTTGGAACACATCCGTACTATAGTAAACGCACTACACAAAGCAAACATGAAAATATCTGATGAAAAATCCCATTTCTTCCAGGACTCTGTCGAATATTTAGGACATATAATTAAACATAATAAAATAACAGTAGATCCTAATAAAGTAGAAGCAATAAAGAATTATCCCATTCCTACAAATTTGAAAGAACTTAGATCATTCTTAGGTTTGGCAAGTTATTATAGAAAATTTATTCAAAATTTCGCAGCAATAGTAAAACCACTCATAGTTCATCTGAGAGGAGAAAATGGTGGAATCAGCAAAAATCAAAGTGCAAAAGTAAAAATTAGTCTTGACCAAGCAGCATTAGATGCATTAAATAAAGTAAAAGATGCTCTTCAAGCACAAGTTGAACTATTTCAACCTAAATTTTCCAAACCATTCGAATTAACTACCGACGCAAGCAATTTTGCTATCGGCGAAGTTCTTTCCCAGAATAGGAAACCTATAGCATTCATTTCACGAACTTTAAATGAAACAGAGCAAAACTATAGCATCAATGAGAAGGAATTGTTAGCTATTGTTTGTGCTTTGCAGAAACTAAGAAACTATCTTTACGGCATTGCTGACCTAACAATATACACGGATCACCCGTCATTAATTTTTTCCATTTCTGATAAAAATCCCAACACTAAATTAAAAAGATGGAAAAATTTCATAGAAGAATACGGCGCAAAATTAGTGTACAAGCCTGGACATCAAAATGTTGTTGCAAATGCTTTATCACGCCAACAAATAAATAATACATCCAGTTGCTCACAGCACTCAGCGCAAAGTTCGCCAACAGAAGGTATCAAGAGAGTCAAGCAACCTCTAAATGCTTTAAGAAACCAAATAATACCAATATTTGATGAAAATAAAATAATTGAAATAAATACATGTACAGTTTTCCCAGATCATGTTAGGCATACTGTATACTACAAAACAAGAAATGAACTAATAGATAGATTAAAACAAAAAGTAAATCCAAAAGTGCAGAATGCATTAAAATTAAACGAAGAAACATTATTTCACTTACAAGATGACATTATCTCTACATTTTAACATAATTTGTTTGTTATAACACAAACACAATTGCAAGACGTTACTAACAAAAAGAAATAGTACAGCAAACACATAGTTTGCTGAAATTATAAAAACAACGCACAAGAAATTTTATTATTATACTATTGGCCAAAGATTAAAGAAATGTGTAAAAAAGAATGTGTAGATTGCAATATTTGCCTACAAAATATATACGAACGTAGACCAAATAAACAACCAATATTGAAAACACCAATACCGACAAAGGTAGGAGAATATATACAGATGGACATATTTTACATGAATAACCAAACGTACATCAGTACAATTGATAAGTACTCCAAATACTGCTATATTCGTAAATTACACAGCAAAGTAAATTGCTATTAGTACATAGAAGAAATTCTCTCACAGATTTACCCAAACGCCAAGCATTTAATGACAGATAATGAAAACGTATTTGTTGGTGCGTTAGCAAAAAGTGTGTATGAACGCTTATTAATACAACATACAGTAACACCCATTCACCATTCGACAACCAACAGTCAAGTTGAACGTGTTCACAGCACCCTCATCGACATCTCAACAGCTCTGGCTCATCAAAATAATACTTCACCAGGAGACGAATTATTTAACGCAGTAAGGCAATACAATAAAACAATCCATTCCACAATAGGATATAGACCCGAAGACGTCTTTTTCAATAGAGAACGATACCCTGATATTGAAAAAAGACTTGAAGAGAAGCAGGATAAACTCCTCAATTACCATAATCAAAATCGACACTCAATAATTTACAAAGAAGGAGACACAATTTACGCCAAAACACACCGCCGCAATAAAAATTTTATCAAATATCTACAACACAAGGTAAAAAAAGATTGTGGGGACACAATTTTAACAGCGAAGGGTAAGGTTATACATAAAGATAGTATACGCAGACAAACCACAACATGTACAAATCAGCAAGACTCTGAATTATATTTTTCACATTAGCAGTTAGTGATAAAATAACCGACTTAACAGACAAGAAATACGTAATAGTTGAAACAGACCCCGCATATCTATATGAAGATACAGCATATTTATATCACATAACTAACCTGACTAAGATACTGAGACCATATGAAGATACTATGCAAAATTTATACAATACTGAAAAAAGTCAGGAAGAACAAATATTAATAAATAGAATTGAATCCTTAAAATTACAATTACTACCTAATACGTACCGTGCAAAAAGAGCATTAAACATTTTAGGTTCAATGTTAAAATTCGTCACCGGTACACCAGATCATGATGACTTGATTGAAATTAAAACAGGACTTAATCAATTAATAGAAAATAATAATAAACAGAAAACAATAAATTCACGATTTGAACAGATATTAGAGGCCAAAGGCTATTGCAGATAGTATGATAATTAACGAAGTATATCGAGAACTTGAAGCTATAACAAATTAATAAATTTTGCAAAAAATGGAAATTTTTATTCAGGAACAGTGAATTTAAACGATATAAAAGAAGTAATATCTAATGAAGTTTTCGACTTGCCATTAATAAACATTCTAGAATACTCAGACATTCATGTATGCTTATTTAACCAAGCCGTAGTTACAATCTATAAATATCCCACACTAAAAAATATGTGTAAACTGTACAATATATACCCACTATGCATGGAAAATTAGTATTAGATAAAAAATTGCTGTTTCTAATAATAAATATATTTCAGTTGACAAATGCAAAAACTATATAGGAAGTAATATATGTAAAATTAGTAGTCCTAATAATTGTACCACAAATGTATTAGAAAATAAGCCAGCCATATGTGACATAATTCAAGAAAATAATGCACCACTCACAATCCTTGAAAACGGCTACATACTCTCTGACAATGAACATATCTGGAATGGTCAACTAATTAAAGGTCCGAAATTAATCCAGTTTAACATTTCTACAAACATAGACGGCAAGGATTACTTCAACCATCAGAAGGAAATAAAAGAAGCCATACATCAAAAACACGATGAAACAGATCGAAATTCTTCAAATCCTATCTTCAGATTCTATCCATAAATTTTCAAACATACAGGAAATGTCAAAATATCTAATCCCAATAGAGCAACATCCCATTCAATATGCCATTTACTTTATACTCATAATTTTCGGAACAATATTATGTTTATACATTCTAGCAAAATTATTTAATTACTGCAAAGACATAAAACAATCAGAAAGAAGACTACTTGCTGAACACATTTACGAAATAGAATTAGAAAGATTAAGAACAGAAATGAACATCGTGTAAGAAAGTGATGACACTTTGTTTTAAGAAGGAGGGGAGTTAATATTAACATATGTTCAATTTTGTACAGCTGTGCATACAGCATTGATAACACAAAAAGAGATAAAAACATGAACAGCCGTAAGGATATCACAAACAAACCAGGGTTATTAAGATCATTTAAAACACATTAAATAAGCACAGACAAATATATTAAGTAAACAAACATATTTCTAACAGATAACTAAACAAATATAATGTAATCAAAGTAAACAAACACATCTGAACCTAATAACTAAAATACAAATGTATTTTATATCCTAAGTAAGCAAACATATCTATCACAGACAATGATATTAAAGTTCAAGAAGATATCATCTTCTATAAATAGTTGTTAAGTTACATTTTGTAAGAGAGTCTTAAGAATATATCTAAATAAAACACACGTTACACCGAAACACACGTTACACCTAGGATTAGGATTAAAATATATTTTTTTAGGACTAAAGGATTTAACGCGCGTCTAAGGATTTCTGATATTTTATAGTGGACATATGTACCGTTTCATCGTACTAGTGGTAACTTCCTGGTTCAGCCCTGGGAATGAAATACACACCCAGCAAACTTTTTAAAGGAAAACAGTGCGAAAAAAGTTTTTGGCCATAAAACTGAAATGGTAATATGTGCGTCAAAGAATTTTTGATATTTTATAGTTGAGACATGTACAGTTTCAGAGTACTAGTGGTTACTTCCTGGTTCGGCCGTGGGGATGAGATACACACCCAGCAAAATTTTTTAGTGAAAAATTATGTATTAGCCAAACAAGGTTTTGGCTATATAACCGAAATAGTAATATTTTGGTCTAAGGATTTGTGATATTTTATAGTGGACACATGTACCATTCCGGCGCACCAGTTTTCACTTCCTGGTTCGGCCTAGGGGATGAGATACAAACTCAGCAAACTTTTTTTAGATTAAAAGGCGCGAAACAAGTTTTTGGCTATAAAACCGAAATGGTAATATGTGCGTCTAAGGTTTTTAGATTTTTTATAGTGGACATATGTACCGTTTCAGCGCACCATTTGTCGCTTCCTGGTTCGGCCTAGGGGATGAGATACACACTCAGCAAACTTTTTATAGGTAAAAAGGCGCAAAAAAAGTTTTTGCCATAAAACTGAAATGGTAATATGTGCGTCTAAGAATTTTTGATATATTATAGTGGACACATGTACCAGTTCAGCGTACCAGTTTTCACTTCCTGGTTCGGCGTAGGGCATGAGATACAAACCCAGCAAACTTTTTTTAGAGTAAAAGGCGCGAAAAAAGTTGTTGGCCATAAAACTGAAATGGTAATATGTGCGTCTAAGAATTTTTGATATATTATAGTGGACACATGTACCATTTCAGCGTACCAGTTTTCACTTCCTGGTTTGGCCTTGGGCATGAGATACAAACCCAGCAAACTTTTTTTTAGAGTAAAAGGCGCGAAAAAAGTTGTTGGCCATAAAACTGAAATGGTAATATGTGCGTCTAAGAATTTTTAATATTTTATGGGGGACACATGTACCATTTCAGCGCACCAGTGGTCACTTCCTGGTTCGGCCGCGGGGATGAGATACACACCCAGCAAACTTTTTTAGTGAAAATTGATGTATTAGCAAAACACGATTTTTGGCTATAAAACCAAAATGGTAACATGTGCGGCTAAGGACTTTTGATTTTTTATAATGGACACAAGCACCATTCCAGCGCACCAGTTGTCACTTCCTGGTTCGGCCCTCGGGATGAGATACACACACAGCAACCTTTTTTATTGAAAAATTATGTATTAGCCAAACAAATTTTTGCTATAAAACCGAAATGGTAATATGTGCGTCTAGGAATTTTTGATATTTTATAGTGAACACATGTACCATTCCAGAGGACCAGTCTTCACTTCCTGGTTCAGTCTAGGGGACGAAATACAAACCCAGAAACCTTTTTTAAGTCAAAACGGCGCGAAAAAAGTTTTTGGCTATAAAACCGAAATGGTAATTTGCGCGGCTAAGGATTTCTGATATTTTATAGTGGACATATGAACCGTTTCATCGCACCAGTGTCCACTTCCTGGTTCAACCCTGGGAACGAAATACAAACTCGGAAACCTTTTTGTTGTGAAAAAGGCGCAAAAAAAGTTTTTGGCTATAAAACCGAAATGGTAATATGCGCGTCTAAGGATTTCTGATATTTTATAGTGGACATATGTACCGTTCCAGCGCACCAGTTGTCACTTCCTGGTTAGGCTATGGGAACGAAATACAAGCTCAGCAACCTTTTTGTAGTGAAAAAATCGCGAAAAAAGTTTTTAACCATAAAACTGAAATGGTCACATCTGCGTCTAAGAATTTGTGAGATTTTATAGTGGACACATGTAACATTCAGAGTACTAGTGGTCACTTCCTGGTTCGGCCCTGGGAAAGAAATGCACACCCAGCAAATTTTTATTGGTAAAAAGGCGCGAAAAAAGTTTTTGCCATAAAACTGAAATGGTAATATGTGCGTCTAAGAATTTTTGATATATTATAGTGGACACATGTACCAGTTCAGCGTACCAGTTTTCACTTCCTGGTTCGGCGTAGGGCATGAGATACAAACCCAGCAAACTTTTTTTAGAGTAAAAGGCGCGAAAAAAGTTGTTGGCCATAAAACTGAAATGGTAATATGTGCGTCTAAGAATTTTTGATATATTATAGTGGACACATGTACCATTTCAGCGTACCAGTTTTCACTTCCTGGTTTGGCCTTGGGCATGAGATACAAACCCAGCAAACTTTTTTTTAGAGTAAAAGGCGCGAAAAAAGTTGTTGGCCATAAAACTGAAATGGTAATATGTGCGTCTAAGAATTTTTAATATTTTATGGGGGACACATGTACCATTTCAGCGCACCAGTGGTCACTTCCTGGTTCGGCCGCGGGGATGAGATACACACCCAGCAAACTTTTTTAGTGAAAATTGATGTATTAGCAAAACACGATTTTTGGCTATAAAACCAAAATGGTAACATGTGCGGCTAAGGACTTTTGATTTTTTATAATGGACACAAGCACCATTCCAGCGCACCAGTTGTCACTTCCTGGTTCGGCCCTCGGGATGAGATACACACACAGCAACCTTTTTTATTGAAAAATTATGTATTAGCCAAACAAATTTTTGCTATAAAACCGAAATGGTAATATGTGCGTCTAGGAATTTTTGATATTTTATAGTGAACACATGTACCATTCCAGAGGACCAGTCTTCACTTCCTGGTTCAGTCTAGGGGACGAAATACAAACCCAGAAACCTTTTTTAAGTCAAAACGGCGCGAAAAAAGTTTTTGGCTATAAAACCGAAATGGTAATATGCGCGGCTAAGGATTTCTGATATTTTATAGTGGACATATGAACCGTTTCATCGCACCAGTGTCCACTTCCTGGTTCAACCCTGGGAACGAAATACAAACTCGGAAACCTTTTTGTTGTGAAAAAGGCGCAAAAAAAGTTTTTGGCTATAAAACCGAAATGGTAATATGCGCGTCTAAGGATTTCTGATATTTTATAGTGGACATATGTACCGTTCCAGCGCACCAGTTGTCACTTCCTGGTTAGGCTATGGGAACGAAATACAAGCTCAGCAACCTTTTTGTAGTGAAAAAATCGCGAAAAAAGTTTTTAACCATAAAACTGAAATGGTCACATCTGCGTCTAAGAATTTGTGAGATTTTATAGTGGACACATGTAACATTCAGAGTACTAGTGGTCACTTCCTGGTTCGGCCCTGGGAAAGAAATGCACACCCAGCAAATTTTTATTGGTAAAAAGGCGCGAAAAAAGTTTTTGGCCATAAAACTGAAATGGTAATATGTGCGTCTAAGAATTTTTAATATTTTATAGTGGACACATGTACCTATTCAGCGCAATAGTTGCCACTTCTTGGTTCGGCCCTGGGGACGAAATACAAACCCAGGAACCTTTTTCTAGTGAAAAAGGCGCGAAAAAAGTTTTTAACTATAAAACTGAAATGGTAATATGTGCGTCTAAGAATTTCTGATATTTTATAGTGGACAAATATACCTTTTCAGCGCACTGGTTGTCACTTCTTGGTTCAGGCCTGGGGATGAAATACAAACCCAACAACATTTTTGGAATGAAAAAGGCGCGAAAAAAGTTTTTAGGCCATTAAACTGAAATGGTAACATGTGCGTCTAAGAATTTCTGAGGGTTTATAGTGGACACATATACCTTTTCAGCGCACTAGTTGTCACTTCTTGGTTCAGCCCTGGGGATGAAATACAAACCCAACAACATTTTTGTAGTGAAAAAGGCGCGAAAAAAGTTTTTCGCCATGAAACTGATATGGTAATATGTGCGTCTAAGAATTTTTGATAGTTTATAGTGGACACAGATACAATTTCAGCGTACTAGTGGTCACTTCCTGGTTCGGCCCTGGGAACGAAATACACACCCAGCAAACTTTTTATAGGTAAAAAGGCGCGAACAAAGTTTTTGGGCATAAAACTGAAATGGTAATATGTGCTTCTAAGGATTTTTGATAGTTTATAGTGGACACATGTACCATTTCAGCGTACTAGTGGCCACTTCCTGCTTCGGCCCTGAAAACGAACTACACACCCAGCAAACTTTTTATAGCTAAAAAGGCGCGAAAAAGGTTTTTGGCCATAAAACTGAAATGGTAACATATGCGTCTAGGAATTTGTGATATTTTATAGTGGACACATGTACCATTTCAGCGTACTAGTTGTCAGTTCCTGGTTCGGCCCTGGGAAAGAAATGCACACCCAGCAAATTTTTATTGGTAAAAAGGCGCGAAAAAAGTTTTTAGCTTAAAACTGAAATGGTAATATGTGCGTCTAAGAATTTTTGATATTTTATAGTGAACACATGTACCATTCCAGCGGACCAGTTTTCACTTCCTGGTTCATCGTATGGCATGAGATACAAAACCAGCAAACTTTTTTTAGAGTAAAATGCGCGAAAAAAGTTGTTGGCCATAAAACTGAAATGGTAATATGTGCTTCTAAGAATTTTTGATATATTATAGTGGACACATGTACCATTTCAGCGTACCAGTTTTCACTTCCTGGTTCGGCCTTGGGCATGAGATACAAACCCAGCAAACTTTTTTTTAGAGTAAAAGGCGCGAAAAAAGTTGTTGGCCATAAAACTGAAATGGTAATATGTGCGTCTAAGAATTTTTAATATTTTATGGGGGACACATGTACCATTTCAGCGCACCAGTGGTCACTTCCTGGTTCGGCCGCGGGGATGAGATACACACCCAGCAAACTTTTTTAGTGAAAATTGATGTATTAGCAAAACACGATTTTTGGCTATAAAACCAAAATGGTAACATGTGCGGCTAAGGACTTTTGATTTTTTATAATGGACACAAGCACCATTCCAGCGCACCAGTTATCACTTCCTGGTTCGGCCCTCGGGATGAGATACACACACAGCAACCTTTTTTATTGAAAAATTATGTATTAGCCAAACAAATTTTTGCTATAAAACCGAAATGGTAATATGTGCGTCTAGGAATTTTTGATATTTTATAGTGAACACATGTACCATTCCAGAGGACCAGTCTTCACTTCCTGGTTTAGTCTAGGGGACGAAATACAAACCCAGAAACCTTTTTTAAGTCAAAAAGGCGCGAAAAAAGTTTTTGGCTATAAAACCGAAATGGTAATATGCGCGGCTAAGGATTTCTGATATTTTATAGTGGACATATGAACCGTTTCATCGCACCAGTGTCCACTTCCTGGTTCAACCCTGGGAACGAAATACAAACTCAGAAACCTTTTTGTTGCGAAAAAGGCGCAAAAAAAGTTTTTGGCTATAAAACCGAAATGGTAATATGCGCGTCTAAGAATTTCTGATATTTTATAGTGGACATATGTACCGTTCCAGCGCACCAGTTGTCACTTCCTGGTTAGGCTATGGGAACGAAATACAAGCTCAGCAACCTTTTTGTAGTGAAAAAATCGCGAAAAAAGTTTTTAACCATAAAACTGAAATGGTCACATCTGCGTCTAAGAATTTGTGAGATTTTATAGTGGACACATGTAACATTCAGAGTACTAGTGGTCACTTCCTGGTTCGGCCCTGGGAAAGAAATGCACACCCAGCAAATTTTTATTGGTAAAAAGGCGCGAAAAAAGTTTTTGGCCATAAAACTGAAATGGTAATATGTGCGTCTAAGAATTTTTAATATTTTATAGTGGACACATGTACCTATTCAGCGCAATAGTTGCCACTTCTTGGTTCGGCCCTGGGGACGAAATACAAACCCAGGAACCTTTTTCTAGTGAAAAAGGCGCGAAAATAGTTTTTAACTATAAAACTGAAATGGTAATATGTGCGTCTAAGAATTTCTGATATTTTATAGTGGACAAATATACCTTTTCAGCGCACTAGTTGTCACTTCTTGGTTCAGGCCTGGGGATGAAATACAAACCCAACAACATTTTTGTAATGAAAAAGAAGCGAAAAAAGTTTTTAGGCCATTAAACTGAAATGGTAACATGTGCGTCTAAGAATTTCTGAGGGTTTATAGGGGACACATATACCTTTTCAGCGCACTAGTTGTCACTTCTTGGTTCAGCCCTGGGGATGAAATATAAACCCAACAACATTTTTGTAGTGAAAAAGGCGCGAAAAAAGTTTTTCGCCATGAAACTGATATGGTAATATGTGCGTCTAAGAATTTTTGATAGTTTATAGTGGACACAGGTACAATTTCAGCGTACTAGTGGTCACTTCCTGGTTCGGCCCTGGGAACGAAATACACACCCAGCAAACTTTTTATAGGTAAAAAGGCGCGAACAAAGTTTTTGGGCATAAAACTGAAATGGTAATATGTGCTTCTAAGGATTTTTGATAGTTTATAGTGGACACATGTACCATTTCAGCGTACTAGTGGCCACTTCCTGCTTCGGCCCTGAAAACGAACTACACACCCAGCAAACTTTTTATAGCTAAAAAGGCGCGAAAAAGGTTTTTGGCCATAAAACTGAAATGGTAACATATGCGTCTAGGAATTTGTGATATTTTATAGTGGACACATGTACCATTTCAGCGCACTAGTTGTCAGTTCCTGGTTCGGCCCTGGGAAAGAAATGCACACCCAGCAAATTTTTATTGGTAAAAAGGCGCGAAAAAAGTTTTTAGCTTAAAACTGAAATGGTAATATGTGCGTCTAAGAATTTTTGATATTTTATAGTGAACACATGTACCATTCCAGCGGACCAGTCTTCACTTCCTGGTTCAGTCTAGGGACGAAATACAAACCCAGAAACCTTTTTTAAGTGAAAAAGGCGCGAAAAAAGTTTTTGACCATAAAACTGAAATGGTAATATGTGCGTCTAAGGATTTCTGATATTTTATAGTGGACACATGTACCATTTCAGCGTACTAGTGGCCACTTCCTGTTTCGGCCCTGAAAAAGAACTACACACCCAGCAATCTTTTTATAGGTAAAAAGGCGCGAAAAAAGTTTTTGGCCATAAAACTGAAATGGTAACATATGCGTCTAAGAATTTGTGATATTTTATAGTGGACACATGTACCATTTCTCAGCGCACTAGTTGTCACTTCCTGGTTCGGCCCTGGGAAAAAAATGCACACCCAGCAAATTTTTATTGGTAAAAAGGCGCGAAAAAAGTTTTTGGCCATTAAACTGAAATGGTAACATGTGCGTCTAAGAATTTCTGACAATTTATAGTGGACACATATACCTTTTTAGCGCGCTAGTTGTCACTTCTTGGTTCAGCCCTGGGGATGAAATACAAACCCAACAACATCTTTGTAGGGAAAAAGGCGCGAAAAAAGTTTTTGGCCATGAAACTGATATGGTAATTTGTGCGTCTTAGAATTTTTGATAGTTTATAGTGGATACAGGTACAATTTCAGCGTACTAGTGGTTACTTCCTGGTTCGGCCCTGGGAACGAAATACACACCCAGCAAACTTTTTATAGGTAAAAAGGCGCGAACAAAGTTTTTGGGCATAAAACTGAAATGGTAATATGTGCTTCTAAGGATTTTTTATAGTTTATAGTGGACACATGTACCATTTCAGCGTACTGGTGACCACTTCCTGCTTCGGCCCTGGAAACGAACTACACACCCAGCATACTTTTTATAGGTAAATAGGCGCGAAAAAGTTTTTGGCCATAAAACTGAAATGGTAACATATGCGTCTAAGAATTTTTGATATTTTATAGTGAACACATGTACCATTTCAGCGCACTAGTTGTCACTTCCTGGTTCGGCCCTGAGAACGAAATACACACCCAGAAATCTTTTTGTAGTGAAAAAGGCGCGAAAAAAGTTTTTAACTATAAAACTGAAATGGTAATATGTACATCTAAGAATTTTTTGTATTTTATGGTGGGCACATGTACCATTTAAGCGCAGCAGTTGTCACTTCCTGGTTCGTCCCTGGGAACGAAATACACACGCAACAACCTTTTTGTAGTGAAAAAAGAGCGAAAAAAGTTTTTGGCTATAAGGCCGAAATGGTAATATGCGCGTCTAAGGATTTCTGATATTTTATAGTGGACATATCTACCGTTTCAGCGCACCTGTTGTCAATTCCTTGTTAGGCCCTGGGAACGAAATACAAACCCAGCAACTTTTTTGTTGTGAAAAAGGCGCGAAAAAAGTTTTTGGCTATGACACCGAAATGGTAATATGCGCGTCTAAGGATTTCTGATATTTTATAGTGGATATATGTACCGTTTCAGCGCACCAATTGTCACTTCCTGGTTCGGCCCTGGGAACGAAATACAAACCCAGGAATCTTTTTGTAGTGAAAAAAGCGCGAAAAAAGTTTTTGGCCATAAAACTGAAATGGTAATATGTGCGTCTAAGAATTTTTGATAGTTTATAAACTATAGTAAACACATGTACCATTTCAGCGTACTAGTGGTCACTTCCTGGTTCGGCCCCGGGGACGAAATACAAAACCAAGGAACCTTTTTGTAGTGAAAAAGGCGCGCAGAAAGTTTTTGGCCATACAACTGAAATGGTAACATGTGCGTCTAAGAATTTCCGATATTTTAGAGTGGACACATGTACCTTTTTAGCGCACAAGTTGTCACTTCCTGGTTCGGCCCTGAGAATGAAATACACACCCAGAAACCTTCTTGTAGTGAAAAAGGCGCGAAAAAAGTTTTTAACTATAAAACTGAAATGGTAATATGTGCGTCTAAGAATGTTTTGTATTTTATGGTGGACACATGTACCATTCCAGCGCAGCAGTTGTCACATCCTGGTTTGTCCCTGGGAACGAAATACACACCAAACAACCTTTTTGTAGTGAAAAAGGCGCGAAAAAAGTTTTTGGCCATAAAACTGAAATGGTAATATGTGCGTCTAAGAATTTTTGACAGATTATAGTGGACACATGTGCAATTTAAGCGCACCAGTTGTCATTTCCTGGTTCGGCCATGGGAACGAAATACAAACTCACCAACCTTTTTGTTGTGAAAAAGGCGCGAAAAAAGTTTTTAACTATAAAACTGAAATGGTAATATGTGCGTCTAAGAATTTTTGTATTTTATGGTGGACACATATACCACTTCAGCGCACCAGTTGTTACTTCCTGGTTCGGCCCTGGGAACGAAATACACACCCAGCAAACTTTTTATAGGCAAAAAGGCGCGAAAAAAGTTTTTGGCCATAAAACTGAAATGGTACCATGTGCGTCTAAGAATTTTCGATATTTTATAGTGGACACATGTGTCATTTCAGCGCACCAGTTCTGACTTCCTGGTTCGGCCCTGGGAACGAAATGCAAACCCAGCAACCTTTTTGTAGTGAAAAAGGCGCGAAAAAAGTTTTTGACCATAAAAATGAAATTGTAATATGTGCGTCTAAGAGTTTTTGATATATTATAGTGGACCCATGGACCATTTCAGCGCAGCAGTTGTCACTGCCTGGTTCATCCCTGGGAACGAAATACAAACCCGGCAAATTTTTTATAGGTAAAAAGGCGCGAAAAAAGTTTTTGGCCATAAAACTGAAATGGTAGTATGTGCGTCTGAAGATTTTTGACAGTTTATAGTGGACAAATGTCCTATTTCAGCGTACTATTGGTCACTTCCTGGTTCGGTCCAATGAACGAAATACACACCCAGCAAACTTCTTGTAGTGAAAAAGGCGCGAAAAAAGTTTTTGGCCATACAACTGAAAGAGTAACATGTGCGTCTAAGAATTTCTAATATTTGATAGTGGACACATGTACCATTTCAGGGCACTAGTCGTCACTTCCTGGTTCGTCCCTGGGAACGAAATACACACCCAGGAACCTTTTTGTAGTGAAAAAGGCGCGAAAGAAGTTTTTGACCATAAAACTGAACTGGTAACATATGCGGCTAAGAATTTTTGATATTTTATAGTGGACACATGTACCATTCCAGCCCACTAGTTGTCACTTCCTGGTTCACCCTGAGAAAGAAATACACACCCAGCAAACTTTTTGTAGGGCAAAAAGCGCGAAAAAAGTTTTTGGCCATAAAACTGAACTGGAAACATGTGCGTCTAAGAATTTCTGATATTTTATAGTGGACACATTAACGTTTTTAGCGCACTAGTTGTCACTTCCTGGTACGCCCCTGGGAACGAAATACAAAACCAAGGAACCTTTTTGTAGTGAAAAAGGCGCGCAAAAAGTTTTTGGCCATACAACTGAAATGGTAACATGTGCCTCTAAGAATTTCCGATATTTTATAGTGGACACATGTACCTTTTTAGCGCACAAGTTGTCACTTCCTGGTTCGGCCCTGAGAATGAAATACACACCCAGAAACCTTTTTGTAGTGAAAAAGGCGCGAAAAAAGTTTTTAACTATAAAACTGAAATGGTAATATGTGCGTCTAAGAATGTTTTGTATTTTATGGTGGACACATGTACCATTCCAGCGCAGCAGTTGTCACTTCCTGGTTTGTCCCTGGGAACGAAATACACACCCAACAACCTTTTTGTAGTGAAAAAGGCGCGAAAAAAGTTTTTGGCCATAAAACTGAAATGGTAATATGTGCGTCTAAGAATTTCTGATATTTTATAGTGGACACATGTACCATTTCAGCGCAGCAGTTGTCAATGCCTGGTTCGTTCCTGGGAGCGAAATACAAACCCAACAACCTTCTTGTAGTGAAAAAGGCGAGAAAAAAGTTTTTGGCCATAAAACTAAAATGGTAATATGTGCGTCTAAGAATTTTTGACAGATATTAGTGGACACATGTACCTTTTCAGCGCACTTGTTGCTATTTTTATGTTCGGCCCTGGGGATGAAATACCCCAACAACCTTTTTGTAGAAGGGGCGAAAAAAGTTTTTGGCCATACAACTAAAATGGTAACATGTGCTTCTAAAGATTTCTGATATTTTATAGTGGACACATGTACCATTTCAGAGCACCAGTTGTCACTTCCTGGTTCGGCCCTGAGAACGAAATACACACCCAGCAACCTTTTTATAGGTGAAAAGGCGCGAAAAAAGTTTTTGGCCATAAAACTGAAATGGTAATATGTGCGTCTAAGAATTTTTGACAGATTATAGTGGACACATGTGCAATTTAAGCGCACAAGTTGTCACTTCCTGGTTCGGCCATGGGAACGAAATACAAACTCATCAACCTTTTTGTAGTGAAAAAGGCGCGAAAAAAGTTTTTAGCTATAAAACTGAAATGGTATAATGTGAGTCTATGAAATTTTAATAGTTTATAGTGGACACATATGTCATTTCTGCGCACCAGTTGTCACTTCCTGGTTCGGCCCTGGGAACGAAATACAGACCCAGCAATCTTTTTATAGGTAAAAAGGCGCGAAAAAAGTTTTTGGCCATAAAACTGAAATGGTAACATGTGCGTCTAAGAATTTCCGATATTTTATAGTGGACACATGTGTCATTTCAGCGCACTAGTTGTCACTTCTCTGTTCGGCCCTGGGGACGAAATACAAACCCAGCAACCTTTTTCTAGTGAAAAAGGCGCGAAAAAAGTTTTTGGCCATAAAACTGAAATGGTCACATGTACGTCTAACGATTTTTTATATTTTATAGTGGACACATGTACCATTCCAGGGCACTAGTTTTCATTTCCTGGTTCGGCCCTGGGAATGAAATGCAAACCCAGCAACCTTTTTGTTGTGATAAAGGCGCGAAAAAAGTTTTTGACCATAAAACTGAAATGGTAATATGTGCGTCTAAGAGTTTTTGATATTTTATAGTGGACCCATGGGCCATTACAGCGCAGCAGTTGTCACTGCCTGGTTTGTCCCTGGGAACGAAATACACACCCGGCAAATTTTTTAGAGGTAAAAAGGCGCCAAAAAAATTTTTGGCCATACAACTGAAATGGTAATATGTGCGTCTGAAGATTTTTAATAGTTTATAGTGGACACATGTCCCATTTCAGCGTACTAGTGGTCACTTCCTGGTACGCCCCTGGGAACGAAATACACACCCAGCAACTTTTTTGTAGTGAAAAAGGCGCGAAAGACGTTTTTGACCATAAAACTGAACTGGTAACATATGCGGCTAAGAATTTTTGATATTTTATAGTGGACACATATACCATTCCAGCCCACCAGTTGTCACTTCCTGGTTCACCCTGAGAAAGAAATACACACCCAGCAAACTTTTTGTAGGGCAAAAAGCGCGAAAAAAGTTTTTGACCATAAAACTGAAATTGTAATATGTGCGTCTAAGAGTTTTTGATATTTTATAGTGGACCCATGGACCATTTCAGCGCAGCAGTTGTCACTGCCTGGTTCGTCCCTGGGAACGAAATACAAACCCGGCAAACTTTTTATAGGCAAAAAGGCGAGAAAAAAGTTTTTGGCCATAAAACTGAAATGGTAGTATGTGCGTCTGAAGATTTTTAACGGTTTATAGTGGACAAATGTCCCATTTCAGCGTACTATTGGTCACTTCCTGGTTCGGTCCTGTGAACGAAATACACACCCAACAACCTTTTTGTAGGGAAAAAGGCGCGAAAAAAGTTTTTGGCCATAAAACTGAAATGGTAATATGTGCGTCTAAAAATTTCTGATATTTTATAGTGGACACATGTACCATTTCAGCGCAGCAGTTGTCAATGCCTGGTTCGTTCCTGGGAGCGAAATACAAACCCAACAACCTTTTTGTAGTGAAAAAGGCGAGAAAAAAGTTTTTGGCCATAAAACTAAAATGGTAATATGTGCGTCTAAGAATTTTTGACAGATATTAGTGGACACATGTACCTTTTCAGCGCACTAGTTGCTATTTTTTGGTTCGGCCCTGGGGATGAAATACCCCAACAACCTTTTTGTAGAAGGGGCGAAAAAAGTTTTTGGCCATACAACTAAAATGGTAACATGTGCTTCTAAAGATTTCTGATATTTTATAGTGGACACATGTACCTTTTCAGCGCACCAGTTGTCACTTCCTGGTTCGGCCCTGGGAACGAAATACAAACCGAGCAGCTTTTTTGTAGTGAAAAAGGCGGGAAAAAAGTTTTTAGCCATAAGACTGAAATGGTAATATGTGCGTCTAAGAATTTCTGATATTTTATAGTGGACACATGTACCATTTCAGCGCACCAGTTGTCACTTCCTGGTTCGGCCCTGGGAACGAAATACAAACCGAGCAGCTTTTTTGTAGTGAAAAAGGCGCGAAAAAAGTTTTTAACTATAAAACTGAAATGGTAATATGTGCGTCTAAGAATGTTTTGTATTTTATGGTGGACACATGTACCATTCCAGCGCAGCAGTTGTCACTTCCTGGTTTGTCCCTGGGAACGAAATACACACCCAACAACCTTTTTGTAGTGAAAAAGGCGAGAAAAAAGTTTTTGGCCATAAAACTAAAATGGTAATATGTGCGTCTAAGAATTTTTGACAGATATTAGTGGACACATGTACCTTTTCAGCGCACTAGTTGCTATTTTTTGGTTCGGCCCTGGGGATGAAATACCCCAACAACCTTTTTGTAGGGAAAAAGGCGCGAAAAAAGTTTTTGGCCATAAAACTGAAATGGTAATATGTGCGTCTAAAAATTTCTGATATTTTATAGTGGACACATGTACCATTTCAGCGCAGCAGTTGTCAATGCCTTGTTCGTTCCTGGGAGCGAAATACAAACCCAACAACCTTTTTGTAGTGAAAAAGGCGAGAAAAAAGTTTTTGGCCATAAAACTAAAATGGTAATATGTGCGTCTAAGAATTTTTGACAGATATTAGTGGACACATGTACCTTTTCAGCGCACTAGTTGCTATTTTTTGGTTCGGCCCTGGGGATGAAATACCCCAACAACCTTTTTGTAGAAGGGGCGAAAAAAGTTTTTGGCCATACAACTAAAATGGTAACATGTGCTTCTAAAGATTTCTGATATTTTATAGTGGACACATGTACCTTTTCAGCGCACCAGTTGTCACTTCCTGGTTCGGCCCTGGGAACGAAATACAAACCGAGCAGCTTTTTTGTAGTGAAAAAGGCGGGAAAAAAGTTTTTAGCCATAAGACTGAAATGGTAATATGTGCGTCTAAGAATTTCTGATATTTTATAGTGGACACATGTACCATTTCAGCGCACCAGTTGTCACTTCCTGGTTCGGCCCTGGGAACGAAATACAAACCGAGCAGCTTTTTTGTAGTGAAAAAGGCGCGAAAAAAGTTTTTAACTATAAAACTGAAATGGTAATATGTGCGTCTAAGAATGTTTTGTATTTTATGGTGGACACATGTACCATTCCAGCGCAGCAGTTGTCACTTCCTGGTTTGTCCCTGGGAACGAAATACACACCCAACAACCTTTTTGTAGTGAAAAAGGCGAGAAAAAAGTTTTTGGCCATAAAACTAAAATGGTAATATGTGCGTCTAAGAATTTTTGACAGATATTAGTGGACACATGTACCTTTTCAGCGCACTAGTTGCTATTTTTTGGTTCGGCCCTGGGGATGAAATACCCCAACAACCTTTTTGTAGAAGGGGTGAAAATAGTTTTTGGCCATACAACTAAAATGGTAACATGTGCTTCTAAAGATTTCTGATATTTTATAGTGGACACATGTACCTTTTCAGCGCACCAGTTGTCACTTCCTGGTTCGGCCCTGGGAACGAAATACAAACCCAGCAGCTTTTTTGTAGTGAAAAAGGCGCGAAAAAAGTTTTTGACCATAAAACTGAAATGGTAATATGTGCGTCTAAGAGTTTTTTATATTTTATAGTGGACACATGTACTATTTCAGCGCAACAGTTGTCACTGCCAGGTTCGTCCCTGGGGATAAGATTTTTTTAGAGTAAAAGGTGCGAAAAAAGTTTTTGGCCATAAAACTGAAATGGTAATATGGGCCTCTAAGAATTTTTGATATTTTATAGTGGACACATTTACCATTTCAGAGCACCAGTTGTCACTTCTTGGTTCGGCCCTGAGAACGAAATACACACCCAGCAACCTTTTTATAGGTGAAAAGGCGCGAAAAAAGTTTTTGCCATAAAACTGAAATTGTAACATTTGCGTATTAGGCTTTTTAATATTTTATTGTGGACACATGTACAATTCCAGGGCACCAGTTGCCACTTCCTGGTTCGGTCCTGGGGATAAGATTTTTTTAGAGTAAAAGGTGCGAAAAAAGTTTTTGGCCATAAAACTGAAATGGTAATATGGGCCTCTAAGAATTTTTGATATTTTATAGTGGACACATGTACCATTTCAGAGCACCAGTTGTCACTTCCTGGTTCGGCCCTGAGAACGAAATACACACCTAGCAACCTTTTTATAGGTGAAAAGGCGCGAAAAAAGTTTTTGGCCATAAAACTGAAATGGTAATATGTGCGTCTAAGAATTTTTGGCAGATTATAGTGGACACATGTGCAATTTAAGCGCACCAGTTGTCACTTCCTGGTTCGGCCATGGGAACGAAATACAAACTCATCAACCTTTTTGTAGTGAAAAAGGCGCGAAAAAAGTTTTTAGCTATAAAACTGAAATGGTATAATGTGAGTCTATGAAATTTTAATAGCTTATAGTGGACACATATGTCACTTCTGCGCAACAGTTGTCACTTCCTGGTTCGGCCCTGGGAACGAAATACAGACCCAGCAATCTTTTTATAGGTAAAAAGGCGCGAAAAAAGTTTTTGGTCATAAAACTGAAATGGTACCATGTGCGTCTAAGAATTTTCGATATTTTATAGTGGACACATGTGTCATTTCAGCGCACTAGTTGTCACTTCTCTGTTCGGCCCTGGGGACGAAATACAAACCCAGCAACCTTTTTGTGGTGAAAAAGGCGCGAAAAAAGTTTTTGGCCATAAAACTGAAATGGTCACATGTACGTCTAACGATTTTTTATATTTTATAGTGGACACACGTACCATTCCAGGGCACTAGTTTTCATTTCCTGGTTCGGCCCTGGGAATGAAATGCAAACCCAGCAACCTTTTTGTAGTAATAAAGGCGCGAAAAAAGTTTTTGACCATAAAACTGAAATGGTAATATGTGCGTCTAAGAGTTTTTGATATTTTATAGTGGACCCATGGGCCATTTCAGCGCAGCAGTTGTCACTGCCTGGTTTGTCCCTGGGAACGAAATACACACCCGGCAAATTTTTTAGAGGTAAAAAGGCGCCAAAATAATAGTTCTGGATATTTTATAGTGGACACATGTTCAATTCCAGCGCACCAGCTTTCACTTCCTGGTTCGGCCCTGAGAACGAAATACAAACCCAGCAAACTTTTTTTTAGAGTAAAAGGCGCGAAAAAAGTTTTTGGCCATAAAACTGAAATGGTTATTCGTTTATCTAAAAAATGGTTATATTTTATAGTGGACACATGTACCGTTCCAGCGCACCAGTTTTCACTTCCTGGTTCGGTCTAGAAACGAAACACAAACCCAGCAACCTTTTTGTAGTGAAAAAGGCGCGAAAAAAATTTTTGGCTATAAAGCTGAAATAGTAATATTCGCGTCTAAGGACTTTTGATATTTTATAGTGGACATATTTACCGTTTTAGCGCACCAGTTGTCACTTCCTGGTTCGGCGCTGGAAACGAAATACACACCTTTCAAACTTTTTATAGGTAAAAAGGCGCGAAAAAAGTTTTTGACCATAAAACTGAAATGGTACTATGTGCGTCTAATAGTTCTGGATATTTTATAGTGGACACATGTTCAATTCCAGCGCACCAGTCGCCACTTCCTGGTTCGTCCGTGGGAACGAAATACAAACCCAGCAACCTTTTTATAGGTAAAAAGGCGAGAAAAAAGTTTTTAACCATAAAACTGAAATGGTAAAATGTGCGCCTAAGAATTTTTGATGTTTTATAGTGAACACTTTTACCTTTTCAGCGCACTAGTTGTCACTTCTTGGTTCGGCTCTGGGGATGAAATACAAACCCAACAACCTTTTTGTAGTGAAAAAGGCGCGAAAAAAGTTTTAAGCCATAAAACTGAAATGGTAACATATGCGCCTAAGAATTTCTGATATTTTATAGTGGACATATGTACCACTCTAGCCCACCAGCATTCACTTCCTGGTTCGGCCCTGAGAACGAAATACAAACCCAGCAACCTTTTTGTAGTGAAAAAGGCGCGAAAAAAGTTTTTGGTCATAAAACTGAAATGGTCACATGTGCGTCAAACTATTTTTTATATTTTATAGTGGACACATGTACCATTCCAGGCCACTAGTTGTCATTTCCTGGTTCGGCCCTGGGACCGAAATGCAAACCCAGCAACCTTTTTGTAATGAAAAAGGCGCGAAAAAAGTTTTTGACCATAAAACTGAAATGGTAATATGTGCGTCTAAGAGTTTTTGATATTTTATAGTGGACCCATGGACCATTTCAGCGCAGCAGTTGTCACTGCCTGGTTCGTCCCTGGGAACGAAATACAAACCCGGCAAACTTTTTATAGGTAAAAAGGCGCGAAAAAACTTTTTGGCCATAAAACTGAAATGGTAATATGTGTGTCTGAAGATTTTTGATAGTTTATAGTGGACACATGTGTCATTTCAGCGAACTAGCTGCCATTTCGTGGTTCGGTCGTGGGGATGAAATACAAACCTAACCACTTTTTGTAGTGAAAAAGTTGCGAAAAAAGTTTTTGGCCATAAAACTGAACTGGTAATATGTGCGTCTAAGAATTTTTGATATTTAATAGTGGACAAATGTACCTTTTCAGAGCACTAGTTGCCATTTCTTGGTTCGGCTCTGGGGATGAAATACAAACCCAAACACCTTTTTGTAGTGAAAAAGGGGCGAACAAAGTTTTTGGCCATAAAACTGAAATGGTCACATGAACATCTAACGATTTTTTATATTTTATAGTGGACACATGTACCATTCCAGGGCACTAGTTTTCATTTCCTGGTTCGGCCCTGGGAATGAAATGCAAACCCAGCAACCTTTTTGTAGTGAAAAAGGCGCGAAAAAAGTTTTTGGCCATACAACTGAATTGGTCACATATGCGTCTAAGAATTTCTGATATTTTATAGTGGACACATGTACCATTCCAGCGCACCAGTTGTCACTTCCTGGTTCGGCGCTGGGAACGAAATACACACCTTTCAAACTTTTTATAGGTGAAAAGGCGCGAAAAAAGTTTTTGACCATAAAACTGAATTGGTACTATGTGCGTCTAATAGTTCTGGATATTTTATAGTGGACACACGTTCAATTCCAGCGCACCAGCTTTCACTTCCTGGTTCGGCCCTGAGAACGAAATACAAACCCAGCAAACTTTTTGTAGTGAAAAAGGCGCGAAAAAAGTTTTTGGCTATAAAACTGAAATGGTAACATATGCGACCAAGAATTTATTACATTTAATAGTAGACACATGTACCATTTTAGCGGTCTTTTCCTGGTTCCGCTCTGAAAACGAAATACACACCCAGCAAACTTTTTATAGGTAAAAAGCGCGAAAAAAGTTTTTGGCCATAAAACGGAAATGGTAACATGTGCGTCTAAAAATTTCCGATATTTTATAATGGACACAAGTGTCATTTCAGCGCAGCAGTTGTCACTTCTTGGTTCGGCCCTGGCGACGAAATACAAACGCAGGAACCTTTTTGTAGTGAAAAAGGCGCGAAAAAAGTTTTTGGTCATAAAACTGAAATGGTCACATGTGCGTCAAACTATTTTTTATATTTTATAGTGGACACATGTACCATTCCAGGCCACTAGTCGTCATTTCCTGGTTCGGGCCTGAGACCGAAATGCAAACCCAGCAACCTTTTTGTAGTGAAAAAGGCGCGAAAAATTTTTTGACCATAAAACTGAAATGGTAATATGTGCGTCTAAGAGTTTTTGATATTTTATAGTGGACCCATGGACCATTTCAGCGCAGCAGTTGTCACTGCCTGGTTCGTCCCTGGGAACAAAATACAAACCCGGCAAACTTTTTATAGGTAAAAAGGCGCGAAAAAACTTTTTGGCCATAAAACTGAAATGGTAATATGTGTGTCTGAAGATTTTTGATAGTTTATAGTGGACACATGTGTCATTTCAGCGCACTAGCTGCCATTTCGTAGTTCGGCCGTGGGGATGAAATACAAACCCAACCACTTTTTGTAGTGAAAAAGTTGCGAAAAAAGTTTTTGGCCATAAAACTGAAATGGTCACATGTACGTCTAACGATTTTTTATATTTTATAGTGGACACATGTAGCATTCCAGGGCACTAGTTTTAATTTCCTGGTTCGGCCCTGGGAATGAAATGCAAACCCAGCAACCTTTTTGTAGTGATAAAGGCGCGAAAAAAGTTTTTAGCTATAAAACTGAAATGGTATAATGTGAGTCTAAGAATTTTTGACAGATTATAGTGGACACATGTGCAATTTAAGCGCACCAGTTGTCACTTCCTGGTTCGGCCCTGAGAACGAAATACAAACCCAGCAACCTTTTTATAGGTGAAAAGGCGCGAAAAAAGTTTTTGGCCATAAAACTGAAATGGTAATATGTGCGTCTAAGAATTTTAGACAGATTATAGTGGACACATGTGCAATTTAAGCGCACCAGTTGTCACTTCCTGGTTCGGCCATGGGAACGAAATACAAACTCATCAACCTTTTTGTAGTGAAAAAGGCGCGAAAAAAGTTTTTAGCTATAAAACTGAAATGGTATAATGTGAGTCTATGAAATTTTAATAGTTTATAGTGGACACATATGTCATTTCTGCGCACAAGTTGTCACTTCCTGGTTCGGCCCTGGGAACGAAATACAGACCCAGCAATCTTTTTATAGGTAAAAAGGCGCGAAAAAAGTTTTTGGCCATAAAACTGAAATGGTAACATGTGCGTCTAAGAATTTCCGATATTTTATAGTGGACACATGTATCATTTCAGCGCAGCAGTTGTCACTGCCTGGTTCGTCCCTGGGAACGAAATACACCCGGCAAACTTTTTATAAGAAAAAGGCGCGAAAAAAATGTGTGCCATAAAACTGAAATGGTAATATTTGCGTTTTAGGCTTTTAAATATTTTATTGTGGACACATGTACCATTCCAGGGCACCAGCTGCCACTTCCTGGTTCGGCCCTGGGAATCAAATACACACCCAGCAAACTTTTTATAAGAAAAAGGCGCGAAAAAAATGTTTGCCATAAAACTGAAATGGTAATATTTGCGTTTTGGGCTTTTAAATATTTTATTGTAGACACATGTACCATTCCAGGGCACCAGGTGCCACTTCCTGGTTCGGCCCTGGGAATCAAATACACACCCAGCAAACTTTTTAGAGGTAAAAAGGCGCGAAAAAAGTTTTTAGCTATAAAACTGAAATGGTATAATGTGAGTCTATGAAATTTTAATAATTTATAGTGGACACATATGTCATTTCTGCGCACCAGTTGTCACTTCTCTGTTCGGCCCTGAGAACGAAATACAAACCCAGCAACCTTTTTGTAGTGAAAAAGGCGCGAAAAAAGTTTTTGGCCATAAAACTGAAATGGTCACATGTACGTCTAACGATTTTTTATATTTTATAGTGGACACATGTACCATTCCAGGGCACTACTTTTCATTTCCTGGTTCGGCCCTGGGAATGAAATGCAAACCAGGCAAACCTTTTTGTAGTGATAAAGGCGCGAAAAAAGTTTTTGACCATAAAACTGAAATGGTAATATGTGCGTCTAAGAGTTTTTGATATTTTATAGTGGACCCATGGGCCATTTCAGCGCAGCAGTTGTCACTGCCTGGTTTGTCCCTGGGAACGAAATACACACCCGGCAAATTTTTTAGAGGTAAAAAGGCGCCAAAAAAATTTTTGGCAATACAACTGAAATGGTAATATGTGCGTCTGAAGAGTTTTGATAATTTATAGTGGACACGTGTCCCATTTCAGCGTACTAGTGGTCACTTCCTGGTACGGCCCTGGGAACGAAATACACACCCAGCAAACTTTTAATAGGTGAAAAGGCGCGAAAAAAGTTTTTGGCCATAAAACCGAAATGGTAATATGTGCTTCCAAGGATTTTTGATATTTTATAGTGGACACATGTACCTTTTCAGTGCATTAGTTGCCATTTCTTGGTTCGGCCCTGGGGATGAAATACAAACCCAACCACCTTTTTGTAGTGAAAAAGGGGCGAAAAAAGTTTTTGGCCATAAAACTGAAAGTGTAATATGTGCGTCTAAGAGATTTTGATATTTTATAGTGGACCCATGGACCATTTCAGGGCAGCAGTTGTCACTGCCTGGTTCGTCCCTGGGAACGAAATACAAACCAAGAAACCTTTTGGTAGTGAAAAAGGCGCGAAAAAAGTTTTTGGCCATACAACTGAAATGGTCACATATGCGTCTAAGAATTTCTGATATTTTATAGTGGACACATGTACCATTCCAGCGCACCAGTTGTCACTTCCTGGTTCGGCGCTGGGAACGAAATACACACCTTTCAAACTTTTTATAGGTAAAAAGGCGCGAAAAAAGATTTTGACCATAAAACTGAAATGGTACTATGTGCGTCTAATAGTTCTGGATATTTTATAGTGGACACATGTTCAATTCCAGCGCACCAGCTTTCACTTCCTGGTTCGGCCCTGAGAACGAAATACAAACCCAGCAAACTTTTTGTAGTGAAAAAGGCGCGAAAAAAGTTTTTGGCTATAAAACTGAAATGGTAACATATGCGACCAAGAATTTTTTACATTTTATAGTAGACACATGTACCATTTCAGCGGTCTTTTCCTGGTTCCGCCCTGAAAACGAAATACACACCTAGCAAAATTTTTATACGTAAAAAGGCGCGAAAAAAGTTTTTGGCCATAAAACTGAAATGGTAACATGTGCGTCTAAGAATTTCCGATATTTTATAATGGACACATGTGTAATTTCAGCGCAGCAGTTGTCACTTCTTGTTTCGGCCCTGGCGACGAAATACAAACGCAGGAACCTTTTTGTAGTGAAAAAGGCGCGAAAAAAGTTTTTGGTCATAAAACTGAAATGGTCACATGTGCGTCAAACTATTTTTGATATTTAATAGTGGACACATTTACCTTTTCAGGGCACTAGTTGCCATTTCTTGGTTCGGCCCTGGGGATGAAATACAAACCCAAACACCTTTTTGTAGTGAAAAAGGGGCGAAAAAAGTTTTTGGCCATAAAACTGAAAGTGTAATATGTGCGTCTAAGAGTTTTTGACAGTTTATAGTGGACGCATGTACCATTTAAGCGTACCAGTCACCAGTCATGCTTCGGCCCTGGGAACGAAATACAAACCCAGGAACCTTTTTGTAGTGAAAAAGGCGCGAAAAAATTTTTGGCTATAAAACTGAAATGGTAATATGCGCATCTAAGGACTTCTGATATTTTATAGTGGACACATGTACCATTCCAGCGCACCAGCTTTCACTTCCTGGTTCGGCCCTGAGAACGAAATATAAACCCAGCAAACTTTTTTTAGTAAAAAAGGCGCGAAAAAAGTTTTTGAACATAAAACTGAAATGGTAACATGTGCCTCTAAGAATTTTTAATATTTTATAGTGGACACATGTATCTTTTCAGCGCAGTAGTTGTCACTGCCTGGTTCGTCCCTGGGAACGAAATACACACCCGGCAAACTTTTTATAAGAAAAAGGCGCGAAAAAAATGTTTGCCATAAAACTGGAATAGTAATATTTGCGTTTTAGGCTTTTAAATATTTTATTGTGGACACATGTACCATTCTAAGGCACCAGCTGCCACTTCCTGGTTCGGTCCTGGCGATAAGATTTTTTTAGAGTAAAAGGCGCGAAAAAAGTTTTTGGCCATAAAACTGAAATGAAATGCGTCTAAGAATTTTTGATATTTTATAGTAGATACGTTTACCATTTCAGCGCACCAGCTGTCACTTCCTGGTTCGGTTCTGAGAACGAAATACACACCCAGCAAACTTTTTATAGGTAAAAAGGCCCGAAAAAAGTTTTTGACCATAAAACTGAAACGGTAAAATGTGCTTCTAAGAATTTTTGACAGTTTATAGTGGACACATGTACTATTTAGGCGCAGCAGTTGTCACTGCCTGGTTCGTCCCTTGGAACTAAATACAAACCCAGCAACCTTTTTGTAGTGAAAAAGGCGCGAAAAAAATTTTTGGCTATAAAACTGAAATGGTAATATGCGCGTCTAAGGACTTCTGATATTTTATAGTGGACATATGTACCGTCTTAGCGCACCAGCTTTCACTTCCTGGTTCGGCCCTGCGAACGAAATACACACCCAGCAAACTTTTTATAGGTAAAAAGGCGCGAAAAAAGTTTTTGACCATAAAACTGAAACGGTAATTTGTGCTTTGAAGAATTTTTAACAGTTTATAGTGGATACATGTACTATTTCAGCGTCCTTGTGGTCACTTCCTGGTTCGGCGCTGGGAACGAAATACACACCCAGCAAACTTTTTATAGGTAAAAAGGCGCGAAAAAAGTTTTTGACCATAAAACTGAAACGGTAATTTGTGCTTTGAAGAATTTTTGACAGTTTATAGTGGATACATGTACTATTTCAGCGTCCTTGTGGTCACTTCCTGGTTCGGCGCTGGGAACGAAATACACACCCAGCAAACTTTTTATAGGTAAAAAGGCGCGAAAAAAGTTTTTGGCCATAAAACTAAAATGGTACTATGTGCGTCTAATAGTTTTTGATATTTTATAGTGGACACATGTATTATTTAGGCGCAGCAGTTGTCACTGCCTGGTTCGTCCGTTGGAACTAAATACAAACCCAGCAACCTTTTTGTAGTGAAAAAGGCGCGAAAAAAGTTTTTGGCCATAAAACTGAAATGGTCACATATGCGTCTAAGGATTTCTGATATTTTATAGTGGACATATGTACCGTCTTAGCGCATCACTTGTTACTTCCTGGTTCGGCCCTGGGAACGAAATACACACCCAGGAACCTTTTTGTAGTGAAAAAGGCGCGAAAAAAGTTTTTGGTCATAAAACTGAAATGGTAATATATGCGTCTTAGAATTTTTAATATTTTATTGTGGACACATGTACCATTTCAGCGTTTTTGTGGTCTTTTCCTGTTTCGGCCCTTGGGATGAGATACACACCCAGCAAACTTTTTTTTAGAGTAAAAGGCGCGAAAAATTTTTGGCCAATAAACTGAAATGGTAATATGTTTGTCTAAAAAATAATTATATTTTATAGTGAACACATGTACCATTCCAGCGCACCAGTTTTCATTTCCTGGTTCGGTCTAGAGGACGAAACACAAACCCAGGAACCTTTTTGTAGTGAAAAAGGAGCGAAAAAAATTTTCGGCTATAAAACTGAAATGGTAATATGCGCGTCTAACGACTTCTGATATTTTATAGTGGACATATGTACCGTTTTAGCGCACCAGCTTTCACTTCCTGGTTCGGCCCTGAAAACGAAATACACACCCAGCAAAATTTTTATACGTTAAAAGGCGCGAAAAAAGTTTTTGGCCATAAAACTAAAATGGTAACATATGCGTCTAAGAATTTTTGACATTTTAAAGTGGACACATGTACCTTTTTAGCCCACGAGTTGTAATTTCCTTGTTCGGCCCTGAGAACGAAATACACACCCAGCAAACTTTTTTTAGTGAAAAAGGCGCGAAAAAATTTTTAACCCATAAAACTGAAATGGTAACATGTGCCTCTAAGAATTTTTGATATTTTATAGTGGACACATGTATCATTTCAGCGCAGCAGTTGTCACTGCCTGGTTCGTCCCTGGGAACGAAATACACCCGGCAAACTTTTTATAAGAAAAAGGCGCGAAAAAAATGTTTGCCATAAAACTGAAATAGTAATATTTGCGTTTTAGGCTTTTAAATATTTTATTGTGGACACATGTACCATTCCAGGGCACCAACTGCCACTCCCTGCTTCGGTCCTGGCGATAAGATTTTTTTAGAGTAAAAGGCGCGAAAAAAGTTTTTGGCCATAAAACTGAAATGGTAACATGTGCGTCTTAAAATTTCTGATATTTAATAGTGGATACGTTTACCATTTCAGCGCACCAGCTGTCACTTCCTGGTTCGGTTCTGAGAACGAAATACACACCCAGCAAACTTTTTATAGGTAAAAAGGCGCAAAAAAAGTTTTTGGCCAAAAAACTGAAATGGTAATTTGTGCGTCTAAGAATTTTTGATATATTATAGTGGACACATGTGCCATTTCAGCGTACTAGTGGTCACTTCCTGGTTTTGCCCTCGGGATGAGATACACACCCAGCAAACTTCTTTAGTGAAAAATTATGTATTAGCCAAAAAAATTTTTGGCTATATAACCGAAGTAGTAATATTTGTGTCTAAGGATTTTTAATATTTTATAGTGGACACATGTACCATTCCAGCGCACCAGTTTTCACTTCCTGGTTCGGCCCTGGGAACGAAATACAAACCCAGCAACCTTTTTGTAGTGAAAAAGGCGCGAAAAAAGTGTTTAGCCATAAAACTGAAATGGTAATATATGCGTCTTAAAATTTTTAATATTTTATTGTCGACACATGTACCATTTCAGCGTTGTTGTGGTCTTTTCCTGTTTCGGCCCTCGGGCAGAGATACACACCCAGCAAACTTTTTTAGAGTAAAAGGCGCGAAAAAGTTTTTGGCCATTAAACTGAAATGGTAATATGTTTGTCTAAAAAATGCTTATGTTTTATAGTGGACTTATGTACCATTCCAGCGCACCAGTTTTCACTTCCTGGTTCGGTCTAGAGGACGAAACACAAACCCAGGAACCTTTTTGTAGTGAAAAAGGAGCGAAAAAAATTTTTGGCTATAAAACTGAAATGGTAATATGCGCATCTAAGGACTTCCGATATTTTATAGTGGACACATGTACCATTCCAGCGCACCAGCTTTCACTTCCTGGTTCGGCCCTGAGAACGAAATATAAACCCAGCAAACTTTTTTTAGTAAAAAAGGCGCGAAAAAAGTTTTTGAACATAAAACTGAAATGGTAACATATGCGTCTAAGAATTTTTGACATTTTAAAGTGGACACATGTACCTTTTTAGCCCACAGGTTGTAATTTCCTTGTTCGGCCCTGAGATCGAAATACACACCCAGCAAACTTTTTGTAGTGAAAAAGGCGCGAAAAAAGTTTTTAAACATAAAACTGAAATGGTAACATGTGCCTCTAAGAATTTTTAATATTTTATAGTGGACACATGTATCATTTCAGCGCAGTAGTTGTCACTGCCTGGTTCGGCCCTGGGAGCGAAATACAAACCCAGGAACCTTTTTGTAGTGAAAAAGGCGCGAAAAAAGTTTTTGGCCATAAACCTGAAATGGTAACATGTGCCTCTAAGAATTTTTAATATTTTATAGTGGACACATGTATCATTTCAGCGCAGTAGTTGTCACTGCCTGGTTCGTCCCTGGGAAAGAAATGCACACCCAGCAAATTTTTATTGGTAAAAAGGCGCGAAAAAAGTTTTTAGCTTAAAACTGAAATGGTCAAAATTCGTCTAAGAATTTCTGATATTTTATAGAGGACGCATGTACCATTCCAGCGCACCAGCTTTCACTTCCTGGTTCGGCCCAAAGAACGAAATATAAACCCAGCAAACTTTTTTTAGTAAAAAAGGCGCGAAAAAAGTTTTTGGCCATAAAACTGAAATGGTAACATATGCGTCTAAGAATTTTTGACATTTTAAAGTGGACACATGTACCTTTTTAGCCCACAGGTTGTAATTTCCTTGTTCGGCCCTGAGATCGAAATACACACCCAGCAAACTTTTTGTAGTGAAAAAGGCGCGAAAAAAGTTTTTAACCATAAAACTGAAATGGTAACATGTGCCTCTAAGAATTTTTAATATTTTATAGTGGACACATGTATCATTTCAGCGCAGTAGTTGTCACTGCCTGGTTCGTCCCTGGGAACGAAATACACACCCGGCAAACTTTTTATAAGAAAAAGGCGCGAAAAAAATTTTTGCCATAAAACTGGAATAGTAATATTTGCGTTTTAGGCTTTTAAATATTTTATTGTGGACACATGTACCATTCTAAGGCACCAGCTGCCACTTCCTGGTTCGGTCCTGGCGATGAGATTTTTTTAGAGTAAAAGGCGCGAAAAAAGTTTTTGGCCATAAAACTGAAATGAAATGCGTCTAAGAATTTTTGATATTTTATAGTGGATACGTTTACCATTTCAGCGCACCAGCTGTCACTTCCTGGTTCGGTTCTGAGAACGAAATACACACCCAGCAAACTGTTTATAGGTAAAAAGGCCCGAAAAAAGTTTTTGACCATAAAACTGAAACGGTAATATGTGCTTCTAAGAATTTTTGACAGTTTATAGTGGACACATGTACTATTTAGGCGCAGCAGTTGTCACTGCCTGGTTCGTCCCTTGGAACTAAATACAAACCCAGCAACCTTTTTGTAGTGAAAAAGGCGCGAAAAAAATTTTTGGCTATAAAACTGAACTGGTGATATGTCGCCTAAGAATTTTTGATGTTTTATAGTGGACACACTTACCTCTTCAGCGCAACAGTTCTCACTTCCTGGTTCGCCCCTGGGAACGAAATACACACCCAGCAAACTTTTTATGGGTAAAAAGGCGCGAAAAAAGTTTTTGACCATAAAACTGAAACGGTAATTTGTGCTTTGAAGAATTTTTGACAGTTTATAGTGGATACATGTACTATTTCAGCGTCCTTGTGGTCACTTCCTGGTTCGGCGCTGGGAACGAAATACACACCCAGCAAACTTTTTATAGGTAAAAAGGCGCGAAAAAAGTTTTTGACCATAAAACTGAAACGGTAATTTGTGCTTCTAAGAATTTTTGACAGTTTATAGTGGATACATGTACTATTTCAGCGTCCTTGTGGTCACTTCCTGGTTCGGCGCTGGGAACGAAATACACACCCAGCAAACTTTTTATAGGTAAAAAGGCGCGAAAAAAGTTTTGGGCAAAAAACTGAATTGGTAATATGTGCGTCTGAAGATTTTTGTTAGTTTATAGTGGACACATGTACCATTTCAGCGGTTACTTTCTGGTTCGGCCCTGAAAACGAAATACACACCCAGCAAAATTTGTATACGTAACAAGTCGCGAAAAAAGTTTTTGGCCATAAAACTAAAATGGTACTATGTGCGTCTAATAGTTTTTGATATTTTATAGTGGACACATGTATTATTTAGGCGCAGCAGTTGTCACTGCCTGGTTCGTCCGTTGGAACTAAATACAAACCCAGCAACCTTTTTGTAGTGAAAAAGGCGCGAAAAAAGTTTTTGGCCATAAAACTGAAATGGTCACATATGCGTCTAAGGATTTCTGATATTTTATAGTGGACATATGTACCGTCTTAGCGCATCAGTTGTTACTTCCTGGTTCGGCCCTGGGAACGAAATACACACCCAGGAACCTTTTTGTAGTGAAAAAGGCGCGAAAAAAGTTTTTGGTCATAAAACTGAAATGGAAATATATGCGTCTTAGAATTTTTAATATTTTATTGTGGACACATGTACCATTTCAGCGTTTTTGTGGTCTTTTCCTGTTTCGGCCCTTGGGATGAGATACACACCCAGCAAACTTTTTTTTAGAGTAAAAGGCGCGAAAAATTTTTGGCCAATAAACTGAAATGGTAATATGTTTGTCTAAAAAATAATTATATTTTATAGTGAACACATGTACCATTCCAGCGCACCAGTTTTCATTTCCTGGTTCGGTCTAGAGGACGAAACACAAACCCAGGAACCTTTTTGTAGTGAAAAAGGAGCGAAAAAAATTTTCGGCTATAAAACTGAAATGGTAATATGCGCGTCTAACGACTTCTGATATTTTATAGTGGACATATGTACCGTTTTAGCGCACCAGCTTTCACTTCCTGGTTCGGCCCTGAAAACGAAATACACGCCCAGCAAAATTTTTATACGTAAAAAGGCGCGAAAAAAGTTTTTGGCCATAAAACTAAAATGGTAACATATGCGTCTAAGAGTTTTTGACATTTTAAAGTGGACACATGTACCTTTTTAGCCCACGAGTTGTAATTTCCTTGTTCGGCCCTGAGAACGAAATACACACCCAGCAAACTTTTTTTAGTGAAAAAGGCGCGAAAAAAGTTTTAACCCATAAAACGGAAATGGTAACATGTGCCTCTAAGAATTTTTGATATTTTATAGTAGACACATGTATCATTTCAGCGCAGCAGTTGTCACTGCCTGGTTCGTCCCTGGGAACGAAATACACCCGGCAAACTTTTTATAAGAAAAAGGCGCGAAAAAAATGTTTGCCATGAAACTGGAATAGTAATATTTGCGTTTTAGGCTTTTAAATATTTTATTGTGGACACATGTACCATTCTAAGGCACCAGCTGCCACTTCCTGTTTCGGCCCTCGCGATGAGATACACACCCAGCAAACTTTTTGTTAGATTAAAAGGCGCGAAAAAAGTTTTTGGCCATAAAACTGAAATGGTAATATGTTTGTCTAAAAAATGGTTATGTTTTATAGTGGACACATGTACCATTCCAGCACACCAGTTTTCACTTCCTGGTTCGGTCTAGGGGACGAAACACAAACCCAGGAACCTTTTTGTAGTGAAAAAGGCGCGAAAAAAGTTTTTTGGTGTAAAACTGAAATGGTAATATGCGCGTCTAAGGATTTCTGATTTTTTATAGTGGACATATGTACCGTTTTAGCGCATCAGTTGTCACTTCCTGGTTCGGCCCTGGGAACGAAATACACACCTTTCAAACTTTTTATAGGTGAAAAGGCGCGAAAAAAGTTTTTGACCATAAAACTGAATTGGTACTATGTGCGTCTAATAGTTCTGGATATTTTATAGTGGACACACGTTCAATTCCAGCGCACCAGCTTTCACTTCCTGGTTCGGCCCTGAGAACGAAATACAAACCCAGCAAACTTTTTGTAGTGAAAAAGGCGCGAAAAAAGTTTTTGGCTATAAAACTGAAATGGTAACATATGCGACCAAGAATTTATTACATTTTATAGTAGACACATGTACCATTTTAGCGGTCTTTTCCTGGTTCCGCTCTGAAAACGAAATACACACCCAGCAAACTTTTTATAGGTAAAAAGCGCGAAAAAAGTTTTTGGCCATAAAACGGAAATGGTAACATGTGCGTCTAAAAATTTCCGATATTTTATAATGGACACAAGTGTCATTTCAGCGCAGCAGTTGTCACTTCTTGGTTCGGCCCTGGCGACGAAATACAAACGCAGGAACCTTTTTGTAGTGAAAAAGGCGCGAAAAAAGTTTTTGGTCATAAAACTGAAATGGTCACATGTGCGTCAAACTATTTTTTATATTTTATAGTGGACACATGTACCATTCCAGGCCACTAGTTGTCATTTCCTGGTTCGGGCCTGAGACCGAAATGCAAACCCAGCAACCTTTTTGTAGTGAAAAAGGCGCGAAAAAAGTTTTTGACCATAAAACTGAAATGGTAATATGTGCGTCTAAGAGTTTTTGATATTTTATAGTGGACCCATGGACCATTTCAGCGCAGCAGTTGTCACTGCCTGGTTCGTCCCTGGGAACGAAATACAAACCCGGCAAACTTTTTATAGGTAAAAAGGCGCGAAAAAACTTTTTGGCCATAAAACTGAAATGGTAATATGTGTGTCTGAAGATTTTTGATAGTTTATAGTGGACACATGTGTCATTTCAGCGCACTAGCTGCCATTTCGTGGTTCGGCCGTGGGGATGAAATACAAACCCAACCACTTTTTGTAGTGAAAAAGTTGCGAAAAAAGTTTTTGGCCATAAAACTGAACTGGTAATATGTGCGTCTAAGATTTTTTGATATTTAATAGTGGACACATGTACCTTTTCAGAGCACTAGTTGCCATTTCTTGGTTCGGCCCTGGGGATGAAATACAAACCCAAACACCTTTTTGTAGTGAAAAAGGGGCGAAAAAAGTTTTTGGCCATAAAACTGAAATGGTCACATGTACGTCTAACGATTTTTTATATTTTATAGTGGACACATGTAGCATTCCAGGGCACTAGTTTTAATTTCCTGGTTCGGCCCTGGGAATGAAATGCAAACCCAGCAACCTTTTTGTAGTGATAAAGGCGCGAAAAAAGTTTTTAGCTATAAAACTGAAATGGTATAATGTGAGTCTAAGAATTTTTGACAGATTATAGTGGACACATGTGCAATTTAAGCGCACCAGTTGTCACTTCCTGGTTCGGCCCTGAGAACGAAATACACACCCAGCAACCTTTTTATAGGTGAAAAGGCGCGAAAAAAGTTTTTGGCCATAAAACTGAAATGGTAATATGTGCGTCTAAGAATTTTAAACAGATTATAGTGGACACATGTGCAATTTAAGCGCACCAGTTGTCACTTCCTGGTTCGGCCATGGGAACGAAATACAAACTCATCAACCTTTTTGTAGTGAAAAAGGCGCGAAAAAAGTTTTTAGCTATAAAACTGAAATGGTATAATGTGAGTCTATGAAATTTTAATAGTTTATAGTGGACACATATGTCATTTCTGCGCACAAGTTGTCACTTCCTGGTTCGGCCCTGGGAACGAAATACAGACCCAGCAATCTTTTTATAGGTAAAAAGGCGCGAAAAAAGTTTTTGGCCATAAAACTGAAATGGTAACATGTGCGTCTAAGAATTTCCGATATTTTATAATGGACACATGTGTCATTTCAGCGCAGCAGTTGTCACTTCTTGTTTCGGCCCTGGCGACGAAATACAAACGCAGGAACCTTTTTGTAGTGAAAAAGGCGCGAAAAAAGTTTTAACCCATAAAACGGAAATGGTAACATGTGCCTCTAAGAATTTTTGATATTTTATAGTAGACACATGTATCATTTCAGCGCAGCAGTTGTCACTGCCTGGTTCGTCCCTGGGAACGAAATACACCCGGCAAACTTTTTATAAGAAAAAGGCGCGAAAAAAATGTTTGCCATAAAACTGAAATGGTAATATTTGCGTTTTAGGCTTTTAAATATTTTATTGTGGACACATGTACCATTCCAGGGCACCAGCTGCCACTTCCTGGTTCGGCCCTGGGAATCAAATACACACCCAGCAAACTTTTTATAAGAAAAAGGCGCGAAAAAAATGTTTGCCATAAAACTGAAATGGTAATATTTGCGTTTTGGGCTTTTAAATATTTTATTGTGGACACATGTACCATTCCAGGGCACCAGGTGCCACTTCCTGGTTCGGCCCTGGGAATCAAATACACACCCAGCAAACTTTTTAGAGGTAAAAAGGCGCGAAAAAAGTTTTTAGCTATAAAACTGAAATGGTATAATGTGAGTCTATGAAATTTTAATAATTTATAGTGGACACATATGTCATTTCTGCGCACCAGTTGTCACTTCTCTGTTCGGCCCTGGGGACGAAATACAAACCCAGCAACCTTTTTGTAGTGAAAAAGGCGCGAAAAAAGTTTTTGGCCATAAAACTGAAATGGTCACATGTACGTCTAACGATTTTTTATATTTTATAGTGGACACATGTACCATTCCAGGGCACTACTTTTCATTTCCTGGTTCGGCCCTGGGAATGAAATGCAAACCAGGCAAACCTTTTTGTAGTGATAAAGGCGCGAAAAAAGTTTTTGACCATAAAACTGAAATGGTAATATGTGCGTCTAAGAGTTTTTGATATTTTATAGTGGACCCATGGGCCATTTCAGCGCAGCAGTTGTCACTGCCTGGTTTGTCCCTGGGATCGAAATACACACCCGGCAAATTTTTTAGAGGTAAAAAGGCGCCAAAAAAATTTTTGGCAATACAACTGAAATGGTAATATGTGCGTCTGAAGATTTTTGATAATTTATAGTGGACACGTGTCCCATTTCAGCGTACTAGTGGTCACTTCCTGGTACGGCCCTGGGAACGAAATACACACCCAGCAAACTTTTAATAGGTGAAAAGGTGCGAAAAAAGTTTTTGGCCATAAAACTGAAATGGTATTATGCACGTCTAAGAATTTTTGATATTTTATAGTGAACATATGTACCGTTTAAGCGCATCAGTTGTCACTTCCTGGTTCGGCCTAGGGGATGAGATACACACCCAGCAATCTTTTTATAGGTAAAGAGGCGCGAAAAAAGTTTTTGGCCATAAAACTGAAATGGTAATATGTGCTTCCAAGGATTTTTGATATTTTATAGTGGACACATGTACCTTTTCAGTGCATTAGTTGCCATTTCTTGGTTCGGCCCTGGGGATGAAATACAAACCCAACCACCTTTTTGTAGTGAAAAAGGGGCGAAAAAAGTTTTTGGCCATAAAACTGAAAGTGTAATATGTGCGTCTAAGAGATTTTGATATTTTATAGTGGACCCATGGACCATTTCAGGGCAGCAGTTGTCACTGCCTGGTTCGTCCCTGGGAACGAAATACAAACCAAGAAACCTTTTGGTAGTGAAAAAGGCGCGAAAAAAGTTTTTGGCCATACAACTGAAATGGTCACATATGCGTCTAAGAATTTCTGATATTTTATAGTGGACACATGTACCATTCCAGCGCACCAGTTGTCACTTCCTGGTTCGGCGCTGGGAACGAAATACACACCTTTCAAACTTTTTATAGGTAAAAAGGCGCGAAAAAAGATTTTGACCATAAAACTGAAATGGTACTATGTGCGTCTAATAGTTCTGGATATTTTATAGTGGACACATGTTCAATTCCAGCGCACCAGCTTTCACTTCCTGGTTCGGCCCTGAGAACGAAATACAAACCCAGCAAACTTTTTGTAGTGAAAAAGGCGCGAAAAAAGTTTTTGGCTATAAAACTGAAATGGTAACATATGCGACCAAGAATTTTTTACATTTTATAGTAGACACATGTACCATTTCAGCGGTCTTTTCCTGGTTCCGCCCTGAAAACGAAATACACACCTAGCAAAATTTTTATACGTAAAAAGGCGCGAAAAAAGTTTTTGGCCATAAAACTGAAATGGTAACATGTGCGTCTAAGAATTTCCGATATTTTATAATGGACACATGTGTCATTTCAGCGCAGCAGTTGTCACTTCTTGTTTCGGCCCTGGCGACGAAATACAAACGCAGGAACCTTTTTGTAGTGAAAAAGGCGCGAAAAAAGTTTTTGGTCATAAAACTGAAATGGTCACATGTGCGTCAAACTATTTTTGATATTTAATAGTGGACACATTTACCTTTTCAGGGCACTAGTTGCCATTTCTTGGTTCGGCCCTGGGGATGAAATACAAACCCAAACACCTTTTTGTAGTGAAAAAGGGGCGAAAAAAGTTTTTGGCCATAAAACTAAAAGTGTAATATGTGCGTCTAAGAGTTTTTGACAGTTTATAGTGGACGCATGTACCATTTAAGCGTACCAGTCACCAGTCATGCTTCGGCCCTGGGAACGAAATACAAACCCAGGAACCTTTTTGTAGTGAAAAAGGCGCGAAAAAATTTTTGGCTATAAAACTGAAATGGTAATATGCGCATCTAAGGACTTCTGATATTTTATAGTGGACACATGTACCATTCCAGCGCACCAGCTTTCACTTCCTGGTTCGGCCCTGAGAACGAAATATAAACCCAGCAAACTTTTTTTAGTAAAAAAGGCGCGAAAAAAGTTTTTGAACATAAAACTGAAATGGTAACATGTGCCTCTAAGAATTTTTGATATTTTATAGTAGACACATGTATCTTTTCAGCGCAGTAGTTGTCACTGCCTGGTTCGTCCCTGGGAACGAAATACACACCCGGCAAACTTTTTATAAGAAAAAGGCGCGAAAAAAATGTTTGCCATAAAACTGGAATAGTAATATTTGCGTTTTAGGCTTTTAAATATTTTATTGTGGACACATGTACCATTCTAAGGCACCAGCTGCCACTTCCTGGTTCGGTCCTGGCGATAAGATTTTTTTAGAGTAAAAGGCGCGAAAAAAGTTTTTGGCCATAAAACTGAAATGAAATGCGTCTAAGAATTTTTGATATTTTATAGTGGATACGTTTACCATTTCAGCGCACCAGCTGTCACTTCCTGGTTCGGTTCTGAGAACGAAATACACACCCAGCAAACTTTTTATAGGTAAAAAGGCCCGAAAAAAGTTTTTGACCATAAAACTGAAACGGTAAAATGTGCTTCTAAGAATTTTTGACAGTTTATAGTGGACACATGTACTATTTAGGCGCAGCAGTTGTCACTGCCTGGTTCGTCCCTTGGAACTAAATACAAACCCAGCAACCTTTTTGTAGTGAAAAAGGCGCGAAAAAAATTTTTGGCTATAAAACTGAAATGGTAATATGCGCGTCTAAGGACTTCTGATATTTTATAGTGGACATATGTACCGTCTTAGCGCACCAGCTTTCACTTCCTGGTTCGGCCCTGCGAACGAAATACACACCCAGCAAACTTTTTATAGGTAAAAAGGCGCGAAAAAAGTTTTTGACCATAAAACTGAAACGGTAATTTGTGCTTTGAAGAATTTTTAACAGTTTATAGTGGATACATGTACTATTTCAGCGTCCTTGTGGTCACTTCCTGGTTCGGCGCTGGGAACGAAATACACACCCAGCAAACTTTTTATAGGTAAAAAGGCGCGAAAAAAGTTTTTGACCATAAAACTGAAACGGTAATTTGTGCTTTGAAGAATTTTTGACAGTTTATAGTGGATACATGTACTATTTCAGCGTCCTTGTGGTCACTTCCTGGTTCGGCGCTGGGAACGAAATACACACCCAGCAAACTTTTTATAGGTAAAAAGGCGCGAAAAAAGTTTTTGGCCATAAAACTAAAATGGTACTATGTGCGTCTAATAGTTTTTGATATTTTATAGTGGACACATGTATTATTTAGGCGCAGCAGTTGTCACTGCCTGGTTCGTCCGTTGGAACTAAATACAAACCCAGCAACCTTTTTGTAGTGAAAAAGGCGCGAAAAAAGTTTTTGGCCATAAAACTGAAATGGTCACATATGCGTCTAAGGATTTCTGATATTTTATAGTGGACATATGTACCGTCTTAGCGCATCAGTTGTTACTTCCTGGTTCGGCCCTGGGAACGAAATACACACCCAGGAACCTTTTTGTAGTGAAAAAGGCGCGAAAAAAGTTTTTGGTCATAAAACTGAAATGGTAATATATGCGTCTTAGAATTTTTAATATTTTATTGTGGACACATGTACCATTTCAGCGTTTTTGTGGTCTTTTCCTGTTTCGGCCCTTGGGATGAGATACACACCCAGCAAACTTTTTTTTAGAGTAAAAGGCGCGAAAAATTTTTGGCCAATAAACTGAAATGGTAATATGTTTGTCTAAAAAATAATTATATTTTATAGTGAACACATGTACCATTCCAGCGCACCAGTTTTCATTTCCTGGTTCGGTCTAGAGGACGAAACACAAACCCAGGAACCTTTTTGTAGTGAAAAAGGAGCGAAAAAAATTTTCGGCTATAAAACTGAAATGGTAATATGCGCGTCTAACGACTTCTGATATTTTATAGTGGACATATGTACCGTTTTAGCGCACCAGCTTTCACTTCCTGGTTCGGCCCTGAAAACGAAATACACACCCAGCAAAATTTTATACGTAAAAAGGCGCGAAAAAAGTTTTTGGCCATAAAACTAAAATGGTAACATATGCGTCTAAGAATTTTTGACATTTTAAAGTGGACACATGTACCTTTTTAGCCCACGAGTTGTAATTTCCTTGTTCGGCCCTGAGAACGAAATACACACCCAGCAAACTTTTTTTAGTGAAAAAGGCGCGAAAAAAGTTTTAACCCATAAAACTGAAATGGTAACATGTGCCTCTAAGAATTTTTGATATTTTATAGTGGACACATGTATCATTTCAGCGCAGCAGTTGTCACTGCCTGGTTCGTCCCTGGGAACGAAATACACCCGGCAAACTTTTTATAAGAAAAAGGCGCGAAAAAAATGTTTGCCATAAAACTGAAATAGTAATATTTGCGTTTTAGGCTTTTAAATATTTTATTGTGGACACATGTACCATTCCAGGGCACCAACTGCCACTCCCTGCTTCGGTCCTGGCGAAAAGATTTTTTTAGAGTAAAAGGCGCGAAAAAAGTTTTTGGCCATAAAACTGAAATGGTAACATGTGCGTCTTAAAATTTCTGATATTTAATAGTGGATACGTTTACCATTTCAGCGCACCAGCTGTCACTTCCTGGTTCGGTTCTGAGAACGAAATACACACCCAGCAAACTTTTTATAGGTAAAAAGGCGCAAAAAAAGTTTTTGGCCAAAAAACTGAAATGGTAATTTGTGCGTCTAAGAATTTTTGATATATTATAGTGGACACATGTGCCATTTCAGCGTACTAGTGGTCACTTCCTGGTTTTGCCCTCGGGATGAGATACACACCCAGCAAACTTCTTTAGTGAAAAATTATGTATTAGCCAAATAAGTTTTTGGCTATATAACCGAAGTAGTAATATTTGTGTCTAAGGATTTTTAATATTTTATAGTGGACACATGTACCATTCCAGCGCACCAGTTTTCACTTCCTGGTTCGGCCCTGGGAACGAAATACAAACCCAGCAACCTTTTTGTAGTGAAAAAGGCGCGAAAAAAGTGTTTAGCCATAAAACTGAAATGGTAATATATGCGTCTTAAAATTTTTAATATTTTATTGTCGACACATGTACCATTTCAGCGTTGTTGTGGTCTTTTCCTGTTTCGGCCCTCGGGCAGAGATACACACCCAGCAAACTTTTTTAGAGTAAAAGGCGCGAAAAAGTTTTTGGCCATTAAACTGAAATGGTAATATGTTTGTCTAAAAAATGCTTATGTTTTATAGTGGACTTATGTACCATTCCAGCGCACCAGTTTTCACTTCCTGGTTCGGTCTAGGGGACGAAACACAAACCCAGGAACCTTTTTGTAGTGAAAAAGGAGCGAAAAAAATTTTTGGCTATAAAACTGAAATGGTAATATGCGCATCTAAGGACTTCCGATATTTTATAGTGGACACATGTACCATTCCAGCGCACCAGCTTTCACTTCCTGGTTCGGCCCTGAGAACGAAATATAAACCCAGCAAACTTTTTTTAGTAAAAAAGGCGCGAAAAAAGTTTTTGAACATAAAACTGAAATGGTAACATATGCGTCTAAGAATTTTTGACATTTTAAAGTGGACACATGTACCTTTTTAGCCCACAGGTTGTAATTTCCTTGTTCGGCCCTGAGATCGAAATACACACCCAGCAAACTTTTTGTAGTGAAAAAGGCGCGAAAAAAGTTTTTAACCATAAAACTGAAATGGTAACATGTGCCTCTAAGAATTTTTAATATTTTATAGTGGACACATGTATCATTTCAGCGCAGTAGTTGTCACTGCCTGGTTCGTCCCTGGGAACGAAATACACACCCGGCAAACTTTTTATAAGAAAAAGGCGCGAAAAAAATTTTTGCCATAAAACTGGAATAGTAATATTTGCGTTTTAGGCTTTTAAATATTTTATTGTGGACACATGTACCATTCTAAGGCACCAGCTGCCACTTCCTGGTTCGGTCCTGGCGATGAGATTTTTTTAGAGTAAAAGGCGCGAAAAAAGTTTTTGGCCATAAAACTGAAATGAAATGCGTCTAAGAATTTTTGATATTTTATAGTGGATACGTTTACCATTTCAGCGCACCAGCTGTCACTTCCTGGTTCGGTTCTGAGAACGAAATACACACCCAGCAAACTGTTTATAGGTAAAAAGGCCCGAAAAAAGTTTTTGACCATAAAACTGAAACGGTAATATGTGCTTCTAAGAATTTTTGACAGTTTATAGTGGACACATGTACTATTTAGGCGCAGCAGTTGTCACTGCCTGGTTCGTCCCTTGGAACTAAATGCAAACCCAGCAACCTTTTTGTAGTGAAAAAGGCGCGAAAAAAATTTTTGGCTATAAAACTGAGCTGGTGATATGTCGCCTAAGAATTTTTGATGTTTTATAGTGGACACACTTACCTCTTCAGCGCAACAGTTCTCACTTCCTGGTTCGCCCCTGGGAACGAAATACACACCCAGCAAACTTTTTATAGGTAAAAAGGCGCGAAAAAAGTTTTTGACCATAAAACTGAAACGGTAATTTGTGCTTTGAAGAATTTTTGACAGTTTATAGTGGATACATGTACTATTTCAGCGTCCTTGTGGTCACTTCCTGGTTCGGCGCTGGGAACGAAATACACACCCAGCAAACTTTTTATAGGTAAAAAGGCGCGAAAAAAGTTTTTGACCATAAAACTGAAACGGTAATTTGTGCTTCTAAGAATTTTTGACAGTTTATAGTGGATACATGTACTATTTCAGCGTCCTTGTGGTCACTTCCTGGTTCGGCGCTGGGAACGAAATACACACCCAGCAAACTTTTTATAGGTAAAAAGGCGCGAAATAAGTTTTGGGCAAAAAACTGAATTGGTAATATGTGCGTCTGAAGATTTTTGTTAGTTTATAGTGGACACATGTACCATTTCAGCGGTCACTTTCTGGTTCGGCCCTGAAAACGAAATACACACCCAGCAAAATTTGTATACGTAACAAGTCGCGAAAAAAGTTTTTGGCCATAAAACTAAAATGGTACTATGTGTGTCTAATAGTTTTTGATATTTTATAGTGGACACATGTATTATTTAGGCGCAGCAGTTGTCACTGCCTGGTTCGTCCGTTGGAACTAAATACAAACCCAGCAACCTTTTTGTAGTGAAAAAGGCGCGAAAAAAGTTTTTGGCCATAAAACTGAAATGGTCACATATGCGTCTAAGGATTTCTGATATTTTATAGTGGACATATGTACCGTCTTAGCGCATCAGTTGTTACTTCCTGGTTCGGCCCTGGGAACGAAATACACACCCAGGAACCTTTTTGTAGTGAAAAAGGCGCGAAAAAAGTTTTTGGTCATAAAACTGAAATGGAAATATATGCGTCTTAGAATTTTTAATATTTTATTGTGGACACATGTACCATTTCAGCGTTTTTGTGGTCTTTTCCTGTTTCGGCCCTTGGGATGAGATACACACCCAGCAAACTTTTTTTTAGAGTAAAAGGCGCGAAAAATTTTTGGCCAATAAACTGAAATGGTAATATGTTTGTCTAAAAAATGGTTATGTTTTATAGTGGACACATGTACCATTCCAGCACACCAGTTTTCACTTCCTGGTTCGGTCTAGGGGACGAAACACAAACCCAGGAACCTTTTTGTAGTGAAAAAGGCGCGAAAAAAGTTTTTTGGTGTAAAACTGAAATGGTAATATGCGCGTCTAAGGATTTCTGATTTTTTATAGTGGACATATGTACCGTTTTAGCGCATTAGTTGTCACTTCCTGGTTCGGCCCTGGGAACGAAATACAAACCCAGGAACCTTTTTGTAGGGAAAAAGGCGCGAAAAAAGTTTTTGGCCATAAAACTGAAATGGTGATATGTGCGTCTAAGAATTTTTGATAGTTTATAGTGGACACATTTACCTTTGCAGCGTACTAGTGGTCACTTCCTTGTTCGGCCCTCGGGATGAGATACACACCTAGCAAACTTTTTTAGTGAAAAATTATGTATTAGCAAAACAAGTTTTTGGCTATAAAACCGAAATGGTAATATGTGCGTCTAAGGATTTTTGATATTTTATAGTGAGCACATGTACAATTCCAGCGCACCAGTCGTCTCTTCCTGGTTCGGCCTAGGGGATGAGATACAAACCCAGCGAACTTTTTTAGAGTAAAAGGGGTGGAACATTTTTTGGTTATAAAACCGAAATGGTAATATGTTTGTCTAAACAATGGTTATGTTTCATAGTGGACAAATGTACCATTCCAGCACAGCAGTTTTCACTTCCTGGTTTGGTCTAGGGGACGAAACACAAACCCAGGAACCTTTTTGTAGTGGAAAAGGCGCGAAAAAAGTTGTTGGCCATAAAACTGAAATGGTCACATATGCGTCTAAGAATTTCTGATATTTTATAGTGGACACATGTACCATTTCAGCGCACCAGTTGTCACTTCCTGGTTCGGCGCTGGGAACGAAATACACACCCAGCAAACTTTTTATAGGTAAAAAGGCGCGAAAAAAGTTTTGGGCAAAAAACTGAAATGGTAATATGTGCCTCTAATAGTTTTTGATATTTTATAGTGGACACATGTACCATTTCAGCGCAGCAGTTGTCACTGCCTGGTTTAGCCGTTGGAACGAAATACAAACCTTGCAACCTTTTTGTAGTGAAAAAGGCGCGAAAAAAGTTTTTGGCCATAAAACTGAAATGGCAATATGTTTGTCTAAAAATTGGTTATGTTTTATAGTGGACACATGTACCATTCCAGCGCAGCAGTTTTCACTTCCTGGTTCGGTCTAGGGGACGAAACACAAACCCAGGAACCTTTTTGTAGTGAAAAAGGCGCGAAAAAAGTTTTTGGCCATAAAACTGAAATGGTAATATGTTTGTCTAAAAAATGGTTATGTTTTATAGTGGACACATGTACCATTCCAGCACAGCAATTTTCACTTCCTGGTTCGGTCTAGGGGACGAAACACAAACCCAGGAACCTTTTTGTAGTGGAAAAGGCGCGAAAAAAGTTGTTGGCCATAAAACTGAAATGGTCACATATGCGTCTAAGAATTTCTGATATTTTATAGTGGACACATGTACCATTTCAGCGCACCAGTTGTCACTTCCTGATTCGGCGCTGGGAACGAAATACATACCCAGCAAACTTTTTATAGGTAAAAAGGCGCGAAAAAAGTTTTGGGCAAAAAACTGAAATGGTAATATGTGCCTCTAATAGTTTTTGATATTTTATAGTGGACACATGTACCATTTCAGCGCAGCAGTTGTCACTGCCTGGTTTATCCGTTGGAACGAAATACAAACCTTGCAACCTTTTGGTAGTGAAAAAGGCGCAAAAAAAGTTTTTGGCCATAAAACTGAAATGGCAATATGTTTGTCTAAAAATTGGGTATGTTTTATAGTGGACACATGTACCATTCCAGCGCAGCAGTTTTCACTTCCTGGTTCGGTCTAGGGGACGAAACACAAACCCAGGAACCTTTTTGTAGTGAAAAAGGCGCGAAAAAAGTTTTTGGCCATAAAACTGAAATGGTCACATATGCGTCTAAGGATTTCTGATATTTTATAGTGGACATACGTACCGTCTTAGCGCATCAGTTGTTACTTCCTGGTTCGGCCCTGGGAACGAAATACACACCCAGGAACTTTTTTGTAGTGAAAAAGGCGCGAAAAAAGTTTTTGGCCATAAAACTGAAATGGTTATATGTGCGTCTAAGAATTTTTTATATTTTATAGTAGACACATTTACCTTTTCAGCGTACTAGTGGTCACTTCCTTGTTCGGCCCTCAGGATGAGATACACACCCAGCAAACTTTTTTTTAGAGTAAAAGGTGCGAAAAAAGTTTTTGGCCATAAAACTGAAATGGTAATATGTTTGTCTAAAAAATGTTTATATTTTACAGTGGACACATGTACCAATCCAGCGCACCAGTTGTCACTTTCTGGTTCGGCCCTGGGAACGAAATACAAACCCAGGAACCTTTTTGTAGTGAAAATGGCGCTAAAAAAGTTTTTGACCATAAAACTGAAATGGTAACCTATGCGTCTAAGAATTTTTGATATTTTATAGTGGACACATGTATCATTTCAGCGCACGAGCTGTCACTTCCTGTTTAGGCCCTTGGAATTCTTTTTCTCCCATCTTCTACCATTTCGGAAAAAGGAGCAAAGTCCTTTCTAAAATTTCAAAAGTAGAAATTTGGAAAAATGTCGCCAATGTTCAAAAAAACACACTGTTGCGACTTTTGAATATTGGACATTTATAGAAATGGCCTAAAAGTATTCTCCAATAATTGTTTTTCTCCCATCTTCTACCATTTTCGGAAAAAGGAGCAAAGTCTTTTTTAAACACACCCATCAAACTTTTTTAGTAAAAAATTATGTATTAGCAAAATAAGTTTTTGGCTATAAGACCGCAATGGTAATATGTGCGTCTAAGGATTTCTGATATCTTATAGTAGACACATGTATTATTCCAGCGCACCAGTTTTCACTTCCTGGTTCGACCTAGGGGATGAGATACAAACCCAACAACCTTTTCGTAGTGAAAAAGGCGTGAAAAAAGTTTTTGGTCATAAAACTGAAATGGTAAAATATTTGTCTAAAAAATTTTTATATTTCATACTTGACACATGTGCCAATTCAGCGCACCTGTTGTCACTGCTTGGTTCGGCCCTGGGGATGAAATACAAACCCAACAATCTTTTTGTAGTGAAAAAGGCTCGAAAAATTGTTTGGCCATAAAACTGAAATGGTAACATGTGCGTCTAAGAATTTCTGATATTTTATAGTGGACACATGTACATTTTCATCGCACCAGTTGTTATTTCTTGGTTCGGCCCTGGGAACGAAACACAAATCCACGAACCTTTTTGTAGTGAAAAAGGCGCGAAAAAAGTTTTTGGCCATAAAACTGAAATGGTAATATATTTGTCTAAAAAATATTTATATTTTATAGTGGACATATGTACCAATCCAGCGCACCAGTTGTAATTTCCTGGTTCGGCCCTGGGAACGAAATACAAACCCAGGAACCCTTTTGTAGTGAAAAAGGTGCGAAAAAAGTTTTTGGCCATAAAACTGAAATGGTCACACGTGCGTCTAAGAATTTCCAATATTTTATAGTGGATACATGTACCATTTCAGCGCACCAGCTGTCACTTCCTGTTTCGGCCCTGGGAATTCTTTTCTCCCATCTTCTACCATTTCGGAAAAAGGAGCAAAGTCCTTTCTAAAATTTCAAAAGTAGAAATTTGGAAAAATGTCGCCAATGTTCAAAAAAACACACTGTTGCGACTTTTGAATATTGGACATTTATAGAAATGGCCTAAAAGTATTCTCCAATAATTGTTTTTCTTCCATCTTCTACCATTTTCGGAAAAAAGAGCAAAGTCTTTTTTAAAATTTCAAAAGTCGAAATTTGGAAAAATGTCGCCTATTTTCAAAAAAACACACTTTTGCGACTTTTGAATATTGGACATTCATAGAAATGGCCGGAAGAGTGTTCCCAAGTAATGTTTTTTCGTCCATCTCGTACCATTTTCGAAAAAAGGAGCAAAGAAATTTCAGCTTTAATATATAAACAAAATACACCTGTTACTTATTCATAAAATTTCAAGAAAAATTATAACATTTTGTTTTATTTATGGAAAATTAGAAATCTCGACTTTCCATGTGTTATTCAAAAATTTTCAAGAAAAAGTGTACAAAATTTATGATGCAAAATTAGAAATCTCGGCTTTTATATTCATAAAAATTACACCCGTGGCTTATTCCAACATTTTGAAGAAAAAGTGTTAAAATATGGTCATGCAAAATTAAAAATTTTGGCTTTCAAAAATTTCAGGAAAAATTATAAGTTATAAATAATGCACTTCTCATTCGTTCAAAATTTGTTTGATTTGAAGGAATGTTTGGAAAAATACATTTTTGTATGAGGAATGGTTCAAGTTTATCAGTAAATATATGAATATTACTTCTTTATGAAATGTTTAAGAAAGTGACTGTATCTACGGAAATATTAATTTCATTGCGAAATTATAAAAATCTGCACAAAGCTACCGATAGTGCTATTTTCAATTCTCTTAAAACTCTTTTGATGTGAAAGATTTTATGAAAACATACATTTTTAAATGGGAAGTGGTTTAAGTTTATCGATAAATTAATAAAAATTACTTCCTTTTGAAATGTTTAAGAAAGTGACTGTATCTACGGAAATATTAATTTCATTGCGAAATTATTAAAATCTGCACCAAGATATCTATTCAACTGTTTTAAAATTGTGTGATTTGAATGAATGTTTGAAAAGAAAATTTTTGTATGAAGAGTAGTTCAAATAATAAAAAAATTTATTAAAATAAATATATGAATATTACTTTCATATGAATCTTTGAATTGAACAGCACTAAGTTATTAACAGTGCCTTTTTCAATTCCTTTAAAATTGTTTTCATTTGAAAGAGTTTTTGAAAAATACATTTTTTTATGAGAAACGGTTCAAGCTTATCAATAAATATATGAATATTATTTCCTTTTGAAATGTTTAAGAAAGTGACTGTAGCTCCGGAAATATTAATTTCATTGTGAAATTATAAAAAGCTTCACTAAGTTAGCAACAGTGCTCTTTTGAATTCTTTCAAAATTATTTTAATTTGAAAGAATTTTTAAAAAAATTAATTTTTGCATGAGGAACAATGAAAAATTGCAGCTTTATTATAAATAAATTAGACCCGTGACTTTTTCCAAAAATTTCAAGAAAGATTATACAAATTTTTTATGGAAAAATTTTAAAGAAAAAGTGTACAAAAGTTTTCATGCAAAATTAGAAATCTCGGCTTTTAAATTTGTAAAAATTACACCCCTGTCGTTTTCAAAAATTTTCAAGAAAAAGTATAGAACATTTTTTCATGCAAAATAAGAAATCTCGGCTTTTGAATTTGTAAAAACTACACCCCTGTCGTTTTCAAAAATTTTCAAGAAAAAGTATAGAACATTTTTTCATGCAAAATTAGAAATCTCGAGTTTTATATTTATAAAACTTACAACCGTAACTGATTCAAAAATTTTGGAGACAAAGTGTTCAAAAATTAGAAATTTCAGCTTTAATATATAAACAAAATAAACCTGTTACTTATTCATAAAATTTCAAGAAAAATTATAACATTTTTTTATGGAAAATTAGAAATCTTGACTTTCATATTTATTAAAATTACACCCATGTGATATTCAAAAATTTTCAAGAAAAAATGTACAAAATTGGTGATGCAAAATTAGAAATCTCGGATTTTATATTCATAAAAATTACACCCGTGACTTATATAAACATTTTGAAGAAAACGTGTTAAAATATGGTCATGCAAAATTAAAAATTTTGGCTTTCCAAAAATTTCAAGAAAAATTATAAGTTATCAATAATGCGCTTCTCAATTCGTTCAAAATTGTTTTGATTTGAAAGAATGTTTGGAAAAATACATTTTTGTATGAGGAATGGTTCAAGTTTATCAGTAAATATATGAATATTACTTCTATATGAAATGTTTAAAAAAGTAACTGTAGCTCCGGAAATATTAATTTTATTGCGAAATTATAAAAATCTGCACCAAGTTACCGATAGTGCTCTTTTCAATTCTTTTAAAACTCTTTTGATTTGAAAGATTTTATGAAAACATACATTTTTAAATGAGAAGTGGTGTAAGTTGATGGCCGGAATAGTGTTCCCCAATAATTTTTTTTTCGCAAATTTTCTACCATTTTCGAAAAAAGGAGCAAAGTCTTTTTTAAAATTTCAAAATCGAAATTTGGAAAAATGTCGACTATTTTCAAAAAAACACATTTTTGCGACTTTTGAATATTGGAAATTCATAGAAATGGCCAGAAGAATGTTCCCAAATAATGTTTTTTCGCCCATCTCCTACCATTTTCAAAAAAAGGGGCAAAATCTTTTTAAAATTTCAAAAGTCGAAATTTGGAAAAATGTCGCCTATTATCACAAAAAGAACACACTTGAGAATATTGGACATACAGAGGGAAGGCCTTCCGGCCAAATAATTTGTTTTTTCCCATCTCCTACCATTTTCGGATAAAGGAGCAAAGTTCTTTTTAACATTTCAAAAGTCCAAATTTGGAAAAATGTAGCCTATTTAAAAAAAAACACACTATTGTAACTTTTGAATATTGGACATTCATAGAAATGGCCGGAAGAGTGTTCCCCAATAATGTCGCCCATCTCCTCCCATTTTCAAAAAAAGGAGCAATGTCTTTTTTAAAATTTCAAAAGTCGAAATTTGGAAAAATGTCGCCTATTGTCAAAAAAACACACTTTTGAATATTGGACATTCATAGGGATGGCCTTCCGGCCAAATAATTTGTTTTTTTACCATCTCCTACCATTTTCAGAAAAAGGAGCAAAGTCCTTTTTAACATTTCAAAAGTCCAAATTTGGAAAAATGTAGCCTATTTTCAAAAAACACACTGTTGCGACATTTAAATATTGGACATTCATAGGGATGGCCGCAATAGTGTTCCCCAATAATTTTTTTTCACAATATATTTAGCATTTTCGGAAATAGAAGCAAAGTGCTTTTTAAAATTTCAAAAGTCGAAATTTGGAAAAATGTCGCCTATTTTCGAAAAAACACACTTTTGCGACTTTTGAATATTGGACATTCATAGAAATGGCCGGAAGAGTGTTCATCAATAATGTTTTTTTGCCCATCTCCTACCATTTTCGAAAAAAGGAGCAAAGTCCTTTTTAAAATTTCAAAAGTCGAAATTTGGAAAAATGTCGCCTATTTTCAAAAAAACACACTTTTGCGACTTTTGAATATTGAACATTCATAGGGATGGCCGGAATAGTGTTCCCCAATAATTTTTTTCACAAATTTTTTACCATTTTCGGAAAAAGAAGCAAAGTTCTTTTTAAAATTTCAAAAGTCGAAATTTGGAAAAATGTCGCCTATTTTCGAAAAAACACACTTTTGCGACTTTTGAATATTGGACATTCATAGGGATGTCCGGAATAGTATTCCCCAATAATTTTTTTTCGCAAATTTTCTACCATTTTCGGAAAAAGGAGCAAAGTCCTTTTTAAAATTTCAAAAGTCGAAATTTGGAAAAATGTCGCCAATTTAAAAAAAAAACACACTGTTGCGACTTTTGAATATTAGACATTCATAGAAATGGCCTGAGAAGTGTTCTCCAATAATTTTTTTTTGCCCATCACCTAACATTTTCGGAAAAAGGAGCAGTCTTTTTTAAAATTTCAAAAGTTGAAATTTGGAAAAATGTCGCCTATTTTCAAAAAAACACACTTTTGCGACTTTTGAATATTGGGCATTCATAGAAATGGCCTGAGGAGTGTTCTCCAATAATTTTTTTCGCCCATCACCTAACATTTTCGGAAAAAGGAGCAGTCTTTTTTAAAATTTCAAAAGTCGAAATTTGGAAAAATGTCGCCAATTTTCAAAAAAACACACTGTTGCGACTTTTGAATATTGGACATTCATAAAAATGGCCTGAGGAGTGTTCTCCAATAATTTTTTTCGCCCATCTCCTACCATTTTCAAAAAAAGGGGCAAAGTCTTTTTAAAATTTCAAAAGTCGAAATTTGGAAAAATGTCGCCTATTTTCAAAAAAACACACTGTTAAGACTTTTGAATATTGGACATTCATAGAAATGGACTGAAAGTATTCTCCAATAATTCTTTTTCTCCCATCTTCTACCATTTCGGAAAAAGGAGCAAAGTCCTTTCTAAAATTTCAAAAGTAGAAATTTGGAAAAATGTCGCCAATTTTCAAAAAAGCACACTGTTGCGACTTTTGAATATTGGACATTCATAGAAATGGCCTGAAAGTATTCTCCAATAGTTCTTTTTCTCCCATCTTCTACCATTTTCGGAAAAAGGAGCAGTCTTTTTTAAAATTTCAAAATCGAAATTTGGAAAAATGTCGACTATTTTCAAAAAAACACATTTTTGCGACTTTTGAATATTGGAAATTCATAGAAATGGCCAGAAGAGTGTTCCCAAATAATGTTTTTTCGCCCATCTCCTACCATTTTCAAAAAAAGGGGCAAAGTCTTTTTAAAATTTCAAAAGTCGAAATTTGGAAAAATGTCGCCTATTACCACAAAAAGAACACACTTTAGAATATTGGACATACAGAGGGAAGGCCTTCCGGCCAAATAATTTGTTTTTTCCCATCTCCTACCATTTTCGGATAAAGGAGCAAAGTTCTTTTTAACATTTCAAAAGTCCAAATTTGGAAAAATGTAGCCTATTTAAAAAAAAACACACTATTGTAACTTTTGAATATTGGACATTCATAGAAATGGCCGGAAGAGTGTTCCCCAATAATGTCGCCCATCTCCTCCCATTTTCAAAAAAAGGAGCAATGTCTTTTTTAAAATTTCAAAAGTCGAAATTTGGAAAAATGTCGCCTATTGTCAAAAAAGCACACTTTTGAATATTGGACATTCATAGGGATGGCCTTCCGGCCAAATAATTTGTTTTTTTACCATCTCCTACCATTTTCAGAAAAAGGAGCAAAGTCCTTTTTAACATTTCAAAAGTCCAAATTTGGAAAAATGTAGCCTATTTTCAAAAAACACACTGTTGCGACATTTGAATATTGGACGTTCCCCAATAATTTTTTTTCACAATATATTTAGCATTTTCGGAAAAAGAAGCAAAGTGCTTTTTAAAATTTCAAAAGTCGAAATTTGGAAAAATGTCGCCTATTTTCGAAAAAACACTTTTTTGCGACTTTTGAATATTGGACATTCATAGAAATGGCCGGAAGAGTGTTCATCAATAATGTTTTTTTGCCCATCTCCTACCATTTTCGAAAAAAGGAGCAAAGTCCTTTTTAAAATTTCAAAAGTCGAAATTTGGAAAAATGTCGCCTATTTTCAAAAAAACACACTTTTGCGACTTTTGAATATTGAACATTCATAGGGATGGCCGGAATAGTGTTCCCCAATAATTTTTTTCACAAATTTTTTACCATTTTCGGAAAAAGAAGCAAAGTTCTTTTTAAAATTTCAAAAGTCGAAATTTGGAAAAATGTCGCCTATTTTCGAAAAAACACACTTTTGCGACTTTTGAATATTGGACATTCATAGGGATGTCCGGAATAGTATTCCCCAATAATTTTTTTTCGCAAATTTTCTACCATTTTCGGAAAAAGGAGCAAAGTCCTTTTTAAAATTTCAAAAGTCGAAATTTGGAAAAATGTCGCCAATTTAAAAAAAAACACACTGTTGCGACTTTTGAATATTAGACATTCATAGAAATGGCCTGAGAAGTGTTCTCCAATAATTTTTTTCGCCCATCACCTAACATTTTCGGAAAAAGGAGCAGTCTTTTTTAAAATTTCAAAAGTTGAAATTTGGAAAAATGTCGCCTATTTTCAAAAAAACACACTTTTGCGACTTTTGAATATTGGGCATTCATAGAAATGGCCTGAGGAGTGTTCTCCAATAATTTTTTTCGCCCATCACCTAAAATTTTCGGAAAAAGGAGCAGTCTTTTTTAAAATTTCAAAAGTCGAAATTTGGAAAAATGTCGCCAATTTTCAAAAAAACACACTGTTGCGACTTTTGAATATTGGACATTCATAAAAATGGCCTGAGGAGTGTTCTCCAATAATTTTTTTCGCCCATCTCCTACCATTTTCAAAAAAAGGGGCAAAGTCTTTTTAAAATTTCAAAAGTCGAAATTTGGAAAAATGTCGCCTATTTTCAAAAAAACACACTGTTAAGACTTTTGAATATTGGACATTCATAGAAATGGACTGAAAGTATTCTACAATAATTCTTTTTCTCCCATCTTCTACCATTTCGGAAAAAGGAGCAAAGTCCTTTCTAAAATTTCAAAAGTAGAAATTTGGAAAAATGTCGCCAATTTTCAAAAAAGCACACTGTTGCGACTTTTGAATATTGGACATTCATAGAAATGGCCTGAAAGTATTCTCCAATAGTTCTTTTTCTCCCATCTTCTACCATTTTCGGAAAAAGGAGCAAAGTCTTTTTTAAAATTTCAAAAGTCGAAATTTGGAAAAATGTCGCCTATTTTCAAAAAAACACACTTTTGCGACTTTTGAATATTGGACATTCATAGAAATGGCCGGAAGAGTGTTCCCAAGTAATGTTTTTTCGTCCATCTCGTACCATTTTCGAAAAAACGAGCAAAGAAATTTCAGCTTTAATATATAAACAAAATACACCTGTTACTTATTCATAAAATTTCAAGAAAAATTATAAAATTTTTTCATGGAATATTAGAAATCTCGACTTTCCATGTGTTATTCAAAAATTTTCAAGAAAAAGTGTACAAAATTTATGATGCAAAATTAGAAATCTCGGCTTTTATATTCATAAAAATTACACCCGTGGCTTATTCCAACATTTTGAAGAAAAAGTGTTAAAATATGGTCATGCAAAATTAAAAATTTTGGCTTTCCAAAAATTTTAGGAAAAATTATAAGTTATAAATAATGCACTTCTCATTCGTTCAAAATTTGTTTGATTTGAAGGAATGTTTGGAAAAATACATTTTTGTATGAGGAATGGTTCAAGTTTATCAGTAAATATATGAATATTACTTCTTTATGAAATGTTTAAGAAAGTGACTGTATCTACGGAAATATTAATTTCATTGCGAAATTATAAAAATCTGCACAAAGCTACCGATAGTGCTATTTTCAATTCTCTTAAAACTCTTTTGATGTGAAAGATTTTATGAAAACATACATTTTTAAATGGGAAGTGGTTTAAGTTTATCGATAAATTAATAAAAATTACTTCCTTTTGAAATGTTTAAGAAAGTGACTGTATCTACGGAAATATTAATTTCATTGCGAAATTATTAAAATCTGCACCAAGATATCTATTCAACTGTTTTAAAATTGTGTGATTTGAATAAATGTTTGAAAAGAAAATTTTTGTATGAAGAGTAGTTCAAATAAAAAAAAAATTTATTAAAATAAATATATGAATATTACTTTCATATGAATCTTTGAATTGAACAGCACTAAGTTATTAACAGTGCCTTTTTCAATTCCTTTAAAATTGTTTTCATTTGAAAGAGTTTTTGAAAAATACATTTTTTTATGAGAAACGGTTTGTTGCGGGTAAAGCGGCCCAAGCTCAAGATAGCCAATGTGGATTTTAAACACAACAAGTGTAAGAATTTTAGAAAACTTTAATTCTTTATTCTTACGCTTTAATATGTTAAAATTCCTAAAATTATAAATAAATTTACAATTTATATACAAACTTATACAAACTTACATACTAAACTGCTGATATACTAACTTTTATGTATGGCTACTCCAAGCGAAGCTTCGTAATCCTTATGACCTGAACGAATGAATATCTTCAATCTATGTAGGTGTTTTATATACCTATGTATGTGGTCTCGATTAAATATGGCCTCATAATTATACCGCGTGGAAAATTAAAAGGAATAATTGAACATTTGCCATGCTCATCTCTCTACATATCGATAACAGTAATGTCATATTAGCGATTTATGAGTGGCGGTAACAGTAATGTCATATTAGCTATTTATGAGTGGCGGTAACAGTAATGTCATATTAGCGATTTATGAGTGGCGGTAACAGTAATGTCATATTAGCGATTTATGAGTGGCGGTAACACTCCCCCACAGTATGGCGAGATTTCGAAGACTTACTCTACTTTTTTTCAGCCACGTCTAAAACCGCTAATTTTGCAGCAGGTCTTTCTAAAACGCCACAAACTGTCAAAACTTTTGCCTTTCGTACTTGTCCATCTTCGGATTTGGCAACTTCGATGACCTTTCCCTTTGGCCACACGTTTCTCGGGTTATTTGGATCAACCACTATCACTAAATCTCCCACAGATATGGGTTTGGCCTTTTGAAACCACTTTGTCCTACACGTCAAAGTAGGCAGGTACTCTGTCACCCATCTCTTCCAAAAGATTTGTGCATATTGTTGTGAACGCAACCAACTTTCTTTAAGTACAAGACCTTCGTCGTCGTACGATGCAAGGGGTTTTAAGCCACTGGAGTTGCCAAGCAAAATATGATTTGGTGTGATCGCTTCTTGATTTTCGCTTTCTATTGGCACATATGTAAGAGGACGGGAATTTATAATACTTTCGACTTCAGCCATCATGCTTTGCAGCATTTCATCGCTTGGAAACCGTTCTGTTTTAATATTGTAGAGTACAGTTTTTATGGATCGAACTAATCGTTCCCATGCTCCTCCCATATGAGGAGCAGAAGGTGGGTTAAAGTTCCATTTGGTGTAGGACGTTGTAAAACTTCGTATTAGCTCGTTCTTGTCCACCTCTCTTAAGGCTTCACGCAACTCTCGATCAGCACCGATAAAATTAGTACCATTGTCGCTGAAAAATTCTCTTGGGCTGCCTCTTCGCGAAATAAACTTACGTATTGCCATGATACACGAACTTGTATTAAGCGAATAGACGATTTCAATATGAACCGCACGTACCGTTAAACATGTAAATAGCGCACCGTATCTCTTTTCTTTATGTCGGTTAACAGTGACAAGCATAGGACCAAAAAAGTCAAGACCCGTGAATGTGAATGGTGAGAGATACGAACCCAGTCGAGCCCGAGGTAATTTTGCCATCTGCGGAATCTCCGGCATCGCAGTTTTAATTTTACACATTTGACACTGCTTAATGGTTGATTTACAAACGGTTCTCAATTTAGGAATATAGTATTTTTGCCGCAATTCATTCACCACTGTCTCAAGGCTACTATGACGGTACAGATTATGGTAATGTAATATTAAAAGGGTTGTTAGGCGGCAATGTTTAGGCAAAACGGCTGGATGCTTCAGTTCCTCCGGAACATCAGCATAATCAATTCGGCCACCTACTCTCAAGACACCTTTATGATCCAAATACGGGGACAATTTATACAAAAAATTTGTTTTTGTTAATTTATTCTTTTGTGATAGACAATTTATTTCATTTTGGAAATATACTTTCTGCGTATCTTTGATCAGAGTCAGTTCTGCTTTGAGCAACTCAATTTGAGTTAGTTCCTTTCCACAGGAAGGCGTGATATCTCTGTTTCTACGGCAGTAGCAAAAACGAATTACGTATGCAGTTGCCCTTAATGCTCTGCACCACTGAGAAAATCTTTGTAAGTTTATAAGTTGTTCTATACTTCGTGCCGTTAAATGGCACTCTTTCAACTCGAGCTTTGTTTCCAAAAGTTGTGTATTGGGTTCCCGCCATTCTTTCTCTGGCAACTTTAAAAAATCAGGGCCGCTAAACCAGCGCCCTGTATTCGATAGATTAGGTTTATTTGTGCATCGTGTTGCTTCGTCAGCTACATTCGTTTTTCCTGATATCCAGGACCACTCGTCCACCTCTGAAATATCGAGAATTTCACTTACACGAACTGCAACGAACTGGTGATATTTTCGGTGGTCGGAGCGTATCCAGCTTAAAACTGTTCGTGAATCTGACCAGAGTGTTTTTCGATTTATCTTAACGGTATGATGTTTTTCAATATATTTAGCAAACCGAGCACCAATAACAGCTGCCATCAGCTCTAAACGTGGTATCGATAAAACCTTTAGTGGCGCCACCCTAGTTTTTGATCCAATAAGTGAAATAGCGATTTCGTCCCCACAGCACATCCTAAAATACGCTACGGCGGCATAACCGTTTTCGCTTGCATCCACAAATACATGCAATTGAACATCTAGGTTATTATAGTTTTTCAATGTTTTAAGATAACAACGAGGTATATTTACATTTTTTAAATCTGGTAAAAGCGCTAGCCAGTTTTCCCACCTTAATTGTTGATTTACTAGAATATGTTCGTCCCAGTCGATATTGCTTCTCCAAACTTCTTGGAGAACTATTTTCAAATACATAAGGAAATTTCCTACAAGCCCTAAAGGGTCATAAATGCTCATTAGAGTTCTTAAAATTTCACGTTTGGTGGGAATTTTGTTTCCGAGAAGAAGTTCGCTGTTCAAGACAGACTGCGACAGTTTAAAGGTTATATTGTCCTCCCCAGGGTTCCAAAATATGCCAAGTACCTTTTCTGTTGCTTCGCCTACACTAACGTTTAGGCAAATATTGGTCAAAGGGTTAGAAGAGTTCAATTCTTTCAAAACGCTATCATTATTCGAACACCAGTTTCTAATTTTGAATCCTCCCTCACTATGAATGAATCGCACAGTTTTAGCCAGTTCGGCGGCTTCTGCAGGAGTATCCGAAGAAGCAAGAAAATCATCTACGTAGTGGTTGTCTTTGATGGCAGCAGCGGCTAAGGGATACTTGGCTTCAAATTTTGATGCGTTGAGGTTTTTAACATACTGAGATATGCACGGAGCGCAGGAGGCACCGAATATCATAACCTTCATTACGTACACTTCGGGTTCTTTGTTGTCGTCGCAGCTGCGCCATAAAAATCTTTGCGCATGGCAGTCTTCATCGCGTATATAAATCTGATGGAACATTTGTTCGATGTCACCACAGATTGCAATTTGCCTTTGCCGAAAACGAAAAAGAATAGCTGCAAGAGAAGACAGCAAATCTGGCCCTTTGAGCAGCATAGAGTTAAGTGAAATACCATTTGCCTTCGCGGCCGCATCCCAAACTATTCTTGTTTTATTCGGTTTGTTTTTGTTAAATACCGGAAACATTGGTAAATACCATACATTTTGTTTATCATCTTCATTGTTTACTTTGGCTATGTAATTTCTTTCAAAATATTCAGAAATTGTTTTTTCGAAATGTTCAAACAACTCTTTATTTTTTCTTAGAGTTTTTTCGAGACAAATCAGTCGTCTCTTCGCCATATCAAAGCTTTGTGGAAGTGTAATATTGTCATATCGCCACAGCAAAGCTGTCTCGTAATGGCCATCGCATCTTTGTTTCGTATATGTTTCTAGCAAACTTAATGCCCTTTGGTCATCTTTTCCAAGAGCTGGAGTATAGTTACTTATCCCTGCTAACTCAGTTGTATAAAACTGTTTGAGTAAGTGAGTAAGAATTTGGTCGTTTTCACCTTTACACTCGCAAGAGTAAAAATTATATTGAATTTGGGCCTTTTCTCCAACACTGGAGTTGCCACATATTAGCCAGCCGAGGCGAGTATGTAAAGCGACGGGTTCGTTTTTCTTGCCTTCTTTAACACGAGTTGGCACACATAATTTCAAGTTATTTAATCCTAAAAGTACATCTGGTACAGCATTTTCAAAATCGGCGATGGGTAGCCCTTTAAGGTGCGGAAATTTTTTACATAACTTTTTATAATTAAAGCTCTGACTCGGAAGCGATAGTTGTTTAACCGTACGAACAGAAATAGAAAATTCAGTTTTATTCATACCTGAAATTTTCATTGAGACTATTTTTGAGTCTTCTTCGTTGCGACCTATTTCACCTGTCCATTTCAAGCATAGAGGTTGTGACTCACCATTTAAATCTAGTTTATTAATTAATTGTTTATTTACCAGACTTACAGACGAACCCTCGTCTATAAATGCAAAAGTATTAAAACGTTTATTATTGTTTCCGTATATTGTTATGGGTATAATTTTAAATAAGATTTCATTGCATTCATTCCTATGGGCTGCATGTAAATTATCTCTTTTGCTTTTATTTTCAGTTTCTCTGGTAGCGTTTGTTTCTCTATCTTCAGTCATGGATTTATGCAGCAATGTATTATGTTTTATTTGACAATTATTTTCTCTGCAAACGATGCTGCTACTGCAAATACCGTAGTGACGTCGCAGGCACAGTTTACATAGATTGTACATTCTTACTAAGTTCCATCGCTCGCTTCTATTCGCACCCAAGAATTTTTTACACTTCTCAACGCTATTGCAGTTGCCAGAACACACTAAACAGATCTTTTTGTTTTGTTCTTCATGAGCATGCACATAAACGTTTTTTGGCTTACGCGAATACTGCTCTATTGACTTTGATGCGCTGCTGTCACTTTCTATATTTATGCTGCTTGCTGAGACACCGACTTCATATATCCAGTTAGCGAATTCAGTCAAACTAACTCTTTTGTTATTTTTTGCTAGTTTTATTTTTTGTTCACCCCAGTTAAGTTGAAAATGTGATGGCATTTTCATTATTAATTCATGTAATAAAGATGAATTGGTCAGTTCATTTATTAAACCACTGGCTTTAATTGTTGTTTCTAGGCCCTTTACTTCCACGGCGAAAGAGGTAATTGTGCTCAATTTATTTGTGTTCATTGCTGGTAGTGATCTTATTCTATTTTTTAGTGAGTTTAATATTTTTTCCGGTTGTCCGAAAAGCAATTTTAGTGTAGATAGAGCACATGGTACACCCGATGGATGGATCAAAATATGTTTAACAGATCGAAGTGCTTCCCCCTTTAGAGAACTTTGAAGCCTGACAAGATTTTCAGCGTCTGTAAAACCACAGACTGCTGTCGACCAGTCATATGTGGCACTAAACAAGGGCCATTCTTCAGGAGTGCCGGTAAAAATTGGAAGCTCTTTTGGTACTGACTGCCGCGTGCTTATTTGTTGTTGCGAAAGCCTGTGAGAAGGTAATATAACAGGTTGGAGGTTTGATGGGTTCATGGAAAACGTTGAATCCATGTAACCAAATTGTACAGGTGTCTCTAATGTGTGATTTTCTGCATTTACGTTGTCTGAATTATTACATAAATTTGCCGTTGTCGGCTGCTGACGGTTCGTTGTTGGGTCATTAATAAATGAAGACATGTTATTAACGAATGACGTAGTTGTACATACGGGCGGAGTTATTGTTTTTGTCGTATAAACTAAGTCATTACTTACGTTTTGGCAATATGGTTTAGTAGTGTTAGGCATTTCTTGCGTTGTTGTGGCTTGCGGTACAAATGTGTAAGGTGGCGTTTCAAACTGACGAGCTGCGGAAACTATATTTTGGTGTGCGGTTGCAATAGCCGAAGTAGGGAGTTGGATTTGATTATCTAACCACTCATGTACAGATCTGACAGCTGAGTGTTTATTAACTGATTGTGCGTCCTCGAAATCATCTACTGCTTGTTCGAGAATTTGGTATTTCTTTTTAATGAAATCTCTTTCAAGTTGTGTCTCTTCTTCTAGACGTCGTAGCTCAAGAGCTTGTCGGCGGGAGCGGGAAGCGGCCGAAGAGCCACTACGAATGGAAGAGGCAGAATCGATCGTGATTTGATGTTGTACCGTACAATTTTGGCAACTCCATGTAGGTTGGTCTTGATTGCTGCTGAGATTGACACATGGTAAATGAAAATTAAGATGGCACTTGCTGCATTTTATAAATTTTTCGTTGTCTGTGGACTTGTTGCAAATGTTACAGTTGTTCGGTGCAGGACTTAACTGAGTTGGTCGTTGACGACTTAGTGGTTGACCCTGTGAGGGAGTGGAAGGTTGCATTCTGTTAGGACTTACGTTTTAACACCCAAGATGATTCCTTCAAACGATCCGATGAGGCACATAAAAGAATTTTAATGTTGCGGGTAAAGCGGCCCAAGCTCAAGATAGCCAATGTGGATTTTAAACACAACAAGTGTAAGAATTTTAGAAAACTTTAATTCTTTATTCTTACGCTTTAATATGTTAAAATTCCTAAAATTATAAATAAATTTACAATTTATATACAAACTTATACAAACTTACATACTAAACTGCTGATATACTAACTTTTATGTATGGCTACTCCAAGCGAAGCTTCGTAATCCTTATGACCGGTAACACGGTTCAAGCTTATCAATAAATATATGAATATTATTTCCTTTTGAAATGTTTAAGAAAGTGACTGTAGCTCCGGAAATATTAATTTCATTGTGAAATTATAAAAAGCTTCACTAAGTTAGCAACAGTGCTCTTTTGAATTCTTTCAAAATTATTTTAATTTGAAAGAATTTTTAAAAAAATTCATTTTTGCATGAGGAACAATGAAAAATTGCAGCTTTATTATAAATAAATTAGACCCGTGACTTTTTCCAAAAATTTCAAGAAAGATTATACAAATTTTTTATGGAAAAATTTTAAAGAAAAAGTGTACAAAAGTTTTCATGCAAAATTAGAAATCTCGGCTTTTGAATTTGTAAAAATTACACCCCTGTCGTTTTCAAAAATTTTCAAGAAAAAGTATAGAACATTTTTTCATGCAAAATTAGAAATCTCGAGTTTTATATTTATAAAACTTACAACCGTAACTGATTCAAACATTTTGAAGAAAAAGTGTTAAAAATTAGAAATTTCAGCTTTAATATATAAACAAAATACACCTGTTACTTATTCATAAAATTTCAAGAAAAATTGTAACATTTTTTTATGGAAAATTAGAAATCTCGACTTTCATATTTATTAAAATTACACCCATGTGTTATTCAAAAATTTTCAAGAAAAAGTGTACAAAATTGGTGATGCAAAATTGGAAATCCCGGCTTTTATATTCATAAAAATTACACCCATGACTTATTCAAACATTTTGAAGAAAAAGTGTTAAAATATGGTCATGCAAAATTAAAAATTTTGGCTTTCCAAAAATTTCAAGAAAAATTATAAGTTATAAATAATGCGCTTCTCATTCGTTCAAAATTTGTTTGATTTGAAGGAATGTTTGGAAAAATACATTTTTGTATGAGGAATGGTTCAAGTTTATCAGTAAATATATGAATATTAATTCTTTATGAAATGTTTAAGAAAGTGACTGTATCTACGGAAATATTAGTTTCATTGCGAAATTATAAAAAGCTTCATTAAGTTAGCAACAGTGCTCTTTTGAATTCATTCAAAATTATTTTATTTTGAAAGAATTTTTAAAAAAATACATATTTGGCAAAATACATTTTTGCATGAGGAAAATTAGAAATTGCAGCTTTATTATATAAATAAATTAGACCCGTGACTTTTTCCAAAAATTTCAAGACAGATTATACAAATTTTTTATGGAAAAATTTTAAAGAAAAAGTGTACAAAAGTTTTCATGCAAAATAAGAAATCTCGTCTTTTGAATTTGTAAAAATTACACCCCTGTCGTTTTCAAAAATTTTCAAGAAAAAGTATAGAACATTTTTTCATGCAAAATTAGAAATCTCGAGTTTTATATTTATAAAACTTACAACCGTAACTGATTCAAAAATTTTGAAGAAAAAGTGTTAAAAATTAGAAATTTCAGCTTTAATATATAAACAAAATAAACCTGTTACTTATTCATAAAATTTCAAGAAAAATTATAACATTTTTTTATGGAAAATTAGAAATCTCGACTTTCATATTTATTAAAATTACACCCATGTGATATTCAAAAATTTTCAAGAAAAAATGTACAAAATTGGTGATGCAAAATTAGAAATCTCGGATTTTATATTCATAAAAATTACACCCGTGACTTATTTAAACATTTTGAAGAAAACGTGTTAAAATATGGTCATGCAAAATTAAAAATTTTGGCTTTCCAAAAATTTCAAGAAAAATTATAAGTTATCAATAATGCGCTTCTCAATTCGTTCAAAATTGTTTTGATTTGAAAGAATGTTTGGAAAAATACATTTTTGTATGAGGAATGGTTCAAGTTTATCAGTAAATATATGAATATTACTTCTATATGAAATGTTTAAAAAAGTAACTGTAGCTCCGGAAATATTAATTTTATTGCAAAATTATAGAAATCTGCACACAAGTTACCGATAGTGCTCTTTTCAATTCTTTTAAAACTCTTTTGATTTGAAAGATTTTATGAAAACACACGTTTTTAAATGAGAAGTGGTTTAAGTTTATCAATAAATTAATAAAAATTACTTCCTTTTGAAATGTTTAAGAAAGTGACTGTAGCTCCGAAAATTTAATTTCATTAAGAAATTATAAAAACCTCCACTATGTTATAAATAATGCGCTTCTCATTCGTTCAAAATTTGTTTTATTTGAAGGAATGTTTGGAAAAATAAATTTTTGTATGAGGAATTGTTCAAGTTTATCAGTAAATATATGAATATTAATTCTTTATGAAATGTTTAAGAAAGTGACTGTATCTACGGAAATATTAGTTTCATTGCGAAATTATAAAAAGCTTCATTAAGTTAGCAACAGTGCTCTTTTCAATTCTTTTAAAACTCTTTTGATTTGAAAGATTTTATGAAAACATACATTTTTAAATGAGAAGTGGTTTAAGTTGATGGCCGGAATAGTGTTCCCCAATAATTTTTTTCGCAAATTTTCTACCATTTTCGGAAAAGAGAGCAAAGTCCTTTTTAAAATTTCAAAAGTCGAAATTTGGAAAAATGTCGCCTGTTTTCAAAAAAACACACTGTTGCGACTTTTGAATGTTGGACATTCATAGAAATGGCCGGAATAGTGTTCCCCAATAATTTTTTTTCGCAAATTTTCTACCTTTTTCGGAAAAAGGAGCAAAGTCTTTTTTAAAACTTCAGAAGTCGAAATTTGGAAAAATGTCGCCTATTTTCAAAAAAACACACTTTTGCGACTTTTGAATATTGGACATTCATAGAAATGGCCTGAGGAGTGTTCTCTAATAACTTTTCGCCCATCACCAACCATTTTCGAAAATAGGAGCAAAATCTTTTTTAAAATTTCAAAAGTAAAAATTTGGAAAAATGTCGCCTATTTTCAAAAAACACATTTTTGCGACTTTTGAATATTGGAAATTCATAGAAATGGCCAGATAAGTGTTCCCAAGTAATGTTTTTTCGTCCATCTCGTACCATTTTCGAAAAAAGGAGCAAAGAAATTTCAGCTTTAATATATAAACAAAATACACCTGTTACTTATTCATAAAATTTCAAGAAAAATTATAACATTTTGTTTTATTTATGGAAAATTAGAAATCTCGACTTTCCATGTGTTATTCAAAAATTTTCAAGAAAAAGTGTACAAAATTTATGATGCAAAATTAGAAATCTCGGCTTTTATATTCATAAAAATTACATCCGTGCCTTATTCCAACATTTTGAAGAAAAAGTGTACAAAATTGGTGATGCAAAATTAGAAATCTCGGCTTTTATATTCATAAAAATTACACCAAGATTATACAAATTTTTTATGGAAAAATTTTAAAGAAAAAGTGTCCAAAAAAATGTTCATGCAAAATTAGAAATCTCGGGTTTTGAATTTGTAAAAATTACACCCCTGTCGTTTTCAAAAATTTTCAAGAAAGAGTATAGAACATTTTTTCATGCAAAATTAGAAATCTCGAGTTTTATATTTATAAAACTTACAACCGTAACTGATTCAAACATTTTGAAGAAAAAGTGTTAAAAATTAGAAATTTCAGCTTTAATATATAAACAAAATACACCTGTTACTTATTCATAAAATTTCAAGAAAAATTATAGCATTTTTTTATGGAAAATTAGAAATCTCGACTTTCATATTTATTAAAATTACACCCATGTGTTATTCAAAAATTTTCAAGAAAAAGTGTACAAAATTGGTGATGCAAAATTAGAAATCTCGGCTTTTATATTCATAAAAATTACACCCATGACATATTCAAACATTTTGAAGAAAAAGTGTTAAAATATGGTCATGCAAAATTAAAAATTTTTGCTCTCCAAAAATTTCAAGAAAAATTATAAGTTATCAATAATGCGCTTATCAATTCGTTCAAAATTTTTTTGATTTGAAAGAATGTTTGGAAAAATACATTTTTGTATGAGGAATGGTTCAAGTTTATCAGTAAATATATGAATATTACTTCTATATGAAATGTTTAAAAAAGTAACTGTAGCACCGGAAATATTAATTTTATTGCGAAATTATAAAAATTTGCACCAAGTTACCCATAGTGCTATTTTCAATTCTCTTAAAACTCTTTTGATGTGAAAGATTTTATGAAAACATACATTTTTAAATGGGAAGTGGTTTAAGTTTATCGATAAATTAATAAAAATTACTTCCTTTTGAAATGTTTAAGAAAGTGACTGTATCTACGGAAATATTAATTTCATTGCGAAATTATTAAAATCTGCACCAAGATATCTATTCAACTGTTTTAAAATTGTGTGATTTGAATGAATGTTTGAAAAGAAAATTTTTGTATGAAGAGTAGTTCAAATAAAAAAAAAATTTATTAAAATAAATATATGAATATTACTTTCATATGAATCTTTGAATTGAACAGCACTAAGTTATTAACAGTGCCTTTTTCAATTCCTTTAAAATTGTTTTCATTTGAAAGAGTTTTTGAAAAATACATTTTTTTATGAGAAACGGTTCAAGCTTATCAATAAATATATGAATATTATTTCCTTTTGAAATGTTTAAGAAAGTGACTGTAGCTCCGGAAATATTAATTTCATTGTGAAATTATAAAAAGCTTCACTAAGTTAGCAACAGTGCTCTTTTGAATTCTTTCAAAATTATTTTAATTTGAAAGAATTTTTAAAAAAATTCATTTTTGCATGAGGAACAATGAAAAATTGCAGCTTTATTATAAATAAATTAGACCCGTGACTTTTTCCAAAAATTTCAAGAAAGATTATACAAATTTTTTATGGAAAAATTTTAAAGAAAAAGTGTACAAAAGTTTTCATGCAAAATTAGAAATCTCGGCTTTTGAATTTGTAAAAATTACACCCCTGTCGTTTTCAAAAATTTTCAAGAAAAAGTATAGAACATTTTTTCATGCAAAATTAGAAATCTCGAGTTTTATATTTATAAAACTTACAACCGTAACTGATTCAAACATTTTGAAGAAAAAGTGTTAAAAATTAGAAATTTCAGCTTTAATATATAAACAAAATACACCTGTTACTTATTCATAAAATTTCAAGAAAAATTGTAACATTTTTTTATGGAAAATTAGAAATCTCGACTTTCATATTTATTAAAATTACACCCATGTGTTATTCAAAAATTTTCAAGAAAAAGTGTACAAAATTGGTGATGCAAAATTGGAAATCCCGGCTTTTATATTCATAAAAATTACACCCATGACTTATTCAAACATTTTGAAGAAAAAGTGTTAAAATATGGTCATGCAAAATTAAAAATTTTGGCTTTCCAAAAATTTCAAGAAAAATTATAAGTTATAAATAATGCGCTTCTCATTCGTTCAAAATTTGTTTGATTTGAAGGAATGTTTGGAAAAATACATTTTTGTATGAGGAATGGTTCAAGTTTATCAGTAAATATATGAATATTAATTCTTTATGAAATGTTTAAGAAAGTGACTGTATCTACGGAAATATTAGTTTCATTGCGAAATTATAAAAAGCTTCATTAAGTTAGCAACAGTGCTCTTTTGAATTCATTCAAAATTATTTTATTTTGAAAGAATTTTTAAAAAAATACATATTTGGCAAAATACATTTTTGCATGAGGAAAATTAGAAATTGCAGCTTTATTATATAAATAAATTAGACCCGTGACTTTTTCCAAAAATTTCAAGACAGATTATACAAATTTTTTATGGAAAAATTTTAAAGAAAAAGTGTACAAAAGTTTTCATGCAAAATAAGAAATCTCGTCTTTTGAATTTGTAAAAATTACACCCCTGTCGTTTTCAAAAATTTTCAAGAAAAAGTATAGAACATTTTTTCATGCAAAATTAGAAATCTCGAGTTTTATATTTATAAAACTTACAACCGTAACTGATTCAAAAATTTTGAAGAAAAAGTGTTAAAAATTAGAAATTTCAGCTTTAATATATAAACAAAATAAACCTGTTACTTATTCATAAAATTTCAAGAAAAATTATAACATTTTTTTATGGAAAATTAGAAATCTCGACTTTCATATTTATTAAAATTACACCCATGTGATATTCAAAAATTTTCAAGAAAAAATGTACAAAATTGGTGATGCAAAATTAGAAATCTCGGATTTTATATTCATAAAAATTACACCCGTGACTTATTTAAACATTTTGAAGAAAACGTGTTAAAATATGGTCATGCAAAATTAAAAATTTTGGCTTTCCAAAAATTTCAAGAAAAATTATAAGTTATCAATAATGCGCTTCTCAATTCGTTCAAAATTGTTTTGATTTGAAAGAATGTTTGGAAAAATACATTTTTGTATGAGGAATGGTTCAAGTTTATCAGTAAATATATGAATATTACTTCTATATGAAATGTTTAAAAAAGTAACTGTAGCTCCGGAAATATTAATTTTATTGCAAAATTATAGAAATCTGCACACAAGTTACCGATAGTGCTCTTTTCAATTCTTTTAAAACTCTTTTGATTTGAAAGATTTTATGAAAACACACGTTTTTAAATGAGAAGTGGTTTAAGTTTATCAATAAATTAATAAAAATTACTTCCTTTTGAAATGTTTAAGAAAGTGACTGTAGCTCCGAAAATTTAATTTCATTAAGAAATTATAAAAACCTCCACTATGTTATAAATAATGCGCTTCTCATTCGTTCAAAATTTGTTTTATTTGAAGGAATGTTTGGAAAAATAAATTTTTGTATGAGGAATTGTTCAAGTTTATCAGTAAATATATGAATATTAATTCTTTATGAAATGTTTAAGAAAGTGACTGTATCTACGGAAATATTAGTTTCATTGCGAAATTATAAAAAGCTTCATTAAGTTAGCAACAGTGCTCTTTTCAATTCTTTTAAAACTCTTTTGATTTGAAAGATTTTATGAAAACATACATTTTTAAATGAGAAGTGGTTTAAGTTGATGGCCGGAATAGTGTTCCCCAATAATTTTTTTCGCAAATTTTCTACCATTTTCGGAAAAGAGAGCAAAGTCCTTTTTAAAATTTCAAAAGTCGAAATTTGGAAAAATGTCGCCTGTTTTCAAAAAAACACACTGTTGCGACTTTTGAATGTTGGACATTCATAGAAATGGCCGGAATAGTGTTCCCCAATAATTTTTTTTCGCAAATTTTCTACCTTTTTCGGAAAAAGGAGCAAAGTCTTTTTTAAAACTTCAGAAGTCGAAATTTGGAAAAATGTCGCCTATTTTCAAAAAAACACACTTTTGCGACTTTTGAATATTGGACATTCATAGAAATGGCCGGAATAGTGTTCCCCAATAATTTTTTTCGCAAATTTTCTACCATTTTCGGAAAAAGGAGCAAAGTTCTTTTTAAAATTTCAAAAGTCGAAATTTGGAAAAATGTCGCCTGTTTTCAAAAAAACACACTGTTGCGACTTTTGAATGTTGGACATTCATAGAAATGGCCTGAGGAGTGTTCTCTAATAATTTTTTTCGCCCATCACCTACCATTTTCGAAAAAAGGAGCAAAGTCTTTTTTAAAACTTCAGAAGTCGAAATTTGGAAAAATGTCGCCTATTTTCAAAAAAACATACTTTTGCGACTTTTGAATATTGGACATTCGTAGAAATGGCCGGAAGAGTGTTCCCAAGTAATGTTTTTTCGCCCATCTCGTACCATTTTCGAAAAAAGGAGCAAAGAAATTTCAGCTTTAATATATAAACAAAATACACCTGTTACTTATTCATAAAATTTCAAGAAAAATTATAACATTTTGTTTTATTTATGGAAAATTAGAAATCTCGACTTTCCATGTGTTATTCAAAAATTTTCAAGAAAAAGTGTACAAAATTGGTGATGCAAAATTAGAAATCTCGGCTTTTATATTCATTAAAATTACACCCATGGCTTATTCCAACATTTTGAAGAAAACGTGTTAAAATATGGTCATGCAAAATTAAAAATTTTGGCTTTCCAAAAATTTCAAGAAAAATTATAAGTTATAAATAATGCGCTTCTCATTCGTTCAAAATTTGTTTGATTTGAAGGAATGTTTGGAAAAATACATTTTTGTATGAGAAATGGTTCAAGTTTATCAGTAAATATATGAATATTAATTCTTTATGAAATGTTTAAGAAAGTGACTGTATCTACGGAAATATTAATTTCATTGGGAAATTATAAAAAGCTTCATTAAGTTAGCAACAGTGCTCTTTTGAATTCTTTCAAAATTATTTTAATTTGAAAGAATTTTTAAAAAAATACATATTTGGAAAAATACGTTTTTGCATGAGAAAAATTAGAAATTGCAGCTTTATTATATAAATAAATTAGACCCGTGACTTTTCCAAAAATTTCAAGAAAGATTATACAAATTTTTTATGCAAAATTAGAAGTCTCGGCTTTTGAATTTGTAAAAATTACACCCATGTCGTTTTCAAAAATTTTCAAGAAAAAGTATAGAACATTTTTTCATGCAAAATTAGAAATCTCGAGTTTTATATTTATAAAACTTACAACCGTAACTGATTCAAACATTTTGAAGAAAAAGTGTTAAAAATTAGAAATTTCAGCTTTAATATACATATAAACAAAATACACCTGTTACTTATTCATAAAATTTCAAGAAAAATTATAACATTTTTTTATGGAAAATTAGAAATCTCGACTTTCATATTTATTAAAATTACACTCATGTGTTATTCAAAAATTTTCAAGAAAAAGTGTACAAAATTGGTGATGCAAAATTAGAAATCTCGGCTTTTATATTCATTAAAATTACACCCGTGACTTATTCAAACATTTTGAAGAAAAAGGGTTAAAATATGGTCATGCAAAATTAAAAATTTTGGCTTTCCAAAAATTATAAGTTATCAATAATGCGCTTATCAATTCGTTCAAAATTTTTTTGATTTGAAAGAATGTTTGGAAAAATACATTTTTGTATGAGGAATGGTTCAAGTTTATCAGTAAATATATGAATATTACTTCTATATGAAATGTTTAAAAAAGTAACTGTAGCTCCGGAAATATTAATTTTATTGCGAAATTATAAAAATCTGCACCAAGTTACCGATAGTGCTCTTTTCAATTCTTTTAAAGCTCTTTTGATTTGAAAGATTTTATGAAAACATAAATTTTTAAATGAGAAGTGGTTTAAGTTGATGGCCGGAATAGTGTTCCCCAATAATTTTTTTTCGCAAATTTTCTACCATTTCCGGAAAAAGGAGCAAAAAATTTTCAAAAAAACACACTTTTTCGACTTTTGAATATTGGAAATTCATAGAAATGGCCAGAAGAGTGTTCCCAAATAATGTTTTTTCGCCCATCTCCTACCATTTTCGAAAAAAGGGGCAAAGTCTTTTTAAAATTTCAAAAGTCGAAATTTGGAAAAATGTCGCCTATTATCACAAAAAAACACACTTTAGAATTTTGGACATTCAGAGGGAAGGCCTTCCGACCAAATAATTTGTTTTTTCCCATCTCCTACCATTTTCGGATAAAGGAGCAAAGTTCTTTTTAACATTTCAAAAGTCCAAATTTGGAAAAATGTAGCCTATTTTCAAAAAAACACACTGTTGTAACTTTTGAATATTGGACATTCATAGAAATGGCCGGAAGAGTGTTCCCCAATAATGTCGCCCATCTCCTCCCATTTTCAAAAAAAGGAGCAATGTATTTTTTAAAATTTCAAAAGTCGAAATTTGGAAGAATGTCACCTTTTGTCAAAAAAACACACTTTTGAATATTGGACATTCATAGGAATGGCCGGAATAGTGTTCCCCAATAATTTTTTTTCCCAAATTTTCTACCATTTTCGGAAAAAGGAGCAAAGTCCTTTTTAAAATTTCAAAATCGAAATTTGGAAAAATGTCGCCTATTTTCAAAAAAACACACTTTTGAATATTGGACATTCATAGGGATGGCTGGAATAGTGTTCCCCAATAATTTTTTTTCGCAAATTTTCTACCATTTTCGGAAAAAGGAGCAGTCTTTTTTAAAATTTCAAAATCGAAATTTGGAAAAATGTCGACTATTTTCAAAAAAACACATTTTTGCGACTTTTGAATATTGGAAATTCATAGAAATGGCCAGAAGAGTGTTCCCAAATAATGTTTTTTCGCCCATCTCCTATCATTTTCGAAAAAAGGGGCAAAGTCTTTTTAAAATTTTAAAAGTCGAAATTTGAAAAATGTCGCCTATTATCACAAAACAAAACACACTTTAGAATATTGGACATTCAGAGGGAAGGCCTTCCGGCCAAATAATTTGTTTTTTCCCATCTCCTACCATTTTCGGATAAAGGAGCAAAGTTCTTTTTAACATTTCAAAAGTCCAAATTTGAAAAAATGTAGCCTATTTTCAAAAAAACACACTGTTGTAACTTTTGAATATTGGACATTCATAGAAATGGCCGGAAGAGTGTTCCCCAATAATGTCGCCCATTTCCTCCCATTTTTAAAAAAAAAGAGCAATGTCTTTTTTAAAATTTCAAAAGTCGAAATTTGGAAAAATGTCGCCTATTGTCAAAAAAGCACACTTTTGAATATTGGACATTCATAGGGATGGCCTTCCGGCCAAATAATTTGTTTTTTTACCATCTCCTACCATTTTCAGAAAAAGGAGCAAAGTCCTTTTTAACATTTCAAAAGTCGAAATTTGGAAAAATGTAGCCTATTTTCAAAAAACACACTGTTGCGACATTTAAATATTGGACATTCATAGGGATGGCCGCAATAGTGTTCCCCAATAATTTTTTTTCACAATATATTTACCATTTTCGGAAAAAGAAGCAAAGTGCTTTTTAAAATTTCAAAAGTCGAAATTTGGAAAAATGTCGCCTATTTTCGAAAAAACACACTTTTGCGACTTTTGAATATTGGACATTCATAGAAATGGCCAGAAGAGTGTTCATCAATAATGTTTTTTCGCCCATCTCCTACCATTTTCGAAAAAAGGAGCAAAGTCCTTTTTAAAATTTCAAAAGTCGAAATTTGGAAAAATGTCGCCTATTTTCAAAAAAACACACTTTTGCGACTTTTGAATATTGGACATTTATAGGGATGGCCGGAATAGTGTTCCCCAATAATTTTTTTCACAAATTTTTTACCATTTTCGGAAAAAGAAGCAAAGTTCTTTTTAAAATTTCAAAAGTCGAAATTTGGAAAAATGTCGCCTATTTTCGAAAAAACACACTTTTGCGACTTTTGAATATTGGACATTCATAGGGATGGCCGGAATAGTGTTCCCCAATTATATTTTTTTTGCAAGTTTTCTACCATTTTCGGAAAAAGGAGCAAAGTCCTTTTTAAAATTTCAAAAGTCGAAATTTGGAAAAATGTCGCCAATTTAAAAAAAAAACACACTGTTGCGACTTTTGAATATTAGACATTCATAGAAATGGCCTGAGAAGTGTTCTCCAATAATTTTTTTCGCCCATCACCTAACATTTTCGGAAAAAGGAGCAGTCTTTTTTAAAATTTCAAAAGTTGAAATTTGGAAAAATGTCGTCTATTTTCAAAAAAACACACTGTTGCGACTTTTGAATATTGGACATTCATAAAAATGGCCTGAGGAGTGTTCTCCAATAATTTTTTTCGCCCATCTCCTACCATTTTCAAAAAAAGGGGCAAAGTCTTTTTAAAATTTCAAAAGTCGAAATTTGGAAAAATGTCGCCTATTTTCAAAAAAACACACTGTTAAGACTTTTGAATATTGGACATTCATAGAAATGGACTGAAAGTATTCTCCAATAATTCTTTTTCTCCCATCTTCTACCATTTCGGAAAAAGGAGCAAAGTCCTTTCTAAAATTTCAAAAGTAGAAATTTGGAAAAATGTCGCCAATTTTCAAAAAAGCACACTGTTGCGACTTTTGAATATTGGACATTCATAGAAATGGCCTGAAAGTATTCTCCAATAGTTCTTTTTCTCCCATCTTCTACCCTTTTCGGAAAAAGGAGCAAAGTCTTTTTTAAAATTTCAAAAGTCGAAATTTGGAAAAATGTCGCCTATTTTCAAAAAAACACACTTTTGCGACTTTTGAATATTGGACATTCATAGAAATGGCCGGAAGAGTGTTCCCAAGTAATGTTTTTTCGTCCATCTCGTACCATTTTCGAAAAAACGAGCAAAGAAATTTCAGCTTTAATATATAAACAAAATACACCTGTTACTTATTCATAAAATTTCAAGAAAAATTATAACATTTTGTTTTATTTATGGAAAATTAGAAATCTCGACTTTCCATGTGTTATTCAAAAATTTTCAAGAAAAAGTGTACAAAATTGGTGATGCAAAATTAGAAATCTCGGCTTTTATATTCATAAAAATTACACCCGTGACTTATTCAAACATTTTAAAGAAAAAGTGTTAAAATATGGTCATGCAAAATTAAAAATTTTGGCTTTCCAAAAATTTCAAGAAAAATTATAAGTTATCAATAATGCGCTTCTCAATTCGTTCAAAATTTTTTTGATTTGAAAGAATGTTTGGAAAAATACATTTTTGTATGAGGAATGGTTCAAGTTTATCAGTAAATATATGAATATTACTTCTATATGAAATGTTTAAAAAAGTAACTGTAGCTCCGGAAATATTAATTTTATTGCGAAATTATAAAAATCGACACCAAGTTACCGATAGTGCTCTTTTCAATTCTTTTAAAGCTCTTTTGATTTGAAAGATTTTATGAAAACATAAATTTTTAAATGAGAAGTGGTTTAAGTTGATGGCCGGAATAGTGTTCCCCAATAATTTTTTTTCGCAAATTTTCTACCATTTTCGGAAAAAGGAGCAAAAAATTTTCAAAAAAACACACTTTTTCGACTTTTGAATATTGGACATTCATCAAAATGGCCGGAAAAGTGTTCCCCAATAATGTTTTTTCGCCAATCTCCTACCATTTTCGAAAAAGAAGCAAAGTACATACTTTTTAAAATTTCAAAAGTCGAAATTTGAAAAAATGTCGCCTATTTTCAAAAAAACACACTTTTGCGACTTTTGAATATTGGACATTCATAGAAATGGCCGGAAGAGTGTTCCCCAATAATGTCGCCCATCTAATCCCATTTTCGAAAAAAGGAGCAATGTCTTTTTTAAAATTTCAAAAGTCGAAATTTGGAAAAATGTCGCCTATTGTCAAAAAACAAATTTTTCTATATTGGACATTCATAGGGATGGCCTTCCGGCCAAATAATTTGTTTTTTACCATCTCCTACCATTTTCAGAAAAAGGAGCAAAGTCCTTTTTAACATTTCAAAAGTCCAAATTTGGAAAAATGTACCCTATTTTCAAAAAACACACTGTTGCGACATTTGAATATTGGACATTCATAGGGATGGCCGCAATAGTGTTCCCCAATAATTTTTTTTCACAATATCTTTACCATTTTCGGAAAAAGAAGCAAAGTCCTTTTTAAAATTTCAAAAGTCGAAATTTGGAAAAATGTCGCCTATTTTCGAAAAAACACACTTTTGCGACTTTTGAATATTGGACATTCATAGAAATGGCCGGAAGAGTGTTCATCAATAATGTTTTTTTGCCCATCTCCTACCATTTTCGAAAAAAGGAGCAAAGTCCTTTTTAAAATTTCAAAAGTCGAAATTTGGAAAAATGTCGCCTATTTTCAAAAAAACACACTTTTGCGACTTTTGAATATTGGACATTCATAGGGATGGCCGGAATAGTGTTCCCCAATAATTTTTTTCACAAATTTTTTACCATTTTCGGAAAAAGAAGCAAAGTTCTTTTTAAAATTTCAAAAGTCGAAATTTGGAAAAATGTCGCCTATTTTCAAAAAAACACACTTTTGCGACTTTTGAATATTGGACATTCATAGGGATGGCCGGAATAGTGTTCCCCAATTATATTTTTTTTGCAAGTTTTCTACCATTTTCGGAAAAAGGAGCAAAGTCCTTTTTAAAATTTCAAAAGTCGAAATTTGGAAAAATGTCGCCAATTTAAAAAAAAAAACACACTGTTGCGACTTTTGAATATTAGACATTCATAGAAATGGCCTGAGAAGTGTTCTCCAATAATTTTTTTCGCCCATTACCTAACATTTTCGGAAAAAGGAGCAGTCTTTTTTAAAATTTCAAAAGGTGAAATTTGGAAAAATGTCGCCTATTTTCAAAAAAACACACTTTTGCGACTTTTGAATATTGGGCATTCATAGAAATGGCCTGAGGAGTGTTCTCCAATAATTTTTTTCGCCCATCTCCTACCATTTTCAAAAAAAGGGGCAAAGTCTTTTTAAAATTTCAAAAGTCGAAATTTGGAAAAATGTCGCCTATTTTCAAAAAAACACACTGTTAAGACTTTTGAATATTGGACATTCATAGAAATGGACTGAAAGTATTCTCCAATAATTCTTTTTCTCCCATCTTCTACCATTTCGGAAAAAGGAGCAAAGTCCTTTCTAAAATTTCAAAAGTAGAAATTTGGAAAAATGTCGCCAATTTTCAAAAAAGCACACTGTTGCGACTTTTGAATATTGGACATTCATAGAAATGGCCAGAGGAGTGTTTTCTAATAATTTTTTTCGCCCATCACCTACCATTTTCGAAAATAGGAGCAAAAAATTTTCAAAAAAACACACTTTTGCGACTTTTGAATATTGGACATTCATAAAAATGGCCGGAAAAGTGTTCCCCAATAATGTTTTTTCCCAAATTTTCTACCATTTTCGGAAAAAGGAGCAAAGTCCTTTTTAAAATTTCAAAATCGAAATTTGGAAAAATGTCGCCTATTTTCAAAAAAACACACTTTTGAATATTGGACATTCATAGGGATGGCTGGAATAGTGTTCCCCAATAATTTTTTTTCGCAAATTTTCTACCATTTTCGGAAAAAGGAGCAGTCTTTTTTAAAATTTCAAAATCGAAATTTGGAAAAATGTCGACTATTTTCAAAAAAACACATTTTTGCGACTTTTGAATATTGGAAATTCATAGAAATGGCCAGAAGAGTGTTCCCAAATAATGTTTTTTCGCCCATCTTCTATCATTTTCGAAAAAAGGGGCAAAGGGTTTTTAAAATTTCAAAAGTCGAAATTTGGAAAAATGTCGCCTATTATCACAAAACAAAACACACTTTAGAATATTGGACATTCAGAGGGAAGGCCTTCCGGCCAAATAATTGGTTTTTTCCCATCTCCTACCATTTTCGGATAAAGGAGCAAAGTTCTTTTTAACATTTCAAAAGTCCAAATTTGAAAAAATGTAGCCTATTTTCAAAAAAACACACTGTTGTAACTTTTGAATATTGGACATTCATAGAAATGGCCGGAAGAGTGTTCCCCAATAATGTCGCCCATCTCCTCCCATTTTAAAAAAAAAAGAGCAATGTCTTTTTTAAAATTTCAAAAGTCGAAATTTGGAAAAATGTCGCCTATTGTCAAAAAAGCACACTTTTGAATATTGGACATTCATAGGGATGGCCTTCCGGCCAAATAATTTGTTTTTTTACCATCTCCTACCATTTTCAGAAAAAGGAGCAAAGTCCTTTTTAACATTTCAAAAGTCCAAATTTGGAAAAATGTAGCCTATTTTCAAAAAACACACTGTTGCGACATTTAAATATTGGACATTCATAGGGATGGCCGCAATAGTGTTCCCCAATAATTTTTTTTCACAATATATTTACCATTTTCGGAAAAAGAAGCAAAGTGCTTTTTAAAATTTCAAAAGTCGAAATTTGGAAAAATGTCGCCTATTTTCGAAAAAACACACTTTTGCGACTTTTGAATATTGGACATTCATAGAAATGGCCGGAAGAGTGTTCATCAATAATGTTTTTTTGCCCATCTCCTACCATTTTCGAAAAAAGGAGCAAAGTCCTTTTTAAAATTTCAAAAGTCGAAATTTGGAAAAATGTCGCCTATTTTCAAAAAAACACACTTTTGCGACTTTTGAATATTGGACATTCATAGGGATGGCCGGAATAGTGTTCCCCAATAATTTTTTTCACAAATTTTTTACCATTTTCGGAAAAAGAAGCAAAGTTCTTTTTAAAATTTCAAAAGTCGAAATTTGGAAAAATGTCGCCTATTTTCGAAAAAACACACTTTTGCGACTTTTGAATATTGGACATTCATAGGGATGGCCGGAATAGTGTTCCCCAATTATATTTTTTTTGCAAGTTTTCTACCATTTTCGGAAAAAGGAGCAAAGTCCTTTTTAAAATTTCAAAAGTCGAAATTTGGAAAAATGTCGCCAATTTAAAAAAAAAACACACTGTTGCGACTTTTGAATATTAGACATTCATAGAAATGGCCTGAGAAGTGTTCTCCAATAATTTTTTTCGCCCATCACCTAACATTTTCGGAAAAAGGAGCAGTCTTTTTTAAAATTTCAAAAGTTGAAATTTGGAAAAATGTCGTCTATTTTCAAAAAAACACACTGTTGCGACTTTTGAATATTGGACATTCATAAAAATGGCCTGAGGAGTGTTCTCCAATAATTTTTTTCGCCCATCTCCTACCATTTTCAAAAAAAGGGGCAAAGTCTTTTTAAAATTTCAAAAGTCGAAATTTGGAAAAATGTCGCCTATTTTCAAAAAAACACACTGTTAAGACTTTTGAATATTGGACATTCATAGAAATGGACTGAAAGTATTCTCCAATAATTCTTTTTCTCCCATCTTCTACCATTTCGGAAAAAGGAGCAAAGTCCTTTCTAAAATTTCAAAAGTAGAAATTTGGAAATATGTCGCCAATTTTCAAAAAAGCACACTGTTGCGACTTTTGAATATTGGACATTCATAGAAATGGCCTGAAAGTATTCTCCAATAGTTCTTTTTCTCCCATCTTCTACCATTTTCGGAAAAAGGAGTAAAGTCTTTTTTAAAATTTCAAAAGTCGAAATTTGGAAAAATGTCGCCTATTTTCAAAAAAACACACTTTTGCGACTTTTGAATATTGGACATTCATAGAAATGGCCGGAAGAGTGTTCCCAAGTAATGTTTTTTCGTCCATCTCGTACCATTTTCGAAAAAACGAGCAAAGAAATTTCAGCTTTAATATATAAACAAAATACACCTGTTACTTATTCATAAAATTTCAAGAAAAATTATAACATTTTGTTTTATTTATGGAAAATTAGAAATCTCGACTTTCCATGTGTTATTCAAAAATTTTCAAGAAAAAGTGTACAAAATTGGTGATGCAAAATTAGAAATCTCGGCTTTTATATTCATAAAAATTACACCCGTGACTTATTCAAACATTTTAAAGAAAAAGTGTTAAAATATGGTCATGCAAAATTAAAAATTTTGGCTTTCCAAAAATTTCAAGAAAAATTATAAGTTATCAATAATGCGCTTCTCAATTCGTTCAAAATTTTTTTGATTTGAAAGAATGTTTGGAAAAATACATTTTTGTATGAGGAATGGTTCAAGTTTATCAGTAAATATATGAATATTACTTCTATATGAAATGTTTAAAAAAGTAACTGTAGCTCCGGAAATATTAATTTTATTGCGAAATTATAAAAATCGACACCAAGTTACCGATAGTGCTCTTTTCAATTCTTTTAAAGCTCTTTTGATTTGAAAGATTTTATGAAAACATAAATTTTTAAATGAGAAGTGGTTTAAGTTGATGGCCGGAATAGTGTTCCCCAATAATTTTTTTTCGCAAATTTTCTACCATTTTCGGAAAAAGGAGCAAAAAATTTTCAAAAAAACACACTTTTTCGACTTTTGAATATTGGACATTCATCAAAATGGCCGGAAAAGTGTTCCCCAATAATGTTTTTTCGCCAATCTCCTACCATTTTCGAAAAAAGGAGCAAAGTACATACTTTTTAAAATTTCAAAAGTCGAAATTTGGAAAAATGTCGCCTATTTTCAAAAAAACACACTTTTGCGACTTTTGAATATTGGACATTCATAGAAATGGCCGGAAGAGTGTTCCCCAATAATGTCGCCCATCTAATCCCATTTTCGAAAAAAGGAGCAATGTCTTTTTTAAAATTTCAAAAGTCGAAATTTGGAAAAATGTCGCCTATTGTCAAAAAAAAAATTTTTGTATATTGGACATTCATAGGGATGGCCTTCCGGCCAAATAATTTGTTTTTTACCATCTCCTACCATTTTCAGAAAAAGGAGCAAAGTCCTTTTTAACATTTCAAAAGTCCAAATTTGGAAAAATGTAGCCTATTTTCAAAAAACACACTGTTGCGACATTTGAATATTGGACATTCATAGGGATGGCCGCAATAGTGTTCCCCAATAATTTTTTTTCACAATATCTTTACCATTTTCGGAAAAAGAAGCAAAGTCCTTTTTAAAATTTCAAAAGTCGAAATTTGGAAAAATGTCGCCTATTTTCGAAAAAACACACTTTTGCGACTTTTGAATATTGGACATTCATAGGGATGGCCGGAATAGTGTTCCCCAATTATATTTTTTTTGCAAGTTTTCTACCATTTTCGGAAAAAGGAGCAAAGTCCTTTTTAAAATTTCAAAAGTCGAAATTTGGAAAAATGTCGCCAATTTAAAAAAAAAACACACTGTTGCGACTTTTGAATATTAGACATTCATAGAAATGGCCTGAGAAGTGTTCTCCAATAATTTTTTTCGCCCATCACCTAACATTTTCGGAAAAAGGAGCAGTCTTTTTTAAAATTTCAAAAGTCGAAATTTGGAAAAATGTCGCCTATTTTCAAAAAAACACACTGTTAAGACTTTTGAATATTGGACATTCATAGAAATGGACTGAAAGTATTCTCCAATAATTCTTTTTCTCCCATCTTCTACCATTTCGGAAAAAGGAGCAAAGTCCTTTCTAAAATTTCAAAAGTAGAAATTTGGAAAAATGTCGCCAATTTTCAAAAAAGCACACTGTTGCGACTTTTGAATATTGGACATTCATAGAAATGGCCTGAAAGTATTCTCCAATAGTTCTTTTTCTCCCATCTTCTACCATTTTCGGAAAAAGGAGCAAAGTCTTTTTTAAAATTTCAAAAGTCGAAATTTGGAAAAATGTCGCCTATTTTCAAAAAAACACACTTTTGCGACTTTTGAATATTGGACATTCATAGAAATGGCCGGAAGAGTGTTCCCAAGTAATGTTTTTTCGTCCATCTCGTACCATTTTCGAAAAAACGAGCAAAGAAATTGCAGCTTCAATATATAAACAAAATACACCTGTTACTTATTCATAAAATTTCAAGAAAAATTATAACATTTTGTTTTATTTATGGAAAATTAGAAATCTCGACTTTCCATGTGTTATTCAAAAATTTTCAAGAAAAAGTGTACAAAATTGGTGATGCAAAATTAGAAATCTCGGCTTTTATATTCATAAAAATTACACCCGTGACTTATTCAAACATTTTAAAGAAAAAGTGTTAAAATATGGTCATGCAAAATTAAAAATTTTGGCTTTCCAAAAATTTCAAGAAAAATTATAAGTTATCAATAATGCGCTTCTCAATTCGTTCAAAATTTTTTTGATTTGAAAGAATGTTTGGAAAAATACATTTTTGTATGAGGAATGGTTCAAGTTTATCAGTAAATATATGAATATTACTTCTATATGAAATGTTTAAAAAAGTAACTGTAGCTCCGGAAATATTAATTTTATTGCGAAATTATAAAAATCGACACCAAGTTACCGATAGTGCCCTTTTCAATTCTTTTAAAGCTCTTTTGATTTGAAAGATTTTATGAAAACATAAATTTTTAAATGAGAAGTGGTTTAAGTTGATGGCCGGAATAGTGTTCCCCAATAATTTTTTTTCGCAAATTTTCTACCATTTTCGGAAAAAGGAGCAAAAAATTTTCAAAAAAACACACTTTTTCGACTTTTGAATATTGGACATTCATCAAAATGGCCGGAAAAGTGTTCCCCAATAATGTTTTTTCGCCAATCTCCTACCATTTTCGAAAAAAGAAGCAAAGTACATACTTTTTAAAATTTCAAAAGTCGAAATTTGGAAAAATGTCGCCTATTTTCAAAAAAACACACTTTTGCGACTTTTGAATATTGGACATTCATAGAAATGGCCGGAAGAGTGTTCCCCAATAATGTCGCCCATCTAATCCCATTTTCGAAAAAAGGAGCAATGTCTTTTTTAAAATTTCAAAAGTCGAAATTTGGAAAAATGTCGCCTATTGTCAAAAAAACACACTTTTGAATATTGGACATTCATAGGGATGGCCTTCCGGCCAAATAATTTGTTTTTTACCATCTCCTACCATTTTCAGAAAAAGGAGCAAAGTCCTTTTTAAAATTTCAAAAGTCGAAATTTGGAAAAATGTCGCCTATTTTCGAAAAAACACACTTTTGCGACTTTTGAATATTGGACATTCATAGAAATGGCCGGAAGAGTGTTCATCAATAATGTTTTTTTGCCCATCTCCTACCATTTTCGAAAAAAGGAGCAAAGTCCTTTTTAAAATTTCAAAAGTCGAAATTTGGAAAAATGTCGGCTATTTTCAAAAAAACACACTTTTGCGACTTTTGAATATTGGACATTCATAGGGATGGCCGGAATAGTGTTCCCCAATAATTTTTTTCACAAATTTTTTACCATTTTCGGAAAAAGAAGCAAAATTCTTTTTAAAATTTCAAAAGTCGAAATTTGGAAAAATGTCGCCTATTTTCGAAAAAACACACTTTTGCGACTTTTGAATATTGGACATTCATAGGGATGGCCGGAATAGTGTCCCCAATAATTTTTTTTCGCAAATTTTCTACCATTTTCGGAAAAAGGAGCAAAGTCTTTTTTAAAATTTCAAAAGTCGAAATTTGGAAAAATGTCGCCAATTTAAAAAAAAAAACACACTGTTGCGACTTTTGAATATTAGACATTCATAGAAATGGCCTGCGAAGTGTTCTCCTATAATTTTTTTCGCCCATCACCTAACATTTTAGGAAAAAGGAGCAGTCTTTTTTAAAATTTCAAAAGTTGAAATTTGGAAAAATGTCGCCTATTTTCAAAAAAACACACTTTTGCGACTTTTGAATATTAGACATTCATAGAAATGGCCTGAGAAGTGTTCTCCAATAATTTTTTTCGCCCATCACCTAACATTTTCGGAAAAAGGAGCAGTCTTTTTTAAAATTTCAAAAGTTGAAATTTGGAAAAATGTCGTCTATTTTCAAAAAAACACACTGTTGCGACTTTTGAATATTGGACATTCATAAAAATGGCCTGAGGAGTGTTCTCCAATAATTTTTTTCGCCCATCTCCTACCATTTTCAAAAAAAGGGGCAAAGTCTTTTTAAAATTTCAAAAGTCGAAATTTGGAAAAATGTCGCCTATTTTCAAAAAAACACACTGTTAAGACTTTTGAATATTGGACATTCATAGAAATGGACTGAAAGTATTCTCCAATAATTCTTTTTCTCCCATCTTCTACCATTTCGGAAAAAGGAGCAAAGTCCTTTCTAAAATTTCAAAAGTAGAAATTTGGAAAAATGTCGCCAATTTTCAAAAAAGCACACTGTTGCGACTTTTGAATATTGGACATTCATAGAAATGGCCTGAAAGTATTCTCCAATAGTTCTTTTTCTCCCATCTTCTACCATTTTCGGAAAAAGGAGCAAAGTCTTTTTTAAAATTTCAAAAGTCGAAATTTGGAAAAATGTCGCCTATTTTCAAAAAAACACACTTTTGCGACTTTTGAATATTGGACATTCATAAAAATGGCCTGAGGAGTGTTCTCCAATAATTTTTTCGCCCATCACCTACCATTTTCGGAAAAAGGAGCAAAGTATTTTTTAAAATTTTAAAAGTCGAAATTTGGAAAAATGTCGCCAATTTTCAAAAAAGCACACTGTTGCGACTTTTGAATATTTGACATTTATAGAAATGGCCTGAAAGTATTCTCCAATAGTTCTTTTTCTCCCATCTTCTACCATTTTCGGAAAAAGGAGCAAAGTCTTTTTTAAAATTTCAAAAGTCGAAATTTGGAAAAATGTCGCCTATTTTCAAAAAAACACACTTTTGCGACTTTTGAATATTGGACATTCATAGAAATGGCCGGAAGAGTGTTCCCAAGTAAAGTTTTTTCGTCCATCTCGTACCATTTTCGAAAAAACGAGTAAAGAAATTTCAGCTTTAATATATAAACAAAATACACCTGTTACTTATTCATAAAATTTCAAGAAAAATTATAACATTTTTTATGGAAAATTAGAAATCTCGACTTTCCATGTGTTATTCAAAAATTTTCAAGAAAAAGTGTACAAAATTGGTGATGCAATATTAGAAATCTCGGCTTTTATATTCATAAAAATTTCACCCGTGACTTATTCAAACATTTTGAAGAAAAAGTGTTAAAATATGGTCATGCAAAATTAAAAATTTTGGCTTTCCAAAAATTTCAAGAAAAATTATAAGTTATCAATAATGCGCTTCTCAATTCGTTCAAAATTTTTTTGATTTGAAAGAATGTTTGGAAAAATACATTTTTGTATGAGGAATGGTTCAAGTTTATCAGTAAATATATGAATATTACTTCTATATGAATTGTTTAAAAAAGTAACTGTAGCTCCGGAAATATTAATTTTATTGCGAAATTATAAAAATCTGCACCAAGTTACCGATAGTGCTCTTTTCAATTCTTTTAAAGCTCTTTTGATTTGAAAGATTTTATGAAAACATAAATTTTTAAATGAGAAGTGGTTTAAGTTGATGGCCGGAATAGTGTTCCCCAATAATTTTTTTTCGCAAATTTTCTACCATTTCCGGAAAAAAGAACAAAAAATTTTCAAAAAACACACTTTTTCGACTTTTGAATATTGGACATTCATAAAAATGGCCGGAAAAGTGCTCCCCAATAATGTTTTTTCGCCAACCTCCTACCATTTTCGAAAAAAGGAGCAAAGTACATACTTTTTAAAATTACAAAAGTCGAAATTTGGAAAAATGTCGCCTATTTTCAAAAAAACACACTTTTGCGACTTTTGAATATTGGACATTCATAGAAATGGCCTGAAAGTATTCTCCAATAATTCTTTTTCTCCCATCTTCTACCATTTCGGAAAAAGGAGCAAAGTCCTTTCTAAAATTTCAAAAGTAGAAATTTGGAAAAATGTCGCCAATGTTCAAAAAAACACAATGTTGCGATTTTTGAATATTGGACATTCATAAAAATGGCCTGAGGAGTGTTCTCCAATAATTTTTTTCGCCCATCTCCTACCATTTTCAAAAAAAGGGGCAAAGTCTTTTTAAAATTTCAAAAGTCGAAATTTGGAAAAATGTCGCCTATTTTCGAAAAAACACACTTTTGCGACTTTTGAATATTGGATATTCATAGAAATGGCCGGAAGAGTGTTCATCAATAATGTTTTTTTGCCCATCTCCTACCATTTTCGAAAAAAGGAGCAAAGTCCTTTTTAAAATTTCAAAAGTCGAAATTTGGAAAAATGTCGGCTATTTTCAAAAAAACACACTTTTGAATATTGGACATTCATAGGGATGGCCTTCCGGCCAAATAATTTGTTTTTTACCATCTCCTACCATTTTCAGAAAAAGGAGCAAAGTCCTTTTTAAAATTTCAAAAGTCGAAATTTGGAAAAATGTCGCCTATTTTCGAAAAAACACACTTTTGCGACTTTTGAATATTGGACATTCATAGAAATGGCCGGAAGAGTGTTCATCAATAATGTTTTTTTGCCCATCTCCTACCATTTTCGAAAAAAGGAGCAAAGTCCTTTTTAAAATTTCAAAAGTCGAAATTTGGAAAAATGTCGGCTATTTTCAAAAAAACACACTTTTGCGACTTTTGAATATTGGACATTCATAGGGATGGCCGGAATAGTGTTCCCCAATAATTTTTTTCACAAATTTTTTACCATTTTCGGAAAAAAAAGCAAAATTCTTTTTAAAATTTCAAAAGTCGAAATTTGGAAAAATGTCGCCTATTTTCGAAAAAACACACTTTTGCGACTTTTGAATATTGGACATTCATAGGGATGGCCGGAATAGTGTTCCCCAATAATTTTTTTTCGCCAATTTTCTACCATTTTCGGAAAAAGGAGCGAAGTCTTTTTTAAAATTTCAAAAGTCGAAATTTGGAAAAATGTCGCCAATTTAAAAAAAAAAACACACTGTTGCGACTTTTGAATATTAGACATTCATAGAAATGGCCTGCGAAGTGTTCTCCAATAATTTTTTTCGCCCATCACCTAACATTTTAGGAAAAAGGAGCAGTCTTTTTTAAAATTTCAAAAGTTGAAATTTGGAAAAATGTCGCCTATTTTCAAAAAAACACACTTTTGCGACTTTTGAATATTGGGCATTGATAGAAATGGCCTGAGGAGTGTTCTCCAATAATTTTTTTCGCCCATCACCTAACATTTTCGGAAAAAGGAGCAGTCTTTTTTAAAATTTCAAAAGTTGAAATTTGGAAAAATGTCGTCTATTTTCAAAAAAACACACTGTTGCGACTTTTGAATATTGGACATTCATAAAAATGGCCTGAGGAGTGTTCTCCAATAATTTTTTTTGCCCATCTCCTACCATTTTCAAAAAAAGGGGCAAAGTCTTTTTAAAATTTCAAAAGTCGAAATTTGGAAAAATGTCGCCTATTTTCAAAAAAACACACTGTTAAGACTTTTGAATATTGGACATTCATAGAAATGGACTGAAAGTATTCTCCAATAATTCTTTTTCTCCCATCTTCTACCATTTCGGAAAAAGGAGCAAAGTCCTTTCTAAAATTTCAAAAGTAGAAATTTGGAAAAATGTCGCCAATTTTCAAAAAAGCACACTGTTGCGACTTTTGAATATTGGACATTCATAGAAATGGCCTGAAAGTATTCTCCAATAGTTCTTTTTCTCCCATCTTCTACCATTTTCGGAAAAAGGAGCAAAGTCTTTTTTAAAATTTCAAAAGTCGAAATTTGGAAAAATGTCGCCTATTTTCAAAAAAACACACTTTTGCGACTTTTGAATATTGGACATTCATAAAAATGGCCTGAGGAGTGTTCTCCAATAATTTTTTCGCCCATCACCTACCATTTTCGGAAAAAGGAGCAAAGTATTTTTTAAAATTTTAAAAGTCGAAATTTGGAAAAATGTCGCCAATTTTCAAAAAAGCACACTGTTGCGACTTTTGAATATTTGACATTTATAGAAATGGCCTGAAAGTATTCTCCAATAGTTCTTTTTCTCCCATCTTCTAGCATTTTCGGAAAAAGGAGCAAAGTCTTTTTTAAAATTTCAAAAGTCGAAATTTGGAAAAATGTCGCCTATTTTCAAAAAAACACACTTTTGCGACTTTTGAATATTGGACATTCATAGAAATGGCCGGAAGAGTGTTCCCAAGTAAAGTTTTTTCGTCCATCTCGTACCATTTTCGAAAAAACGAGTAAAGAAATTTCAGCTTTAATATATAAACAAAATACACCTGTTACTTATTCATAAAATTTCAAGAAAAATTATAACATTTTTTTATGGAAAATTAGAAATCTCGACTTTCCATGTGTTATTCAAAAATTTTCAAGAAAAAGTGTACAAAATTGGTGATGCAATATTAGAAATCTCGGCTTTTATATTCATAAAAATTTCACCCGTGACTTATTCAAACATTTTGAAGAAAAAGTGTTAAAATATGGTCATGCAAAATTAAAAATTTTGGCTTTCCAAAAATTTCAAGAAAAATTATAAGTTATCAATAATGCGCTTCTCAATTCGTTCAAAATTTTTTTGATTTGAAAGAATGTTTGGAAAAATACATTTTTGTATGAGGAATGGTTCAAGTTTATCAGTAAATATATGAATATTACTTCTATATGAATTGTTTAAAAAAGTAACTGTAGCTCCGGAAATATTAATTTTATTGCGAAATTATAAAAATCTGCACCAAGTTACCGATAGTGCTCTTTTCAATTCTTTTAAAGCTCTTTTGATTTGAAAGATTTTATGAAAACATAAATTTTTAAATGAGAAGTGGTTAAAGTTGATGGCCGGAATAGTGTTCCCCAATAATTTTTTTTCGCAAATTTTCTACCATTTCCGGAAAAAGGAACAAAAAATTTTCAAAAAACACACTTTTTCGACTTTTGAATATTGGACATTCATAAAAATGGCCGGAAAAGTGTTCCCCAATAATGTTTTTTCGCCAATCTCCTACCATTTTCGAAAAAAGGAGCAAAGTACATACTTTTTAAAATTACAAAAGTCGAAATTTGGAAAAATGTCGCCTATTTTCAAAAAAACACACTTTTGCGACTTTTGAATATTGGACATTCATAGAAATGGCCTGAAAGTATTCTCCAATAATTCTTTTTCTCCCATCTTCTACCATTTCGGAAAAAGGAGCAAAGTCCTTTCTAAAATTTCAAAAGTAGAAATTTGGAAAAATGTCGCCAATGTTCAAAAAAACACACTGTTGCGATTTTTGAATATTGGACATTTATAGAAATGGCCTAAAAGTATTCTCCAATAATTGTTTTTCTCCCATCTTCTACCATTTTCGGAAAAAGGAGCAAAGTCTTTTTTAAAATTTCAAAAGTCGAAATTTGGAAAAATGTCGCCTATTTTCAAAAAAACACACTTTTGCGACTTTTGAATATTGGACATTCATAGAAATGGCCGGAAGAGTGTTCCCAAGTAATGTTTTTTCGTCCATCTCGTACCATTTTCGAAAAAAGGAGCAAAGAAATTTCAGCTTTAATATATAAACAAAATACACCTGTTACTTATTCATAAAATTTCAAGAAAAATTATAACATTTTGTTTTATTTATGGAAAATTAGAAATCTCGACTTTCCATGTGTTATTCAAAAATTTTCAAGAAAAAGTGTACAAAATTTATGATGCAAAATTCGAAATCTCGGCTTTTATATTCATAAAAATTACATCCGTGGCTTATTCCAACATTTTGAAGAAAAAGTGTACAAAATTGGTGATGCAAAATTAGAAATCTCGGCTTTTATATTCATAAAAATTACACCCGTGACTTATTCAAATATTTTGAAGAAAAAGTGTTAAAATATGGTCATGCAAAATTAAAAATTTTGGCTTTCCAAAAATTTCAAGAAAAATTATAAGTTATCAATAATGCGCTTCTCAATTCGTTCAAAATTTTTTTGATTTGAAAGAATGTTTGGAAAAATACATTTTTGTATGAGAAATGGTTCAAGTTTATCAGTAAATATATGAATATTACTTCTATATGAAATGTTTAAAAAAGTAACTGTAGCTCCGGAAATATTAATTTTATTGCGAAATTATAAAAATCTGCACCAAGTTACCGATAGTGCTCTTTTCAATTCTTTTAAAACTCTTTTGATTTGAAAGATTTTATGAAAACATAAATTTTTAAATGAGAAGTGGTTTAAGTTGATGGCCGGAATAGTGTTCCCCAATAATTTTTTTTCGCAAATTTTCTACCATTTTCGGAAAAAGGAGCAAAGTCCTTTTTAAAATTTCAAAAGTCGAAATTTGGAAAAATGTCGCCTGTTTTCAAAAAAACACACTGTTGCGACTTTTGAATGTTGGACATTCATAGAAATGGCCTGAGGAGTGTTCTCTAATAACTTTTCGCCCATCACCAACCATTTTCGAAAATAGGAGCAAAGTCTTTTTTAAAATTTCAAAAGTACAAATTTGGAAAAATGTCGCCTATTTTCAAAAAACACATTTTTGCGACTTTTGAATATTGGAAATTCATAGAAATGGCCAGATAAGTGTTCCCAAGTAATGTTTTTTCGTCCATCTCGTACCATTTTCGAAAAAAGGAGCAAAGAAATTTCAGCTTTAATATATAAACAAAATACACCTGTTACTTATTCATAAAATTTCAAGAAAAATTATAACATTTTGTTTTATTTATGGAAAATTAGAAATCTCGACTTTCCATGTGTTATTCAAAAATTTTCAAGAAAAAGTGTACAAAATTTATGATGCAAAATTAGAAATCTCGGCTTTTATATTCATAAAAATTACATCCGTGCCTTATTCCAACATTTTGAAGAAAAAGTGTACAAAATTGGTGATGCAAAATTAGAAATCTCGGCTTTTATATTCATAAAAATTACACCCGTGACTTATTCAAATATTTTGAAGAAAAAGTGTTAAAATATGGTCATGCAAAATTAAAAATTTTGGCTTTCCAAAAATTTCAAGAAAAATTATAAGTTATCAATAATGCGCTTCTCAATTCGTTCAAAATTTTTTTGATTTGAAAGAATGTTTGGAAAAATACATTTTTGTATGAGAAATGGTTCAAGTTTATCAGTAAATATATGAATATTACTTCTATATGAAATGTTTAAAAAAGTAACTGTAGCTCCGGAAATATTAATTTTATTGCGAAATTATAAAAATCTGCACCAAGTTACCGATAGTGCTCTTTTCAATTCTTTTAAAACTCTTTTGATTTGAAAGATTTTATGAAAACATAAATTTTTAAATGAGAAGTGGTTTAAGTTGATGGCCGGAATAGTGTTCCCCAATAATTTTTTTTCGCAAATTTTCTACCATTTTCGGAAAAAGGAGCAAAGTCCTTTTTAAAATTTCAAAAGTCGAAATTTGGAAAAATGTCGCCTGTTTTCAAAAAAACACACTGTTGCGACTTTTGAATGTTGGACATTCATAGAAATGGCCTGAGGAGTGTTCTCTAATAACTTTTCGCCCATCACCAACCATTTTCGAAAATAGGAGCAAAGTCTTTTTTAAAATTTCAAAAGTACAAATTTGGAAAAATGTCGCCTATTTTCAAAAAACACATTTTTGCGACTTTTGAATATTGGAAATTCATAGAAATGGCCAGATAAGTGTTCCCAAGTAATGTTTTTTCGTCCATCTCGAACCATTTTCGAAAAAAGGAGCAAACAAATTTCAGCTTTACTATATATAAACAAAATACACCTGTTACTTATTCATAAAATTTCAAGAAAAATTATAACTTTTTGTTTTATTTATGGAAAATTAGAAATCTCGACTTTCCATGTTTTATTAAAAAATTTTCAAGAAAAAGTGTACAAAATTCGTGATGCAAAATTAGAAATCTCGGCTTTTATATTCATAAAAATTACACCCGTGGCTTATTCAAACATTTTGAAGAAAAAGTGTTAAAATTTGGTCATGCAAAATTAAAAATTTTGGCTTTCCAAAAATTTCAAGAAAAATTATAAGTTATCAATAATGCGCTTCTCAATTCGTTCAAAATTTTTTTGATATGAAAGAATGTTTGGAAAAATACATTTTTGTATGAGGAATGGTTCAAGTTTATCAGTAAATATATGAATATTACTTCTTTATGAAATGTTTAAGAAAGTGACTGTATCTACGGAAATATTAATTTCATTGCGAAATTATAAAAAGCTTTATTAAGTGAGGAACAGTGCTCTTTTGAATTCTTTCAAAATTATTTTAATTTGAAAGAATTTTAAAAAAATACATCTTTGGAAAAATACATTTTTGCATGAGAAAAATTAGAAATTGCAGCTTTATTATATAAATAAATTAGACCCGTGACTTTTTCCAATAATTTCAAAAAAGATTATACAAATTTTTTATTTTTTTTTTTTTTTTTTTTTTTTAATATTGTTTTATTTACGATCTATTTTACAATTAAAATAATAAGCAAATTTCATGACTCTTAAATAACAACATAACATATATTGAGTTTCCTAAAACCCAAAAACAAAATAAATACAAGAAGAATTTACTTTTTAATTAAAATACAGAGTAACGAATTTTAACTTTTTCTATTTTCGGAAGGGAAGGTCAAGTACATGAAGTCTTTTAAGTCTTTGGATTTCATTGCTATCATCTAAAAGACTGATTGCTAACACGTTGGAATGATTGCTTACAAATTTTTTATGGAAAAATTTTAAAGAAAAAGTGTACAAAAGTTTTCATGCAAAATTAGAAATCTCGGCTTTTGAATTTGTAAAAATTACACCCCTGTCGTTTTCAAAAATTTTCAAGAAAGAGTATAGAACATTTTTTCATGCAAAATTAGAAATCTCGGCTTTTGAATTTTTAAAAATTACACCCCTCTCGTTTTCAAAAATTTTCAAGAAAAAGTATAGAACATTTTTTCATGCAAAATTAGAAATCTCGAGTTTTATATTTATAAAACTTACAACCGTAACTGATTCAAACATTTTGAAGAAAAAGTGTTAAAAATTAGAAATTTCAGCTTTAATATATAAACAAAGTAAACCTGTTACTTATTCATAAAATTTCAAGAAAAATTATAACATTTTTTTATGGAAAATTAGAAATCTCGACTTTCATATTTATTAAAATTACACCCATGTGTTATTCAAAAATTTTCAAGAAAAAGTGTACAAAATTGGTGATGCAAAATTAGAAATCTCGGCTTTATATTCATAAAAATTACACCCGTGACTTATTCAAATATTTTGAAGAAAAAGTGTTAAAATATGGTCATGCAAAATTAAAAATTTTGGCTTTCCAAAAATTTCAAGAAAAATTATAAGTTATCAATAATGCGCTTCTCAATTCGTTCAAAATTTTTTTGATTTGAAAGAATGTTTGGAAAAATACATTTTTGTATGAGGAATGGTTCAAGTTTATCAGTAAATATATGAATATTACTTCTATATGAAATGTTTAAAAAAGTAACTGTAGCTCCGGAAATATTAATTTTATTGCGAAATTATAAAAATCTGCACCAAGTTACCGATAGTGCTCTTTTCAATTCTTTTAAAACTTTTTTTATTTGAAAGATTTTATGAAAACATAAATTTTTAAATGAGAAGTGGTTTAGGTTGATGGCCGGAATAGTGTTCCCCAATAATTTTTTTTCGCAAATTTTCTACCATTTTCGGAAAAAGGAGCAAAGTCCTTTTTAAAATTTCAAAAGTCGAAATTTGAAAAAATGTCGCCTATTTTCAAAAAAACACACTGGTGCGACTTTTGAATATTGGACATTCATAGAAATGGCCTGATGAGTGTTCTCTAATAATTTTTTTTGCCCATCACCTACCATTTTCGAAAATAGGAGCAAAGTCTTTTTTAAAATTTCAAAAGTCGAAATTTGGAAAAATGTCGCCTATTTTCAAAAAACACATTTTTGCGACTTTTGAATATTTGAAATTCATAAAAATGGCCAGAAGAGTGTTCCCCAATAATGTTTTTTCGCCCATCTCCTACCATTTTTGAAAAAAGGGGCAAAGTCTTTTTAAAATTTCAAAAGTCGAAATTTGGAAAAATGTCGCCTATTGTCAAAAAAAAAAACCCACTTTTGAATATTGGACATTCATAGGGAAGGCCTTCCGGCCAAATAATTTGTTTTTTCCCATCTCCTACCATTTTCGGATAAAGGAGCAAAGTTCTTTTTAACATTTCAAAAGTCCAAATTTGGAAAAATGTACCCTATTTTCAAAAAAACACACTGTTGCAACTTTTGAATATTGGACATTCATAGAAATGGCCGGAAGAGTGTTCCCCAATAATGTCGCCCATCTCCTCCCATTTTCGAAAAAAGGAGCAATGTCTTTTTTAAAATTTCAAAAGTCGAAATTTGGAAAAATGTCGCATATTGTCAAAAAAAAAACACACTTTTGAATATTGGACATTCATAGGGAAGGCCTTCCAGCCAAATAATTTGTTTTTTCCCATCTCCTACCATTTTCGGATAAAGGAGCAAAGTTCTTTTTAACATTTCAAAAGTCCAAATTTGGAGAAATTTAGCCTATTGTAAAAAAAAATACACTGTTGCGACTTTTGAATATTGGACATTCATAGGGATGGCCGGAATAGTGTTCCCCAATATTTTTTTTCGCAAATTTTCTACCATTTTCGGATAAAGGTGCAAAGTTCTTTTTAACATTTCAAAAGTCCAAATTTGGAAAAATGTCGCCTATTTTCAAAAAAAACACACTTTTGCGACTTTTGAATATTGGACATTCATAGGGATGGCCGGAATAGTGTTCCCCAATAATTTTTTTTCACAAATTTTTTACCATTTTCGGAAAAAGAAGCAAAGTCCTTTTAAAATTTCAAAAGTCGAAATTTGGAAAAATGTTGCCTGTTTTCAAAAAAACACACTGTTGCGAATTTTGAATATTGGACATTCATAGAAATGGCCTGATGAGTGTTCTCTAATAATTTGTTTCGCCCATCACCTACCATTTTCGAAAATAAGAGCAAAGTCTTTTTTAAAATTTCAAATGTCGAAATTTGGAAAAATGTCGCCTATTTTCAAAAAAACACATTTTTGCGACTTTTGAATATTTGAAATTCATAAAAATGGCCAGAAGAGTGTTCCCCAATAATATTTTTTCGCCCATCTCCTACCATTTTCGAAAAAAGGGGCAAAGTCTTTTTAAAATTTCAAAAGTCGAAATTTGGAAAAATGTCGCCTATTGTAAAAAAAAAACACACTTTTGAATATTGGACATTCATAGGGAAGGCTTTCCGGCTAAATAATTTGTTTTTTCCCATCTCCTACCATTTTCGGATAAAGGAGCAAAGTCCTTTTTAACATATCAAAAGTCCAAATTTGGAAAAATGTAGCCTATTTTCATAACCTACCATTTTCGGAAAAAGGAGCAGTCTTTTTTAAAATTTCAAAAGTCGAAATTTGGAAAAATATCGCAAATTTTCAAAAAAATACACTGTTGCGACTTTTGAATATTGGACATTCATAGAAATGGCCGGAGATGTATTCTCCAATAGTTCTTTTTCGCCCATCACCTACCATTTTCGGAAAAAGGAGCAAAGTCCTTTCTGAAATTTCAAAAGTAGAAATTTGGAAAAATGTCGCCAATTTTCAAAAAAACACACTGTTGCGACTTTTGAATATTGGACATTCATAGAAATGGCCAGAAGAGTGTTCCCCAATAATGTTTTTTCGCCCATCTCCTACAATTTTCGGAAAAAGGACCAAAGCCCTTTTTAAAATTTCAAAAGTCGAAATTTGGAAGAATGTCGCCTATTGTCAAAAAAAACACACTTTTTAATATTGGAAATTCATAGGGATGGTCGGAATAGTGTTCCCCAATAATTTTTTTCACAAATTTTCTACCATTTTCGGAAAAAGGAGCAAAGTCCTTTTTAAAATTTCAAAAGTCGAAATTTGGAAATATGTCGACTATTTTCAAAAAAACACACTGTTGCGACTTTTGAATATTGGACATTCATAGAAATGGCCTGAGGGGTGTTCTCTAATAATTTTTTTCGCCCATCACCTACCATTTTCGAAAATAGGAGCAAAAAATTTTCAAAAAAACACACTTTTGCGACTTTTGAATATTGGACATTCATAAAAACGACCGGAAAAGTGTTCCCCAATAATGTTTTTTCGCCAATCTCCTACCATTTTCGAAAAAAGGAGCAAAGTCCTTTTTAAAATTTCAAAAGTCGAAATTTGGAAAAATGTCGCCTATTGTCAAAAAACACACACTTTTGAATATTGCACATTCATAGGAATGGCCGGAATAGTGTTCCCCAACAATTTTTTTTCGCAAATTTTCTACCATTTTCGGAAAAAGGAGCAAAGTTCTTTTGAAAATTTCAAAAGTCTAAATTTGGAAAAATGTCGCCTATTTTCAAAAAAACACACTGTTGCGACTTTTGAATATTAGACATTCATAAAAATGGCCTGAGGAGTGTTCTCCAATAATTTTTTTCGCCCATCACCTACCATTTTCGGAAAAAGGAGCAAAGTCCTTTTTAAAATTTTAAAAGTCGAAATTTGGAAAAATGTCGCCTATTATCAAAAAAAAAAAACACACTTTAGAATATTGGACATTCATAGGGAAGGCCTTCCGGCCAAATAATTTGTTTTTTCCCATCTCCTACCATTTTCGGATAAAGGAGCAAAGTTCTTTTTAACATTTCAAAAGTCCAAATTTGGAAAAATGTACCCTATTTTCAAAAAAACACACTGTTGCAACTTTTGAATATTGGACATTCATAGAAATGGCCGGAAGAGTGTTCCCCAATAATGTCGCCCATCTCCTCCCATTTTCGAAAAAAGGAGCAATGTCTTTTTTAAAATTTCAAAAGTCGAAATTTGGAAAAATGTCGCCTATTATCAAAAAAACACACTTTAGAATATTGAACATTCATAGGGAAGGCCTTCCGGCCAAATAATTTATTTTTTCCCATCTCCTACCATTTTCGGATAAAGGAGCAAAGTTCTTTTTAACATTTCAAAAGTCCAAATTTGGAAAAATGTAGCCTATTTTCAAAAAAACACACTGTTGGGACTTTTGAATATTGGACATTCATAGGGATGGCCGGAATGGTGTTCCCCAATATTTTTTTTCGCAAATTTTCTACCATTTTCGGAAAAAGAAGCAATGTCTTTTTTAAAATTTCAAAAGTCGAAATTTGGAAAAATGTCGCCTATTATCAAAAAAAACACACTTTAGAATATTGGACATTCATAGGGAAGGCCTTCCGGCCAAATAATTTGTTTTTTCCCATCTCCTACCATTTTCGGATAAAGGAGCAAAGTTCTTTTTAACATATCAAAAGTCCAAATTTGGAAAAATGTCGCCTATTGTCAAAAAAACACACTTTTGAATATTGCACATTAATAGGAATGGCCGGAATAGTGTTCCCCAACAATTTTTTTTCGCAAATTTTCTACCATTTTCGGAAAAAGGAGCAAAGTTCTTTTTCAAATTTCAAAAGTCTAAATTTGGAAAAATGTCGCCTATTTTCAAAAAAACACACTGTTGCGACTTTTGAATATTAGACATTCATAAAAATGGCCTGAGAAGTGTTCTCCAATAATTTTTTTCGCCCATCACCTACCATTTTCGGAAAAAGGAGCAAAGTATTTTTTAAAATTTTAAAAGTCGAAATTTGGAAAAATGTCGCCTATTTTCAAAAAAACACACTGTTAAGACTTTTGAATATTGGACATTCATAGAAATGGCCTGAAAGTATTCTCCAATAATTCTTTTTCTCCCATCTTCTACCATTTCGGAAAAAGGAGCAAAGTCCTTTCTAAAATTTCAAAAGTAGAAATTTGGAAAAATGTCGCCAATGTTCAAAAAAACACACTGTTGCGACTTTTGAATATTGGACATTCATAGGGATGGCCGGAATAGTGTTCCCCAATATTTTTTTTCGCAAATTTTCTACCATTTTCGGAAAAAGGAGCAAAGTCCTTTCTGAAATTTCAAAAGTAGAAATTTGGAAAAATGTCGCCAATTTTCAAAAAAACACACTGTTGCGACTTTTGAATATTGGACATTCATAGAAATGGCCTGAAAGTATTCTCCAATAATTCTTTTTCTCCCATCTTCTACCATTTTCGGAAAAAGGAGCAAAGTCATTTTTAAAATTTCAAAAGTCGAAATTTGGACAAATATCGCCTATTTTCAAAAAAACACACTTTTGCGACTTTTGAATATTGGAAATTCATAGATATGGCCGGAAGAGTGTTCCCCAATAATGTAATCTCCTACCATTTTCAAAAAATGGAGCAAAGTCCTTTTTAAAATTTCAAAAGTCGAAATTTGGAAAAATGTCGCCTATTGTCAAAAAAACACACTGTTGCAACTTTTGAATATTGGACATTCATAGAAATGGCCGGAAGAGTGTTCCCCAATAATGTCGCCCATCTCCTCCCATTTTCGAAAAAAGGAGCAATGTCTTTTTTAAAATTTCAAAAGTCGAAATTTGGAAAAATGTCGCCTATTATCAAAAAAAAAAAACACACTTTAGAATATTGGACATTCATAGGGAAGGCCTTCCGGCCAAATAATTTGTTTTTTCCCATCTCCTACCATTTTCGGATAAAGGAGCAAAGTTCTTTTTAACATTTCAAAAGTCCAAATTTGGAAAAATGTAGCCTATTTTCAAAAAAACACACTGTTGCGACTTTTGAATATTAGACATTCATAAAAATGGCCAGAGGAGTGTTTTCTAATAATTTTTTTCGCCCATCACCTACCATTTTCGAAAATAGGAGCAAAAAATTTTCAAAAAAACACACTTTTGCGACTTTTGAATATTGGGCATTCATAGAAATGGCCTGAGGAGTGTTCTCCAATAATTTTTTTCGCCCATCACCTACCATTTTCGGAAAAAGGAGCAGTATTTTTTAAAATTTCAAAAGTTGAAATTTGGAAAAATGTCGCCTATTTTCAAAAAAACACAGTTCTGCGACTTTTGAATATTGGAAATTCATAGATATGGCCGGAAGAGTGTTCCCCAATAATGTAATCTCCTACCATTTTCAAAAAATGGAGCAAAGTCCTTTTTAAAATTTCAAAAGTCGAAATTTGGAAAAATGTCGCCTATTGTCAAAAAAAAACACACTTTTGAATATTGGACATTCATAGGGATGGCCTTCCGGCCAAATAATTTGTTTTTTCCCATCTCCTACCATTTTCGGATAGAGGAGCAAAGTCCTTTTTAACATTTCAAAAGTCCAAATTAGGAAAAATATAGCCTATTTTCAAAAAAAACACACTGTTGCGACTTTTGAATATTGGACATTCATAGAAATGGCCTGAGGAGTGTTCTCCAATAATTTTTTTCGCCCATCACTTACCATTTTCGGAAAAAGGAGCAAAGTATTTTTTAAAATTTTAAAATACGAAATTTGGAAAAATGTCGCCTATTTTCAAAAAAAAAAACACACTTTAGAATATTGAACATTCATAGGGAAGGCCTTCCGGCCAAATAATTTGTTTTTTCCCATCTCCTACCATTTTCGGATAAAGGAGCAAAGTTCTTTTTAACATTTCAAAAGTCCAAATTTGGAAAAATGTAGCCTATTTTCAAAAAAACACACTGTTGCAACTTTTGAATATTGGACATTCATAGAAATGGCCGGAAGAGTGTTCCCCAATAATGTCGCCCATCTCCTCCCATTTTCGAAAAAAGGAGCAATGTCTTTTTTAAAATTTCAAAAGTCGAAATTTGGAAAAATGTCGCCTATTATCAAAAAAAAAAAACACACTTTAGAATATTGGACATTCATAGGGAAGGCCTTCCGGCCAAATAATTTGTTTTTTCCCATCTCCTACCATTTTCGGATAAAGGAGCAAAATTCTTTTTAACATTTCAAAAGTCCAAATTTGGAAAAATGTAGCCTATTTTCAAAAAAACACACTGTTGGGACTTTTGAATATTGGACATTCATAGGGATGGCCGGAATGGTGTTCCCCAATATTTTTTTTCGCAAATTTTCTACCATTTTCGGATAAAGGAGCAAAGTTCTTTTTAACATTTCAAAAGTCCAAATTTGGAAAAATGTCGCCTATTTTCAAAAAAACACACTTTTGCGACTTTTGAATATTGGACATTCATAGGGATGGCCGGAATAGTGCTCCCCAATAATTTTTTTTCACAAATTTTTTACCATTTTCGGAAAAAGAAGCAAAGTCCTTTTAAAATTTCAAAAGTCGAAATTTGGAAAAATGTTGCCTATTTTCAAAAAAACACACTGTTGCGAATTTTGAATATTGGACATTCATAGAAATGGCCTGATGAGTGTTCTCTAATAATTTGTTTCGCCCATCACCTACCATTTTCGAAAATAAGAGCAAAGTCTTTTTTAAAATTTCAAATGTCGAAATTTGGAAAAATGTCGCCTATTTTCAAAAAAACACATTTTTGCGACTTTTGAATATTTGAAATTCATAAAAATGGCCAGAAGAGTGTTCCCCAATAATGTTTTTTTGCCCATATCCTACCATTTTCGAAAAAAGGGGCAAAGTCTTTTTAAAATTTCAAAAGTCGAAATTTGGTAAAATGTCGCCTATTGTCAAAAAAAATACACTTTTGAATATTGGACATTCATAGGGAAGGCCTTCCGGCCAAATAATTTGTTTTTTCCCATCTCCTACCATTTTCGGATAAAGGAGCAAAGTCCTTTTTAACATATCAAAAGTCCAAATTTGGAAAAATGTAGCCTATTTTCATCACCTACCATTTTCGGAAAAAGGAGCAGTCTTTTTTAAAATTTCAAAAGTCGGAATTTGGAAAAATATCGCCAATTTTCAAAAAAACACACTGTTGCGACTTTTGAATATTGGACATTCATAGAAATGGCCAGAAGAGTGTTCCCCAATAATGTTTTTTCGCCCATCTCCTACAATTTTCGGAAAAAGGACCAAAGCCCTTTTTAAAATTTCAAAAGTCCAAAATTGGAAAAATGTAGCCTATTTTCAAAAAAACACACTGTTGCGACTTTTGAATATTGGACATTCATAGGGATGGCCTTCCGGCCAAAAAATTTGTTTTTCTCCCATCTTCTACCATTTCGGAAAAAGGAGCAAAGTTCTTTTGAAAATTTCAAAAGTCTAAATTTGGAAAAATGTCGCCTATTTTCAAAAAAACACACTGTTGCGACTTTTGAATATTAGACATTCATAAAAATGGCCTGAGGAGTGTTCTCCAATAATTTTTTTCGCCCATCACCTACCATTTTCGGAAAAAGGAGCAAAGTCCTTTTTAAAATTTTAAAAGTCGAAATTTGGAAAAATGTCGCCTATTATCAAAAAAAAAAAACACACTTTAGAATATTGGACATTCATAGGGAAGGCCTTCCGGCCAAATAATTTGTTTTTTCCCATCTCCTACCATTTTCGGATAAAGGAGCAAAGTTCTTTTTAACATTTCAAAAGTCGAAATTTGGAAATATGTCGACTATTTTCAAAAAAACACACTGTTGCGACTTTTGAATATTGGACATTCATAGAAATGGCCTGAGGGGTGTTCTCTAATAATTTTTTTCGCCCATCACCTACCATTTTCGAAAATAGGAGCAAAAAATTTTCAAAAAAACACACTTTTGCGACTTTTGAATATTGGACATTCATAAAAACGACCGGAAAAGTGTTCCCCAATAATGTTTTTTCGCCAATCTCCTACCATTTTCGAAAAAAGGAGCAAAGTCCTTTTTAAAATTTCAAAAGTCGAAATTTGGAAAAATGTCGCCTATTGTCAAAAAACACACACTTTTGAATATTGCACATTCATAGGAATGGCCGGAATAGTGTTCCCCAACAATTTTTTTTCGCAAATTTTCTACCATTTTCGGAAAAAGGAGCAAAGTTCTTTTGAAAATTTCAAAAGTCTAAATTTGGAAAAATGTCGCCTATTTTCAAAAAAACACACTGTTGCGACTTTTGAATATTAGACATTCATAAAAATGGCCTGAGGAGTGTTCTCCAATAATTTTTTTCGCCCATCACCTACCATTTTCGGAAAAAGGAGCAAAGTCCTTTTTAAAATTTTAAAAGTCGAAATTTGGAAAAATGTCGCCTATTATCAAAAAAAAAAAACACACTTTAGAATATTGGACATTCATAGGGAAGGCCTTCCGGCCAAATAATTTGTTTTTTCCCATCTCCTACCATTTTCGGATAAAGGAGCAAAGTTCTTTTTAACATTTCAAAAGTCCAAATTTGGAAAAATGTACCCTATTTTCAAAAAAACACACTGTTGCAACTTTTGAATATTGGACATTCATAGAAATGGCCGGAAGAGTGTTCCCCAATAATGTCGCCCATCTCCTCCCATTTTCGAAAAAAGGAGCAATGTCTTTTTTAAAATTTCAAAAGTCGAAATTTGGAAAAATGTCGCCTATTATCAAAAAAACACACTTTAGAATATTGAACATTCATAGGGAAGGCCTTCCGGCCAAATAATTTATTTTTTCCCATCTCCTACCATTTTCGGATAAAGGAGCAAAGTTCTTTTTAACATTTCAAAAGTCCAAATTTGGAAAAATGTAGCCTATTTTCAAAAAAACACACTGTTGGGACTTTTGAATATTGGACATTCATAGGGATGGCCGGAATGGTGTTCCCCAATATTTTTTTTCGCAAATTTTCTACCATTTTCGGAAAAAGAAGCAATGTCTTTTTTAAAATTTCAAAAGTCGAAATTTGGAAAAATGTCGCCTATTATCAAAAAAAACACACTTTAGAATATTGGACATTCATAGGGAAGGCCTTCCGGCCAAATAATTTGTTTTTTCCCATCTCCTACCATTTTCGGATAAAGGAGCAAAGTTCTTTTTAACATATCAAAAGTCCAAATTTGGAAAAATGTCGCCTATTGTCAAAAAAACACACTTTTGAATATTGCACATTAATAGGAATGGCCGGAATAGTGTTCCCCAACAATTTTTTTTCGCAAATTTTCTACCATTTTCGGAAAAAGGAGCAAAGTTCTTTTTCAAATTTCAAAAGTCTAAATTTGGAAAAATGTCGCCTATTTTCAAAAAAACACACTGTTGCGACTTTTGAATATTAGACATTCATAAAAATGGCCTGAGAAGTGTTCTCCAATAATTTTTTTCGCCCATCACCTACCATTTTCGGAAAAAGGAGCAAAGTATTTTTTAAAATTTTAAAAGTCGAAATTTGGAAAAATGTCGCCTATTTTCAAAAAAACACACTGTTAAGACTTTTGAATATTGGACATTCATAGAAATGGCCTGAAAGTATTCTCCAATAATTCTTTTTCTCCCATCTTCTACCATTTCGGAAAAAGGAGCAAAGTCCTTTCTAAAATTTCAAAAGTAGAAATTTGGAAAAATGTCGCCAATGTTCAAAAAAACACACTGTTGCGACTTTTGAATATTGGACATTCATAGGGATGGCCGGAATAGTGTTCCCCAATATTTTTTTTCGCAAATTTTCTACCATTTTCGGAAAAAGGAGCAAAGTCCTTTCTGAAATTTCAAAAGTAGAAATTTGGAAAAATGTCGCCAATTTTCAAAAAAACACACTGTTGCGACTTTTGAATATTGGACATTCATAGAAATGGCCTGAAAGTATTCTCCAATAATTCTTTTTCTCCCATCTTCTACCATTTTCGGAAAAAGGAGCAAAGTCATTTTTAAAATTTCAAAAGTCGAAATTTGGACAAATATCGCCTATTTTCAAAAAAACACACTTTTGCGACTTTTGAATATTGGAAATTCATAGATATGGCCGGAAGAGTGTTCCCCAATAATGTAATCTCCTACCATTTTCAAAAAATGGAGCAAAGTCCTTTTTAAAATTTCAAAAGTCGAAATTTGGAAAAATGTCGCCTATTGTCAAAAAAACACACTGTTGCAACTTTTGAATATTGGACATTCATAGAAATGGCCGGAAGAGTGTTCCCCAATAATGTCGCCCATCTCCTCCCATTTTCGAAAAAAGGAGCAATGTCTTTTTTAAAATTTCAAAAGTCGAAATTTGGAAAAATGTCGCCTATTATCAAAAAAAAAAAACACACTTTAGAATATTGGACATTCATAGGGAAGGCCTTCCGGCCAAATAATTTGTTTTTTCCCATCTCCTACCATTTTCGGATAAAGGAGCAAAGTTCTTTTTAACATTTCAAAAGTCCAAATTTGGAAAAATGTAGCCTATTTTCAAAAAAACACACTGTTGCGACTTTTGAATATTAGACATTCATAAAAATGGCCAGAGGAGTGTTTTCTAATAATTTTTTTCGCCCATCACCTACCATTTTCGAAAATAGGAGCAAAAAATTTTCAAAAAAACACACTTTTGCGACTTTTGAATATTGGGCATTCATAGAAATGGCCTGAGGAGTGTTCTCCAATAATTTTTTTCGCCCATCACCTACCATTTTCGGAAAAAGGAGCAGTATTTTTTAAAATTTCAAAAGTTGAAATTTGGAAAAATGTCGCCTATTTTCAAAAAAACACAGTTCTGCGACTTTTGAATATTGGAAATTCATAGATATGGCCGGAAGAGTGTTCCCCAATAATGTAATCTCCTACCATTTTCAAAAAATGGAGCAAAGTCCTTTTTAAAATTTCAAAAGTCGAAATTTGGAAAAATGTCGCCTATTGTCAAAAAAAAACACACTTTTGAATATTGGACATTCATAGGGATGGCCTTCCGGCCAAATAATTTGTTTTTTCCCATCTCCTACCATTTTCGGATAGAGGAGCAAAGTCCTTTTTAACATTTCAAAAGTCCAAATTAGGAAAAATATAGCCTATTTTCAAAAAAAACACACTGTTGCGACTTTTGAATATTGGACATTCATAGAAATGGCCTGAGGAGTGTTCTCCAATAATTTTTTTCGCCCATCACTTACCATTTTCGGAAAAAGGAGCAAAGTATTTTTTAAAATTTTAAAATACGAAATTTGGAAAAATGTCGCCTATTTTCAAAAAAAAAACACACTTTAGAATATTGAACATTCATAGGGAAGGCCTTCCGGCCAAATAATTTGTTTTTTCCCATCTCCTACCATTTTCGGATAAAGGAGCAAAGTTCTTTTTAACATTTCAAAAGTCCAAATTTGGAAAAATGTAGCCTATTTTCAAAAAAACACACTGTTGCAACTTTTGAATATTGGACATTCATAGAAATGGCCGGAAGAGTGTTCCCCAATAATGTCGCCCATCTCCTCCCATTTTCGAAAAAAGGAGCAATGTCTTTTTTAAAATTTCAAAAGTCGAAATTTGGAAAAATGTCGCCTATTATCAAAAAAAAAAACACACTTTAGAATATTGGACATTCATAGGGAAGGCCTTCCGGCCAAATAATTTGTTTTTTTCCATCTCCTACCATTTTCGGATAAAGGAGCAAAATTCTTTTTAACATTTCAAAAGTCCAAATTTGGAAAAATGTAGCCTATTTTCAAAAAAACACACTGTTGGGACTTTTGAATATTGGACATTCATAGGGATGGCCGGAATGGTGTTCCCCAATATTTTTTTTCGCAAATTTTCTACCATTTTCGGATAAAGGAGCAAAGTTCTTTTTAACATTTCAAAAGTCCAAATTTGGAAAAATGTCGCCTATTTTCAAAAAAACACACTTTTGCGACTTTTGAATATTGGACATTCATAGGGATGGCCGGAATAGTGCTCCCCAATAATTTTTTTTCACAAATTTTTTACCATTTTCGGAAAAAGAAGCAAAGTCCTTTTAAAATTTCAAAAGTCGAAATTTGGAAAAATGTTGCCTATTTTCAAAAAAACACACTGTTGCGAATTTTGAATATTGGACATTCATAGAAATGGCCTGATGAGTGTTCTCTAATAATTTGTTTCGCCCATCACCTACCATTTTCGAAAATAAGAGCAAAGTCTTTTTTAAAATTTCAAATGTCGAAATTTGGAAAAATGTCGCCTATTTTCAAAAAAACACATTTTTGCGACTTTTGAATATTTGAAATTCATAAAAATGGCCAGAAGAGTGTTCCCCAATAATGTTTTTTTGCCCATATCCTACCATTTTCGAAAAAAGGGGCAAAGTCTTTTTAAAATTTCAAAAGTCGAAATTTGGTAAAATGTCGCCTATTGTCAAAAAAAATACACTTTTGAATATTGGACATTCATAGGGAAGGCCTTCCGGCCAAATAATTTGTTTTTTCCCATCTCCTACCATTTTCGGATAAAGGAGCAAAGTCCTTTTTAACATATCAAAAGTCCAAATTTGGAAAAATGTAGCCTATTTTCATCACCTACCATTTTCGGAAAAAGGAGCAGTCTTTTTTAAAATTTCAAAAGTCGGAATTTGGAAAAATATCGCCAATTTTCAAAAAAACACACTGTTGCGACTTTTGAATATTGGACATTCATAGAAATGGCCAGAAGAGTGTTCCCCAATAATGTTTTTTCGCCCATCTCCTACAATTTTCGGAAAAAGGACCAAAGCCCTTTTTAAAATTTCAAAAGTCCAAAATTGGAAAAATGTAGCCTATTTTCAAAAAAACACACTCTTGCGACTTTTGAATATTGGACATTCATAGGGATGGCCTTCCGGCCAAAAAATTTGTTTTTCTCCCATCTTCTACCATTTCGGAAAAAGGAGCAAAGTCCTTTCTAAAATTTCAAAAGTAGAAATTTGGAAAAATGTCGCCAATTTTCAAAAAAACACACTGTTGCGACTTTTGAATATTGGACATTCATAGAAATGGCCAGAAGAGTGTTCCCCAATAATGTTTTTTCGCCCATCTCCTACAATTTTCGGAAAAAGGACCAAAGCCCTTTTTAAAATTTCAAAAGTCGAAATTTGGAAGAATGTCGCCTATTGTCAAAAAAAACACACTTTTTAATATTGGAAATTCATAGGGATGGTCGGAATAGTGTTCCCCAATAATTTTTTTCACAAATTTTCTACCATTTTCGGAAAAAGGAGCAAAGTCCTTTTTAAAATTTCAAAAGTCGAAATTTGGAAATATGTCGACTATTTTCAAAAAAACACACTGTTGCGACTTTTGAATATTGGACATTCATAGAAATGGCCTGAGGGGTGTTCTCTAATAATTTTTTTCGCCCATCACCTACCATTTTCGAAAATAGGAGCAAAAAATTTTCAAAAAAACACACTTTTGCGACTTTTGAATATTGGACATTCATAAAAACGACCGGAAAAGTGTTCCCCAATAATGTTTTTTCGCCAATCTCCTACCATTTTCGAAAAAAGGAGCAAAGTCCTTTTTAAAATTTCAAAAGTCGAAATTTGGAAAAATGTCGCCTATTGTCAAAAAACACACACTTTTGAATATTGCACATTCATAGGAATGGCCGGAATAGTGTTCCCCAACAATTTTTTTTCGCAAATTTTCTACCATTTTCGGAAAAAGGAGCAAAGTTCTTTTGAAAATTTCAAAAGTCTAAATTTGGAAAAATGTCGCCTATTTTCAAAAAAACACACTGTTGCGACTTTTGAATATTAGACATTCATAAAAATGGCCTGAGGAGTGTTCTCCAATAATTTTTTTCGCCCATCACCTACCATTTTCGGAAAAAGGAGCAAAGTCCTTTTTAAAATTTTAAAAGTCGAAATTTGGAAAAATGTCGCCTATTATCAAAAAAAAAAACACACTTTAGAATATTGGACATTCATAGGGAAGGCCTTCCGGCCAAATAATTTGTTTTTTCCCATCTCCTACCATTTTCGGATAAAGGAGCAAAGTTCTTTTTAACATTTCAAAAGTCCAAATTTGGAAAAATGTACCCTATTTTCAAAAAAACACACTGTTGCAACTTTTGAATATTGGACATTCATAGAAATGGCCGGAAGAGTGTTCCCCAATAATGTCGCCCATCTCCTCCCATTTTCGAAAAAAGGAGCAATGTCTTTTTTAAAATTTCAAAAGTCGAAATTTGGAAAAATGTTGCCTATTATCAAAAAAACACACTTTAGAATATTGAACATTCATAGGGAAGGCCTTCCGGCCAAATAATTTATTTTTTCCCATCTCCTACCATTTTCGGATAAAGGAGCAAAGTTCTTTTTAACATTTCAAAAGTCCAAATTTGGAAAAATGTAGCCTATTTTCAAAAAAACACACTGTTGGGACTTTTGAATATTGGACATTCATAGGGATGGCCGGAATGGTGTTCCCCAATATTTTTTTTCGCAAATTTTCTACCATTTTCGGAAAAAGAAGCAATGTCTTTTTTAAAATTTCAAAAGTCGAAATTTGGAAAAATGTCGCCTATTATCAAAAAAAACACACTTTAGAATATTGGACATTCATAGGGAAGGCCTTCCGGCCAAATAATTTGTTTTTTCCCATCTCCTACCATTTTCGGATAAAGGAGCAAAGTTCTTTTTAACATATCAAAAGTCCAAATTTGGAAAAATGTCGCCTATTGTCAAAAAAACACACTTTTGAATATTGCACATTAATAGGAATGGCCGGAATAGTGTTCCCCAACAATTTTTTTTCGCAAATTTTCTACCATTTTCGGAAAAAGGAGCAAAGTTCTTTTTCAAATTTCAAAAGTCTAAATTTGGAAAAATGTCGCCTATTTTCAAAAAAACACACTGTTGCGACTTTTGAATATTAGACATTCATAAAAATGGCCTGAGAAGTGTTCTCCAATAATTTTTTTCGCCCATCACCTACCATTTTCGGAAAAAGGAGCAAAGTATTTTTTAAAATTTTAAAAGTCGAAATTTGGAAAAATGTCGCCTATTTTCAAAAAAACACACTGTTAAGACTTTTGAATATTGGACATTCATAGAAATGGCCTGAAAGTATTCTCCAATAATTCTTTTTCTCCCATCTTCTACCATTTCGGAAAAAGGAGCAAAGTCCTTTCTAAAATTTCAAAAGTAGAAATTTGGAAAAATGTCGCCAATGTTCAAAAAAACACACTGTTGCGACTTTTGAATATTGGACATTCATAGGGATGGCCGGAATAGTGTTCCCCAATATTTTTTTTCGCAAATTTTCTACCATTTTCGGAAAAAGGAGCAAAGTCCTTTCTGAAATTTCAAAAGTAGAAATTTGGAAAAATGTCGCCAATTTTCAAAAAAACACACTGTTGCGACTTTTGAATATTGGACATTCATAGAAATGGCCTGAAAGTATTCTCCAATAATTCTTTTTCTCCCATCTTCTACCATTTTCGGAAAAAGGAGCAAAGTCATTTTTAAAATTTCAAAAGTCGAAATTTGGACAAATATCGCCTATTTTCAAAAAAACACACTTTTGCGACTTTTGAATATTGGAAATTCATAGATATGGCCGGAAGAGTGTTCCCCAATAATGTAATCTCCTACCATTTTCAAAAAATGGAGCAAAGTCCTTTTTAAAATTTCAAAAGTCGAAATTTGGAAAAATGTCGCCTATTGTCAAAAAAACACACTGTTGCAACTTTTGAATATTGGACATTCATAGAAATGGCCGGAAGAGTGTTCCCCAATAATGTCGCCCATCTCCTCCCATTTTCGAAAAAAGGAGCAATGTCTTTTTTAAAATTTCAAAAGTCGAAATTTGGAAAAATGTCGCCTATTATCAAAAAAAAAAAACACACTTTAGAATATTGGACATTCATAGGGAAGGCCTTCCGGCCAAATAATTTGTTTTTTCCCATCTCCTACCATTTTCGGATAAAGGAGCAAAGTTCTTTTTAACATTTCAAAAGTCCAAATTTGGAAAAATGTAGCCTATTTTCAAAAAAACACACTGTTGCGACTTTTGAATATTAGACATTCATAAAAATGGCCAGAGGAGTGTTTTCTAATAATTTTTTTCGCCCATCACCTACCATTTTCGAAAATAGGAGCAAAAAATTTTCAAAAAAACACACTTTTGCGACTTTTGAATATTGGGCATTCATAGAAATGGCCTGAGGAGTGTTCTCCAATAATTTTTTTCGCCCATCACCTACCATTTTCGGAAAAAGGAGCAGTATTTTTTAAAATTTCAAAAGTTGAAATTTGGAAAAATGTCGCCTATTTTCAAAAAAACACAGTTCTGCGACTTTTGAATATTGGAAATTCATAGATATGGCCGGAAGAGTGTTCCCCAATAATGTAATCTCCTACCATTTTCAAAAAATGGAGCAAAGTCCTTTTTAAAATTTCAAAAGTCGAAATTTGGAAAAATGTCGCCTATTGTCAAAAAAAAACACACTTTTGAATATTGGACATTCATAGGGATGGCCTTCCGGCCAAATAATTTGTTTTTTCCCATCTCCTACCATTTTCGGATAGAGGAGCAAAGTCCTTTTTAACATTTCAAAAGTCCAAATTAGGAAAAATATAGCCTATTTTCAAAAAAAACACACTGTTGCGACTTTTGAATATTGGACATTCATAGAAATGGCCTGAGGAGTGTTCTCCAATAATTTTTTTCGCCCATCACTTACCATTTTCGGAAAAAGGAGCAAAGTATTTTTTAAAATTTTAAAATACGAAATTTGGAAAAATGTCGCCTATTTTCAAAAAAAAAACACACTTTAGAATATTGAACATTCATAGGGAAGGCCTTCCGGCCAAATAATTTGTTTTTTCCCATCTCCTACCATTTTCGGATAAAGGAGCAAAGTTCTTTTTAACATTTCAAAAGTCCAAATTTGGAAAAATGTAGCCTATTTTCAAAAAAACACACTGTTGCAACTTTTGAATATTGGACATTCATAGAAATGGCCGGAAGAGTGTTCCCCAATAATGTCGCCCATCTCCTCCCATTTTCGAAAAAAGGAGCAATGTCTTTTTTAAAATTTCAAAAGTCGAAATTTGGAAAAATGTCGCCTATTATCAAAAAAAAAAACACACTTTAGAATATTGGACATTCATAGGGAAGGCCTTCCGGCCAAATAATTTGTTTTTTCCCATCTCCTACCATTTTCGGATAAAGGAGCAAAATTCTTTTTAACATTTCAAAAGTCCAAATTTGGAAAAATGTAGCCTATTTTCAAAAAAACACACTGTTGGGACTTTTGAATATTGGACATTCATAGGGATGGCCGGAATGGTGTTCCCCAATATTTTTTTTCGCAAATTTTCTACCATTTTCGGATAAAGGAGCAAAGTTCTTTTTAACATTTCAAAAGTCCAAATTTGGAAAAATGTCGCCTATTTTCAAAAAAACACACTTTTGCGACTTTTGAATATTGGACATTCATAGGGATGGCCGGAATAGTGCTCCCCAATAATTTTTTTTCACAAATTTTTTACCATTTTCGGAAAAAGAAGCAAAGTCCTTTTAAAATTTCAAAAGTCGAAATTTGGAAAAATGTTGCCTATTTTCAAAAAAACACACTGTTGCGAATTTTGAATATTGGACATTCATAGAAATGGCCTGATGAGTGTTCTCTAATAATTTGTTTCGCCCATCACCTACCATTTTCGAAAATAAGAGCAAAGTCTTTTTTAAAATTTCAAATGTCGAAATTTGGAAAAATGTCGCCTATTTTCAAAAAAACACATTTTTGCGACTTTTGAATATTTGAAATTCATAAAAATGGCCAGAAGAGTGTTCCCCAATAATGTTTTTTTGCCCATATCCTACCATTTTCGAAAAAAGGGGCAAAGTCTTTTTAAAATTTCAAAAGTCGAAATTTGGTAAAATGTCGCCTATTGTCAAAAAAAATACACTTTTGAATATTGGACATTCATAGGGAAGGCCTTCCGGCCAAATAATTTGTTTTTTCCCATCTCCTACCATTTTCGGATAAAGGAGCAAAGTCCTTTTTAACATATCAAAAGTCCAAATTTGGAAAAATGTAGCCTATTTTCATCACCTACCATTTTCGGAAAAAGGAGCAGTCTTTTTTAAAATTTCAAAAGTCGGAATTTGGAAAAATATCGCCAATTTTCAAAAAAACACACTGTTGCGACTTTTGAATATTGGACATTCATAGAAATGGCCAGAAGAGTGTTCCCCAATAATGTTTTTTCGCCCATCTCCTACAATTTTCGGAAAAAGGACCAAAGCCCTTTTTAAAATTTCAAAAGTCCAAAATTGGAAAAATGTAGCCTATTTTCAAAAAAACACACTGTTGCGACTTTTGAATATTGGACATTCATAGGGATGGCCTTCCGGCCAAAAAATTTGTTTTTCTCCCATCTTCTACCATTTCGGAAAAAGGAGCAAAGTCCTTTCTAAAATTTCAAAAGTAGAAATTTGGAAAAATGTCGCCAATGTTCAAAACAACACACTGTTGCGACTTTTGAATATTGGACATTCATAGGGATGGCCTTCCGGCCAAATAATTTGTTTTTTCCCATTTCCTACCATTTTCGGAAAAAGGAGCAAAGTCCTTTTTAAAATTTCAAAAGTCCAAAATTGAAAAAATGTAGCCTATTTTCAAAAAAACACACTGTTGCTACTTTTGAATATTGGACATTCATAGGGATGGCCGGAATAGTGTTCCCCAATATTTTTTTTCGCAAATTTTCTACCATTTTCGGAAAAAGGAGCAAAGTCCTTTTTAAAATTTCAAAAGTAGAAATTTGGAAAAATGTCGCCAATTTTCAAAAAAACACATTTTTGCGACTTTTGAATATTGGACATTCATAGAAATGGCCTGAGGAGTGTTCTCTAATAATTTTTTTCGCCCATCACCTACCATTTTCGAAAATAGGAGCAAAAAATTTTCAAAAAAACACACTTTTGCGACTTTTGAAGATTGGACATTCATAAACATGACCTGAAAAGTGTTCTCCAATAATGTTTTTTCGCCAATCTCCTACCATTTTCAAAAAAAGGAGCAAAGTCCTTTTTAAAATTTCAAAAGTCGAAATTTGGAAAAATGTCGCCTATTGTCAAAAAAACACACTTTTAAATATTGAACATTCATAGGAATGGCCTGAATAGTGTTCCCCAATAATTTTTTTTCGCAAATTTTCTACTATTTTCGGAAAAAGGAGCAAAGTTCTTTTTAAAATTTCAAAAGTCGAAATTTGGAAAAATGTCGCCTATTTTCAAAAAAACACACTGTTGCGACTTTTGAATATTAGACATTCATAAAAATGGCCTGAGGAGTGTTCTCCAATAATTTTTTTCGCCCATCAACTACCATTTTCGGAAAAAGGAGCAAAGTATTTTTTAAAATTTTAAAAGTCGAAATTTGGAAAAATGTCGCCTATTTTCAAAAAAAACACACTGTTAAGACTTTTGAATATTGGACATTCATAAAAATGGCCTGAAAGTATTCTCCAATAATTCTTTTTTTCCCATTTCCTACCATTTTCAGAAAAAGGAGCAAAGTCCTTTTTAAAATTTCAAAAGTCCAAAATTGGAAAAATGTAGCCTATTTTCAAAAAAACACACTGTTGCGACTTTTGAATATTGGACATTCATAGGGATGGCCGGAATAGTGTTCCCCAATATTTTTTTTAGCAAATTTTCTACCATTTTCGGAAAAAGGAGCAAAGTCCTTTTTAAAATTTGAAAAGTCGAAATTTGGAAAAATGTCGACTATTTTCAAAAAAACACACTGTTGCGACTTTTGAATATTGGACATTCATAGGGATGGCCGGAATAGTGTTCCCCAATATTTTTTTTCGCAAATTTTCTACCATTTTCGGAAAAAGGAGCAAAGTCCTTTTTAAAATTTCAAAAGTCGAAATTTGGAAAAATGTCGCCTATTTTCAAAAAAAACACACTGTTGCGACTTTTGAATGTTGGACATTCATAGAAATGGCCTGAGGAGTGTTCTCCAATAATTTTTTTCGCCCATCACCTACCATTTTCGGAAAAAGGAGCAGTCTTTTTTAAAATTTCAAAAGTTGAAATTTGGAAAAATGTCGCCTATTTTCAAAAAAACACAGTTCTGCGACTTTTGAATATTGGAAATTCATAGAAATGGCCGGAAGAGTGTTCCCCAATAATGTAATCTCCTACCATTTTCAAAAAAAGGAGCAAAGTCCTTTTTAAAATTTCAAAAGTCGAAATTTGGAAAAATGTCGCCTATTATCAAAAAAAAAAACACACTTTAGAATATTGGACATTCATAGGGTTGGCCTTCCGGCCAAATAATTTGTTTTTTACCATCTCCTACCATTTTCAGAAAATAGAGCAAAGTCCTTTTTAACATTTCAAAAGTCCAAATTTGGAAAAATGTAGCCTATTTTCAAAAAACACGCTGTTGCGACATTTGAATATTGGACATTCATAGGGATGGCCGGAAGAGTGTTCCCCAATAATGTCGCCCATCTCCTCCCATTTTCGAAAAAAGGAGCAATGTCTTTTTTAAAATTTCAAAAGTCGAAATTTGGAAAAATGTCGCCTATTGTCAAAAAAACACACTTTTGAATATTGGACATTCATAGGGATGGCCTTCCGGCCAAATAATTTGTTTTTTACCATCTCCTACCATTTTCAAAAAAAGGAGCAAAGTCCTTTTTAAAATTTCAAAAGTCGAAATTTGGAAAAATGTCGCCTATTATCAAAAAAAAAAACACACTTTAGAATATTGGACATTCATAGGGTTGGCCTTCCGGCCAAATAATTTGTTTTTTACCATCTCCTACCATTTTCAGAAAATAGAGCAAAGTCCTTTTTAACATTTCAAAAGTCCAAATTTGGAAAAATGTAGCCTATTTTCAAAAAACACGCTGTTGCGACATTTGAATATTGGACATTCATAGGGATGGCCGGAAGAGTGTTCCCCAATAATGTCGCCCATCTCCTCCCATTTTCGAAAAAAGGAGCAATGTCTTTTTTAAAATTTCAAAAGTCGAAATTTGGAAAAATGTCGCCTATTGTCAAAAAAACACACTTTTGAATATTGGACATTCATAGGGATGGCCTTCCGGCCAAATAATTTGTTTTTTACCATCTCCTACCATTTTCAGAAAATAGAGCAAAGTCCTTTTTAACATTTCAAAAGTCCAAATTTGGAAAAATGTAGCCTATTTTCAAAAAACACGCTGTTGCGACATTTGAATATTGGACATTCATAGGGATGGCCGCAATAGTGTTCCCCAATAATGTCGCCCATCTCCTCCCATTTTCGAAAAAAGGAGCAATGTCTTTTTTAAAATTTCAAAAGTCGAAATTTGGAAAAATGTCGCCTATTGTCAAAAAAACACACTTTTGAATATTGGACATTCATAGGGATGGCCTTCCGGCCAAATAATTTGTTTTTTACCATCTCCTACCATTTTCAGAAAATAGAGCAAAGTCCTTTTTAACATTTCAAAAGTCCAAATTTGGAAAAATGTAGCCTATTTTCAAAAAACACGCTGTTGCGACATTTGAATATTGGACATTCATAGGGATGGCCGCAATAGTGTTCCCCAATAATTTTTTTTCACAATATTTTTACCATTTTCGGAAAAAGAAGCAAAGTCCTTTTTAAAATTTCAAAAGTCGAAATTTGGAAAAATGTCGCCTATTTTCGAAAAAACACACTTTTGCGACTTTTGAATATTGGACATTCATAGAAATGGCCGGAAGAGTGTTCATCAATAATGTTTTTTTGCCCATCTCCTACCATTTTCGAAAAAAGGAGCAAAGTCCTTTTTAAAATTTCAAAAGTCGAAATTTGGAAAAATGTCGCCTATTTTCAAAAAAACACACTTTTGCGACTCTTGAATATTGGACATTCATAGGGATGGCCGGAATAGTGTTCCCCAATAATTTTTTTCACAAATTTTTTACCATTTTCGAAAAAAGAAGCAAAGTTCTTTTTAAAATGTCAAAAGTCGAAATTTGGAAAAATGTCGCCTATTTTCGAAAAAACACACTTTTGCGACTTTTGAATATTGGACATTCATAGGGATGGCCGGAATAGTGTTCCCAAATAATTTTTTTTCGCAAATTTTCTACAATTTTCGGAAAAAGGAGCAAAGTCCTTTTTAAAATTTCAAAAGTCGAAATTTGGAAAAATGTCGCCAATTTAAAAACAAACACACTGTTGCGACTTTTGAATATTAGACATTCATAGAAATGGCCTGAGGAGTGTTCTCCAATAATTTTTGTCGCCCATCACCTAACATTTTCGGAAAAAGGAGCAGTCTTTTTTCAAATTTCAAAAGTTGAAATTTGGAAAAATGTCGCCTATTTTCAAAAAAACACACTTTTGCGACTTTTGAATATTGGGCATTCATAGAAATGGCCTGAGGAGTGTTCTCCAATAATTTTTTTCGCCCATCACCTAACATTTTCGGAAAAAGGAGCAGTCTTTTTTAAAATTTCAAAAGTTGAAATTTGGAAAAATGTCGCCTATTTTCAAAAAAACACACTTTTGCGACTTTTGAATATTGGACATTCATAAAAATGGCCAGAAAAGTGTTCCCCAATAATGTTTTTTCGCCAATCTTAAAAAGTCCTTTTTAAAATTTCAAAAGTCGAAATTTGGAAAAATGTCGACTATTTAAAAAAAAAACACACTGTTGCGACTTTTGAATATTGGACATTCATACAAATGGCCTGAGGAGTGTTTTCTAATAATTTTTTTCGCCCATCACCTACCATTTTCGAAAATAGGAGCAAAAAATTTTCAAAAAAACACACTTTTGCGACTTTTGAATATTGGACATTCATAAAAATGGGTGGGAAAAGTGTTCCCCAATAATGTTTTTTCGCCAATCTCCTACCATTTTCAAAAAAAGGAGCAAAGTCCTTTTTAAAATTTCAAAAGTCGAAATTTGGAAAAATGTAGCCTATTTTAAAAATAAAACACACTTTTGAATATTGGATATTCATAGGAATGGCCGGAATAGTGTTCCTCAATAATTTTTTTTCGCAAATTTTCTACCATTTTCGGAAAAAGGAGCAAAGTTCTTTTTAAAATTTCAAAAGTCGAAATTTGGAAAAATGTCGCCTTTTTTCAAAAAAACACACTGTTGCGACTTTTGAATATTGGGCATTCATAAAAATGGCCTGAGGAGTGTTCTCCAATAATTTTTTTCGCCCATCACCTACCATTTTCGGAAAAAGGAGCAAAGTATTTTTTAAAATTTTAAAAGTCGAAATTTGGAAAAATGTCGCCTTTTTTCAAAAAAACACACTGTTGCGACTTTTGAATATTGGACATTCATAAAAATGGCCTGAGGAGTGTTCTCCAATAATTTTTTTCGCCCATCACCTACCATTTTCGGAAAAAGGAGCAAAGTTCTTTTTAAAATTTCAAAAGTCGAAATTTGGAAAAATGTCGCCTATTTTCAAAAAAACACACTTTTGCAACTTTTGAATATTGGACATTCATAGGGATGGCCGGAATAGTGTTCCCCAATAATTTTTTTCACAAATTTTTTACCATTTTCGGAAAAAGAAGCAAAGTCCTTTTTAAAATTTCAAAAGTCGAAATTTGGAAAAATGTCGCCTATTTTCGAAAAAACACACTTTTGCGACTTTTGAATATTGGACATTCATAAAAATGGCCTGAAAGTATTCTCCAATAATTCTTTTTCTCCCATCTTCTACCATTTCGGAAAAAGGAGCAGTCTTTTTTAAAATTTCAAAAGTCGAAATTTGGAAAAATGTCGCCTATTTTCAAAAAAACACACTTTTGCAACTTTTGAATATTGGACATTCATAGGGATGGCCGGAATAGTGTTCCCCAATAATTTTTTTCACAAATTTTTTACCATTTTCGGAAAAAGAAGCAAAGTCCTTTTTAAAATTTCAAAAGTCGAAATTTGGAAAAATGTCGCCTATTTTCGAAAAAACACACTTTTGCGACTTTTGAATATTGGACATTCATAGAAATGGCCGGAAGAGTGTTCATCAATAATGTTTTTTTGCCCATCTCCTACCATTTTCGAAAAAAGGAGCAAAGTCCTTTTTAAAATTTCAAAAGTCGAAATTTGGAAAAATGTCGCCTATTTTCAAAAAAACACACTTTTGCGACTCTTGAATATTGGACATTCATAGGGATGGCCGGAATAGTGTTCCCCAATAATTTTTTTCACAAATTTTTTACCATTTTCGGAAAAAGAAGCAAAGTTCTTTTTAAAATGTCAAAAGTCGAAATTTGGAAAAATGTCGCCTATTTTCGAAAAAACACACTTTTGCGACTTTTGAATATTGGACATTCATAGGGATGGCCGGAATAGTGTTCCCCAATAATTTTTTTCGCAAATTTTCTACAATTTTCGGAAAAAGGAGCAAAGTCCTTTTTAAAATTTCAAAAGTCGAAATTTGGAAAAATGTCGCCAATTTAAAAACAAACACACTGTTGCGACTTTTGAATATTAGACATTCATAGAAATGGCCTGAGGAGTGTTCTCCAATAATTTTTGTCGCCCATCACCTAACATTTTCGGAAAAGGGAGCAGTCTTTTTTCAAATTTCAAAAGTTGAAATTTGGAAAAATGTCGCCTATTTTCAAAAAAACACACTTTTGCGACTTTTGAATATTGGGCATTGATAGAAATGGCCTGAGGAGTGTTCTCCAATAATTTTTTTCGCCCATCACCTAACATTTTCGGAAAAAGGAGCAGTCTTTTTTAAAATTTCAAAAGTTGAAATTTGGAAAAATGTCGCCTATTTTCAAAAAAACACACTTTTGCGACTTTTGAATATTGGACATTCATAAAAATGGCCAGAAAAGTGTTCCCCAATAATGTTTTTTCGCCAATCTTAAAAAGTCCTTTTTAAAATTTCAAAAGTCGAAATTTGGAAAAATGTCGACTATTTTCAAAAAAACACACTGTTGCGACTTTTGAATATTGGACATTCATACAAATGGCCTGAGGAGTGTTTTCTAATAATTTTTTTCGCCCATCACCTACCATTTTCGAAAATAGGAGCAAAAAATTTTCAAAAAAACACACTTTTGCGACTTTTGAATATTGGACATTCATAAAAATGGGTGGGAAAAGTGTTCCCCAATAATGTTTTTTCGCCAATCTCCTACCATTTTCGAAAAAAGGAGCAAAGTCCTTTTTAAAATTTCAAAAGTCGAAATTTGGAAAAATGTAGCCTATTTTAAAAATAAAACACACTTTTGAATATTGTTTAATATTATATTTTTTTTCGCAAATTTTCTACCATTTTCGGAAAAAGGAGCAAAGTTCTTTTTAAAATTTCAAAAGTCGAAATTTGGAAAAATGTCGCCTTTTTTCAAAAAAACACACTGTTGCGACTTTTGAATATTGGGCATTCATAAAAATGGCCTGAGGAGTGTTCTCCAATAATTTTTTTCGCCCATCACCTACCATTTTCGGAAAAAGGAGCAAAGTATTTTTTAAAATTTTAAAAGTCGAAATTTGGAAAAATGTCGCCTTTTTTCAAAAAAACACACTGTTGCGACTTTTGAATATTGGACATTCATAAAAATGGCCTGAGGAGTGTTCTCCAATAATTTTTTTCGCCCATCACCTACCATTTTCGGAAAAAGGAGCAAAGTTCTTTTTAAAATTTCAAAAGTCGAAATTTGGAAAAATGTCGCCTTTTTTCAAAAAAACACACTGTTGCGACTTTTGAATATTGGACATTCATAGAAATGGCCTGAAAGTATTCTCCAATAATTCTTTTTCTCCCATCTTCTACCATTTCGGAAAAAGGAGCAGTCTTTTTTAAAATTTCAAAAGTCGAAATTTGGAAAAATGTCGCCTATTTTCAAAAAAACACACTTTTGCGACTTTTGAATATTGGACATTCATAGAAGTGGCCGGAAGAGTGTTCCCAAGTAATGTTTTTTCGTCCATCTCGTACCATTTTCGAAAAAAGGAGCAAAGAAATTTCACCTTTAATATATAAACAAAATGCAGAAGTTTTAATCAAAAAATTTCAAGAAAAATTATAAAAATTTTTTTTGGAAAATTAGAAATTTTGGCTTTTATATTTATAAAAATAACACTCTTGTCTTTTATCATTTCTAACAGTGCTTATAACTAATGAGAGTTTATACATATTAAATAATACCGTAAGTAAGTATATACATATGTATGTATGCGCGTATATGAATTTGCATGTAATAGGCAATTGCATGCATAAAAAAACCAGTATTTTGTTTCAATACATTTTCTCTGAGCATAAGTAATTTACTCTCTTTTATGTCTTATGCATCGAATAAAACGGCATTCATATGTTATAATATAGTGATGTGTGAATAAATAGCAGTAGGCAATAATACTACCTTAAATTATTCATTAACATTCTCCCCCACTAAGTGCGATAGTGCTTACAATGCGGGAGAGTTATCACCGTATGGTTTAGAGTTGGCATCATTTTCTGTATTATCAAAGCAATCATTCATCGGCAAAGGCGCAATTTTGGAAATTGGACGTTTGAAGACTTTGCCATTTGCGGATAGAGTGACCACCCGTACACAACCGTCTTTGCCAGGATGAATATCCTTGATACGAGCAAGCGGCCAGTTTCCTGGAGTACCACGTTCATTGAATAATACCACTAAATCTCCAACTTTTGGACTTTGTGTTATTTTAAGCCATTTAGGTCTCGCTTGCATTCGGCACAACCATTCGTTTGACCAACGTCGCCAAAAATGCTGTTTGAGCTTTTCAACAACTTTCCATCTATTCAATCGATCAATGTTGACCTCGAGCAAATCCTCTTCTGGTACACAAAGCGTAGGCTCCCCAATCAACAAGTGGGCAGGAGTTAGCGCATGACAGTCAGATGGGTCTGAAGAAAGGGGGCATAACGGTCTTGAATTCAAACAGCTTTCAATCTGAGCTAGCAGCGTAGTAAGCTCTTCAAATGTTAGAATACGATTCTGCATCACTCTGTTCAAATGGTGTTTAGTGCATTTGACGCCGGCCTCCCAAAGACCACCAAAGTTTGAGAAAGGCTGGAGGTATGAAATGCCACTTTGTGCTATTCGCAGCCAGTTTGTTGTATATTTCATCTGGGATTGCCGACTTACTGCGATTATACAGAATTTTCAGCTCTTTGTTAGCTCCAACAAAGTTAGTACCACAGTCTGCATACAAATCAGTACAGGGGCCGCGACGAGACACAAAACGCCTAAAAGCTGCCAGAAACGCATCAGTTGACATGTTTGTTGCTGCTTCCAAGTGCAGCGCTTTCGTAACCATGCAAATAAACAAACATATATAACCCTTTGTGGTCACTGAATTTCTTGCAGTTGACTGTTTAATGACGATTGGACCTGCATAATCGACCCCACTATGCTTGAATGGCCGTGCCGGCCTGAAGCGAACACTAGGGAGATTTCCCATCATCTGCTGGGCTGCTTTTGCGTTGTATTTAAAACAAGTCACACATCTCCGGAAGTTTCGTTTTGCAATGCTTCTACTGGATAGTATCCAATATTCTCGTGAGACATAAGCTTGCATTTGGATCAAACCACCATGTAGAGTTTTAATATGTGCATCTAGAAAGATTAGATTAGACAATGGATTTTGCTTCTTTAGCAAAATTGGATGTTTGGAACCATAGCTAAGATCGGAATTTTGAATTCTACCACCAACTCTAAGTATTTGATATGCATCAAAAAATGGGCACAACTGTGCTAGAGCATTGTTCCTTATAATTTTACTTTTCTGTTTAAGTTCAAAAATTGCCACTTGTTGTGAAACTTGTACAATTCTGAATCTAGCAAATTTCAACTCTTCGGTTGAAAGAAACCCTGTCATCTTACTGTTACTTTCAATCTGCGGGTTTTTATTAACTTGAGTGTTATGTTTAAATCGAAATATGTATGCAACAACACGTATCAGCTTACCATGAGAAGAAAATCTTGTTAATAAATCTGGATATTGGTTGACATATGTCGCAGTTGCATGTATATTTAAGGATGGTTCAGCAATTTTATCAATTTCATTTAAGTTTATTTGAGGTTGTCTTGGCCAATTTTCTGATGGTTCCGATAGCCAGTTAGGACCATGCCACCATAATTCATGTTCAGCCAATTCACTGGGTAGTATACCACGGGACGCGCAGTCAGCAGGATTTTCCTTGTGGATATATATCGCCATTGAGAAACATTAGACCTGCGTTGAATTTCGGCAACTCTATTTCCAACATATACAGGCCACTTAGACGACTGACCACGAATCCATGCAAGCACAGTTGTGCTATCAGTCCAATAGTAAACATTCAAAATTCTTTGATTAAGTGAAGAAATTATTTTATCTACTAGCTTAGCTAATAAAGTGGCACCACACAATTCCATTCTGGGTATAGTTAACAGCTTTATAGGGCCCACTTTAGTTTTTGCCTGGATTAGATATACTTCTGTACCCAAATCAGAACTGGTTTTTGCATATACTGCCGCTGCATAAGCTAGCTTAGAAGAGTCGGAAAACCCATGAATTTCAACTTTAACCTCCTTGCGCACTCCAATCCAACGCGGAATTTTAATATTTTCCAGATGTTTTAAATTATTGCGATATATTAACCATTTTTTCTCCATAGCATCGGGCAGGCGATCGTTCCAATCAATACCAAGTAACCATAGGTTTTGAAATTCTATTTTTGCGAGAATTGTGGTAGGGGATAGCCAGCCTAGAGGATCGTAAAGTTTTGCGGCATCTGATAACAAGCTTCGTTTTATAACTACTGATGTATTATCAAAATTAATATCAAATGAAAAGCAGTCATCTGCTATGTCCCACTTCAAACCCAGAGCTTTTACTGTATTAGGTTGATTCAACTCGAATATGTTGGAAGTTTCCCTGAAGTCTACGGGAATCAAATCTAGTAGTTCTCTTGAGTTTGTTGTCCATTTACGTAGATTAAACTGACCTTTATTTAGCAAGCTACATAGCTCAGTATGCAACTGGTAAGCTTCTGCTAAACTATCCGCCCCAGAAATAACATCATCAACATAAGTATCTGTGTTGAGCACGCTACAAGCCATTGGATATTTTTCCTGTTCGTCTAGTGCTAGCTGTTGTAACACTCTAATCGAAAGAAAAGGTGCAGATGTTGTACCATAAGTGACCGTTGAGAGCCGGTAAATTAGTATCTCTTCGGATCTCATATTTCTCCAAAGAATTTGTTGAAATTTTCGTTGCTCCGGTATTACGAGTATTTGTCGAAACATTTTTTCTAAATCTGCCCTAAAACCAATTTTGAAACGTCTCCACCGATTAATGATTGTAGGCAGATCATTTTGTAATGCAGGACCAGCTGCCAGTTCGTCATTTAACGAGGGCTGAGCTGACCGCTTACAGCTACCGTGGAAAACAACCCTCAACTTGGTTGTCGAGCTGTTTTCTCTTAAAACACCATGATGGGGCAAAAAGAATCCATTCCTATCCAAGTCAAGAGGATAAGTGCCTACCTTTTCCATATGACCAAGCCGTTCGTACTCTTCCATAAAGTCTGTGTAAAGCTTCCCAAAGTTCTTATTCAATTTACATTTGGCTTCAATACTTTTTAAGCGAGAAAGTGCTGTATAGTCTGTTTGTGCAAAACGGGAAGTAAGCTACTCTTGAGAAGAGATTTAAAGGGTAGAGACACCATATAACGTCCTGATGAATCACGTATAGTAGTAGCTTTGAAGTGTTCTTCACAAAGAATTTCTTCTTCTGTTAAAACCCTCTTCTCTATCAGTTCTTCCTGTTCCCAAAAGGACTGCAATTGTTTATCTAAAGAACAAACGTTTACAGTAATACTGTGGTGTAAATTGTTGTCTGGCATAGGACCCGAAACTATCCACCCGAATTGTGTCAATTGCAATAAAGGACCATTGTTGAATGTATGTTGTTGAGGTAATACGATATCTCCATAGATATCTCCTCCTAGCAAAAGATCAATTTCTCCAGGTTCTGAGAAATAAGGATCAGCTAACGAAAATTTACTTAGATCAGGTAAAAGTTTCTCATTTATAGCCATAGGTTGATATCCAGTTATTTTTGGTAAAACTAAGGCCTCACAATCGATCTTAAAATTAGTGTTGGTTCTTGAGAAAATAGTAAAATTAACATGTTTTCGTACAATCGTGGGTTGATGTCCACCAACCCCGCTAATTTCTACAAAATCCTTTGGGTAAGGTAATTTTAGAGCGTTCGCAACCTTTTTGGTGATAAAAGTAGCCTGGGCACATTGGTCAAGGAGGGCCCGCAAGACAAAGACGCCTTGATAGGTTTTTAGCACGACCCGTAATGTCGCTAAGAGAATTTGAGACCTTTTCCTGCCACTATATTTCTTGCAATTATCAACTACATGAGCAGTGACGTTCTGAAGTATTTGCGAAGACGAGGGGTGTTCACGAATCATAGCGGATTCAGTAGGTGAGTTCGCAATTGAGTGGGTTGCCGAATGTTCATTATGCACTGTTGTATGGTGATTCTGTTGGCAGACTTGACAGCGAGAAATTACACGACAGTTGTTACTAAAGTGGCCAGGTGTTAAGCAATTTCTACATATTCGCTTTGAATTTAAAAAATCTTTCTTTGCAGCAGATGCTAACGAAGCAAACTTGAAACATTTGAAAAGAAGATGACGCTTATTGCAGCAGGGGCAGTTGGAGTCGTTGCTTGTAGAAACAGCGTTTGCATACCGTCGAAAATTGCTTTTACCGTTATTATTTAGTGAGGATTTTGATGACAAACGAACTGCATTAGGACTTGAATCGGCCTGATCAGAAAGTGTTTCTAATGTTCGAAATGTTGCTTCTAGGAATTTGAATAAATCTCCTATTGGAGGAATTTCCGTTGACGCCTTTAGAGATTGCTCCCATTCCTTGCGTATTTGTAAGTCCAGCTTATTCACAGTCATATATATAAGCATAGCATGTTCACCTTCAGTATTTACTTCTAAGCTGCGTAGAAGCGCTATACTAGTGCGGGTTGTATCTAAAATTAACTGAATGCTTTTGGCGGAGCCATCAGAAACAGGTATCGAAAATAACTTTTTAAAAATAGTATCAACTATTTTCCTTTTATTGTGATATCTATTTTGCAATGCTGTCCAAGCTAAAGTGTAGCTAGCGTCCGTTGCTGGATATTCATTCACGATATCCAGTGGAATTTCCTTGCAAGAGGTTTTAAAAAAACAAAATTTTTGGACATCAGACAGGCTGGGATTATTATGCACTAGTGAAATAAACATATCTTGGTATGACATCCAGGCTAAATAATCTCCACTAAAGATTGGCAAGTCAATATTCGGTAACCGTGCCTGAACCGAAAATGTTTCATTTCTAGAATGACCAGAACCAGCAAACGTACTGGATTGAATTCCAGGCGACCGAAGATCACAAGATTCCATGAAATCAAGCAACAGACCCTTAAGGGTAAAAAATTCCTTCTGAAACTGGTAATAAACATCTTCTTCGAAATACGGAATATTTTCTGTATTAATGGTATTTTCATGGACTATGGAACATAAATGACTATTACCTTCTTTAAATTTTGCAATTGAAATTAAATTCGCTTCTATTTCGTCTAAAACCGATTGTGCAAATCCATGCGTTTTATTCGTTTGCAAATCATAAAGCTTAGCGGTTTTCTTCAGGTTCCGTAACAAATCTCTTTGGCTCTCGATATGTTGGTGTAATTCCGCCATTTTATTGGTTTTCTAGTCTTCAAATTTATTTTATTGAACTTCCACTAGGCACGCTTCAATTTATGCATCAATTCCCGGGTTTCGGCACCAAATTTATGTATGAGAATTTAACTTTATGTTTATTAAGTCTTAAGTATGTATGGTCGCACCGAGGCAGTAAAGACAAGTGAAGTCAGTAAAAATATTTTAAGTATAATAATAAAATCTAAGAAGAATATGTAACAGTGCTTATAACTAATGAGAGTTTATACATATTAAATAATACCGTAAGTAAGTATATACATATGTATGTATGCGCGTATATGAATTTGCATGTAATAGGCAATTGCATGCATAAAAAAACCCAGTATTTTGTTTCAATACATTTTCTCTGAGCATAAGTAAATTACTCTCTTTTATGTCTTATGCATCGAATAAAACGGCATTCATATGTTATAATATAGTGATGTGTGAATAAATAGCAGTAGGCAATAATACTACCTTAAATTATTCATTAACACAAACATTTTGAAGAAAAAGTGTTAAAATGAGAAATTTCAGCTTTAATATATTAACAAAATACACATGTTTTATTCAAAAAATTTCAAAAAAAAATTATAACATTTTTTTATGGAAAATTAGAAATCTCGACTTTCATATTTATTAAAATTACACCCCATGTGTTATTGAAAAAGTTTCAAGAAAAAGTGTACAAAATTGGTGATGCAAAATTAGAAATCTCGGCTTTTATATTCATAAAAATTATACCAGTGACTTATTCAAACATTTTGAAGAAAAAGTGTTAAAATATGGTCATGCAAAATTAAAAGTTTTGGCTTTCCAAAAATTTCAACAAAAATTATAAATTATCAATAATGCGCTTTTCATTTCGTTCAAAGTTTTTTTGATTTGAAAGAATGTTTGGAAAAATACATTTTTGTATGAGGAATGGTTCAAGTTTATCAGTAAATATATGAATACTACTCCTTTATGAAATGTTTAAGAAAGTAACTGTAGCTCCGGAAATATTAATTTTATTGCGAAATTATAAAAATCTGCACCAAGTTACCGATAGTGCTCTTTTCAATTCTTTTAAAACTCTTTTGATTTGAAAGATTTTATGAAAACATAAATTTTTAAATGAGAAGTGGTTTAAGTTGATGGCCGGAATAGTGTTCCCCAATAATTTTTTTTCGCAAATTCTCTACCATTTTCGGAAAAAGGAGCAAAGTCCTTTTTAAAATTTCAAAAGTCGAAATTTGGAAAAATGTCGCCTATTTACAAAAAAACACACTGTTGCGACTTTTGAATATTGGACATTCATAGAAATGGCCTGAAAGTATTCTCCAATAATTCTTTTTCTCCCATCTTCTACCATTTCGGAAAAAGGAGCAAAGTCCTTTCTAAAATTTCAAAAGTAGAAATTTGGAAAAATGTCGCCAATGTTCAAAAAAACACACTGTTGCGATTTTTGAATATTGGACATTCATAGAAATGGCCTGAAAGTATTCTCCAATAATTGTTTTTCTCCCATCTTCTACCATTTTCGGAAAAAGGAGCAAAGTCTTTTTTAAAATTTCAAAAGTCGAAATTTGGAAAAATGTCGCCTATTTTCAAAAAAACACACTTTTGCGACTTTTGAATATTGGACATTCATAGAAATGGCCGGAAGAGTGTTCCCCAATAATTTTTTTTCACAAATTTTTTACCATTTTCGGAAAAAGAAGCAAAGTCCTTTTTAAAATTTCAAAAGTCGAAATTTGGAAAAATGTCGCCTATTTTCGAAAAAACACACTTTTGCGACTTTTGAATATTGGACATTCATAGAAATGGCCGGAAGAGTGTTCATCAATAATGTTTTTTTGCCCATCTCCTACCATTTTCGAAAAAAGGAGCAAAGTCCTTTTTAAAATTTCAAAAGTCGAAATTTGGAAAAATGTCGCCTATTTTCAAAAAAACACACTTTTGCGACTCTTGAATATTGGACATTCATAGGGATGGCCGGAATAGTGTTCCCCAATAATTTTTTTCACAAATTTTTTACCATTTTCGGAAAAAGAAGCAAAGTTCTTTTTAAAATGTCAAAAGTCGAAATTTGGAAAAATGTCGCCTATTTTCGAAAAAACACACTTTTGCGACTTTTGAATATTGGACATTCATAGGGATGGCCGCAATAGTGTTCCCCAATAATTTTTTTTCACAATATTTTTTACCATTTTCGGAAAAAGAAGCAAAGTCCTTTTTAAAATTTCAAAAGTCGAAATTTGGAAAAATGTCGCCAATTTAAAAACAAACACACTGTTGCGACTTTTGAATATTAGACATTCATAGAAATGGCCTGAGGAGTGTTCTCCAATAATTTTTGTCGCCCATCACCTAACATTTTCGGAAAAAGGAGCAGTCTTTTTTCAAATTTCAAAAGTTGAAATTTGGAAAAATGTCGCCTATTTTCAAAAAAACACACTTTTGCGACTTTTGAATATTGGGCATTCATAGAAATGGCCTGAGGAGTGTTCTCCAATAATTTTTTTCGCCCATCACCTAACATTTTCGGAAAAAGGAGCAGTCTTTTTTAAAATTTCAAAAGTTGAAATTTGGAAAAATGTCGCCTATTTTCAAAAAAACACACTTTTGCGACTTTTGAATATTGGACATTCATAAAAATGGCCAGAAAAGTGTTCCCCAATAATGTTTTTTCGCCAATCTTAAAAAGTCCTTTTTAAAATTTCAAAAGTCGAAATTTGGAAAAATGTCGACTATTTTCAAAAAAACACACTGTTGCGACTTTTGAATATTGGACATTCATACAAATGGCCTGAGGAGTGTTTTCTAATAATTTTTTTCGCCCATCACCTACCATTTTCGAAAATAGGAGCAAAAAATTTTCAAAAAAACACACTTTTGCGACTTTTGAATATTGGACATTCATAAAAATGGGTGGGAAAAGTGTTCCCCAATAATGTTTTTTCGCCAATCTCCTACCATTTTCGAAAAAAGGAGCAAAGTCCTTTTTAAAATTTCAAAAGTCGAAATTTGGAAAAATGTAGCCTATTTTAAAAATAAAACACACTTTTGAATATTGGATATTCATAGGAATGGCCGGAATAGTGTTCCTCAATAATTTTTTTTCGCAAATTTTCTACCATTTTCGGAAAAAGGAGCAAAGTTCTTTTTAAAATTTCAAAAGTCGAAATTTGGAAAAATGTCGCCTTTTTTCAAAAAAACACACTGTTGCGACTTTTGAATATTGGGCATTCATAAAAATGGCCTGAGGAGTGTTCTCCAATAATTCTTTTTCTCCCATCTTCTACCATTTCGGAAAAAGGAGCAGTCTTTTTTAAAATTTCAAAAGTCGAAATTTGGAAAAATGTCGCCTATTTTCAAAAAAACACACTTTTGCGACTTTTGAATATTGGACATTCATAGAAGTGGCCGGAAGAGTGTTCCCAAGTAATGTTTTTTCGTCCATCTCGTACCATTTTCGAAAAAAGGAGCAAAGAAATTTCACCTTTAATATATAAACAAAATGCAGAAGTTTTAATCAAAAAATTTCAAGAAAAATTATAAAAATTTTTTTTGGAAAATTAGAAATTTTGGCTTTTATATTTATAAAAATAACACTCTTGTCTTTTATCAAAAATTTTAAAGAAAAAATGTACAAAATTTTTCATGCAAAATTAGAAATCGCAGCTTTTGAAATTGTAAAAATTACACACATGTCGTTTTCAAAAATTTTCAAGAAAAAGTATAGAACATTTTTTCATGCAAAATTAGAAATCTCGGGTTTTATATTTATAAAAATTACACCCGTAACTGATTCAAACTGTATGAGAATTTAACTTTATATTTATTAAGTCTTAAGTATGTATGATCGCACCGAGGCAGTAAAGGCAAGTGAAGTCAGTAAAAATATTTTAAGTATAATAATAAAATTTAAGAAGAATATGTAACAGTGCTTATAACTAATGAGAGTTTATACATATTAAATAATACCGTAAGTAAGTATATACATATGTATGTATGCGCGTATATGAATTTGCATGTAATAGGCAATTGCATGCATAAAAAAACCAGTATTTTGTTTCAATACATTTTCTCTGAGCATAAGTAATTTACTCTCTTTTATGTCTTATGCATCGAATAAAACGGCATTCATATGTTATAATATAGTGATGTGTGAATAAATAGCAGTAGGCAATAATACTACCTTAAATTATTCATTAACATTCTCCCCCACTAAGTGCGATAGTGCTTACAATGCGGGAGAGTTATCACCGTATGGTTTAGAGTTGGCATCATTTTCTGTATTATCAAAGCAATCATTCATCGGCAAAGGCGCAATTTTGGAAATTGGACGTTTGAAGACTTTGCCATTTGCGGATAGAGTGACCACCCGTACACAACCGTCTTTGCCAGGATGAATATCCTTGATACGAGCAAGCGGCCAGTTTCCTGGAGTACCACGTTCATTGAATAATACCACTAAATCTCCAACTTTTGGACTTTGTGTTATTTTAAGCCATTTAGGTCTCGCTTGCATTCGGCACAACCATTCGTTTGACCAACGTCGCCAAAAATGCTGTTTGAGCTTTTCAACAACTTTCCATCTATTCAATCGATCAATGTTGACCTCGAGCAAATCCTCTTCTGGTACACAAAGCGTAGGCTCCCCAATCAACAAGTGGGCAGGAGTTAGCGCATGACAGTCAGATGGGTCTGAAGAAAGGGGGCATAACGGTCTTGAATTCAAACAGCTTTCAATCTGAGCTAGCAGCGTAGTAAGCTCTTCAAATGTTAGAATACGATTCTGCATCACTCTGTTCAAATGGTGTTTAGTGGATTTGACGCCGGCCTCCCAAAGACCACCAAAGTTTGAGAAAGGCTGGAGGTATGAAATGCCACTTTGTGCTATTCGCAGCCAGTTTGTTGTATATTTCATCTGGGATTGCCGACTTACTGCGATTATACAGAATTTTCAGCTCTTTGTTAGCTCCAACAAAGTTAGTACCACAGTCTGCATACAAATCAGTACAGGGGCCGCGACGAGACACAAAACGCCTAAAAGCTGCCAGAAACGCATCAGTTGACATGTTTGTTGCTGCTTCCAAGTGCAGCGCTTTCGTAACCATGCAAATAAACAAACATATATAACCCTTTGTGGTCACTGAATTTCTTGCAGTTGACTGTTTAATGACGATTGGACCTGCATAATCGACCCCACTATGCTTGAATGGCCGTGCCGGCCTGAAGCGAACACTAGGGAGATTTCCCATCATCTGCTGGGCTGCTTTTGCGTTGTATTTAAAACAAGTCACACATCTCCGGAAGTTTCGTTTTGCAATGCTTCTACTGGATAGTATCCAATATTCTCGTGAGACATAAGCTTGCATTTGGATCAAACCACCATGTAGAGTTTTAATATGTGCATCTAGAAAGATTAGATTAGACAATGGATTTTGCTTCTTTAGCAAAATTGGATGTTTGGAACCATAGCTAAGATCGGAATTTTGAATTCTACCACCAACTCTAAGTATTTGATATGCATCAAAAAATGGGCACAACTGTGCTAGAGCATTGTTCCTTATAATTTTACTTTTCTGTTTAAGTTCAAAAATTGCCACTTGTTGTGAAACTTGTACAATTCTGAATCTAGCAAATTTCAACTCTTCGGTTGAAAGAAACCCTGTCATCTTACTGTTACTTTCAATCTGCGGGTTTTTATTAACTTGAGTGTTATGTTTAAATCGAAATATGTATGCAACAACACGTATCAGCTTACCATGAGAAGAAAATCTTGTTAATAAATCTGGATATTGGTTGACATATGTCGCAGTTGCATGTATATTTAAGGATGGTTCAGCAATTTTATCAATTTCATTTAAGTTTATTTGAGGTTGTCTTGGCCAATTTTCTGATGGTTCCGATAGCCAGTTAGGACCATGCCACCATAATTCATGTTCAGCCAATTCACTGGGTAGTATACCACGGGACGCGCAGTCAGCAGGATTTTCCTTGTGGATATATATCGCCATTGAGAAACATTAGACCTGCGTTGAATTTCGGCAACTCTATTTCCAACATATACAGGCCACTTAGACGACTGACCACGAATCCATGCAAGCACAGTTGTGCTATCAGTCCAATAGTAAACATTCGAAATTCTTTGATTAAGTGAAGAAATTATTTTATCTACTAGCTTAGCTAATAAAGTGGCACCACACAATTCCATTCTGGGTATAGTTAACAGCTTTATAGGGCCCACTTTAGTTTTTGCCTGGATTAGATATACTTCTGTACCCAAATCAGAACTGGTTTTTGCAAATACTGCCGCTGCATAAGCTAGCTTAGAAGAGTCGGAAAACCCATGAATTTCAACTTTAACCTCCTTGCGCACTCCAATCCAACGCGGAATTTTAATATTTTCCAGATGTTTTAAATTATTGCGATATATTAACCATTTTTTCTCCATAGCATCGGGCAGGCGATCGTTCCAATCAATACCAAGTAACCATAGGTTTTGAAATTCTATTTTTGCGAGAATTGTGGTAGGGGATAGCCAGCCTAGAGGATCGTAAAGTTTTGCGGCATCTGATAACAAGCTTCGTTTTATAACTACTGATGTATTATCAAAATTAATATCAAATGAAAAGCAGTCATCTGCTATGTCCCACTTCAAACCCAGAGCTTTTACTGTATTAGGTTGATTCAACTCGAATATGTTGGAAGTTTCCCTGAAGTCTACGGGAATCAAATCTAGTAGTTCTCTTGAGTTTGTTGTCCATTTACGTAGATTAAACTGACCTTTATTTAGCAAGCTACATAGCTCAGTATGCAACTGGTAAGCTTCTGCTAAACTATCCGCCCCAGAAATAACATCATCAACATAAGTATCTGTGTTGAGCACGCTACAAGCCATTGGATATTTTTCCTGTTCGTCTAGTGCTAGCTGTTGTAACACTCTAATCGAAAGAAAAGGTGCAGATGTTGTACCATAAGTGACCGTTGAGAGCCGGTAAATTAGTATCTCTTCGGATCTCATATTTCTCCAAAGAATTTGTTGAAATTTTCGTTGCTCCGGTATTACGAGTATTTGTCGAAACATTTTTTCTAAATCTGCCCTAAAACCAATTTTGAAACGTCTCCACCGATTAATGATTGTAGGCAGATCATTTTGTAATGCAGGACCAGCTGCCAGTTCGTCATTTAACGAGGGCTGAGCTGACCGCTTACAGCTACCGTCGAAAACAACCCTCAACTTGGTTGTCGAGCTGTTTTCTCTTAAAACACCATGATGGGGCAAAAAGAATCCATTCCTATCCAAGTCAAGAGGATAAGTGCCTACCTTTTCCATATGACCAAGCCGTTCGTACTCTTCCATAAAGTCTGTGTAAAGCTTCCCAAAGTTCTTATTCAATTTACATTTGGCTTCAATACTTTTTAAGCGAGAAAGTGCTGTATAGTCTGTTTGTGCAAAACGGGAAGTAAGCTACTCTTGAGAAGAGATTTAAAGGGTAGAGACACCATATAACGTCCTGATGAATCACGTATAGTAGTAGCTTTGAAGTGTTCTTCACAAAGAATTTCTTCTTCTTTTAAAACCCTCTTCTCTATCAGTTCTTCCTGTTCCCAAAAGGACTGCAATTGTTTATCTAAAGAACAAACGTTTACAGTAATACTGTGGTGTAAATTGTTGTCTGGCATAGGACCCGAAACTATCCACCCGAATTGTGTCAATTGCAATAAAGGACCATTGTTGAATGTATGTTGTTGAGGTAATACGATATCTCCATAGATATCTCCTCCTAGCAAAAGATCAATTTCTCCAGGTTCTGAGAAATAAGGATCAGCTAACGAAAATTTACTTAGATCAGGTAAAAGTTTCTCATTTATAGCCATAGGTTGATATCCAGTTATTTTTGGTAAAACTAAGGCCTCACAATCGATCTTAAAATTAGTGTTGGTTCTTGAGAAAATAGTAAAATTAACATGTTTTCGTACAATCGTGGGTTGATGTCCACCAACCCCGCTAATTTCTACAAAATCCTTTGGGTAAGGTAATTTTAGAGCGTCCGCAACCTTTTTGGTGATAAAAGTAGCCTGGGCACATTGGTCAAGGAGGGCCCGCAAGACAAAGACGCCTTGATAGGTTTTTAGCACGACCCGTAATGTCGCTAAGAGAATTTGAGACCTTTTCCTGCCACTATATTTCTTGCAATTATCAACTACATGAGCAGTGACGTTCTGAAGTATTTGCGAAGACGAGGGGTGTTCACGAATCATAGCGGATTCAGTAGGTGAGTTCGCAATTGAGTGGGTTGCCGAATGTTCATTATGCACTGTTGTATGGTGATTCTGTTGGCAGACTTGACAGCGAGAAATTACACGACAGTTGTTACTAAAGTGGCCAGGTGTTAAGCAATTTCTACATATTCGCTTTGAATTTAAAAAATCTTTCTTTGCAGCAGATGCTAACGAAGCAAACTTGAAACATTTGAAAAGAAGATGACGCTTATTGCAGCAGGGGCAGTTGGAGTCGTTGCTTGTAGAAACAGCGTTTGCATACCGTCGAAAATTGCTTTTACCGTTATTATTTAGTGAGGATTTTGATGACAAACGAACTGCATTAGGACTTGAATCGGCCTGATCAGAAAGTGTTTCTAATGTTCGAAATGTTGCTTCTAGGAATTTGAATAAATCTCCTATTGGAGGAATTTCCGTTGACGCCTTTAGAGATTGCTCCCATTCCTTGCGTATTTGTAAGTCCAGCTTATTCACAGTCATATATATAAGCATAGCATGTTCACCTTCAGTATTTACTTCTAAGCTGCGTAGAAGCGCTATACTAGTGCGGGTTGTATCTAAAATTAACTGAATGCTTTTGGCGGAGCCATCAGAAACAGGTATCGAAAATAACTTTTTAAAAATAGTATCAACTATTTTCCTTTTATTGTGATATCTATTTTGCAATGCTGTCCAAGCTAAAGTGTAGCTAGCGTCCGTTGCTGGATATTCATTCACGATATCCAGTGGAATTTCCTTGCAAGAGGTTTTAAAAAAACAAAATTTTTGGACATCAGACAGGCTGGGATTATTATGCATTAGTGAAATAAACATATCTTGGTATGACATCCAGGCTAAATAATCTCCACTAAAGATTGGCAAGTCAATATTCGGTAACCGTGCCTGAACCGAAAATGTTTCATTTCTAGAATGACCAGAACCAGCAAACGTACTGGATTGAATTCCAGGCGACCGAAGATCACAAGATTCCATGAAATCAAGCAACAGACCCTTAAGGGTAAAAAATTCCTTCTGAAACTGGTAATAAACATCTTCTTCGAAATACGGAATATTTTCTGTATTAATGGTATTTTCATGGACTATGGAACATAAATGACTATTACCTTCTTTAAATTTTGCAATTGAAATTAAATTCGCTTCTATTTCGTCTAAAACCGATTGTGCAAATCCATGCGTTTTATTCGTTTGCAAATCATAAAGCTTAGCGGTTTTCTTCAGGTTCCGTAACAAATCTCTTTGGCTCTCGATATGTTGGTGTAATTCCGCCATTTTATTGGTTTTCTAGTCTTCAAATTTATTTTATTGAACTTCCACTAGGCACGCTTCAATTTATGCATCAATTCCCGGGTTTCGGCACCAAATTTATGTATGAGAATTTAACTTTATGTTTATTAAGTCTTAAGTATGTATGGTCGCACCGAGGCAGTAAAGACAAGTGAAGTCAGTAAAAATATTTTAAGTATAATAATAAAATCTAAGAAGAATATGTAACAGTGCTTATAACTAATGAGAGTTTATACATATTAAATAATACCGTAAGTAAGTATATACATATGTATGTATGCGCGTATATGAATTTGCATGTAATAGGCAATTGCATGCATAAAAAAACCCAGTATTTTGTTTCAATACATTTTCTCTGAGCATAAGTAAATTACTCTCTTTTATGTCTTATGCATCGAATAAAACGGCATTCATATGTTATAATATAGTGATGTGTGAATAAATAGCAGTAGGCAATAATACTACCTTAAATTATTCATTAACACAAACATTTTGAAGAAAAAGTGTTAAAAATGAGAAATTTCAGCTTTAATATATTAACAAAATACACATGTTTTATTCAAAAAATTTCAAAAAAAAATTATAACATTTTTTTATGGAAAATTAGAAATCTCGACTTTCATATTTATTAAAATTACACCCCATGTGTTATTGAAAAAGTTTCAAGAAAAAGTGTACAAAATTGGTGATGCAAAATTAGAAATCTCGGCTTTTATATTCATAAAAATTATACCAGTGACTTATTCAAACATTTTGAAGAAAAAGTGTTAAAATATGGTCATGCAAAATTAAAAGTTTTGGCTTTCCAAAAATTTCAACAAAAATTATAAATTATCAATAATGCGCTTTTCATTTCGTTCAAAGTTTTTTTGATTTGAAAGAATGTTTGGAAAAATACATTTTTGTATGAGGAATGGTTCAAGTTTATCAGTAAATATATGAATATTACTCCTTTATGAAATGTTTAAGAAAGTAACTGAAGCTCCGGAAATATTAATTTTATTGCGAAATTATAAAAATCTGCACCAAGTTACCGATAGTGCTTTTTTCAATTCTTTTAAAACTCTTTTGATTTGAAAGATTTTATGAAAACATAAATTTTTAAATGAGAAGTGGTTTAAGTTGATGGCCGGAATAGTGTTCCCCAATAATTTTTTTTCGCAAATTCTCTACCATTTTCGGAAAAAGGAGCAAAGTCCTTTTTAAAATTTCAAAAGTCGAAATTTGGAAAAATGTCGCCTATTTACAAAAAAACACACTGTTGCGACTTTTGAATATTGGACATTCATAGAAATGGCCTGAAAGTATTCTCCAATAATTCTTTTTCTCCCATCTTCTACCATTTCGGAAAAAGGAGCAAAGTCCTTTCTAAAATTTCAAAAGTAGAAATTTGGAAAAATGTCGCCAATGTTCAAAAAAACACACTGTTGCGATTTTTGAATATTGGACATTCATAGAAATGGCCTGAAAGTATTCTCCAATAATTGTTTTTCTCCCATCTTCTACCATTTTCGGAAAAAGGAGCAAAGTCTTTTTTAAAATTTCAAAAGTCGAAATTTGGAAAAATGTCGCCTATTTTCAAAAAAACACACTTTTGCGACTTTTGAATATTGGACATTCATAGAAATGGCCGGAAGAGTGTTCCCAAGTAATGTTTTTTCGTCCATCTCGTACCATTTTCGAAAAAAGGAGCAAAGAAATTTCAGCTATAATATATAAACAAAATACACCTGTTACTTATTCATAAAATTTAAAGAAAAATTATAACATTTTGTTTTATTTATGGAAAATTAGAAATCTCGACTTTCCATGTGTTATTCAAAAATTTTCAAGAAAAAGTGTACACAATTGGTGATGCAAAATTAGAAATCTCGGCTTTTATATTCATAACAATTACACCCGTGGCTTATTCCAACATTTTGAAGAAAAAGTGTTAAAATATGGTCATGCAAAATTAAAAATTTTGGCTTTCCAAAAATTTCAGGAAAAATTATAAGTTATAAATAATGCACTTCTCATTCGTTCAAAATTTGTTTGATTTGAAGGAATGTTTGGAAAAATACATTTTTGTATGAGGAATGGTTCAAGTTCATCAGTAAATATATGAATATTACTTCTATATGATATGTTTAAGAAAGTGACTGTATCTACGGAAATATTAATTTCATTGCGAAATTATAAAAAGCTTTATTAAGTTAGCAACAGTGCTCTTTTGAATTCTTTCAAAATTATTTTAATTTGAAAGAATTTTTAAAAAAATACATATTTGGAAAAATACATTTTTGCATGAGAAAAATTAGAAATTGCAGCTTTATTATATAAATAAATTACACCCGTGACTTTTTCCAAAAATTTCAAGAAAGATTATACAAATTTTTTATGGAAAAATTTTAAAGAAAAAGTGTACAAAAGTTTTCATGCAAAATTAGAAATCTCGGCTTTTGAATTTGTAAAAATTACACCCCTGTCGTTTTCAAAAATTTTCAAGAAAAAGTATAGAACATTTTTTCATGCAAAATTAGAAATCTCGGCTTTTGAATTTGTAAAAATTACACCCCTGTCGTTTTCAAAAATTTTCATTATTATTACTTCTATATGATATGTTTAAGAAAGTGACTGTATCTACGGAAATATTAATTTCATTGCGAAATTATAAAAAGCTTTATTAAGTTAGCAACAGTGCTCTTTTGAATTCTTTCAAAATTATTTTAATTTGAAAGAATTTTTAAAAAAATACATATTTGGAAAAATACATTGTTGCATGAGAAAAATTAGAAATTGCAGCTTTATTATATAAATAAATTACACCCGTGACTTTTTCCAAAAATTTCAAGAAAGATTATACAAATTTTTAATGGAAAAATTTTAAAGAAAAAGTGTACAAAAGTTTTCATGCAAAATTAGAAATCTCGGCTTTTGAATTTGTAAAAATTACACCCCTGTCGTTTTCAAAAATTTTCAAGAAAGATTATACAAATTTTTTATGCAAAATTAGAAGTCTCGGCTTTTGAATTTGTAAAAATTACACCCATGTCGTTTTCAAAAATTTTCAAGAAAAAGTATAGAACATTTTTTCATGCAAAATTAGAAATCTCTACTTTTGAATTTGTAAAAATTTCAACCCTGTCGTTTTCAAAAATTTTCAAGAAAAAGTATAGAAAATTTTTTCATGCAAAATTAGAAATCTCGAGTTTTATATTTATAAAACTTACAACCGTAACTGATTCAAACATTTTGAAGAAAAAGTGTTAAAAATTAGAAATTTCAGCTTTAATATATAAACAAAATACACCTGTTACTTATTCATAAAATTTCAAGAAAAATTATAGCATTTTTTTATGGAAAATTAGAAATCTCGACTTTCATATTTATTAAAATTACACCCATGTGTTATTCAAAAATTTTCAAGAAAAAGTGTACAAAATTGGTGATGCAAAATTAGAAATCTCGGCTTTTATATTCATAAAAATTACACCCGTGACTTATTCAAACATTTTGAAGAAAAAGTGTTAAAATATGGTCATGCAAAATTAAAAATTTTGGCTTTTCAAAAATTTCAAGAAAAATTATAAGTTATCAATAATGCGCTTCTCAATTCGTTCAAAATTTTTTTGATTTGAAAGAATGTTTGGAAAAATAAATTTTTGTATGAGGAATGGTTCAAGTTTATCAGTAAATATATGAATATAACTTCCATATGAAATGTATAAAAAAGTAACTGTAGCTCCGGAAATATTAATTTTATTGCGAAATTATAAAAATCTGCACCAAGTTACCGATAGTGCTCTTTTCAATTCTTTTAAAACTCTTTTGATTTGAAAGATTTTATGAAAACATAAATTTTTAAATGAGAAGTGGTTTAAGTTGATGGCCGGAATAGTGTTCCCCAATAATTTTTTTTCGCAAATTTTCTACCATTTTCGGAAAAAGGAGCAAAGTCCTTTTTAAAATTTCAAAAGTCGAAATTTGGAAAAATGTCGCATATTTTCAAAAAAACACACTGTTGCGACTTCTGAATATTGGACATTCATGGAAATGGCCTGAGGAGTGTTCTCTAAAATTTTTTTTCGCCCATCACCTACCATTTTCGAAAATAGGAGCAAAGTCATTTTTAAAATTTCAAAAGTCAAAATTTGGAAAAATGTCGCCTAATTTCAAAAAAACACACTTTTGCGACTTTTGAATATTGGACATTCATAAAAATGGCCGGAAAAGTGTTACCCAATAATGGTTTTTCGCCAATCTCCTATCATTTTCGAAAAAAGGAGCAAAGTCCTTTTTAAAATTTCAAAAGTCGAAATTTGGAAAAATGTCGCCTATTGTCAAAAAAACCGACTTTTGAATCTTGGACATTCATAGGGATGGCCGGAATAGTGTTCCCCAATAATTTTTTTTTCGCAAATTTTCTACCATTTTCGGAAAAAGGAGCAAAGTTCTTATTAAAATTTCAAAAGTCGAAATTTGGAAAAATGTCGCCTATTTTCAAAAAAACACACTGTTGCGACTTTTGAATATTGGACATTCATAAAAATGGCCTGAGGAGTGTTCTCCAATAATTTTTTTCGCCCATCACCTACCATTTTCGGAAAAAGGAGCAAAGTATTTTTTAAAATTTCAAAAGTCGAAATTTGGAAAAATGTCGCCTATTTTCAAAAAAACACACTTTTGCGACTTTTGAATATTGGACATTCATAGAAATGGCCTGAAAGTATTCTCCAATAATTCTTTTTCTCCCATCTTCCACCATTTCGGAAAAAGGAGCAAAGTCCTTTCTAAAATTTCAAAAGTAGAAATTTGGAAAAATGTCGCCAATTTTCAAAAAAACACACTGTTGCGACTTTTGAATATTGGACATTCATAGAAATGGCCTGAAAGTATTCTCCAATAATTCTTTTTCTCCCATCTTCCACCATTTCGGAAAAAGGAGCAAAGTCCTTTCTAAAATTTCAAAAGTCGAAATTTGGAAAAATGTCGCCTATTTTCAAAAAAACACACTTTTGCGACTTTTGAATATTGGACATTCATAGAAATGGCCGGAAGAGTGTTCCCAAGTAATGTTTTTTCGTCCATCTCGTACCATTTTCGAAAAAAGGAGCAAACAAATTTCAGCTTTACTATATATAAACAAAATACACCTGTTACTTATTCATAAAATTTCAAGAAAAATTATAAAATTTTGTTTTATTTATGGAAAATTAGAAATCTCGACTTTCCATGTTTTATTAAAAAATTTTCAAGAAAAAGTGTACAAAATTGGTGATGCAAAATTAGAAATCTCGGCTTTTATATTCATAAAAATTACACCCGTAGCTTATTCAAACATTTTGAAGAAAAAGTGTTAAAATTTGGTCATGCAAAATTAAAAATTTTGGCTTTCCAAAAATTTCAAGAAAAATTGTAAGTTATCAATAATGCGCTTCTCAATTCGTTCAAAATTTTTTTGATTTGAAAGAATGTTTGGAAAAATACATTTTTGTATGAGGAATGGTTCAAGTTTATCAGTAAATATATGAATATTACTTCTTTATGAAATGTTTAAGAAAGTGACTGTATCTACGGAAATATTAATTTCATTGCGAAATTATAAAAAGCTTTATTAAGTTAGCAACAGTGTTCTTTTGAATTCTTTCAAAATTATTTTAATTTGAAAGAATTTTTAAAAAAATATATATTTGGAAAAATACATTTTTGCATAAGAAAAATTAGAAATTGCAGCTTTATTATATAAATAAATTAGACCCGTGACTTTTTCCAAAAACTTCAAGAAAGATTATACAAATTTTTTACGGAAAAATTTTAAAGAAAAAGTGTACAAAAGTTTTCATGCAAAATTAGAAATCTCGGCTTTTGAATTTGTAAAAATTATACCCCTGTCGTTTTCAAAAATTTTCAAGAAAAAGTATAGAACATTTTTTCATGCAAAATTAGAAATCTCGAGTTTTATATTTATAAAACTTACAACCGTAACTGATTCAAACATTTTGAAGAAAAAGTGTTAAAAATTAGAAATTTCAGCTTTAATATATAAACAAAATACACCTGTTACTTATTCATAAAATTTCAAGAAAAATTATAGCATTTTTTTATGGAAAATTAGAAATCTAGACTTTCATATTTATTAAAATTACACCCATGTGTTATTCAAAAATTTTCAAGAAAAAGTGTACAAAATTGGTGATGCAAAATTAGAAATCTCGGCTTTTATATTCATAAAAATTACACCCGTGACATATTCAAACATTTTGAAGAAAAAGTGTTAAAATATGGTCATGCAAAATTAAAAATTTTTGCTCTCCAAAAATTTCAAGAAAAATTATAAGTTATCAATAATGCGCTTATCAATTCGTTCAAAATTTTTTTGATTTGAAAGAATGTTTGGAAAAATACATTTTTGTATGAGGAATGGTTCAAGTTTATCAGTAAATATATGAATATTACTTCTATATGAAATGTTTAAAAAAGTAACTGTAGCACCGGAAATATTAATTTTATTGCGAAATTATAAAAATTTGCACCAAGTTACCGATAGTGCTCTTTTCAATTCTTTTAAAACTCTTTTGATTTGAAAGATTTTATGAAAACATACATTTTTAAATGAGAAGTTGTTTAAGTTTATGGCCGGAATAGTGTTCCCCAATAATTTTTCTTCGCAAATTTTCTACCATTTTCGGAAAAAGGAGCAAAGTCCTTTTTAAAATTTCAAAAGTCGAAATTTGGAAAAATGTCGACTATTTTAAAAAAAACACACTGTTGCGACTTTTGAATATTGGACACTCATAGAAATGGCCTGAGGAGTGTTTTCTAATAATTTTTTTCGCCCATCACCTACCATTTTCGAAAATAGGAGCAACAAATTTTCAAAAAAAACACACTTTTGCGACTTTTGAATATTGGACATTCATAAAAATGGCCGGAAAAGTGTTCCCCAATAATGTTTTTTCGCCAATCTCCTACCATTTTCGAAAAAAGGAGCAAAGTCCTTTTTAAAATTTCAAAAGTCGAAATTTGAAAATATGTAGCCTATTTTAAAAATAAAACACACTTTTGAATATTGGACATTCATAGGAATGGCCGGAATAGTGTTCCCCAATAATTTTTTTTTCGCAAATTTTCTACCATTTTCGGAAAAAGGAGCAAAGTCCTTTTTAACATTTCAAAAGTCGATATTTGGAAAAATGTAGCCTATTTTCAAAAAAACACACTGTTGCGACTTTTGAATATTGGACATTCATAGGAATGGCCGGAATAGTGTTCCCCAATAATTTTTTTTCGCAAATTTTCTACCATTTTCGGAAAAAGGAGCAAAGCCCTTTTTAAAATTTCAAAAGTCGAAATTTGGAAAAATGTCGACTATTTTCAAAAAAACACACTGTTGCAACTTTTGAATGTTGGACATTCATAGAAATGGCCTGAGGAGTGTTCTCTAATAATTTTTTTCGACCATCACCTACAATTTTCGAAAATAGGAACAAAAAATTTTCAAAAAAACACACTTTTGCGACTTTTGAATATTGGACATTCATAAAAATGGCCGGAAAAGTGTTACCCAATAATGGTTTTTCGCCAATCTCCTATCATTTTCGAAAAAAGGAGCAAAGTCCTTTTTAAAATTTCAAAAGTCGAAATTTGGAAAAATGTCGCCTATTGTCAAAAAAACACACTTTTGAATCTTGGACATTCATAGGGATGGCCGGAATAGTGTTCCCCAATAATTTTTTTTCCCAAATTTTCTACCATTTTCGGAAAAAGGAGCAAAGTCCTTTTTAAAATTTCAAAAGTCGAAATTTGGAAAAATGTCGCCTATTTTCAAAAAAACACACTGTTGCGACTTTTGAATATTGGACATTCATAAAAATGGCCTGAGGAGTGTTCTCCAATAATTTTTTTCGCCCATCACTTACCATTTTTTTTCTTTCATTTTTGCGCTTATCAATTCGGTCAAAATTTTTTTGATTTGAAAGAATGTTTGGAAAAATACATTTTTGTATGAGGAATGGTTCAAGTTTATCAGTAAATATATGAATATTACTTCTATATGAAATGTTTAAAAAAGTAACTGTAGCACCGGAAATATTAATTTTATTGCGAAATTATAAAAATTTGCACCAAGTTACCGATAGTGCTCTTTTCAATTCTTTTAAAACTCTTTTGATTTGAAAGATTTTATGAAAACATACATTTTTAAATGAGAAGTTGTTTAAGTTTATGGCCGGAATAGTGTTCCCCAATAATTTTTTTTCGCAAATTTTCTACCATTTTCGGAAAAAGGAGCAAAGTCCTTTTTAAAATTTCAAAAGTCGAAATTTGGAAAAATGTCGACTATTTTCAAAAAAACACACTGTTGCGACTTTTGAATATTGGACACTCATAAAAATGGCCTGAGGAGTGTTTTCTAATAATTTTTTTCGCCCATCACCTACCATTTTCGAAAATAGGAGCAACAAATTTTCAAAAAAACACACTTTTGCGACTTTTGAATATTGGACATTCATAAAAATGGCCGGAAAAGTGATCCCCAGTTTTTTCGCCAATCTCCTACCATTTTCGAAAAAAGGAGCAAAGTCCTTTTTTAAATTTCAAAAGTCGAAATTTGGAAATATGTAGCCTATTTTAAAAATAAAACACACTTTTGAATATTGGACATTCATAGGAATGGCCGAAATAGTGCTCCCCAATAATTTTTTTTCGCAAATTTTCTACCATTTTCGGAAAAAGGAGCAAAGTTCTTTTTAAAATTTCAAAAGTCGAAATTTGGAAAAATGTCGCCTATTTTCAAAAAAAACACACTGTTGCGACTTTTGAATATTGGACATTCATAAAAATGGCCTGAGGAGTGTTCTCCAATAATTTTTTTCGCCCATGACCTACCATTTTCAGAAAAAGGAGCAAAGTATTTTGTAAAATTTTAAAAGTCGAAATTTGGAAAAATGTCGCCTATTTTCAAAAAAATACACTGTTAAGACTTTTGAATATTGGACATTCATAGAAATGGCCTGAAAGTAATCTCCAATAATTCTTTTTCTCCCATCTTCTACCATTTCGGAAAAAGGAGCAAAACCCTTTCTAAAATTTCAAAAGTAGAAATTTGGAAAAATGTCGCCAATTTTCAAAAAAACACACTGTTGCGACTTTTGAATATTGGACATTCATAGAAATGGCCTAAAATATTCTCCAATAATTCTACCATTTTCGGAAAAAGGAGCAAAGTCTTTTTTAAAATTTCAAAAGTCGAAATTTGGAAAAATGTCGCCTATTTTCGAAAAAACACACTTTTGCGACTTTTGAATATTGGACATTCATAGAAATGGCCGGAAGAGTGTTCCCAAGTAATGTTTTTTCGTCCATCTCGTACCATTTTCGAAAAAAGGAGCAAAGAAATTTCAGCTTTAATATATAAACAAAATACACCTGTTACTTATTCATAAAATTTCAGGAAAAATTATAACATTTTGTTTTATTTATGGAAAATTAGAAATCTCGACTTTCCATGTGTTATTCAAAAATTTTCAAGAAAAAGTGTATAAAATTGGTGATGCAAAATTAGAAATCTCGGCTTTTATATTCATAAAAATTACACCCGTGGCTTATTCCAACATTTTGAAGAAAATGTGTTAAAGTATTGTCATGCAAAATTAAAAATTTTGGCTTTCCAAAAATTTCAGGAAAAATTATAAGTTATAAATAATGCACTTCTCATTCGTTCAAAATTTGTTTGATTTGAAGGAATGTTTGGAAAAATACATTTTTGTATGAGGAATGGTTCAAGTTTATCAGTAAATATATGAATATTACTTCTATATGATATGTTTAAGAAAGTGACTGTATCTACGGAAATACTAATTTCATTGCAAAATTATAAAAAGCTTCATTAAGTTAGCAACAGTGCTCTTTTGAATTCTTTCAAAATTATTTTAATTTGAAAGAATTTTTAAAAAAATACATATTTGGAAAAATACATTTTTGCATGAGAAAAATTAGAAATTGCAGCTTTATTATATAAATAAATTAGACCCGTGACGTTTTCCAAAAATTTCAAGAAAGATTATAAAAATTTTTTTTGGAAAAATTTTAAAGAAAAAGTGTACAAAAATTTTCATGCAAAATTAGAAATCTCGGCTTTTGAATTTGTAAAAATTACACCCCTGTCGTTTTCAAAAATTTTCAAGAAAAAGTATAGAACATTTTTTCATGCAAAATTAGAAATCTCCAGTTTTATATTTATAAAACTTACAACCGTAACTGATTCAAACATTTTGAAGAAAAAGTGTTAAAAATTAGAAATTTCAGCTTTAATATATAAACAAAATACACCTGTTACTTATTCATAAAATTTCAAGAAAAATTATAGCATTTTTTTATGGAAAATTAGAAATCTCGACTTTCATATTTATTAAAATTACACCCATGTGTTATTCAAAAATTTTCAAGAAAAAGTGTACAAAATTGGTGATGCAAAATTAGAAATCTCGGCTTTTATATTCATAAAAATTACACCCGTGACATATTCAAACATTTTGAAGAAAAAGTGTTAAAATATGGTCATGCAAAATTAAAAATTTTGGCTTTCCAAAAATTTCAAGAAAAATTATAAGTTATCAATAATGCGCTTATCAATTCGTTCAAAATTTTTTTGATTTGAAAGAATGTTTGGAAAAATACATTTTTGTATGAGGAATGGTTCAAGTTTATCAGTAAATATATGAATATTACTTCTATATGAAATGTTTAAAAAAGTAACTGTAGCACCGGAAATATTAATTTTATTGCGAAATTATAAAAATTTGCACCAAGTTACCGATAGTGCTCTTTTCAATTCTTTTAAAACTCTTTTGATTTGAAAGATTTTATGAAAACATACATTTTTAAATGAGAAGTTGTTTAAGTTTATGGCCGGAATAGTGTTCCCCAATAATTTTTTTTCGCAAATTTTCTACCATTTTCGGAAAAAGGAGCAAAGTCCTTTTTAAAATTTCAAAAGTCGAAATTTGGAAAAATGTCGACTATTTTCAAAAAAACACACTGTTGCGACTTTTGAATATTGGACACTCATAAAAATGGCCTGAGGAGTGTTTTCTAATAATTTTTTTCGCCCATCACCTACCATTTTCGAAAATATGAGCAACAAATTTTCAAAAAAACACACTTTTGCGACTTTTGAATATTGGACATTCATAAAAATGGCCGGAAAAGTGATCCCCAATAATGTTTTTTCGCCAATCTCCTACCATTTTCGAAAAAAGGAGCAAAGTCCTTTTTTAAATTTCAAAAGTCGAAATTTGGAAATATGTAGCCTATTTTAAAAATAAAACACACTTTTGAATATTGGACATTCATAGGAATGGCCGGAATAGTGTTCCCCAATAATTTTTTTCGCATATTTTATACCATTTTCGGAAAAAGGAGCAAAGTCCTTTTTAAAATTTGAAAAGTCGAAATTGGAAAAATGTCGACTATTTTCAAAAAAACACACTGTTGCGACTTTTGAATATTGGACATTCATAGAAATGGCCTGAGGAGTGTTTTCTAATAATTTTTTTCGCCCATCACCTACCATTTTCGGAAAAAGGAGCAAAGTCCCTTTTAAAATTTCAAAAGTCGAAATTTGGAAAAATTTAGCCTATTTTAAAAATAAAACACACTTTTGAATATTGGAAATTCATAGAAATGGTCAGATAAGTGTTCCCCAATAATTTTTTTTCGCAAATTTTCTACCATTTTCGGAAAAAGGAGCAAAGTTCTTTTTAAAATTTCAAAAGTCGAAATTTGGAAAAATGTCGCCTATTTTCAAAAAAACACACTGTTGCGACTTTTGAATATTGGACATTCATAAAAATGGCCTGAGGAGTGTTCTCCAATAATTTTTTTCGCCCATGACCTACCATTTTCAGAAAAAGGAGCAAAGTATTTTGTAAAATTTTAAAAGTCGAAATTTGGAAAAATGTCGCCTATTTTCAAAAAAATACACTGTTAAGACTTTTGAATATTGGACATTCATAGAAATGGCCTGAAAGTAATCTCCAATAATTCTTTTTCTCCCATCTTCTACCATTTCGGAAAAAGGAGCAAAACCCTTTCTAAAATTTCAAAAGTAGAAATTTGGAAAAATGTCGCCAATTTTCAAAAAAACACACTGTTGCGACTTTTGAATATTGGACATTCATAGAAATGGCCTAAAATATTCTCCAATAATTCTACCATTTTCGGAAAAAGGAGCAAAGTCTTTTTTAAAATTTCAAAAGTCGAAATTTGGAAAAATGTCGCCTATTTTCGAAAAAACACACTTTTGCGACTTTTGAATATTGGACATTCATAGAAATGGCCGGAAGAGTGTTCCCAAGTAATGTTTTTTCGTCCATCTCGTACCATTTTCGAAAAAAGGAGCAAAGAAATTTCAGCTTTAATATATAAACAAAATACACCTGTTACTTATTCATAAAATTTCAGGAAAAATTATAACATTTTGTTTTATTCATGGAAAATTAGAAATCTCGACTTTCCATGTGTTATTCAAAAATTTTCAAGAAAAAGTGTACAAAATTGGTGATGCAAAATTAGAAATCTCGGCTTTTATATTCATAAAAATTACACCCGTGGCTTATTCCAACATTTTGAAGAAAATGTGTTAAAGTATTGTCATGCAAAATTAAAAATTTTGGCTTTCCAAAAATTTCAGGAAAAATTATAAGTTATAAATAATGCACTTCTCACTCGTTCAAAATTTGTTTGATTTGAAGGAATGTTTGGAAAAATACATTTTTGTATGAGGAATGGTTCAAGTTTATCAGTAAATATATGAATATTACTTCTATATGAAATGTTTAAAAAAGTAACTGTAGCACCGGGAATATTAATTTTATTGCGAAATTATAAAAATTTGCACCAAGTTACCGATAGTGCTCTTTTCAATTCTTTTAAAACTCTTTTGATTTGAAAGATTTTATGAAAACATACATTTTTAAATGAGAAGTTGTTTAAGTTTATGGCCGGAATAGTGTTCCCCAATAATTTTTCTTCGCAAATTTTCTACCATTTTCGGAAAAAGGAGCAAAGTCCTTTTTAAAATTTCAAAAGTCGAAATTTGGAAAAATGTCGACTATTTTCAAAAAAACACACTGTTGCGACTTTTGAATATTGGACACTCATAGAAATGGCCTGAGGAGTGTTTTCTAATAATTTTTTTCGCCCATCACCTACCATTTTCGAAAATAGGAGCAACAAATTTTCAAAAAAAACACACTTTTGCGACTTTTGAATATTGGACATTCATAAAAATGGCCGGAAAAGTGTTCCCCAATAATGTTTTTTCGCCAATCTCCTACCATTTTCGAAAAAAGGAGCAAAGTCCTTTTTAAAATTTCAAAAGTCGAAATTTGGAAATATGTAGCCTATTTTAAAAATAAAACACACTTTTGAATATTGGACATTCATAGGAATGGCCGGAATAGTGTTCCCCAATAATTTTTTTTCGCAAATTTTCTACCATTTTCGGAAAAAGGAGCAAAGTCCTTTTTAACATTTCAAAAGTCGAAATTTGGAAAAATGTAGCCTTTTTTCAAAAAAACACACTGTTGCGACTTTTGAATATTGGACATTCATAGGAATGGCCGGAATAGTGTTCCCCAATAATTTTTTTTCCCAAATTTTCTACCATTTTCGGAAAAAGGAGCAAAGTCCTTTTTAAAATTTCAAAAGTCGAAATTTGGAAAAATGTCGCCTATTTTCAAAAAAACACACTGTTGCGACTTTTGAATGTTGGGCATTCATAGAAATGGCCTGAGGAGTGTTCTCTAATAATTTTTTTCGACCATCACCTACAATTTTCGAAAATAGGAACAAAAAATTTTCAAAAAAACACACTTTTGCGACTTTTGAATATTGGACATTCATAAAAATGGCCGGAAAAGTGTTCCCCAATAATGGTTTTTCGCCAATCTCCTATCATTTTCGAAAAAAGGAGCAAAGTCCTTTTTAAAATTTCAAAAGTCGAAATTTGGAAAAATGTCGCCTATTGTCAAAAAAACACACTTTTGAATCTTGGACATTCATAGGGATGGCCGGAATAGTGTTCCCCAATAATTTTTTTTCCCAAATTTTTTACCATTTTCGGAAAAAGGAGCAAAGTCCTTTTTAAAATTTCAAAAGTCGAAATTTGGAAAAATGTCGCCTATTTTCAAAAAAACACACTGTTGCGACTTTTGAATATTGGACATTCATAAAAATGGCCTGAGGAGTGTTCTCCAATAATTTTTTTCGCCCATCACTTACCATTTTCGGAAAAAGGAGCAAAGTCCTTTTTAAAATTTCAAAAGCCGAAATTTGGAAAAATGTCGCCTATTTTCAAAAAAACACACTTTTGCGACTTTTGAACATTGGACATTCATAGAAATGGCCTGAAAGTATTCTCCAATAATTCTTTTTCTCCCATCTTCTACCATTTCGGAAAAAGGAGCAAAGTCCTTTCTAAAATTTCAAAAGTAGAAATTTGGAAAAATGTCGCCAATTTTCAAAAAAACACACTGTTGCGACTTTTGAATATTGGACATTCATAGAAATGGCCTGAAAGTATTCTCCAATAATTCTTTTTCTCCCATCTTCTACCATTTTCGGAAAAAGGAGCAAAGTCATTTTTAAAATTTCAAAAGTCGAAATTTGGACAAATATCGCCTATTTTCAAAAAAACACACTTTTGCGACTTTTGAATATTGGACATTCATAGAAATGGCCGGAAAAGTGTTCTCAAGTAATGTTTTTTCGTCCATCTCGTACCATTTTCGAAAAAAGGAGCAAACAAATTTCAGCTTTACTATATATAAACAAAATACACCTGTTACTTATTCATAAAATTTCAAGAAAAATTATAAAATTTTGTTTTATTTATGGAAAATTAGAAATCTCGACTTTCCATGTGTTATTCAAAAATTTTCAAGAAAAAGTGTACAAAATTGGTGATGCAAAATTAGAAATCTCGGCTTTTATATTCATAAAAATTACACCCGTGGCTTATTCCAACATTTTGAAGAAAAAGTGTTAAAATATTGTCATGCAAAATTAAAAATTTTGGCTTTCCAAAAATTTCAGGAAAAATTATAAGTTATAAATAATGCACTTCTCATTCGTTCAAAATTTGTTTGATTTGAAGGAATGTTTGGAAAAATACATTTTTGTATGAGGAATGGTTCAAGTTTATCAGTAAATATATGAATATTACTTCTATATGATATGTTTAAGAAAGTGACTGTATCTACGGAAATATTAATTTCATTGCGAAATTATAAAAAGCTTCATTAAGTTAGCAACAGTGCTCTTTTGAATTCTTTCAAAATTATTTTAATTTGAAAGAATTTTTAAAAAAATATATATTTGGAAAAATACATTTTTGCATAAGAAAAATTAGAAATTGCAGCTTTATTATATAAATAAATTAGACCCGTGACTTTTTCCAAAAATTTCAAGAAAGATTATACAAATTTTTTACGGAAAAATTTTAAAGAAAAAGTGTCCAAAAAAATGTTCATGCAAAATTAGAAATGTCGGCTTTTGAATTTGTAAAAATTACACCCCTGTCGTTTTCAAAAATTTTCAAGAAAGAGTATAGAACATTTTTTCATGCAAAATTAGAAATCTCGAGTTTTATATTTATAAAACTTACAACCGTAACTGATTCAAACATTTTGAAGAAAAAGTGTTAAAAATTAGAAATTTCAGCTTTAATATATAAACAAAATACACCTGTTACTTATTCATAAAATTTCAAGAAAAATTATAGCATTTTTTTATGGAAAATTAGAAATCTCGACTTTCATATTTATTAAAATTACACCCATGTGTTATTCAAAAATTTTCAAGAAAAAGTGTACAAAATTGGTGATGCAAAATTAGAAATCTCGGCTTTTATATTCATAAAAATTACACCCGTGACATATTCAAACATTTTGAAGAAAAAGTGTTAAAATATGGTCATGCAAAATTAAAAATTTTGGCTTTCCAAAAATTTCAAGAAAAATTATAAGTTATCAATAATGCGCTTATCAATTCGTTCAAAATTTTTTTGATTTGAAAGAATGTTTGGGAAAATACATTTTTGTATGAGGAATGGTTCAAGTTTATCAGTAAATATATGAATATTACTTCTATATGAAATGTTTAAAAAAGTAACTGTAGCACCGGAAATATTAATTTTATTGCGAAATTATAAAAATTTGCACCAAGTTACCGATAGTGCTCTTTTCAATTCTTTTAAAACTCTTTTGATTTGAAAGATTTTATGAAAACATACATTTTTAAATGAGAAGTTGTTTAAGTTTATGGCCGGAATAGTGTTCCCCAATAATTTTTTTTCGCAAATTTTCTACCATTTTCGGAAAACGGAGCAAAGTCCTTTTTAAAATTTCAAAAGTCGAAATTTGGAAAAATGTCGACTATTTTAAAAAAAAACACACTGTTGCGACTTTTGAATATTGGACATTCATAGAAATGGTCAGAGAGTGTTTTCTAATAATTTTTTTCGCCCATCACCTACCATTTTCGAAAATAGGAGCAAAAAATTTTCAAAAAAACACACTTTTGCGACTTTTGAATATTGGACATTCATAAAAATGGCCGGAAAAGTGTTCCCCAATAATGTTTTTTCGCCAATCTCCTACCATTTTCGAAAAAAGGAGCAAAGTCCTTTTTAAAATTTCAAAAATCGAAATTTGGAAAAATGTAGCCTATTTTAAAAATAAAACACACTTTTGAATATTGGACATTCATAGGAATGGCCGGAATAGTGTTCCCCAATAATTTTTTTTCGCAAATTTTCTACCATTTTCGGAAAAAGGAGCAAAGTTCTTTTGAAAATTTCAAAAGTCGAAATTTGGAAAAATGTCGCCTATTTTCAAAAAAACACACTGTTAAGACTTTTGAATATTGGACATTCATAGAAATAGCCTGAAAGTATTCTCCAATAATTCTTTTTCTCCAATCTTCCACCATTTCGGAAAAAGGAGCAGTCTTTTTTAAAATTTCAAAAGTCGAAATTTGGAAAAATGTCGCCTATTTTCGAAAAAACACACTTTTGCGACTTTTGAATATTGGACATTCATAGAAATGGCCGGAAGAGTGTTCCCAAGTAATGTTTTTTCGTCCATCTCGTACCATTTTCGAAAAAAGGAGCAAAGAAATTTCACCTTTAATATATAAACAAAATACACCTGTTACTTATTCATAAAATTTCAAGAAAAATTATAACATTTTGTTTTATTTATGGAAAATTAGAAATCTCGACTTTCCATGTGTTATTCAAAAATTTTCAAGAAAAAGTGCACAAAATTGGTGATGCAAAATTAGAAATCTCGGCTTTTATATTCATAAAAATTACACCAAGATTATACAAATTTTTTATGGAAAAATTTTAAAGAAAAAGGGTCCAAAAAAATGTTCATGCAAAATTAGAAATGTCGGCTTTTGAATTTGTAAAAATTACACCCCTGTCGTTTTCAAAAATTTTCAAGAAAGAGTATAGAACATTTTTTCATGCAAAATTAGAAATCTCGGCTTTTGAATTTGTAAAAATTACACCCCTGTCGTTTTCAAAAATTTTCAAGAAAAAGTATAGAACATTTTTTCATGCAAAATTAGAAATCTCGAGTTTTATATTTATAAAACTTACAACCGTAACTGATTCAAACATTTTGAAGAAAAAGTGTTAAAAATTAGAAATTTCAGCTTTAATATATAAACAAAATACACCTGTTACTTATTCATAAAATTTCAAGAAAAATTATAGCATTTTTTTATGGAAAATTAGAAATCTCGACTTTCATATTTATTAAAATTACACCTATGTGTTATTCAAAAATTTTCAAGAAAAAGTGTACAAAATTGGTGATGCAAAATTAGAAATCTCGGCTTTTATATTCATAAAAATTACACCCGTGACATATTCAAACATTTTGAAGAAAAAGTGTTAAAATATGGTCATGCAAAATTAAAAATTTTTGCTCTCCAAAAATTTCAAGAAAAATTATAAGTTATCAATAATGCGCTTATCAATTCGTTCAAAATTTTTTTGATTTGAAAGAATGTTTGGAAAAATACATTTTTGTATGAGGAATGGTTCAAGTTTATCAGTAAATATATGAATATTACTTCTATATGAAATGTTTAAAAAAGTAACTGTAGCACCGGAAATATTAATTTTATTGCGAAATTATAAAAATTTGCACCAAGTTACCGATAGTGCTCTTTTCAATTCTTTTAAAACTCTTTTGATTTGAAAGATTTTATGAAAACATACATTTTTAAATGAGAAGTTGTTTAAGTTTATGGCCGGAATAGTGTTCCCCAATAATTTTTTTTCGCAAATTTTCTACCATTTTCGGAAAAAGGAGCAAAGTCCTTTTTAAAATTTCAAAAGTCGAAATTTGGAAAAATGTCGACTATTTTCAAAAAAACACACTGTTGCGACTTTTGAATATTGGACACTCATAGAAATGGCCTGAGGAGTGTTTTCTAATAATTTTTTTCGCCCATCACCTACCATTTTCGAAAATAGGAGCAACAAATTTTCAAAAAAAAAACACACTTTTGCGACTTTTGAATATTGGACATTCATAAAAATGGCCGGAAAAGTGTTCCCTAATAAAATTTTTTCGCCAATCTCCTACCATTTTCGAAAAAAGGAGCAAAGTCCTTTTTAAAATTTCAAAAGTCGAAATTTGGAAATATGTAGCCTATTTTAAAAATAAAACACACTTTTGAATATTGGACATTCATAGGAATGGCCGGAATAGTGTTCCCCAATAATTTTTTTTCGCAAATTTTGTACCATTTTCGGAAAAAGGAGCAAAGTTCTTTTTAAAATTTCAAAAGTCGAAATTTGGAAAAATGTCGCCTATTTTCAAAAAAACACACTGTTGCGACTTTTGAATATTGGACATTCATAAAAATGGCCTGAGGAGTGTTCTCCAATAATTTTTTTCGCCCATGACCTACCATTTTCGGAAAAAGGAGCAAAGTATTTTGTAAAATTTTAAAAGTCGAAATTTGGAAAAATGTCGCCTATTTTCAAAAAAATACACTGTTAAGACTTTTGAATATTGGACATTCATAGAACTGGCCTGAAAGTAATCTCCAATAATTCTTTTTCTCCCATCTTCTACCATTTCGGAAAAAGGAGCAAAGCCCTTTCTAAAATTTCAAAAGTAGAAATTTGGAAAAATGTCGACTATTTTCAAAAAAACACACTGTTGCGACTTTTGAATATTGGACATTCATAGAAATGGCCTAAAATATTCTCCAATAATTCTACCATTTTCAAAAAAAGGAGCAAAGTCCTTTTTAAAATTTCAAAAGTCGAAATTTGGAAATATGTAGCCTATTTTAAAAATAAAACACACTTTTGAATATTGGACATTCATAGGAATGGCCGGAATAGTGTTCCCCAATAATTTTTTTTCGCAAATTTTGTACCATTTTCGGAAAAAGGAGCAAAGTTCTTTTTAAAATTTCAAAAGTCGAAATTTGGAAAAATGTCGCCTATTTTCAAAAAAAACACACTGTTGCGACTTTTGAATATTGGACATTCATAAAAATGGCCTGAGGAGTGTTCTCCAATAATTTTTTTCGCCCATGACCTACCATTTTCGGAAAAAGGAGCAAAGTATTTTGTAAAATTTTAAAAGTCGAAATTTGGAAAAATGTCGCCTATTTTCAAAAAAATACACTGTTAAGACTTTTGAATATTGGACATTCATAGAAATGGCCTGAAAGTAATCTCCAATAATTCTTTTTCTCCCATCTTCTACCATTTCGGAAAAAGGAGCAAAGCCCTTTCTAAAATTTCAAAAGTAGAAATTTGGAAAAATGTCGCCAATTTTCAAAAAAACACACTGTTGCGACTTTTGAATATTGGACATTCATAGAAATGGCCTAAAATATTCTCCAATAATTCTACCATTTTCGGAAAAAGGAGCAAAGTCTTTTTTAAAATTTCAAAAGTCGAAATTTGGAAAAATGTCGCCTATTTTCGAAAAAAAACACTTTTGCGACTTTTGAATATTGGACATTCATAGAAGTGGCCGGAAGAGTGTTCCCAAGTAATGTTTTTTCGTCCATCTCGTACCATTTTTGAAAAAAGGAGCAAAGAAATTTCACCTTTAATATATAAACAAAATACACCTGTTACTTATTCATAAAATTTCAAGAAAAATTATAACATTTTGTTTTATTTATGGAAAATTAGAAATCTCGACTTTCCATGTGTTATTCAAAAATTTTCAAGAAAAAGTGTACAAAATTGGTGATGCAAAATTAGAAATCTCGGCTTTTATATTCATAAAAATTACACCCGTGGCTTATTCCAACATTTTGAAGAAAAAGTGTTAAAGTATTGTCATGCAAAATTAAAAATTTTGGCTTTCCAAAAATTTCAGGAAAAATTATAAGTTATAAATAATGCACTTCTCATTCGTTCAAAATTTGTTTGATTTGAAGGAATGTTTGGAAAAATACATTTTTGTATGAGGAATGGTTCAAGTTTATCAGTAAATATATGAATATTAATTCTTTATGAAATGTTTAAGAAAGTGACTGTATCTACGGAAATATTAATTTCATTGGGAAATTATAAAAAGCTTCATTAAGTTAGCAACAGTGCTCTTTTGAATTCTTTCAAAATTATTTTAATTTGAAAGAATTTTTAAAAAAATACATATTTGGAAAAATACATTTTTGCATGAGAAAAATTAGAAATTGCAGCTTTATTATATAAATAAATTAGACCCGTGACGTTTTCCAAAAATTTCAAGAAAGATTATAAAAATTTTTTTTGGAAAAATTTTAAGGAAAAAGTGTACAAAAATTTTCATGCAAAATTAGAAATCTCGGCTTTTGAATTTGTAAAAATTACACCCCTGTCGTTTTCAAAAATTTTCAAGAAAAAGTATAGAAAATTTTTTCATGCAAAATTAGAAATCTCGAGTTTTATATTTATAAAACTTACAACCGTAACTGATTCAAACATTTTGAAGAAAAAGTGTTAAAAATTAGAAATTTCAGCTTTAATATATAAACAAAATACACCTGTTACTTATTCATAAAATTTCAAGAAAAATTATAGCATTTTTTTATGGAAAATTAGAAATCTCGACTTTCATATTTATTAAAATTACACCCATGTGTTATTCAAAAATTTTCAAGAAAAAGTGTACAAAATTGGTGATGCAAAATTAGAAATCTCGGCTTTTATATTCATAAAAATTACACCCGTGACATATTCAAACATTTTGAAGAAAAAGTGTTAAAATATGGTCATGCAAAATTTAAAATTTTGGCTTTCCAAAAATTTCAAGAAAAATTATAAGTTATCAATAATGCGCTTATCAATTCGTTCAAAATTTTTTTGATTTGAAAGAATGTTTGGAAAAATACATTTTTGTATGAGGAATGGTTCAAGTTTGTCAGTAAATATATGAATATTACTTCTATATGAAATGTTTAAAAAAGTAACTGTAGCACCGGAAATATTAATTTTATTGCGAAATTATAAAAATTTGCACCAAGTTACCGATAGTGCTCTTTTCAATTCTTTTAAAACTCTTTTGATTTGAAAGATTTTATAAAAACATACATTTTTAAATGAGAAGTTGTTTAAGTTTATGGCCGGAGTAGTGTTCCCTAAGTCCTTTTTAAAAAAAGGAGCAAAGTCCTTTTTAAAATTTCAAAAGTCGAAATTTGGAAAAATGTCGACTATTTTCAAAAAAACACACTGTTGCGACTTTTGAATATTGGACATTCATAGAAATGGCCAGAGGAGTGTTTTCTAATAATTTTTTTCGCCCATCACCTACCATTTTCGAAAATAGAAGCAAAAAATTTTCAAAAAAACACACTTTTGCGACTTTTGAATATTGGACATTCATAAAAATGGCCGGAAAAGTGTTCCCCAATAATGTTTTTTCGCCAATCTCCTACCATTTTCGAAAAAAGGAGCAAAGTCCTTTTTAAAATTTCAAAAGTCGAAATTTGGAAAAATGTAGCCTATTTTAAAAATTAAACACACTTTTGAATATTGGACATTCATAGGAATGGCCGGAATAGTGTTCCCCAATAATTTTTTTTCGCAAATTTTCTACCATTTTCGGAAAAAGGAGCAAAGTTCTTTTGAAAATTTCAAAAGTCGAAATTTGGAAAAATGTCGCCTATTTTCAAAAAAACACACTGTTAAGACTTTTGAATATTGGACATTCATAGAAATAGCCTGAAAGTATTCTCCAATAATTCTCTTTCTCCAATCTTCCACCATTTCGGAAAAAGGAGCAGTCTTTTTTAAAATTTCAAAAGTCGAAATTTGGAAAAATGTCGCCTATTTTCGAAAAAACACACTTTTGCGACTTTTGAATATTGGACATTCATAGAAATGGCCGGAAGAGTGTTCCCAAGTAATGTTTTTTCGTCCATCTCGTACCATTTTTGAAAAAAGGAGCAAAGAAATTTCACCTTTAATATATAAACAAAATACACCTGTTACTTATTCATAAAATTTCAAGAAAAATTATAACATTTTGTTTTATTTATGGAAAATTAGAAATCTCGACTTTCCATGTGTTATTCAAAAATTTTCAAGAAAAAGTGCACAAAATTGGTGATGCAAAATTAGAAATCTCGGCTTTTATATTCATAAAAATTACACCAAGATTATACAAATTTTTTATGGAAAAATTTTAAAGAAAAAGTGTCCAAAAAAATGTTCATGCAAAATTAGAAATCTCGGGTTTTGAATTTGTAAAAATTACACCCCTGTCGTTTTCAAAAATTTTCAAGAAAGAGTATAGAACATTTTTTCATGCAAAATTAGAAATCTCGAGTTTTATATTTATAAAACTTACAACCGTAACTGATTCAAACATTTTGAAGAAAAAGTGTTAAAAATTAGAAATTTCAGCTTTAATATATAAACAAAATACACCTGTTACTTATTCATAAAATTTCAAGAAAAATTATAGCATTTTTTTATGGAAAATTAGAAATCTCGACTTTCATATTTATTAAAATTACACCCATGTGTTATTCAAAAATTTTCAAGAAAAAGTGTACAAAATTGGTGATGCAAAATTAGAAATCTCGGCTTTTATATTCATAAAAATTACACCCGTGACATATTCAAACATTTTGAAGAAAAAGTGTTAAAATATGGTCATGCAAAATTAAAAATTTTTGCTCTCCAAAAATTTCAAGAAAAATTATAAGTTATCAATAATGCGCTTATCAATTCGTTCAAAATTTTTTTGATTTGAAAGAATGTTTGGAAAAATACATTTTTGTATGAGGAATGGTTCAAGTTTATCAGTAAATATATGAATATTACTTCTATATGAAATGTTTAAAAAAGTAACTGTAGCACCGGAAATATTAATTTTATTGCGAAATTATAAAAATTTGCACCAAGTTACCGATAGTGCTCTTTTCAATTCTTTTAAAACTCTTTTGATTTGAAAGATTTTATGAAAACATACATTTTTAAATGAGAAGTTGTTTAAGTTTATGGCCGGAATAGTGTTCCCCAATAATTTTTTTTCGCAAATTTTCTACCATTTTCGGAAAAAGGAGCAAAGTCCTTTTTAAAATTTCAAAAGTCGAAATTTGGAAAAATGTCGACTATTTTCAAAAAAACACACTGTTGCGACTTTTGAATATTGGACACTCATAGAAATGGCCTGAGGAGTGTTTTCTAATAATTTTTTTCGCCCATCACCTACCATTTTCGAAAATAGGAGCAACAAATTTTCAAAAAAAAACACACTTTTGCGACTTTTGAATATTGGACATTCATAAAAATGGCCGGAAAAGTGTTCCCCAATAATGTTTTTTCGCCAATCTCCTACCATTTTCGAAAATGCAAAGTCCTTTTTAAAATTTCAAAAGTCGAAATTTGGAAAAATGTAGCCTATTTTAAAAATAAAACACACTTTTGAATATTGGACATTCATAGGAATGGCCGGAATAGTGTTCCCCAATAATTTTTTTTCGCAAATTTTCTACCATTTTCGGAAAAAGGAGCAAAGTTCTTTTGAAAATTTCAAAAGTCGAAATTTGGAAAAATGTCGCCTATTTTCAAAAAAACACACTGTTGCGACTTTTGAATATTGGACATTCATAAAAATGGCCTGAGGAGTGTTCTCCAATAATTTTTTTCGCCCATGACCTACCATTTTCGGAAAAAGGAGCAAAGTATTTTGTAAAATTTTAAAAGTCGAAATTTGGAAAAATGTCGCCTATTTTCAAAAAAATACACTGTTAAGACTTTTGAATATTGGACATTCATAGAAATGGCCTGAAAGTAATCTCCAATAATTCTTTTTCTCCCATCTTCTACCATTTCGGAAAAAGGAGCAAAGCCCTTTCTAAAATTTCAAAAGTAGAAATTTGGAAAAATGTCGCCAATTTTCAAAAAAACACACTGTTGCGACTTTTGAATATTGGACATTCATAGAAATGGCCTAAAATATTCTCCAATAATTCTACCATTTTCGGAAAAAGGAGCAAAGTCTTTTTTAAAATTTCAAAAGTCGAAATTTGAAAAAATGTCGCCTATTTTCGAAAAAACACACTTTTGCGACTTTTGAATATTGGACATTCATAGAAATGGCCGGAAGAGTGTTCCCAAGTAATGTTTTTTCGTCCATCTCGTACCATTTTCGAAAAAAGGAGCAAAGAAATTTCACCTTTAATATATAAACAAAATACACCTGTTACTTATTCATAAAATTTCAAGAAAAATTATAACATTTTGTTTTATTTATGGAAAATTAGAAATCTCGACTTTCCATGTGTTATTCAAAAATTTTCAAGAAAAAGTGTACAAAATTGGTGATGCAAAATTAGAAATCTCGGCTTTTATATTCATAAAAATTACACCCGTGGCTTATTCCAACATTTTGAAGAAAATGTGTTAAAGTATTGTCATGCAAAATTAAAAATTTTGGCTTTCCAAAAATTTCAGGAAAAATTATAAGTTATAAATAATGCACTTCTCATTCGTTCAAAATTTGTTTGATTTGAAGGAATGTTTGGAAAAATAAATTTTTGTATGAGGAATGGTTCAAGTTTATCAGTAAATATATGAATATTACTTCTATATGATATGTTTAAGAAAGTGACTGTATCTACGGAAATATTAATTTCATTGCGAAATTATAAAAAGCTTCATTAAGTTAGCAACAGTGCTCTTTTGAATTCTTTCAAAATTATTTTAATTTGAAAGAATTTTTAAAAAAATACATATTTGGAAAAATACATTTTTGCATGAGAAAAATTAGAAATTGCAGCTTTATTATATAAATAAATTAGACCCGTGACGTTTTCCAAAAATTTCAAGAAAGATTATAAAAATTTTTTTTGGAAAAATTTTAAAGAAAAAGTGTACAAAAATTTTCATGCAAAATTAGAAATCTCGGCTTTTGAATTTGTAAAAATTACACCCCTGTCGTTTTCAAAAATTTTCAAGAAAAAGTATAGAACATTTTTTCATGCAAAATTAGAAATCTCGAGTTTTATATTTATAAAACTTACAACCGTAACTGATTCAAACATTTTGAAGAAAAAGTGTTAAAAATTAGAAATTTCAGCTTTAATATATAAACAAAATACACCTGTTACTTATTCATAAAATTTCAAGAAAAATTATAGCATTTTTTATGGAAAATTAGAAATCTCGACTTTCATATTTATTAAAATTACACCCATGTGTTATTCAAAAATTTTCAAGAAAAAGTGTACAAAATTGGTGATGCAAAATTAGAAATCTCGGCTTTTATATTCATAAAAATTACACCCGTGACATATTCAAACATTTTGAAGAAAAAGTGTTAAAATATGGTCATGCAAAATTAAAAATTTTGGCTTTCCAAAAATTATAAGTTATCAATAATGCGCTTATCAATTCGTTCAAAATTTTTTTGATTTGAAAGAATGTTTGGAAAAATACATTTTTGTATGAGGAATGGTTCAAGTTTATCAGTAAATATATGAATATTACTTCTATATGAAATGTTTAAAAAAGTAACTGTAGCGCCGGAAATATTATTTTAATGCGAAATTATAAAAATTTGCACCAAGTTACCGATAGTGCTCTTTTCAATTCTTTTAAAACTCTTTTGATTTGAAAGATTTTATGAAAACATACATTTTTAAATGAGAAGTTGTTTAAGTTTATGGCCGGAATAGTGTTCCCCAATAATTTTTTTTCGCAAATTTTCTACCATTTTCGGAAAAAGGAGCAAAGTCCTTTTTAAAATTTCAAAAGTCGAAATTTGGAAAAATGTCGACTATTTTCAAAAAAACACACTGTTGCGACTTTTGAATATTGGACACTCATAGAAATGGCCAGAGGAGTGTTTTCTAATAATTTTTTTCGCCCATCACCTACCATTTTCAAAAATAGGAGCAAAAAATTTTCAAAAAAAACACACTTTTGCGACTTTTGAATATTGGACATTCATAAAAATGGCCGGAAAAGTGTTCCCCAATAATGTTTTTTCGCCAATCTCCTACCATTTTCGAAAAAAGGAGCAAAGTCCTTTTTAAAATTTCAAAAGTCGAAATTTGGAAAAATGTAGCCTATTTTAAAAATAAAACACACTTTTGAATATTGGACATTCATAGGAATGGCCGGAATAGTGTTCCCCAATAATTTTTTTTCGCAAATTTTCTACCATTTTCGGAAAAAGGAGCAAAGTTCTTTTGAAAATTTCAAAAGTCGAAATTTGGAAAAATGTCGCCTATTTTTAAAAAAAAAACACACTGTTAAGACTTTTGAATATTGGACATTCATAGAAATAGCCTGAAAGTATTCTCCAATAATTCTTTTTCTCCAATCTTCCACCATTTCGGAAAAAGGAGCAGTCTTTTTTAAAATTTCAAAAGTCGAAATTTGGAAAAATGTCGCCTATTTTCGAAAAAACACACTTTTGCGACTTTTGAATATTGGACATTCATAGAAATGGCCGGAAGAGTGTTCCCAAGTAATGTTTTTTCGTCCATCTCGTACCATTTTCGAAAAAAGGAGCAAAGAAATTTCACCTTTAATATATAAGCAAAATACACCTTTTACTTATTCATAAAATTTCAAGAAAAATTATAACATTTTGTTTTATTTATGGAAAATTAGAAATCTCGACTTTCCATGTGTTATTCAAAAATTTTCAAGAAAAAGTGCACAAAATTGGTGATGCAAAATTAGAAATCTCGGCTTTTATATTTATAAAAATTACACCAAGATTATACAAATTTTTTATAAAAAAATTTTAAAGAAAAAGTGTCCAAAAAAATGTTCATGCAAAATTAGAAATGTCGGCTTTTGAATTTGTAAAAATTACACCCCTGTCGTTTTCAAAAATTTTCAAGAAAGAGTATAGAACATTTTTTCATGCAAAATTAGAAATCTCGGCTTTTGAATTTGTAAAAATTACACCCCTGTCGTTTTCAAAAATTTTCAAGAAAAAGTATAGAACATTTTTTCATGCAAAATTAGAAATCTCGAGTTTTATATTTATAAAACTTACAACCGTAACTGATTCAAACATTTTGAAGAAAAAGTGTTAAAAATTAGAAATTTCAGCTTTAATATATAAACAAAATACACCTGTTACTTATTCATAAAATTTCAAGAAAAATTATAGCATTTTTTTATGGAAAATTAGAAATCTCGACTTTCATATTTATTAAAATTACACCCATGTGTTATTCAAAAATTTTCAAGAAAAAGTGTACAAAATTGGTGATGCAAAATTAGAAATCTCGGCTTTTATATTCATAAAAATTACACCCGTGACATATTCAAACATTTTGAAGAAAAAGTGTTAAAATATGGTCATGCAAAATTTAAAATTTTGGCTTTCCAAAAATTTCAAGAAAAATTATAAGTTATCAATAATGCGCTTATCAATTCGTTCAAAATTTTTTTGATTTGAAAGAATGTTTGGAAAAATACATTTTTGTATGAGGAATGGTTCAAGTTTATCAGTAAATATATGAATATTACTTCTATATGAAATGTTTAAAAAAGTAACTGTAGCACCGGAAATATTAATTTTATTGCGAAATTATAAAAATTTGCACCAAGTTACCGATAGTGCTCTTTTCAATTCTTTTAAAACTCTTTTGATTTGAAAGATTTTATGAAAACATACATTTTTAAATGAGAAGTTGTTTAAGTTTATGGCCGGAATAGTGTTCCCCAATAATTTTTTTTCGCAAATTTTCTACCATTTTCGGAAAAAGGAGCAAAGTCCTTTTTAAAATTTCAAAAGTCGAAATTTGGAAAAATGTCGACTATTTTAAAAAAAACACACTGTTGCGACTTTTGAATATTGGACATTCATAGAAATGGCCAGAGGAGTGTTTTCTAATAATTTTTTTCGCCCATCACTTACCATTTTCGAAAATAGGAGCAAAAAATTTTCAAAAAAACACACCTTTGCGACTTTTGAATATTGGACATTCATAAAAATGGCCGGAAAAGTGTTCCCCAATAATGTTTTTTCGCCAATCTCCTACCATTTTCGGAAAAAGGAGCAAAGTCCTTTTTAAAATTTCAAAAGTCGAAATTTGGAAAAATGTAGCCTATTTTAAAAATAAAACACACTTTTGAATATTGGACATTCATAGGAATGGCCGGAATAGTGTTCCCCAATAATTTTTTTTCGCAAATTTTCTACCATTTTCGGAAAAAGGAGCAAAGTTCTTTTGAAAATTTCAAAAGTCGAAATTTGGAAAAATGTCGCCTATTTTTAAAAAAAAAACACACTGTTAAGACTTTTGAATATTGGACATTCATAGAAATAGCCTGAAAGTATTCTCCAATAATTCTTTTTCTCCAATCTTCCACCATTTCGGAAAAAGGAGCAGTCTTTTTTAAAATTTCAAAAGTCGAAATTTGGAAAAATGTCGCCTATTTTCGAAAAAACACACTTTTGCGACTTTTGAATATTGGACATTCATAGAAATGGCCGGAAGAGTGTTCCCAAGTAATGTTTTTTCGTCCATCTCGTACCATTTTCGAAAAAAGGAGCAAAGAAATTTCACCTTTAATAAATAAACAAAATACACCTGTTACTTATTCATAAAATTTCAAGAAAAATTATAACATTTTGTTTTATTTATGGAAAATTAGAAATCTCGACTTTCCATGTGTTATTCAAAAATTTTCAAGAAAAAGTGCACAAAATTGGTGATGCAAAATTAGAAATCTCGGCTTTTATATTCATAAAAATTACACCAAGATTATACAAATTTTTTATGGAAAAATTTTAAAGAAAAAGTGTCCAAAAAAATGTTCATGCAAAATTAGAAATGTCGGCTTTTGAATTTGTAAAAATTACACCCCTGTCGTTTTCAAAAATTTTCAAGAAAGAGTATAGAACATTTTTTCATGCAAAATTAGAAATCTCGGCTTTTGAATTTGTAAAAATTACACCCCTGTCGTTTTCAAAAATTTTCAAGAAAAAGTATAGAACATTTTTTCATGCAAAATTAGAAATCTCGAGTTTTATATTTATAAAACTTACAACCGTAACTGATTCAAACATTTTGAAGAAAAAGTGTTAAAAATTAGAAATTTCAGCTTTAATATATAAACAAAATACACCTGTTACTTATTCATAAAATTTCAAGAAAAATTATAGCATTTTTTTATGGAAAATTAGAAATCTCGACTTTCATATTTATTAAAATTACACCCATGTGTTATTCAAAAATTTTCAAGAAAAAGTGTACAAAATTGGTGATGCAAAATTAGAAATCTCGGCTTTTATATTCATAAAAATTACACCCGTGACATATTCAAACATTTTGAAGAAAAAGTGTTAAAATATGGTCATGCAAAATTAAAAATTTTTGCTCTCCAAAAATTTCAAGAAAAATTATAAGTTATCAATAAGGCGCTTATCAATTCGTTCAAAATTTTTTTGATTTGAAAGAATGTTTGGAAAAATACATTTTTGTATGAGGAATGGTTCAAGTTTATCAGTAAATATATGAATATTACTTCTATATGAAATGTTTAAAAAAGTAACTGTAGCACCGGAAATATTAATTTTATTGCGAAATTATAAAAATTTGCACGAAGTTACCGATAGTGCTCTTTTCAATTCTTTTAAAACTCTTTTGATTTGAAAGATTTTATGAAAACATACATTTTTAAATGAGAAGTTGTTTAAGTTTATGGCCGGAATAGTGTTCCCCAATAATTTTTTTTCGCAAATTTTCTACCATTTTCGGAAAAAGGAGCAAAGTCCTTTTTAAAATTTCAAAAGTCGAAATTTGGAAAAATGTCGACTATTTTCAAAAAAACACACTGTTGCGACTTTTGAATATTGGACACTCATAGAAATGGCCTGAGGAGTGTTTTCTAATAATTTTTTTCGCCCATCACCTACCATTTTCGAAAATAGGAGCAACAAATTTTCAAAAAAAACACACTTTTGCGACTTTTGAATATTGGACATTCATAAAAATGGCCGGAAAAGTGTTCCCCAATAATGTTTTTTCGCCAATCTCCTACCATTTTCGAAAAAAGGAGCAAAGTCCTTTTTAAAATTTCAAAAGTCGAAATTTGGAAATATGTAGCCTATTTTAAAAATAAAACACACTTTTGAATATTGGTCATTCATAGGAATGGCCGGAATAGTGTTCCCCAATAATTTTTTTTTGCAAATTTTGTACCATTTTCGGAAAAAGGAGCAAAGTTCTTTTTAAAATTTCAAAAGTCGAAATTTGGAAAAATGTCGCCTATTTTCAAAAAAACACACTGTTGCGACTTTTGAATATTGGACATTCATAAAAATGGCCTGAGGAGTGTTCTCCAATAATTTTTTTCGCCCATGACCTACCATTTTCGGAAAAAGGAGCAAAGTATTTTGTAAAATTTTAAAAGTCGAAATTTGGAAAAATGTCGCCTATTTTCAAAAAAATACACTGTTAAGACTTTTGAATATTGGACATTCATAGAAATGGCCTGAAAGTAATCTCCAATAATTCTTTTTCTCCCATCTTCTACCATTTCGGAAAAAGGAGCAAAGCCCTTTCTAAAATTTCAAAAGTAGAAATTTGGAAAAATGTCGCCAATTTTCAAAAAAACACACTGTTGCGACTTTTGAATATTGGACATTCATAGAAATGGCCTAAAATATTCTCCAATAATTCTACCATTTTCGGAAAAAGGAGCAAAGTCTTTTTTAAAATTTTAAAAGTCGAAATTTGGAAAAATGTCGCCTATTTTCGTAAAAACACACTTTTGCGACTTTTGAATATTGGACATTCATAGAAATGGCCGGAAGAGTGTTCCCAAGTAATGTTTTTTCGTCCATCTCGTACCATTTTCGAAAAAAGGAGCAAAGAAATTTCAGCTTTAATATATAAACAAAATACACCTGTTACTTATTCATAAAATTTCAAGAAAAATTATAACATTTTGTTTTATTTATGGAAAATTAGAAATCTCGACTTTCCATGTGTTATTCAAAAATTTTCAAGAAAAAGTGTACAAAATTGGTGATGCAAAATTAGAAATCTCGGCTTTTATATGCATAAAAATTACACCCGTGGCTTATTCCAACATTTTGAAGAAAAAGTGTTAAAGTATTGTCATGCAAAATTAAAAATTTTGGCTTTCCAAAAATTTCAGGAAAAATTATAAGTTATAAATAATGCACTTCTCATTCGTTCAAAATTTGTTTGATTTGAAGGAATGTTTGGAAAAATACATTTTTGTATGAGGAATGGTTCAAGTTTATCAGTAAATATATGAATATTACTTCTATATGATATGTTTAAGAAAGTGACTGTATCTACGGAAATATTAATTTCATTGCGAAATTATAAAAAGCTTCATTAAGTTAGCAACAGTGCTCTTTTGAATTCTTTCAAAATTATTTTAATTTGAAAGAATTTTTAAAAAAATACATATTTGGAAAAATACATTTTTGCATGAGAAAAATTAGAAATTGCAGCTTTATTATATAAATAAATTAGACCCGTGACGTTTTCCAAAAATTTCAAGAAAGATTATAAAAATTTTTTTTGGAAAAATTTTAAGGAAAAAGTGTACAAAAATTTTCATGCAAAATTAGAAATCTCGGCTTTTGAATTTGTAAAAATTACACCCCTGTCGTTTTCAAAAATTTTCAAGAAAAAGTATAGAACATTTTTTCATGCAAAATTAGAAATCTCGAGTTTTATAATTATAAAACTTACAACCGTAACTGATTCAAACATTTTGAAGAAAAAGTGTTAAAAATTAGAAATTTCAGCTTTAATATATAAACAAAATACACCTGTTACTTATTCATAAAATTTCAAGAAAAATTATAGCATTTTTTTATGGAAAATTAGAAATCTCGACTTTCATATTTATTAAAATTACACCCATGTGTTATTCAAAAATTTTCAAGAAAAAGTGTACAAAATTGGTGATGCAAAATTAGAAATCTCGGCTTTTATATTCATAAAAATTACACCCGTGACATATTCAAACATTTTGAAGAAAAAGTGTTAAAATATGGTCATGCAAAATTAAAAATTTTGGCTTTCCAAAAATTTCAAGAAAAATTATAAGTTATCAATAATGCGCTTATCAATTCGTTCAAAATTTTTTTGATTTGAAAGAATGTTTGGAAAAATACATTTTTGTATGAGGAATGGTTCAAGTTTATCAGTAAATATATGAATATTACTTCTATATGAAATGTTTAAAAAAGTAACTGTAGCACCGGAAATATTAATTTTATTGCGAAATTATAAAAATTTGCACCAAGTTACCGATAGTGCTCTTTTCAATTCTTTTAAAACTCTTTTGATTTGAAAGATTTTATGAAAACATACATTTTTAAATGAGAAGTTGTTTAAGTTTATGGCCGGAATAGTGTTCCCCAATAATTTTTTTCGCAAATTTTCTACCATTTTCGGAAAAAGGAGCAAAGTCCTTTTTAAAATTTCAAAAGTCGAAATTTGGAAAAATGTCGACTATTTTCAAAAAAACACACTGTTGCGACTTTTGAATATTGGACATTCATAGAAATGGCCAGAGGAGTGTTTTCTAATAATTTTTTTCGCCCATCACCTACCATTTTCGAAAATAGGAGCAACAAATTTTCAAAAAAAACACACTTTTGCGACTTTTGAATATTGGACATTCATAAAAATGGCCGGAAAAGTGTTCCCCAATAATGTTTTTTCGCCAATCTCCTACCATTTTCGAAAAAAGGAGCAAAGTCCTTTTTAAAATTTCAAAAGTCGAAATTTGGAAATATGTAGCCTATTTTAAAAATAAAACACACTTTTGAATATTGGACATTCATAGGAATGGCCGGAATAGTGTTCCCCAATAATTTTTTTTCGCAAATTTTGTACCATTTTCGGAAAAAGGAGCAAAGTTCTTTTTAAAATTTCAAAAGTCGAAATTTGGAAAAATGTCGCCTATTTTCAAAAAAACACACTGTTGCGACTTTTGAATATTGGACATTCATAAAAATGGCCTGAGGAGTGTTCTCCAATAATTTTTTTCGCCCATCACCTACCATTTTCGGAAAAAGGAGCAAAGTATTTTGTAAAATTTTAAAAGTCGAAATTTGGAAAAATGTCGCCTATTTTCAAAAAAATACACTGTTAAGACTTTTGAATATTGGACATTCATAGAAATGGCCTGAAAGTAATCTCCAGTAATTCTTTTTCTCCCATCTTCTACCATTTCGGAAAAAGGAGCAAAGCCCTTTCTAAAATTTCAAAAGTAGAAATTTGGAAAAATGTCGCCAATTTTCAAAAAAACACACTGTTGCGACTTTTGAATATTGGACATTCATAGAAATGGCCTAAAATATTCTCCAATAATTCTACCATTTTCGGAAAAAGGAGCAAAGTCTTTTTTAAAATTTCAAAAGTCGAAATTTGGAAAAATGTCGCCTATTTTCGAAAAAACACACTTTTGCGACTTTTGAATATTGGACATTCATAGAAATGGCCGGAAGAGTGTTCCCAAGTAATGTTTTTTCGTCCATCTCGTACCATTTTCGAAAAAAGGAGCAAAGAAATTTCAGCTTTAATATATAAACAAAATACACCTGTTACTTATTCATAAAATTTCAAGAAAAATTATAACATTTTGTTTTATTTATGGAAAATTAGAAATCTCGACTTTCCATGTGTTATTCAAAAATTTTCAAGAAAAAGTGTACAAAATTGGTGATGCAAAATTAGAAATCTCGGCTTTTATATGCATAAAAATTACACCCGTGGCTTATTCCAACATTTTGAACAAAAGTGTTAAAGTATTGTCATGCAAAATTAAAAATTTTGGCTTTCCAAAAATTTCAGGAAAAATTATAAGTTATAAATAATGCACTTCTCATTCGTTCAAAATTTGTTTGATTTGAAGGAATGTTTGGAAAAATACATTTTTGTATGAGGAATGGTTCAAGTTTATCAGTAAATATATGAATATTACTTCTATATGATATGTTTAAGAAAGTGACTGTATCTACGGAAATATTAATTTCATTGCGAAATTATAAAAAGCTTCATTAAGTTAGCAACAGTGCTCTTTTGAATTCTTTCAAAATTATTTTAATTTGAAAGAATTTTTAAAAAAATACATATTTGGAAAAATACATTTTTGCATGAGAAAAATTAGAAATTGCAGCTTTATTATATAAATAAATTAGACCCGTGACGTTTTCCAAAAATTTCAAGAAAGATTATAAAAATTTTTTTTGGAAAAATTTTAAGGAAAAAGTGTACAAAAATTTTCATGCAAAATTAGAAATCTCGGCTTTTGAATTTGTAAAAATTACACCCCTGTCGTTTTCAAAAATTTTCAAGAAAAAGTATAGAACATTTTTTCATGCAAAATTAGAAATCTCGAGTTTTATAATTATAAAACTTACAACCGTAACTGATTCAAACATTTTGAAGAAAAAGTGTTAAAAATTAGAAATTTCAGCTTTAATATATAAACAAAATACACCTGTTACTTATTCATAAAATTTCAAGAAAAATTATAGCATTTTTTTATGGAAAATTAGAAATCTCGACTTTCATATTTATTAAAATTACACCCATGTGTTATTCAAAAATTTTCAAGAAAAAGTGTACAAAATTGGTGATGCAAAATTAGAAATCTCGGCTTTTATATTCATAAAAATTACACCCGTGACATATTCAAACATTTTGAAGAAAAAGTGTTAAAATATGGTCATGCAAAATTTAAAATTTTGGCTTTCCAAAAATTTCAAGAAAAATTATAAGTTATCAATAATGCGCTTATCAATTCGTTCAAAATTTTTTTGATTTGAAAGAATGTTTGGAAAAATACATTTTTGTATGAGGAATGGTTCAAGTTTATCAGTAAATATATGAATATTACTTCTATATGAAATGTTTAAAAAAGTAACTGTAGCACCGGAAATATTAATTTTATTGCGAAATTATAAAAATTTGCACCAAGTTACCGATAGTGCTCTTTTCAATTCTTTTAAAACTCTTTTGATTTGAAAGATTTTATGAAAACATACATTTTTAAATGAGAAGTTGTTTAAGTTTATGGCCGGAATAGTGTTCCCCAATAATTTTTTTCGCAAATTTTCTACCATTTTCGGAAAAAGGAGCAAAGTCCTTTTTAAAATTTCAAAAGTCGAAATTTGGAAAAATGTCGACTATTTTCAAAAAAACACACTGTTGCGACTTTTGAATATTGGACATTCATAGAAATGGCCAGAGGAGTGTTTTCTAATAATTTTTTTCGCCCATCACCTACCATTTTCGAAAATAGGAGCAAAAAATTTTCAAAAAAACACACTTTTGCGACTTTTGAATATTGGACATTCATAAAAATGGCCGGAAAAGTGTTCCCCAATAATGTTTTTTCGCCAATCTCCTACCATTTTCGAAAAAAGGAGCAAAGTCCTTTTTAAAATTTCAAAAGTCGAAATTTGGAAAAATGTAGCCTATTTTAAAAATAAAACACACTTTTGAATATTGGACATTCATAGGAATGGCCGGAATAGTGTTCCCCAATAGTTTTTTTTCGCAAATTTTCTACCATTTTCGGAAAAAGGAGCAAAGTTCTTTTGAAAATTTCAAAAGTCGAAATTTGGAAAAATGTCGCCTATTTTCAAAAAAACACACTGTTAAGACTTTTGAATATTGGACATTCATAGAAATGGCCTGAAAGTAATCTCCAATAATTCTTTTTCTCCCATCTTCTACCATTTCGGAAAAAGGAGCAAAGCCCTTTCTAAAATTTCAAAAGTAGAAATTTGGAAAAATGTCGCCAATTTTCAAAAAAACACACTGTTGCGACTTTTGAATATTGGACATTCATAGAAATGGCCTAAAATATTCTCCAATAATTCTACCATTTTCGGAAAAAGGAGCAAAGTCTTTTTTAAAATTTCAAAAGTCGAAATTTGGAAAAATGTCGCCTATTTTCGAAAAAACACACTTTTGCGACTTTTGAATATTGGACATTCATAGAAATGGCCGGAAGAGTGTTCCCAAGTAATGTTTTTTCGTCCATCTCGTACCATTTTCGAAAAAAGGAGCAAAGAAATTTCACCTTTAATATATAAACAAAATACACCTGTTACTTATTCATAAAATTTCAAGAAAAATTATAACATTTTGTTTTATTTATGGAAAATTAGAAATCTCGACTTTCCATGTGTTATTCAAAAATTTTCAAGAAAAAGTGTACAAAATTGGTGATGCAAAATTAGAAATCTCGGCTTTTATATTCATAAAAATTACACCAAGATTATACAAATTTTTTATGGAAAAATTTTAAAGAAAAAGTGTCCAAAAAAATGTTCATGCAAAATTAGAAATGTCGGCTTTTGAATTTGTAAAAATTACACCCCTGTCGTTTTCAAAAATTTTCAAGAAAGAGTATAGAACATTTTTTCATGCAAAATTAGAAATCTCGGCTTTTGAATTTGTAAAAATTACACCCCTGTCGTTTTCAAAAATTTTCAAGAAAAAGTATAGAACATTTTTTCATGCAAAATTAGAAATCTCGAGTTTTATATTTATAAAACTTACAACCGTAACTGATTCAAACATTTTGAAGAAAAAGTGTTAAAAATTAGAAATTTCAGCTTTAATATATAAACAAAATACACCTGTTACTTATTCATAAAATTTCAAGAAAAATTATAGCATTTTTTTGTGGAAAATTAGAAATCTCGACTTTCATATTTATTAAAATTACACCCATGTGTTATTCAAAAATTTTCAAGAAAAAGTGTACAAAATTGGTGATGCAAAATTAGAAATCTCGGCTTTTATATTCATAAAAATTACACCCGTGACATATTCAAACATTTTGAAGAAAAAGTGTTAAAATATGGTCATGCAAAATTTAAAATTTTGGCTTTCCAAAAATTTCAAGAAAAATTATAAGTTATCAATAATGCGCTTATCAATTCGTTCAAAATTTTTTTGATTTGAAAGAATGTTTGGAAAAATACATTTTTGTATGAGGAATGGTTCAAGTTTATCAGTAAATATATGAATATTACTTCTATATGAAATGTTTAAAAAAGTAACTGTAGCACCGGAAATATTAATTTTATTGCGAAATTATAAAAATTTGCACCAAGTTACCGATAGTGCTCTTTTCAATTCTTTTAAAACTCTTTTGATTTGAAAGATTTTATGAAAACATACATTTTTAAATGAGAAGTTGTTTAAGTTTATGGCCGGAATAGTGTTCCCCAATAATTTTTTTCGCAAATTTTCTACCATTTTCGGAAAAAGGAGCAAAGTCCTTTTTAAAATTTCAAAAGTCGAAATTTGGAAAAATGTCGACTATTTTCAAAAAAACACACTGTTGCGACTTTTGAATATTGGACATTCATAGAAATGGCCAGAGGAGTGTTTTCTAATAATTTTTTTCGCCCATCACCTACCATTTTCGAAAATAGGAGCAAAAAATTTTCAAAAAAACACACTTTTGCGACTTTTGAATATTGGACATTCATAAAAATGGCCGGAAAAGTGTTCCCCAATAATGTTTTTTCGCCAATCTCCTACCATTTTCGAAAAAAGGAGCACAGTCCTTTTTAAAATTTCAAAAGTCGAAATTTGGAAAAATGTAGCCTATTTTAAAAATAAAACACACTTTTGAATATTGGACATTCATAGGAATGGCCGGAATAGTGTTCCCCAATAGTTTTTTTTCGCAAATTTTCTACCATTTTCGGAAAAAGGAGCAAAGTTCTTTTGAAAATTTCAAAAGTCGAAATTTGGAAAAATGTCGCTTATTTTCAAAAAAACACACTGTTAAGACTTTTGAATATTGGACATTCATAGAAATGGCCTGAAAGTAATCTCCAATAATTCTTTTTCTCCCATCTTCTACCATTTTCGAAAAAAGGAGCAAAGTCCTTTTTAAAATTTCAAAAGTCGAAATTTGGAAAAATGTAGCCTATTTTAAAAATAAAACACACTTTTGAATATTGGACATTCATAGGAATGGCCGGAATAGTGTTCCCCAATAGTTTTTTTTCGCAAATTTTCTACCATTTTCGGAAAAAGGAGCAAAGTTCTTTTGAAAATTTCAAAAGTCGAAATTTGGAAAAATGTCGCCTATTTTCAAAAAAACACACTGTTAAGACTTTTGAATATTGGACATTCATAAAAATGGCCGGAAAAGTGTTCCCCAATAATGTTTTTTCGCCAATCTCCTACCATTTTCGAAAAAAGGAGCAAAGTCCTTTTTAAAATTTCAAAAGTCGAAATTTGGAAAAATGTAGCCTATTTTAAAAATAAAACACACTTTTGAATATTGGACATTCATAGGAATGGCCGGAATAGTGTTCCCCAATAGTTTTTTTTCGCAAATTTTCTACCATTTTCGGAAAAAGGAGCAAAGTTCTTTTGAAAATTTCAAAAGTCGAAATTTGGAAAAATGTCGCCTATTTTCAAAAAAACACACTGTTGCGACTTTTGAATATTGGACACTCATAGAAATGGCCTGAGGAGTGTTTTCTAATAATTTTTTTCGCCCATCACCTACCATTTTCGAAAATAGGAGCAACAAATTTTCAAAAAAAACACACTTTTGCGACTTTTGAATATTGGACATTCATAAAAATGGCCGGAAAAGTGTTCCCCAATAATGTTTTTTCGCCAATCTCCTACCATTTTCGAAAAAAGGAGCAAAGTCCTTTTTAAAATTTCAAAAGTCGAAATTTGGAAATATGTAGCCTATTTTAAAAATAAAACACACTTTTGAATATTGGACATTCATAGGAATGGCCGGAATAGTGTTCCCCAATAATTTTTTTTCGCAAATTTTGTACCATTTTCGGAAAAAGGAGCAAAGTTCTTTTTAAAATTTCAAAAGTCGAAATTTGGAAAAATGTCGCCTATTTTCAAAAAAACACACTGTTGCGACTTTTGAATATTGGACATTCATAAAAATGGCCTGAGGAGTGTTCTCCAATAATTTTTTTCGCCCATCACCTACCATTTTCGGAAAAAGGAGCAAAGTATTTTGTAAAATTTTAAAAGTCGAAATTTGGAAAAATGTCGCCTATTTTCAAAAAAATACACTGTTAAGACTTTTGAATATTGGACATTCATAGAAATGGCCTAAAATATTCTCCAATAATTCTACCATTTTCGGAAAAAGGAGCAAAGTCTTTTCTAAAATTTCAAAAGTAGAAATTTGGAAAAATGTCGCCAATTTTCAAAAAAACACACTGTTGCGACTTTTGAATATTGGACATTCATAGAAATGGCCTAAAATATTCTCCAATAATTCTACCATTTTCGGAAAAAGGAGCAAAGTCTTTTTTAAAATTTCAAAAGTCGAAATTTGGAAAAATGTCGCCTATTTTCGAAAAAACACACTTTTGCGACTTTTGAATATTGGACATTCATAGAAATGGCCGGAAGAGTGTTCCCAAGTAATGTTTTTTCGTCCATCTCGTACCATTTTCGAAAAAAGGAGCAAAGAAATTTCACCTTTAATATATAAACAAAATACACCTGTTACTTATTCATAAAATTTCAAGAAAAATTATAACATTTTGTTTTATTTATGGAAAATTAGAAATCTCGACTTTCCATGTGTTATTCAAAAATTTTCAAGAAAAAGTGTACAAAATTGGTGATGCAAAATTAGAAATCTCGGCTTTTATATTCATAAAAATTACACCAAGATTATACAAATTTTTTATGGAAAAATTTTAAAGAAAAAGTGTCCAAAAAAATGTTCATGCAAAATTAGAAATGTCGGCTTTTGAATTTGTAAAAAGTACACCCCTGTCGTTTTCAAAAATTTTCAAGAAAGAGTATAGAACATTTTTTCATGCAAAATTAGAAATCTCGGCTTTTGAATTTGTAAAAATTACACCCCTGTCGTTTTCAAAAATTTTCAAGAAAAAGTATAGAACATTTTTTCATGCAAAATTAGAAATCTCGAGTTTTATATTTATAAAACTTACAACCGTAACTGATTCAAACATTTTGAAGAAAAAGTGTTAAAAATTAGAAATTTCAGCTTTAATATATAAACAAAATACACCTGTTACTTATTCATAAAATTTCAAGAAAAATTATAGCATTTTTTTATGGAAAATTAGAAATCTCGACTTTCATATTTATTAAAATTACACCCATGTGTTATTCAAAAATTTTCAAGAAAAAGTGTACAAAATTGGTGATGCAAAATTAGAAATCTCGGCTTTTATATTCATAAAAATTACACCCGTGACATATTCAAACATTTTGAAGAAAAAGTGTTAAAATATGGTCATGCAAAATTTAAAATTTTGGCTTTCCAAAAATTTCAAGAAAAATTATAAGTTATCAATAATGCGCTTATCAATTCGTTCAAAATTTTTTTGATTTGAAAGAATGTTTGGAAAAATACATTTTTGTATGAGGAATGGTTCAAGTTTATCAGTAAATATATGAATATTACTTCTATATGAAATGTTTAAAAAAGTAACTGTAGCACCGGAAATATTAATTTTATTGCGAAATTATAAAAATTTGCACCAAGTTACCGATAGTGCTCTTTTCAATTCTTTTAAAACTCTTTTGATTTGAAAGATTTTATGAAAACATACATTTTTAAATGAGAAGTTGTTTAAGTTTATGGCCGGAATAGTGTTCCCCAATAATTTTTTTCGCAAATTTTCTACCATTTTCGGAAAAAGGAGCAAAGTCCTTTTTAAAATTTCAAAAGTCGAAATTTGGAAAAATGTCGACTATTTTCAAAAAAACACACTGTTGCGACTTTTGAATATTGGACATTCATAGAAATGGCCAGAGGAGTGTTTTCTAATAATTTTTTTCGCCCATCACCTACCATTTTCGAAAATAGGAGCAAAAAATTTTCAAAAAAACACACTTTTGCGACTTTTGAATATTGGACATTCATAAAAATGGCCGGAAAAGTGTTCCCCAATAATGTTTTTTCGCCAATCTCCTACCATTTTCGAAAAAAGGAGCAAAGTCCTTTTTAAAATTTCAAAAGTCGAAATTTGGAAAAATGTAGCCTATTTTAAAAATAAAACACACTTTTGAATATTGGACATTCATAGGAATGGCCGGAATAGTGTTCCCCAATAGTTTTTTTTCGCAAATGTTCTACCATTTTCGGAAAAAGGAGCAAAGTTCTTTTGAAAATTTCAAAAGTCGAAATTTGGAAAAATGTCGCTTATTTTCAAAAAAACACACTGTTAAGACTTTTGAATATTGGACATTCATAGAAATGGCCTGAAAGTAATCTCCAATAATTCTTTTTCTCCCATCTTCTACCATTTTCGAAAAAAGGAGCAAAGTCCTTTTTAAAATTTCAAAAGTCGAAATTTGGAAAAATGTAGCCTATTTTAAAAATAAAACACACTTTTGAATATTGGACATTCATAGGAATGGCCGGAATAGTGTTCCCCAATAGTTTTTTTTCGCAAATTTTGTACCATTTTCGGAAAAAGGAGCAAAGTTCTTTTTAAAATTTCAAAAGTCGAAATTTGGAAAAATGTCGCCTATTTTCAAAAAAACACACTGTTAAGACTTTTGAATATTGGACATTCATAAAAATGGCCGGAAAAGTGTTCCCCAATAATGTTTTTTCGCCAATCTCCTACCATTTTCGAAAAAAGGAGCAAAGTCCTTTTTAAAATTTCAAAAGTCGAAATTTGGAAAAATGTAGCCTATTTTAAAAATAAAACACACTTTTGAATATTGGACATTCATAGGAATGGCCGGAATAGTGTTCCCCAATAGTTTTTTTTCGCAAATTTTCTACCATTTTCGGAAAAAGGAGCAAAGTTCTTTTGAAAATTTCAAAAGTCGAAATTTGGAAAAATGTCGCCTATTTTCAAAAAAACACACTGTTGCGACTTTTGAATATTGGACACTCATAGAAATGGCCTGAGGAGTGTTTTCTAATAATTTTTTTCGCCCATCACCTACCATTTTCGAAAATAGGAGCAACAATTTTTCAAAAAAAACACACTTTTGCGACTTTTGAATATTGGACATTCATAAAAATGGCCGGAAAAGTGTTCCCCAATAATGTTTTTTCGCCAATCTCCTACCATTTTCGAAAAAAGGAGCAAAGTCCTTTTTAAAATTTCAAAAGTCGAAATTTGGAAATATGTAGCCTATTTTAAAAATAAAACACACTTTTGAATATTGGACATTCATAGGAATGGCCGGAATAGTGTTCCCCAATAATTTTTTTTCGCAAATTTTGTACCATTTTCGGAAAAAGGAGCAAAGTTCTTTTTAAAATTTCAAAAGTCGAAATTTGGAAAAATGTCGCCTATTTTCAAAAAAACACACTGTTGCGACTTTTGAATATTGGACATTCATAAAAATGGCCTGAGGAGTGTTCTCCAATAATTTTTTTCGCCCATCACCTACCATTTTCGGAAAAAGGAGCAAAGTATTTTGTAAAATTTTAAAAGTCGAAATTTGGAAAAATGTCGCCTATTTTCAAAAAAATACACTGTTAAGACTTTTGAATATTGGACATTCATAGAAATGGCCTGAAAGTAATCTCCAATAATTCTTTTTCTCCCATCTTCTACCATTTCGGAAAAGGAGCAAAGCCCTTTCTAAAATTTCAAAAGTAGAAATTTGGAAAAATGTCGCCAATTTTCAAAAAAACACACTGTTGCGACTTTTGAATATTGGACATTCATAGAAATGGCCTAAAATATTCTCCAATAATTCTACCATTTTCGGAAAAAGGAGCAAAGTCTTTTTTAAAATTTCAAAAGTCGAAATTTGGAAAAATGTCGCCTATTTTCGAAAAAACACACTTTTGCGACTTTTGAATATTGGACATTCATAGAAATGGCCGGAAGAGTGTTCCCAAGTAATGTTTTTTCGTCCATCTCGTACCATTTTCGAAAAAAGGAGCAAAGAAATTTCAGCTTTAATATATAAACAAAATACACCTGTTACTTATTCATAAAATTTCAAGAAAAATTATAACATTTTGTTTTATTTATGGAAAATTAGAAATCTCGACTTTCCATGTGTTATTCAAAAATTTTCAAGAAAAAGTGTACAAAATTGGTGATGCAAAATTAGAAATCTCGGCTTTTATATTCATAAAAATTACACCCGTGGCTTATTCCAACATTTTGAAGAAAAAGTGTTAAAATATTGTCATGCAAAATTAAAAATTTTGGCTTTCCAAAAATTTCAGGAAAAATTATAAGTTATAAATAATGCACTTCTCATTCGTTCAAAATTTGTTTGATTTGAAGGAATGTTTGGAAAAATACATTTTTGTATGAGGAATGGTTCAAGTTTATCAGTAAATATATGAATATTACTTCTATATGATATGTTTAAGAAAGTGACTGTATCTACGGAAATATTAATTTCATTGCGAAATTATAAAAAGCTTCATTAAGTTAGCAACAGTGCTCTTTTGAATTCTTTCAAAATTATTTTAATTTGAAAGAATTTTTAAAAAAATACATATTTGGAAAAATACATTTTTGCATGAGAAAAATTAGAAATTGCAGCTTTATTATATAAATAAATTAGACCCGTGACTTTTTCCAAAAATTTCAAAAAAGATTATAAAAATTTTTTTTGGAAAAGTTTTAAAGAAAAAGTGTACAAAAATTTTCATGCAAAATTAGAAATCTCGGCTTTTGAATTTGTAAAAAATACACCCCTGTCGTTTTCAAAAATTTTCAAGAAAGAGTATAGAACATTTTTTATGCAAAATTAGAAATCTCGGCTTTTGAATTTGTAAAAATTACACCCCTGTCGTTTTCAAAAATTTTCAAGAAAAAGTATAGAACATTTTTTCATGCAAAATTAGAAATCTCGAGTTTTATATTTATAAAACTTACAACCGTAACTGATTCAAACATTTTGAAGAAAAAGTGTTAAAAATTAGAAATTTCAGCTTTAATATATAAACAAAATACACCTGTTACTTATTCATAAAATTTCAAGAAAAATTATAGCATTTTTTTATGGAAAATTAGAAATCTCGACTTTCATATTTATTAAAATTACACCCATGTGTTATTCAAAAATTTTCAAGAAAAAGTGCACAAAATTGGTGATGCAAAATTAGAAATCTCGGCTTTTATATTCATAAAAATTACACCCGTGGCTTATTCCAACATTTTGAAGAAAAAGTGTTAAAATATGGTCATGCAAAATTAAAAATTTTGGCTTTCCAAAAATTTCAGGAAAAATTATAAGTTATAAATAATGCACTTCTCATTCGTTCAAAATTTTTTTGATTTGAAAGAATGTTTGGAAAAATACATTTTTGTATGAGGAATGGTTCAAGTTTATCAGTAAATATATGAATATTACTTCTATATGAAATGTTTAAAAAAGTAACTGTAGCACCGGAAATATTAATTTTATTGCGAAATTATAAAAATGCACCAAGTTACCGATAGTGCTCTTTTCAATTCTTTTAAAACTCTTTTGATTTGAAAGATTTTATGAAAACATACATTTTTAAATGAGAAGTTGTTTAAGTTTATGGCCGGAATAGTGTTCCCCAATAATTTTTTTTCGCAAATTTTCTACCATTTTCGGAAAAAGGAGCAAAGTCCTTTTTAAAATTTCAAAAGTCGAAATTTGGAAAAATGTCGACTATTTTAAAAAAAAACACACTGTTGCGACTTTTGAATATTGGACATTCATAGAAATGGCCAGAGGAGTGTTTTCTAATAATTTTTTTCGCCCATCACCTACCATTTTCGAAAATAGGAGCAAAAAATTTTCAAAAAAACACACTTTTGCGACTTTTGAATATTGGACATTCATAAAAATGGCCGGAAAAGTGTTCCCCAATAATGTTTTTTCCCCAATCTCCTACCATTTTCGGAAAAAGGAGCAAAGTCCTTTTTAAAATTTCAAAAGTCGAAATTTGGAAATATGTAGCCTATTTTAAAAATAAAACACACTTTTGAATATTGGACATTCATAGGAATGGCCGGAATAGTGTTCCCCAATAATTTTTTTTCGCAAATTTTCTACCATTTTCGGAAAAAGGAGCAAAGTTCTTTTGAAAATTTCAAAAGTCGAAATTTGGAAAAATGTCGCCTATTTTTAAAAAAAAACACACTGTTAAGACTTTTGAATATTGGACATTCATAGAAATAGCCTGAAAGTATTCTCCAATAATTCTTTTTCTCCAATCTTCCACCATTTCGGAAAAAGGAGCAGTCTTTTTTAAAATTTCAAAAGTCGAAATTTGGAAAAATGTCGCCTATTTTCAAAAAAAACACACTTTTGCGACTTTTGAATATTGGACATTCATAGAAATGGCCGGAAGAGTGTTCCCAAGTAATGTTTTTTCGTCCATCTCGTACCATTTTCGAAAAAAGGAGCAAAGAAATTTCACCTTTAATATATAAACAAAATACACCTGTTACTTATTCATAAAATTTCAAGAAAAATTATAACATTTTGTTTTATTTATGGAAAATTAGAAATCTCGACTTTCCATGTGTTATTCAAAAATTTTCAAGAAAAGCCCAAAATTGGTGATGCAAAATTAGAAATCTCGGCTTTTATATTCATAAAAATTACACCAAGATTATACAAATTTTTTATGGAAAAATTTTAAAGAAAAAGTGTCCAAAAAAATGTTCATGCAAAATTAGAAATGTCCGCTTTTGAATTTGTAAAAATTACACCCCTGTCGTTTTCAAAAATTTTCAAGAAAGAGTATAGAACATTTTTTCATGCAAAATTAGAAATCTCGGCTTTTGAATTTGTAAAAATTACACCCCTGTCGTTTTCAAAAATTTTCAATAAAAAGTATAGAACATTTTTTCATGCAAAATTAGAAATCTCGAGTTTTATATTTATAAAACTTACAACCGTAACTGATTCAAACATTTTGAAGAAAAAGTGTTAAAAATTAGAAATTTCAGCTTTAATATATAAACAAAATACACCTGTTACTTATTCATAAAATTTCAAGAAAAATTATAGCATTTTTTTATGGAAAATTAGAAATCTCGACTTTCATATTTATTAAAATTACACCCATGTGTTATTCAAAAATTTTCAAGAAAAAGTGTACAAAATTGGTGATGCAAAATTAGAAATCTCGGCTTTTATATTCATAAAAATTACACCCGTGACATATTCAAACATTTTGAAGAAAAAGTGTTAAAATATGGTCATGCAAAATTAAAAATTTTTGCTCTCCAAAAATTTCAAGAAAAATTATAAGTTATCAATAATGCGCTTATCAATTCGTTCAAAATTTTTTTGATTTGAAAGAATGTTTGGAAAAATACATTTTTGTATGAGGAATGGTTCAAGTTTATCAGTAAATATATGAATATTACTTCTATATGAAATGTTTAAAAAAGTAACTGTAGCACCGGAAATATTAATTTTATTGCGAAATTATAAAAATTTGCACCAAGTTACCGATAGTGCTCTTTTCAATTCTTTTAAAACTCTTTTGATTTGAAAGATTTTATGAAAACATACATTTTTAAATGAGAAGTTGTTTAAGTTTATGGCCGGAATAGTGTTCCCCAATAATTTTTTTTCGCAAATTTTCTACCATTTTCGGAAAAAGGAGCAAAGTCCTTTTTAAAATTTCAAAAGTCGAAATTTGGAAAAATGTCGCCAATTTTCAAAAAAACACACTGTTGCGACTTTTGAATATTGGACATTCATAGAAATGGCCTAAAATATTCTCCAATAATTCTACCATTTTCAAAAAAAGGAGCAAAGTCCTTTTAAAAATTTCAAAAGTCGAAATTTGGAAAAATGTCGCCTATTTTCAAAAAAACACACTGTTAAGACTTTTGAATATTGGACATTCATAGAACTGGCCTGAAAGTAATCTCCAATAATTCTTTTTCTCCCATCTTCTACCATTTCGGAAAAAGGAGCAAAGCCCTTTCTAAAATTTCAAAAAAAGAAATTTGGAAAAATGTCGCCAATTTTCAAAAAAACACACTGTTGCGACTTTTGAATATTGGACATTCATAGAAATGGCCTAAAATATTCTCCAATAATTCTACCATTTTCAAAAAAAGGAGCAAAGTCCTTTTTAAAATTTCAAAAGTCGAAATTTGGAAATATGTAGCCTATTTTCAAAAAAAACACACTGTTGCGACTTTTGAATATTGGACATTCATAAAAATGGCCTGAGGAGTGTTCTCCAATAATTTTTTTCGCCCATGACCTACCATTTTCGGAAAAAGGAGCAAAGTATTTTGTAAAATTTTAAAAGTCGAAATTTGGAAAAATGTCGCCTATTTTCAAAAAAATACACTGTTAAGACTTTTGAATATTGGACATTCATAGAAATGGCCTGAAAGTAATCTCCAATAATTCTTTTTCTCCCATCTTCTACCATTTCGGAAAAAGGAGCAAAGCCCTTTCTAAAATTTCAAAAGTAGAAATTTGGAAAAATGTCGCCAATTTTCAAAAAAACACACTGTTGCGACTTTTGAATATTGGACATTCATAGAAATGGCCTAAAATATTCTCCAATAATTCTACCATTTTCGGAAAAAGGAGCAAAGTCTTTTTTAAAATTTCAAAAGTCGAAATTTGGAAAAATGTCGCCTATTTTCGAAAAAACACACTTTTGCGACTTTTCAATATTGGACATTCATAGAAGTGGCCGGAAGAGTGTTCCCAAGTAATGTTTTTTCGTCCATCTCGTACCATTTTTGAAAAAAGGAGCAAAGAAATTTCACCTTTAATATATAAACAAAATACACCTGTTACTTATTCATAAAATTTCAAGAAAAATTATAACATTTTGTTTTATTTATGGAAAATTAGAAATCTCGACTTTCCATGTGTTATTCAAAAATTTTCAAGAAAAAGTGTACAAAATTGGTGATGCAAAATTAGAAATCTCGGCTTTTATATTCATAAAAATTACACCCGTGGCTTATTCCAACATTTTGAAGAAAAAGTGTTAAAGTATTGTCATGCAAAATTAAAAATTTTGGCTTTCCAAAAATTTCAGGAAAAATTATAAGTTATAAATAATGCACTTCTCATTCGTTCAAAATTTGTTTGATTTGAAGGAATGTTTGGAAAAATACATTTTTGTATGAGGAATGGTTCAAGTTTATCAGTAAATATATGAATATTAATTCTTTATGAAATGTTTAAGAAAGTGACTGTATCTACGGAAATATTAATTTCATTGGGAAATTATAAAAAGCTTCATTAAGTTAGCAACAGTGCTCTTTTGAATTCTTTCAAAATTATTTTAATTTGAAAGAATTTTTAAAAAAATACATATTTGGAAAAATACATTTTTGCATGAGAAAAATTAGAAATTGCAGCTTTATTATATAAATAAATTAGACCCGTGACGTTTTCCAAAAATTTCAAGAAAGATTATAAAAATTTTTTTTGGAAAAATTTTAAGGAAAAAGTGTACAAAAATTTTCATGCAAAATTAGAAATCTCGGCTTTTGAATTTGTAAAAATTACACCCCTGTCGTTTTCAAAAATTTTCAAGAAAAAGTATAGAAAATTTTTTCATGCAAAATTAGAAATCTCGAGTTTTATATTTATAAAACTTACAACCGTAACTGATTCAAACATTTTGAAGAAAAAGTGTTAAAAATTAGAAATTTCAGCTTTAATATATAAACAAAATACACCTGTTACTTATTCATAAAATTTCAAGAAAAATTATAGCATTTTTTTATGGAAAATTAGAAATCTCGACTTTCATATTTATTAAAATTACACCCATGTGTTATTCAAAAATTTTCAAGAAAAAGTGTACAAAATTGGTGATGCAAAATTAGAAATCTCGGCTTTTATATTCATAAAAATTACACCCGTGACATATTCAAACATTTTGAAGAAAAAGTGTTAAAATATGGTCATGCAAAATTTAAAATTTTGGCTTTCCAAAAATTTCAAGAAAAATTATAAGTTATCAATAATGCGCTTATCAATTCGTTCAAAATTTTTTTGATTTGAAAGAATGTTTGGAAAAATACATTTTTGTATGAGGAATGGTTCAAGTTTGTCAGTAAATATATGAATATTACTTCTATATGAAATGTTTAAAAAAGTAACTGTAGCACCGGAAATATTAATTTTATTGCGAAATTATAAAAATTTGCACCAAGTTACCGATAGTGCTCTTTTCAATTCTTTTAAAACTCTTTTGATTTGAAAGATTTTATGAAAACATACATTTTTAAATGAGAAGTTGTTTAAGTTTATGGCCGGAATAGTGTTCCCCAATAATTTTTTTTCGCAAATTTTCTACCATTTTCGGAAAAAGGAGCAAAGTTCTTTTGAAAATTTCAAAAGTCGAAATTTGGAAAAATGTCGCCTATTTTCAAAAAAACACACTGTTAAGACTTTTGAATATTGGACATTCATAGAAATAGCCTGAAAGTATTCTCCAATAATTCTTTTTCTCCAATCTTCCACCATTTCGGAAAAAGGAGCAGTCTTTTTTAAAATTTCAAAAGTCGAAATTTGGAAAAATGTCGCCTATTTTCGAAAAAACACACTTTTGCGACTTTTGAATATTGGACATTCATAGAAATGGCCGGAAGAGTGTTCCCAAGTAATGTTTTTTCGTCCATCTCGTACCATTTTCGAAAAAAGGAGCAAAGAAATTTCACCTTTAATATATAAACAAAATACACCTGTTACTTATTCATAAAATTTCAAGAAAAATTATAACATTTTGTTTTATTTATGGAAAATTAGAAATCTCGACTTTCCATGTGTTATTCAAAAATTTTCAAGAAAAAGTGTACAAAATTGGTGATGCAAAATTAGAAATCTCGGCTTTTATATGCATAAAAATTACACCCGTGGCTTATTCCAACATTTTGAAGAAAATGTGTTAAAGTATTGTCATGCAAAATTAAAAATTTTGGCTTTCCAAAAATTTCAGGAAAAATTATAAGTTATAAATAATGCACTTCTCATTCGTTCAAAATTTGTTTGATTTGAAGGAATGTTTGGAAAAATACTTAAAAATAAATAAAAATAAAAAAATATTACTTCTATATGATATGTTTAAGAAAGTGACTGTATCTACGGAAATATTAATTTCATTGCGAAATTATAAAAAGCTTCATTAAGTTAGCAACAGTGCTCTTTTGAATTCTTTCAAAATTATTTTAATTTGAAAGAATTTTTAAAAAAATACATATTTGGAAAAATACATTTTTGCATGAGAAAAATTAGAAATTGCAGCTTTATTATATAAATAAATTAGACCCGTGACTTTTTCCAAAAATTTCAAGAAAGATTATAAAAATTTTTTTTGGAAAAGTTTTAAAGAAAAAGTGTACAAAAATTTTCATGCAAAATTAGAAATCTCGGCTTTTGAATTTGTAAAAAATACACCCCTGTCGTTTTCAAAAATTTTCAAGAAAGAGTATAGAACATTTTTTATGCAAAATTAGAAATCTCGGCTTTTGAATTTGTAAAAATTACACCCCTGTCGTTTTCAAAAATTTTCAAGAAAAAGTATAGAACATTTTTTCATGCAAAATTAGAAATCTCGAGTTTTATATTTATAAAACTTACAACCGTAACTGATTCAAACATTTTGAAGAAAAAGTGTTAAAAATTAGAAATTTCAGCTTTAATATATAAACAAAATACACCTGTTACTTATTCATAAAATTTCAAGAAAAATTAAAGCATTTTTTTATGGAAAATTAGAAATCTCGACTTTCATATTTATTAAAATTACACCCATGTGTTATTCAAAAATTTTCAAGAAAAAGTGCACAAAATTGGTGATGCAAAATTAGAAATCTCGGCTTTTATATTCATAAAAATTACACCCGTGGCTTATTCCAACATTTTGAAGAAAAAGTGTTAAAATATGGTCATGCAAAATTAAAAATTTTGGCTTTCCAAAAATTTCAGGAAAAATTATAAGTTATAAATAATGCACTTCTCATTCGTTCAAAATTTGTTTGATTTGAAGGAATGTTTGGAAAAATACATTTTTGTATGAGGAATGGTTCAAGTTTATCAGTAAATATATGAATATTAATTCTTTATGAAATGTTTAAGAAAGTGACTGTATCTACGGAAATATTAATTTCATTGGGAAATTATAAAAAGCTTCATTAAGTTAGCAACAGTGCTCTTTTGAATTCTTTCAAAATTATTTTAATTTGAAAGAATTTTTAAAAAAATACATATTTGGAAAAATACATTTTTGCATGAGAAAAATTAGAAATTGCAGCTTTATTATATAAATAAATTAGACCCGTGACGTTTTCCAAAAATTTCAAGAAAGATTATAAAATTTTTTTTTGGAAAAATTTTAAGGAAAAAGTGTACAAAAATTTTCATGCAAAATTAGAAATCTCGGCTTTTGAATTTGTAAAAATTACACCCCTGTCGTTTTCAAAAATTTTCAAGAAAAAGTATAGAACATTTTTTCATGCAAAATTAGAAATCTCGAGTTTTATATTTATAAAACTTACAACCGTAACTGATTCAAACATTTTGAAGAAAAAGTGTTAAAAATTAGAAATTTCAGCTTTAATATATAAACAAAATACACCTGTTACTTATTCATAAAATTTCAAGAAAAATTATAGCATTTTTTTATGGAAAATTAGAAATCTCGACTTTCATATTTATTAAAATTACACCCATGTGTTATTCAAAAATTTTCAAGAAAAAGTGTACAAAATTGGTGATGCAAAATTAGAAATCTCGGCTTTTATATTCATAAAAATTACACCCGTGACATATTCAAACATTTTGAAGAAAAAGTGTTAAAATATGGTAATGCAAAATTTAAAATTTTGGCTTTCCAAAAATTTCAAGAAAAATTATAAGTTATCAATAATGCGCTTATCAATTCGTTCAAAATTTTTTTGATTTGAAAGAATGTTTGGAAAAATACATTTTTGTATGAGGAATGGTTCAAGTTTGTCAGTAAATATATGAATATTACTTCTATATGAAATGTTTAAAAAAGTAACTGTAGCACCGGAAATATTAATTTTATTGCGAAATTATAAAAATTTGCACCAAGTTACCGATAGTGCTCTTTTCAATTCTTTTAAAACTCTTTTGATTTGAAAGATTTTATGAAAACATACATTTTTAAATGAGAAGTTGTTTAAGTTTATGGCCGGAATAGTGTTCCCCAATAATTTTTTTCGCAAATTTTCTACCATTTTCGGAAAAAGGAGCAAAGTCCTTTTTAAAATTTCAAAAGTCGAAATTTGGAAAAATGTCGACTATTTTCAAAAAAACACACTGTTGCGACTTTTGAATATTGGACATTCATAGAAATGGCCAGAGGAGTGTTTTCTAATAATTTTTTTCGCCCATCACCTACCATTTTCGAAAATAGGAGCAAAAAATTTTCAAAAAAGCACACTTTTGCGTCTTTTGAATATTGGACATTCATAAAAATGGCCGGAAAAGTGTTCCCCAATAATGTTTTTTCGCCAATCTCCTACCATTTTCGAAAAAAGGAGCAAAGTCCTTTTTAAAATTTCAAAAGTCGAAATTTGGAAAAATGTAGCCTATTTTAAAAATAAAACACACTTTTGAATATTGGACATTCATAGGAATGGCCGGAATAGTGTTCCCCAATAATTTTTTTTCGCAAATTTTCTACCATTTTCGGAAAAAGGAGCAAAGTTCTTTTGAAAATTTCAAAAGTCGAAATTTGGAAAAATGTCGCCTATTTTCAAAAAAACACACTGTTAAGACTTTTGAATATTGGACATTCATAGAAATAGCCTGAAAGTATTCTCCAATAATTCTTTTTCTCCAATCTTCCACCATTTCGGAAAAAGGAGCAGTCTTTTTTAAAATTTCAAAAGTCGAAATTTGGAAAAATGTCGCCTATTTTCGAAAAAACACACTTTTGCGACTTTTGAATATTGGACATTCATAGAAATGGCCGGAAGAGTGTTCCCAAGTAATGTTTTTTCGTCCATCTCGTACCATTTTCGAAAAAAGGAGCAAAGAAATTTCACCTTTAATATATAAACAAAATACACCTGTTACTTATTCATAAAATTTCAAGAAAAATTATAACATTTTGTTTTATTTATGGAAAATTAGAAATCTCGACTTTCCATGTGTTATTCAAAAATTTTCAAGAAAAAGTGCACAAAATTGGTGATGCAAAATTAGAAATCTCGGCTTTTATATTCATAAAAATTACACCAAGATTATACAAATTTTTTATGGAAAAATTTTAAAGAAAAAGTGTCCAAAAAAATGTTCATGCAAAATTAGAAATCTCGGGTTTTGAATTTGTAAAAATTACACCCCTGTCGTTTTCAAAAATTTTCAAGAAAGAGTATAGAACATTTTTTCATGCAAAATTAGAAATCTCGAGTTTTATATTTATAAAACTTACAACCGTAACTGATTCAAACATTTTGAAGAAAAAGTGTTAAAAATTAGGAATTTCAGCTTTAATATATAAACAAAATACACCTGTTACTTATTCATAAAATTTCAAGAAAAATTATAGCATTTTTTTATGGAAAATTAGAAATCTCGACTTTCATATTTATTAAAATTACACCCATGTGTTATTCAAAAATTTTCAAGAAAAAGTGCACAAAATTGGTGATGCAAAATTAGAAATCTCGGCTTTTATATTCATAAAAATTACACCCGTGGCTTATTCCAACATTTTGAAGAAAAAGTGTTAAAATATGGTCATGCAAAATTAAAAATTTTGGCTTTCCAAAAATTTCAGGAAAAATTATAAGTTATAAATAATGCACTTCTCATTCGTTCAAAATTTGTTTGATTTGAAGGAATGTTTGGAAAAATACATTTTTGTATGAGGAATGGTTCAAGTTTATCAGTAAATATATGAATATTAATTCTTTATGAAATGTTTAAGAAAGTGACTTTATCTACGGAAATATTAATTTCATTGGGAAATTATAAAAAGCTTCATTAAGTTAGCAACAGTGCTCTTTTGAATTCTTTCAAAATTATTTTAATTTGAAAGAATTTTTAAAAAAATACATATTTGGAAAAATACATTTTTGCATGAGAAAAATTAGAAATTGCAGCTTTATTATATAAATAAATTAGACCCGTGACGTTTTCCAAAAATTTCAAGAAAGATTATAAAATTTTTTTTTGGAAAAATTTTAAGGAAAAAGTGTACAAAAATTTTCATGCAAAATTAGAAATCTCGGCTTTTGAATTTGTAAAAATTACACCCCTGTCGTTTTCAAAAATTTTCAAGAAAAAGTATAGAACATTTTTTCATGCAAAATTAGAAATCTCGAGTTTTATATTTATAAAACTTACAACCGTAACTGATTCAAACATTTTGAAGAAAAAGTGTTAAAAATTAGAAATTTCAGCTTTAATATATAAACAAAATACACCTGTTACTTATTCATAAAATTTCAAGAAAAATTATAGCATTTTTTTATGGAAAATTAGAAATCTCGACTTTCATATTTATTAAAATTACACCCATGTGTTATTCAAAAATTTTCAAGAAAAAGTGTACAAAATTGGTGATGCAAAATTAGAAATCTCGGCTTTTATATTCATAAAAATTACACCCGTGACATATTCAAACATTTTGAAGAAAAAGTGTTAAAATATGGTAATGCAAAATTTAAAATTTTGGCTTTCCAAAAATTTCAAGAAAAATTATAAGTTATCAATAATGCGCTTATCAATTCGTTCAAAATTTTTTTGATTTGAAAGAATGTTTGGAAAAATACATTTTTGTATGAGGAATGGTTCAAGTTTGTCAGTAAATATATGAATATTACTTCTATATGAAATGTTTAAAAAAGTAACTGTAGCACCGGAAATATTAATTTTATTGCGAAATTATAAAAATTTGCACCAAGTTACCGATAGTGCTCTTTTCAATTCTTTTAAAACTCTTTTGATTTGAAAGATTTTATGAAAACATACATTTTTAAATGAGAAGTTGTTTAAGTTTATGGCCGGAATAGTGTTCCCCAATAATTTTTTTCGCAAATTTTCTACCATTTTCGGAAAAAGGAGCAAAGTCCTTTTTAAAATTTCAAAAGTCGAAATTTGGAAAAATGTCGACTATTTTCAAAAAAACACACTGTTGCGACTTTTGAATATTGGACATTCATAGAAATGGCCAGAGGAGTGTTTTCTAATAATTTTTTTCGCCCATCACCTACCATTTTCGAAAATAGGAGCAAAAAATTTTCAAAAAAGCACACTTTTGCGTCTTTTGAATATTGGACATTCATAAAAATGGCCGGAAAAGTGTTCCCCAATAATGTTTTTTCGCCAATCTCCTACCATTTTCGAAAAAAGGAGCAAAGTCCTTTTTAAAATTTCAAAAGTCGAAATTTGGAAAAATGTAGCCTATTTTAAAAATAAAACACACTTTTGAATATTGGACATTCATAGGAATGGCCGGAATAGTGTTCCCCAATAATTTTTTTTCGCAAATTTTCTACCATTTTCGGAAAAAGGAGCAAAGTTCTTTTGAAAATTTCAAAAGTCGAAATTTGGAAAAATGTCGCCTATTTTCAAAAAAACACACTGTTAAGACTTTTGAATATTGGACATTCATAGAAATAGCCTGAAAGTATTCTCCAATAATTCTTTTTCTCCAATCTTCCACCATTTCGGAAAAAGGAGCAGTCTTTTTTAAAATTTCAAAAGTCGAAATTTGGAAAAATGTCGCCTATTTTCGAAAAAACACACTTTTGCGACTTTTGAATATTGGACATTCATAGAAATGGCCGGAAGAGTGTTCCCAAGTAATGTTTTTTCGTCCATCTCGTACCATTTTCGAAAAAAGGAGCAAAGAAATTTCACCTTTAATATATAAACAAAATACACCTGTTACTTATTCATAAAATTTCAAGAAAAATTATAACATTTTGTTTTATTTATGGAAAATTAGAAATCTCGACTTTCCATGTGTTATTCAAAAATTTTCAAGAAAAAGTGCACAAAATTGGTGATGCAAAATTAGAAATCTCGGCTTTTATATTCATAAAAATTACACCAAGATTATACAAATTTTTTATGGAAAAATTTTAAAGAAAAAGTGTCCAAAAAAATGTTCATGCAAAATTAGAAATCTCGGGTTTTGAATTTGTAAAAATTACACCCCTGTCGTTTTCAAAAATTTTCAAGAAAGAGTATAGAACATTTTTTCATGCAAAATTAGAAATCTCGAGTTTTATATTTATAAAACTTACAACCGTAACTGATTCAAACATTTTGAAGAAAAAGTGTTAAAAATTAGGAATTTCAGCTTTAATATATAAACAAAATACACCTGTTACTTATTCATAAAATTTCAAGAAAAATTATAGCATTTTTTTATGGAAAATTAGAAATCTCGACTTTCATATTTATTAAAATTACACCCATGTGTTATTCAAAAATTTTCAAGAAAAAGTGTACAAAATTGGTGATGCAAAATTAGAAATCTCGGCTTTTATATTCATAAAAATTACATCCGTGACATATTCAAACATTTTGAAGAAAAAGTGTTAAAATATGGTCATGCAAAATTAAAAATTTTTGCTCTCCAAAAATTTCAAGAAAAATTATAAGTTATCAATAATGCGCTTATCAATTCGTTCAAAATTTTTTTGATTTGAAAGAATGTTTGGAAAAATACACTTTTGTATGAGGAATGGTTCAAGTTTATCAGTAAATATATGAATATTACTTCTATATGAAATGTTTAAAAAAGTAACTGTAGCACCGGAAATATTAATTTTATTGCGAAATTATAAAAATTTGCACCAAGTTACCGATAGTGCTCTTTTCAATTCTTTTAAAACTCTTTTGATTTGAAAGATTTTATGAAAACATACATTTTTAAATGAGAAGTTGTTTAAGTTTATGGCCGGAATAGTGTTCCCCAATAATTTTTTTTCGCAAATTTTCTACCATTTTCGGAAAAAGGAGCAAAGTCCTTTTTAAAATTTCAAAAGTCGAAATTTGGAAAAATGTCGACTATTTTCAAAAAAACACACTGTTGCGACTTTTGAATATTGGACACTCATAGAAATGGCCTGAGGAGTGTTTTCTAATAATTTTTTTCGCCCATCACCTACATTTTCGAAAATAGGAGCAACAAATTTTCAAAAAAAAACACACTTTTGCGACTTTTGAATATTGGACATTCATAAAAATGGCCGGAAAAGTGTTCCCCAATAATGTTTTTTCGCCAATCTCCTACCATTTTCGAAAAAAGGAGCAAAGTCCTTTTTAAAATTTCAAAAGTCGAAATTTGGAAAAATGTAGCCTATTTTAAAAATAAAACACACTTTTGAATATTGGACATTCATAGGAATGGCCGGAATAGTGTTCCCCAATAATTTTTTTTCGCAAATTTTCTACCATTTTCGGAAAAAGGAGCAAAGTTCTTTTGAAAATTTCAAAAGTCGAAATTTGGAAAAATGTCGCCTATTTTCAAAAAAACACACTGTTGCGACTTTTGAATATTGGACATTCATAGGAATGGCCGGAATAGTGTTCCCCAATAATTTTTTTTCGCAAATTTTCTACCATTTTCGGAAAAAGGAGCAAAGTTCTTTTGAAGATTTCAAAAGTCGAAATTTGGAAAAATGTCGCCTATTTTCAAAAAAACACACTGTTGCGACTTTTGAATATTGGACATTCATAAAAATGGCCTGAGGAGTGTTCTCCAATAATTTTTTTCGCCCATGACCTACCATTTTCGGAAAAAGGAGCAAAGTATTTTGTAAAATTTTAAAAGTCGAAATTTGGAAAAATGTCGCCTATTTTCAAAAAAATACACTGTTAAGACTTTTGAATATTGGACATTCATAGAAATGGCCTGAAAGTAATCTCCAATAATTCTTTTTCTCCCATCTTCTACCATTTCGGAAAAAGGAGCAAAGCCCTTTCTAAAATTTCAAAAGTCGAAATTTGGAAAAATGTCGCCTATTTTCGAAAAAACACACTTTTGCGACTTTTGAATATTGGACATTCATAGAAATGGCCGGAAGAGTGTTCCCAAGTAATGTTTTTTCGTCCATCTCGTACCATTTTCGAAAAACGGAGCAAAGAAATTTCACCTTTAATATATAAACAAAATACACCTGTTACTTATTCATAAAATTTCAAGAAAAATTATTACATTTTGTTTTATTTATGGAAAATTAGAAATCTCGACTTTCCATGTGTTATTCAAAAATTTTCAAGAAAAAGTGTACAAAATTGGTGATGCAAAATTAGAAATCTCGGCTTTTATATTCATAAAAATTACACCCGTGGCTTATTCCAACATTTTGAAGAAAATGTGTTAAAGTATTGTCATGCAAAATTAAAAATTTTGGCTTTCCAAAAATTTCAGGAAAAATTATAAGTTATAAATAATGCACTTCTCATTCGTTCAAAATTTGTTTGATTTGAAGGAATGTTTGGAAAAATAAATTTTTGTATGAGGAATGGTTCAAGTTTATCAGTAAATATATGAATATTACTTCTATATGATATGTTTAAGAAAGTGACTGTATCTACGGAAATATTAATTTCATTGCGAAATTATAAAAAGCTTCATTAAGTTAGCAACAGTGCTCTTTTGAATTCTTTCAAAATTATTTTAATTTGAAAGAATTTTTAAAAAAATACATATTTGGAAAAATACATTTTTGCATGAGAAAAATTAAAAATTGCAGCTTTATTATATAAATAAATTAGACCCGTGACGTTTTCCAAAAATTTCAAGAAAGATTATAAAAATTTTTTTTGGAAAAATTTTAAAGAAAAAGTGTACAAAAATTTTCATGCAAAATTAGAAATCTCGGCTTTTGAATTTGTAAAAATTACACCCCTGTCGTTTTCAAAAATTTTCAAGAAAAAGTATAGAACATTTTTTCATGCAAAATTAGAAATCTCGAGTTTTATATTTATAAAACTTACAACGTAACTGATTCAAACATTTTGAAGAAAAAGTGTTAAAAATTAGAAATTTCAGCTTTAATATATAAACAAAATACACCTGTTACTTATTCATAAAATTTCAAGAAAAATTATAGCATTTTTTATGGAAAATTAGAAATCTCGACTTTCATATTTATTAAAATTACACCCATGTGTTATTCAAAAATTTTCAAGAAAAAGTGTACAAAATTGGTGATGCAAAATTAGAAATCTCGGCTTTTATATTCATAAAAATTACACCCGTGACATATTCAAACATTTTGAAGAAAAAGTGTTAAAATATGGTCATGCAAAATTAAAAATTTTGGCTTTCCAAAAATTATAAGTTATCAATAATGCGCTTATCAATTCGTTCAAAATTTTTTTGATTTGAAAGAATGTTTGGAAAAATACATTTTTGTATGAGGAATGGTTCAAGTTTATCAGTAAATATATGAATATTACTTCTATATGAAATGTTTAAAAAAGTAACTGTAGCACCGGAAATATTAATTTTATTGCGAAATTATAAAAATTTGCACCAAGTTACCGATAGTGCTCTTTTCAATTCTTTTAAAACTCTTTTGATTTGAAAGATTTTATGAAAACATACATTTTTAAATGAGAAGTTGTTTAAGTTTATGGCCGGAATAGTGTTCCCCAATAATTTTTTTTCGCAAATTTTCTACCATTTTCGGAAAAAGGAGCAAAGTCCTTTTTAAAATTTCAAAAGTCGAAATTTGGAAAAATGTCGACTATTTTCAAAAAAACACACTGTTGCGACTTTTGAATATTGGACACTCATAGAAATGGCCAGAGGAGTGTTTTCTAATAATTTTTTTCGCCCATCACCTACCATTTTCGAAAATAGGAGCAAAAAATTTTCAAAAAAACACACTTTTGCGACTTTTGAATATTGGACATTCATAAAAATGGCCGGAAAAGTGTTCCCCAATAATGTTTTTTCGCCAATCTCCTACCATTTTCGAAAAAAGGAGCAAAGTCCTTTTTAAAATTTCAAAAGTCGAAATTTGGAAAAATGTAGCCTATTTTAAAAATAAAACACACTTTTGAATATTGGACATTCATAGGAATGGCCGGAATAGTGTTCCCCAATAATTTTTTTTTCGCAAATTTTCTACCATTTTCGGAAAAAGGAGCAAAGTTCTTTTGAAAATTTCAAAAGTCGAAATTTGGAAAAATGTCGCCTATTTTTAAAAAAAAAACACACTGTTAAGACTTTTGAATATTGGACATTCATAGAAATAGCCTGAAAGTATTCTCCAATAATTCTTTTTCTCCAATCTTCCACCATTTCGGAAAAAGGAGCAGTCTTTTTTAAAATTTCAAAAGTCGAAATTTGGAAAAATGTCGCCTATTTTCGAAAAAACACACTTTTGCGACTTTTGAATATTGGACATTCATAGAAATGGCCGGAAGAGTGTTCCCAAGTAATGTTTTTTCGTCCATCTCGTACCATTTTCGAAAAAAGGAGCAAAGAAATTTCACCTTTAATATATAAGCAAAACACACCTTTTACTTATTCATAAAATTTCAAGAAAAATTATAACATTTTGTTTTATTTATGGAAAATTAGAAATCTCGACTTTCCATGTGTTATTCAAAAATTTTCAAGAAAAAGTGCAAAAAATTGGTGATGCAAAATTAGAAATCTCGGCTTTTATATTTATAAAAATTACACCAAGATTATAAAAATTTTTTATAAAAAAATTTTAAAGAAAAAGTGTCCAAAAAAATGTTCATGCAAAATTAGAAATGTCGGCTTTTGAATTTGTAAAAATTACACCCCTGTCGTTTTCAAAAATTTTCAAGAAAGAGTATAGAACATTTTTTCATGCAAAATTAGAAATCTCGGCTTTTGAATTTGTAAAAATTACACCCCTGTCGTTTTCAAAAATTTTCAAGAAAAAGTATAGAACATTTTTTCATGCAAAATTAGAAATCTCGAGTTTTATATTTATAAAACTTACAACCGTAACTGATTCAAACATTTTGAAGAAAAAGTGTTAAAAATTAGAAATTTCAGCTTTAATATATAAACAAAATACACCTGTTACTTATTCATAAAATTTCAAGAAAAATTATAACATTTTGTTTTATATATGGAAAATTAGAAATCTCGACTTTCCATGTGTTATTCAAAAATTTTCAAGAAAAAGTGTACAAAATTGGTGATGCAAAATTAGAAATCTCGGCTTTTATATTCATAAAAATTACACCCGTGGCTTATTCCAACATTTTGAAGAAAATGTGTTAAAGTATTGTCATGCAAAATTAAAAATTTTGGCTTTCCAAAAATTTCAGGAAAAATTATAAGTTATAAATAATGCACTTCTCATTCGTTCAAAATTTGTTTGATTTGAAGGAATGTTTGGAAAAATACTTAAAAATAAATAAAAATAAAAAAATATTACTTCTATATGATATGTTTAAGAAAGTGACTGTATCTACGGAAATATTAATTTCATTGCGAAATTATAAAAAGCTTCATTAAGTTAGCAACAGTGCTCTTTTGAATTCTTTCAAAATTATTTTAATTTGAAAGAATTTTTAAAAAAATACATATTTGGAAAAATACATTTTTGCATGAGAAAAATTAGAAATTGCAGCTTTATTATATAAATAAATTAGACCCGTGACGTTTTCCAAAAATTTCAAGAAAGATTATAAAAATTTTTTTTGGAAAAATTTTAAAGAAAAAGTGTACAAAAATTTTCATGCAAAATTAGAAATCTCGGCTTTTGAATTTGTAAAAATTACACCCCTGTCGTTTTCAAAAATTTTCAAGAAAAAGTATAGAACATTTTTTCATGCAAAATTAGAAATCTCGAGTTTTATATTTATAAAACTTACAACCGTAACTGATTCAAACATTTTGAAGAAAAAGTATTAAAAATTAGAAATTTCAGCTTTAATATATAAACAAAATACACCTGTTACTTATTCATAAAATTTCAAGAAAAATTATTGCATTTTTTTATGGAAAATTAGAAATCTCGACTTTCATATTTATTAAAATTACACCCATGTGTTATTCAAAAATTTTCAAGAAAAAGTGTACAAAATTGGTGATGCAAAATTAGAAATCTCGGCTTTTATATTCATAAAAATTACACCCGTGACATATTCAAACATTTTGAAGAAAAAGTGTTAAAATATGGTCATGCAAAATTTAAAATTTTGGCTTTCCAAAAATTTCAAGAAAAATTATAAGTTATCAATAATGCGCTTATCAATTCGTTCAAAATTTTTTTGATTTGAAAGAATGTTTGGAAAAATACATTTTTGTATGAGGAATGGTTCAAGTTTATCAGTAAATATATGAATATTACTTCTATATGAAATGTTTAAAAAAGTAACTGTAGCACCGGAAATATTAATTTTATTGCGAAATTATAAAAATGCACCAAGTTACCGATAGTGCTCTTTTCAATTCTTTTAAAACTCTTTTGATTTGAAAGATTTTATGAAAACATACATTTTTAAATGAGAAGTTGTTTAAGTTTAATGCCGGAATAGTGTTCCCCAATAATTTTTTTTCGCAAATTTTCTACCATTTTCGGAAAAAGGAGCAAAGTCCTTTTTAAAATTTCAAAAGTCGAAATTTGGAAAAATGTCGACTATTTTAAAAAAAACACACTGTTGCGACTTTTGAATATTGGACATTCATAGAAATGGCCAGAGGAGTGTTTTCTAATAATTTTTTTCGCCCATCACCTACCATTTTCGAAAATAGGAGCAAAAAATTTTCAAAAAAACACACTTTTGCGACTTTTGAATATTGGACATTCATAAAAATGGCCGGAAAAGTGTTCCCCAATAATGTTTTTTCGCCAATCTCCTACCATTTTCGGAAAAAGGAACAAAGTCCCTTTTAAAATTTCAAAAGTCGAAATTTGGAAAAATGTAGCCTATTTTAAAAATAAAACACACTTTTGAATATTGGACATTCATAGGAATGGCCGGAATAGTGTTCCCCAATAATTTTTTTTCGCAAATTTTCTACCATTTTCGGAAAAAGGAGCAAAGTTCTTTTGAAAATTTCAAAAGTCGAAATTTGGTAAAATGTCGCCTATTTTTAAAAAAAAAACACACTGTTAAGACTTTTGAATATTGGACATTCATAAAAATGGCCTGAGGAGTGTTCTCCAATAATTTTTTTCGCCCATGACCTACCATTTTCGGAAAAAGGAGCAAAGTATTTTGTAAAATTTTAAAAGTCGAAATTTGGAAAAATGTCGCCTATTTTCAAAAAAATACACTGTTAAGACTTTTGAATATTGGACATTCATAGAAATGGCCTGAAAGTAATCTCCAATAATTCTTTTTCTCCCATCTTCTACCATTTCGGAAAAATGAGCAAAGCCCTTTCTAAAATTTCAAAAGTAGAAATTTGGAAAAATGTCGCCAATTTTCAAAAAAACACACTGTTGCGACTTTTGAATATTGGACATTCATAGAAATGGCCTAAAATATTCTCCAATAATTCTACCATTTTCGGAAAAAGGAGCAAAGTCTTTTTTAAAATTTCAAAAGTCGAAATTTGGAAAAATGTCGCCTATTTTCGAAAAAACACACTTTTGCGACTTTTGAATATTGGACATTCATAAAAATGGCCGGAAGAGTGTTCCCAAGTAATGTTTTTTCGTCCATCTCGTACCATTTTCGAAAAAAGGAGCAAAGAAATTTCAGCTTTAATATATAAACAAAATACACCTGTTACTTATTCATAAAATTTCAAGAAAAATTATAACATTTTGTTTTATTTATGGAAAATTAGAAATCTCGACTTTCCATGTGTTATTCAAAAATTTTCAAGAAAAAGTGTACAAAATTGGTGATGCAAAATTAGAAATCTCGGCTTTTATATGCATAAAAATTACACCCGTGGCTTATTCCAACATTTTGAAGAAAAAGTGTTAAAGTATTGTCATGCAAAATTAAAAATTTTGGCTTTCCAAAAATTTCAGGAAAAATTATAAGTTATAAATAATGCACTTCTCATTCGTTCAAAATTTGTTTGATTTGAAGGAATGTTTGGAAAAATACATTTTTGTATGAGGAATGGTTCAAGTTTATCAGTAAATATATGAATATTACTTCTATATGATATGTTTAAGAAAGTGACTGTATCTACGGAAATATTAATTTCATTGCGAAATTATAAAAAGCTTCATTAAGTTAGCAACAGTGCTCTTTTGAATTCTTTCAAAATTATTTTAATTTGAAAGAATTTTTAAAAAAATACATATTTGGAAAAATACATTTTTGCATGAGAAAAATTAGAAATTGCAGCTTTATTATATAAATAAATTAGACCCGTGACGTTTTCCAAAAATTTCAAGAAAGATTATAAAAATTTTTTTTGGAAAAATTTTAAGGAAAAAGTGTACAAAAATTTTCATGCAAAATTAGAAATCTCGGCTTTTGAATTTGTAAAAATTACACCCCTGTCGTTTTCAAAAATTTTCAAGAAAAAGTATAGAACATTTTTTCATGCAAAATTAGAAATCTCGAGTTTTATAATTATAAAACTTACAACCGTAACTGATTCAAACATTTTGAAGAAAAAGTGTTAAAAATTAGAAATTTCAGCTTTAATATATAAACAAAATACACCTGTTACTTATTCATAAAATTTCAAGAAAAATTATAGCATTTTTTTATGGAAAATTAGAAATCTCGACTTTCATATTTATTAAAATTACACCCATGTGTTATTCAAAAATTTTCAAGAAAAAGTGTACAAAATTGGTGATGCAAAATTAGAAATCTCGGCTTTTATATTCATAAAAATTACACCCGTGACATATTCAAACATTTTGAAGAAAAAGTGTTAAAATATGGTCATGCAAAATTTAAAATTTTGGCTTTCCAAAAATTTCAAGAAAAATTATAAGTTATCAATAATGCGCTTATCAATTCGTTCAAAATTTTTTTGATTTGAAAGAATGTTTGGAAAAATACATTTTTGTATGAGGAATGGTTCAAGTTTGTCAGTAAATATATGAATATTACTTCTATATGAAATGTTTAAAAAAGTAACTGTAGCACCGGAAATATTAATTTTATTGCGAAATTATAAAAATTTGCACCAAGTTACCGATAGTGCTCTTTTCAATTCTTTTAAAACTCTTTTGATTTGAAAGATTTTATGAAAACATACATTTTTAAATGAGAAGTTGTTTAAGTTTATGGCCGGAATAGTGTTCCCCAATAATTTTTTTCGCAAATTTTCTACCATTTTCGGAAAAAGGAGCAAAGTCCTTTTTAAAATTTCAAAAGTCGAAATTTGGAAAAATGTCGACTATTTTCAAAAAAACACACTGTTGCGACTTTTGAATATTGGACATTCATAGAAATGGCCAGAGGAGTGTTTTCTAATAATTTTTTTCGCCCATCACCTACCATTTTCGAAAATAGGAGCAAAAAATTTTCAAAAAAACACACTTTTGCGACTTTTGAATATTGGACATTCATAAAAATGGCCGGAAAAGTGTTCCCCAATAATGTTTTTTCGCCAATCTCCTACCATTTTCGAAAAAAGGAGCAAAGTCCTTTTTAAAATTTCAAAAGTCGAAATTTGGAAAAATGTAGCCTATTTTAAAAATAAAACACACTTTTGAATATTGGACATTCATAGGAATGGCCGGAATAGTGTTCACCAATAGTTTTTTTTCGCAAATTTTCTACCATTTTCGGAAAAAGGAGCAAAGTTCTTTTGAAAATTTCAAAAGTCGAAATTTGGAAAAATGTCGCCTATTTTCAAAAAAACACACTGTTAAGACTTTTGAATATTGGACATTCATAGAAATGGCCTGAAAGTAATCTCCAATAATTCTTTTTCTCCCATCTTCCACCATTTCGGAAAAAGGAGCAAAGCCCTTTCTAAAATTTCAAAAGTAGAAATTTGGAAAAATGTCGCCAATTTTCAAAAAAACACACTGTTGCGACTTTTGAATATTGGACATTCATAGAAATGGCCTAAAATATTCTCCAATAATTCTACCATTTTCGGAAAAAGGAGCAAAGTCTTTTTTAAAATTTCAAAAGTCGAAATTTGGAAAAATGTCGCCTATTTTCGAAAAAACACACTTTTGCGACTTTTGAATATTGGACATTCATAGAAATGGCCGGAAGAGTGTTCCCAAGTAATGTTTTTTCGTCCATCTCGTACCATTTTCGAAAAAAGGAGCAAAGAAATTTCACCTTTAATATATAAACAAAATACACCTGTTACTTATTCATAAAATTTCAAGAAAAATTATAACATTTTGTTTTATTTATGGAAAATTAGAAATCTCGACTTTCCATGTGTTATTCAAAAATTTTCAAGAAAAAGTGTACAAAATTGGTGATGCAAAATTAGAAATCTCGGCTTTTATATTCATAAAAATTACACCAAGATTATACAAATTTTTTATGGAAAAATTTTAAAGAAAAAGTGTCCAAAAAAATGTTCATGCAAAATTAGAAATGTCGGCTTTTGAATTTGTAAAAATTACACCCCTGTCGTTTTCAAAAATTTTCAAGAAAGAGTATAGAACATTTTTTCATGCAAAATTAGAAATCTCGGCTTTTGAATTTGTAAAAATTACACCCCTGTCGTTTTCAAAAATTTTCAAGAAAAAGTATAGAACATTTTTTCATGCAAAATTAGAAATCTCGAGTTTTATATTTATAAAACTTACAACCGTAACTGATTCAAACATTTTGAAGAAAAAGTGTTAAAAATTAGAAATTTCAGCTTTAATATATAAACAAAATACACCTGTTACTTATTCATAAAATTTCAAGAAAAATTATAGCATTTTTTTATGGAAAATTAGAAATCTCGACTTTCATATTTATTAAAATTACACCCATGTGTTATTCAAAAATTTTCAAGAAAAAGTGTACAAAATTGGTGATGCAAAATTAGAAATCTCGGCTTTTATATTCATAAAAATTACACCCGTGACATATTCAAACATTTTGAAGAAAAAGTGTTAAAATATGGTCATGCAAAATTAAAAATTTTTGCTCTCCAAAAATTTCAAGAAAAATTATAAGTTATCAATAATGCGCTTATCAATTCGTTCAAAATTTTTTTGATTTGAAAGAATGTTTGGAAAAATACATTTTTGTATGAGGAATAGTTCAAGTTTATCAGTAAATATATGAATATTACTTCTATATGAAATGTTTAAAAAAGTAACTGTAGCACCGGAAATATTAATTTTATTGCGAAATTATAAAAATTTGCACCAAGTTACCGATAGTGCTCTTTTCAATTCTTTTAAAACTCTTTTGATTTGAAAGATTTTATGAAAACATACATTTTTAAATGAGAAGTTGTTTAAGTTTATGGCCGGAATAGTGTTCCCCAATAATTTTTTTTCGCAAATTTTCTACCATTTTCGGAAAAAGGAGCAAAGTCCTTTTTAAAATTTCAAAAGTCGAAATTTGGAAAAATGTCGACTATTTTCAAAAAAACACACTGTTGCGACTTTTGAATATTGGACACTCATAGAAATGGCCTGAGGAGTGTTTTCTAATAATTTTTTTCGCCCATCACCTACCATTTTCGAAAATAGGAGCAACAAATTTTCAAAAAAAACACACTTTTGCGACTTTTGAATATTGGACATTCATAAAAATGGCCGGAAAATTGTTCCCCAATAATGTTTTTTCGCCAATCTCCTACCATTTTCGAAAAAAGGAGCAAAGTCCTTTTTAAAATTTCAAAAGTCGAAATTTGGAAATATGTAGCCTATTTTAAAAATAAAACACACTTTTGAATATTGGACATTCATAGGAATGGCCGGAATAGTGTTCCCCAATAATTTTTTTTCGCAAATTTTGTACCATTTTCGGAAAAAGGAGCAAAGTTCTTTTTAAAATTTCAAAAGTCGAAATTTGGAAAAATGTCGCCTATTTTCAAAAAAACACACTGTTGCGACTTTTGAATATTGGACATTCATAAAAATGGCCTGAGGAGTGTTCTCCAATAATTTTTTTCGCCCATCACCTACCATTTTCGGAAAAAGGAGCAAAGTATTTTGTAAAATTTTAAAAGTCGAAATTTGAAAAAATGTCGCCTATTTTCAAAAAAATACACTGTTAAGACTTTTGAATATTGGACATTCATAGAAATGGCCTGAAAGTAATCTCCAATAATTCTTTTTCTCCCATCTTCTACCATTTCGGAAAAAGGAGCAAAGCCCTTTCTAAAATTTCAAAAGTAGAAATTTGGAAAAATGTCGCCAATTTTCAAAAAAACACACTGTTGCGACTTTTGAATATTGGACATTCATACAAATGGCCTAAAATATTCTCCAATAATTCTACCATTTTCGGAAAAAGGTGCAAAGTCTTTTTTAAAATTTCAAAAGTCGAAATTTGGAAAAATGTCGCCTATTTTCGAAAAAACACACTTTTGCGACTTTTGAATATTGGACATTCATAGAAATGGCCGGAGGAGTGTTCCCAAGTAATGTTTTTTCGTCCATCTCGTACCATTTTCGAAAAAAGGAGCAAAGAAATTTCACCTTTAATATATAAACAAAATACACCTGTTACTTATTCATAAAATTTCAAGAAAAATTATAACATTTTGTTTTATTTATGGAAAATTAGAAATCTCGACTTTCCATGTGTTATTCAAAAATTTTCAAGAAAAAGTGTACAAAATTGGTGATGCAAAATTAGAAATCTCGGCTTTTATATTCATAAAAATTACACCCGTGGCTTATTCCAACATTTTGAAGAAAAAGTGTTAAAATATTGTCATGCAAAATTAAAAATTTTGGCTTTCCAAAAATTTCAGGAAAAATTATAAGTTATAAATAATGCACTTCTCATTCGTTCAAAATTTGTTTGATTTGAAGGAATGTTTGGAAAAATACATTTTTGTATGAGGAATGGTTCAAGTTTATCAGTAAATATATGAATATTACTTCTATATGATATGTTTAAGAAAGTGACTGTATCTACGGAAATATTAATTTCATTGCGAAATTATAAAAAGCTTCATTAAGTTAGCAACAGTGCTCTTTTGAATTCTTTCAAAATTATTTTAATTTGAAAGAATTTTTAAAAAAATACATATTTGGAAAAATACATTTTTGCATGAGAAAAATTAGAAATTGCAGCTTTATTATATAAATAAATTAGACCCGTGACTTTTTCCAAAAATTTCAAGAAAGTTTATAAAAATTTTTTTTGGAAAAGTTTTAAAGAAAAAGTGTACAAAAATTTTCATGCAAAATTAGAAATCTCGGCTTTTGAATTTGTAAAAAATACACCCCTGTCGTTTTCAAAAATTTTCAAGAAAGAGTATAGAACATTTTTTATGCAAAATTAGAAATCTCGGCTTTTGAATTTGTAAAAATTACACCCCTGTCGTTTTCAAAAATTTTCAAGAAAAAGTATAGAACATTTTTTCATGCAAAATTAGAAATCTCGAGTTTTATATTTATAAAACTTACAACCGTAACTGATTCAAACATTTTGAAGAAAAAGTGTTAAAAATTAGAAATTTCAGCTTTAATATATAAACAAAATACACCTGTTACTTATTCATAAAATTTCAAGAAAAATTAAAGCATTTTTTTATGGAAAATTAGAAATCTCGACTTTCATATTTATTAAAATTACACCCATGTGTTATTCAAAAATTTTCAAGAAAAAGTGCACAAAATTGGTGATGCAAAATTAGAAATCTCGGCTTTTATATTCATAAAAATTACACCCGTGGCTTATTCCAACATTTTGAAGAAAAAGTGTTAAAATATGGTCATGCAAAATTAAAAATTTTGGCTTTCCAAAAATTTCAGGAAAAATTATAAGTTATAAATAATGCACTTCTCATTCGTTCAAAATTTGTTTGATTTGAAGGAATGTTTGGAAAAATACATTTTTGTATGAGGAATGGTTCAAGTTTATCAGTAAATATATGAATATTAATTCTTTATGAAATGTTTAAGAAAGTGACTGTATCTACGGAAATATTAATTTCATTGGGAAATTATAAAAAGCTTCATTAAGTTAGCAACAGTGCTCTTTTGAATTCTTTCAAAATTATTTTAATTTGAAAGAATTTTTAAAAAAATACATATTTGGAAAAATACATTTTTGCATGAGAAAAATTAGAAATTGCAGCTTTATTATATAAATAAATTAGACCCGTGACTTTTTCCAAAAATTTCAAGAAAGATTATACAAATTTTTTATGGAAAAATTTTAAAGAAAAAGTGTACAAAAGTTTTCATGCAAAATTAGAAATCTCGGCTTTTGAATTTGTAAAAATTACACCCCTGTCGTTTTCAAAAATTTTCAAGAAAGAGTATAGAACATTTTTTCATGCAAAACTAGAAATCTCGGCTTTTGAATTTGTAAAAATTACACCCCTGTCGTTTTAAAAAATTTTCAAGAAAAAGTATAGAACAATTTTTCATGCACAATTAGAAATCTCGAGTTTTATATTTATAAAACTTACAACCGTAACTGATTCAAACATTTTGAAGAAAAAGTGTTAAAAATTAGAAATTTCAGCTTTAATATATAAACAAAATACACCTGTTACTTATTCATAAAATTTCAAGAAAAATTATAACATTTTGTTTTATTTATGGAAAATTAGAAATCTCGACTTTCCATGTGTTATTCAAAAATTTTCAAGAAAAAGTGTACAAAATTGGTGATGCAAAATTAGAAATCTCGGCTTTTATATTCATAAAAATTACACCCGTGACTTATTCAAACATTTTAAAGAAAAAGTGTTAAAATATGGTCATGCAAAATTAAAAATTTTGGCTTTCCAAAAATTTCAAGAAAAATTATAAGTTATCAATAATGCGCTTCTCAATTCGTTCAAAATATTTTTGATTTGAAAGAATGTTTGGAAAAATACATTTTTGTATGAGGAATGGTTCAAGTTTATCAGTAAATATATAAATATTACTTCTATATGAAATGTTTAAAAAAGTAACTGTAGCTCCGGAAATATTAATTTTATTGCGAAATTATAAAAATCTGCACCAAGTTACCGATAGTGCTCTTTTCAATTCTTTTAAAACTCTTTTGATTTGAAAGATTTTATGAAAACATACATTTTTAAATGAGAAGTTGTTTAAGTTGATGGCCGGAATAGTGTTCCCCAATAATTTTTTTTTGCATATTTTATACCATTTTCGAAAAAAGGAGCAAAGTCCTTTTTAAAATTTGAAAAGTCGAAATTTGGAAAAATGTCGACTATTTTCAAAAAAACACACTGTTGCGACTTTTGAATATTGGACATTCATAGAAATGGCCTGAGGAGTGTTTTCTAATAATTTTTTTCGCCCATCACCTACCATTTTCGAAAATAGGAGCAAAAAATTTTCAAAAAACACACTTTTGCGACTTTTGAATATTGGACATTCATAAGAATGGCCGGAAAAGTGTTCCCCAATAATGTTTTTTCGCCAATCTCCTACCATTTTCGGAAAAAGGAACAAAGTCCCTTTTAAAATTTCAAAAGTCGAAATTTGGAAAAATGTAGCCTATTTTAAAAATAAAACACACTTTTGAATATTGGACATTCATAGGAATGGCCGGAATAGTGTTCCCCAATAATTTTTTTTCGCAAATTTTCTACCATTTTCGGAAAAAGGAGCAAAGTTCTTTTTAAAATTTCAAAAGTCGAAATTTGGAAAAATGTCGCCTATTTTCAAAAAAACACACTGTTGCGACTTTTGAATATTGGACATTCATAAAAATGGCCTGAGGAGTGTTCTCCAATAATTTTTTTCGCCCATCACCTACCATTTTCGGAAAAAGGAGCAAAGTATTTTGTAAAATTTTAAAAGTCGAAATTTGGAAAAATGTCGCCTATTTTCAAAAAAACACACTGTTAAGACTGTTGAATATTGGACATTCATAGAAATGGCCTGAAAGTATTCTCCAATAATTATTTTTCTCCCATCTTCTACCATTTCGGAAAAAGGAGCAAAGCCCTTTCTAAAATTTCAAAAGTAGAAATTTGGAAAAATGTCGCCAATTTTCAAAAAAACACACTGTTGCGACTTTTGAATATTGGACATTCATAGAAATGGCCTAAAATATTCTCCAATAATTCTACCATTTTCGGAAAAAGGAGCAAAGTCTTTTTTAAAATTTCAAAAGTCGAAATTTGGAAAAATGTCGCCTATTTTCGAAAAAACACATTTTTGCGACTTTTGAATATTGGACATTCATAGAAATGGCCGGAAGAGTGTTCCCAAGTAATGTTTTTTCGTCCATCTCGTACCAGTTTCGAAAAAAGGAGCAAAGAAATTTCACCTTTAATATATAAACAAAATACACCTGTTACTTATTCATAAAATTTCAAGAAAAATTATAACATTTTGTTTTATATATGGAAAATTAGAAATCTCGACTTTCCATGTGTTATTCAAAAATTTTCAAGAAAAAGTGTACAAAATTGGTGATGCAAAATTAGAAATCTCGGCTTTTATATTCATAAAAATTACACCCGTGGCTTATTCCAACATTATGAAGAAAAAGTGTTAAAATATGGTCATGCAAAATTAAAAATTTTGGCTTTCCAAAAATTTGAGGAAAAATTATAAGTTATAAATAATGCACTTCTCATTCGTTCAAAATTTGTTTGATTTGAAGGAATGTTTGGAAAAATACATTTTTGTATGAGGAATGGTTCAAGTTTATCAGTAAATATATGAATATTACTTCTATATGATATGTTTAAGAAAGTGACTGTATCTACGGAAATATTAATTTCATTGCGAAATTATAAAAAGCTTCATTAAGTTAGCAACAGTGCTCTTTTGAATTCTTTCAAAATTATTTTAATTTGAAAGAATTTTTAAAAAAATACATATTTGGAAAAATACATTTTTGCATGAGAAAAATTAGAAATTGCAGCTTTATTATATAAATAAATTAGACCCGTGACTTTTTCCAAAAATTTCAAGAAAGATTATACAAATTTTTTATGGAAAAATTTTAAAGAAAAAGTGTCCAAAAAAATGTTCATGCAAAATTAGAAATCTCGGCTTTTGAATTTGTAAAAATTACACCCCTGTCGTTTTCAAAAATTTTCAAGAAAAAGTATAGAACATTTTTTCATGCAAAATTAGAAATCTCAGCTTTTGAATTTGTAAAAATTACACCCCTGTCGTTTTCAAAAATTTTCAAGAAAAAGTATAGAAAATTTTTTCATGCAAAATTAGAAATCTCGAGTTTTATATTTATAAAACTTACAACCGTAACTGATTCAAACATTTTGAAGAAAAAGTGTTAAAAATTAGAAATTTCAGCTTTAATATATAAACAAAATACACCTGTTACTTATTCATAAAATTTCAAGAAAAATTATAACATTTTGTTTTATATATGGAAAATTAGAAATCTCGACTTTCCATGTGTTATTCAAAAATTTTCAAGAAAAAGTGTACAAAATTGGTGATGCAAAATTAGAAATCTCGGCTTTTATATTCATAAAAATTACACCCGTGGCTTATTCCAACATTATGAAGAAAAAGTGTTAAAATATGGTCATGCAAAATTAAAAATTTTGGCTTTCCAAAAATTTCAGGAAAAATTATAAGTTATAAATAATGCACTTCTCATTCGTTCAAAATTTGTTTGATTTGAAGGAATGTTTGGAAAAATACATTTTTGTATGAGGAATGGTTCAAGTTTATCAGTAAATATATGAATATTACTTCTATATGATATGTTTAAGAAAGTGACTGTATCTACGGAAATATTAATTTCATTGCGAAATTATAAAAAGCTTCATTAAGTTAGCAACAGTGCTCTTTTGAATTCTTTTAAAACTCTTTTGATTTGAAAGATTTTATGAAAACATACATTTTTAAATGAGAAGTTGTTTAAGTTTATGGCCGGAATAGTGTTCCCCAATAATTTTTTTTCGCAAATTTTCTACCATTTTCGGAAAAAGGAGCAAAGTCCTTTTTAAAATTTCAAAAGTCGAAATTTGGAAAAATGTCGACTATTTTCAAAAAAACACACTGTTGCGACTTTTGAATATTGGACACTCATAGAAATGGCCTGAGGAGTGTTTTCTAATAATTTTTTTCGCCCATCACCTACCATTTTCGAAAATAGGAGCAACAAATTTTCAAAAAAAACACACTTTTGCGACTTTTGAATATTGGACATTCATAAAAATGGCCGGAAAAGTGTTCCCCAATAATGTTTTTTCGCCAATCTCCTACCATTTTCGAAAAAAGGAGCAAAGTCCTTTTTAAAATTTCAAAAGTCGAAATTTGGAAATATGTAGCCTATTTTAAAAATAAAACACACTTTTGAATATTGGACATTCATAGGAATGGCCGGAATAGTGTTCCCCAATAATTTTTTTTCGCAAATTTTGTACCATTTTCGGAAAAAGGAGCAAAGTTCTTTTTAAAATTTCAAAAGTCGAAATTTGGAAAAATGTCGCCTATTTTCAAAAAAACACACTGTTGCGACTTTTGAATATTGGACATTCATAAAAATGGCCTGAGGAGTGTTCTCCAATAATTTTTTTCGCCCATCACCTACCATTTTCGGAAAAAGGAGCAAAGTATTTTGTAAAATTTTAAAAGTCGAAATTTGGAAAAATGTCGCCTATTTTCAAAAAAACACACTGTTAAGACTTTTGAATATTGGACATTCATAGAAATGGCCTAAAATATTCTCCAATAATTCTACCATTTTCGGAAAAAGGAGCAAAGTATTTTGTAAAATTTTAAAAGTCGAAATTTGGAAAAATGTCGCCTATTTTCAAAAAAACACACTGTTAAGACTTTTGAATATTGGACATTCATAGAAATGGCCTGAGGAGTGTTTTCTAATAATTTTTTTCGCCCATCACCTACCATTTTCGGAAAAAGGAGCAAAGTCTTTTTTAAAATTTCAAAAGTCGAAATTTGGAAAAATGTAGCCTATTTTAAAAATAAAACACACTTTTGAATATTGGACATTCATAGGAATGGCCGGAATAGTGTTCCCCAATAATTTTTTTTCGCATATTTTATACCATTTTCGGAAAAAGGAGCAAAGTCCTTTTTAAAATTTGAAAAGTCGAAATTGGAAAAATGTCGACTATTTTCAAAAAAACACACTGTTGCGACTTTTGAATATTGGACATTCATAGAAATGGCCTGAGGAGTGTTTTCTAATAATTTTTTTCGCCCATCACCTACCATTTTCGGAAAAAGGAGCAAAGTCCCTTTTAAAATTTCAAAAGTCGAAATTTGGAAAAATGTAGCCTATTTTAAAAATAAAACACACTTTTGAATATTGGAAATTCATAGAAATGGTCAGATAAGTGTTCCCCAATAATTTTTTTTCGCAAATTTTCTACCATTTTCGGAAAAAGGAGCAAAGTATTTTGTAAAATTTTAAAAGTCGAAGTTTGGAAAAATGTCGCCTATTATCAAAAAAAAAAACACACTTTAGAATATTGGACATTCATAGGGAAGGCCTTCCGGCCAAATAATTTGTTTTTTCCCATCTCCTACCATTTTCGGATAAAGGAGCAAAGTTCTTTTTAACATTTCAAAAGTCCAAATTTAGAAAAATGTAGCCTATTTTCAAAAAAACACACTGTTGCAACTTTTGAATATTGGACATTCATAGAAATGGCCGAAAGAGTGTTCCCCAATAATGTCGCCCATCTCCTCCCATTTTCAAAAAAGGAGCAATGTCTTTTTTAAAATTTCAAAAGTCGAAATTTGGAAAAATGTCGCCTATTGTCAAAAAAACACACTTTTGAATATTGGACATTCATAGGGATGGCCTTCCGGCCAAATAATTTGTTTTTTCCCATCTCCTACCATTTTCGGTTAAAGGAGCAAAGTTCTTTTTAACATTTCAAAAGTCCAAATTTGGAAAAATGTAGCCTATTTTCATAAAACACACTGTTGAGACATTTGAATATTGGACATTCATAGGGATGGCCGGAATAGTGTTACCCAATAATTTTTTTTCACAAATTTTTTACCATTTTCGGAAAAAGAAGCAAAGTCCTTTTTAAAATTTCAAAAGTCGAAATTTGGAAAAATGTCGCCTATTTTCAAAAAAACACACTGTTGCGACTTTTGAATATTGGACATTCATAGAAATGGCCTGATGAGTGTTCTCTAATAATTTTTTTCGCCCATCACCTACCATTTTCGAAAATAGGAGCAAAGTCTTTTTTAAAATTTCAAATGTCGAAATTTGGAAAAATGTCTCCTATTTTCAAAAAAACACATTTTTGCGACTTTTGAATATTGGACATTCATAAAAAGGACCGGAAAAGTGTTCCCCAATAATGTTTTTTCGCCAATCTCCTACCATTTTCGAAAAAAGGAGCAAAGTCCTTTTTAAAATTTAAAAGTCGAAATTTAGAAAAATGTCGCCTATTGTCAAAAAAACACACTTTTGACTATTGGACATTCATAGGAATGGCCGGAATAGTGTTCCCCAATAATTTTTTTTCGCAAATTTTCTACCATTTTCGGAAAAAGGAGCAAAGTTCTTTTTAAAATTTCAAAAGTCGAAATTTGGAAAAATGTCGCCTATTTTCAAAAAAACACACTGTTGCGACTTTTGAATATTAGACATTCATAAAAATGGCCTGAGGAGTGTTCTCCAATAATTTTTTTCGCAAATTTTCTACCATTTTCGGAAAAAGGAGCAAAGTATTTTTTAAAATTTTAAAAGTCGAAATTTGGAAAAATGTCGCCTATTTTCAAAAAAACACACTGTTAAGACTTTTGAATATTGGACATTCATAGAAATGGCCTGAGGAGTGTTTTCCAATAATTCTTTTTCTCCCATCTTCTACCATTTCGGAAAAAGGAGCAAAGTCCTTTCTAAAATTTCAAAAGTAGAAATTTGGAAAAATGTCGCCAGTTTTCAAAAAAACACACTGTTGCGACTTTTGAATATTGGACATTCATAGAAATGGCCAGAAGAGTGTTCCCCAATAATGTTTTTTCGCCCATCTCCTACAATTTTCGGATAAAGGAACAAAGTCCTTTTTAAAATTTCAAAAGTCGAAATTTGGAAGAATGTCGCCTATTGTCAAAAAAAACACACTTTTTAATATTGGAATTTCATAGGGATAGTCGGAATAGTGTTCCCCAATAATTTTTTTCACAAATTTTCTACCATTTTCGGAAAAAGGAGCAAAGTCCTTTTTAAAATTTCAAAAATCGAAATTTGGAAATATGTCGACTATTTTCAAAAAAACACACTGTTGCGACTTTTGAATATTGGACATTCATAGAAATGGCCTGAGAAGTGTTCTCTAATAATTTTTTTTCACCCATCACCTACCATTTTCGAAAATAGGAGCAAAAAATTTTCAAAAAAACACACTTTTGCGACTTTTGAATATTGGACATTCATAAAAATGACCGGAAAAGTGTTCCCCAATAATGTTTTTTCGCCAATCTCCTACCATTTTCGAAAAAAGGAGCAAAGTCCTTTTTAAAATTTCAAAAGTCGAAATTTGGAAAAATGTCCCCTATTGTCAAAAAAAACACACTTTTGAATATTGGACATTCATAGGAATGGCCGGAATAGTGTTCCCCAATAATTTTTTTTCGCAAATTTTCTACCATTTTCGGAAAAAGGAGCAAAGTTCTTTTTAAAATTTCAAAAGTCGAAATTTGGAAAAATGTCGCCTATTTTCAAAAAAACACACTGTTGCGACTTTTGAATATTAGACATTCATAAAAATGGCCTGAGGAGTGTTCTCCAATAATTTTTTTTCTCCCATCACCTACCATTTTCGGAAAAAGGAGCAAAGTATTTTTTAAAATTTTAAAAGTCGAAATTTGGAAAAATGTCGCCTATTTTCAAAAAAACACACTGTTAAGACTTTTGAAAATTGGACATTCATAGAAATGGCCTAAAAGTATTCTCCAATAATTCTTTTTCTCCCATCTTCTACCAGTTTCGGAAAAAGGAGCAAAGTCTTTTTTAAAATTTCAAAATTCGAAATTTGGAAAAATGTCGCCTATTTTCAAAAAACCACACTTTTGCGACTTTTGAATATTGGACATTCATAGAAATGGCCGGAAGAGTGTTCCCAAGTAATGTTTTTTCGTCCATCTCGTACCATTTTCGAAAAAAGGAGCAAAGAAATTTCAGCTTTAATATATAAACAAAATACACCTGTTACTTATTCATAAAATTTCAAGAAATATTATAACATTTTGTTTTATTTATGGAAAATTAGAAATCTCGACTTTCCATGTGTTATTCAAAAAATTTCAAGAAAAAGTGTACAAAATTGGTGATGCAAAATTAGAAATCTCGGCTTTTATATTCATAAAAATTACACCCGTGGCTTATTCCAACATTTTGAAGAAAAAGTGTTAAGATATGGTCATACAAAATTAAAAATTTTGGCTTTCCAAAAATTTCAGGAAAAACTATAAGTTATAAATAATGCACTTCTCATTCGTTCAAAATTTGTTTGATTTGAAGGAATGTTTGGAAAAATACATTTTTGTATGAGGAATGGTGTTTATCAGTAAATATATGAATATTACTTCTTTATGAAATGTTTAAGAAAGTGACTGTATCTACGGAAATATTAATTTCATTGCGAAATTATAAAAAGCTTTATTAAGTTAGCAACAGTGCTCTTTTGAATTCTTTCAAAATTATTTTAATTTGAAAGAATTTTAAAAAAATACATCTTTGGAAAAATACATTTTTGCATGAGAAAAATTAGAAATTGCAGCTTTATTATATAAATAAATTACACCCGTGACTTTTTCCAAAAATTTCAAGAAAGATTATACAAATTTTTTATGGAAACATTTTAAAGAAAAAGTGTACAAAAAAGTTTTCATGCAAAATTAGAAATCTCGGCTTTTGAATTTGTAAAAATTACACTCCTGTCGTTTTCAAAAATTTTCAAGAAAAAGTATAGAACATTTTTTCATGCAAAATTAGAAATCTCAGCTTTTGAATTTGTAAAAATTACACCCCTGTCGTTTTCAAAAATTTTCAAGAAAAAGTATAGAAAATTTTTTCATACACAATTAGAAATCTCGAGTTTTATATTTATAAAACTTACAACCGTAACTGATTCAAACATTTTGAAGAAAAAGTGTTAAAAATTAGAAATTTCATCTTTAATATATAAACAAAATACACCTGTTACTTATTCATAAAATTTCAAGAAAAATTATAACATTTTGTTTTATTTATGGAAAATTAGAAATCTCGACTTTCCATGTGTTATTCAAAAATGTTCAAGAAAAAGTGTACAAAATTGGTAATGCTAAGTTAGAAATCTCGGCTTTTATATTCATAAAAATTACACCCGTGGCTTATTCCAACATTTTGAAGAAAAAGTGTTAATATGGTCATGCAAAATTAAAAATTTTGGCTTTCCAAAAATTTCAAGAAAAATTATAAGTTATAAATAATGCACTTCTCATTCGTTCAAAATTTTTTTGATTTGAAAGAATGTTTGGAAAAATACATTTTTGTATGAGGAATGGCTCAAGTTTATCAGTAAATATATGAATATTATTTCTACAGTTGAAGTACTCTCGGGTTTTCCGTAGCCCATATCCTACAGTTTTGCTTGTTAACGAACCCATTTAATTGAAAATGGGCTTCGTCACTCATTATTAAGTTATGAATAAAATTTGGATTCTCTTGTGCTTTTTGCTGAAAAGTAAATTTCAACAATTTGGGCACGTTGTTCAATTGTGTATTGCTCCATTATAAATTATCCAAGTCTTCTTTACAAAATACTGAAAAGAAAAGAAAAAAAAAATTATAATAAAAAAGTTATAAGGAATTTACACCACTTCGGTCTTTCTGGGCCACCCTGTATATGAAATGTTTAAAAAAGTAACTGTAGCTCCGGAAATATTAATTTTATTGCGAAATTATAAAAATCTGCACCAAGTTACCGATAGTGCTCTTTTCAATTTTTTTATAATTCTTTTGATTTGAAAGATTTTATGAAAACATAAATTTTAAAATGAGAAGTGGTTTAAGTTGATGGCCGGAATAGTGTTCCCCAATAATCTTTTTTCGCAAATTTTCTACCATTTTCGGAAAAGGGAGCAAAGTCCTTTTTAAAATTTCAAAAGTCGAAATTTGGAAAAATGTCGCCAATTTTCAAAAAAACCCACTCTTGCGACTTTTGAATATTGGACATTCATAGAAATTGCCTGAAAGTATTCTCCAATAATTCTTTTTCTCCCATCTTCTACCATTTCGGAAAAAGGAGCAGTCTTTTTTAAAATTTCAAAAGTCGAAATTTGGAAAAATGTCGCCTATTTTCAAAAAAACACACTTTTGCGACTTTTGAATATTGGACATTCATAGAAATGGCCGGAAGAGTGTTCCCAAGTAATGTTTTTTCGTCCATCTCGTACCATTTTCGAAAAAAGGAGCAAAGAAATTTCACCTTTAATATATAAACAAAATACACCTGTTACTTATTCATAAAATTTCAAGAAAAATTATAACATTTTGTTTTATTTATGGAAAATTAGAAATCTCGACTTTCCATGTGTTATTCAAAAATTTTCAAGAAAAAGTGTACAAAATTGGTGATGCAAAATTAGAAATCTTGGCTTTTATATTCATAAAAATTACACCCATGACTTATTCAAACATTTTGAAGAAAAAGTGTTAAAATATGGTCATGCAAAATTAAAAATTTTGGCTTTCCAAAAATTTCAAGAAAAATTAGAAGTTATAAATAATGCGCTTCTCAATTCGTTCAAAATTTGTTTGATTTGAAGGAATGTTTGGAAAAATACATTTTTATATGAGGAATGGTTCAAGTTTATCAGTATATATATGAATATTACTTCTTTATGTAATGTTTAAGGAAGTGACTGTATCTACGGAAATATTAATTTCATTGCGAAATTATAAAAAGCTTCATTAAGTTAGCAACAGTGCTCTTTTGAATTCTTTCAAAATTATTTTAATTAGAAAGAATTTTTAAAAAATTCATATTTGGAAAAATACATTTTTGCATGAGAAAAATTAGAAATTGCAGCTTTATTATATAAATAAATTAGACCCGTGACTTTTTCCAAAAATTTCAAGAAAGATTATACAAATTTTTTATGGAAAAATTTTAAAGAAAAAGTGTACAAAAGTTTTCATGCAAAATTAGAAATCTCGGCTTTTGAATTTGTAAAAATTACACCCCTGTCGTTTTCAAAAATTTTCAAGAAAAAGTATAGAAAAAAAGTATATAGTATAGATTTTTTCATGCAAAATTAGAAATCTCGAGTTTTATATTTATAAAACTTACAACCGTAACTGATTCAAACATTTTGAAGAAAAAGTGTTAAAAATTAGAAATTTCAGCTTTAATAAAGGGTGGTTAAATTGTATGGGCCGATGTTGAATTTGAACCACACCTAAACGCCAAGTTTTTTCCGAACTAAAGCCTCTTGACCATTCCAAACGTCGTGAATGGGCAGAATGGTGGCAAGAAATGGCAACAGTGGATGATCAATTTTCGAAGAAAATCATCTTCAGTGATGAGGCACATTTTTACCTCAGTGGATTCGTCAATAAACAGAATTGCCGCATTTGGGCGAATGAGAATCTAAGAGTGATTGTCGAAAAACCAATGCACCCACAAAGAGTGACTATTTGGTACGGCTTATGGGCTGGCGGCATCATCGGACCGTATTTTTTCCAAAATGAGGCCGGTCAGGCAGTTACTGTGAATGGTGTTCGCTATCGTGAGATGATAACGAACTTTTTATGGCCCGAATTGGAAGATATGGATGTGAACGATATGTGGTTTCAGCAGAACGGTGCCACTTGCCACACAGCTAACGAAACAATGGCTCTTTTGCGCAACAAATTCAATGGCCGTGTTATCTCACGTAATGGCGATGTCAATTGGCCGCCAAGATCATGTGATTTGACACCGTTGGACTTTTTTCTTTGGGGTTATATTTGAAAGAAAAGGTGTACGTCGATAAGCCAGCAACAATTCTAGACCTAAAGGATCAGATAATTCGGCACATTAACGGCATAGAACCCTCATTATGCCTCAGCGTCATCGAAAATTTGGACCATCGGATGGAGGTGTGCCGCCGAGGTCGCGGCGCCCATTTGGCCGATATTTTGTTCCATACATAATTGAGTAATACCAATACATCATAATAAAATAAAATTACAATAATTTCCTAAATAGTTTGTGTTTTATTCAAAATCAACATAGGCCCTTGAAATTTAACCACAATTTTAATAAAAACAAAGCAAACATTTTTCGGACAAAGGTAAATTTCATACCAATCATGTCACGGTAATAGACGGTAATACAAGTTACAAGGAGTTGGTTTGGCTAAAAGTTTGCTCCCAAATTTTGAAATTTGAGGTGAGGATTTCCTATGCTTCAGTATCTTATGGATATGTGTTTATATAGACGTTCGTATTGGCCAGCTTGTCGGGCCGCATTTAAAATTTTGTTACGCAAAAGAAGTTGGTGTTGCAAGTTCAAATTAAGTTTAAAGAAAAACTTCAGATCGTTCAAATGCATTTCTTTTAATCTCATCTCACATTGCCAAAAGACTTTTCTAAATCTTTCTCGACAAAGTTTCAAATCTCTCATGCTTGCAAAAACGGTCAGCTATTACAAAAAAAATTAAAAACTAGCGTGATTAAACATTTATAAACAAATTAATGATATGATTTATTCTAAATTGACTGGCATAATACAACACATTTTTAGCTCAAAAGAGTTAATTTTCAATATATATCGTCGGAAATATTTGATGCTGTTTAAAGAGTAATATATTAAAACAAATTGGGTTATTTGACATATTCAATTCCAGAGTTTTGTGTAACAAAACTTCAATAGTAGAAAGTAGAAGTACTTTTTGTAGGGTTCTTTCTGAATAAGAGTACAATAATGTCATATTCTAGAAGAGCTATTTATTTGTCACTGTGATTATTCTTAATGCAAATATTACAAAGTACTTTATAAATTTATGCTTTCAATACATTTCGAAAAGTTGTTTAGACATTGAGGTTTTCCATAATATCCTAAATGATCCCAAATTCTGTTATCAGGCCTGTTTGACAAATCACGTACATAATTTCAAATCTCGAGTTGTTTTAAAATCACGCGAAAGGTTTAGTGATATTCTGCGAACCACGAGCGTTTTCGTTTTTTTGGCGTGGTTTTAATCTTTCTAAAATACAAGAAAAGAACTGAAACCACATAGAGGAAAAAAATAAATCACGGACATTGTCAAAGGAAGCACAACAATTTTTTACAAAACAATCTGTATTCTTAGAAATTTGTTGATTTTTATATTTTTGTAGGAGAAAACCTAATTTTTTAACGAAAATATATAGAAGACACATCATGTGAAATATGTGAAAACATTTGTAATAAATTTTATACGAAATAATTATAACAAATGGACAAATGGTTGGTCACAGGCTTAAAATTACACCTTTTACGTGATTTCAAATCACGTCGTGATTGGCAGAACATGTCTGTACAATAGTTGATTACTGAGTTAAGCTTAATTCTGTAATAATGATATTCAAAAGTTATATTCAGAGGTACATAAAAGTACCTCTCAGGTTTCACAAAAATGTGTGTTGTAATGATGGAAAAGCTTAATTTTTCAATTTTCCGTAAATATTTGCAAATGTTTTTTTTCTTATAAAATAATAGTGACTCATTTGACTATGAAAATAAATTATATTAACAAACCTAGTTCAAACACATTTCTAAATGGTAATGATGTGTATTTTTCATTCCGAAAAAAATACTCGATGAATTGGTAAACCTACATGTGCACGAAATATATCTATGTATGTATATAAACTAGTGTCAAGGGGGCGAGTTTGCTTTATTTTTAATTTTACTTATGTCAAAGTTTGTTTAGTTTTATTCCATTTACTGAACACATATGTACATATACATATATGGGCATAAATTTTCATTTTGTTTTGTTTGCAGTCACCTGTTTCCTGTTGTTTTTCTATTGTTTATTTATTAACTTTTGCGACTACTTTATGTGGCAGTTGAACTGTTGGCACATTTTTTTATTTTATTTTAACCAAGCGAGCCAAGCTCTAAGGCTTGCATTCATTCTTCCACTCTGCTAGCCGGTCCACGTGGGAAAATGCTTACTATACAAGTTTAAATAAATTCGTTCTTAAAAAATAATTGACTGCGGATCGTATTGCAACACGCGCAGACATTAATTTGGCTATGCTGCAATAAGATTTCCCAAACAGCTTTAATGAACTTTATACTTATTTATTTTTTTTATATCTTTTGGAAGTAAAAAAAAAATATTTTTTTTGTTTTTCAATATTTATTTTATTTTATTGTTTTTATATTATATAATTTTCTTAAAACTATGTATATATTTTAGTCCTTATTATTTATTATTTGTATTATTTTGAGCCATCCAGGGATCCGCTTTTTGGTTCGCCTGTGATCAGTATTTGTCGAGTTATTAATACTAACGAACTAACTTTTGCAATTACTCGTGCATTCTTAAATTTTATAAACGTTTTAATTTTTCAAAATTTTTTTTAGTTCATGTTTGGTTTGTATGCTTTCTTTATAGTGATGTCTTGTGAAATCACTAAGTCCATCACTTTGATTTTTTTAAATCCATTTTATTTTTAGAAGTTTCTTTTATGTAACATATGTGTATTTTATTTCCTTTTTTACTTGGTGCAAATTTTTATTTGCTCTTGTGAAATGTTGGAATTCAGTTCCTAAAACTTCTTTTCGTAAGCAGTTATTAGCTCGGGCTATTGTTGACGGTTGTGGGTTGAGTTTTTCGATGAAGCATTCCCATTATTAACACATGTATCAAACTCAAGCGAACTTTTTTTATTTTGTGATGACCTTGAGCATTAGATATACTAATGTCTGGCCAACTTGACGTGTTTTTCGACACCTGAAAAGTAAAAGAGAAATATAATTATTGAAAGTTCAGAAAAAAATCGTAATTAAGGCTACGATATGAATTCACATTGGTGAAAACTAAGAAAAAAAAAGCAATATAAAACAGCATATTTTAAAATATATGCATATATGCACATATGTACACATAGATGTAGCAGAGAACAAATATACTAAGGAAGGCATAAGAACGATATTTAAGGTTTTCTAAGCAGCGAAGAAATTGCATTAGAGGTAAGGAAATGTTAACTTCCTCCGCCACTTTGATAAAGTTACAGACAAGGTTTACAAATTAAACGAAGGGTCGCCATTAACGTCAAACAGATAAAACTGACGCTCACAACTCGCAACATGCAATCCCAAAATTCATTCTCTTTTTTGCGTTTACAAACAGTTTTTGACAATATATGCGTATTCTTTGTTAATCTGCCATTTTTAGTTTTTTTGTCCTTTTGTTTGGTCCACATACCATAAATCCATATGTATATATGTAAGTATGTATGTGTGCAAGATAAGACAAGTTCATAACAGGTAGTGTTCTTTCAAGTCGTTTTGAAGAAATACATTGTTTGGTTGTCAAAATCAACAGCGCACAAATAACGCACAACAAATTATTTTATTGTTAAGAATACATAAACTATACGATTTATAACATATCATCACTTTATCAGCAACAAATTGTGACAAACGCACGAAACGAAAATTCAAACAAATTATGTATGCATTGTATACATACATATGTACATATAAAAAGGAAATGGATAACGAGCGAAATATGTATTTAATAACTAGTTTATATAAAACAAAATTATATGTTAATTAAATGTTATCACTTTTCTTTCTAGTATATTGAAGGCTTAGCAACTGAATTCGATCTTTTGGTTATAGGGGCCTTTTTCAATCGAACCAGAACATTTGTGGAGTCATTTCTTGTTGGAGTACTTAAATATACTTCAATGCAACAATTTGAAGTTTACTCCGTTGGAAAAGTTAGTAATAATACCCAGCAACGTGTGCCACTTAATAATGTTTTGAAACCTCATTGGCGTGTCGCCACTGAAGAACCGCCGCCCATTTGGTATCATTATAAAGAAAGAAATATTGAGGGTCGACCTGATGCTTGGATAGAACCCAGAAATTCAGTTGTATTACAAATCAAAACTACCGACTTAAATCCGTCAGGAGCATTTGCTTTAACAATGGCGCTACATTTTCCGCGCATACAAGTCTGGCGCAATGATAAGTTATGGCGCGAATGCTTATCGCTAGAAGAATATAAACAAATCATAGAAAATTCCGGTAGCGGAGCAATAAAAAAGATTGTTAAAAGAGCAGTGAGCTTGGAAGACTTTACTGGAACTTGTGCAAAGCGGAAAAGGACCACAGTTGTTGAGAAACGTAAATTAGGAATGCAAGCATATGAAGAGAACTTTGATCCCACCAATGTATGTATTGTATATATGTATACGTATGTATGTATAAAGAATGTACACACAAATAGTCATATGATTTTAAATGAGCCCTAAGTTACAGAACATTCAAATTTTACTTTTCGTGTTTTTGGAAAATCTTAGGCTCTTGCAGTTAAAAATAACGTTCTTATTAACAAAACACTACAGCCTTATTTAAAAAATTTTGTTTGTACCACGTATTAATCTTAATAAACTAAGATTAAAAAATTTTATTCAGAAAACACTAATAAATGATTTAAGCAATTTCAAAATTTTGTAGTGGCACTATAACTTGAGCGTCAAATGAAAGTAAACACCACATATTAATTTAAAATTCAGCCGATTATTTGTAGATAAGCAATGATTAAATGATAAAAATATATGCTTAACTAATTAATAATAAAAGTGGAATTCAATTACGTATATTTCAATAATATATTCGAAATATACCCGAATATTCGGGTCGTAAAAACAAGTTGTGTTAGTGGCGCCTTAGAATGAAAGATATGCCAATGAAGTTTATTTTTTTGCTTCTTTTATTTAACGTTATTTTTGCTTTTATAAATTTCGTTATTTGTATTTTTTAAATAAAAATAATTACAATAGTTCATATGTGTAATATTGAGAATAAAAAAATTATACAAATATTTTACAGTCCACTAAAATGCAGAACTTTAAAAAAATAAAGATCTACTTTACCATTTTTGATAGTAGAGATAAGCAATGTAATTCGAGCAGACTTCAAGTGGCGATGTACTTTTTATTGAGGAAATAACAAAAGAGGCGTAATTTTTAGGCGTGAGCAACAAGTGAGCATTTAAAAAGCTTGGTTCGCAAAATTTATGAAGTGCTTATTTGCGTTATGAAAAAATTTTACATTAGGGGGGAGGACTCCGAGATATCATAAATGACAACTTTAATTTGACGTTAGATTAAAAAGTCACCCAGTGCAAAACTTAAGGCATAGTCAAGCCATGAACAACGATATGCGATATGATGAGATCGGATCTTAAATGGCGGCTCTATATATAAAAAACAAAAAGTGTTGTATTTTGGGGCGTGGCAAAAAAATGTTTTTCCTGTTTTAGAAACTTCATTGACCTATTTTTTTGTATGGAGACCGACCCGCCTTAAAATACATATGTATGCCTATATGTATGCTAGAAATATAACTAAAGAAAACTTTTAGCATAAAACAGTTAAAAATATACGATGGAACTTCTAGTAGTGCTCGGGAAATCATAATACATACAAAGGGAAATCCACCGCCCGAAATTAATAAAATTATTGGAAGAAACCATTACACTATAGAAAAAATTATAGGTAAATACGCAAATAGGCACATTTCTCTCAAGGTTGTATTGAAGGATAAATGGAGTAAAATTGCGGCTGATGTTCCTACAAAACTCATCGAATTAATGCCTACGAGGTTAGACGCTGTCTTCAAATCAAAAGAATGGCAAACAAAATATTAAAATTAAACTTTTGTTTAATAATTATACTTCTGTTTACTTTCATTTGACACGTAAAATAATGATAATTTAGTCAAAACTGAATTTGTTTTCTGTGTTTTAGTTTCATGTTTGAATATATTTTGTTTTAATTTAATATTATTTGTGTATATCATTGTTTATTTATTATAATATACTTATAAAGGTTGTCTGGTGGCAAAATTTATATTTTTAAATACGATTATTTCAAAAAGTAATAAACGGTGCGGAGGGAAGGTGGCGCCAGTCAGTCATGATCTCGCAGAGGTCGAGAGACCATCGTGCGTTCGCTGTGGATACATTTTTTAAGAGTAATGATTCGTACGTAATTGCTCGTCGACAATTGTGTCCAAAGTTCGGTGTTCGGCGAATATGTGATGGACCGAGTGTAAATTTAATTCGTTCGTGGGTGCATAGACTCCGCGCAACTGCTTCGGCTATGGATTTCCCACGGTGAGGGCCCAGTCGATGTTAAAGGACTCCCGAAAACATTGAGCTGGTTGATGAAAGCAGTTTACGTGAAAATCGGCGACTTTCAATACGGAAAAGAGCAGCCTCACTGGGACTTCCAAGAGCGATTATTCATGAAATTTTAAAAAAGTATCTGAAGTTCCATCCTTTTAAAATTCAAATCGTTCAAGAACTGAAAGAAAGTGACTTTGATTTACGCAAAAATTTGTGTGAAACGATGTTGGAGCGTGTTCGCACTGTAAATCCCATTTTTGGAGCGATGAGGCTCATTTTCACTTAAACGGCCACGTCAACAAGCAAAACTAAGGATTGAAACCTCCAAAAAAAAAGGGTTTATAATGACAATCCCCAATCTGTGTGGCTTTAAAGGAAAATATTCGTCGAGAAATCAGCTCAATTGAACCAAGTTTACTGCAGTGTGTGGCGCAGAACACAAGGCTCCGTTTTGAACAGTGTCTTGAACTCGACGGAAGACATCTGGATGACATACTCTTGAAAAATAAAATAAATTAATAAAACTTTGTGTCAATTATTACGTTTTTTATTTAAGTTTGGAAATATAAATATGCTGCCAGACACCCTGTATTTTTTCAAAATGAATGTGGTGGTACTTACTTAAGCTCCACAAAAATGTGTATTATATATTTTAGAGAGAGGAAAAAATATTTAAACTGTAAACATTCGTAAATATTTTTTTTTTCTTTTAAAATAATTAGAAATCCTTGGAGTATGAGAAGAATTCATTAGTTTTATTTTGTAATGAATAACCTTAGCAAAGAAAGTTAAAAAATGTCGTAGCACAGCTAATTGAATAGATATTTGAAACCAACTGTCAAAACCTTCACTTTGGAAAAAAGAATTAACGCCCATTTAGCCAAACGTAAATGTGTATATTATTGTGAGTGGGAGGGTCTAAGAAAAACCCTGTATTAGGAGTTTTTTTGTTTTAATAATTAAGCATTTTTCATAATAAGTTTATAACGTTTTCTTTTCTGAGTAAAGTATACAAAATGAACATTTTTAGGTAGCATAATATATGTATGTATATGCTGCTACGCACGGTTTATGCAAATATCTCAAATCTTTTTACTTACAAAAGAAAAACATTACGCAAACAGTTTGTCCGCCCGATTTCGAAAAATATCATACATATACATATGTACATTACATTTCAAACAAAAAAAATAATTCTGAAAATCGTTTCATAATACGGACTTATGCTATTAAAAACATAAAAAGCAACACACGATTAAAACGAAAACATTAAATGTAAGAACAAAAACAACATTATTAAAATAATATAAAGTTCTAATATTTGCTATAACCGGTGTGCTTTGATAGACATTTTTGGCAGGAATTTCGAAAATTAGTCCAGAAATGGCGAAGTTATGCTCATTTTTATTATAAAAATATGTTAAAAACTACATGGAGGAGTAATATAATTTAAAAAAGTGGGCGTAAAATTAGGTGTGTTAAAAAAGTAGTTTATAATGTATTCCATGGTCCCAGTTAAAAGTTGCAAGAATTTCAGGAACAGGTCCTTGGACTCTTAAATGGTACAAACATACATTTCGTGTTGTATGTTTATGAACTAAAACTCACTAATTTATATACTTAAATTTGAATTTGTTCAGTTGTTTGCTTTACACCTGCTGTCGTCAAATTGAACTTTCGTTCGATTAAATAAAAAAAAGGAAAACGTAACGGACCTTTTAGGTATAGGTATAAAAATCCTAAAGGATCGCATGGGCGAATTGTTATACTAAGAGAAGACAACTTGGTGCCGGCATATGAATACATACAAGGTGTTTCTGTGCATTTAACATAAATACAAGCAGTTCAGTGCAATAAGCAAATTTTCGGCATCCTTTCAATTATACATACTACATATTTAATCATTTGCGATTGCAAATATACATACGTTTCTACATTATTACATACATATGCATGTATGTATAAAAAATTATTTTAAAGAAAAAATTAAAAGATATGTATGCATGTCGTGAAAGAGTCTTTAAATAAGTTTGTGTGGACAAAATATTTATCATTAGCAATAAAATTTCTGTTGCCGATATCGAATTTTATATTAAAAACAGATTATCAGCCATGTGCTAAAGATCATATTTCGCACAAAAAATGTCATTACGATCTGAGGTACAAAATTGGTATGCTGCAAATCGCAATTCCAAAAAATTTTGCTATTTATTTGAACTCGCAAGCAGAAAATAAAGTGATTTTTAAGTGAACTTGTGTAATTTAATTCTCGACACAAGAATTGTTTTTATCTGTTTTATTTTACTTTATTAAAATTCGGTAAAAAGATTTTTTATTGGTTTTATTTTACTTTAAGAATTGTTTAAATTAGTCAAGGATTTGGTTAAATATTATTTAATTTTATTTGTTTTAATTAGTTATTTAATTCTTAAAAAATAGTTTATTCGACTATCTTGTATGGAGATTTGTGAAAACAGCTCAGCAATATGATTTGGACAAAAATACGTTAACGTTGAAATTTCCTTAGGGTAAGCAAAAAAATGAACCAAAAAAAGAGCTAAAAATAATTATGCTGATGAAATTGCGACATATTGAATTTGCGTCGCTTAACATTCATTCCCATAACTAAATCTCACTAACTCAGCACAATTAACAATTATCCGGCCAATGAACATTAACAAAGAAATAATTTTAAAGTAGGCAAACAAACTGTCAGCAAAAAGAAAGAAAAAAATTGCAATTTATTGTTGCTAACTTTTCTTAACCCATTAATTAACAGTGGCCTAACCCATTAAGTAAATAGACTAAACTCTCTTTAAACTACTGCCATCTTTAACAACAACAATAAACACATGCATATTGTGTCTCACCAAACTACAAATTTTTTAAATATAGCAACAAAACAAGAACTACTAAAATCTCAACGGATTTGATAAGCATATAGCTGAACTCTTCACTGTTAGTAATAATTTATATATATATAAAATTAATTAGACAGGGGTGTAATTTTTACAAATTCAAAAGCCGAAATTTCTAATTTTGCATGAAAAATTTTGTACACTTTTTCTTGAAAATTTTTGAATAAGACAAGAGCGTTATTTTTATAAATATAAAAGCCGAGATTTCTAATTTTGCATAAAAAATTTGTATAATCTTTCTTGAAATTTTTGGAAAAAAGTCACGGGTCTAATTTATTTATATAATAAAGCTGCAATTTCTCATTGTTCCTCATGCAAAAATGTATTTTTCCAAATATGTATTTTTTTAAAAATTCTTTCAAATTAAAATAATTTTGAAAGAATTCAAAAGAGCACTGTTTCTAACTTAGTGAAGCTTTTTATAATTTCGCAATGAAATTGATATCTCCGCAGATACAGTTACTTTCTTAAACATATCATATAGAAGTAATATTCATATATTTACTGATAAACTTGAACCATTCCTCATACAAAAATGTATTTTTCCAAACATTCTTTCAAATCAAAAACATTTTGAACGAATTGAAAAGCGAATTATTGATAACTTAGTGGAGGTTTTTATAATTTCGCAATGAAATTAATATTTCCGGAGCTACAGTCACTTTCTTAAACATTTCATAAAGAAGAAATTTTTTTAATTTATTGATAAACTTAAACCACTTCTCATTTAAAAATGTATGTTTTCATAAATTCTTTCAAATCAAAACAGTTTTAAAAGTATGAAGAGCGATCGATTGATAATTTTGTGAAGATTTTTATAATTTCGCAACGAAATTAATATTTCCGGAGATGCAGTCACTTTCTTAAACATTTCATAAGGAAGTAATTTTTATTAATATATTGATAAATTTAAGCCACTTCTCATTTAAAAATTTATGTTTTCATAAAATCTTTCTAATCAAAAAAGTTTTAAAAGAATTGAAAAGAGCACTATCGGTAACTTGGTGCAGATTTTTAAATTTCGCAATAAAATAAATATTTCCGGAGCTACAGTTACTTTTTTAAACATATCATATAGAAGTGACATTCATATATTTACTGATAAACTTGAACCATTACTCATACAAAAATGTATTTTTCCAAACATTCTTTCAAATCAAAAAAATTTTGAACGAATTGAAAAGCGGATTATTGATAACTTAGTGGAGGTTTTTATAATTTCGCAATGAAATTAATATTTCCGGAGCTGCAGTCACTTTCTTAAACATTTCAAAAGGAAGTAATATTCATATATTTATTCTTAAGCTTGAACCGCTTCTCATAAAAAATTGTGCTTTTCATCACAACACAATTCCTGGATAGCAAGCACAACCAATAATTGAATGACATAAAAACCCTCACAAATTCGCAAAACAATATATTCATTTATCAAACGTTAAAATGTCAATTACATTAACACTTAATGGGGACTCCTCAATACTTACAGCAAATTATTTTCCACCGATACAGATCAATGAAAACTATGTTTGTGGTTAAATCAGTTTTGATACATATCATTCAAGACCAAATGTTGACTTAGATATCAACTTATTTCATATTGGCCAATATGAAATAGAAGTTCCAGTGGGATCTTATGAATTAATAGATATAGCAGAATATCTGACGAATAAAAATCATGAGCTAAATAAACATGCAACACTTGATATAAAAGCAAATTATAATACATTACAAACACAAATAAAATGTATGTCTGATATAATTTATTTCAATAAAGAACGTTCTATTAGACCGTTGCTTGGCTTTACCAGTAGAGTATAACAATAGGGTATGGAGCATTTTTCTGATAAAACAGTTGATATAACAAAAATTAATTCTATAGTCATCGAATGCAATATTGTTAGCGGATCGTTTATAAACAACACGTGTGCTCATATTTTACATCAGTTTTCCCTGAACGTCAGTCCGGGATATAAAATAACTGGAGCTCCAGCTAATGTAATATATTTACCAGTAAATTAAAAAAAAATTAATAGCATCGCTTTAAAAGTTGTTGATCAAGACGGAAATTTTATAAATTTTCGTGGTGAAAAAATAACCGCACGATTGCATTTAAAACCAATAAAACCATGATTATATTCAATAAAAGCGAACAACAGAAGGATTCGTCATTCATTCTACCGTATGAACGCGCTGCGAAACCATAAACGAAAGAGTTCGCCAAAAGATACAAGGACTAAACTTGAAGCAAACTAAAATTCTGAGTGAAACAAATAAGAAGTTTTTAATAAATTTCGGTTTTAAGTTGAATTAACTACATCTATCGAAAAAAACGAGATGAGTAACATTATTAACATCCTACAAAAACCTCAAATTGATAATTCAATTATAAAAAGAGACTATCATAGCTATACATCATATCTACAATCATTTAAAAATAATGACGAAATTCGTATATCAATTCAAACTCAGTATTTGTATGTCTTGCCAAGTGAAAGTTACTTAAACATTGAAGGATTTCAACGATATCTTCCTCTATTAAACTACTTAACAATTGTATGGCCCATCTATTCGATGAAATTCGATATGAAATTAATGGGGTAGAAATTGATAGAACGCGTCATTTGGGTATTGCAACGGAATTGAAAAACTATGTATCATTAAATAAACATGAAAGTGATTGCGTATTGAATGCTGGATGATCACCGCTAAATATTGATTATCTTGTACTTGAAAAGGGGTATTTTAATTTTTGCACTCCACTTAAAATATTACTAGGATTTGCTGAGGATTTTAATAAAATAATAGTAAGCTCGAAGCATGAATTGATTCTTTTACGCTTTAAGGATGATAAACTAGTTTTTAAATCTAACACTTTAAACGAAAAAATCAAGTTGACTTTATTACACATTACTTGGAAAATGCCACACGTTCAGCTTGCTGATGCTTACAAATTGCAATTGTATAAAACAATTAATAATCGCCATCCATTAAATATATCCTTTAGAAGTTGGGATATATACTACTATCATTCTCTTCCACAAAGTACAACGGTTTTATGGAATGTTAAACTAGCCAATGAAAGCGAAAGACCCCGTTTCTTGCTCATTGGATTTCGAAGCCGAGAAAACATGTTTCAGCATTGCAATTTGAGTGATATAAAGGTGCATCTGAACTCAGATACATATCCGTATGATGATCTAAATCTACAATTCAATAAGAATCGTTTTGCTTTGCTTTATAATTTGTACTTAATTTCAACGCAGCTACTATTTACGTGATTCACAACCTCTACTCTCAAGAGAAAATTTTAAAACAATGGCCCCAATCATTGTCTTAAATGTAACACATCAAAACGAATCTGTTAAATCGGGACCTATAGATATTCGCATTGAATTGAAAACTCTTAAAAATATTCCAGAAAATACCTCTGCATATTGCATGATTATACATGAAAAAATGTTTAAATATATTCCTCTTACAAATGAAATTAGAAAATTATTGTAAATATATATGTAGATACATATGTATATATATAAATCATTTTGGTTTTAAAAATAAATAAAAATAAATATAAAAAAATTAAAAATTCATTTGGTTCATTTATTTATGAAAAGTAAAATTTTTACATTTGGTAAGATTGTATATGTTGAAATACGACTTCATCAGTTCTTTAGCTTCTTTCTCTATAGCAACTGTTTTACTTCTGATATTGAAGCAGGAACAAGTGTCAGGTCCACATTATGTATTCTCGTCTGACCAACAACAATCTTTATAGTGTTCTCTATGGTTATTTGTCAACGGTTTAAAATTATTCACATACTCCACTAGTGCGATTCTCTATCTATTTTAACGCCAAAAAAAGTCTATAAAAAAGTTAACCCATTAAGGCCCGAGCCATGATCCCATTGAGCTATAATGATGAAACTTTTAAAATTTGATTGTATATACCTAAATAAGAAAGAAAAACATTTTTAGGCAAATCGGATCAGTGGGGGCCCAGATAACCCACGTTGCGAAAACGCAACGTTGGGCCTAAACGATATACAAATTAAACGCATTTGTAAACATTTTATATTAAAATATTTTATTCACGTCTTTAGAAAAAAAATAAAAAAATATACATTTAAATTTTATATTTAACTCAATTATGATATGCTGCAAAGCACTTCGGCTGCACTGCTACGTCACATTTCTCACATTTATAAATTGTTTGGCTGCTACATTGCCGACATCTCAAACGTTTTTCTTTGCGAATAATTTTATGGTCGACTCGATCAGTTCGAATCACTGAATTAGTACCACTACTGGTGGTAGCTATTATTCTCTCACAATTTTCAGTCCGCAAAAGAGATTCAATAATAAAAATTCTGAATTCTAATTGAGGAATTGGAGCTTTTTTCCCCGTTTTTTCAATAGGCAATGTAATTTCCAGGAGTTTACTAAAGCTGCATCTAGAGCATTAGTAAAAAGTGGCCGTACCATTTTTTCCCTCTGATTTGAATACGGTAATTGTTCATGGCGTTGTCAAATAAATCAACGCCACCCATAGTTTTATTATATTCATATATGGCATTAGGCATGGAAACCGTAATAATTTTTTTATTTTTGCGGTCGTATCGCTTAACTTGTTTCAATGGCTCTAAAGAAACAAAGTTTGACAAGATAGTGACAACAGAGTTGTCATTCCAACGTATAACAATAAAAAAATTAAATCAATGACTTCGTCATCAATGAACAATTTAAAAATTTGTATTGGATTAAACGAGTTGAAGGAATCGTACAAATTTATGCTTTTTTCATCACATATATCAGCAGGACATCTTGAAAATTCGTTATTACGATGATGTTTAGCCCAATTAACAGATAATGGAGCTGATTGCGCTCTTTGTTTGTCTTCATTGTACCTACATAATAGCTCGACTTCACCTGCTACATAAGTTGGAAGCGTTCCTGGGTTATTTAAAACCTGTTCATTTTCTTAAATATCTTCCGTATCACTTATCTCATCCACTTTTGACGGTGGCAAAACTGCAATATCTATTTCCGAAGCATTTTTTAAATCGATTTCATCCTCATCGGAGCTATCATTTAAAATATCGTTGATCTGTTTTAAACTCAAAAACTTTTTACAAAACATTCTTTTTATTTGCTCTAGTATTTTCTGTAGTCTGCATAAGCTCAATTCACCAACTGATTAAAATCTCAAAACATTTTTTGTATCAACTAAGCTAAGAAGCAAATGAAAATTGTACATATGTAAACTATCGTTACTTCTACGGGACACTATGACGCCACTCAAAAATTTAAAACACTTGAATAGCAACAAATAACTATTAACATACATGCATGTTTTTATTATGCTGTTTTAAATAGCAAGTGCTTGCATAAATATTTTTGCATTTGATAATTTTATATAATTTGTATATCGTTTAGGCCCAGCGTTGCGTTTTCGCATCACGGATATTTCCAATCATAAAAATAGTGGCAAATGTATAAGATAATTGGGTTTTTCACTAAAAATTATAATATTCGTATGTTAGCTACCTCCGTCAAAAGTTTGACATAGGTATATTATATATTACTGTATTTTTTCTTTTTAATTTTTAAAAGTACCCAAAAAACAAGAAATATTAAAAATTTAAATAAGTTTTTTTATATAAAAAAAACTTATGTATGATAAAAATCCAAAAAGAGGTCGATTAGATATTAAGTTAAATGTTATTTCTATGTGCTTTATTACAATATCATGTAATCACAAAATGCCTGAGTGGAAGTTTGAGTGAACGTTGCGAAAACGGAACGCAGGGCCATAATGGGTTAACACTAACATTATCGTTTTACGTACGTTTTTTAACACTGTTCGTTTTCGTTTAAAATCAGCTGTTTTTTTTTAACACACTTGTTGTCGTTAACCTAAAGCCATTTGTATTTGAGGTGTTAAGTTAAAATATATTGAGCTTAATAATTTTTGAAATGGCTTTTGAGTATTTGGGATACGACTTATAACGGGAGGAGAGAACTTTTAACGCTTCAGCAGTTGATCGGCGTATTCTCCGTGATTCTTAACAAATGAAATTAATATAATCAAAGTTATAACTTTTAAATTTTTTATTTAATTCATATTTATTCATATTTATGTTCAAATAAAAAAATGATAATATATTAATACAATTCAATGTTTTTTATTATAAAAAGAACAAAAAATACTTGCTTATATAAGTTTTTAAAACAAAAAAATATGAATATAGAAAACAACATTATATAAGTAAATGCAGCCTCTTCATTGCCTTAAAAACATATGTATGTACTTAAAAACATAAAATTATTTATATGTATGTATATCTATGTACATACATTCTTATATGTCAGTCTTCATGTAAAAGTAAGTATAAAAGAAAGACACAGCCCTTAAAAATATTAAATATACATATGTATATTGAACAGTTTTTACTGCTCCGCCAAAAAATTCAGTTCATTGGAAAGTTCGCTCCACAGCTTAGATGTTTCAAGTCTTCCATGGAGCTTCTGAAATTTCCCACTTGCCAGACCCGGGTTCTTCAGCATAAAGTCAGCTATTTGACTTAACTGCTCGTTCGTGGCACGGCTTCTCTTGGTAGCAGTATTACTTGACATTCTAGAATAAAAAAATATTAGCAAATATTTATCATATTAAAATTTTAAATACATTTTACTTACCAGCACAAAATAAAAGCACGAAAATTTGTTTTTTTTTGTATTCTTCTTTGTATTTTTCTTATTTTTTACAAAGTTGCCACGTAAATTCGAATTTTTTAATACATTAAAAAAGTGCTAAAAAAGAAGTTAGCGAATCACACAATCTTTAGTGCAAACCACAACAACTGGTGTTAACTTTAACACTTTTAAAATCGCTAAAAGTTAGAGAACCGCACTACAGATGTGACTGAATATTAACAAGTTTATGTTTATCTTCATCAGAAACAATATTGGAAAATCTTTTCATGAAATTACAAATACCACTTATTACCATTTTCAGTAATGGCAAGTACTGTACACGATTATTATTTTTTCAAAATAATATATATTACAATAATACTTTTTTCTTTTCATTTATTTAAAAATATTTACATATATAAAATATACTTATATTAATTATTAATAGCTATTAGTAAACTTCCACTTGGAGTGCTGCTTGCAGTAATATTTCGTCCTGATCATCATATAGATGTAAGAAAGTTAGATCTAAAGGTGGCAAAATTCATACCTCCTTTATTTCCAACAATTAGCTAGGACATCTTCATCTTCATCTAGAAGGCTTAAACAGAAATCCAAATCCGCTGTGGATGGTGGATGTGTTGATGGGGTTGATTCTGATGTTGTTGAGGTTCGTGGTTGTGCTCATATTGATGATGAAGTTGGTGGTTGTGGTGCTGATGTTGATAGGATTGGTGGCTGTACTGAGAGTATTGACTCTGCAGTTGAAGATGATTGTTGTTGCGGCGCTGTTGTTGTTGAGGGCGGTGATTGTGGTGATGTTGTTGGCACTGATGAGGCTAATGATATTCTTGCATTGGTTTGTGAGGGTGGTGGTGAAAATAACCTTGTTGTTTGATGTTCTGAGGAGGGGGATGGCAAGAACATCTCCCTTACCCAATTGTCGGGAGCCTTTTCCTCTATTATTTTCTGGATCCTTCTGTATAACGGCCCCTTAGATCGAGGCATCACAATGTTGTGTTGTTTTTTGTAATACCTACTCTGATTCGATTGCGTCAAAAATGTAGCGAAATCGCAAATCTCACACTTTAATTTTTCCATTTTTTGTTTGTTTGGTTTTTTGCATTGTTAAAGAATCTGAAAACCTTTTTCAGCATGCACATACATGTTCCAAAAATAGTATCCCAGAAGAGGGTCATATAAATATTTATGACCGTGAGAAAAAATCCTAAGCTATTTAAACAACTGTCGCACATAGTATGTTGCGCAGGTGCTTAGCATTGTTAAATCTGAAATATTTTTCACCATGCACATGTATGAACAATTGTTGTAAATGAAAGTACAATATTTTCGTTTGTCTTAAAACTTTCTTGCATTTATTATTAAAAAAAATAAAAATTAAAAAAATAAATACACAATGTTTTCTTGCATACGAAACAAGTAAAATGAAAAAAGAATTATATATGTCTATTGCTTAGTATAGGAATTTAAGTAAAAGAAAGTTCGAATATTGTAGAGCCGTTTGGTAATTGACGTTCTTTGTATAAGTTAACACAAAATCTGTTAAGGTTAATTATGAATACTCCCACTCACATTTTATTCTTTTCATTTCCGTTATATTTGATTTTTTGTTAAAACTTATTCTGGACCATTTGATTACAATACACTTATCTGTACTTATTGAAATGCTGACTACACTGTCTGGCACACACACGTGTATTTAATAAGAATTCTTTTGTTGTTTAAAAAATATTATTATTACTTACCTTTAATTAACGGGAATTTTGTATTGTCTAAAAACTAAGCGTAAGCATAATTGTTATTATTACAAACAGAATTTGAATAAAGTTTCTTCAGTTGAAGTCAAGTACTCAAACCCAAAACATGAATTTATTTAACTGGCGCCCAACGAAAAATTTTAATACGACCGTGTAAGTGTAATCAAGAGAACCCTAGTAAAAAGTGAAAAGGACTTATTCTCAATTACCAACGAAATAAAAAGTGAAAATAAAAATAATAAACTACAAATTAATAAAATAAGAATTTAAAAAAAAAATCAAAACAAAAATTATTTAAAAATAAAGACAATTTAATTAATTAAGTAAATTGAACAATGAAATAAGAATAATTGAATAAAAAATTAAATTAAATAAAAAATTTAATAAGTAAATAAGGACAAATAATTAAAAAATACTCTATAATTAAATAAAATTAAAAAAGAAAATAAATTGAAGTAATTAAAACTATTCACAAAGTAACAGACAACAAATTCATCATTAGCGGTTCTCCAAGAATAACACCAAGAACGCTAAGCAACAGACAACAAATTCATCATTAGCGGTTCTCCAAGAATAACACCAACAACGCAAAGCAACAGACAACAAATTCATCATTAGCGGCTCGCCAAGAATAACATCAACACAGGGCGACAGAATCATCCCAATAAGAACGATGCAGCGAGCGGTTATCTTTATGTAAGCTTATAACATAATTATTTTAATAACAAATTTTCTAGTTTTACCTATCTTAACTTTGAAACAATTAAAAATGTTAAAATAATATTAAAAATACTAAGGAAGTTGATTATTTCAAGTAAAGAATAAATTTTCTTTTAACTCGATTAAGAATTTTTTTTAAATAAAAGCAAAGCTAAAAATTGGCTAAATAAAAATTTGAAAATAATAGAAGTCATAATTTTGTGATCTTACACGTTTTCCCTTGAGTGAAAATTTTTTATATGTAAAGGCAGGACTAAGGATTCACAAAATCAAGATTTGAAAATAATAGAACTTATAATTTTGTGATTTTACAAGTTTTCCTTTCAATGGCAAATCCAAATAATTTAATAAGGGCACAGATTTTAAATAATCCGCCGCCAAATTTGAATAATCCTCCACCACAGCCTCAGGGTCAATTTGTTTTAACACCGGAAAGTGAGGCTAGTATTGCAAATATTGTGCGTAGGATACTTTTAGAAGAGCGAACAGTAAGAGAAGTGGAACCTAGAGCAAGAGATCAGGGTATATACCGTAATGAGGCAGACTTGACACAACTAGACAAAATACCGGATGTTGTGCGTTCACTTAGAGAATTCAATGCGAATCAGACTGAGTTCGGCTCCTGGAAAAAGAGTGCCAAAAGAAACCTCTGAGAGGGTCAGCTAAATATTTTGGAATCTTAAATGTCGTACGGAATAAAATAATAGGAGAGGCAGATATCGCCCTAGAATCCTATAACACCCCATTGAATTGGGAATGCATAATCAAATGCCTCACTGCCCATTACGCAGATCAACGAGATCTGGGTACACTCGAGTAACAATTATCAACCACAATACAGGGCAATAACCCGTGCAGGAGTTCTATAAAAGAATTTACGGCCATATGTCGTTAATTCTAAACAAAATAGCCTGTATGGAAAGCCAAGACGCCATATTTTTGCTCACAACAAATTATAGAAATAAGGCCCTCGATACGTTTGTTAGAGGCTTTAGAGGCGATTTGTCTAGGCTACTTGGAATGAGGGAGCCCAAGGACTTACACGAGGCCCTTCATTTGTGTTTGAAGTTAGAAAACCAACAATACAGGACACAGTTGGCTAATGGCGTAACTAAGAATACTCCACCTCTTCCTCAGAAACAATTTAGCAATGCTGCCCAAAATCAAACATTTTATCCACACTTGACGTACATTCCCCAACCAAGATTTAATATTCTCCAACCAAGATTTAGCCCCTATCTTGGTGACACCCAAAGACCACAACTATTTAATTCACATAGACAAAATTATAACACACATTATACTTACCCACAAAGACAACATTTTCAGACAACTAATTTACTAATAATAATAGATTTTCGGGCGTAAGACCTTTGCCTCAATCTGCTCAATTTGGTCGAGCACAGAAGTTGCAAAGGATTAATCATGTAGAAAGTGAGAAGCATCACCCCTCTCCGGACGTTGACTTAAAGACAGATGAATGCAAGCCTCTGCATGTGAATGAGGAATTGCAAGACTTAACGGATTATTTGGACGAACATTTTAATATAAACGATACATCAGATGAAAATCAATATACTGAATTTTCAGATATTCATTTTTTAGAATAACCGACTGAGTAGTGGTAAAATATTTAGGATTTTAATAGACACTGGGTCAAATAAAAATTACATTCAGCCTGAATTGGTGAAAAATCCAGTGCCCAATCAATTTGTATTTCAAGCAAATTCTGTTGGAGGAAAAATAACAATTACTCATCATACTCTTATTCATTTATTCGGAATGAGATCAGAGAACTTAAAATTTTATCTACTGCCCTCACTGAAATCCTTCCATGCTATTTTAGACAAAGATAGTTTGAAAAAATTGAATGCAATTATTCACACTTCCCAAAATTACATGACTATAAATAACTCAAAAAAAGTACGCATTAAACAGCAACAATCCGAATCCGTTAGTAATCTGAGCATAAGGTCAGATCATTTGACAGATAAACAGACAGAAAAATTGATAAATATGTGCGAAAGATATTCCTCATTATTTTCGGACCCGGACGAAAAATTGACATATACGACAACGGTTAAAGCAGAAATACGGACAATAAAAGACGACGCTGTTTACACTCGCGGTTGCCCATACCCAGTTTCAATGGAGGATGAAGTGGAAAAACAGATTAGGGAACTGCTCGATAATGGAATAATAAGACCGTCGAGATCCCCATACAATTCACCCATCTTAATAGTGCCAAAGAAAATGGATGCGTCTAATGAAAAAAAATATCGAATGGTCATCGATTATAGAAGCTTAACGCGGTAACCATTCCAGATAGATATTCGATACCGGAAATCAATGAAGTTCTCGCCCAGCTTGGACAAAATGAATGGTATTCTGTAATAGACTTAAAAAGCAGTTTCCACCAGATACCCCTCAGAAATAAGGACATTGAAAAAACAGCTTTTTCCGTAAATAACGGAAAATATGAGTTCGTACGTCTACCCTTCGGCCTAAAAACTGCTCCTGCTGTGTTCCAACGCGCCTTGGATGACATGTTAAGAGAGCACATTGGCAAGATCTGTTTCGTCTATATAGACGACATAATAGTTTTTGGGAGAGACGAAGATTCGCATCTCAAAAATATTGAAACAATATTCAATACAGCTCAATAAGTGCGATTTCATGAAAAGAGAAGTAGAGTATCTGGAATTTATTATCTCAAATAAAGGTATAAGAACTAACCCGGGAAAAGTTAGTGCCATAAAAAGTTTAGCTCCTCCCACTACTAATCGTAAAGAGGTCAGGTCGTTTCTGGCACTATCGGGGTTTTATAGACGCTTCATAAAAGATTACGCGAAAATGGCAAAACCCCTTATCGTACTTTTGAGAGGGGAGGAGGGACGCATGTCAAAGAGAGAATCTGCTAAGATTCCTGTTACACTGAATGAAAATGCTCTAGAAGCCTTCAATAAAATTAAGAATTCGCTCTCCTCGGAGGATGTGATCCTTACATTTCCTAATTTTGAAAAGGAATTCCATTTGACAACCGATGCATCTAATTACGCCCTCGGCGCTGTTCTTGAACAAGACGGGAAGCCGATTACCTTTATATCAAGAACTTTGAATAAGGCTGAAGAGCACTACGCAACAAATGAGAAGGAAATTCTTGCGATAGTGTGGGCTCTCAAGACGTTAAGGAATTATCTTTGTGGACCTGTGGCAATAAAGATTTTCACAGACCACAAACCCTTGACGTATGTGTTAGGAAGTAAGAACACTAACGGGAAATTAAAAAGATGGAAGGCAATTTTAGAAGAGCATAATTATGAGATCAAATGCCCTATCAAGATGTCCACAAATTAATGAGATAAATTCATTGACGGCTACTCAGCATAGTCATAAAAGCTCGAGCGATAATCTGATTCAATTTACTGACTCGCCACTAAACGTTTTCAAAAATTAAATTATAATTTTAAAAGGACATTCACCGTTTTATAATTTCAAAATAATATTCCCAACGTACCATAGACATGAGGTAGTAGACAGTGAATACGACAGCGACAAATTAGTAAAAATTTTGAAATCCTATTTAAATCCTTCGGTGACTAACGTCATCATGACTGAGGACAAAATTCTGGGTAAAATACAAGAATTCTGGTCATCTCATTTTGGTAAATTTCAAGCTAGGTACATGAGAAATATGGTTATGGACTTGGCATCGGACATTGAACAGGAGACAGAAATTATAAACGAACACAGACGAGCACACAGAAACCCAAGGGAAAATAAGCTTCAACTACTTACTAAATTTTATTTTCCACACATGCACGTAAAAATTAAGAAACTTGTGAAGCAGTGCAAAATATGCTGTGAAAATAAATAAAGGGTGGTTAAATTGTATGGGCCGATGTTGAATGTGAACCACACCTAAACGCCAAGTTTTTTTCCGAATTTTATTTGTTATTTATTTACATTTCTCTATTTCAGACTTACTAAATTTGAACCATGGAGAGATACACAATCCAACAACGTGTTAAAGTTATCCAGACTTATTATGAAAATGGGAGTTCAAATCAAAATGCATATCGTGCACTTCGTAATTTTTTTGGTCAATTTCATCGTCCAAATGTGCGTACAATCGCAAAAATCGTGGAAAAATTCGAGCAAACCGGGTCTGTAGAAGATGTGAGAACACCAGTGCATGCTCGTACAGATTGTACTGCAGAAAATATTGCTGCTGTTCGCGATAGTGTGGCTGAAGAGCCGTCCACCTCAACTCGTCGTCGTTCCCAACAATTGCACCTCTCACGCTCGTCGTTGATGAACATTATGCATAAAGACTTGCATATATACGCTTACAAGGTGCAATTGGCTCAAGAACTAAAGCCTCTTGACCATTCCAAACGTCGTCGTGAATGGGCAGAATGGTGGCAAGAAATGGCAACAGTGGATGATCAATTTTCGAAGAAAATCATCTTCAGTGATGAGGCACATTTTCACCTCAGTGGATTCGTCAATAAACAGAATTGCCGCATTTAGGCGAATGAGAATCCAAGAGTGATTGTCGAAAAACCAATGCACCCACAAAGAGTGACTGTTTGGTGCGGTTTATGGGCTGGCGGCATCATCGGGCCGTGTTTTTTCCAAAATGAGGCCGGTCAGGCAGTTACTGTGAATGGTGTTTGCTATCGTGAGATGATAACGAACTTTTTATGGCCCGAATTGGAAGATATGGATGTGGACGATATGTGGTTTCAGCAGGACGGTGCCACTTGCCACACAGCTAACGAAACAATGGCTCTTTTGCGCAACAAATTCAATGGCCGTGTTATCTCACGTAATGGCGATGTCAATTGGCCGCCAAGATCATGTGATTTGCCACCGTTGGACTTTTTTCTTTGGGGTTTTGGAATTTGGCTTTTGAATTGGTAAAAATTACACCCCTGTCGTTTTCAAAAATTTTCAAGAAAAAGTATAGAACATTTTTTCATGCAAAATTAGAAATCTCGAGTTTTATATTTATAAAACTTACAACCGTAACTGATTCAAACATTTTGAAGAAAAAGTGTTAAAAATTAGAAATTTCAGCTTTAATATATAAACAAAATACACCTGTTACTTATTCATAAAATTTCAAGAAAAATTATAAAATTTTTTTATGGAAAATTAGAAATCTCGACTTTCATATTTATTAAAATTACACCCATGTGTTATTCAAAAATTTTCAAGAAAAAGTGTACAAAATTGGTGATGCAAAATTAGAAATCTCGGCTTTTATATTCATAAAAATTACACCCGTGACTTATTCAAACATTTTGAAAAAAAAGTGTTAAAATATGGTCATGCAAAATTAAAAATTTTGGCTTTCCAAAAATTTCAAGAAAAATTATAAGTTATCAATAATGCGCTTCTCAATTCGTTCAAAATTTTTTTGATTTGAAAGAATGTTTGGAAAAATACATTTTTGTATGAGGAATGGTTCAAGTTTATCAGTAAATATATGAATATTACTTCCATATGAAATGTTTAAAAAAGTAACTGTAGCTCCGGAAATATTAATTTTATTGCGAAATTATAAAAATCTGCACCAAGTTACCGATAGTGCTCTTTTCAATTCTTTTAAAACTCTTTTGATTTGAAAGATTTTATGAAAACATAAATTTTTAAATGAGAAGTGGTTTAAGTTGATGGCCGGAATAGTGTTCCCCAATAATTTTTTTTCGCAAATTTTCTACCATTTTCGGAAAAAGGAGCAAAGTCCTTTTTAAAATTTCAAAAGTCGAAATTTGAAAAAATGTCGCCTATTTTCAAAAAAACACACTGTTGCGACTTCTGAATATTGGACATTCATGGAAATGGCCTGAGGAGTGTTCTCTAATAATTTTTTTCGCCCATCACCTACCATTTTCGAAAATAGGAGCAAAGTCTTTTTTAAAATTTCAAAAGTCGAAATTTGGAAAAACGTCGCCTAATTTCAAAAAAACACATTTTTGCGACTTTTGAATATTTGAAATTCATAGAAATGGCCAGAAGAGTGTTCCCCAATAATGTTTTTTCGCCCATCTCCTACCATTTTCGAAAAAAAGGGGCAAAGTCTTTTTAAAATTTAAAAAGTCGAAATTTGGAAAAATGTCGCCTATTGTCAAAAAAAAACACACTTTTGAATATTGGACATTCATAGGGAAGGCCAAATAATTTGTTTTTTCCCATCTCCTACCAATTTCGGATAAAGGAGCAAAGTCCTTTTTAACATATCAAAAGTCCAAATTTGGAAAAATTAAGCCTATTTTCATCACCTACCATTTTCGGAAAAAGGAGCAGTCTTTTTTAAAATTTCAAAAGTCGAAATTTGGAAAAATATCGCCAATTTTCAAAAAAACACACTGTTGCGATTTTTGAATATTGGACATTCATAGAAATGGCCGGAAAAGTATTCTCCAATAATTTTTTTCGCCCATCACCTACCATTTTCGGAAAAAGGAGCAAAGTCCTTTCTGAAATTTCAAAAGTAGAAATTCGGAAAAATGTCGCCTATTGTCAAAAAAACACACTTTTGAATATTTGACATTCATAGAAATGGCCGGAAAAGTGTTCCCCAATTATGTTTTTTCGCCAATCTCCTACCATTTTCGAAAAAAGGAGCAAAGTCCTTTTTAAAATTTCAAAAGTCGAAATTTGGAAAAATGTCACCTATTTTCAAAAAAACACACTGTTGCGACTTTTGAATATTGGACATTCATAAAAATGGCCTGAGGAGTGTTCTCCAATAATTTTTTTCGCCCATCACCTACCATTTTCGGAAAAAGGAGCAAAGTCCTTTCTGAAATTTCAAAAGTAGAAATTTGGAAATATGTCGCCAATTTTCAAATAAACACACTGTTGCGACTTTTGAATATTGGACATTCATAGAAATGGCCGGAAGAGTGTTCCCAAGTAATGTTTTTTCGTCCATCTCGTACCATTTTCGAAAAAAGGAGCTAACAAATTTCAGCTTTAATATATAAACAAAATACACCTGTTACTTATTCATAAAATTTCAAGAAAAATTATAACATTTTTTTTTTTTTTTTATGGAAAATTAGAAATCTCGACTTTCCATGTGTTATTCAAAAATTTTCAAGAAAAAGTGTACAAAATTGGTGATGCAAAATTAGAAATCTCGGCTTTTATATTCATAAAAATTACACCCGTGGCTTATTCCAACATTTTGAAGAAAAAGTGTTAATATGGTCATGCAAAATTAAAAATTTTGGCTTTCCAAAAATTTCAAGAAAAATTATAAGTTATAAATAATGCACTTCTCATTCGTTCAAAATTTGTTTGATTTGAAGGAATGTTTGGAAAAATACATTTTTGTATGAGGAATGGTTCAAGTTTATCAGTAAATATATGAATATTACTTCTATATGAAATGTTTAAAAAAGTAACTGTAGCTCCGGAAATATTAATTTTATTGCGAAATTATAAAAATCTGCACCAAGTTACCGATAGTGCTCTTTTCAATTCTTGTAAAACTCTTTTGATTCGAAAAATTTTATGAAAACATACATTTTTAAATGAGAAGTGGTTTAAGTTGATGGCCGGAATAGTGTTCCCCAATAATTTTTTTTCGCAAATTTTTTTACCATTTTCGGAAAAAGGAGCAGTCTTTTTTAAAATTTCAAAAGTTGAAATTTGGAAAAATGTCGCCTATTGTCAAAAAAAACACACTTTTGAATATTGGACATTCATAGGGATGGCCTTCCGGCCAAATAATTTGTTTTTTCCCATCTCCTACCATTTTCGGAAGAAGGAGGAAAGTCCTTCTTAACATTTCAAAAGTCCAAATTTGGAAAAATGTAGCCTATTTTCAAAAAAACACACTGTTGCGACTTTTAAATATTGGGCATTCATAGGGATGGGCGGAATAGTTTTCTCGAATAATTTTTTTTTGCAAATTTTCTACCATTTTCGGAAAAAGGAGCAAAGTCCTTTTTAAAATTTCAAAAGTCGAAATTTGGAAAAATGTCGCCTATTTTCAAAAAAACACACTTTTGAATATTGGACATTCATAAAGATGGCTGGAATAGTGTTCCCCAATAACTTTTTTTCCCAAATTTTCTACCATTTTCGGAAAAAGGAGCAGTCTTTTTTAAAATTTCAAAAGTTGAAATTTGGAAAAATTTCGCCTATTGTCAAAAAAAACATAGTTTCGAATATTGGACATTCATAGGGAAGGCCTTCCGGCCAAATAATTTGTTTTTTCCCATCTCCTACCATTTTCGGATAAAGGAGCAAAGTCCTTTTTAACATTTCAAAAGTCCAAATTTGGAAAAATGTAGCCTATTTTCAAAAAAACGCACTGTTGCGACTTTTGAATATTGGACATTCATAGAAATGGCCGGAAGAGTGTTCCCCAATAATGTCGCCCATCTCCTGCCATTTTCGAAAAAAGGAGCAAAGTCCTTTTTAACATTTCAAAAGTCCAAATTTGGAAAAATGTAGCCAATTTTCAAAAAAAACACACTGTTGCGACTTTTGAATATTGGACATTCATAGGAATGGCCGGAATAGTGTTCCCCAATAATTTTTTTTCGCAAATTTTCTACCATTTTCGGAAAAAGGAGCAAAGTCCTTTTTAAAATTTCAAAAGTCGAAATTTGGAAAAATGTCGCCTATTTTTAAAAAAAACACACTTTTGAATATTGGACATTCATAAAGATTGCTGGAATAGTGTTCCCCAATAATTTTTTTTCCCAAATTTTCTACCATTTTCGGAAAAAGGAGCAAAGTCCTTTTTAAAATTTCAAAAGTCGAAATTTGGAAAAATGTCGCCTATTTTCAAAAAAACACACTTTTGAATATTGGACATTCATAAAGATGGCTGGAATAGTGTTCCCCAATAATTTTTTTTCCCAAATTTTCTACCATTTTCGGAAAAAGGAGCAGTCTTTTTTAAAATTTCAAAAGTTGAAATTTGGAAAAATGTCGCCTATTGTCAAAAAACACACTTTTGAATATTGGACATTCATAGGGATGGCCTTCCGGCCAAATAATTTGTTTTTTCCCATCTCCTACCATTTTCGGAAAAAGGAGGAAAGTCCTTTTTAACATTTCAAAAGTCGAAATTTGGAAAAATGTCGACTATTTTCCAAAAAAAACACACTGTTGCGACTTTTGAATATTGGACATTCATAAAAATGGCCTGAGGAGTGTTCTCCAATAATTTTTTTCGCCCATCTCGTACCATTTTCGGAAAAAGGAGCAAAGTCCTTTCTGAAATTTCAAAAGTAGAAATTTGGAAAAATGTCGCCAATTTTCAAAAAAACACACTGTTGCGACTTTTGAATATTGGACATTCATAGGAATGGCCGGAATAGTGTTCCCCAATAATTTTTTTTCGCAAATTTTCTACCATTTTCGGAAAAAGGAGCAAAGTCCTTTTTAAAATTTCAAAAGTCGAAATTTGGAAAAATTTTGACTATTTTCCAAAAAAAACACACTGTTGCGACTTTTGAATATTGGACATTCATAAAAATGGCCTGAGGAGTGTTCTCCAATAATTTTTTTCGCCCATGACCTACCATTTTCGGAAAAAGGAGCAAAGTCCTTTCTGAAATTTCAAAAGTAGAAATTTGGAAAAATGTCGCCAATTTTCAAAAAAACACACTGTTGCGACTTTTGAATATTGGACATTCATAGAAATAGCCGGAAGAGTGTTCCCAAGTAATGTTTTTTCGTCCATCTCGTGCCATTTTCGAAAAAAGGAGCAAACAAATTTCAGCTTTAATATATAAACAAAATACACCTGTTTCAAGAAATTTCAAGAAAAATTATAACATTTTGTTTTTTTTTTATGGAAAATTAGAAATCTCGAATTTCCATGTGTTATTCAAAAATTTTCAAGAAAAAGTGTACAAAATTGGTGATGCAAAATTAGAAATTTCGGCTTTTATATTCATAAAAATTACACCCGTGGCTTATTCCAACATTTTGAAGAAAAAGTGTTAATATGGTCATGCAAAATTAAAAATTTTGGCTTTCCAAAAATTTCAAGAAAAATTATAAGTTATAAATAATGTGCTTCTCATTCGTTCAAAATTTGTTTGATTTGAAGGAATGTTTGGAAAAATAAATTTTTGTATGAGGAATGGTTCAAGTTTATCAGTAAATATATGAATATTACTTCTATATGAAATGTTTAAAAAAGTAATTGTAGCTCCGGAAATATTAATTTTATTGCGAAATTATAAAAATCTGCACCAAGTTACCGATAGTGCTCTTTTCAATTCTTGTAAAACTCTTTTGATTCGAAAAATTTTATGAAAACATACATTTTTAAATGAGAAGTGGTTTAAGTTGATGGCCGGAATAGTGTTCCCCAATAATTTTTTTCGCAAATTTTCTACCATTTTCGGAAAAAGGAGCAAAGTCCTTTTTAAAATTTCAAAAGTCGAAATTTGGAAAAATGTCGACTATTTTCAAAAAAACACACTGTTGCGACTTTTGAACATTGGATATTCATAGAAATGGCCTGAGGTGTGCTCTCTATCAATTTTTTTCGCCCATCACCTACATTTTCGAAAATAGGAGCAAAGTCTTTTTTAAAATTTCAAAAGTCGAAATTCGGAAAAATGTAGCCTATTTTCAAAAAAACACATTTTTGCGACTTTTGATTATTGGAAATTCATAGAAATGGCCAGAAGGGTGTTCCCCAATAATGTTTTTTCGCCCATCACCTACCATTTTCGAAAATAGGAGCAAAGTCGTTTTTAAAATTTCAAAAGTCGAAATTTGGAAAAATGTAGCCTATTTAAAAAAAACACACTGTTGCGACTTTTGAATATTGGACATTCATAGGTATGGCCGGAATAGTGTTCCCCAATAATTTTTTTTCGCAAATTTTCTACCATTTTCGGAAAAAGGGACAAAGTCCTTTTTAAAATTTCAAAAGTCGAAATTTGGAAAAATGTCGCCTATTTTTAAAAAAACACACTTTTGAATATTGGACATTCATAAAGATGGCTGGAATAGTGTTCCTTAATAATTTTTTTCCCCAAATTTTCTAGCATTTTCGGAAAAAGGAGCAGTCTTTTTTAAAATTTCAAAAGTTGAAATTTGGAAAAATGTCGCCTATTGTCAAAAAAAACATAGTTTTGAATATTGGACATTCATAGGGAAGGCCTTCCGGCCAAATAATTTGTTTTTTCCCATCTCCTACCATTTTCGGATAAAGGAGCAAAGTCCCTTTTAACATTTCAAAAGTCCAAATTTGGAAAAATGTAGCCTATTTTCAAAAAACACACTTTTGAATATTGGACATTCATAGGGGTGGCCTTCCGGCCAAATAATTTGTTTTTTACCATCTCCTACCATTTTCGGAAAAAGGAGCAAAGTCCTTTTTAAAATTTCAAAAGTCCAAATTTAGAAAAATGTAGCCTATTTTCAAAAAAACACACTGTGGCGACTTTTGAATATTGGACATTCATAGGGATGGCCGGAATAGTGTTCCCCAATAATGTTTTTTCGCCTATCTCCTACCATTTTCGAAAAAAGGAGCAAAGTCCTTTTTAAAATTTCAAAAGTCGAAATTTGAAAAAATGTCGCCTATTTTAAAAAAAAAACACACTTTTGAATATTGGACATTCATAGGGATGGCCGGAATAGTGTTCCCCAATAATTTTTTTTTCCAAATTTTCTACCATTTTCGGAAAAAGGGACAAAGTCCCTTTTAAAATTTCAAAAGTCGAAATTTGGAAAAATGTCGCCTATTTAAAAAAAAAACACACTGTTGCGACTTTTGAATATTGGGCATTCATAGGGATGGCCGGAATAGTGTTCCCCAATAATTTTTTTTTGCAAATTTTCTACCATTTTCGGAAAAAGGAGCAAAGTCCTTTTTAAAATTTCAAAAGTCGAAATTTGGAAAAATGTAGCCTATTTAAAAAAAAACACACTGTTGCTACTTTTGAATATTGGACATTCATAGGTATGGCCGGAATAGTGTTCCCCAATAATTTTTTTTCGCAAATTTTCTACCATTTTCGGAAAAAGGGACAAAGTCCTTTTTAAAATTTCAACAGTCGAAATTTGGAAAAATGTCGCTTATTTAAAAAAAAAACACACTTTTGAATATTGGACATTCATAGGGATGGCTGGAATAGTGTTCCCCAATAATTTTTTTTCGCAAATTTTCTACCATTTTCGGAAAAAGGAGCAGTCCTTTTTAAAATTTCAAAAGTTGAAATTTGGAAAAATGTCGCCTATTTTCAAAAAAACACAGTTCTGCGACTTTTGAATATTGGAAATTCATAGAAATGGCCGGAAGAGTGTTCCCCAATAATGTAATCTCCTACCATTTTCGAAAAAAGGAGCAAAGTCCTTTTTAAAATTTTAAAAGTCGAAATTTGGAAAAATGTCGCCTATTGTCAAAAAAAAAACACTGTTGCGACTTTTGAATATTGGACATTCATAGCGATGGCCGGAGAAGTGTTTCCCAATAATTTTTTATCACAAATTTGTTACCATTTTCGGAAAAAGAAGCAAAGTCCTTTTTAAAAATTCAGAAGTCGAAATTTGGAAAAATGTAGCCTATTTTCGAAAAAACACACTTTTCGACTTTTGAATATTGGACATTCATAAAAATGGCCTGAGGAGTGTTCTCCAATAATTTTTTTCGCCCATCACCTACCATTTTCGAAAAAAGGAGCAAAGTATTTTTTAAAATTTTAAAAGTCTAAATTTTGAAAAATGCCGCCTATTTTCAAAAAAACGCACTGTTAAGACTTTTGAATATTGGAGATTCATAGAAATGGTCGGAAGAGTGTTCATCAATAATGTTTTTTCGCCCATCTCCTACCATTTTCGAAAAAAGGGGCAAAGTCTTTTTAAAATTTCAAAAGTTAAAATTTGGAAAAATGTCGCCTATTGTCAAAAAAAAAACACACTTTTGAATATTGGACATTCATAGGGAAGGCCTTCCGGCCAAATAATTTGTTTTTTCCCATATCCTACCATTTTCGGATTAAGGAGCAAAGTCCTTTTTAACATTTCAAAAGTCCAAATTTGGAAAAATGTAGCCTATTTTCAAAAAAACACACTGTTGCGACTTTTGAATATTGGACATTCAAAGATATGGCCGGAAGAGTGTTCCCCAATAATTTTTTTTCGCAAATTTTCTATCATTTTCGGAAAAAGGGACAAAGTCCTTTTTAAAATTTCAAAAGTCGAGATTTGGAAAAATGTCGCCTATTGTCAAAAAACACACTTTTGAATATTGGACATTCATTGAGATGACCTTCCGGCCAAATAATTTGTTTTTTCCCATCTCCTACCATTTTCGGAAAAAGGAGCAAAGTCCTTTTTAACATTTCAAAAGTCCAAATTTGGAAAAATGTAGCCTATTTTAAAAAACACACTGTTGCGACTTTTGAATATTGGACATTCATAGGTATGGCCGGAATAGTGTTCCCCAATAATTTTTTTCCCCAAATTTTCTACCATTTTCGGAAAAAGGGACAAAGTCGTTTTTAAGATTTCAAAAGTCGAAATTTGGAAAAATGTCGCCTATTTAAAAAAAAACACACTGTTGTGACTTTTGAATATTGGACATTCATAGGTATGGCCGGAATAGTGTTCCCCAATAACTTTTTTTCGCAAATTTTCTACCATTTTCGGAAAAAGGAACAAAGTCCTTTTTTAAATTTCAAAAGTCGAAATTTGGAAAAATGTCGCCTATTTTCAAAAAAACACACTTTTGAATATTGGACATTTATAGGGATGGCCTTTCGGCCAAATAATTTGTTTTTTACCATCTCCTACCATTTTCGGAAAAAGGAGCAAAGTCCTTTTTAAAATTTCAAAAGTCGAAATTTGGAAAAATGTCGCCTATTTTCAAAAAAACACACTTTTGCGACTTTTGAATATTGGACATTCATAGAATTGGCCGAAAAAGTGTTCCCCAATAATGTTTTTTCGCCCATCACCTACCATTTTCGAAAATAGGAGCAAAGTCTTTTTTAAAATTTCAAAAGTCGAAATTTGGAAAAATGTCGCCTATTTTCAAAAAAACACACTTTTGAATATTGGACATTCATAGGGATGGCCTTCCGGCCAAATAATTTGTTTTTTCCCATCTCCTACCATTTTTTCCTACAAATTTGGAAAAATGTAGACTATTTAAAAAAAACACACTGTTGCGACTTTTGAATATTGGACATTCATAGGTATGGCCGGAATAGTGTTCCCCAATAATTTTTTTTCCCAATATTTCTACCATTTTCGGAAAAAGGGTCAAAGTCCTTTTTAAAATTTCAAAAGTCGAAATTTGGAAAAATGACGCCTATTGTCAAAAAAACACACTTTTGAATATTGGACATTCATAGGGATGGCCTTCCAAAAGTCGAAAATTTCAAAAGTCGAAATTTGGAAAAATGTCGCCTATTTTTAAAAAAACACACTTTTGAATGATGGACATTCATAAAGATGGCTGGAATAGTGTTCCTTAATAATTTTTTTTTCCAAATTTTCTACCATTTTCGGAAAAAGGAGCAGTCTTTTTTAAAATTTCAAAAGTTGAAATTTGGAAAAATGTCGCCTATTGTCAAAAAAAACATAGTTTTGAATATTGGACATTCATAGGGAAGGCCTTCCGGCCAAATATTTTGTTTTTTCCCATCTCCTACCATTTTCGGATAAAGGAGCAAAGTCCTTTTTAACATTTCAAAAGTCCAAATTTGGAAAAATGTAGCCTATTTTCAAAAAAAGCACTGTTGCGACTTTTGAATATTGGACATTCATAGAAATGGCCGGAAGAGTGTTCCCCAATAATGTCGCCCATCTCCTGCCATTTTCTAAAAAAGGAGCAAAGTCTTTTTTAAAATTTCAAAAGTCCAAATTTGAAAAAATGTCGCCTATTGTCAAAAAACACACTTTTGAATATTGGACATTCATAGGGGTGGCCTTCCGGCCAAATAATTTGTTTTTTACCATCTCCTACCATTTTCGGAAAAAGGAGCAAAGTCCTTTTTAAAATTTCAAAAGTCCAATTTTATAAAAATGTAGCCTATTTTCAAAAAAACACACTGTGGCGACTTTTTAATATTGGACGTTCATAGGGATGGCCGGAATAGTGTTCCCCAATAATGTTTTTTCGCCTTTCTCCTACCATTTTCGAAAAAAGGAGCAAAGTCCTTTTTAAAATTTCAAAAGTCGAAATTTGGAAAAAGTCGCCTATTTTCCAAAAAACACTCTTTTGCGACTTTTGAATATTGGACATTCATCGGGATGGCCGGAATAGTGTTTCCCAATAATGTTTTTTCGCCTATATCCTACCATTTTCGAAAAAAGGAGCAAAGTCCTTTTTAAAATTTCAAAAGTCGAAATTTGAAAAAATGTCGCCTATTTTAAAAAAAAAACACTTTTTTGAATATTGGACATTCATAGGGATGGCCGGAATAGTGTTCCCCAATAATTTTCTTTCCCAAATTTTCTACCATTTTCGGAAAAAGGGACAAAGTCCCTTTTAAAATTTCAAAAGTCGAAATTTGGAAAAATGTCGCCTATTTAAAAAAAAAACACACTGTTGCGACTTTTGAATATTGGGCATTCATAGGGATGGCCGGAATAGTGTTCCCCAATAATTTTTTTTCGCAAATTTTCTACCATTTTCGGAAAAAGGAGCAAAGTCCTTTTTAAAATTTCAAAAGTCGAAATTTGGAAAAATGTAGCCTATTTAAAAAAAAACACACTGTTGCTACTTTTGAATATTGGACATTCATAGGTATGGCCGGAATAGTGTTCCCCAATAATTTTTTTTCGCAAATTTTCTACCATTTTCGGAAAAAGGGACAAAGTCCTTTTTAAAATTTCAACAGTCGAAATTTGGAAAAATGTCGCCTATTTAAAAAAAAAACACACTTTTGAATATTGGACATTCATAGGGATGGCTGGAATAGTGTTCCCCAATAATTTTTTTTCGCAAATTTTCTACCATTTTCGGAAAAAGGAGCAGTCCTTTTTAAAATTTCAAAAGTTGAAATTTGGAAAAATGTCGCCTATTTTCAAAAAAACACAGTTCTGCGACTTTTGAATATTGGAAATTCATAGAAATGGCCGGAAGAGTGTTCCCCAATAATGTAATCTCCTACCATTTTCGAAAAAAGGAGCAAAGTCCTTTTTAAAATTTTAAAAGTCGAAATTTGGAAAAATGTCGCCTATTGTTAAAAAAAAAAACACTGTTGCGACTTTTGAATATTGGACATTCATAGGAATGGCCGGAATAGTGTTCCCATATAATTTTTTTCGCAAATTTTCTACCATTTTCGGAAAAAGGAGCAAAGTCCTTTTTAAAATTTCAACAGTCGAAATTTGGAAAAATGTCGCCTATTTTCAAAAAAAACACACTTTTGAATATTGGACATTCATAAAGATGGCTGGAATAGTGTTCCCCAATAATTTTTTTTCGCAAATTTTCTACCATTTTCGGAAAAAGGAGCAGTCCTTTTTAAAATTTCAAAAGTTGAAATTTGGAAAAATGTCGCCTATTTTCAAAAAAACACAGTTCTGCGACTTTTGAATATTGGAAATTCATAGAAATGGCCGGAAGAGTGTTCCCCAATAATGTAATCTCCTACCATTTTCGAAAAAAGGAGCAAAGTCCTTTTTAAAATTTTAAAAGTCGAAATTTGGAAAAATGTCGCCTATTGTCAAAAAAAACACTGTTGCGACTTTTGAATATTGGACATTCATAGGGATGGCTGGAATAGTGTTCCCCAATAATTTTTTTTTCCCAAATTTTCTACCATTTTCGGAAAAAGGAGCAGTCTTTTTTAAAATTTCAAGAGTTGAAATTTGGAAAAATGTCGCCTATTGTCAAAAAAACACACTTTTGAATATTGGACATTCATAGGGAAGGCCTTCCGGCCAAATAATTTGTTTTTTACCATCTCCTACCGTTTTCGGAAAAAGGAGCAAAGTCCTTTTTAACATTTCAAAAGTCCAAATTTAGAAAAATGTAGCCTATTTTCAAAAAAACACACTGTTGCGACTTTTGAATATTGGACATTCATAGCGATGGCCGGAGTAGTGTTCCCCAATAATTTTTTATCACAAATTTGTTACCATTTTCGGAAAAAGAAGCAAAGTCCTTTTTAAAAATTCAGAAGTCGAAATTTGGAAAAATGTAGCCTATTTTCAAAAAAACACACTTTTGAACTTTTGAATATTGGACATTCATAAAAATGGCCTGAGGAGTGTTCTCCAATAATTTTTTTCGCCCATCACCTACCATTTTCGAAAAAAGGAGCAAAGTATTTTTTAAAATTTTAAAAGTCTAAATTTTGAAAAATGTCGCCTATTTTCCAAAAAACGCACTGTTAAGACGTTTGAATATTGGAGATTCATAGAAATGGTCGGAAGAGTGTTCATCAATAATGTTTTTTCGCCCATCTCCTACCATTTTCGAAAAAAGGGGCAAAGTCTTTTTAAAATTTCAAAAGTTGAAATTTGGAAAAATGTCGCCTATTGTCAAAAAAACACACTTTTGAATATTGGACATTCATAGGGAAGGCCGGAGTAGTGTTCCCCAATAATTTTTTATCACAAATTTGTTACCATTTTCGGAAAAAGAAGCAAAGTCCTTTTTAAAAATTCAGAAGTCGAAATTTGGAAAAATGTAGCCTATTTTCGAAAAAACACACTTTTGAACTTTTGAATATTGGACATTCATAAAAATGGCCTGAGGAGTGTTCTCCAATAATTTTTTTCGCCCATCACCTACCATTTTCGAAAAAAGGAGCAAAGTATTTTTTAAAATTTTAAAAGTCTAAATTTTGAAAAATGTCGCCTATTTTCCAAAAAACGCACTGTTAAGACTTTTGAATATTGGAGATTCATAGAAAGGGTCGGAAGAGTGTTCATCAATAATGTTTTTTCGCCCATCTCCTACCATTTTCGAAAAAAGGAGCAAAGTCCTTTTTAAAATTTTAAAAGTCGAAATTTGGAAAAATGTCGCCTATTGTCAAAAAAAAACACTGTTGCGACTTTTGAATATTGGACATTCATAGGGATGGCCGGAAAAGTGTTCCCCAATAATTTTTTTTCCCAAATTTTCTACCATTTTCGGAAAAAGGAGCAGTCTTTTTTAAAATTTCAAGAGTTGAAATTTGGAAAAATGTCGCCTAATGTCAAAAAAACACACTTTTGAATATTGGACATTCATAGGGAAGGCCTTCCGGCCAAATAATTTGTTTTTTCCCATATCCTACCATTTTCGGATAAAGGAGCAAAGTCCTTTTTAACATTTCAAAAGTCCAAATTTGGATAAATGTAGCCTATTTTCAAAAAAACACACTGTTGCGCCATTTGAATATTGGACATTCATAAAAATGGCCGGAATAATGTTCCCCAATAATTTTTTTTCGCAAATTTTCTACCATTTTCTAAAAAAGGAGCAAAGTCCTTTTTAACATTTCAAAAGTCCAAATTTGGAAAAATGTAGCCTATTTTCAAAAAAACACACTGTTGCGACTTTTGAATATTGGACATTCAAAGATATGGCCGGAAGAGTGTTCCCCAATAATTTTTTTTCGCAAATTTTCTATCATTTTCGGAAAAAGGGACAAAGTCCTTTTTAAAATTTCAAAAGTCGAGATTTGGAAAAATGTCGCCTATTGTCAAAAAACACACTTTTTAATATTGGACATTCATTGAGATGACCTTCCGGCCAAATAATTTGTTTTTTCCCATCTCCTACCATTTTCGGAAAAAGGAGCAAAGTCCTTTTTAACATTTCATAAGTCCAAATTTGGAAAAATGTAGCCTATTTTAAAAAAACACACTGTTGCGACTTTTGAATATTGGACATTCATAGGTATGGCCGGAATAGTGTTCCCCAATAATTTTTTCCCCCAAATTTTCTACCATTTTCGGAAAAAGGGACAAAGTCCTTTTTAAGATTTTAAAAGTCGAAATTTGGAAAAATGTCTCCTATTTTAAAAAAAAACACACTGTTGTGACTTTTGAATATTGGACATTCATAGGTATGGCCGGAATAGTGTACCCCAATAACTTTTTTTCGCAAATTTTCTACCATTTTCGGAAAAAGGGACAAAGTCCTTTTTTAAATTTCAAAAGTCGAAATTTGGAAAAATGTCGCCTATTTTCAAAAAAACACACTTTTGAATATTGGACATTTATAGGGATGGCCTTCCGGCCAAATAATTTGTTTTTTACCATCTCCTACCATTTTCGGAAAAAGGGGCAAAGTCCTTTTTAAAATTTCAAAAGTCGAAATTTGGAAAAATGTCGCCTATTTTCAAAAAAACACACTTTTGCGACTTTTGAATATTGGACATTCATAGAATTGGCCGAAAAAGTGTTCCCCAATAATGTTTTTTCGCCCATCACCTACCATTTTCGAAAATAGGAGCAAAGTCTTTTTTAAAATTTCAAAAGTCGAAATTTGGAAAAATGTCGCCTATTTTCAAAAAAACACACATTTGCGACTTTTGAATATTGGACATTCATAGAATTGGCCGAAAAAGTGTTCCCCAATAATGTTTTTTCGCCCATCACCTACCATTTTCGAAAATAGGAGCAAAGTCTTTTTTAAAATTTCAAAAGTCGAAATTTGGAAAAATGTCGCCTATTTTCAAAAAAACACATTTTTGCGACTTTTGAATATTGGAAATTCATAGAAATGGCCAGAAGAGTGTTCCCCAAAAATGTTTTTTCGCCCATTTCCTGCCATTTTCGAAAAAAGGAGCAAAGTCTTTTTTAAAATTTCAAAAAAAATGTCGCCTATTGTCAATAAAAACACACTTTTGAATATTGGACATTCATAGGGATGGCCTTCCGGCCAAATAATTTGTTTTTTCTTATCTCCTACCATTTTTTCCTACAAATTTGGAAAAATGTAGCCTATTTAAAAAAAAACACACTGTTGCGACTTTTGAATATTGGACATTCATAGGTATGGCCGGAATAGTGTTCCCCAATAATTTTTTTTTCCCAATATTTCTACCATTTTCGGAAAAAGGGTCAAAGTCCTTTTTAAAATTTCAAAAGTCGAAATTTGGAAAAATGACGCCTATTGTCAAAAAAACACACTTTTGAATATTGGACATTCCGGCCAAATAATTTGTTTTTTCCCATCACCTACCATTTTCGGAAAAAGGAGCAAAGTCCTTTTTAAAATTTCAAAAGACGAAATTTGGAAAAATGTCGCCTATTTAAAAAAAAAAACACACTGTTGCGACTTTTGAATATTGGACATTCATAGGTATGGCCGGAATAGTATTCCCCAATAATTTTTTTTTGCAAATTTTCTACCATTTTCGGAAAAAGGGACAAAGTCCTTTTTAAAATTTCAAAAGTCGAAATTTGGAAAAATGTCGCCTATTGACAAAAAAAAACACACTTTTGAATATTGGACATTCATAGGGATGGCCTTCCGGCCAAATAATTTGTTTTTTCCCATCTCCTACCATTTTCGGAAAAAGGAGCAAAGTCCTTTTTAACATTTCAAAAGTCCAAATTTGGAAAAATGTAGCCTATTTTAAAAAAACACACTGTTGCGACTTTTGAATATTGGACATTCATAGGTATGGCCGGAATAGTGTTCCCCAATAATTTTTTTTCCCAAATTTTCTACCATTTTCGGAAAAAGGGTCAAAGTCCTTTTAAAATTTCAAAAGTCGAAATTTGGAAAAATGTCGCCTATTGTCAAAAAAACACACTTTTGAATATTGGACATTCATAGGAATGGCCTTCCGGCCAAATAATTTGTTTTTTCCCATCTCCTACCATTTTCGGAAAAAGGAGCAAAGTCCTTTTTAACATTTCAAAAGTCCAAATTTGGAAAAATGTAGCCTATTTTCAAAAAAACACACTGTTGCGACTTTTGAATATTGGACATTCATAAAAATGGCCTGAGGAGTGTTCTCCAATAATTTTTTTTCCCAATATTTCTACCATTTTCGGAAAAAGGGTCAAAGTCCTTTTTAAAATTTCAAAAGTCGGAATTTGGAAAAATGTCGCCTATTTTAAAAAAAACACACTGTTGCGACTTTTGAATATTGGACATTCATAGGTATGGCCGGAATAGTGTTCCCCAATAATTTTTTTTTCCCAATATTTCTACCATTTTCGGAAAAAGGGACAAAGTCCTTTTTAAAATTTCAAAAGTCGAAATTTGGAAAAATGTCGCCTATTTTCAAAACAACACACTGTTGCGGCTTTTGAATATTGGACATTCATAAAAATGGCCTAAGGAGTGTTCTCCAATAATTTTTTTCGCCCATCACCTACCATTTTCGGAAAAAGGAGCAAAGTATTTTTTAAAATTTTAAAAGTGGAAATTTGGAAAAATGTCGCCTATTTTCAAAAAAACACACTGTTGCGACTTTTGAATATTGGACATTCATAGGGATGGCCGGAAAAGTGTTCCCCAATAATGTTTTTTCGCCAATCTCCTGCCATTTTCGAAAAAAGGAGCAATGTCCTTTTTAAAATTTCAAAAGTCGGCATTTGGAAAAATGTCGCCTATTGACAAAAAAAAAACACACTTTTGAATATTGGACATTCATAGGGATGGCCTTCCGGCAAAATAATTTGTTTTTTCCCATCTCCTACCATTTTCGGAATAAGGAGCAAAGTCCTTTTTAACATTTCAAAAGTCCAAATTTAGAAAAATTTAGCCTATTTTCAAAAAAACACACTGTTGCGACTTTTGAATATTGGACATTCATAGGGATGGCCGGAAAGGTGTTCCCCAATAATGTTTTTTCGCCAATCTCCTACCATTTTCGAAAAAAGGAGCAAAGTCCTTTTTAAAATTTCAAAAGTCGAAATTTGGAAAAATGTCGCCTATTGTCAAAAAAACACACTTTTGAATATTGGACATTCATAGGGATGGCCTTCCGGCCAAATAATTTGTTTTTTTCTATCTCCTACAATTTTCAGAAAAAGGAGCAAAGTCCTTTTTAAACTTTCAAAAGTCGAAATTTGGAAGAATGTCGCCTATTGTCAAAAAAAACGCACTTTTGAATATTGGACATTCATAGGAATGGCCGGAATAGTGTTCCCCAATAATTTTTTTCGCAAATTTTTTACCATTTTCAAAAAAAGGAGCAAAGTCCTTTTTAAAATTTCAAAAGTCGAAATTTGGAAGAATGTCGCCTATTGTCAAAAAAACACACTTTTGAATATTGGACATTCATAGAAATGGCCGGAAGAGTGTTCCCCAATAATGTTTATTCGCCTATCTCCTACAATTTTCGGAAAAAGGAGCAAAGTCCTTCTTAAAATTTCAAAAGTCGAAATTTGGAAAAATTTCGCCTATTTTAAAAAACACACTGTTGCGACTTTTGAATATTGGACATTCATAGAAATGGCCTGAGGAGTGTACTCCAATAATTTTTTTCGCCCATCACCTACAATTTTCAGAAAAAGGAGCAAAGTCCTTTTTAAACTTTCAAAAGTCGAAATTTGGAAGAATGTCGCCTATTGTCAAAAAAAACACACTTTTGAATATTGCACATTCATAGGAATGGCCGGAATAGTGTTCCCCAATAATTTTTTTTCCCAAATTTTCTACCATTTTCAGAAAAAGGAGCAAAGTCCTTTCTAAAATTTCAAAAGTTGAAATTTGGAAAAATGTCGCCTATTTTCAAAAAAACACACTGTTGCGACTTTTGAATATTGGACATTCATAGGAATGGCCGGAATAGTGTTCCCCAATAATTTTTTTTCGCAAATTTTCTACCATTTTCGGAAAAAGGAGCAAAGTCCTTTTTTAAATTTCAAAAGTCGAAATTTGGAAAAATGTCGCCTATTGTCAAAAAAACACACTTTTGAATATTGGACATTCATAGGGATGGCCTTCCGGCCAAATAATTTGTTTTTTTCTATCTCCTACAATTTTCAGAAAAAGGAGCAAAGTCCTTTTTAAACTTTCAAAAGTCGAAATTTGGAAGAATGTCGCCTATTGTCAAAAAAAACACACTTTTGAATATTGCACATTCATAGGAATGGCCGGAATAGTGTTCCCCAATAATTTTTTTTCGCAAATTTTCTACCATTTTCAGAAAAAGGAGCAAAGTCCTTTTTAAGATTTTAAAAGTCGAAATTTGGAAAAATGTCTCCTATTTTAAAAAAAAACACACTGTTGTGACTTTTGAATATTGGACATTCATAGGTATGGCCGGAATAGTGTACCCCAATAACTTTTTTTCGCAAATTTTCTACCATTTTCGGAAAAAGGGACAAAGTCCTTTTTTAAATTTCAAAAGTCGAAATTTGGAAAAATGTCGCCTATTTTCAAAAAAACACACTTTTGAATATTGGACATTTATAGGGATGGCCTTCCGGCCAAATAATTTGTTTTTTACCATCTCCTACCATTTTCGGAAAAAGGGGCAAAGTCCTTTTTAAAATTTCAAAAGTCGAAATTTGGAAAAATGTCGCCTATTTTCAAAAAAACACACTTTTGCGACTTTTGAATATTGGACATTCATAGAATTGGCCGAAAAAGTGTTCCCCAATAATGTTTTTTCGCCCATCACCTACCATTTTCGAAAATAGGAGCAAAGTCTTTTTTAAAATTTCAAAAGTCGAAATTTGGAAAAATGTCGCCTATTTTCAAAAAAACACATTTTGGCGACTTTTGAATATTGGAAATTCATAGAAATGGCCAGAAGAGTGTTCCCCAAAAATGTTTTTTCGCCCATTTCCTGCCATTTTCGAAAAAAGGAGCAAAGTCTTTTTTAAAATTTCAAAAGTCGAAATTTGGAAAAATGTCGCCTATTGTCAATAAAAACACACTTTTGAATATTGGACATTCATAGGGATGGCCTTCCGGCCAAATAATTTGTTTTTTCTTATCTCCTACCATTTTTTCCTACAAATTTGGAAAAATGTAGCCTATTTAAAAAAAAACACACTGTTGCGACTTTTGAATATTGGACATTCATAGGTATGGCCGGAATAGTGTTCCCCAATAATTTTTTTTTCCCAATATTTCTACCATTTTCGGAAAAAGGGTCAAAGTCCTTTTTAAAATTTCAAAAGTCGAAATTTGGAAAAATGACGCCTATTGTCAAAAAAACACACTTTTGAATATTGGACATTCATAAGGATGGCCTTCCGGCCAAATAATTTGTTTTTTCCCATCACCTACCATTTTCGGAAAAAGGAGCAAAGTCCTTTTTAAAATTTCAAAAGACGAAATTTGGAAAAATGTCACCTATTTAAAAAAAAAACACACTGTTGCGACTTTTGAATATTGGACATTCATAGGTATGGCCGGAATAGTATTCCCCAATAATTTTTTTTTGCAAATTTTCTACCATTTTCGGAAAAAGGGACAAAGTCCTTTTTAAAATTTCAAAAGTCGAAATTTGGAAAAATGTCGCCTATTGACAAAAAAAAAACACACTTTTGAATATTGGACATTCATAGGGATGGCCTTCCGGCCAAATAATTTGTTTTTTCCCATCTCCTACCATTTTCGGAAAAAGGAGCAAAGTCCTTTTTAACATTTCAAAAGTCCAAATTTGGAAAAATGTAGCCTATTTTAAAAAAACACACTGTTGCGACTTTTGAATATTGGACATTCATAGGTATGGCCGGAATAGTGTTCCCCAATAATTTTTTTTCCCAAATTTTCTACCATTTTCGGAAAAAGGGTCAAAGTCCTTTTAAAATTTCAAAAGTCGAAATTTGGAAAAATGTCGCCTATTTTAAAAAAAACACACTGTTGCGACTTTTGAATATTGGACATTCATAAAAATGGCCTGAGGAGTGTTCTCCAATAATTTTTTTTCCCAATATTTCTACCATTTTCGGAAAAAGGGTCAAAGTCCTTTTTAAAATTTCAAAAGTCGGAATTTGGAAAAATGTCGCCTATTTTAAAAAAAACACACTGTTGCGACTTTTGAATATTGGACATTCATAAAAATGGCCTGAGGAGTGTTCTCCAATAATTTTTTTTCCCAATATTTCTACCATTTTCGGAAAAAGGGTCAAAGTCCTTTTTAAAATTTCAAAAGTCGGAATTTGGAAAAATGTCGCCTATTTTAAAAAAAACACACTGTTGCGACTTTTGAATATTGGACATTCATAGGTATGGCCGGAATAGTGTTCCCCAATAATTTTTTTTTCGCAAATTTTCTACCATTTTCGGAAAAAGGGACAAAGTCCTTTTTAAAATTTCAAAAGTCGAAATTTGGAAAAATGTCGCCTATTTTCAAAACAACACACTGTTGCGGCTTTTGAATATTGGACATTCATAAAAATGGCCTAAGGAGTGTTCTCCAATAATTTTTTTCGCCCATCACCTACCATTTTCGGAAAAAGGAGCAAAGTATTTTTTAAAATTTTAAAAGTGGAAATTTGGAAAAATGTCGCCTATTTTCAAAAAAACACACTGTTACGACTTTTGAATATTGGACATTCATAGGGATGGCCGGAAAAGTGTTCCCCAATAATGTTTTTTCGCCAATCTCCTGCCATTTTCGAAAAAAGGAGCAATGTCCTTTTTAAAATTTCAAAAGTCGAAATTTGGAAAAATGTCGCCTATTGCCAAAAAAAAACACACTTTTGAATATTGGACATTCATAGGGATGGCCTTCCGGCAAAATAATTTGTTTTTTCCCATCTCCTACCATTTTCGGAATAAGGAGCAAAGTCCTTTTTAACATTTCAAAAGTCCAAATTTAGAAAAATTTAGCCTATTTTCAAAAAAACACACTGTTGCGACTTTTGAATATTGGACATTCATAGGGATGGCCGGAAAGGTGTTCCCCAATAATGTTTTTTCGCCAATCTCCTACCATTTTCGAAAAAAGGAGCAAAGTCCTTTTTAAAATTTCAAAAGTCGAAATTTGGAAAAATGTCGCCTATTGTCAAAAAAACACACTTTTGAATATTGGACATTCATAGGGATGGCCTTCCGGCCAAATAATTTGTTTTTTTCTATCTCCTACAATTTTCAGAAAAAGGAGCAAAGTCCTTTTTAAACTTTCAAAAGTCGAAATTTGGAAGAATGTCGCCTATTGTCAAAAAAAAACACACTTTTGAATATTGGACATTCATAGGAATGGCCGGAATAGTGTTCCCCAATAATTTTTTTCGCAAATTTTTTACCATTTTCAAAAAAAGGAGCAAAGTCCTTTTTAAAATTTCAAAAGTCGAAATTTGGAAGAATGTCGCCTATTGTCAAAAAAACACACTTTTGAATATTGGACATTCATAGAAATGGCCGGAAGAGTGTTCCCCAATAATGTTTATTCGCCTATCTCCTACAATTTTCGGAAAAAGGAGCAAAGTCCTTCTTAAAATTTCAAAAGTCGAAATTTGGAAAAATTTCGCCTATTTTAAAAAAACACACTGTTGCGACTTTTGAATATTGGACATTCATAGAAATGGCCTGAGGAGTGTACTCCAATAATTTTTTTCGCCCATCACCTACAATTTTCAGAAAAAGGAGCAAAGTCCTTTTTAAACTTTCAAAAGTCGAAATTTGGAAGAATGTCGCCTATTGTCAAAAAAAACACACTTTTGAATATTGCACATTCATAGGAATGGCCGGAATAGTGTTCCCCAATAATTTTTTTTCGCAAATTTTCTACCATTTTCGGAAAAAGGAGCAAAGTCCTTTTTAAACTTTCAAAAGTCGAAATTTGGAAGAATGTCGCCTATTGTCAAAAAAAACACACTTTTGAATATTGGACATTCAAAGGAATGGCCGGAATAGTGTTCCGCAATAATTTTTTTCGCAAATTTTCTACCATTTTCGGATAAAGGGACAAAGTCCTTTTTAAAGTTTCAAAAGTCGAGATTTGGAAAAATGTCGCCTATTCTCAAAAAAAACACACTGTTGCGACTTTTGAATATTGGACATTCATAAAAATGGCCTGAGGAGTGTTCTCCAATAAGTTTTTTCGCCCATCACCTACCATTTTCGGAAAAAGGAGCAAAGTATTTTTTAAAATTTTAAAAGTCGAAATTTGGAAAAATGTCTCCTATTTTCAAAAAAACACACTGTTGCGACTTTTGAATATTGGACATTCATAGGGATGGCCGGAAAAGTGTTCCCCAATAATATTTTTTCGCCAATCTCCTACCATTTTCGGAAAAAGGAGCAAAGTCCTTTTTAAAATTTCAAAAGTCGAAATTTGGAAAAATGTCGCCTATTGTCAAAAAAACACACTTTTGAATATTGGACATTCATAGGGATAGCCTTCCGGCCAAATAATTTGTTTTTTCCTATCTCCTACCATTTTCGGAAAAAGGAGCAAAGTCCTTTTTAAAATTTCAAAAGTCGAAATTTGGAAGAATGTCGCCTATTGTCAAAAAACACACTTTTGAATATTGGACATTCATAGGGATGGCCTTCCGGCCAAATAATTTGTTTTTTCCCATCTCCTACCATTTTCGGAATAAGGAGCAAAGTCCTTTTTAACATTTCAAAAGTCCAAATTTAGAAAAATGTAGCCTATTTTCAAAAAAACACACTGTTGCGACTTTTGAATATTGGACATTCATAGGGATGGCCGGAAAAGTGTTCCCCAATAATGTTTTTTCGCCAATCTCCTACAATTTTCGAAAAAAGGAGCAAAGTCCTTTTTAAAATTCCAAAAGTCGAAAGTTGGAAAAATGTCGCCTATTGTCAAAAAAGCACACTTTTGAATATTGGACATTCATAGGGATGGCCTTCCGGCCAAATAATTTGTTTTTTTCCATCTCCTACAATTTTCAGAAAAAGGAGCAAAGTCCTTTTTAAACTTTCAAAAGTCGAAATTTGGAAGAATGTCGCCTATTGTCAAAAAAAACACACTTTTGAATATTGGACATTCATAGGAATGGCCGGAATAGTGTTCCCCAATAATGTTTATTCGCCTATCTCCTACAATTTTCGGAAAAAGGAGCAAAGTCCTTTTTAAAATTTCAAAAGTCGAAATTTGAAAAAATTTCGCCTGTTTAAAAAAACACACTGTTGCGACTTTTGAATATTGGACATTCATAGAAATGGCCGGACGAGTGTTCCCCAATAATGTTTTTTTGCCCATCTCCTACAATTTTCGAAAGAAGGAGCAAAGTCCTTTTTAAAATTTCAAAAGTCGAAATTTGGAAGAATGTCGCCTATTGTCAAAAAAAACGCACTTTTGAATATTGGACATTCATAGGAATGGCCGGAATAGTGTTCCCCAATAATGTTTATTCGCCTATCTCCTACAATTTTCAGAAAAAGGAGCAAAGTCCTTTTTAAACTTTCAAAAGTCGAAATTTGGAAGAATGTCGCCTATTGTCAAAAAAACACACTTTTGAATATTGGACATTCATAGGAATGGCCGGAATAATGTTCTCCAATAATTTTTTTTCGCAAATTTTCTACCATTTTCGAAAAAAGGAGCAAAGTCCTTTTTAAAATTTCAAAAGTCGAAATTTGGAAAAATTTCGCCTATTTTAAAAAAAACACACTGTTGCGACTTTTGAATATTGGACATTCATAGAAATGGCCGGAAGAGTGTTCCCCAATAATGTTTTTTTGCCCATCTCCTACAATTTTCGAAAGAAGGAGCAAAGTCCTTTTTAAAATTTCAAAAGTCGAAATTTAGAAGAATGTCGCCTATTGTCAAAAAAACACACTTTTGAATATTGGACATTCATAGGAATGGCCGGAATAGTGTTCCCCTATAATTTTTTTTTGCAAATTTTCTACCATTTTCGGAAAAAGGAGCAAAGTCCTTTTAAAATTTCAAAAGTCGAAATTTGGAAAAATTTCGCCTATTTTAAAAAAAACACACTGTTGCGACTTTTGAATATTGGACATTCATAGAAATGGCCGGAAGAGTGTTCCCCAATAATGTTTTTTTGCCCATCTCCTACAATTTTCGAAAGAAGGAGCAAAGTCCTTTTTAAAATTTCAAAAGTCGAAATTTAGAAGAATGTCGCCTATTGTCAAAAAAACACACTTTTGAATATTGGACATTCATAGAAATGGCCGGAAGAGTGTTCCCCAATAATTTTTTTTCGCAAATTTTCTACCATTTTCGGAAAAAGGAGCAAAGTCCTTTCTAAAATTTCAAAAGTTGAAATTTGGAAAAATGTCGCCAATTTTCAAAAAAACACACTGTTAAGACTTTTGAATATTGGACATTCATAGAAATGGCCGGAAGAGTGTTCCCCAATAATTTTTTTTCGCAAATTTTCTACCATTTTCGGAAAAAGGAGCAAAGTCCTTTCTAAAATTTCAAAAGTTGAAATTTGGAAAAATTTCGCCTATTTTAAAAAAAACACACTGTTGCGACTTTTGAATATTGGACATTCATAGAAATGGCCGGAAGAGTGTTCCCCAATAATGTTTTTTTGCCCATCTCCTACAATTTTCGAAAGAAGGAGCAAAGTCCTTTTTAAAATTTCAAAAGTCGAAATTTAGAAGAATGTCGCCTATTGTCAAAAAAACACACTTTTGAATATTGGACATTCATAGGAATGGCCGGAATAATGTTCTCCAATAATTTTTTTTTGCAAATTTTCTACCATTTTCGAAAAAAGGAGCAAAGTCCTTTTTAAAATTTCAAAAGTCGAAATTTGGAAAAATTTCGCCTATTTTAAAAAAAACACACTGTTGCGACTTTTGAATATTGGACATTCATAGAAATGGCCGGAAGAGTGTTCCCCAATAATGTTTTTTTGCCCATCTCCTACAATTTTCGAAAGAAGGAGCAAAGTCCTTTTTAAAATTTCAAAAGTCGAAATTTAGAAGAATGTCGCCTATTGTCAAAAAAACACACTTTTGAATATTGGACATTCATAGAAATGGCCGGAAGAGTGTTCCCCAATAATTTTTTTTCGCAAATTTTCTACCATTTTCGGAAAAAGGAGCAAAGTCCTTTCTAAAATTTCAAAAGTTGAAATTTGGAAAAATGTCGCCAATTTTCAAAAAAACACACTGTTAAGACTTTTGAATATTGGACATTCATAGAAATGGCCGGAAGAGTGTTCCCCAATAATTTTTTTTCGCAAATTTTCTACCATTTTCGGAAAAAGGAGCAAAGTCCTTTCTAAAATTTCAAAAGTTGAAATTTGGAAAAATGTCGCCAATTATTAAAAAAAACACACTGTTAAGACTTTTGAATATTGAACATTCATAGAAATGGCCGGAATAGTGTTCTCCAATAATTTTTTTTCGCAAATTTTCTACCATTTTCGAAAAAAGGAGCAAAGTCCTTTTTAAAATTTCAAAAGTCGAAATTTGGAAAAATTTCGCCTATTTTAAAAAAAACACACTGTTGCGACTTTTGAATATTGGACATTCATAGAAATGGCCGGAAGAGTGTTCCCCAATAATGTTTTTTTGCCCATCTCCTACAATTTTCGAAAGAAGGAGCAAAGTCCTTTTTAAAATTTCAAAAGTCGAAATTTGGAAAAATGTCGCCTATTGTCAAAAAAACACACTTTTGAATATTGGACATTCATAGGGATGGCCTTCCGGCCAAATAATTTGTTTTTTTCTATCTCCTACAATTTTCAGAAAAAGGAGCAAAGTCCTTTTTAAACTTTCAAAAGTCCAAATTTAGAAAAATTTAGCCTATTTTCAAAAAAACACACTGTTGCGACTTTTGAATATTGGACATTCATAGGGATGGCCGGAAAGGTGTTCCCCAATAATGTTTTTTCGCCAATCTCCTACCATTTTCGAAAAAAGGAGCAAAGTCCTTTTTAAAATTTCAAAAGTCGAAATTTGGAAAAATGTCGCCTATTGTCAAAAAAACACACTTTTGAATATTGGACATTCATAGGGATGGCCTTCCGGCCAAATAATTTGTTTTTTTCTATCTCCTACAATTTTCAGAAAAAGGAGCAAAGTCCTTTTTAAACTTTCAAAAGTCGAAATTTGGAAGAATGTCGCCTATTGTCAAAAAAAAACACACTTTTGAATATTGGACATTCATAGGAATGGCCGGAATAGTGTTCCCCAATAATTTTTTTCGCCAATTTTTTACCATTTTCAAAAAAAGGAGCAAAGTCCTTTTTAAAATTTCAAAAGTCGAAATTTGGAAGAATGTCGCCTATTGTCAAAAAAACACACTTTTGAATATTGGACATTCATAGAAATGGCCGGAAGAGTGTTCCCCAATAATGTTTATTCGCCTATCTCCTACAATTTTCGGAAAAAGGAGCAAAGTCCTTCTTAAAATTTCAAAAGTCGAAATTTGGAAAAATTTCGCCTATTTTAAAAAAACACACTGTTGCGACTTTTGAATATTGGACATTCATAGAAATGGCCTGAGGAGTGTACTCCAATAATTTTTTTCGCCCATCACCTACAATTTTCAGAAAAAGGAGCAAAGTCCTTTTTAAACTTTCAAAAGTCGAAATTTGGAAGAATGTCGCCTATTGTCAAAAAAAACACACTTTTGAATATTGCACATTCATAGGAATGGCCGGAATAGTGTTCCCCAATAATTTTTTTTTGCAAATTTTCTACCATTTTCGGAAAAAGGAGCAAAGTCCTTTTTAAACTTTCAAAAGTCGAAATTTGGAAGAATGTCGCCTATTGTCAAAAAAAACACACTTTTGAATATTGGACATTCAAAGGAATGGCCGGAATAGTGTTCCGCAATAATTTTTTTCGCAAATTTTCTACCATTTTCGGATAAAGGGACAAAGTCCTTTTTAAAGTTTCAAAAGTCGAGATTTGGAAAAATGTCGCCTATTCTCAAAAAAAACACACTGTTGCGACTTTTGAATATTGGACATTCATAAAAATGGCCTGAGGAGTGTTCTCCAATAAGTTTTTTCGCCCATCACCTACCATTTTCGGAAAAAGGAGCAAAGTATTTTTTAAAATTTTAAAAGTCGAAATTTGGAAAAATGTCTCCTATTTTCAAAAAAACACACTGTTGCGACTTTTGAATATTGGACATTCATAGGGATGGCCGGAAAAGTGTTCCCCAATAATATTTTTTCGCCAATCTCCTACCATTTTCGGAAAAAGGAGCAAAGTCCTTTTTAAAATTTCAAAAGTCGAAATTTGGAAAAATGTCGCCTATTGTCAAAAAAACACACTTTTGAATATTGGACATTCATAGGGATAGCCTTCCGGCCAAATAATTTGTTTTTTCCTATCTCCTACCATTTTCGGAAAAAGGAGCAAAGTCCTTTTTAAAATTTCAAAAGTCGAAATTTGGAAGAATGTCGCCTATTGTCAAAAAACACACTTTTGAATATTGGACATTCATAGAAATGGCCGGACGAGTGTTCCCCAATAATGTTTTTTTGCCCATCTCCTACAATTTTCGAAAGAAGGAGCAAAGTCCTTTTTAAAATTTCAAAAGTCGAAATTTGGAAGAATGTCGCCTATTGTCAAAAAAAACGCACTTTTGAATATTGGACATTCATAGGAATGGCCGGAATAGTGTTCCCCAATAATGTTTATTCGCCTATCTCCTACAATTTTCAGAAAAAGGAGCAAAGTCCTTTTTAAACTTTCAAAAGTCGAAATTTGGAAGAATGTCGCCTATTGTCAAAAAAACACACTTTTGAATATTGGACATTCATAGGAATGGCCGGAATAGTGTTCTCCAATAATTTTTTTTCGCAAATTTTCTACCATTTTCGAAAAAAGGAGCAAAGTCCTTTTTAAAATTTCAAAAGTCGAAATTTGGAAAAATTTCGCCTATTTTAAAAAAAACACACTGTTGCGACTTTTGAATATTGGACATTCATAGAAATGGCCGGAAGAGTGTTCCCCAATAATGTTTTTTTGCCCATCTCCTACAATTTTCGAAAGAAGGAGCAAAGTCCTTTTTAAAATTTCAAAAGTCGAAATTTAGAAGAATGTCGCCTATTGTCAAAAAAACACACTTTTGAATATTGGACATTCATAGGAATGGCCGGAATAGTGTTCCCCAATAATTTTTTTTCGCAAATTTTCTACCATTTTCGGAAAAAGGAGCAAAGTCCTTTCTAAAATTTCAAAAGTTGAAATTTGGAAAAATGTCGCCAATTTTCAAAAAAACACACTGTTAAGACTTTTGAATATTGGACATTCATAGAAATGGCCGGAAGAGTGTTCCCCAATAATTTTTTTTCGCAAATTTTCTACCATTTTCGGAAAAAGGAGCAAAGTCCTTTCTAAAATTTCAAAAGTTGAAATTTGGAAAAATGTCGCCAATTATTAAAAAAAACACACTGTTAAGACTTTTGAATATTGAACATTCATAGAAATGGCCGGAATAGTGTTCCCCAATAATTTTTTTTCGCAAATTTTCTACCATTTTCGGAAAAAGGAGCAAAGTCCTTTTTAAACTTTCAAAAGTCGAAATTTGGAAGAATGTCGCCTATTGTCAAAAAAAACACACTTTTGAATATTGGACATTCATAGGAATGGCCGGAATAGTGTTCCCCAATAATTTTTTTCGCAAATTTTCTACCATTTTCGGAAAAAGGAGCAAAGTCCTTTTTAGAATTTCAAAAGTCGAAATTTGGAAGAATGTCGCCTATTGTCAAAAAAACACACTTTTGAATATTGGACATTCATAGAAATGGCCGGAAGAGTGTTCCCCAATAATGTTTTTTTGCCCATCTCCTACAATTTTCGAAAGAAGGAGCAAAGTCCTTTTTAAAATTTCAAAAGTCGAAATTTGGAAGAATGTCGCCTATTGTCAAAAAAAACGCACTTTTGAATATTGGACATTCATAGGGATGGCCTTCCGGCCAAATAATTTGTTTTTTTCTATCTCCTACAATTTTCAGAAAAAGGAGCAAAGTCCTTTTTAAACTTTCAAAAGTCGAAATTTGGAAGAATGTCGCCTATTGTCAAAAAAAAACACACTTTTGAATATTGGACATTCATAGGAATGGCCGGAATAGTGTTCCCCAATAATTTTTTTCGCAAATTTTTTACCATTTTCAAAAAAAGGAGCAAAGTCCTTTTTAAAATTTCAAAAGTCGAAATTTGGAAGAATGTCGCCTATTGTCAAAAAAACACACTTTTGAATATTGGACATTCATAGAAATGGCCGGAAGAGTGTTCCCCAATAATGTTTATTCGCCTATCTCCTACAATTTTCGGAAAAAGGAGCAAAGTCCTTCTTAAAATTTCAAAAGTCGAAATTTGGAAAAATTTCGCCTATTTTAAAAAAACACACTGTTGCGACTTTTGAATATTGGACATTCATAGAAATGGCCTGAGGAGTGTACTCCAATAATTTTTTTCGCCCATCACCTACAATTTTCAGAAAAAGGAGCAAAGTCCTTTTTAAACTTTCAAAAGTCGAAATTTGGAAGAATGTCGCCTATTGTCAAAAAAAACACACTTTTGAATATTGCACATTCATAGGAATGGCCGGAATAGTGTTCCCCAATAATTTTTTTTTGCAAATTTTCTACCATTTTCGGAAAAAGGAGCAAAGTCCTTTTTAAACTTTCAAAAGTCGAAATTTGGAAGAATGTCGCCTATTGTCAAAAAAAACACACTTTTGAATATTGGACATTCAAAGGAATGGCCGGAATAGTGTTCCGCAATAATTTTTTTCGCAAATTTTCTACCATTTTCGGATAAAGGGACAAAGTCCTTTTTAAAGTTTCAAAAGTCGAGATTTGGAAAAATGTCGCCTATTCTCAAAAAAAACACACTGTTGCGACTTTTGAATATTGGACATTCATAAAAATGGCCTGAGGAGTGTTCTCCAATAAGTTTTTTCGCCCATCACCTACCATTTTCGGAAAAAGGAGCAAAGTATTTTTTAAAATTTTAAAAGTCGAAATTTGGAAAAATGTCTCCTATTTTCAAAAAAACACACTGTTGCGACTTTTGAATATTGGACATTCATAGGGATGGCCGGAAAAGTGTTCCCCAATAATATTTTTTCGCCAATCTCCTACCATTTTCGGAAAAAGGAGCAAAGTCCTTTTTAAAATTTCAAAAGTCGAAATTTGGAAAAATGTCGCCTATTGTCAAAAAAACACACTTTTGAATATTGGACATTCATAGGGATAGCCTTCCGGCCAAATAATTTGTTTTTTCCTATCTCCTACCATTTTCGGAAAAAGGAGCAAAGTCCTTTTTAAAATTTCAAAAGTCGAAATTTGGAAGAATGTCGCCTATTGTCAAAAAACACACTTTTGAATATTGGACATTCATAGAAATGGCCGGACGAGTGTTCCCCAATAATGTTTTTTTGCCCATCTCCTACAATTTTCGAAAGAAGGAGCAAAGTCCTTTTTAAAATTTCAAAAGTCGAAATTTGGAAGAATGTCGCCTATTGTCAAAAAAAACGCACTTTTGAATATTGGACATTCATAGGAATGGCCGGAATAGTGTTCCCCAATAATGTTTATTCGCCTATCTCCTACAATTTTCAGAAAAAGGAGCAAAGTCCTTTTTAAACTTTCAAAAGTCGAAATTTGGAAGAATGTCGCCTATTGTCAAAAAAACACACTTTTGAATATTGGACATTCATAGGAATGGCCGGAATAGTGTTCTCCAATAATTTTTTTTCGCAAATTTTCTACCATTTTCGAAAAAAGGAGCAAAGTCCTTTTTAAAATTTCAAAAGTCGAAATTTGGAAAAATTTCGCCTATTTTAAAAAAAACACACTGTTGCGACTTTTGAATATTGGACATTCATAGAAATGGCCGGAAGAGTGTTCCCCAATAATGTTTTTTTGCCCATCTCCTACAATTTTCGAAAGAAGGAGCAAAGTCCTTTTTAAAATTTCAAAAGTCGAAATTTAGAAGAATGTCGCCTATTGTCAAAAAAACACACTTTTGAATATTGGACATTCATAGGAATGGCCGGAATAGTGTTCCCCAATAATTTTTTTTCGCAAATTTTCTACCATTTTCGGAAAAAGGAGCAAAGTCCTTTCTAAAATTTCAAAAGTTGAAATTTGGAAAAATGTCGCCAATTTTCAAAAAAACACACTGTTAAGACTTTTGAATATTGGACATTCATAGAAATGGCCGGAAGAGTGTTCCCCAATAATTTTTTTTCGCAAATTTTCTACCATTTTCGGAAAAAGGAGCAAAGTCCTTTCTAAAATTTCAAAAGTTGAAATTTGGAAAAATGTCGCCAATTATTAAAAAAAACACACTGTTAAGACTTTTGAATATTGAACATTCATAGAAATGGCCGGAATAGTGTTCCCCAATAATTTTTTTTCGCAAATTTTCTACCATTTTCGGAAAAAGGAGCAAAGTCCTTTTTAAACTTTCAAAAGTCGAAATTTGGAAGAATGTCGCCTATTGTCAAAAAAAACACACTTTTGAATATTGGACATTCATAGGAATGGCCGGAATAGTGTTCCCCAATAATTTTTTTCGCAAATTTTCTACCATTTTCGGAAAAAGGAGCAAAGTCCTTTTTAGAATTTCAAAAGTCGAAATTTGGAAGAATGTCGCCTATTGTCAAAAAAACACACTTTTGAATATTGGACATTCATAGAAATGGCCGGAAGAGTGTTCCCCAATAATGTTTTTTTGCCCATCTCCTACAATTTTCGAAAGAAGGAGCAAAGTCCTTTTTAAAATTTCAAAAGTCGAAATTTGGAAGAATGTCGCCTATTGTCAAAAAAAACGCACTTTTGAATATTGGACATTCATAGGAATGGCCGGAATAGTGTTCCCCAATAATGTTTATTCGCCTATCTCCTACAATTTTCAGAAAAAGGAGCAAAGTCCTTTTTAAACTTTCAAAAGTCGAAATTTGGAAGAATGTCGCCTATTGTCAAAAAAACACACTTTTGAATATTGGACATTCATAGGAATGGCCGGAATAGTGTTCTCCAATAATTTTTTTTCGCAAATTTTCTACCATTTTCGAAAAAAGGAGCAAAGTCCTTTTTAAAATTTCAAAAGTCGAAATTTGGAAAAATTTCGCCTATTTTAAAAAAAACACACTGTTGCGACTTTTGAATATTGGACATTCATAGAAATGGCCGGAAGAGTGTTCCCCAATAATGTTTTTTTGCCCATCTCCTACAATTTTCGAAAGAAGGAGCAAAGTCCTTTTTAAAATTTCAAAAGTCGAAATTTAGAAGAATGTCGCCTATTGTCAAAAAAACACACTTTTGAATATTGGACATTCATAGGAATGGCCGGAATAGTGTTCCCCAATAATTTTTTTTCGCAAATTTTCTACCATTTTCGGAAAAAGGAGCAAAGTCCTTTCTAAAATTTCAAAAGTTGAAATTTGGAAAAATGTCGCCAATTTTCAAAAAAACACACTGTTAAGACTTTTGAATATTGGACATTCATAGAAATGGCCGGAAGAGTGTTCCCCAATAATTTTTTTTCGCAAATTTTCTACCATTTTCGGAAAAAGGAGCAAAGTCCTTTCTAAAATTTCAAAAGTTGAAATTTGGAAAAATGTCGCCAATTATTAAAAAAAACACACTGTTAAGACTTTTGAATATTGAACATTCATAGAAATGGCCGGAATAGTGTTCCCCAATAATTTTTTTTCGCAAATTTTCTACCATTTTCGGAAAAAGGAGCAAAGTCCTTTTTAAACTTTCAAAAGTCGAAATTTGGAAGAATGTCGCCTATTGTCAAAAAAAACACACTTTTGAATATTGGACATTCATAGGAATGGCCGGAATAGTGTTCCCCAATAATTTTTTTCGCAAATTTTCTACCATTTTCGGAAAAAGGAGCAAAGTCCTTTTTAGAATTTCAAAAGTCGAAATTTGGAAGAATGTCGCCTATTGTCAAAAAAACACACTTTTGAATATTGGACATTCATAGAAATGGCCGAAAGAGTGTTCCCCAATAATTTTTATTCGCCTATCTCCTACAATTTTCGGAAAAAGGAGCAAAGTCCTTCTTAAAATTTCAAAAGTCGAAATTTGGAAAAATTTCGCCTATTTTAAAAAAACACACTGTTGCGACTTTTGAATATTGGCCATTCATAGAAATGGCCGGAAAAGTGTTCCCCAATAATGTTTTTTCGCCAATCTCCTACCATTTTCGAAAAAAGGAGCAATGTCCTTTTTAAAATTTCAAAAGTCGAAATTTGTAAAAATGTCGCCTATTGTCAAAAAAACACACTTTTGAATATTGGACATTCATAGGAATGGCCGGAATAGTGTTCCCCAATAATTTTTTTTCGCAAATTTTCTACCATTTTCGGAAAAAGGAGCAAAGTCCTTTTTAAAATTTCAAAAGCCGAAATTTGGAAAAATGTAGCCTATTTTAAAAATAAAACACACTGTTGCAACTTTTGAATATTGGACATTCATAGGTATGGCCGCAATAGTGTTCCCCAATAATTTTTTTCGCAAATTTTCTACCATTTTCGGAAAAAGGGACAAAGTCCTTTTTAAAATTTCAAAAGTCGAAATTTGGAAAAATGTCTCCTATTTTCAAAAAAACACACTGTTGCGACTTTTGAATATTGGGCTTTCATAGGGATGGCCGGAATAGTGTTCCCCAATAATTTTTTTTCGCAAATTTTCTACCATTTTCGGAAAAAGGAGCAAAGTCCTTTTTAAAATTTCAAAAGTCGAAATTTGAAAAAATTTCGCCTGTTTAAAAAAACACACTGTTGCGACTTTTGAATATTGGACATTCATAGAAATGGCCGGACGAGTGTTCCCCAATAATGTTTTTTTGCCCATCTCCTACAATTTTCGAAAGAAGGAGCAAAGTCCTTTTTAAAATTTCAAAAGTCGAAATTTAGAAGAATGTCGCCTATTGTCAAAAAAACACACTTTTGAATATTGGACATTCATAGGAATGGCCGGAATAGTGTTCCCCAATAATGTTTATTCGCCTATCTCCTACAATTTTCGGAAAAAGGAGCAAAGTCCTTCTTAAAATTTCAAAAGTCGAAATTTGAAAAAATTTCGCCTGTTTAAAAAAACACACTGTTGCGACTTTTGAATATTGGACATTCATAGAAATGGCCGGACGAGTGTTCCCCAATAATGTTTTTTTGCCCATCTCCTACAATTTTCGAAAGAAGGAGCAAAGTCCTTTTTAAAATTTCAAAAGTCGAAATTTGGAAGAATGTCGCCTATTGTCAAAAAAACACACTTTTGAATATTGGACATTCATAGGGATGGCCTTCCGGCCAAATAATTTGTTTTTTTCTATCTCCTACAATTTTCAGAAAAAGGAGCAAAGTCCTTTTTAAACTTTCAAAAGTCGAAATTTGGAAGAATGTCGCCTATTGTCAAAAAAAACACACTTTTGAATATTGGACATTCAAAGGAATGGCCGGAATAGTGTTCCGCAATAATTTTTTTCGCAAATTTTCTACCATTTTCGGAAAAAGGAGCAAAGTCCTTTTTAAAATTTCAAAAGCCGAAATTTGGAAGAATGTCGCCTATTGTCAAAAAAACACACTTTTGAATATTGGACATTCATAGAAATGGCCGGAAGAGTGTTCTTCAATAATGTTTATTCGCCTATCTCCTACAATTTTCGGAAAAAGGAGCAAAGTCCTTCTTAAAATTTCAAAAGTCGAAATTTGGAAAAATTTCGCTTATTTTAAAAAAAAACACACTGTTGCGACTTTTGAATATTGGACATTCATAGAAATGGCCAGAGGAGTGTTCTCCAATATTGTTTTTCGCCCATCACCTACCATTTTCGGAAAAAGGAGCAAAGTATTTTTTAAAATTTCAAAAGTCGAAATTTGGAAAAATTTCGCCTATTTTAAAAAAAACACACTGTTGCGACTTTTGAATATTGGACATTCATAGAAATGGCCGGAAGAGTGTTCCCCAATAATGTTTATTCGCCTATCTCCTACAATTTTCGGAAAAAGGAGCAAAGTCCTTCTTAAAATTTCAAAAGTCGAAATTTGGAAAAATTTCGCCTATTTAAAAAAAAACACACTGTTGCGACTTTTGAATATTGGACATTCATAGAAATGGCCAGAGGAGTGTTCTCCAATATTGTTTTTTCGCCCAACTCCTAGAATTTTCGGAAAAAGGAGCAAAGTCCTTTTTAAAATTTCAAAAGTCGAAATTTGGAAAAATGTCGCCTATTGTCAAAAAAAAACACACTTTTGAATATTGGACATTCATAGGAATGGCCGAAAGAGTGTTCCCCAATATTGTTTTTTCGCCCAACTCCTACAATTTTCGGAAAAAGGAGCAAAGTCCTTTCTAAAATTTCAAAAGTTGAAATTTGGAAAAATTTCGCCAATTTTCAAAAAAACACACTGTTAAGACTTATGAATATTGGACATTCATAGAAATAGCCGGAAGAGTGTTCCCCAATAATTTTTTTCGCAAATTTTCTACCATTTTCGGAAAAAGGAGCAAAGTCCTTTCTAAAATTTCAAAAGTCGAAATTTAGAAGAATGTCGCCTATTGTCAAAAAAACACACTTTTGAATATTGGACATTCATAGGAATGGCCGGAATAGTGTTCCCCAATAATTTTTTTCGCAAATTTTTTACCATTTTCAAAAAAAGGAGCAAAGTCCTTTTTAAAATTTCAAAAGTCAAAATTTGGAAGAATGTCGCCTATTGTCAAAAAAACACGCTTTTGAATATTGGACATTCATAGGAATGGCCGGAATAGTGTTCCCCAATAATTTTTTTCGCAAATTTTTTACCATTTTCAAAAAAAGGAGCAAAGTCCTTTTTAAAATTTCAAAAGTCGAAATTTGGAAGAATGTCGCCTATTGTCAAAAAAAACACACTTTTGAATATTGGACATTCATAGGAATGGCCGGAATAGTGTTCCCCAATAATGTTTATTCGCCTATCTCCTACAATTTTCGGAAAAAGGAGCAAAGTCCTTCTTAAAATTTCAAAAGTCGAAATTTGAAAAAATTTCGCCTGTTTAAAAAAACACACTGTTGCGACTTTTGAATATTGGACATTCATAGAAATGGCCGGACGAGTGTTCCCCAATAATGTTTTTTTGCCCATCTCCTACAATTTTCGAAAGAAGGAGCAAAGTCCTTTTTAAAATTTCAAAAGTCGAAATTTGGAAGAATGTCGCCTATTGTCAAAAAAACACACTTTTGAATATTGGACATTCATAGGAATGGCCGGAATAGTGTTCCCCAATAATGTTTATTCGCAAATTTTCTACCATTTTCGGAAAAAGGAGCAAAGTCCTTTCTAAAATTTCAAAAGTTGAAATTTGGAAAAATGTCGCCAATTTTCAAAAAAACACACTGTTAAGACTTTTGAATATTGGACATTCATAGAAAAGGCCGGAAGAGTGTTCCCCAATAATTTTTTTTCGCAAATTTTCTACCATTTTCGGAAAAAGGAGCAAAGTCCTTTCTAAAATTTCAAAAGTTGAAATTTGGAAAAATGTCGCCAATTTTCAAAAAAACACACTGTTAAGACTTTTGAATATTGGACATTCATAGAAAAGGCCGGAAGAGTGTTCCCCAATAATTTTTTTCGCAAATTTTTTACCATTTTCAAAAAAAGGAGCAAAGTCCTTTTTAAAATTTCAAAAGTCAAAATTTGGAAGAATGTCGCCTATTGTCAAAAAAACACGCTTTTGAATATTGGACATTCATAGGAATGGCCGGAATAGTGTTCCCCAATAATTTTTTTCGCAAATTTTTTACCATTTTCAAAAAAAGGAGCAAAGTCCTTTTTAAAATTTCAAAAGTCGAAATTTGGAAGAATGTCGCCTATTGTCAAAAAAACACACTTTTGAATATTGGACATTCATAGGAATGGCCGGAATAGTGTTCTCCAATAATTTTTTTCGCCCATTACCTACCATTTTCGAAAAAAGGAGCAAAGTCCTTTTTAAAATTTCAAAAGTCGAAATTTGGAAAAATTTCGCCTATTTTAAAAAAAACACACTGTTGCGACTTTTGAATATTGGACATTCATAGAAATGGCCGGAAGAGTGTTCCCCAATAATGTTTTTTTGCCCATCTCCTACAATTTTCGAAAGAAGGAGCAAAGTCCTTTTTAAAATTTCAAAAGTCGAAATTTAGAAGAATGTCGCCTATTGTCAAAAAAACACACTTTTGAATATTGGACATTCATAGGAATGGCCGGAATAGTGTTCCCCAATAATTTTTTTCGCAAATTTTCTACCATTTTCGGAAAAAGGAGCAAAGTCCTTTCTAAAATTTCAAAAGTTGAAATTTGGAAAAATGTCGCCAATTTTCAAAAAAACACACTGTTAAGACTTTTGAATATTGGACATTCATAGAAAAGGCCGGAAGAGTGTTCCCCAATAATTTTTTTTCGCAAATTTTCTACCATTTTCGGAAAAAGGAGCAAAGTCCTTTCTAAAATTTCAAAAGTTGAAATTTGGAAAAAAGTCGCCAATTATTAAAAAAAACACACTGTTAAGACTTTTGAATATTGAACATTCATAGAAATGGCCGGAATAGTGTTCCCCTATAATTTTTTTTCGCAAATTTTCTACCATTTTCGGAAAAAGGAGCAAAGTCCTTTTTAAACTTTCAAAAGTCGAAATTTGGAAGAATGTCGCCTATTGTCAAAAAAAACACACTTTTGAATATTGGACATTCATAGGAATGGCCGGAATAGTGTTCCCCAATAATTTTTTTCGCAAATTTTCTACCATTTTCGGAAAAAGGAGCAAAGTCCTTTCTAAAATTTCAAAAGTTGAAATTTGGAAAAAAGTCGCCAATTATTAAAAAAAACACACTGTTAAGACTTTTGAATATTGAACATTCATAGAAATGGCCGGAATAGTGTTCCCCTATAATTTTTTTTCGCAAATTTTCTACCATTTTCGGAAAAAGGAGCAAAGTCCTTTTTAAACTTTCAAAAGTCGAAATTTGGAAGAATGTCGCCTATTGTCAAAAAAACACACTTTTGAATATTGGACATTCATAGGAATGGCCGGAATAGTGTTCCCCAATAATTTTTTTTCGCAAATTTTCTACCATTTTCGGAAAAAGGAGCAAAGTCCTTTTTAACATTTCAAAAGTCGAAATTTGGAAAAATGTAGCCTATTTTCAAAAAAACACACTGTTGCGACTTTTGAATATTGGACATTCATAGGAATGGCCGGAATAGTGTTCCCCAATAATTTTTTTTCGCAAATTTTCTACCATTTTCGGAAAAAGGAGCAAAGTCCTTTTTAAAATTTCAAAAGTCGAAATTTGGAAAAATGTAGCCTATTTTAAAAATAAAACACACTGTTGCAACTTTTGAATATTGGACATTCATAGGTATGGCCGCAATAGTGTTCCCCAATAATTTTTTTCGCAAATTTTCTACCATTTTCGGAAAAAGGGACAAAGTCCTTTTTAAAATTTCAAAAGTCGAAATTTGGAAAAATGTCTCCTATTTTCAAAAAAACACACTGTTGCGACTTTTGAATATTGGACATTCATAGGGATGGCCGGAAAAGTGTTCCCCAATAATATTTTTTCGCCAATCTCCGACCATTTTCGGAAAAAGGATTAAAGTCCTTTTGAAAATTTCAAAAGTCGAAATTTGGAAAAATGTCGCCTTTTGTCAAAAAAACACACTTTTGAATATTGGACATTCATAGGGATGGCCTTCCGGCCAAATAATTTGTTTTTTCCCATCTCCTACCATTTTCGGAAAAAGGAGCAAAGTCCTTTTTAAAATTTCAAAAGTCGAAATTTGGAAGAATGTTTTTCAGGTAAGTTTGTCTGTCTGCTCGTCTGTATCTATCCAGCATGTGATTCGTATTATTCGGATTATGTACGTGAGCGTCTCAGATTGAGTACAATTTTTCATTTTAATTTTTTTCATTAGTTGTTCTCTGTTCTGTTGAAAGCGTTTTTTATTATATATTTTTGGTTTTTGTTTTTTCTCATATTTTAACTGAAATTGACTAGAAACAAGTTTTTCAAAAATTGTCAAAAAAACACACTTTTGAATATTGGACATTCATAGGGATGGCCTTCCGGCCAAATAATTTGTTTTTTCCCATCTCCTACCATTTTCGGAATAAGGAGCAAAGTCCTTTTTAACATTTCAAAAGTCCAAATTTAGAAAAATGTAGCCTATTTTCAAAAAAAACACACTGCTGCGACTTTTGAATATTGGACATTCATAGGGATGGCCGGAAAAGTATTCCCCAATAATGTTTTTTCGCCAATCTCCTACCATTTTCGAAAAAAGGAGCAAAGTCCTTTTTAAAATTTCAAAAGTCGAAATTTGGAAAAATGTCGCCTATTGTCAAAAAAACACACTTTTGAATATTGGACATTCATAGGAATGGCCGGAATAGTGTTCCCCAATAATTTTTTTCGCAAATTTTTTACCATTTTCAAAAAAAGGAGCAAAGTCCTTTTTAAAATTTCAAAAGTCGAAATTTGGAAGAATGTTGCCTATTGTCAAAAAAACACACTTTTGAATATTGGACATTCATAGAAATGGCCGGAAGAGTGTTCCCCAATAAGGTTTATTCGCCTATCTCCTACAATTTTCGGAAAAAGGAGCAAAGTCCTTCTTAAAATTTCAAAAGTCGAAATTTGGAAAAATTTCGCCTATATTAAAAAAACACACTGTTGCGACTTTTGAATATTGGACATTCATAGAAATGGCCTGAGGAGTGTTCTCCAATAATTTTTTTCGCCCATCACCTACAATTTTCAGAAAAAGGAGCAAAGTCCTTTTTAAACTTTCAAAAGTCGAAATTTGGAAGAATGTCGCCTATTGTCAAAAAAAACACACTTTTGAATATTGCACATTCATAGGAATGGCCGGAATAGTGTTCCCCAATAAATTTTTTTCGCAAATTTTCTACCATTTTCAGAAAAAGGAGCAAAGTCCTTCTTAAAATTTCAAAAGTCGAAATTTGGAAAAATTTCGCCTATATTAAAAAAACACACTGTTGCGACTTTTGAATATTGGACATTCATAGAAATGGCCTGAGGAGTGTTCTCCAATAATTTTTTTCGCCCATCACCTACAATTTTCAGAAAAAGGAGCAAAGTCCTTTTTAAACTTTCAAAAGTCGAAATTTGGAAGAATGTCGCCTATTGTCAAAAAAAACACACTTTTGAATATTGCACATTCATAGGAATGGCCGGAATAGTGTTCCCCAATAAATTTTTTCGCAAATTTTCTACCATTTTCAGAAAAAGGAGCAAAGTCCTTTCTAAAATTTCAAAAGTTGAAATTTGGAAAAATGTCGCCTATTTTCAAAAAAACACACTGTTGCGACTTTTGAATATTGGACATTCATAGGAATGGCCGGAATAGTGTTCCCCAATAATTTTTTTTCGCAAATTTTCTACCATTTTCGGAAAAAGGAGCAAAGTCCTTTTTAAACTTTCAAAAGTCGAAATTTGGAAGAATGTCGCCTATTGTCAAAAAAAACACACTTTTGAATATTGGACATTCAAAAGAATGGCCGGAATAGTGTTCCGCAATAATTTTTTTCGCAAATTTTCTACCATTTTCGGAAAAAGGAGCAAAGTCCTTTTTAAAATTTCAAAAGCCGAAATTTGGAAGAATGTCGCCTATTGTAAAAAAAACACACTTTTGAATATTGGACATTCATAGAAATGGCCGGAAGAGTGTTCCCCAATAAGTTTTATTCGCCTATCTCCTACAATTTTCGGAAAAAGGAGCAAAGTCCTTCTTAAAATTTCAAAAGTCGAAATTTGGAAAAATTTCGCCTATTTTAAAAAAAACACACTGTTGCGACTTTTGAATATTGGACATTCATAGAAATGGCCAGAGGAGTGTTATCCAATATTGTTTTTCGCCCATCACCTACCATTTTCGGAAAAAGGAGCAAAGTATTTTTTAAAATTTCAAAAGTCGAAATTTGGAAAAATTTCGCCTATTTTAAAAAAAACACACTGTTGCGACTTTTGAATATTGGACATTCATAGAAATGGCCGGAAGAGTGTTCCCCAATAATGTTTATTCGCCTATCTCCTACAATTTTCGGAACAAGGAGCAAAGTCCTTCTTAAAATTTCAAAAGTCGAAATTTGGAAAAATTTCGCCTATTTTAAAAAAAACACACTGTTGCGACTTTTGAATATTGGACATTCATAGAAATGGCCAGAGGAGTGTTCTCCAATATTGTTTTTTCGCCCAACTCCTACAATTTTCGGAAAAAGGAGCAAAGTCCTTTTTAAAATTTCAAAAGTCGAAATTTGGAAAAATGTCGCCTATTGTCAAAAAAACACACTTTTGAATATTGGACATTCATAGGAATGGCCGAAAGAGTGTTCCCCAATATTGTTTTTTCGCCCAACTCCTACAATTTTCGGAAAAAGGAGCAAAGTCCTTTCTAAAATTTCAAAAGTTGAAATTTGGAAAAATTTCGCCAATTTTCAAAAAAACACACTGTTAAGACTTATGAATATTGGACATTCATAGAAATGGCCGGAAGAGTGTTCCCCAATAATTTTTTTCGCAAATTTTCTACCATTTTCGGAAAAAGGAGCAAAGTCCTTTCTAAAATTTCAAAAGTCGAAATTTAGAAGAATGTCGCCTATTGTCAAAAAAACACACTTTGGAATACTGAACATTCATAGGAATGCCCGGAAGAGTGTTCCCCAATATTGTTTTTTCGCCCAACTCCTACAATTTTCGGAAAAAGGAGCAAAGTCCTTTTTAAAATTTCAAAAGTCGAAATTTGGAAGAATGTCGCCTATTGTCAAAAAAACACACTTTTGAATATTGGACATTCATAGGAATGGCCGGAATAGTGTTCCCCTATAATTTTTTTTCGCAAATTTTCTACCATTTTCGGAAAAAGGAGCAAAGTCCTTTTTAAAATTTAAAAGTCGAAGTTTGGAAGAATGTCGCCTATTGTCAAAAAAACACACTTTTGAATATTGGACATTCATAGGAATGGCCGGAATAGTGTTCCCCTATAATTTTTTTTCGCAAATTTTCTACCATTTTCGGAAAAAGGAGCAAAGTCCTTTTTAAAATTTCAAAAGTCGAAATTTGGAATAATGTCGCCTATTGTCCAAAAAAACCCACTGTTAAGACTTTTGAATATTGGACATTCATAGAAACGGCCGGAGGAGTGTTCCCCAATATTGTTTTTTCGCCCAGCTCCTACAATTTTCGGAAAAAGGAGCAAAGTCCTTTTTAAAATTTCAAAAGTCGAAATTTGGAAGAATGTCGCCTATTGTCAAAAAAACACACTTTTGAATATTGGACATTCATAGGAATGGCCGGAATAGTGTTCCCCAATAATTTTTTTCGCAAATTTTCCACCATTTTCGGAAAAAGGAGCAAAGTCCTTTTTAAAATTTCAAAAGTCGAAATTTGGAATAATGTCGCCTATTGTCCAAAAAAACCCACTGTTAAGACTTTTGAATATTGGACATTCATAGAAACGGCCGGAGGAGTGTTCCCCAATATTGTTTTTTCGCCCAGCTCCTACAATTTTCGGAAAAAGGAGCAAAGTCCTTTTTAAAATTTCAAAAGTCGAAATTTGGAATAATGTCGCCTATTGTCCAAAAAAACCCACTGTTAAGGATTTTGAATATTGAACATTCATAGAAATGGCCGGAATAGTGTTCCCCAATAATTTTTTTTCGCAAATTTTCTACCATTTTCGGAAAAAGGAGCAAAGTCCTTTTTAAAATTTCAAAAGTCGAAATTTGGAAGAATGTCGCCTATTGTCAAAAAACACACTTTTGAATACTGGACATTCATAGGAATGGCCGGAATAGTGTTCCCCAATAATGTTTTTTTGCCCATTTTTTACAATTTTCGGAAAAAGGAGCAAAGTCCTTTTTAAAATTTCAAAAGTCGAAATTTGGAAGAATGTCGCCTATTGTCAAAAAAACACACTTTTGAATATTGGACATTCATAGGAATGGCCGGAATAGTGTTCCCCTATAATTTTTTTTCGCAAATTTTCTACCATTTTCGGAAAAAGGAGCAAAGTCCTTTTTAAAATTTCAAAAGTCGAAATTTTGAAGAATGTCGCCTATTGTCAAAAAAACACACTTTTGAATATTGGACATTCATAGGAATGGCCGAAATAGTGTTCTCATATAATTTTTTTTTGCAAATTTTCTACCATTTTCGGAAAAAGGAGCAAAGTCCTTTTTAAAATTTCAAAAGTCGAAATTTGGAATAATGTCGCCTATTGTCCAAAAAAACCCACTGTTAAGACTTTTGAATATTGGACATCCATAGAAATGGCCGGAGGAGTGTTCCCCAATATTGTTTTTTCGCCCAGCTCCTACAATTTTCGAAAAAAGGAGCAAAGTCCTTTTTAAAATTTCAAAAGTCGAAATTTGGAAGAATGTCGCCTATTGTCAAAAAAACACACTTTTGAATTCTGGACATTCATAGGAATGGCCGGAATAGTAATCCCCTATAATTTTTTTTCGCAAATTTTCTACCATTTTCGGGAAAAGGAGCAAAGTCCTTTTTAAAATTTCAAAAGTCGAAATTTGGAATAATGTCGCCTATTGTCCAAAAAAACCCACTGTTAAGACTTTTGAATATTGAACATTCATAGAAATGGCCGGAATAGTGTTCCCCAATAATTTTTTTTCGCAAATTTTCTACCATTTTCGGAAAAAGGAGCAAAGTCCTTTTTAAAATTTCAAAAGTCCAAATTTGGAAGAATGTCGCCTATTGTCAAAAAAACACACTTTTGAATATTGGAAATTCATAGGAATGGCCGGAAGAGTGTTCCCCAATAATTTTTTTTTGCAAATTTTCTACCATTTTCGGAAAAAGGAGCAAAGTCCTTTTTAAAATTTCAAAAGTCGAAATTTGGAAAAATGTCGCCTATTGTCAAAAAAACACACTTTTGAATATTGGACATTCATAGGAATGGCCGGAATAGTGTTCCCCTATAATTTTTTTTCGCAAATTTTCTACCATTTTCGGAAAAAGGAGCAAAGTCCTTTTTAAAATTTCAAAAGTCGAAATTTTGAATAATGTCGCCTATTGTCCAAAAAAACCCACTGTTAAGACTTTTGAATATTGGACATTCATAGAAACGGCCGGAGGAGTGTTCCCCAATATTGTTTTTTCGCCCAGCTCCTACAATTTTCGGAAAAAGGAGCAAAGTCCTTTTTAAAATTTCAAAAGTCGAAATTTGGAAGAATGTCGCCTATTGTCCAAAAAAACCCACTGTTAAGACTTTTGAATATTGGACATTCATAGAAACGGCCGGAGGAGTGTTCCCCAATATTGTTTTTTCGCCCAGCTCCTACAATTTTCGGAAAAAGGAGCAAAGTCCTTTTTAAAATTTCAAAAGTCGAAATTTGGAATAATGTCGCCTATTGTCCAAAAAAACCCACTGTTAAGACTTTTGAATATTGAACATTCATAGAAATGGCCGGAATAGTGTTCCCCAATAATTTTTTTTCGCAAATTTTCTACCATTTTCGGAAAAAGGAGCAAAGTCCTTTTTAAAATTTCAAAAGTCCAAATTTGGAAGAATGTCGCCTATTGTCAAAAAAACACACTTTTGAATATTGGAAATTCATAGGAATGGCCGGAAGAGTGTTCCCCAATAATTTTTTTTTGCAAATTTTCTACCATTTTCGGAAAAAGGAGCAAAGTCCTTTTTAAAATTTCAAAAGTCGAAATTTGGAAAAATGTCGCCTATTGTCAAAAAAACACACTTTTGAATATTGGACATTCATAGGAATGGCCGGAATAGTGTTCCCCAATAATTTTTTTCGCAAATTTTCCACCATTTTCGGAAAAAGGAGCAAAGTCCTTTTTAAAATTTCAAAAGTCGAAATTTGGAATAATGTCGCCTATTGTCCAAAAAAACCCACTGTTAAGACTTTTGAATATTGGACATTCATAGAAACGGCCGGAGGAGTGTTCCCCAATATTGTTTTTTCGCCCAGCTCCTACAATTTTCGGAAAAAGGAGCAAAGTCCTTTTTAAAATTTCAAAAGTCGAAATTTGGAAGAATGTCGCCTATTGTCAAAAAAACACACTTTTGAATATTGGACATTCATAGGAATGGCCGGAATAGTGTTCCCCAATAATTTTTTTCGCAAATTTTCCACCATTTTCGGAAAAAGGAGCAAAGTCCTTTTTAAAATTTCAAAAGTCGAAATTTGGAATAATGTCGCCTATTGTCCAAAAAAACCCACTGTTAAGACTTTTGAATATTGGACATTCATAGAAACGGCCGGAGGAGTGTTCCCCAATATTGTTTTTTCGCCCAGCTCCTACAATTTTCGGAAAAAGGAGCAAAGTCCTTTTTAAAATTTCAAAAGTCGAAATTTGGAATAATGTCGCCTATTGTCCAAAAAAACCCACTGTTAAGGATTTTGAATATTGAACATTCATAGAAATGGCCGGAATAGTGTTCCCCAATAATTTTTTTTCGCAAATTTTCTACCATTTTCGGAAAAAGGAGCAAAGTCCTTTTTAAAATTTCAAAAGTCGAAATTTGGAAGAATGTCGCCTATTGTCAAAAAACACACTTTTGAATACTGGACATTCATAGGAATGGCCGGAATAGTGTTCCCCAATAATGTTTTTTTGCCCATTTTTTACAATTTTCGGAAAAAGGAGCAAAGTCCTTTTTAAAATTTCAAAAGTCGAAATTTGGAAGAATGTCGCCTATTGTCAAAAAAACACACTTTTGAATATTGGACATTCATAGGAATGGCCGGAATAGTGTTCCCCTATAATTTTTTTTCGCAAATTTTCTACCATTTTCGGAAAAAGGAGCAAAGTCCTTTTTAAAATTTCAAAAGTCGAAATTTTGAAGAATGTCGCCTATTGTCAAAAAAACACACTTTTGAATATTGGACATTCATAGGAATGGCCGAAATAGTGTTCTCATATAATTTTTTTTTGCAAATTTTCTACCATTTTCGGAAAAAGGAGCAAAGTCCTTTTTAAAATTTCAAAAGTCGAAATTTGGAATAATGTCGCCTATTGTCCAAAAAAACCCACTGTTAAGACTTTTGAATATTGGACATCCATAGAAATGGCCGGAGGAGTGTTCCCCAATATTGTTTTTTCGCCCAGCTCCTACAATTTTCGAAAAAAGGAGCAAAGTCCTTTTTAAAATTTCAAAAGCCGAAATTTGGAAGAATGTCGCCTATTGTCAAAAAAACACACTTTTGAATTCTGGACATTCATAGGAATGGCCGGAATAGTAATCCCCTATAATTTTTTTTCGCAAATTTTCTACCATTTTCGGAAAAAGGAGCAAAGTCCTTTTTAAAATTTCAAAAGTCGAAATTTGGAATAATGTCGCCTATTGTCCAAAAAAACCCACTGTTAAGACTTTTGAATATTGAACATTCATAGAAATGGCCGGAATAGTGTTCCCCAATAATTTTTTTTCGCAAATTTTCTACCATTTTCGGAAAAAGGAGCAAAGTCCTTTTTAAAATTTCAAAAGTCCAAATTTGGAAGAATGTCGCCTATTGTCAAAAAAACACACTTTTGAATATTGGAAATTCATAGGAATGGCCGGAAGAGTGTTCCCCAATAATTTTTTTTTGCAAATTTTCTACCATTTTCGGAAAAAGGAGCAAAGTCCTTTTTAAAATTTCAAAAGTCGAAATTTGGAAAAATGTCGCCTATTGTCAAAAAAACACACTTTTGAATATTGGACATTCATAGGAATGGCCGGAATAGTGTTCCCCTATAATTTTTTTTCGCAAATTTTCTACCATTTTCGGAAAAAGGAGCAAAGTCCTTTTTAAAATTTCAAAAGTCGAAATTTTGAAGAATGTCGCCTATTGTCAAAAAAACACACTTTTGAATATTGGACATTCATAGGAATGGCCGGAATAGTGTTCCCCTATAATTTTTTTTTGCAAATTTTCTACCATTTTCGGAAAAAGGAGCAAAGTCCTTTTTAAAATTTCAAAAGTCGAAATTTGGAATAATGTCGCCTATTGTCCAAAAAAACCCACTGTTAAGACTTTTGAATATTGGACATTCATAGAAATGGCCGGAGGAGTGTTCCCCAATATTGTTTTTTCGCCCAGCTCCTACAATTTTCGGAAAAAGGAGCAAAGTCCTTTTTAAAATTTCAAAAGTCGAAATTTGGAAGAATGTCGCCTATTGTCAAAAAAACACACTTTTGAATATTGGACATTCATAGGAATGGCCGGAATAGTGTTCCCCTATAATTTTTTTTCGCAAATTTTCTACCATTTTCGGAAAAAGGAGCAAAGTCCTTTTTAAAATTTCAAAAGTCGAAATTGGGAAGAATGTCGCCTATTGTCAAACAAACACACTGTTAAGACTTTTGAATATTGGACATTCATAAGAATGGCCGGAATAGTGTTCCCCAATAATTTTTTTTCGCAAATTTTCTACCATTTTCGGAAAAAGGAGCAAAGTCCTTTTTAAAATTTCAAAAGTCGAAATTGGGAAGAATGTCGCCTATTGTCAAAAAAACACACTTTTGCGACTTTTGAATATTGGACATTCATAGAATTGGCCGAAAAAGTGTTCCCCAATAATGTTTTTTCGCCCATCACCTACCATTTCGAAAATAGGAGCAAAGTCTTTTTTAAAATTTCAAAAGTCGAAATTTGGAAAAATGTCGCCTATTTTCAAAAAAACACATTTTTGCGACTTTTGAATATTGGAAATTCATAGAAATGGCCAGAAGAGTGTTCCCCAAAAATGTTTTTTCGCCCATCTCCTGCCATTTTCGAAAAAAGGAGCAAAGTCTTTTTTAAAATTTCAAAAGTCGAAATTTGGAAAATTGTCGCCTATTGTCAATAAAAACACACTTTTGAATATTGGACATTCATAGGGATGGCCTTCCGGCCAAATAATTTGTTTTTTCCCATCTCCTACCATTTTTTCCTACAAATTTGGAAAAATGTAGCCTATTTAAAAAAAACACACTGTTGCGACTTTTGAATATTGGACATTCATAGGTATGGCCGGAATAGTGTTCCCCAATAATTTTTTTTCCCAATATTTCTACCATTTTCGGAAAAAGGGTCAAAGTCCTTTTTAAAATTTCAAAAGTCGAAATTTGGAAAAATTACGCCTATTGTCAAAAAAACACACTTTTGAATATTGGACATTCATAGGGATGGCCTTCCGGCCAAATAATTTGTTTTTTCCCATCACCTACCATTTTCGGAAAAAGGAGCAAAGTCCTTTTTAAAATTTCAAAAGACGAAATTTGGAAAAATGTCGCCTATTTAAAAAAAAAACACACTGTTGCGACTTTTGAATATTGGACATTCATAGGTATGGCCGGAATAGTATTCCCCAATAATTTTTTTTCGCAAATTTTCTACCATTTTCGGAAAAAGGGACAAAGTCCTTTTTAAAATTTCAAAAGTCGAAATTTGGAAAAATGTCGCCTATTGCCAAAAAAAACACACTTTTGAATATTGGACATTCATAGGGATGGCCTTCCGGCCAAATAATTTGTTTTTTCCCATCTCCTACCATTTTCGGAAAAAGGAGCAAAGTCCTTTTTAACATATCAAAAGTCCAAATTTGGAAAAATGTAGCCTATTTTAAAAAAACACACTGTTGCGACTTTTGAATATTGGACATTCATAGGTATGGCCGGAATAGTGTTCCCCAATAATTTTTTTTCCCAAATTTTCTACCATTTTCGGAAAAAGGGTCAAAGTCCTTTTAAAATTTCAAAAGTCGAAATTTGGAAAAATGTCGCCTATTGTCAAAAAAACACACTTTTGAATATTGGACATTCATAGGAATGGCCTTCCGGCCAAATAATTTGTTTTTTCCCATCTCCTACCATTTTCGGAAAAAGGAGCAAAGTCCTTTTTAACATTTCAAAAGTCCAAATTTGGAAAAATGTAGCCTATTTTCAAAAAAACACACTGTTGCGACTTTTGAATATTGGACATTCATAAAAATGGCCTGAGGAGTGTTCTCCAATAATTTTTTTTCCCAATATTTCTACCATTTTCGGAAAAAGGGTCAAAGTCCTTTTTAAAATTTCAAAAGTCGGAATTTGGAAAAATGTCGCCTATTTTAAAAAAAACACACTGTTGCGACTTTTGAATATTGGACATTCATAGGTATGGCCGGAATAGTGTTCCCCAATAATTTTTTTTTCGCAAATTTTCTACCATTTTCGGAAAAAGGGACAAAGTCCTTTTTAAAATTTCAAAAGTCGAAATTTGGAAAAATGTCGCCTATTTTCAAAACAACACACTGTTGCGGCTTTTGAATATTGGACATTCATAAAAATGGCCTAAGGAGTGTTCTCCAATAATTTTTTTCGTCCATCACCTACCATTTTCGGAAAAAGGAGCAAAGTATTTTTTAAAATTTTAAAAGTGGAAATTTGGAAAAATGTCGCCTATTTTCAAAAAAACACACTGTTGCGACTTTTGAATATTGGACATTCATAGGGATGGCCGGAAAAGTGTTCCCCAATAATGTTTTTTCGCCAATCTCCTGCCATTTTCGAAAAAAGAAGCAAAGTCCTTTTTAAAATTTCAAAAGTCGAAATTTGGAAAAATGTCGCCTATTGCCAAAAAAAACACACTTTTGAATATTGGACATTCATAGGGATGGCCTTCCGGCAAAATAATTTGTTTTTTCCCATCTCCTACCATTTTCGGAATAAGGAGCAAAGTCCTTTTTAACATTTCAAAAGTCCAAATTTAGAAAAATTTAGCCTATTTTCAAAAAAACACACTGTTGCGACTTTTGAATATTGGACATTCATAGGGATGGCCGGAAGAGTGTTCCCCAATAATGTTTTTTCGCCAATCTCCTACCATTTTCGAAAAAAGGAGCAAAGTCCTTTTTAAAATTTCAAAAGTCGAAATTTGGAAAAATGTCGCCTATTGTCAAAAAAACACACTTTTGAATATTGGACATTCATAGGGATGGCCTTCCGGCCAAATAATTTGTTTTTTTCTATCTCCTACAATTTTCAGAAAAAGGAGCAAAGTCCTTTTTAAACTTTCAAAAGTCGAAATTTGGAAGAATGTCGCCTATTGTCAAAAAAAACACACTTTTGAATATTGGACATTCATAGGAATGGCCGGAATAGTGTTCCCCAATAATATTTTTCGCAAATTTTTTACCATTTTCAAAAAAAGGAGCAAAGTCCTTTTTAAAATTTCAAAAGTCGAAATTTGGAAGAATGTCGCCTATTGTCAAAAAAACACACTTTTGAATATTGGACATTCATAGAAATGGCCGGAAGAGTGTTCCCCAATAATGTTTATTCGCCTATCTCCTACAATTTTCGGAAAAAGGAGCAAAGTCCTTCTTAAAATTTCAAAAGTCGAAATTTGGAAAAATTTCGCCTATTTTAAAAAAACACACTGTTGCGACTTTTGAATATTGGACATTCATAGAAATGGCCTGAGGAGTGTTCTCCAATAATTTTTTTCGCCCATCACCTACAATTTTCAGAAAAAGGAGCAAAGTCCTTTTTAAACTTTCAAAAGTCGAAATTTGGAAGAATGTCGCCTATTGTCAAAAAAAAACACACTTTTGAATATTGCACATTCATAGGAATGGCCGGAATAGTGTTCCCCAATAATTTTTTTTCGCAAATTTTCTACCATTTTCAGAAAAAGGAGCAAAGTCCTTTCTAAAATTTCAAAAGTTGAAATTTGGAAAAATGTCGCCAATTTTCAAAAAAACACACTGTTAAGACTTTTGAATATTGAACATTCATAGAAATGGCCGGAATAGTGTTCCCCAATAATTGTTTTTCGCAAATTTTCTACCATTTTCGGAAAAAGGAGCAAAGTCCTTTTTAAACTTTCAAAAGTCGAAATTTGGAAGAATGTCGCCTATTGTCAAAAAAAACACACTTTTGAATATTGGACATTCAAAGGAATGGCCGGAATAGTGTTCCGCAATAATTTTTTTCGCAAATTTTCTACCATTTTCGGATAAAGGGACAAAGTCCTTTTTAAAGTTTCAAAAGTCGAGATTTGGAAAAATGTCGCCTATTCTCAAAAAAACACACTGTTGCGACTTTTGAATATTGGACATTCATAAAAATGGCCTGAGGAGTGTTCTCCAATAAGTTTTTTCGCCCATCACCTACCATTTTCGGAAAAAGGAGCAAAGTATTTTTTAAAATTTCAAAAGTCGAAATTTGGAAAAATTTCGCCTATTTTCAAAAAAACACACTGTTGCGACTTTTGAATATTGGACATTCATAGGGATGGCCGGAAAAGTGTTCCCCAATAATATTTTTTCGCCAATCTCCTACCATTTTCGGAAAAAGGAGCAAAGTCCTTTTTAAAATTTCAAAAGTCGAAATTTGGAAAAATGTCGCCTATTGTCAAAAAAACACACTTTTGAATATTGGACATTCATAGGGATGGCCTTCCGGCCAAATAATTTGTTTTTTCCTATCTCCTACCATTTTCGGAAAAAGGAGCAAAGTCCTTTTTAAAATTTCAAAAGTCGAAATTTGGAAGAATGTCGCCTATTGTCAAAAAACACACTTTTGAATATTGGACATTCATAGGGATGGCCTTCCGGCCAAATAATTTGTTTTTTCCCATCTCCTACCATTTTCGGAATAAGGAGCAAAGTCCTTTTTAACATTTCAAAAGTCCAAATTTAGAAAAATGTAGCCTATTTTCAAAAAACACACTGTTGCGACTTTTGAATATTGGACATTCATAGGGATGGCCGGAAAAGTGTTCCCCAATAATGTTTTTTCGCCAATCTCCTACAATTTTCGAAAAAAGGAGCAAAGTCCTTTTTAAAATTCCAAAAGTCGAAATTTGGAAAAATGTCGCCTATTGTCAAAAAAACACACTTTTGAATATTGGACATTCATAGGAATGGCCGGAATAGTGTTCCCCAATAATGTTTATTCGCCTATCTCCTACAATTTTCAGAAAAAGGAGCAAAGTCCTTTTTAAACTTTCAAAAGTCGAAATTTGGAAGAATGTCGCCTATTGTCAAAAAAACACACTTTTGAATATTGGACATTCATAGGAATGGCCGGAATAGTGTTCTCCAATAATTTTTTTCGCCCATTACCTACCATTTTCGAAAAAAGGAGCAAAGTCCTTTTTAAAATTTCAAAAGTCGAAATTTGGAAAAATTTCGCCTATTTTAAAAAAAACACACTGTTGCGACTTTTGAATATTGGACATTCATAGAAATGGCCGGAAGAGTGTTCCCCAATAATGTTTTTTTGCCCATCTCCTACAATTTTCGAAAGAAGGAGCAAAGTCCTTTTTAAAATTTCAAAAGTCGAAATTTAGAAGAATGTCGCCTATTGTCAAAAAAACACACTTTTGAATATTGGACATTCATAGGAATGGCCGGAATAGTGTTCCCCAATAATTTTTTTTCGCAAATTTTCTACCATTTTCGGAAAAAGGAGCAAAGTCCTTTCTAAAATTTCAAAAGTTGAAATTTGGAAAAATGTCGCCAATTTTCAAAAAAACACACTGTTAAGACTTTTGAATATTGGACATTCATAGAAATGGCCGGAAGAGTGTTCCCCAATAATTTTTTTTCGCAAATTTTCTACCATTTTCGGAAAAAGGAGCAAAGTCCTTTCTAAAATTTCAAAAGTTGAAATTTGGAAAAATGTCGCCAATTATTAAAAAAAACACACTGTTAAGACTTTTGAATATTGAACATTCATAGAAATGGCCGGAATAGTGTTCCCCAATAATTTTTTTTCGCAAATTTTCTACCATTTTCGGAAAAAGGAGCAAAGTCCTTTTTAAACTTTCAAAAGTCGAAATTTGGAAGAATGTCGCCTATTGTCAAAAAAAACACACTTTTGAATATTGGACATTCATAGGAATGGCCGGAATAGTGTTCCCCAATAATTTTTTTCGCAAATTTTCTACCATTTTCGGAAAAAGGAGCAAAGTCCTTTTTAGAATTTCAAAAGTCGAAATTTGGAAGAATGTCGCCTATTGTCAAAAAAACACACTTTTGAATATTGGACATTCATAGAAATGGCCGGAAGAGTGTTCCCCAATAATTTTTATTCGCCTATCTCCTACAATTTTCGGAAAAAGGAGCAAAGTCCTTCTTAAAATTTCAAAAGTCGAAATTTGGAAAAATTTCGCCTATTTTAAAAAAAACACACTGTTGCGACTTTTGAATATTGGCCATTCATAGAAATGGCCGGAAAAGTGTTCCCCAATAATGTTTTTTCGCCAATCTCCTACCATTTTCGAAAAAAGGAGCAATGTCCTTTTTAAAATTTCAAAAGTCGAAATTTGTAAAAATGTCGCCTATTGTCAAAAAAACACACTTTTGAATATTGGACATTCATAGGAATGGCCGGAATAGTGTTCCCCAATAATTTTTTTTCGCAAATTTTCTACCATTTTCGGAAAAAGGAGCAAAGTCCTTTTTAACATTTCAAAAGTCGAAATTTGGAAAAATGTAGCCTATTTTCAAAAAAACACACTGTTGCGACTTTTGAATATTGGACATTCATAGGTATGGCCGCAATAGTGTTCCCCAATAATTTTTTTCGCAAATTTTCTACCATTTTCGGAAAAAGGGACAAAGTTCTTTTTAAAATTTCAAAAGTCGAAATTTGGAAAAATGTCTCTTATTTTCAAAAAAACACACTGTTGCGACTTTTGAATATTGGACATTCATAGGGATGGCCGGAAAAGTGTTCCCCAATAATATTTTTTCGCCAATCTCCGACCATTTTCGGAAAAAGGATTAAAGTCCTTTTGAAAATTTCAAAAGTCGAAATTTGGAAAAATGTCGCCTTTTGTCAAAAAAACACACTTTTGAATATTGGACATTCATAGGGATGGCCTTCCGGCCAAATAATTTGTTTTTTCCCATCTCCTACCATTTTCGGAAAAAGGAGCAAAGTCCTTTTTAAAATTTCAAAAGTCGAAATTTGGAAGAATGTTTTTTAGGAAAGTTTGTCTGTCTGCTCGTCTGTATCTATCCAGCATGTGATTCGTATTATTCGGATTATGTACGTGAGCGTCTCAGATTGAGTACAATTTTTCATTTTAATTTTTTTCATTAGTTGTTCTCTGTTCTGTTGAAAGCGTTTTTTATTTTATAATTTTGGTTTTTGTTTTTTCTCATATTTTAACTGAAATTGACTAGAAACAAGTTTTTCAAAAATTGTAAAAAAAACACACTTTTGAATATTGGACATTCATAGGGATGGCCTTCCGGCCAAATAATTTGTTTTTTCCCATCTCCTACCATTTTCGGAATAAGGAGCAAAGTCCTTTTTAACATTTCAAAAGTCCAAATTTAGAAAAATGTAGCCTATTTTCAAAAAAACACACTGTTGCGACTTTTGAATATTGGACATTCATAGGGATGGCCGGAAAAGTGTTCCCCAATAATGTTTTTTCGCCAATCTCCTACCATTTTCGAAAAAAGGAGCAAAGTCCTTTTTAAAATTTCAAAAGTCGAAATTTGGAAAAATGTCGCCTATTGTCAAAAAAACACACTTTTGAATATTGGACATTCATAGGGATGGCCTTCCGGCCAAATAATTTGTTTTTTTCTATCTCCTACAATTTTCAGAAAAAGGAGCAAAGTCCTTTTTAAACTTTCAAAAGTCGAAATTTGGAAGAATGTCGCCTATTGTCAAAAAAACACACTTTTGAATATTGGACATTCATAGGAATGGCCGGAATAGTGTTCCCCAATAATTTTTTTCGCAAATTTTTTACCATTTTCATAAAAAGGAGCAAAGTCCTTTTTAAAATTTCAAAAGTCGAAATTTGGAAGAATGTCGCCTATTGTCAAAAAAACACACTTTTGAATATTGGACATTCATAGAAATGGCCGGAAGAGTGTTCCCCAATAATGTTTATTCGCCTATCTCCTACAATTTTCGGAAAAAGGAGCAAAGTCCTTCTTAAAATTTCAAAAGTCGAAATTTGGAAAAATTTCGCCTATTTTAAAAAAACACACTGTTGCGACTTTTGAAAATTGGACATTCATAGAAATGGCCTGAGGAGTGTTCTCCAATAATTTTTTTCGCCCATCACCTACAATTTTCAGAAAAAGGAGCAAAGTCCTTTTTAAACTTTCAAAAGTCGAAATTTGGAAGAATGTCGCCTATTGTCAAAAAAAACACACTTTTGAATATTGCACATTCATAGGAATGGCCGGAATAGTGTTCCCCAATAATTTTTTTTCGCAAATTTTCTACCATTTTCAGAAAAAGGAGCAAAGTCCTTTCTAAAATTTCAAAAGTTGAAATTTGGAAAAATGTCGCCAATTTTCAAAAAAACACACTGTTAAGACTTTTGAATATTGAACATTCATAGAAATGGCCGGAATAGTGTTCCCCAATAATTGTTTTTCGCAAATTTTCTACCATTTTCGGAAAAAGGAGCAAAGTCCTTTTTAAACTTTCAAAAGTCGAAATTTGGAAGAATGTCGCCTATTGTCAAAAAAAACACACTTTTGAATATTGGACATTCAAAGGAATGGCCGGAATAGTGTTCCGCAATAATTTTTTTCGCAAATTTTCTACCATTTTCGGAAAAAGGAGCAAAGTCCTTTTTAAAATTTCAAAAGCCGAAATTTGGAAGAATGTCGCCTATTGTCAAAAAAACACACTTTTGAATATTGGACATTCATAGAAATGGCCGGAAGAGTGTTCCCCAATAATGTTTATTCGCCTATCGAAATTTGGAAAAATTTCGCCTATTTAAAAAAAAACACACTGTTGCGACTTTTGAATATTGGACATTCATAGAAATGGCCAGAGGAGTGTTCTCCAATATTGTTTTTCGCCCATCACCTACCATTTTCGGAAAAAGGAGCAAAGTATTTTTTAAAATTTCAAAAGTCGAAATTTGGAAAAATTTCGCCTATTTTAAAAAAAACACACTGTTGCGACTTTTGAATATTGGACATTCATAGAAATGGCCGGAAGAGTGTTCCCCAATAATGTTTTTTCGCCTATCTCCTACAATTTTCGGAAAAAGGGGCAAAGTTCTTCTTAAAATTTCAAAAGTCGAAATTTGGAAAAATTTCGCCTATTTTAAAAAAAACACACTGTTGCGGCTTTTGAATATTGGACATTCATAGAAATGGCCAGAGGAGTGTTCTCCAATATTGTTTTTTCGCCCAACTCCTACAATTTTCGGAAAAAGGAGCAAAGTCCTTTTTAAAATTTCAAAAGTCGAAATTTGGAAAAATGTCGCCTATTGTCAAAAAAAAAAACACACTTTTGAATATTGGACATTCATAGGAATGGCCGAAAGAGTGTTCCCCAATATTGTTTTTTCGCCCAACTCCTACAATTTTCGGAAAAAGGAGCAAAGTACTTTCTAAAATTTCAAAAGTTGAAATTTGGAAAAATTTCGCCAATTTTCAAAAAAACACACTGTTAAGACTTATGAATATTGGACATTCATAGAAATGGCCGGAAGAGTGTTCCCCAATAATTTTTTTCGCAAATTTTCTACCATTTTCGGAAAAAGGAGCAAAGTCCTTTCTAAAACTTCAAAAGTCGAAATTTAGAAGAATGTCGCCTATTGTCAAAAAAACACACTTTGGAATACTGAACATTCATAGGAATGCCCGGAAGAGTGTTCCCCAATATTGTGTTTTCGCCCAACTCCTACAATTTTCGGAAAAAGGAGCAAAGTCTTTTTTAAAATTTCAAAAGTCGAAATTTGGAAGAATGTCGCCTATTGTCAAAAAAACACACTTTTGAATATTGGACATTCATAGGAATGGCCGGAATAGTGTTCCCCTATAATTTTTTTTCGCAAATTTTCTACCATTTTCGGAAAAAGGAGCAAAGTCTTTTTTAAAATTTCAAAAGTCGAAGTTTGGAAGAATGTCGCCTATTGTCAAAAAAACACACTTTTGAATATTGGACATTCATAGGAATGGCCGGAATAGTGTTCCCCTATAATTTTTTTTCGCAAATTTTCTACCATTTTCGGAAAAAGGAGCAAAGTCCTTTTTAAAATTTCAAAAGTCGAAATTTGGAATAATGTCGCCTATTGTCCAAAAAAACCCACTGTTAAGACTTTTGAATATTGGACATTCATAGAAACGGCCGGAGGAGTGTTCCCCAATATTGTTTTTTCGCCCAGCTCCTACAATTTTCGGAAAAAGGAGCAAAGTCCTTTTTAAAATTTCAAAAGTCGAAATTTGGAAGAATGTCGCCTATTGTCAAAAAAACACACTCTTGAATATTGGACATTCATAGGAATGGCCGGAATAGTGTTCCCCAATAATTTTTTTCGCAAATTTTCTACCATTTTCGGAAGAAGGAGCAAAGTCCTTTTTAAAATTTCAAAAGTCGAAATTTGGAATAATGTCGCCTATTGTCCAAAAAAACCCACTGTTAAGACTTTTGAATATTGGACATTCATAGAAACGGCCGGAGGAGTGTTCCCCAATATTGTTTTTTCGCCCAGCTCCTACAATTTTCGGAAAAAGGAGCAAAGTCCTTTTTAAAATTTCAAAAGTCGAAATTTGGAAGAATGTCGCCTATTGTCAAAAAACACACTTTTGAATATTGGACATTCATAGGAATGGCCGGAATAGTGTTCCCCAATAATGTTTTTTTGCCCATTTTTTACAATTTTCGAAAAAAGGAGCAAAGTCCTTTTTAAAATTTCAAAAGTCGAAATTTGAAAGAATGTCGCCTATTGTCAAAAAAACACACTTTTGAATATTGGACATTCATAGGAATGGCCGGAATAGTGTTCCCCTATAATTTTTTTTCGCAAATTTTCTACCATTTTCGGAAAAAGGAGCAAAGTCCTTTTTAAAATTTCAAAAGTCGAAATTTTGAAGAATGTCGCCTATTGTCAAAAAAACACACTTTTGAATATTGGACATTCATAGGAATGGCCGGAATAGTGTTCCCCTATAATTTTTTTTCGCAAATTTTCTACCATTTTCGGAAAAAGGAGCAAAGTCCTTTTTAAAATTTCAAAAGTCGAAATTTGGAATAATGTCGCCTATTGTCCAAAAAAACCCACTGTTAAGACTTTTGAATATTGAACATTCACAGAAATGGCCGGAATAGTGTTCCCCAATAATTTTTTTTCGCAAATTTTCTACCATTTTCGGAAAAAGGAGCAAAGTCCTTTTTAAAATTTCAAAAGTCCAAATTTGGAAGAATGTCGCCTATTGTCAAAAAAACACACTTTTGAATATTGGAAATTCATAGGAATGGCCGGAAGAGTGTTCCCCAATAATTTTTTTTCGCAAATTTTTTACCATTTTCGGAAAAAGGAGCAAAGTCCTTTTTAAAATTTCAAAAGTCGAAATTTGGAAAAATGTCGCCTATTGTCAAAAAAACACACTTTTGAATATTGGACATTCATAGGAATGGCCGGAAGAGTGTTCCCCAATAATTTTTTTCCCCAAATTTTCTACCATTTTCGGAAAAAGGAGCAAAGTCCTTTTTAAAATTTCAAAAGTCGAAATTTGGAAAAATGTCGCCTATTGTCAAAAAAACACACTTTTGAATATTGGACATTCATAGGAATGGCCGGAAGAGTGTTCCCCAATAATTTTTTTTCGCAAATTTTCTACCATTTTCGGAAAAAGGAGCAAAGTCCTTTTTAAAATTTCAAAAGTCGAAATTTGGAAAAATGTCGCCTATTGTCAAAAAAAAACACACTTTTGAATATTGGACATTCATAGGAATGGCCGGAAGAGTGTTCCCCAATAATTTTTTATCGCAAATTTTCTACCATTTTCGGAAAAAGGAGCAAAGTCCTTTTTATAAATTTCAAAAGTCGAAATTTGGAAAAATTTCGCCTATTTGTAAAAAAACACACTGTTGCGACTTTTGAATATTGGACATTCATAGAAATGGCCGGAAGTGTGTTCCCCAATATTGTTTTTTGCCCAGCTCCTACAAAAAGACACTGTTAAGACTTTTGAATATTGGAAATTCATAGAAGTGGCCGAAAGAGTGTTCCCCAATATTGTTTTTTCGCCCAACTTCTACAATTTTCGGAAAAAGGAGCAAAGTCCTTTTTAAAATTTCAAAAGTCGAAATTTGGAAGAATGTCGCCTATTGTCAAAAAAACACACTGTTGCGACTTTTGAATATTGGACATTCATAGAAATGGTCGGAAGAGTGTTCCCCAATAATGTTTTTTTGCCCATCTCCTACAGATTTCGGAAAAAGAAGCAAAGTCCTTTTTAAAATTTCAAAAGTCGAAATTTGGAAGAATGTCGCCTATTGTCAAAAAAACACACTTTTGAATATTGGACATTCATAGGAATGGCTGGAAGAGTGTTCCCCCCCAATAATGTTTTTTCGCCTATCTCCTACAATTTTCGGAATAAGGAGCAAAGTCCTTCTTAAAATTTCAAAAGTCGAAACTTGGAAGAATGTCGCCTATTGTCAAAAAAAGACACTTTTGAATATTGGACATTCATAGAAATATCCGGAATAGTGTTCCTCAATAATTTTTTTTCGCAAATTTTTTACCATTTTCGGAAAAAGGAGCAAAGTCCTTTTTAAAATTTCAAAAGTCAAAATTTGGAAAAATGTCGCCTATTGTCAAAAAAACACACTTTTGAATATTGGACATTCATAGGAAAGCCGGAATAGTGTTCCCTAATAATTTTTTTCGCAAATTTTCTACCATTTTCGGAAAAAGGTGCAAAGTCCTTTTTAAAATTTCAACTTTTGAAATTTGGAAGAATGTCGCCTATTGTCAAAACAACACACTTTTGAATATTGGACATTCATAGGAAAGCCGGAATAGTGTTCCCCAATAATTTTTTTCGCAAATTTTCTACCATTTTCGGAAAAAGGTGCAAAGTCCTTTTTAAAATTTCAAAAGTCGAAATTTGGAAAAATTTCGCCTATTGTCAAAAAAACACACTGTTGCGACTTTTGTATATTGGACATTCATAGAAATGGCCGGAAGAGTGTTCCCCAATAATGTTTTTTTGCCCATCTCCTACAATTTTCGGAAAAAGGAGCAAAGTCCTTTTTAAAATTTCAAAGGTCGAAATTTAGAAGAATGTCGCCTATTGTCAAAAAAACACACTTTTGAATATTGGACATTCATAGGAATGGCCGGAATAGTGTTCCTCAATAATTTTTTTCGCAAATTCTCTACCATTTTCGGAAAAAGGTGCAAAGTCCTTTTTAAAATTTCAAAAGTCGAAATTTGGAAGAATGCCGCCTATTGTCAAAACAACACACTTTTGAATATTGGACATTCATAGGTATGGCCGGAATAGTGTTCCCCAATAATTTTTTTCGCAAATTTTCTACCATTTTCGGAAAAAGGTGCAAAGTCCTTTTTAAAATTTCAAAAGTCGAAATTTGGAAGAATGTCGCCTATTGTCAAAACAACACACTTTTGAATTTTGGACATTCATAGGAATGGCCGGAATAGTGTTCCCCAATAATTTTTTTCGCAAATTTTCTACAATTTTCGGAAAAAGGAGCAAAGTTTTTTAAAATTTCAAAAGTCGAAATTTGGAAGAATGTCGCCTATTGTCAAAAAAACACACTTTTGAATATTGGACATTCATAGGAATGGCCGGAATAGTGTTCCCCAATAATGTTTTTTTGCCCATCTCCTACAATTTTCGGAAAAAGGAGCAAAGTCCTTTTTAAAATTTCAAAAGTCGAAATTTGGAAGAATGTCGCCCATTGTCAAAAAAACACACTTTTGAATATTGGACATTCATAGGAATGGCCGGAAGAGTGTTCCCCCCCAATAATGTTTTTTCGTCTATCTCCTACAATTTTCGGAAAAAGGAGCAAAGTCCTTCTTAAAATTTCAAAAGTCGAAACTTGGAAGAATGTCGCCTATTGTCAAAAAAAGACACTTTTGAATATTGGACATTCATAGAAATATCCGGAATAGTGTTCCCCAATAATTTTTTTAGCAAATTTTCTACCATTTTCGGAAAAAGGAGCAAAGTCCTTTCTAAAATTTCAAAAGTTGAAATTTGGAAAAATGAAAAAATAGTTTTTTTTCGCAAATTTTCTACCATTTTCGGAAAACGGAGCAAAGTATTTTTTAAAATTTCAAAAGTCGAAATTTGGAAAAATTTCGCCTATTGTCAAAAAAACACACTGTTGCGACTTTTGTATATTGGACATTCATAGAAATGGCCAGAAGAGTGTTCCCCAATAATGTTTTTTTGCCCATCTCCTCCAATTTTCGGAAAAAGGAGCAGAGTCCTTTTTAAAATTTCAAAAGTCGAAATTTGGAAGAATGTCGCCTATTGTCAAACAAACACACTTTTGGATATTGGACATTCATAGAAATGGCCTGAGGAGTGTTCCCCAATATTGTTTTTTTGCCCAGCTCCTACAATTTTCGGAAAAAGGAGCAAAGTCCTTTTTAAAATTTCAAAAGTCGAAATTTGGAAGAATGTCGCCTATTGTCAAAAAAACACACTTTTGAATATTGGACATTCATAGGAAAGCCGGAATAGTGTTCCCCAATAATTTTTTTTCGCAAATTTTTTACCATTTTCGGAAAAAGGAGCAAAGTCCTTTTTAAAATTTCAAAAGTCAAAATTTGGAAGAATGTCGCCTATTGTCAAAAAAACACACTTTTGAATATTGGACAGTCATAGGAAAGCCGGAATAGTGTTCCCCAATAATTTTTTTCGCAAATTTTCTACCATTTTCGGAAAAAGGTGCAAAGTCCTTTTTAAAATTTCAAAAGTCGAAATTTGGAAGAATGTCGCCTATTGTCAAAACAACACACTTTTGAATATTGGACATTCATAGGAAAGCCGGAATAGTGTTCCCCAATAATTTTTTTCGCAAATTTTCTACCTTTTTCGGAAAAAGGTGCAAAGTCATTTTTAAAATTTCAAAAGTCGAAATTTGGAAAAATTTCGCCTATTGTCAAAAAAACACACTGTTGCGACTTTTGTATATTGGACATTCATACAAATGGCCGGAAGAGTGTTCCCCAATAATGTTTTTTTGCCCATCTCCTACCATTTTCGGAAAAAGGAGCAAAGTCCTTTTTAAAATTTCAAAAGTCGAAATTTAGAAGAATGTCGCCTATTGTCAAAAAAACACACTTTTGAATATTGGACATTCATAGGAATGGCCGGAATAGTGTTCCCCAATAATTTTTTTCGCAAATTCTCTACCATTTTCGGAAAAAGGTGCAAAGTCCTTTTTAAAATTTCAAAAGTCGAAATTTGGAAGAATGTCGCCTATTGTCAAAACAACACACTTTTGAATATTGGACATTCATAGGTATGGCCGAAATAGTGTTCCCCAATGATTTTTTTCGCAAATTTTCTACCATTTTCGAAAAAAGGTGCAAAGTCCTTTTTAAAATTTCAAAAGTCGAAATTTGGAAGAATGTCGCCTATTGTCAAAAAAACACACTTTTGAATATTGGACATTCATAGGAATGGCCGGAATAGTGTTCCCCAATAATTTTTTTTCGCAAATTTTTTACCATTTTCGGAAAAAGGAGCAAAGTCCTTTTTAAAATTTCAAAAGTCAAAATTTGGAAGAATGTCGCCTATTGTCAAAAAAACACACTTTTGAATATTGGACATTCATAGGAAAGCCGGAATAGTGTTCCCCAATAATTTTTTTCGCAAATTTTCTACCATTTTCGGAAAAAGGTGCAAAGTCCTTTTTAAAATTTCAAAAGTCGAAATTTGGAAGAATGTCGCCTATTGTCAAAACAACACACTTTTGAATATTGGACATTCATAGGAAAGCCGGAATAGTGTTCCCCAATAATTTTTTTCGCAAATTTTCTACCTTTTTCGAAAAAAGGTGCAAAGTCATTTTTAAAATTTCAAAAGTCGAAATTTGGAAAAATTTCGCCTATTGTCAAAAAAACACACTGTTGCGACTTTTGTATATTGGACATTCATACAAATGGCCGGAAGAGTGTTCCCCAATAATGTTTTTTTGCCCATCTCCTACCATTTTCGGAAAAAGGAGCAAAGTCCTTTTTAAAATTTCAAAAGTCGAAATTTAGAAGAATGTCGCCTATTGTCAAAAAAACACACCTTTGAATATTGGACATTCATAGGAATGGCCGGAATAGTGTTCCCCAATAATTTTTTTCGCAAATTCTCTACCATTTTCGGAAAAAGGTGCAAAGTCCTTTTTAAAATTTCAAAAGTCGAAATTTGGAAGAATGTCGCCTATTGTCAAAACAACACACTTTTGAATTTTGGACATTCATAGGAATGGCCGGAATAGTGTTCCCCAATAATGTGTTTTTGCCCATCTCCTACAATTTTCGGAAAAAGGAGCAAAGTCCTTTTTAAAATTTCAAAAGTCGAAATTTGGAAGAATGTCGCCTATTGTCAAAAAAACACACTTTTGGATATTGGACATTCATAGAAATGGCCTGAGGAGTGTTCCCCAATATTGTTTTTTCGCCCAGCTCCTACAATTTTCGGAAAAAGGAGCAAAGTCCTTTTTAAAATTTCAAAAGTCGAAATTTGGAAGAATGTCGCCTATTGTCAAAAAAACACACTTTTGAATATTGGACATTCATAGGAATGGCCGGAAGAGTGTTCCCCAATAATGTTTTTTCGCCTATCTCCTACAATTTTCGAAAAAAGGAGCAAAGTCCTTTTTAAAATTTCAAAAGTCGAAATTTGAAATAATGTCGCCTATTGTCAAAAAAAAAACACACTGTTAAGACTTTTGAATATTGGACATTCATAGAAATGGCCGGAGGAGTGTTCCCCAATATTGTTTTTTCGCCCAGCTTCTACAATTTTCGGAAAAAGGAGCAAAGTCCTTTTTAAAATTTCAAAAGTCGAAATTTGGAAGAATGTCGCCTATTGTCAAAAAAACACACTTTTGAATATTGGACATTCATAGGAATGGCCGGAAGAGTGTTCCCCAATAATGTTTTTTCGCCTATCTCCTACAATTTTCGAAAAAAGGAGCAAAGTCCTTTTTAAAATTTCAAAAGTCGAAATTTGAAATAATGTCGCCTATTGTCAAAAAAAAAACACACTGTTAAGACTTTTGAATATTGGACATTCATAGGAATGGCCGGAAGAGTGTTCCCCAATAATGTTTTTTCGCCTATCTCCTACAATTTTCGGAAAAAGGCGCAAAGTCTTTTTTAAAATTTCAAAAGTCGAAATTTGGAAGAATGTCGCCTATTTTCAAAAAAACACACTGTTGCGACTTTTGAATATTGGACATTCATAGAAATGGCCTGAGGAGTGTTCTCCAATAATTTGCTTCGCCCATCAATTACTATTTTTGGAAAAAGGAGCAAAGTCCTTTTTAAAATTTCAGAAGTCGAAATTTGGAAAAATGTCGCCAATTTTCAAAAAAACTCACTGTTAAGACTTTTGAATATTGGAAATTCATAGAAGTGGCCGAAAGAGTGTTCCCCAATATTTTTTTTCGCCCAACTCCTACAATTATCGGAAAAAGTCCTTTTTAAAATTTCAAAAGTCAAAATTTGGAACAATGTCGCCTATTGTCAAAAAAACACACTTTTGAATATTGGAAATTCATAGAAATGGCAGAAAGAGTGTTCCCCAATATTGTTTTTTCGCCTAACTCCTACAATTTTCTGAAAAAGGAGCAAAGTCCTTTTTAAAATTTCAAAAGTCGAAATTTGGAAGAATGTCGCCTATTGTCAAAAAAACACACTTTTGAATATTGGACATTCATAGGAATGGCCGGAATAGTGTTCCCCAATATTTTTTTTTCGCAAATTTTCTACCATTTTCGGAAAAAGGAGCAAAGTCCTTTTTAAAATTTCAAAAGTCGAAATTTGGAAGAATGTCGCCTATTGTCAAAAAAACACACTTTTGAATATTGGACATTCATAGGAATGGCCGGAATAGTGTTCCCCAATAATTTTTTTCCGCAAATTTTCAACCATTTTCGGAAAAAGGAGCAAAGTCCTTTTTAAAATTTCAAAAGTCGAAATTTGGAAGAATGTCGCCTATTGTCAAAAAAAAGACACTTTTGAATATTGGACATTCATAGAAATGGCCGGAATAGCGTTCCCCAATAATTTTTTTTAGCAAATTTTCTACCATTTTCGGAAAAAGGAGCAAAGTCCTTTTTAAAATTTCAAAAGTCGAAATTTGGAAGAATGTCGCCTATTGTCAAAACAACACACTTTTGAATATTGGACATTCATAGGAAAGCCGGAATAGTGTTCCCCAATAATTTTTTTCGCAAATTTTCTACCATTTTCGGAAAAAGGAGCAAAGTCCTTTCTAAAATTTCAAAAGTTGAAATTTGGAAAAATGAAAAAATAATTTTTTTTCGCAAATTTTCTACCATTTTCGGAAAAAGGAGCAAAGTATTTTTTAAAATTTCAAAAGTCGAAATTTGGAAAAATTTCGCATATTGTCAAAAAAACACACTGTTGCGACTTTTGTATATTGGACATTCATAGAAATGGCCGGAAGAGTGTTCCCCAATAATGTTTTTTTGCCCATCTCCTAAAATTTTCGGAAAAAGGAGCAAAGTCCTTTTTAAAATTTCAAAAGTCGAAATTTGGAAGAATGTCGCCTATTGTCAAAAAAACACACTTTTGAATATTGGACATTCATAGGAATGGCCGGAAGAGTATTCCCCCCCCCAATAATGTTTTTTCGCCTATCTCCTACAATTTTCGGAAAAAAGGAGCAAAGTCCTTCTTAAAATTTCAAAAGTCGAAACTTGGAAGAATGTCGCCTATTGTCAAAAAAAGACACTTTTGAATATTGGACATTCATAGAAATATCCGGAATAGTATTCCCCAATAATTTTTTTAGCAAATTTTCTACCATTTTCGGAAAAAGGAGCAAAGTATTTTTTAAAATTTCAAAAGTCGAAATTTGGAAAAATTTCGCATATTGTCAAAAAAACACACTGTTGCGACTTTTGTATATTGGACATTCATAGAAATGGCCGGAAGAGTGTTCCCCAATAATGTTTTTTTGCCCATCTCCTACAATTTTCGGAAAAAGGAGCAAAGTCCTTTTTAAAATTTCAAAAGTCGAAATTTGAAAGAATGTCGCCTATTGTCTTCAAAACACACTTTTGAATATTGGACATTCATAGGAATGGCCGGAATAGTGTTCCCCAATAATTTTTTTTCGCAAATTTTTTACCATTTTCGGAAAAAGGAGCAAAGTCCTTTTTAAAATTTCAAAAGTCAAAATTTGGAAGAATGTCGCCTATTGTCAAAAAAACACACTTTTGAATATTGGACATTCATAGGAATGGCCGGAATAGTGTTCCCCAATAATTTTTTTTCGCAAATTTTTTACCATTTTCGGAAAAAGGAGCAAAGTCCTTTTTAAAATTTCAAAAGTCAAAATTTGGAAGAATGTCGCCTATTGGCAAAAAAACACACTTTTGAATATTGGACATTCATAGGAATGGCCGGAAGAGTGTTCCCCAATAATGTTTTTTCGCAAATTTTCTACCATTTTCGGAAAAAGGAGCAAAGTCCTTTTTAAAATTTCAAAAGTCGAAATTTGGAAGAATGTCGCCTATTGTCAAAAAAACACACTTTTGAATATTGGACATTCATAGGAATGGCCGGAATAGTGTTCCCCAATAATTTTTTTCCGCAAATTTTCAACCATTTTCGGAAAAAGGAGCAAAGTCCTTTTTAAAATTTCAAAAGTCGAAATTTGGAAGAATGTCGCCTATTGTCAAAAAAAAGACACTTTTGAATATTGGACATTCATAGAAATGGCCGGAATAGCGTTCCCCAATAATTTTTTTTAGCAAATTTTCTACCATTTTCGGAAAAAGGAGCAAAGTCCTTTTTAAAATTTCAAAAGTCGAAATTTGGAAGAATGTCGCCTATTGTCAAAACAACACACTTTTGAATATTGGACATTCATAGGAAAGCCGGAATAGTGTTCCCCAATAATTTTTTTTCGCAAAGTTTCCACCATTTTCGGAAAAAGGAGCAAAGTCCTTTTTAAAATTTCAAAAGTCGAAATTTGGAAGAATGTCGCCTATTGTCAGAAAAACACACTTTTGAATATTGGACATTCATAGGAATGGCCGGAATAGTGTTCCCCAATAATTTTTTTTCCCAAATTTTCTACCATTTTCGGAAAAAGGAGCAAAGTCCTTTTTAAAATTTCAAAAGTCCAAATTTGGAAGAATGTCGCCTATTGTCAAAAAAACACACTTTTGAATATTGGACATTCATAGGAATGGCCGGAATAGTGTTCCCCAATAATTTTTTTTCGCAAATTTTCTACCATTTTCGGAAAAAGGAGCAAAGTCCTTTTTAAAATTTCAAAAGTCCAAATTTGGAAGAATGTCGCCTATTGTCAAAAAAACACAATTTTGAATATTGGACATTCATAGGAATGGCCGGAATAGTGTTCCCCAATAATTTTTTTCGCAAATTATCTACCATTTTCGGAAAAAGGAGCAAAGTCCTTTTTAAAATTTCAAAAGTCGAAATTTGGAAGAATGTCGCCTATTGTCAAAAAAACACAGTTTTGAATATTGGATATTCATAGGAATGGCCGGAATAGTGTTTCCCAATAATTTTTTTTTGCAAATTTTCTACCATTTTCAGAAAAAGGGGCAAAGTCCTTTTTAAAATTTCAAAAGTCCAAATTTGGAAGAATGTCGCCTATTGTCAAAAAAACACACTTTTGAATATTGGAAATTCAGAGGAATGGCCGGAATAGTGTTCCCCAATAATTTTTTTTCGCAAATTTTCTACCATTTTCGGAATAAGGAGAAAAGTCCTTTTTAAAATTTCAAAAGTCGAAATTTGGAAGAATGTCGCCTATTGTCAAAAAAACACACTTTTGAATATTGGACATTCATAGGAATGGCCGGAATAGTGTTCCCCAATAATTTTTTTTCGCAAATTTTCTACCATTTTCGGAAAAAGGAGCAAAGTCCTTTTTAAAATTTCAAAAGTCGAAATTTGGAAGAATGTCGCCTATTGTCAAAAAAACACACTTTTGAATATTGGACATTCATAGGAATGGCCGGAATAGTGTTCCCCAATAATTTTTTTTTGCAAATTTTCTACCATTTTCGGAATAAGGAGCAAAGTCCTTTTTAAAATTTCAAAAGTCGAAATTTGGAAGAATGTCGCCTATTGTCAAAAAAACACACTTTTGAATATTGGATATTCATAGGAATGGCCGGACTAGTGTTCCCCAATAATTTTTTTTCGCAAATTTTCTACCATTTTCAAAAAAAGGAGCAAAGTCCTTTTTAAAATTTTAAAAGTCGAAATTTGGAAGAATGTCGCCTATTGTCAAAAAAACACATAGGAGTGGCCGGAATAGTGTTCCCCAATAATTTTTTTTCGCAAATTTTCTACCATTTTCGGAAAAAGGAGCAAAGTCCTTTTTAAAATTTCAAAAGTCGAAATTTGGAAGAATGTCGCCTATTGTCAAAAAAAACACACTTTTGAATATTGGATATTCATAGGAATGGCCGGAATAGTGTTCCCCAATAATTTTTTTTGCACATTTTCTACCATTTTCGGAAAAAGAAGCAAAGTCCTTTTTAAAATTTCAAAAGTCGAAATTTGGAAGAATGTCGCCTATTGTCAAAAAAACACACTTTTTAATATTGGACATTCATAGGAATGGCCGGAATAGTGTTCCCCAATAATTTTTTTTCGCAAATTTTTTACCATTTTCGGAAAAAGGAGCAAAGTCCTTTTTAAAATTTCAAAAGTCGAAATTTGGAAGAATGTCGCCTATTGTCAAAAAAACACACTTTTGAATATTGGATATTCATAGGAATGGCCGGAATAGTGTTCCCCAATAATTTTTTTTCGCAAATTTTCTACTATTTTCGGAAAAAGGAGCAAAGTCCTTTTTAAAATTTCAAAAGTCGAAATTTGGAAGAATGTCGCCTATTGTCAAAAAAACACACTTTTGAATATTGGATATTCATAGGAATGGCCGGAATAGTGTTCCCCAATAATTTTTTTTTGCAAATTTTCTACCATTTTCGGAAAAAGGAGCAAAGTATTTTTTAAAATTTCAAAAGTCGAAATTTGGAAAAATTTCGCATATTGTCAAAAAAACACACTGTTGCGACTTTTGTATATTGGACATTCATAGAAATGGCCGGAAGAGTGTTCCCCAATAATGTTTTTTTGCCCATCTCCTAAAATTTTCGGAAAAAGGAGCAAAGTCCTTTTTAAAATTTCAAAAGTCGAAATTTGGAAGAATGTCGCCTATTGTCAAAAAAACACACTTTTGAATATTGGACATTCATAGGAATGGCCGGAAGAGTATTCCCCCCCCAATAATGTTTTTTCGCCTATCTCCTACAATTTTCGGAAAAAAGGAGCAAAGTCCTTCTTAAAATTTCAAAAGTCGAAACTTGGAAGAATGTCGCCTATTGTCAAAAAAAGACACTTTTGAATATTGGACATTCATAGAAATATCCGGAATAGTGTTCCCCAATAATTTTTTTAGCAAATTTTCTACCATTTTCGGAAAAAGGAGCAAAGTATTTTTTAAAATTTCAAAAGTCGAAATTTGGAAAAATTTCGCCTATTTAAAAAAAAACACACTGTTGCGACTTTTGTATATTGGACATTCATAGAAATGGCCGGAAGAGTGTTCCCCAATAATGTTTTTTTGCCCATCTCCTACAATTTTCGGAAAAAGGAGCAAAGTCCTTTTTAAAATTTCAAAAGTCGAAATTTGGAAGAATGTCGCCTATTGTCAAAAAAACACACTTTCGAATATTGGACATTCATAGGAATGGCCGGAATAGTGTTTCCCAATAATTTTTTTTCGCAAATTTTCTACCATTTTCGGAAAAAGGAGCAAAGTCCTTTCTAAAATTTCAAAAGTTGAAATTTGGAACAATGAAAAAATAATTTTTTTTCGAAAATTTTCTACCATTTTCGGAAAAAGGAGCAAAGTGCTTTTTAAAATTTCAAAAGTCGAAATTTAGAAAAAATTTCGCCTATTTTAAAACAAAAACACACTTTTGTATATTGGACATTCATAGAAATGGCCGGAAGAGTGTTCCCCAATAATGTTTTTTTGCCCATCTTCTACGATTTTCCGAAATTTTCTACCATTTTCGGAAAAACGAGCAAAGTCCTCTTTAAAATTTCAAAAGTCAAAATTTGGAAGAATGTCGCCTATTGTCAAAAAAACACACTTTTGAAAATTGGACATTCATACTAATGGCCGGAAGAGTGTTCCCCAATAATTTTTTTCCGCAAATTTTCAACCATTTTCGGAAAAAGGAGCAAAGTCCTTTTTAAAATTTCAAAAGTCGAAATTTGGAAGAATGTCGCCTATTGTCAAAAAAAAGACACTTTTGAATATTGGACATTCATAGAAATGGCCGGAATAGCGTTCCCCAATAATTTTTTTTAGCAAATTTTCTACCATTTTCGGAAAAAGGAGCAAAGTCCTTTTTAAAATTTCAAAAGTCGAAATTTGGAAGAATGTCGCCTATTGTCAAAACAACACACTTTTGAATATTGGACATTCATAGGAAAGCCGGAATAGTGTTCCCCAATAATTTTTTTCGCAAATTTTCTACCATTTTCGGAAAAAGGAGCAAAGTCCTTTCTAAAATTTCAAAAGTTGAAATTTGGAAAAATGAAAAAATAATTTTTTTTCGCAAATTTTCTACCATTTTCGGAAAAAGGAGCAAAGTATTTTTTAAAATTTCAAAAGTCGAAATTTGGAAAAATTTCGCATATTGTCAAAAAAACACACTGTTGCGACTTTTGTATATTGGACATTCATAGAAATGGCCGGAAGAGTGTTCCCCAATAATGTTTTTTTGCCCATCTCCTAAAATTTTCGGAAAAAGGAGCAAAGTCCTTTTTAAAATTTCAAAAGTCGAAATTTGGAAGAATGTCGCCTATTGTCAAAAAAACACACTTTTGAATATTGGACATTCATAGGAATGGCCGGAAGAGTATTCCCCCCCCAATAATGTTTTTTCGCCTATCTCCTACAATTTTCGGAAAAAAGGAGCAAAGTCCTTCTTAAAATTTCAAAAGTCGAAACTTGGAAGAATGTCGCCTATTGTCAAAAAAAGACACTTTTGAATATTGGACATTCATAGAAATATCCGGAATAGTGTTCCCCAATAATTTTTTTAGCAAATTTTCTACCATTTTCGGAAAAAGGAGCAAAGTATTTTTTAAAATTTCAAAAGTCGAAATTTGGAAAAATTTCGCATATTGTCAAAAAAACACACTGTTGCGACTTTTGTATATTGGACATTCATAGAAATGGCCGGAAGAGTGTTCCCCAATAATGTTTTTTTGCCCATCTCCTACAATTTTCGGAAAAAGGAGCAAAGTCCTTTTTAAAATTTCAAAAGTCGAAATTTGAAAGAATGTCGCCTATTGTCTTCAAAACACACTTTTGAATATTGGACATTCATAGGAATGGCCGGAATAGTGTTCCCCAATAATTTTTTTTCGCAAATTTTTTACCATTTTCGGAAAAAGGAGCAAAGTCCTTTTTAAAATTTCAAAAGTCAAAATTTGGAAGAATGTCGCCTATTGTCAAAAAAACACACTTTTGAATATTGGACATTCATAGGAATGGCCGGAATAGTGTTCCCCAATAATTTTTTTTCGCAAATTTTTTACCATTTTCGGAAAAAGGAGCAAAGTCCTTTTTAAAATTTCAAAAGTCAAAATTTGGAAGAATGTCGCCTATTGTCAAAAAAACACACTTTTGAATATTGGACATTCATAGGAATGGCCGGAAGAGTGTTCCCCAATAATGTTTTTTCGCAAATTTTCTACCATTTTCGGAAAAAGGAGCAAAGTCCTTTTTAAAATTTCAAAAGTCGAAATTTGGAAAAATTTCGCCTATTTTCAAAAAAACACACTGTTGCGACTTTTGAATATTGGACATTCATAGAAATGGCCTGAGGAGTGCTCTCCAATAATTTTTTTCGCCCATCACCTACCATTTTCGGAAAAAGGAGCAAAGTATTTTTTAAAATTTCAAAAGTCGAAATTTGGAAGAATGTCGCCCATTGTCAAAAAAACACACTTTTGAATATTGGACATTCATAGAAATGGCCTGAGGAGTGTTCTCCAATAATTTTTTTCGCCCATCACCTACCATTCATTTTCGGAAAAAGGAGCAAAGTATTTTTTAAAATTTCAAAAGTCGAAATTTGGAAAAATTTCGCCTATTTAAAAAAAAACACACTGTTGCGACTTTTGTATATTGGACATTCATAGAAATGGCCGGAAGAGTGTTCCCCAATAATGTTTTTTTGCCCATCTCCTACAATTTTCGGAAAAAGGAGCAAAGTCCTTTTTAAAATTTCAAAAGTCGAAATTTGGAAGAATGTCGCCTATTGTCAAAAAAACACACTTTCGAATATTGGACATTCATAGGAATGGCCGGAATAGTGTTTCCCAATAATTTTTTTTCGCAAATTTTCTACCATTTTCGGAAAAAGGAGCAAAGTCCTTTCTAAAATTTCAAAAGTTGAAATTTGGAACAATGAAAAAATAATTTTTTTTCGAAAATTTTCTACCATTTTCGGAAAAAGGAGCAAAGTGCTTTTTAAAATTTCAAAAGTCGAAATTTAGAAAAAATTTCGCCTATTTTAAAACAAAAACACACTTTTGTATATTGGACATTCATAGAAATGGCCGGAAGAGTGTTCCCCAATAATGTTTTTTTGCCCATCTTCTACGATTTTCCGAAATTTTCTACCATTTTCGGAAAAACGAGCAAAGTCCTCTTTAAAATTTCAAAAGTCAAAATTTGGAAGAATGTCGCCTATTGTCAAAAAAACACACTTTTGAAAATTGGACATTCATACTAATGGCCGGAAGAGTGTTCCCCAATAATTTTTTTTCGCAAATTTTCTACCATTTTTGGAAAAAGGATCAAAGTCCTTTCTAAAATTTCAAAAGTTGAAATTTGGAAAAATGTCGCCAATTTTCAGAAAAACACACTGTTAAGACTTTTGAATATTGGAAATTCATAGAAATGGCCGGAAGAGTGTTCCCCAATAATTTTTTTTTCGCAAATTTTCTACCATTTTCGGAAAAAGGAGCAAAGTCCTTTTTAAAATTTCAAAAGTCGAAATTTGGAAGAATGTCGCCTATTGTCAAAAAAACACACTTTTGAATATTGGACATTCATAGGAATGGCCGGAATAGTGTTCCCCAATAATTTTTTTTCGCAAATTTTCTACCATTTTCAGAAAAAGGAGCAAAGTCCTTTTTAAAATTTCAAAAGTCGAAATTTGGAAGTATGTAGCCTATTGTCAAAAAAAACGCACTTTTGAATATTGGACATTCATAGGAATGGCCGGAATAGTGTTCCCCAATAATGTTTTTTTGCCCATCTCCTACAATTTTCGGAAAAAGGAGCAAAGTCCTTTTTAAAATTTCAAAAGTCGAAATTTGGAAAAATGTCGCCTATTGTCAAAAAAACACACTTTTGAATATTGGACATTCATAGGAATGGCCGGAATAGTGTTCCCCAATAATTTTTTTCCCCAAATTTTCTACCATTTTCGGAAAAAGGAGCAAAGTCCTTTTTAAAATTTCAAAAGTCGAAATTTGGAAAAATGTCGCCTATTGTCAAAAAAACACACTTTTGAATATTGGACATTCATAGGAATGGCCGGAAGAGTGTTCCCCAATAATTTTTTTTTCGCAAATTTTCTACCATTTTCGGAAAAAGGAGCAAAGTCCTTTTTAAAATTTCAAAAGTCGAAATTTGGAAGAATGTCGCCTATTGTCAAAAAAACACACTTTTGAATATTGGACATTCATAGGAATGGCCGGAATAGTGTTCCCCAATAATTTTTTTTCGCAAATTTTCTACCATTTTCAGAAAAAGGAGCAAAGTCCTTTTTAAAATTTCAAAAGTCGAAATTTGGAAGTATGTAGCCTATTGTCAAAAAAACACACTTTTGAATATTGGACATTCATAGAAATGGCCGGAAGAGTGTTCCCCAATAATGTTTTTTTGCCCATCTCCTACAATTTTCGGAAAAAGGAGCAAAGTCCTTTTTAAAATTTCAAAAGTCGAAATTTGGAAAAATGTCGCCTATTGTCAAAAAAACACACTTTTGAATATTGGACATTCATAGGAATGGCCGGAAGAGTGTTCCCCAATAATTTTTTTCCCCAAATTTTCTACCATTTTCGGAAAAAGGAGCAAAGTCCTTTTTAAAATTTCAAAAGTCGAAATTTGGAAAAATGTCGCCTATTGTCAAAAAAACACACTTTTGAATATTGGACATTCATAGGAATGGCCGGAAGAGTGTTCCCCAATAATGTTTTTTTGCCCATCTCCTACCATTTTCGGAAAAAGGAGCAAAGTCCTTCTTAAAATTTCAAAAGTCGAAATTTGGAAGAATGTCGCCTATTGTCAAAAAAACACACTTTTGAATATTGGACATTCATAGGAATGGCCGGAATAGTGTTCCCCAATAATGTTTTTTTGCCCATCTCCTACCATTTTCGGAAAAAGGAGCAAAGTCCTTCTTAAAATTTCAAAAGTCGAAATTTGGAAGAATGTCGCCTATTGTCAAAAAAACACACTTTTGAATATTGGACATTCATAGGAATGGCCGGAATAGTGTTCCCCAATATTTTTTTTTCGCAAATTTTCTACCATTTTCGGAAAAAGGAGCAAAGTCCTTTTTAAAATTTCAAAAGTCGAAATTTGGAAGAATGTCGCCTATTGTCAAAAAAACACACTTTTGAATATTGGACATTCATAGGAATGGCCGGAATAGTGTTCCCCAATAATGTTTTTTTGCCCATCTCCTACCATTTTCGGAAAAAGGAGCAAAGTCCTTCTTAAAATTTCAAAAGTCGAAATTTGGAAAAATGTCGCCTATTGTCAAAAAAACACACTTTTGAATATTGGACATTCATAGGAATGGCCGGAAGAGTGTTCCCCAATAATTTTTTTCCCAAATTTTCTACCATTTTCGGAAAAAGGAGCAAAGTCCTTTTTAAAATTTCAAAAGTCGAAATTTGGAAAAATGTCGCCTATTGTCAAAAAAACACACTTTTGAATATTGGACATTCATAGGAATGGCCGGAAGAGTGTTCCCCAATAATGTTTTTTTGCCCATCTCCTACCATTTTCGGAAAAAGGAGCAAAGTCCTCTTTAAAATTTCAAAAGTCGAAATTTGGAAGAATGTCGCCTATTGTCAAAAAAACACACTTTTGAATATTGGACATTCATAGGAATGGCCGGAATAGTGTTCCCCAATAATTTTTTTTCGCAAATTTTCTACCATTTTCGGAAAAAGTGGCAAAGTCCTTTCTAAAATTTCAAAAGTTGAAATTTAGAAAAATGTCGCCAATTTTCAAAAAAACACACTGTTAAGACTTTTGAATATTGGACATTCATAAAATGGCCGGAAGAGTGTTCCCCAATAATTTTTTTTCGCAAATTTTCTACCATTTTCGGAAAAGGGCAAAGTCCTTCTTACAATTTAAAAAATTGAAATTTGGAAAAATTTCGCCTATTTTCAAATAAACACACTGTTGCGACTTTTGAATATTCGACATTCAGAGAAATAGCCTGAGGAGTGTTCTCCAATAATATTTTCGCCCATCACCTACCATTTTCGCAAAAAGGAGCAAAGTCCTTTCTAAAATTTCAAAAGTTGAAATTTAGAAAAATGTCGCCAATTTTCAAAATAACACACTGTTAAGACTTTTGAATATTGGACATTCATAAAATGGCCGGAAGAGTGTTCCCCAATAATTTTTTTTCGCAAATTTTCTACCATTTTCGGAAAAAGTGGCAAAGTCCTTTCTAAAATTTCAAAAGTTGAAATTTAGAAAAATGTCGCCAATTTTCAAAAAAACACACTGTTAAGGCTTTTGAATATTGGACATTCATAAAATGGCCGGAAGAGTGTTCCCCAATAATTTTTTTTCGCAAATTTTCTACCATTTTCGGAAAAGGGCAAAGTCCTTCTTACAATTTAAAAAATTGAAATTTGGAAAAATTTCGCCTATTTTCAAATAAACACACTGTTGCGACTTTTGAATATTGGACATTCAGAGAAATAGCCTGAGGAGTGTTCTCCAATAATATTTTCGCCCATCACCTACCATTTTCGCAAAAAGGAGCAAAGTCCTTTTTAAAATTTCAAAAGTCGAAATTTGGAAAAATGTCGCCTATTGTCAAAAAAACACACTTTTGAATATTGGACATTCATAGGAATGGCCGGAAGAGTGTTCCCCAATAATGTTTTTTTGCCCATCTCCTACCATTTTCGGAAAAAGGAGCAAAGTCCTTCTTAAAATTTCAAAAGTCGAAATTTGGAAAAATGTCGCCTATTGTCAAAAAAACACACTTTTGAATATTGGACATTCATAGGAATGGCCGGAAGAGTGTTCCCCAATAATGTTTTTTTGCCCATCTCCTACCATTTTCGGAAAAAGGAGCAAAGTCCTTTCTAAAATTTCAAAAGTTGAAATTTGGAAAAATGAAAAAATAATTTTTTTTCGCAAATTTTCTACCATTTTCGGAAAAAGGAGCAAAGTCCTTTTTAAAATTTCAAAAGTCGAAATTTGGAAAAATTTCGCCTATTTTAAAAAAAACACACTGTTGCGACTTTTGTATATTGGACATTCATAGAAATGGCCGGAAGAGTGTTCCCCAATAATGTTTTTTTGCCCATCTCCTACCATTTTCAGAAAAAGGAGCAAAGTCCTTTTTAAAATTTCAAAAGTCGAAATTTGGAAGTATGTAGCCTATTGTCAAAAAAACACACTTTTGAATATTGGACATTCATAGAAATGGCCGGAAGAGTGTTCCCCAATAATGTTTTTTTGCCCATCTCCTACAATTTTCGGAAAAAGGAGCAAAGTCCTTTTTTAAATTTCAAAAGTCGAAATTTGGAAGAATGTCGCCTATTGTCAAAAAAACACACTTTTGAATATTGGACATTCATAGGAATGGCCGGAATAGTGTTCCCCAATAATTTTTTTTCGCAAATTTTCTACCATTTTCGGAAAAAGTGGCAAAGTCCTTTCTAAAATTTCAGAAGTTGAAATTTAGAAAAATGTCGCCAATTTTCAAAAAAACACACTGTTAAGACTTTTGAATATTGGACATTCATAAAATGGCCGGAAGAGTGTTCCCCAATAATTTTTTTTCGCAAATTTTCTACCATTTTCGGAAAAGGGCAAAGTCCTTCTTACAATTTAAAAAATTGAAATTTGGAAAAATTTCGCCTATTTTCAAATAAACACACTGTTGCGACTTTTGAATATTGGACATTCAGAGAAATAGCCTGAGGAGTGTTCTCCAATAATATTTTCGCCCATCACCTACCATTTTCGCAAAAAGGAGCAAAGTCCTTTTTAAAATTTCAAAAGTCGAAATTTGGAAGAATGTCGCCTATTGTCAAAAAAAACACACTTTTGAATAATGGACATTCATAGGAATGGCCGGAATAGTGTTCCCCAATAATTTTTTTAGCAAATTTTCTACCATTTTCGGAAAAAGGTGCAAAGTTCTTTTTAAAATTTCAAAAGTCGAAATTTGGAAAAATTTCGCCTATTTTCAAAAAAACACACTTTTGAATATTGGACATTCATAGGAATGGCCGGAATAGTGTTCCCCAATAATTTTTTTAGCAAATTTTCTACCATTTTCGGAAAAAGGAGCAAAGTCCTTTTTAAAATTTCAAAAGTCGAAATTTGGAAGAATGTCGCCTATTGTCAAAACAACACACTTTTGAATATTGGACATTCATAGGAATGGCCGGAATAGTGTTCCCCAATAATTTTTTTCGCAAATTTTCTACCATTTTCGGAAAAAGGTGCAAAGTTCTTTTTAAAATTTCAAAAGTCGAAATTTGGAAAAATTTCGCCTATTTTCAAAAAAACACACTGTTGCGACTTTTGAATATTGGACATTCATAGGAATGGCCGGAAGAGTGTTCCCCCCCAATAATGTTTTTTCGCCTATCTCCTACAATTTTCGGAAAAAGGAGGAAAGTCCTTCTTAAAATTTCAAAAGTCGAAATTTGGAAGAATGTCGCCTATTGTCAAAAAAAGACACTTTTGAATATTGGACATTCATAGAAATATCCGGAATAGTGTTCCCCAATAATTTTTTTTAGCAAATTTTCTACCATTTTCGGAAAAAGGAGCAAAGTCCTTTCTAAAATTTCAAAAGTTGAAATTTGGAAAAATGAAAAAATAATTTTTTTTCGCAAATTTTCTACCATTTTCGGAAAAAGGAGCAAAGTCCTTTTTAAAATTTCAAAAGTCGAAATTTGGAAAAATTTCGCCTATTTTAAAAAAACACACTGTTGCGACTTTTGTATATTGGACATTCATAGAAATGGCCGGAAGAGTGTTCCCCAATAATGTTTTTTTGCCCATCTCCTACAATTTTCGGAAAAAGGAGCAAAGTCCTTTTTAAAATTTCAAAAGTCGAAATTTGGAAGAATGTCGCCTATTGTCAAAAAAACACACACACTTTTGAATATTGGACATTCATAGGAATGGCCGGAATAGTGTTCCCCAATAATTTTTTTTAGCAAATTTTCTACCATTTTCGGAAAAAGGAGCAAAGTCCTTTTTAAAATTTCAAAAGTCGAAATTTGGAAAAATTTCGCCTATTTAAAAAAAACACACTGTTGCGACTTTTGTATATTGGACATTCATAGAAATGGCCGGAAGAGTGTTCCCCAATAATGTTTTTTTGCCCATCTCCTACAATTATCGGAAAAAGGAGCAAAGTCCTTTTTAAAATTTCAAAAGTCGAAATTTGGAAGAATGTCGCCTATTGTCAAAAAAACACACTTTTGAATATTGGACATTCATAGGAATGGCCTGAGGAGTGTTCTCCAATAATTTTTTTCGCCCATCACCTACCATTTTCGGAAAAAGGAGCAAAGTATTTTTTAAAATTTCAAAAGTCGAAATTTGGAAGAATGTCGCCCATTGTCAAAAAAACACACTTTTGAATATTGGACATTCATAGAAATGGCCTGAGGAGTGTTCTCCAATAATTTTTTTCGCCCATCACCTACAATTTTCGGAAAAAGGAGCAAAGTATTTTTTAAAATTTCAAAAGTCGAAATTTGGAAGAATGTCGCCTATTGTCAAAAAAACACACTTTTGAATATTGGACATTCATAGGAATGGCCTGAGGAGTGTTCTCCAATAATTTTTTTCGCCCATCACCTACCATTTTCGGAAAAAGGAGCAAAGTCCTTCTTAAAATTTCAAAAATCGAAATTTGGAAAAATTTCGCCTATTTTCAAAAAAACACACTGTTGCGACTTTTGAATATTGGACATTCATAGAAATGGCCTGAGGAGTGTTCTCCAATAATTTTTTTCGCCCATCACCTACCATTTTCGGAAAAAGGAGCAAAGTATTTTTTAAAATTTCAAAAGTCGAAATTTGGAAGAATGTCGCCCATTGTCAAAAAAACACACTTTTGAATATTGGACATTCATAGAAATGGCCTGAGGAGTGTTCTCCAATAATTTTTTTCGCCCATCACCTACCATTTTCGAAAAAAGGAGCAAAGTATTTTTTAAAATTTCAAAAGTCGAAATTTGGAAAAATTTCGCCTATTTTAAAAAAAACACACTGTTGCGACTTTTGTATATTGGACATTCATAGAAATGGCCGGAAGAGTGTTCCCCAATAATGTTTTTTTGCCCATCTCCTACAATTTTCGGAAAAAGGAGCAAAGTCCTTTTTAAAATTTCAAAAGTCGAAATTTGGAAGAATGTCGCCTATTGTCAAAAAAACACACTTTTGAATATTGGACATTCATAGGAATGGCCGGAATAGTGTTTCCCAATAATTTTTTTTCGCAAATTTTCTACCATTTTCGGAAAAAGGAGCAAAGTCCTTTCTAAAATTTCAAAAGTTGAAATTTGGAACAATGAAAGAATAATTTTTTTTCGCAAATTTTCTACCATTTTCGGAAAAAGGAGCAAAGTCCTTTTTAAAATTTCAAAAGTCGAAATTTGGAAAAATTTCGCCTATTTTAAAACAAAAACACACTTTTGTATATTGGACATTCATAGAAATGGCCGGAAGAGTGTTCCCCAATAATTTTTTTTCGCAAATTTTCTACCATTTTCGGAAAAAGGAGCAAAGTCCTTTTTAAAATTTCAAAAGTCGAAATTTGGAAGAATGTCGCCTATTGTCAAAAAAACACACTTTTGAATATTGGACATTCATAGGAATGGCCGGAAGAGTGTTCCCCAATAATTTTTTTTCGCAAATTTTCTACCATTTTCGGAAAAAGGAGCAAAGTCCTTTGAAAATTTCAAAAGTCGAAATTTGGAAGAATGTCGCATATTGTCAAAAAAAAAACACTTTTGAATATTGGACATTCATAGGAATGGCCGGAATAGTGTTCTCCGATAATTTTTTTCGCAAATTTTCTACCATTTTCGGAAAAAGGAGCAAAGTCCTTCTTAAAATTTCAAAAATCGAAATTTGGAAAAATTTCGCCTATTTTCAAAAAAACACACTGTTGCGACTTTTGAATATTGGACATTCATAGAAATGGCCTGAGGAGTGTTCTCCAATAATTTTTTTCGCCCATCACCTACCATTTTCGGAAAAAGGAGCAAAGTATTTTTTAAAATTTCAAAAGTCGAAATTTGGAAGAATGTCGCCCATTGTCAAAAAAACACACTTTTGAATATTGGACATTCATAGAAATGGCCTGAGGAGTGTTCTCCAATAATTTTTTTTGCCCATCACCTACCATTTTCGGAAAAAGGAGCAAAGTATTTTTTAAAATTTCAAAAGTCGAAATTTGGAAGAATGTCGCCCATTGTCAAAAAAACACACTTTTGAATATTGGACATTCATAGAAATGGCCTGAGGAGTGTTCTCCAATAATTTTTTTCGCCCATCACCTACAATTTTCGGAAAAAGGAGCAAAGTATTTTTTAAAATTTCAAAAGTCGAAATTTGGAAGAATGTCGCCTATTGTCAAAAAAACACACTTTTGAATATTGGACATTCATAGGAATGGCCTGAGGAGTGTTCTCCAATAATTTTTTTCGCCCATCACCTACCATTTTCGGAAAAAGGAGCAAAGTCCTTCTTAAAATTTCAAAAATCGAAATTTGGAAAAATTTCGCCTATTTTCAAAAAAACACACTGTTGCGACTTTTGAATATTGGACATTCATAGAAATGGCCTGAGGAGTGTTCTCCAATAATTTTTTTCGCCCATCACCTACCATTTTCGGAAAAAGGAGCAAAGTATTTTTTAAAATTTCAAAAGTCGAAATTTGGAAGAATGTCGCCCATTGTCAAAAAAACACACTTTTGAATATTGGACATTCATAGAAATGGCCTGAGGAGTGTTCTCCAATAATTTTTTTCGCCCATCACCTACCATTTTCAAAAAAAGGAGCAAAGTATTTTTTAAAATTTCAAAAGTCGAAATTTGGAAAAATTTCGCCTATTTTAAAAAAAACACACTGTTGCGACTTTTGTATATTGGACATTCATAGAAATGGCCGGAAGAGTGTTCCCCAATAATGTTTTTTTGCCCATCTCCTACAATTTTCGGAAAAAGGAGCAAAGTCCTTTTTAAAATTTCAAAAGTCGAAATTTGGAAGAATGTCGCCTATTGTCAAAAAAACACACTTTTGAATATTGGACATTCATAGGAATGGCCGGAATAGTGTTTCCCAATAATTTTTTTTCGCAAATTTTCTACCATTTTCGGAAAAAGGAGCAAAGTCCTTTCTAAAATTTCAAAAGTTGAAATTTGGAACAATGAAAGAATAATTTTTTTTCGCAAATTTTCTACCATTTTCGGAAAAAGGAGCAAAGTCCTTTTTAAAATTTCAAAAGTCGAAATTTGGAAAAATTTCGCCTATTTTAAAACAAAAACACACTTTTGTATATTGGACATTCATAGAAATGGCCGGAAGAGTGTTCCCCAATAATTTTTTTTCGCAAATTTTCTACCATTTTCGGAAAAAGGAGCAAAGTCCTTTTTAAAATTTCAAAAGTCGAAATTTGGAAGAATGTCGCCTATTGTCAAAAAAACACACTTTTGAATATTGGACATTCATAGGAATGGCCGGAAGAGTGTTCCCCAATAATTTTTTTTCGCAAATTTTCTACCATTTTCGGAAAAAGGAGCAAAGTCCTTTGAAAATTTCAAAAGTCGAAATTTGGAAGAATGTCGCATATTGTCAAAAAAAAAAAACACTTTTGAATATTGGACATTCATAGGAATGGCCGGAATAGTGTTCTCCGATAATTTTTTTCGCTAATTTTCTACCATTTTCGGAAAAAGGAGCAAAGTCCTTTTTAAAATTTCAAAAGTCGAAATTTGAAAAAATTTTGCCTATTTTCAAAAAAACACACTGTTGCGACTTTTGAATATTGGACATTCATAGGAATGGCCTGAGGAGTGTTCTCCAATAATTTTTTTCGCCCATCACCTACCATTTTCGGAAAAAGGAGCAAAGTATTTTTTAAAATTTCAAAAGTCGAAATTTGGAAGAATGTCGCCCATTGTCAAAAAAACACACTTTTGAATATTGGACATTCATAGGAATGGCCTGAGGAGTGTTCTCCAATAATTTTTTTCGCCCATCTCCTACAATTTGCGGAAAAAGGAGGAAAGTCCTTCTTAAAATTTCAAAAGTCGAAATTTGGAAGAATGTCGCCTATTGTCAAAAAAAGACACTTTTGAATATTGGACATTCATAGAAATATCCGGAATAGTGTTCCCCAATAATTTTTTTTAGCAAATTTTCTACCATTTTCGGAAAAAGGAGCAAAGTCCTTTCTAAAATTTCAAAAGTTGAAATTTGGAAAAATGAAAAAATAATTTTTTTTCGCAAATTTTCTACCATTTTCGGAAAAAGGAGCAAAGTCCTTTTTAAAATTTCAAAAGTCGAAATTTGGAAAAATTTCGCCTATTTTAAAAAAAACACACTGTTGCGACTTTTGTATATTGGACATTCATAGAAATGGCCGGAAGAGTGTTCCCCAATAATGTTTTTTTGCCCATCTCCTACAATTTCCGGAAAAAGGAGCAAAGTCCTTTTTAAAATTTCAAAAGTCGAAATTTGGAAGAATGTCGCTTATTGTCAAAAAAAGACACTTTTGAATATTGGACATTCATAGAAATATCCGGAATAGTGTTCCCCAATAATTTTTTTTAGCAAATTTTCTACCATTTTCGGAAAAAGGAGCAAAGTCCTTTCTAAAATTTCAAAAGTTGAAATTTGGAAAAATGAAAAAGAATTTTTTTTCGCAAATTTTCTACCATTTTCGGAAAAAGGAGCAAAGTCCTTTTTAAAATTTCAAAAGTCGAAATTTGGAAAAATTTCGCCTATTTAAAAAAAAAACACACTGTTGCGACTTTTGTATATTGGACATTCATAGAAATGGCCGGAAGAGTGTTCCCCAATAATGTTTTTTTGCCCATCTCCTACAATTATCGGAAAAAGGAGCAAAGTCCTTTTTAAAATTTCAAAAGTCGAAATTTGGAAGAATGTCGCCTATTGTCAAAAAAACACACTTTTGAATATTGGACATTCATAGGAATGGCCTGAGGAGTGTTCTCCAATAATTTTTTTCGCCCATCACCTACCATTTTCGGAAAAAGGAGCAAAGTATTTTTTAAAATTTCAAAAGTCGAAATTTGGAAGAATGTCGCCCATTGTCAAAAAAACACACTTTTGAATATTGGACATTCATAGAAATGGCCTGAGGAGTGTTCTCCAATAATTTTTTTCGCCCATCACCTACCATTTTCGGAAGAAGGAGCAAAGTATTTTTTAAAATTTCAAAAGTCGAAATTTGGAAGAATGTCGCCTATTGTCAAAAAAACACACTTTTGAATATTGGACATTCATAGGAATGGCCTGAGGAGTGTTCTCCAATAATTTTTTTCGCCCATCACCTACCATTTTCGGAAAAAGGAGCAAAGTCCTTCTTAAAATTTCAAAAATCGAAATTTGGAAAAATTTCGCCTATTTTAAAAAAAACACACTGTTGCGACTTTTGAATATTGGACATTCATAGAAATGGCCTGAGGAGTGTTCTCCAATAATTTTTTTCGCCCATCACCTACCATTTTCGGAAAAAGGAGCAAAGTATTTTTTAAAATTTCAAAAGTCGAAATTTGGAAGAATGTCGCCCATTGTCAAAAAAACACACTTTTGAATATTGGACATTCATAGAAATGGCCTGAGGAGTGTTCTCCAATAATTTTTTTCGCCCATCACCTACCATTTTCGGAAAAAGGAGCAAAGTATTTTTTAAAATTTCAAAAGTCGAAATTTGGAAAAATTTCGCCTATTTTAAAAAAAACACACTGTTGCGACTTTTGTATATTGGACATTCATAGAAATGGCCGGAAGAGTGTTCCCCAATAATGTTTTTTTGCCCATTTCCTACAATTTTCGGAAAAAGGAGCAAAGTCCTTTTTAAAATTTCAAAAGTCGAAATTTGGAAGAATGTCGCCTATTGTCAAAAAAACACACTTTTGAATATTGGACATTCATAGGAATGGCCGGAATAGTGTTTCCCAATAATTTTTTTTCGCAAATTTTCTACCATTTTCGGAAAAAGGAGCAAAGTCCTTTCTAAAATTTCAAAAGTTGAAATTTGGAACGATGAAAGAATAATTTTTTTTCGCAAATTTTCTACCATTTTCGGAAAAAGGAGCAAAGTCCTTTTTTAAATTTCAAAAGTCGAAATTTGGAAAAATTTCGCCTATTTTAAAACAAAAACACACTTTTGTATATCGGACATTCATAGAAATGGCCGGAATAGTGTTCCCCAATAATTTTTTTTCGCAAATTTTCTACCATTTTCGGAAAAAGGAGCAAAGTCCTTTTTAAAATTTCAAAAGTCGAAATTTGGAAGAATGTCGCCTATTGTCAAAAAAACACACTTTTGAATATTGGACATTCATAGGAATGGCCGGAATAGTGTTTCCCAATAATTTTTTTTCGCAAATTTTCTACCATTTTCGGAAAAAGGAGCAAAGTCCTTTCTAAAATTTCAAAAGTTGAAATTTGGAACGATGAAAGAATAATTTTTTTTCGCAAATTTTCTACCATTTTCGGAAAAAGAAGCAAAGTCCTTTTTTAAATTTCAAAAGTCGAAATTTGGAAAAATTTCGCCTATTTTAAAACAAAAACACACTTTTGAATATTGGACATTCATAGAAATGGCCTGAGGAGTGTTCTCTAATAATTTTTTTCGCCCATCACCTACCATTTTCGCAAAAAGAAGCAAAGTCCTTTTTAAAATTTCAAAAGTCGAAATTTGGAAGAATGTCGCCTATTGTCAAAAAAACACACTTTTGAATATTGGACATTCATAGGAATGGCCGGAATAGTGTTCCCCAATAATTTTTTTTTCGCAAATTTTCTACCATTTTCGGAAAAGGGCAAAGTCTTTCTTACAATTTAAAAAGTCTATTTTCAAAATTTCGCCTATTTTCAAAAAAACACGCTGTTGCGACTTTTGAATATTGGACATTCAGAGAAATAGCCTGAGGAGTGTTCTCCAATAAGTTTTTCGCCCATCACCTACCATTTTCGCAAAAAGGAGCAAAGTCCTTTTTAAAATTTCAAAAGTCGAAATTTGGAAGAATGTCGCCTATTGTCAAAAAAACACACTTTTGAATAATGGACATTCATAGGAATGCCCGGAATAGTGTTCCCCAATAATTTTGTTAGCAAATTTTCTACCATTTTCGGAAAAAGGAGCAAAGTCCTTTTTTAAATTTCAAAATTCGAAATTTGGAAAAATTTCGCCTATTTAAAAAAAAAACACACTGTTGCGACTTTTGAATATTGGACATTCATAGAAATGGCCTGAGGAGTGTTCTCCAATAATTTTTTTTCGCAAATTTTCTACCATTTTCGGAAAAAGGAGCAAAGTATTTTTTAAAATTTCAAAAGTCGAAATTTGGAAGAATGTCGCCCATTGTCAAAAAAAAAACACACTTTTGAATATTGGACATTCATAGGAATGGCCGGAATAGTGTTCCCCAATAATTTTTTTTCGCAAATTTTCTACCATTTTCGGAAAAAGGAGCAAAGTCCTTTTTAAAATTTCAAAAGTCGAAATTTGGAAAAATGTCGCCTATTGTCAAAACAACACCCTTTTGAATATTGGACATTCATAGGAATGGCCGGAATAGTGTTCCCCAATAATTTTTTTTCGCCTATCTCCTACAATTTTCAGAAAAAGGAGCAAAGTCCTTCTTAAAATTTCAAAAATCGAAATTTGGACAAATTTCGCCTATTTTCAAAAAAAACACACTGTTGCGACTTTTGAATATTGGACATTCATAGGAATGGCCGGAAGAGTGTTCCCCCCCCAAAAATGTTTTTTCGCCTATCTCCTACAATTTTCGGAAAAAGGAGGAAAGTCCTTTTTAAAATTTCAAAAGTCGAAATTTGGAAGAATGTCGCCTATTGTCAAAAAAAGACACTTTTGAATATTGGACATTTATAGAAATATCCGGAATAGTGTTCCCCAATAATTTTTTTTAGCAAATTTTCTACCATTTTCGAAAAAAGGAGCAAAGTCCTTTCTAAAATTTCAAAAGTTGAAATTTGGAAAAATGAAAAAATAATTTTTTTTCGCAAATTTTCTACCATTTTCGGAAAAAGGGGCTGTTACCGCCACTCATAAATCGCTAATATGACATTACTGTTACCGCCTTTCATAAATCGCTAATATGACATTACTGTTACCGCCACTCATAAATCGCTAATATGACATTACTGTTATCGATATGTAGAGAGATGAGCATGGCAAAATGTTCAATTATTCCTTTTAATTTTCCACGCGGTATAATTATGAGGCCATATTTAATCGAGACCACATACATAGGTATATAAAACACCTACATAGATTTAAGATATTCATTCGTTCAGGTCATAAGGATTACGAAGCTTCGCTTGGAGTAGCCATACATAAAAGTTAGTATATCAGCAGTTTAGTATGTAAGTTTGTATAATGAATTTATTTATAATTTTAGGAATTTTAACATATTAAAGCGTAAGAATAAAGAATTAAAGTTTTCTAAAATTCTTTTTATACGGATTAAAGAATTAAAGTTTTCTAAAATTCTTTAAAATACCATACATACGGAAACAATAATAAACGTTTTAATACTTTTGCATTTATAGACGAGGGTTCGTCTGTAAGTCTGGTAAATGAACAATTAATTAATAAACTAGATTTAAATGGTGAGCCACAACCTCTATGCTTGAAATGGACAGGTGAAATAGGTCGCAACGAAGAAGACTCAAAAATAGTCTCAATGAAAATTTCAGGTATGAATAAAACTGAATTTTCTATTTCTGTTCGTACGGTTAAACAACTATCGCTTCCGAGTCAGAGCTTTAATTATAAAAAGTTATGTAAAAAATTTCCGCACCTTAAAGGGCTACCCATCGCCGATTTTGAAAATGCTGTACCAGATGTACTTTTAGGATTAAATAACTTGAAATTATGTGTGCCAACTCGTGTTAAAGAAGGCAAGAAAAACGAACCCGTCGCTTTACATACTCGCCTCGGCTGGCTAATATGTGGCAACTCCAGTGTTGGAGAAAAGGCCCAAATTCAATATAATTTTTACTCTTGCGAGTGTAAAGGTGAAAACGACCAAATTCTTACTCACTTACTCAAACAGTTTTATACAACTGAGTTAGCAGGGATAAGTAACTATACTCCAGCTCTTGGAAAAGATGACCAAAGGGCATTAAGTTTGCTAGAAACATATACGAAACAAAGATGCGATGGCCATTACGAGACAGCTTTGCTGTGGCGATATGACAATATTACACTTCCACAAAGCTTTGATATGGCGAAGAGACGACTGATTTGTCTCGAAAAAACTCTAAGAAAAAATAAAGAGTTGTTTGAACATTTCGAAAAAACAATTTCTGAATATTTTGAAAGAAATTACATAGCCAAAGTAAACAATGAAGATGATAAACAAAATGTATGGTATTTACCAATGTTTCCGGTATTTAACAAAAACAAACCGAATAAAACAAGAATAGTTTGGGATGCGGCCGCGAAGGCAAATGGTATTTCACTTAACTCTATGCTGCTCAAAGGGCCAGATTTGCTGTCTTCTCTTGCAGCTATTCTTTTTCGTTTTCGGCAAAGGCAAATTGCAATCTGTGGTGAAATCGAACAAATGTTCCATCAGATTTATATACGCGATGAAGACTGCCATGCGCAAAGATTTTTATGGCGCAGCTGCGACGACAACAAAGAACCCGAAGTGTACGTAATGAAGGTTATGATATTCGGTGCCTCCTGCGCTCCGTGCATATCTCAGTATGTTAAAAACCTCAACGCATCAAAATTTGAAGCCAAGTATCCCTTAGCCGCTGCTGCCATCAAAGACAACCACTACGTAGATGATTTTCTTGCTTCTTCGGATACTCCTGCAGAAGCCGCCGAACTGGCTAAAACTGTGCGATTCATTCATAGTGAGGGAGGATTCAAAATTAGAAACTGGTGTTCGAATAATGATAGCGTTTTGAAAGAATTGAACTCTTCTAACCCTTTGACCAATATTTGCCTAAACGTTAGTGTAGGCGAAGTAACAGAAAAGGTACTTGGCATATTTTGGAACCCTGGGGAAGACAATATAACCTTTAAACTGTCGCAGTCTGTCTTAAACAGCGAACTTCTTCTCGGAAACAAAATTCCCACCAAACGTGAAATTTTCCCAACTCTAATGAGCATTTATGACCCTTTAGGGCTTGTAGGAAATTTCCTTATGTATTTGAAAATAGTTCTCCAAGAAGTTTGGAGAAGTAATATCGACTGGGACGAACATATTCTAGTAAATCAACAATTAAGGTGGGAAAACTGGCTAGCGCTTTTACCAGATTTAAAAAATGTAAATATACCTCGTTGTTATCTTAAAACATTGAAAAACTATAATAACCTAGATGTTCAATTGCATGTATTTGTGGATGCAAGCGAAAACGGTTATGCCGCCGTAGCGTATTTTAGGATGTGCTGTGGGGACGAAATCGCTATTTCACTTATTGGATCAAAAACTAGGGTGGCGCCACTAAAGGTTTTATCGATACCACGTTTAGAGCTGATGGCAGCTGTTATTGGTGCTCGGTTTGCTAAATATATTGAAAAACATCATACCGTTAAGATAAATCGAAAAACACTCTGGTCAGATTCACGAACAGTTTTAAGCTGGATACGCTCCGACCACCGAAAATATCACCAGTTCGTTGCAGTTCGTGTAAGTGAAATTCTCGATATTTCAGAGGTGGACGAGTGGTCCTGGATATCAGGAAAAACGAATGTAGCTGACGAAGCAACACGATGCACAAATAAACCTAATCTATCGAATACAGGGCGCTGGTTTAGCGGCCCGGATTTTTTAAAGTTGCCAGAGAAAGAATGGCGGGAACCCAATACACAACTTTTGGAAACAAAGCTCGAGTTGAAAGAGTGCCATTTAACGGCACGAAGTATAGAACAACTTATAAACTTACAAAGATTTTCTCGGTGGTGCAGAGCATTAAGGGCAACTGCATACGTAATTCGTTTTTGCTACTGCCGTAGAAACAGAGATATCACGCCTTCCTGTGGAAAGGAACTAACTCAAATTGAGTTGCTCAAAGCAGAACTGACTCTTATCAAAGATACGCAGAAAGTATATTTCCAAAATGAAATAAATTGTCTATCACAAAAGAATAAATTAACAAAAACAAATTTTTTGTATAAATTGTCCCCGTATTTGGATCATAAAGGTGTCTTGAGAGTAGGTGGCCGAATTGATTATGCTGATGTTCCGGAGAAACTGAAGCATCCAGCCGTTTTGCCTAAACATTGCCGCCTAACAACCCTTTTAATATTACATTACCATAATCTGTACCGTCATAGTAGCCTTGAGACAGTGGTGAATGAATTGCGGCAAAAATACTATATTCCTAAATTGAGAACCGTTTGTAAATCAACCATTAAGCAGTGTCAAATGTGTAAAATTAAAACTGCGATGCCGGAGATTCCGCAGATGGCAAAATTACCTCGGGCTCGACTGGGTTCGTATCTCTCACCATTCACATTCACGGGTCTTGACTTTTTTGGTCCTATGCTTGTCACTGTTAACCGACATAAAGAAAAGAGATACGGTGCGCTACATGTTTAACGGTACGTGCGGTTCATATTGAAATCGTCTATTCGCTTAATACAAGTTCGTGTATCATGGCAATACGTAAGTTTATTTCGCGAAGAGGCAGCCCAAGAGAATTTTTCAGCGACAATGGTACTAATTTTATCGGTGCTGATCGAGAGTTGCGTGGAGCCTTAAGAGAGGTGGACAAGAACGAGCTAATACGAAGTTTTACAACGTCCTACACCAAATGGAACTTTAACCCACCTTCTGCTCCTCATATGGGAGGAGCATGGGAACGATTAGTTCGATCCGTAAAAACTGTACTCTACAATATTAAAACAGAACGGTTTCCAAGCGATGAAATGCTGCAAAGCATGATAGCTGAAGTCGAAAGTATTATAAATTCCCGTCCTCTTACATATGTCCCAATAGAAAGCGAAAATCAAGAAGCGATCACACCAAATCATATTTTGCTTGGCAACTCCAGTGGCTTAAAACCCCTTGCATCGTACGACGACGAAGGTCTTGTACTTAAAGAAAGTTGGTTGCGTTCACAACAATATGCACAAATCTTTTGGAAGAGATGGGTGACAGAGTACCTGCCTACTTTAACGTGTAGGACAAAGTGGTTTCAAAAGGCCAAACCCATATCTGTGGGAGATTTAGTGATAGTGGTTGATCCAAATAACCCGAGAAACGTGTGGCCAAAAGGAAAGGTCATCGAAGTTGCCAAATCCGAAGATGGACAAGTACGAAAGGCAAAAGTTTTGACAGTTTGTGGCGTTTTAGAAAGACCTGCTGCAAAATTAGCGGTTTTAGACGTGGCTGAAAGGAAGTAGAGTAAGTCTTCGAAATCTCGCCATACTGTGGGGGAGCGTTACCGCCACTCATAAATCGCTAATATGACATTACTGTTACCGCCACTCATAAATCGCTAATATGACATTACTGTTATCGATATGTAGAGAGATGAGCATGGCAAAATGTTCAATTATTCCTTTTAATTTTCCACGCGGTATAATTATGAGGCCATATTTAATCGAGACCACATACATAGGTATATAAAACACCTACATAGATTTAAGATATTCATTCGTTCAGTTCATAAGGATTACGAAGCTTCGCTTGGAGTAGCCATACATAAAAGTTAATATATCAGCAGTTTAGTATGTAAGTTTGTATAATGAATTTATTTATAATTTTAGGAATTTTAACATATTAAAGCGTAAGAATAAAAAATTAAAGTTTTCTAAAATTCTTACACTTGTGTTTAAAATCCACATTGGCTATCTTGAGCTTGGTCCGCTTTACCCGCAACAGGAGCAAAGTCCTTTTTAAAATTTCAAAAGTCGAAATTTGGAAAAATTTCGCCTATTGTCAAAAAAACACACTGTTGCGACTTTTGTATATTGGACATTCATAGAAATGGCCGGAAGAGTGTTCCCCAATAATGTTTTTTCGCCTATCTCCTACAATTTTCGGAAAAAGGGGGAAAGTCCTTCTTAAAATTTCAAAAGTCGAAATTTTGAAGAATGTCGCCTATTGTCAAAAAAAGACACTTTTGAATATTGGACATTCATAGAAATATCCGGAATAGTGTTCCCCAATAATTTTTTTTAGCAAATTTTCTACCATTTTCGGAAAAAGGAGCAAAGTCCTTTTTAAAATTTCAAAAGTTGAAATTTGGAAAAATGAAAAAATAATTTTTTTTCGCAAATTTTCTACCATTTTCGGAAATAGGAGCAAAGTCCTTTTTAAAATTTCAAAAGTCGAAATTTGGAAAAATTTCGCCTATTGTCAAAAAAACACACTGTTGCGACTTTTGTATATTGGACATTCATAGAAATGGCCGGAAGAGTGTTCCCCAATAATGATTTTTTGCCCATCTCCTACAATTTTCGGAAAAAGGAGCAAAGTCCTTTTTAAAATTCCAAAAGTCGAAATTTGGAAGAATGTCGCCTATTGTCAAAAAAACACACACACTTTTGAATATTGGACATTCATAGGAATGGCCGGAATAGTGTTCCCCAATAATTTTTTTTAGCAAATTTTCTACCATTTTCGGAAAAAGGAGCAAAGTCCTTTCTAAAATTTCAAAAGTTGAAATTTGGAAAAATGAAAAATTAATTTTTTTTCGCAAATTTTCTACCATTTTCGGAAATAGGAGCAAAGTCCTTTTTAAAATTTCAAAAGTCGAAATTTGGAAAAATTTCGCCTATTGTCAAAAAAACACACTGTTGCGACTTTTGTATATTGGACATTTATGGAAATGGCCGGAAGAGTGTTCCCCAATAATGTTTTTTCGCCTATCTCCTACAATTTTCGGAAAAAGGAGGAAAGTCCTTCTTAAAATTTCAAAAGTCGAAATTTGGAAGAATGTCGCCTATTGTCAAAAAAAGACACTTTTGAATATTGGACATTCATAGAAATATCCGGAATAGTGTTCCCCAATAATTTTTTTTAGCAAATTTTCTACCATTTTCGGAAAAAGGAGCAAAGTCCTTTCTAAAATTTCAAAAGTTGAAATTTGGAAAAATGAAAAAATAATTTTTTTTCGCAAATTTTCTACCATTTTCGGAAATAGGAGCAAAGTCCTTTTTAAAATTTCAAAAGTCGAAATTTGGAAAAATTTCGCATATTGTCAAAAAAACACACTGTTGCGACTTTTGTATATTGGACATTCATAGAAATGGCCGGAAGAGTGTTCCCCAATAATGATTTTTTGCCCATCTCCTACAATTTTCGGAAAAAGGAGCAAAGTCCTTTTTAAAATTTCAAAAGTCGAAATTTGGAAGAATGTCGCCTATTGTCAAAAAAACACACACACTTTTGAATATTGGACATTCATAGGAATGGCCGGAAGAGTGTTCCCCAATAATGTTTTTTCGCCTATCTCCTACAATTTTCGCAAAAAGGAGCTAAGTCCTTCTTAAAATTTCAAAAATCGAAATTTGGAAAAATTTCGCCTATTTTCAAAAAAACACACTGTTGCGACTTTTGAATATTGGACATTCATAGAAATGGCCTGAGGAGTGTTCTCCAATAATTTTTTTCGCCCATCACCTACCTTTTTCGGAAAAAGGAGCAAAGTATTTTTTAAAATTTCAAAAGTCGAAATTTGGAAGAATGTCGCCCATTGTCAAAAAAACACACTTTTGAATATTGGACATTCATAGAACTGGCCTGAGGAGTGTTCTCCAATAATTTTTTTCGCCCATCACGTACCATTTTCGGAAAAAGGAGCAAAGTATTTTTTAAAATTTCAAAAGTCCAAATTTAGAAAAATGTAGCCTATTTTAAAAAAAACACACTGTTGCGACTTTTGTATATTGGACATTCATAGAAATGGCCGGAAGAGTGTTCCCCAATAATGTTTTTTTGCCCATCTCCTACAATTTTCGGAAAAAGGAGCAAAGTCCTTTTTAAAATTTCAAAAGTCCAAATTTGGAAGAATGTCGCCTATTGTCAAAAAAATACACTTTTGAATATTGGACATTCATAGGAATGGCCGGAATAGTGTTTCCCAATAATTTTTTTTCGCAAATTTTCTACCATTTTCGGAAAAAGGAGCAAAGTCCTTTCTAAAATTTCAAAAGTTGAAATTTGGAACAATGAAAGAATAATTTTTTTTCGCAAATTTTCTACCATTTTCGGAAAAAGGAGCAAAGTCCTTCTTAAAATTTCAAAAGTCGAAATTTGGAAAAATTTCGCCTATTTTCAAAAAAACACACTGTTGCGACTTTTGAATATTGGACATTCATAGAAATGGCCTGAGGAGTGTTCTCCAATAATTTTTTTCACCCATCACCTACCATTTTCGCAAAAAGGAGCAAAGTCCTTTTTAAAATTTCAAAAGTCGAAATTTGGAAGAATGTCGCCTATTGTCAAAAAAACACACTTTTGAATATTGGACATTCATAGAAATGGCCGGAATAGTGTTCCACAATATTTTTTTTTCGCAAATTTTCTACCATTTTCGGAAAAAGGAGCAAAGTCCTTTTTAAAATTTCAAAAGTCGAAATTTGGAAGAATGTCGCCTATTGTCAAAAAAACACACTTTTTAATATTGGACATTCATAGGAATGGCCGGAATAGTGTTCCCCAATAATTTTTTTTCGCAAATTTTCTACCATTTTCGGAAAAAGGAGCAAAGTCCTTTGAAAATTTCAAAAGTCGAAATTTGGAAGAATGTCGCCTATTGTCAAAAAAAAAAACACTTTTGAATATTGGACATTCATGGGAATGGCCGGAATAGTGTTCCCCAATAATTTTTTTTTCGCAAATTCTCTACCATTTTCGGAAAAAGGAGCAAAGTCCTTTTTAAAATTTCAAAAGTCAAAATTTGGAAGAATGTCGCCTATTGTCAAAAAAACACACACACTTTTGAATATTGGACATTCATAGGAATGGCCGGAATAGTGTTCCCCAATAATTTTTTTTCGCAAATTTTTTACCATTTTCGGAAAAAGGAGCAAAGTCCTTTTTAAAATTTCAAAAATCAAAATTTGGAAGAATGTCGCCTATTGTCAAAAAAACACACTGTTGCGACTTTTGAATATTGGACATTCATAGAAATGGCCGCCGAACTGGCTAAAACTGTGCGATTCATTCATAGTGAGGGAGGATTCAAAATTAGAAACTGGTGTTCGAATAATGATAGCGTTTTGAAAGAATTGAACTCTTCTAACCCTTTGACCAATATTTGCCTAAACGTTAGTGTAGGCGAAGTAACAGAAAAGGTACTTGGCATATTTTGGAACCCTGGGGAAGACAATATAACCTTTAAACTGTCGCAGTCTGTCTTAAACAGCGAACTTCTTCTCGAAACAAAATTCCCACCAAACGTGAAATTTTACCAACTCTAATGAGCATTTATGACCCTTTAGGGCTTGTAGGAAATTTCCTTATGTATTTGAAAATAGTTCTCCAAGAAGTTTGGAGAAGCAATATCGACTGGGACGAACATATTCTAGTAAATCAACAATTAAGGTGGGAAAACTGGCTAGCGCTTTTACCAGATTTAAAAAATGTAAATATACCTCGTTGTTATCTTAAAAAATTGAAAAACTATAATAACCTAGATGTTCAATTGCATGTATTTGTGGATGCAAGCGAAAACGGTTATGCCGCCGTAGCGTATTTTAGGATGTGCTGTGGGGACGAAATCGCTATTTCACTTATTGGATCAAAAACTAGGGTGGCGCCACTAAAGGTTTTATCGATACCACGTTTAGAGCTGATGGCAGCTGTTATTGGTGCTCGGTTTGCTAAATATATTGAAAAACATCATACCGTTAAGATAAATCGAAAAACACTCTGGTCAGATTCACGAACAGTTTTAAGCTGGATACGCTCCGACCACCGAAAATATCACCAGTTCGTTGCAGTTCGTGTAAGTGAAATTCTCGATATTTCAGAGGTGGACGAGTGGTCCTGGATATCAGGAAAAACGAATGTAGCTGACGAAGCAACACGATGCACAAATAAACCTAATCTATCGAATACAGGGCGCTGGTTTAGCGGCCCGGATTTTTTAAAGTTGCCAGAGAAAGAATGGCGGGAACCCAATACACAACTTTTGGAAACAAAGCTCGAGTTGAAAGAGTGCCATTTAACGGCACGAAGTATAGAACAACTTATAAACTTACAAAGATTTTCTCGGTGGTGCAGAGCATTAAGGGCAACTGCATACGTAATTCGTTTTTGCTACTGCCGTAGAAACAGAGATATCACGCCTTCCTGTGGAAAGGAACTAACTCAAATTGAGTTGCTCAAAGCAGAACTGACTCTTATCAAAGATACGCAGAAAGTATATTTCCAAAATGAAATAAATTGTCTATCACAAAAGAATAAATTAACAAAAACAAATTTTTTGTATAAATTGTCCCCGTATTTGGATCATAAAGGTGTCTTGAGAGTAGGTGGCCGAATTGATTATGCTGATGTTCCGGAGAAACTGAAGCATCCAGCCGTTTTGCCTAAACATTGCCGCCTAACAACCCTTTTAATATTACATTACCATAATCTGTACCGTCATAGTAGCCTTGAGACAGTGGTGAATGAATTGCGGCAAAAATACTATATTCCTAAATTGAGAACCGTTTGTAAATCAACCATTAAGCAGTGTCAAATGTGTAAAATTAAAACTGCGATGCCGGAGATTCCGCAGATGGCAAAATTACCTCGGGCTCGACTGGGTTCGTATCTCTCACCATTCACATTCACGGGTCTTGACTTTTTTGGTCCTATGCTTGTCACTGTTAACCGACATAAAGAAAAGAGATACGGTGCGCTACATGTTTAACGGTACGTGCGGTTCATATTGAAATCGTCTATTCGCTTAATACAAGTTCGTGTATCATGGCAATACGTAAGTTTATTTCGCGAAGAGGCAGCCCAAGAGAATTTTTCAGCGACAATGGTACTAATTTTATCGGTGCTGATCGAGAGTTGCGTGGAGCCTTAAGAGAGGTGGACAAGAACGAGCTAATACGAAGTTTTACAACGTCCTACACCAAATGGAACTTTAACCCACCTTCTGCTCCTCATATGGGAGGAGCATGGGAACGATTAGTTCGATCCGTAAAAACTGTACTCTACAATATTAAAACAGAACGGTTTCCAAGCGATGAAATGCTGCAAAGCATGATAGCTGAAGTCGAAAGTATTATAAATTCCCGTCCTCTTACATATGTCCCAATAGAAAGCGAAAATCAAGAAGCGATCACACCAAATCATATTTTGCTTGGCAACTCCAGTGGCTTAAAACCCCTTGCATCGTACGACGACGAAAGTCTTGTACTTAAAGAAAGTTGGTTGCGTTCACAACAATATGCACAAATCTTTTGGAAGAGATGGGTGACAGAGTACCTGCCTACTTTAACGTGTAGGACAAAGTGGTTTCAAAAGGCCAAACCCATATCTGTGGGAGATTTAGTGATAGTGGTTGATCCAAATAACCCGAGAAACGTGTGGCCAAAAGGAAAGGTCATCGAAGTTGCCAAATCCGAAGATGGACAAGTACGAAAGGCAAAAGTTTTGACAGTTTGTGGCGTTTTAGAAAGACCTGCTGCAAAATTAGCGGTTTTAGACGTGGCTGAAAGAAAGTAGAGTAAGTCTTCGAAATCTCGCCATACTGTGGGGGAGTGTTACCGCCACTCATAAATCGCTAATATGACATTACTGTTACCGCCACTCATAAATCGCTAATATGACATTACTGTTATCGATATGTAGAGAGATGAGCATGGCAAAATGTTCAATTATTCCTTTTAATTTTCCACGCGGTATAATTATGAGGCCATATTTAATCGAGACCACATACATAGGTATATAAAACACCTACATAGATTTAAGATATTCATTCGTTCAGGTCATAAGGATTACGAAGCTTCGCTTGGAGTAGCCATACATAAAAGTTAGTATATCAGCAGTTTAGTATGTAAGTTTGTATAATGAATTTATTTATAATTTTAGGAATTTTAACATATTAAAGCGTAAGAATAAAGAATTAAAGTTTTCTAAAATTCTTACACTTGTGTTTAAAATCCACATTGGCTATCTTGAGCTTGGGCCGCTTTACCCGCAACAGGAGCAAAGTCCTTTTTAAAATTTCAAAAGTCGAAATTTGGAAAAATTTCGCCTATTGTCAAAAAAACACACTGTTGCGACTTTTGTATATTGGACATTCATAGAAATGGCCGGAAGAGTGTTCCCCAATAATGTTTTTTCGCCTATCTCCTACAATTTTCGGAAAAAGGAGGAAAGTCCTTCTTAAAATTTCAAAAGTCGAAATTTAGAAGAATGTCGCCTATTGTCAAAAAAACACACTTTTGAATATTGGACATTCATAGGAATGGCCGGAATAGTGTTCCCCAATAATTTTTTTTAGCAAATTTTCTACCATTTTCGGAAAAAGGAGCAAAGTCCTTTCTAAAATTTCAAAAGTTGAAATTTGGAAAAATGAAAAAATAATTTTTTTTCGCAAATTTTCTACCATTTTCGGAAAAAGGAGCAAAGTCCTTTTTAAAATTTCAAAAGTCGAAATTTGGAAAAATTTCGCCTATTGTCAAAAAACACACTGTTGCGACTTTTGTATATTGGACATTCATAGAAATGGCCGGAAGAGTGTTCCCCAATAATGATTTTTTGCCCATCTCCTACAATTTTCGGAAAAAGGAGCAAAGTCCTTTTTAAAATTTCAAAAGTCGAAATTTGGAAGAATGTCGCCTATTGTCAAAAAAACACACACACTTTTGAATATTGGACATTCATAGGAATGGCCGGAATAGTGTTCCCCAATAATTTTTTTTCGCCTATCTACTACAATTTTCGCAAAAAGGAGCTAAGTCCTTCTTAAAATTTCAAAAATCGAAATTTGGAAAAATTTCGCCTATTTTCAAAAAACACACTGTTGCGACTTTTGAATATTGGACATTCATAGAAATGGCCTGAGGAGTGTTCTCCAATCATTTTTTTCGCCCTACACCTACCATTTTCGGAAAAAGGAGCAAAGTATTTTTTAAAATTTCAAAAGTCGAAATTTGGAAGAATGTCGCCCATTGTCAAAAAAACACACTTTTGAATATTGGACATTCATAGAACTGGCCTGAGGAGTGTTCTCCAATAATTTTTTTTGCCCACCACCTACCATTTTCGGAAAAAGGAGCAAAGTATTTTTTAAAATTTCAAAAGTCGAAATTTGGAAAAATTTCGCCTATTTTAAAAAAAACACACTGTTGCGACTTTTGTATATTGGACATTCATAGAAATGGCCGGAAGAGTGTTCCCCAATAATGTTTTTTTGCCCATCTCCTACAATTTTCGGAAAAAGGAGCAAGGTCCTTTTTAAAATTTCAAAAGTCGAAATTTGGAAGAATGTCGCCTATTGTCAAAAAAACACACTTTTGATTATTGGACATTCATAGGAATGGCCGGAATAGTGTTTCCCAATAATTTTTTTTCGCAAATTTTCTACCATTTTCGGAAAAAGGAGCAAAGTCCTTTCTAAAATTTCAAAAGTTGAAATTTGGAACAATGAAAGAATAATTTTTTTTCGCAAATTTTCTACCATTTTCGGAAAAAGGAGCAAAGTCCTTCTTAAAATTTCAAAAGTCGAAATTTGGAAAAATTTCGCCTATTCTCAAAAAAACACACTGTTGCGACTTTTGAATATTGGACATTCATAGAAATGGCCCGAGGAGTGTTCTCCAATAATTTTTTTCGCCCATCACCTACCATTTTCGCAAAAAGGAGCAAAGTCCTTTTTAAAATTTCAAAAGTCGAAATTTGGAAGAATGTCGCCAATTTTCAAAAAAACACACTTTTGAATATTGGACATTCATAGGAATGGCCGGAAGAGTGTTCCCCAATAATTTTTTTTCGCAAATTTTCTACCATTTTCGGAAAAAGGAGCAAAGTCCTTTTTAAAATTTCAAAAGTCGAAATTTGGAAGAATATCGCCTATTGTCAAAAAAACACACTTTTGAATATTGGACATTCATAGGAATGGCCGGAAGAGTGTTCCCCAATAATTTTTTTTCGCAAATTTTCTACCATTTTCGGAAAAAGGAGCAAAGTCCTTCTTAAAATTTCAAAAGTCGAAATTTGGAAAAATTTCGCCTATTCTCAAAAAAACACACTGTTGCGACTTTTGAATATTGGACAGTCATAGAAATGGCCCGAGGAGTGTTCTCCAATAATTTTTTTCGCCCATCACCTACCATTTTCGCAAAAAGGAGCAAAGTCCTTTTTAAAATTTCAAAAGTCGAAATTTGGAAGAATGTCGCCAATTTTCAAAAAAACACACTTTTGAATATTGGACATTCATAGGAATGGCCGGAAGAGTGTTCCCCAATAATTTTTTTTCGCAAATTTTCTACCATTTTCGGAAAAAGGAGCAAAGTCCTTTTTAAAATTTCAAAAGTCGAAATTTGGAAGAATGTCGCCTATTGTCAAAACAACACCCTTTTGAATATTGGACATTCATAGGAATGGCCGGAATAGTGTTCCCCAATAATTTTTTTTCTCAAATTTGCTACCATTTTCGGAAAAAGGGGCAAAGTCCTTTTTAAAATTTCAAAAGTCGAAATTTGGAAGAATGTCGCCTATTGTCAAAAAAACACACTTTTGAATAATGGACATTCATAGGAATGGCCGGAATAGTGTTCCCCAATAATTTTTTTAGCAAATTTTCTACCATTTTCGGAAAAAGGAGCAAAGTCCTTTTTTAAATTTCAAAATTCGAAATTTGGAAAAATTTCGCCTATTTTCAAAAAAACACACTGTTGCGACTTTTGAATATTGGACATTCATAGAAATGGCCTGAGGAGTGTTCTCCAATAATTTTTTTCGCCCATCACCTACCATTTTCGGAAAAAGGAGCAAAGTATTTTTTAAAATTTCAAAAGTCGAAATTTGGAAAAATTTCGTCTATTGTCAAAAAAACACACTTTTGAATATTGGACATTCATAGGAATGGCCGGAATAGTGTTCCCTAATAATTTTTTTTCGCAAATTTTCTACCATTTTCGGAAAAAGGAGCAAAGTCCTTTCTAAAATTTCAAAAGTCGAAATTTGGAAGAATGTCGCCTATTGTCAAAACAACACCCTTTTGAATATTGGACATTCATAGGAATGGCCGGAATAGTGTTCCCCAATAATTTTTTTTCGCAAATTTTCTACCATTTTCGGAAAAAGGAGCAAAGTCCTTTTAAATATTTCAAAAGTCGATAGGAATGGCCGGAAGAGTGTTCCCCAATATTGTTTTTTCGCCCATCACCTACAATTTTCGGAAAAAGGAGCTAAGTCCTTCTTAAAATTTCAAAAATCGAAATTTGGAAAAATTTCGCCTATTTTCAAAAAAACACACTGTTGCGAGTTTTGAATATTGGACATTCATAGAAATGGCCTGAGGAGTGTTCTCCAATAATGTTTTTTTGCCCATCTCCTACAATTTTCGGAAAAAGGAGCAAAGTCCTTTTTAAAATTTCAAAAGTCGAAATTTGGAAGAATGTCGCCTATTGTCAAAAAAACACACTTTTGAATATTGGACATTCATAGGAATGGCCGGAATAGTGTTTCCCAATAATTTTTTTTCGCAAACTTTCTACCATTTTCGGAAAAAGGAGCAAAGTCCTTTCTAAAATTTCAAAAGTTGAAATTTGGAACAATGAAAGAATAATTTTGTTTCGCAAATTTTCTATCATTTTCGGAAAAAGGAGCAAAGTCTTTTTTAAAATTTCAAAAGTCGAAATTTGGAAAAATTTCGCCTATTTTAAAACAAAAACACACTTTTGTATATTGGACATTCATAGAAATGGCCTGAGGAGTGTTCCCCAATAATTTTTTTTCGCAAATTTTCTACCATTTTCGGAAAAAGGAGCAAAGTCCTTCTTAAAATTTCAAAAGTCGAAATTTGGAAAAATTTCGCCTATTTTCAAAAAAACACACTGTTGCGACTTTTGAATATTGGACATTCATAGAAATGGCCCGAGGAGTGTTCTCCAATAATTTTTTTCGCCCATCACCTACCATTTTCGCAAAAAGGAGCAAAGTCCTTTTTAAAATTTCAAAAGTCGAAATTTGGAAGAATGTCGCTTATTGTCAAAAAAAGACACTTTTGAATATTGGACATTCATAGAAATATCGGGAATAGTGTTCCCCAATAATTTTTTTTAGCAAATTTTCTACCATTTTCGGAAAAAGGAGCAAAGTCCTTTTTAAAATTTCAGAAGTCGAAATTTGGAAGAATGTCGTCTATTGTCAAAAAAACACACTTTTGAATATTGGACATTCATAGGAATGGCCGGAAGAGTGTTCCCCAATAATTTTTTTTCGCAAATATTCTACCATTTTCAGAAAAAGTAGCAAAGTCCTTTCTAAAATTTCAAAAGTTGAAATTTAGAAAAATGTCGCCAATTTTCAAAAAAACACACTGTTAAGACTTTTGAATATTGGACATTCATAAAATGGCCGGAAGAGTGTTCCCCAATAATTTTTTTTTTCGCAAATTTTCTACCATTTTCGGAAAAAGGAGCAAAGTCCTTTTTAAAATTTCAAAAGTCGAAACTTGGAAGATCGTCGCATATTGTCATAAAAACACACTTTTGAGTAATGGACATTAATAGGAATGGCCGGAATAGCGTTCCCCAATAATTTTTTTTTCCAAATTTTCTACCATTTTCGGAAAAAGTAGCAAAGTCCTTTCTAAAATTTCAAAAGTTGAAATTTAGGAAAATGTCGCCAATTTTCAAAAAAACACACTGTTAAGACTTTTGAATATTGGACATTCATAAAATGGCCGGAAGAGTGTTCCCCAATAATTTTTTTTCGCAAATTTTCTACCATTTTCGGAAAAGGCCAAAGTCCTTCTTACAATTTAAAAAGTCGAAATTTGGAAAAATTTCGCCTATTTTCAAAAAAACACACTGTTGCGACTTTTGAATATTGGACATTCAGAGAAATAGCCTGAGGAGTGTTCTCCAATAATTTTTTCGCCCATCACCTACCATTTTCGGAAAAAGGAGCAAAGTCCTTTTTAAAATTTCAAAATTCGAAATTTGGAAGAATGTCGCCTATTGTCAAAAAAACACACTTTTGAATATTGGACATTCATAGAAATGGCCCGAGGAGTGTTCCCCAATAATTTTTTTAGCAAATTTTCTACCATTTTCGGAAAAAGGAGCAAAGTCCTTCTTAAAATTTCAAAAATCGAAATTTGGAAAAATTTCGCCTACTTTCAACAAAACAAACTGTTGCGACTTTTGAATATTGGACATTCATAGAAATGGCCGGAAGATTGTTCCCCAATAATGTTTTTTTGCCCATCTCCTACAATTTTCGGAAAAAGGGTCAAAGTCCTTTTTAAAATTTCAAAATTCGAAATTTGGAAGAATGTCGCCTATTGTCAAAAAAACACACTTTTGAATATTGGACATTCATAGGAATGGCCGGAATAGTGTTCCCTAATAATTTTTTTTCGCAAATTTTCTACCATTTTCGGAAAAAGGAGCAAAGTCCTTTTTAAAATTTCAAAAGTCGAAATTTGGAAGAATGTCGCCTATTGTCAAAAAAACACACTTTTGAATATTGGACATTCATAGGAATGGCCGGAATAGTGTTCTCCAATAATTTTTTTTCGCAGCTTTTCTACCATTTTCGGAAAAAGTAGCAAAGTCCTTTCTAAAATTTCAAAAGTCGAAATTTGGAAGATCGTCGCATATTGTCATAAAAACACACTTTTGAGTAATGGACATTCATAGGAATGGCCGGAATATCGTTCCCCAATAATTTTTTTTCGCAAATTTTCTAACATTTTCGGAAAAAGGGGCAAAGTCCTTTTTAAAATTTCAAAATTCGAAATTTGGAAGAATGTCGCCTATTGTCAAAAAAAAAACACACTTTTGAATATTGGACATTCATAGGAATGACCGGAATAGTGTTCCCCAATAATGTTTTTTTCGCAAATTTTCTACCATTTTCGGAAAAAGGAGCAAAGTCCTTTTTAAAATTTCAAAAGTCGAAATTTGGAAGAATGTCGCCTATTGTCAAAAAAACACACTTTTGAATATTATACATTCATAGGAATGGCCGGAATAGTGTTCTCCAATAATTTTTTTTCGCAACTTTTCTACCATTTTCGGAAAAAGGAGCAAAGTCCTTTTTAAAATTTCAAAAGTCGAAACTTGGAAGATCGTCGCATATTGTCATAAAAACACACTTTTGAGTAATGGACATTGATAGGAATGGCCGGAATAGCGTTCCCCAATAATTTTTTTTTCGCAAATTTTCTAACATTTTCGGAAAAAGGAGCAAAGTTCTTTTTAACATTTCAAAAGTCGAAATTTGGAAGAATGTCGCCTATTGTCAAAAAAACACACTTTTGAATATTGGACATTCATAGGAATGGCCGGAATAGTGTTCTCCAATATTTTTTTCGCAAATTTTCTACCATTTTCGGAAAAAAGAGCAAAGTCCTTTTTAAAATTTCAAAAGTCGAAATTTGGAAGATCGTCGCATATTGTCATAAAAACACACTTTTGAGTAATGGACATTCATAGGAATGGCCGGAATATCGTTCCCCAATAATTTTTTTTCGCAAATTTTCTAACATTTTCGGAAAAAGGGGCAAAGTCCTTTTTAAAATTTCAAAATTCGAAATTTGGAAGAATGTCGCCTATTGTCAAAAAAAAACACACTTTTGAATATTGGACATTCATAGGAATGACCGGAATAGTGTTCCCCAATAATGTTTTTTTCGCAAATTTTCTACCATTTTCGGAAAAAGGAGCAAAGTCCTTTTTAAAATTTCAAAAGTCGAAATTTGGAAGAATGTCGCCTATTGTCAAAAAAACACACTTTTGAATATTGGACATTCATAGGAATGGCCGGAGTAGTGTTCCCCAATAATTTTCTTTCGCCAACTTTCTACCATTTTCGGAAAAAGGAGCAAAGTCCTTTTCAAAATTTCAAAAGTCGAAATTTGGAAGAATGTCGCCTATTGTCAAAAAAACACACTTTTGAATATTGGACATTCATAGGAATGGCCGGAATAGTGTTCCCCAATAATTTTTTTTCGCAAATTTTCTACCATTTTCGGAAAAAGGAGCAAAGTCCTTTTTAAAATTTCAAAAGTCGAAATTTGGAAGAATGTCGCCTATTGTCAAAAAACACACTTTTGAACATTGGACATTCATAGAAATGGCCGGAATAGTGTTCCCCAATAATTTTTTTTCGCAAATTTTCTACCATTTTCGGAAAAAGGAGCAAAGTCCTTTTTAAAATTTCAAAAGTCGAAATTTGGAAGAATGTCGCCTATTGTCAAAAAAACACACTTTTGAATATTGGACATTCATAGGAATGGCCGGAATAGTGTTCCCCAATAATTTTTTTTCGCAAATTTTCTACCATTTTCGGAAAAAGGAGCAAAGTCCTTTTTAAAATTTCAAAAGTCGAAATTTGGAAGAATGTCGCCTATTGTCAAAAAAACACACTTTTGAATATTGGACATTCATAGGAATGGCCGGAATAGTGTTCCCCAATAATTTTTTTTCGCAAATTTTCTACCATTTTCGGAAAAAGGAGCAAAGTCCTTTTTAAAATTTCAAAAGTCGAAATTTGGAAGAATGTCGCCTATTGTCAAAAAAACACACTTTTGAATATTGGACATTCATAGGAATGGCAGGAATTGTGTTCCCCAATAATTTTTTTCGCAAATTTTCTACCATTTTCGGAAAAAGGAGCAAAGTCCTTTTTAAAATTTAAAAAGTCGAAATTTGGAAGCATGTCGCCTATTGTCAAAAAAACACACTTTTGAATATTGGACATTCATAGGAATGGCCGGAATAGTGTTCTCCAATAATTTTTTTTCGCAAATTTTCTACCATTTTCGGAAAAAGGAGCAAAGTCCTTTTTAAAATTTCAAAAGTCGAAATTTGGAAGAATGTCGCCTATTGTCAAAAAAACACACTTTTGAATATTGGACATTCATAGGAATGGCCGGAAGAGTGTTCTCCAATAATGTTTTTTCGCTTATCTCCTACAATTTTCGGAAAAAGGAGCTAAGTCCTTTTTAAAATTTCAAAAGTCGAAATTTGGAAGAATGTCGCCTATTTTCGGAAAAAGGAGCAAAGTCCTTTTTAAAATTTCAAAAGTCGAAATTTGGAAGAATGTCGCCTATTGTCAAAAAAACACACTTCTGAATTTTGCACATTCATAGGAATGGCCGGAAGAGTGTTCTCCAATAATGTTTTTTCGCTTATCTCCTACAATTTTCGGAAAAAGGAGCAAAGTCCTTTTTAAAATTTAAAAAGTCGAAATTTGGAAGCATGTCGCCTATTGTCAAAAAAACACTTTTGAATATTGGACATTCATAGGAATGGCCGGAATACTGTTCTCCAATAATTTTTTTTCGCAAATTTTCTACCATTTTCGGAAAAAGGAGCAAAGTCCTTTTTAAAATTTCAAAAGTCGAAATTTGGAAGAATGTCGCCAATTTAAAAAAAAAACACACTGATAAGACTTTTGAATATTGGACATTCATAAAAATGGCCGGAAGAGTGTTCCCTAATAATGTTTTTTCGCCCATCTCCTACAATTTTCGGAAAAAGGAGCAAAGTCCTCTTTAAAATTTCAAAAGTCGAAATTTGGAAGAATGTCGCCTATTGTCAAAAAAAACACACTTTTTAATATTGGACATTCATAGGAATGGCCGGAAGAGTGTTCTCCAATAATGTTTTTTCGCTTATCTCCTACAATTTTCGGAAAAAGGAGCAAAGTCCTTTTTAAAATTTCAAAAGTCGAAATTTGGAAGAATGTCGCCTATTTTCGGAAAAAGGAGCAAAGTCCTTTTTAAAATTTCAAAAGTCGAAATTTGGAAGAATGTCGCCTATTTTCGGAAAAAGGAGCAAAGTCCTTTTTAAAATTTCAAAAGTCGAAATTTGGAAGAATGTCGCCTATTGTCAAAAAAACACACTTCTGAATTTTGGACATTCATAGGAATGGCCGGAAGAGTGTTCTCCAATAATGTTTTTTCGCTTATCTCCTACAATTTTCGGAAAAAGGAGCAAAGTCCTTTTTAAAATTTCAAAAGTCGAAATTTGGAAGAATGTCGCCTATTTTCGGAAAAAGGAGCAAAGTCCTTTTTAAAATTTCAAAAGTCGAAATTTGGAAGAATGTCGCCTATTGTCAAAAAAACACACTTCTGAATTTTGCACATTCATAGGAATGGCCGGAAGAGTGTTCTCCAATAATGTTTTTTCGCTTATCTCCTACAATTTTCGGAAAAAGGAGCAAAGTCCTTTTTAAAATTTAAAAAGTCGAAATTTGGAAGCATGTCGCCTATTGTCAAAAAAACACTTTTGAATATTGGACATTCATAGGAATGGCCGGAATACTGTTCTCCAATAATTTTTTTTCGCAAATTTTCTACCATTTTCGGAAAAAGGAGCAAAGTCCTTTTTAAAATTTCAAAAGTCGAAATTTGGAAGAATGTCGCCAATTTAAAAAAAAACACACTGATAAGACTTTTGAATATTGGACATTCATAAAAATGGCCGGAGGAGTGTTCCCTAATAATGTTTTTTCGCCCATCTCCTACAATTTTCGGAAAAAGGAGCAAAGTCCTCTTTAAAATTTCAAAAGTCGAAATTTGGAAGAATGTCGCCTATTGTCAAAAAAAAACACACTTTTTAATATTGGACATTCATAGGAATGGCCGGAAGAGTGTTCTCCAATAATGTTTTTTCGCTTATCTCCTACAATTTTCGGAAAAAGGAGCAAAGTCCTTTTTAAAATTTCAAAAGTCCAAATTTGGAAGAATGTCGCCTATTGTCAAAAAAAACACACTTTTAAATATTGGACATTCATAGGAATGGCCGGAATAGTGTTCCCCAATAATTTTTTTTCGCAAATTTTCTACCATTTTCGGAAAAAGGAGTGAAGTCCTTTTTAAAATTTCAAAAGTCGAAATTTGGAACAATGTCGCCTATTTTCGGAAAAAGGAGCAAAGTCCTTTTTAAAATTTCAAAAGTCGAAATTTGGAAGAATGTCGCCTATTGTCAAAAAAACACACTTCTGAATTTTGGACATTCATAGGAATGGCCGGAAGAGTGTTCTCCAATAATGTTTTTTCGCTTATCTCCTACAATTTAAAATTTCAAAAGTCCAAATTTGGAAGAATGTCGCCTATTGTCCAAAAAACACACTTTTGAATATTGGACATTCATAGGAATGGTCGGAATAGTGTTCCCCAATAATTTTTTTTCGCAAATTTTTTTACCATTTTCGGAAAAAGGAGCAAAGTCCTTTTTAAAATTTCAAAAGTTGAAATTTGCAAAAATGTCGCCAATTTTAAAAAAACACACTGATAAGACTTTTGAATATTGGACATTCATAGAAATGGCCGGAAGAGTGTTTTCCAATAATGTTTTTTCGCTTATCTCCTACAATTTTCGGAAAAAGGAGCAAAGTCCTTTTTAAAATTTCAAAAGTCGAAATTTGGAAGAATGTCGCCTATTGTCAAAAAAACACACTTTTGAATATTGGACATTCATAGGAATGGCCGGAATAGTGTTCCCCAATAATTTTTTTTCGCAAATTTTCTACCATTTTCGGAAAAAGGAGCAAAGTCCTTTTTAAAATTTCAAAAGTCGAAATTTGAAAGAATGTCGCCTATTGTCAAAAAAACACACTTTTGAATATTGGACATTCATAGGAATGGTCGGAATAGTGTTCCCCAATAATTTTTTTTCGCAAATTTTTTTACCATTTTCGGAAAAAGGAGCAAAGTCCTTTTTAAAATTTAAAAAGTTGAAATTTGCAAAAATGTCGCCAATTTTAAAAAAACACACTGATAAGACTTTTGAATATTGGACATTCATAGAAATGGCCGGAAGAGTGTTTTCCAATAATGTTTTTTCGCTTATCTCCTACAATTTTCGGAAAAAGGAGCAAAGTCCTTTTTAAAATTTCAAAAGTCCAAATTTGGAAGAATGTCGCCTATTGTCAAAAAAACACACTTTTGAATATTGGACATTCATAGGAATGGCCGGAATAGTGTTCCCCAATAATTTTTTTTCGCAAATTTTCTACCATTTTCGGAAAAAGGAGCAAAGTCCTTTTTAAAATTTCAAAAGTCGAAATTTGGAAGAATGTCGCATATTGTCAAAACAACACACTTTTGAATATTGGACATTCATAGGAATGGCCGGAATAGTGTTCCCCAATAATTTTTTTTCGCAAATTTTCTACCATTTTCGGAAAAAGGAGCAAAGTCCTTTTTAAAATTTCAAAAGTCGAAATTTGGAAGAATGTCGCCTATTGTCAAAAAAACACACTTTTGAATATTGGACATTCATAGGAATGGCCGGAATAGTGTTCCCCAATAATTTTTTTTCGCAAATTTTCTACCATTTTCGGAAAAAGGAGCAAAGTCCTTTTTAAAATTTCAAAAGTCGAAATTTGGAAGAATGTCGCCTATTGTCAAAAAAACACACTTTTGAATATTGGACATTCATAGAAATGGCCGGAAGAGTGTTCCCCAATAATGTTTTTCGCAAATTTTCTACCATTTTCGGAAAAAGGAGCAAAGTCCTTTTTAAAATTTAAAAAGTCGAAATTTGGAAGCATGTCGCCTATTGTCAAAAAAACACACTTTTGAATATTGGACATTCATAGGAATGGCCGGAATAGTGTTCTCCAATAATTTTTTTTTGCAAATTTTCTACCATTTTCGGAAAAAGGAGCAAAGTCCTTTTTAAAATTTCAAAAGTCGAAATTTGGAAGAATGTCGCCTATTGTCAAAAAAACACACTTTTGAATATTGGACATTCATAGGAATGGTCGGAATAGTGTTCCCCAATAATTTTTTTTCGCAAATTTTTTTACCATTTTCGGAAAAAGGAGCAAAGTCCTTTTTAAAATTTAAAAAGTTGAAATTTGCAAAAATGTCGCCAATTTTAAAAAAACACACTGATAAGACTTTTGAATATTGGACATTCATAGAAATGGCCGGAAGAGTGTTTTCCAATAATGTTTTTTCGCTTATCTCCTACAATTTTCGGAAAAAGGAGCAAAGTCCTTTTTAAAATTTCAAAAGTCCAAATTTGGAAGAATGTCGCCTATTGTCAAAAAAACACACTTTTGAATATTGGACATTCATAGGAATGGCCGGAGTAGTGTTCCCCAATAATTTTCTTTCGCCAACTTTCTACCATTTTCGGAAAAAGGAGCAAAGTCCTTTTCAAAATTTCGAAAGTCGAAATTTGGAAGAATGTCGCCTATTGTCAAAAAAACACACTTTTGAATATTGGACATTCATAGGAATGGCCGGAATAGTGTTCCCCAATAATTTTTTTTCGCAAATTTTCTACCATTTTCGGAAAAAGGAGCAAAGTCCTTTTTAAAATTTCAAAAGTCAAAATTTGGAACAATGTCGCCTATTGTCAAAAAAACACACTTTTGAACATTGGACATTCATAGAAATGGCCGGAATAGTGTTCCCCAATAATTTTTTTTCGCAAATTTTCTACCATTTTCGGAAAAAGGAGCAAAGTCCTTTTTAAAATTTCAAAAGTCGAAATTTGGAAGAATGTCGCCTATTGTCAAAAAAACACACTTTTGAATATTGGACATTCATAGGAATGGCCGGAATAGTGTTCCCCAATAATTTTTTTTCGCAAATTTTCTACCATTTTCGGAAAAAGGAGCAAAGTCCTTTTTAAAATTTCAAAAGTCGAAATTTGGAAGAATGTCGCCTATTGTCAAAAAAACACACTTTTGAATATTGGACATTCATAGGAATGGCCGGAATAGTGTTCCCCAATAATTTTTTTTCGCAAATTTTCTACCATTTTCGGAAAAAGGAGCAAAGTCCTTTTTAAAATTTCAAAAGTCGAAATTTGGAAGAATGTCGCCTATTGTCAAAAAAACACACTTTTGAATATTGGACATTCATAGGAAGGGCAGGAATTGTGTCCCCCAATAATTTTTTTCGCAAATTTTCTACCATTTTCGGAAAAAGGAGCAAAGTCCTTTTTAAAATTTAAAAAGTCGAAATTTGGAAGCATGTCGCCTATTGTCAAAAAAACACACTTTTGAATATTGGACATTCATAGGAATGGCCGGAATAGTGTTCTCCAATAATTTTTTTTCGCAAATTTTCTACCATTTTCGGAAAAAGGAGCAAAGTCCTTTTTAAAATTTCAAAAGTCGAAATTTGGAAGAATGTCGCCTATTGTCAAAAAAACACACTTTTGAATATTGGACATTCATAGGAATGGCCGGAAGAGTGTTCTCCAATAATGTTTTTTCGCTTATCTCCTACAATTTTCGGAAAAAGGAGCAAAGTCCTTTTTAAAATTTCAAAAGTCGAAATTTGGAAGAATGTCGCCTATTTTCGGAAAAAGGAGCAAAGTCCTTTTTAAAATTTCAAAAGTCGAAATTTGGAAGAATGTCGCCTATTGTCAAAAAAACACACTTCTGAATTTTGCACATTCATAGGAATGGCCGGAAGAGTGTTCTCCAATAATGTTTTTTCGCTTATCTCCTACAATTTTCGGAAAAAGGAGCAAAGTCCTTTTTAAAATTTAAAAAGTCGAAATTTGGAAGCATGTCGCCTATTGTCAAAAAAACACTTTTGAATATTGGACATTCATAGGAATGGCCGGAATACTGTTCTCCAATAATTTTTTTTCGCAAATTTTCTACCATTTTCGGAAAAAGGAGCAAAGTCCTTTTTAAAATTTCAAAAGTCGAAATTTGGAAGAATGTCGCCAATTTAAAAAAAAAACACACTGATAAGACTTTTGAATATTGGACATTCATAAAAATGGCCGGAAGAGTGTTCCCTAATAATGTTTTTTCGCCCATCTCCTACAATTTTCGGAAAAAGGAGCAAAGTCCTCTTTAAAATTTCAAAAGTCGAAATTTGGAAGAATGTCGCCTATTGTCAAAAAAAACACACTTTTTAATATTGGACATTCATAGGAATGGCCGGAAGAGTGTTCTCCAATAATGTTTTTTCGCTTATCTCCTACAATTTTCGGAAAAAGGAGCAAAGTCCTTTTTAAAATTTCAAAAGTCCAAATTTGGAAGAATGTCGCCTATTGTCAAAAAAAACACACTTTTAAATATTGGACATTCATAGGAATGGCCGGAATAGTGTTCCCCAATAATTTTTTTTCGCAAATTTTCTACCATTTTCGGAAAAAGGAGTGAAGTCCTTTTTAAAATTTCAAAAGTCGAAATTTGGAAGAATGTCGCCTATTTTCGGAAAAAGGAGCAAAGTCCTTTTTAAAATTTCAAAAGTCGAAATTTGGAAGAATGTCGCCTATTGTCAAAAAAACACACTTCTGAATTTTGGACATTCATAGGAATGGCCGGAAGAGTGTTCTCCAATAATGTTTTTTCGCTTATCTCCTACAATTTAAAATTTCAAAAGTCCAAATTTGGAAGAATGTCGCCTATTGTCCAAAAAACACACTTTTGAATATTGGACATTCATAGGAATGGCCGGAATAGTGTTGCCCAATAATTTTTTTTCGCAAATTTTCTACCATTTTCGGAAAAAGGAGCAAAGTCCTTTTTAAAATTTCAAAAGTTGAAATTTGCAAAAATGTCGCCAATTTAAAAAAGAACACACTGATAAGACTTTTGAATATTGGACATTCATAGAAATGGCCGGAAGAGTGTTTTCCAATAATGTTTTTTCGCTTATCACCTACAATTTTCGGAAAAAGGAGCAAAGTCCTTTTTAATATTTCAAAAGTCGAAATTTGGAAGAATGTCGCCTATTGTCAAAAAAACACACTTTTGAATATTGGACATTCATAGGAATGGCCGGAATAGTGTTCCCCAATAATTTTTTTTCTCAAATTTTCTACCATTTTCGGAAAAAGGAGCAAAGTCCTTTTTAAAACTTCAAAAGTCGAAATTTGGAAGAATGTCGACTATTGTCAAAAAAACACACTTTTGAATATTGGACATTCATAGGAATGGCCGGAAGAGTGTTCTCCAATAATGTTTTTTCGCTTATCTCCTACAATTTTCGGAAAAAGGAGCAAAGTCCTTTTTAAAATTTCAAAAGTTGAAATTTGCAAAAATGTCGCCAATTTAAAAAAGAACACACTGATAAGACTTTTGAATATTGGACATTCATAGAAATGGCCGGAAGAGTGTTTTCCAATAATGTTTTTTCGCTTATCACCTACAATTTTCGGAAAAAGGAGCAAAGTCCTTTTTAAAATTTCAAAAGTCGAAATTTGGAAGAATGTCGCCTATTGTCAAAAAAACACACTTTTGAATATTGGACATTCATAGGAATGGCAGGAATTGTGTTCCCCAATAATTTTTTTCGCAAATTTTCTACCATTTTCGGAAAAAGGAGCAAAGTCCTTTCTAAAATTTCAAAAGTTGAATTTTGCAAAAATGTCGCCAATTTAAAAAAAAACACACTGATAAGACTTTTGAATATTAGACATTCATAGAAATGGCCGGAAGAGTGTTCTCCAATAATGTTTTTTCGCTTATCTCCTACAACTTTCGGAAAAAGGAGCAAAGTCCTTTTTAAAATTTCAAAAGTCGAAATTTGGAAGAATGTCGCCTATTGTCAAAAAACACACTTTTGAATATTGGACATGCATAGGAATGGCCGGAATAGTGTTCCCCAATAATTTTTTTTCGCAAATTTTCTACCATTTTCGGAAAAAGGAGCAAAGTCCTTTTTAAAATTTCAAAAGTCGAAATTTGGAAGAATGTCGCCTATTGTCAAAAAAACACACTTTTGAATATTGGACATTCATAGGAATGGCCGGAATAGTGTTCTCCAATAATTTTTTTTCGCAAATTTTCTACCATTTTCGGAAAAAGGAGCAAAGTCCTTTTTAAAATTTCAAAAGTCGAAATTTAGAAGAATGTCGCCTATTGTCAAAAAAACACACTTTTGAATATTGGACATTCATAGGAATGGCCGGAATAGTGTTCTCCTATAATTTTTTTTCGCAAATTTTCTACCATTTTCGGAAAAAGGAGCAAAGTCCTTTTTAAAATTTCAAAAGTTGAAAATTGCAAAAATGTCGCCAATTTTAAAAAAAACACACTGATAAGACTTTTGAATATTGGACATTCATAGAAATGGCCGGAAGAGTGTTTTCCAATAATGTTTTTTCGCTTTTCTCCTACAATTTTCGGAAAAAGGAGCAAAGTCCTTTTTAAAATTTCAAAAGTCGAAATTTGGAAGAATGTCGCCTATTGTCAAAAAAACACACTTTTGAATATTGGACATTCATAGGAATGGCCGGAATAGTGTTGCCCAATAATTTTTTTTCGCAAATTTTCTACCATTTTCGGAAAAAGGAGCAAAGTCCTTTTTAAAATTTAAAAAGTTGAAATTTGCAAAAATGTCGCCAATTTTAAAAAAACACACTGATAAGACTTTTGAATATTGGACATTCATAGAAATGGCCGGAAGAGTGTTTTCCAATAATGTTTTTTCGCTTATCTCCTACAATTTTCGGAAAAAGGAGCAAAGTCCTTTTTAAAATTTCAAAAGTCCAAATTTGGAAGAATGTCGCCTATTGTCAAAAAAACACACTTTTGAATATTGGACATTCATAGGAATGGCCGGAATAGTGTTCCCCAATAATTTTTTTTCTCAAATTTTCTACCATTTTCGGAAAAAGGAGCAAAGTCCTTTTTAAAATTTCAAAAGTCGAAATTTGGAAGAATGTCGCGTATTGTCAAAAAAACACACTTTTGAATATTGGACATTCATAGGAATGGCCGGAAGAGTGTTCTCCAATAATGTTTTTTCGCTTATCTCCTACAATTTTCGGAAAAAGGAGCAAAGTCCTTTTTAAAATTTCAAAAGTCGAAATTTGGAAGAATGTCGCCTATTTTCGAAAAAGGAGCAAAGTCCTTTTTAAAATTTCAAAAGTCGAAATTTGGAAGAATGTCGCCTATTGTCAAAAAAACACACTTCTGAATTTTGCACATTCATAGGAATGGCCGGAAGAGTGTTCTCCAATAATGTTTTTTCGCTTATCTCCTACAATTTTCGGAAAAAGGAGCAAAGTCCTTTTTAAAATTTAAAAAGTCGAAATTTGGAAGCATGTCGCCTATTGTCAAAAAAACACTTTTGAATATTGGACATTCATAGGAATGGCCGGAATAGTGTTCTCCAATAATTTTTTTTCGCAAATTTTCTACCATTTTCGGAAAAAGGAGCAAAGTCCTTTTTAAAATTTCAAAAGTCGAAATTTGGAAGAATGTCGCCTATTGTCAAAAAAACACACTTTTGAATATTGGACATTCATAGGAATGGCCGGAAGAGTGTTCTCCAATAATGTTTTTTCGCTTATCTCCTACAATTTTCGGAAAAAGGAGCAAAGTCCTTTTTAAAATTTCAAAAGTCCAAATTTGGAAGAATGTCGCCTATTGTCAAAAAAAAACACACTTTTGAATATTGGACATTCATAGGAATGGCCGGAATAGTGTTCCCCAATAATTTTTTTTCGCAAATTTTCTACCATTTTCGGAAAAAGGAGTGAAGTCCTTTTTAAAATTTCAAAAGTCGAAATTTGGAAGAATGTCGCCTATTGTCAAAAAAACACACTTCTGAATTTTGGACATTCATAGGAATGGCCGGAAGAGTGTTCTCCAATAATGTTTTTTCGCTTATCTCCTACAATTTAAAATTTCAAAAGTCCAAATTTGGAAGAATGTCGCCTATTGTCCAAAAAACACACTTTTGAATATTGGACATTCATAGGAATGGCCGGAATAGTGTTCTCCAATAATGTTTTTTCGCTTATATCCTACAATTTTCGGAAAAAGGAGCAAAGTCCTCTTTAAAATTTCAAAAGTCGAAATTTGGAAGAATGTCGCCTATTGTCAAAAAAACATACTTTTGAATATTAGACATTCATAGAAATGGCCGAAAGAATGTTCTCCAATAATGTTTTTTCGCTTATCTCCTACAATTTAAAATTTCAAAAGTCCAAATTTGGAAGAATGTCGCCTATTGTCAAAAAAACACACTTTTGAATATTGGACATTCATAGGAATGGCCGGAATAGTGTTCTCCTATAATTTTTTTTCGCAAATTTTCTACCATTTTCGGAAAAAGGAGCAAAGTCCTTTTTAAAATTTCAAAAGTTGAAAATTGCAAAAATGTCGCCAATTTAAAAAAGAACACACTGATAAGACTTTTGAATATTGGACATTCATAGAAATGGCCGGAAGAGTGTTTTCCAATAATGTTTTTTCGCTTATCACCTACAATTTTCGGAAAAAGGAGCAAAGTCCTTTTTAAAATTTCAAAAGTCGAAATTTGGAAGAATGTCGCCTATTGTCAAAAAAACACACTTTTGAATATTGGACATTCATAGGAATGGCAGGAATTGTGTTCCCCAATAATTTTTTTCGCAAATTTTCTACCATTTTCGGAAAAAGGAGCAAAGTCCTTTCTAAAATTTCAAAAGTTGAATTTTGCAAAAATGTCGCCAATTTAAAAAAAAACACACTGATAAGACTTTTGAATATTAGACATTCATAGAAATGGCCGGAAGAGTGTTCTCCAATAATGTTTTTTCGCTTATCTCCTACAACTTTCGGAAAAAGGAGCAAAGTCCTTTTTAAAATTTCAAAAGTCGAAATTTGGAAGAATGTCGCCTATTGTCAAAAAACACACTTTTGAATATTGGACATGCATAGGAATGGCCGGAATAGTGTTCCCCAATAATTTTTTTTCGCAAATTTTCTACCATTTTCGGAAAAAGGAGCAAAGTCCTTTTTAAAATTTCAAAAGTCGAAATTTGGAAGAATGTCGCCTATTGTCAAAAAAACACACTTTTGAATATTGGACATTCATAGGAATGGCCGGAATAGTGTTCTCCAATAATTTTTTTTCGCAAATTTTCTACCATTTTCGGAAAAAGGAGCAAAGTCCTTTTTAAAATTTCAAAAGTCGAAATTTAGAAGAATGTCGCCTATTGTAAAAAAAACACACTTTTGAATATTGGACATTCATAGGAATGGCCGGAATAGTGTTCTCCTATAATTTTTTTTCGCAAATTTTCTACCATTTTCGGAAAAAGGAGCAAAGTCCTTTTTAAAATTTCAAAAGTTGAAAATTGCAAAAATGTCGCCAATTTTAAAAAAAACACACTGATAAGACTTTTGAATATTGGACATTCATAGAAATGGCCGGAAGAGTGTTTTCCAATAATGTTTTTTCGCTTTTCTCCTACAATTTTCGGAAAAAGGAGCAAAGTCCTTTTTAAAATTTCAAAAGTCGAAATTTGGAAGAATGTCGCCTATTGTCAAAAAAACACACTTTTGAATATTGGACATTCATAGGAATGGCCGGAATAGTGTTGCCCAATAATTTTTTTTCGCAAATTTTCTACCATTTTCGGAAAAAGGAGCAAAGTCCTTTTTAAAATTTCAAAAGTTGAAATTTGCAAAAATGTCGCCAATTTAAAAAAAAACACACTGATAAGACTTTTGAATATTGAACATTCATAGAAATGGCCGGAAGAGTGTTTTCCAATAATGTTTTTTCGCTTTTCTCCTACAATTTTCGGAAAAAGGAGCAAAGTCCTTTTTAAAATTTCAAAAGTCGAAATTTGGAAGAATGTCGCCTATTGTCAAAAAAACACACTTTTGAATATTGGACATTCATAGGAATGGTCGGAATAGTGTTCCGCAATAATTGTTTTTCGCAAATTTTTTACCATTTTCGGAAAAAGGAGCAAAGTCCTTTTTAAAATTTCAAAAGTCCAAATTTGGAAGAATGTCGCCTATTGTCAAAAAAACACACTTTTGAATATTGGACATTCATAGGAATGGCCGGAATAGTTTTCCCCAATAATTTTTTTTCGCAAATTTTCTACCATTTTCGGAAAAAGGAGTGAAGTCCTTTTTAAAATTTCAAAAGTTGAAATTTGCAAAAATGTCGCCAATTTAAAAAAAAACACACTGATAAGACTTTTGAATATTAGACATTCATAGAAATGGCCGGAAGAGTGTTTTCCAATAATGTTTTTTCGCTTATCTCCTACAATTTTCGGAAAAAGGAGCAAAGTCCTTTTTAAAATTTCAAAAGTCGAAATTTGGAAGAATGTCGCCTATTGTCAAAAAAACACACTTTTGAATATTGGACATTCATAGGAATGGTCGGAATAGTGTTCCCCAATAATTTTTTTTCGCAAATTTTTTTACCATTTTCGGAAAAAGGAGCAAAGTCCTTTTTAAAATTTAAAAAGTTGAAATTTGCAAAAATGTCGCCAATTTTAAAAAAACACACTGATAAGACTTTTGAATATTGGACATTCATAGAAATGGCCGGAAGAGTGTTTTCCAATAATGTTTTTTCGCTTATCTCCTACAATTTTCGGAAAAAGGAGCAAAGTCCTTTTTAAAATTTCAAAAGTCCAAATTTGGAAGAATGTCGCCTATTGTCAAAAAAACACACTTTTGAATATTGGACATTCATAGGAATGGCCGGAATAGTGTTCCCCAATAATTTTTTTTCTCAAATTTTCTACCATTTTCGGAAAAAGGAGCAAAGTCCTTTTTAAAATTTCAAAAGTCGAAATTTGGAAGAATGTCGCGTATTGTCAAAAAAACACACTTTTGAATATTGGACATTCATAGGAATGGCCGGAAGAGTGTTCTCCAATAATGTTTTTTCGCTTATCTCCTACAATTTTCGGAAAAAGGAGCAAAGTCCTTTTTAAAATTTCAAAAGTCGAAATTTGGAAGAATGTCGCCTATTTTCGAAAAAGGAGCAAAGTCCTTTTTAAAATTTCAAAAGTCGAAATTTGGAAGAATGTCGCCTATTGTCAAAAAAACACACTTCTGAATTTTGCACATTCATAGGAATGGCCGGAAGAGTGTTCTCCAATAATGTTTTTTCGCTTATCTCCTACAATTTTCGGAAAAAGGAGCAAAGTCCTTTTTAAAATTTAAAAAGTCGAAATTTGGAAGCATGTCGCCTATTGTCAAAAAAACACTTTTGAATATTGGACATTCATAGGAATGGCCGGAATAGTGTTCTCCAATAATTTTTTTTCGCAAATTTTCTACCATTTTCGGAAAAAGGAGCAAAGTCCTTTTTAAAATTTCAAAAGTCGAAATTTGGAAGAATGTCGCCTATTGTCAAAAAAACACACTTTTGAATATTGGACATTCATAGGAATGGCCGGAAGAGTGTTCTCCAATAATGTTTTTTCGCTTATCTCCTACAATTTTCGGAAAAAGGAGCAAAGTCCTTTTTAAAATTTCAAAAGTCCAAATTTGGAAGAATGTCGCCTATTGTCAAAAAAAAACACACTTTTGAATATTGGACATTCATAGGAATGGCCGGAATAGTGTTCCCCAATAATTTTTTTTCGCAAATTTTCTACCATTTTCGGAAAAAGGAGTGAAGTCCTTTTTAAAATTTCAAAAGTCGAAATTTGGAAGAATGTCGCCTATTGTCAAAAAAACACACTTCTGAATTTTGGACATTCATAGGAATGGCCGGAAGAGTGTTCTCCAATAATGTTTTTTCGCTTATCTCCTACAATTTAAAATTTCAAAAGTCCAAATTTGGAAGAATGTCGCCTATTGTCCAAAAAACACACTTTTGAATATTGGACATTCATAGGAATGGCCGGAATAGTGTTCTCCAATAATGTTTTTTCGCTTATATCCTACAATTTTCGGAAAAAGGAGCAAAGTCCTCTTTAAAATTTCAAAAGTCGAAATTTGGAAGAATGTCGCCTATTGTCAAAAAAACATACTTTTGAATATTAGACATTCATAGAAATGGCCGAAAGAATGTTCTCCAATAATGTTTTTTCGCTTATCTCCTACAATTTAAAATTTCAAAAGTCCAAATTTGGAAGAATGTCGCCTATTGTCAAAAAAACACACTTTTGAATATTGGACATTCATAGGAATGGCCGGAATAGTGTTCCCCAATAATTTTTTTTCGCAAATTTTCTACCATTTTCGGAAAAAGGAGCAAAGTCCTTTTTAAAATTTCAAAAGTTGAAATTTGCAAAAATGTCGCCAATTTTAAAAAAAACACACTGATAAGACTTTTGAATATTGGACATTCATAGAAATGGCCGGAAGAGTGTTTTCCAATAATGTTTTTTCGCTTTTCTCCTACAATTATCGGAAAAAGGAGCAAAGTCCTTTTTAAAATTTCAAAAGTCGAAATTTGGAAGAATGTCGCCTATTGTCAAAAAAACACACTTTTGAATATTGGACATTCATAGGAATGGCCGGAAGAGTGTTCTCCAATAATGTTTTTTCGCTTATCTCCTACAATTTTCGGAAAAAGGAGCAAAGTCCTTTTTAAAATTTCAAAAGTCCAAATTTGGAAGAATGTCGCCTATTGTCAAAAAAACACACTTTTGAATATTGGACATTCATAGGAATGGCCGGAATAGTGTTCCCCAATAATTTTTTTTCGCAAATTTTCTACCATTTTCGGAAAAAAGAGCAAAGTCCTTTTTAAAATTTCAAAAGTCGAAATTTGGAAGAATGTCGCCTATTTTCAAAAAAACACACTTTTGAATATTGGACATTCATAGGAATTGCAGGAATTGTGTTCCCCAATAATTTTTTTCGCAAATTTTCTACCATTTTCGGAAAAAGGAGCAAAGTCCTTTTTAAAATTTCAAAAGTTGAAATTTGCAAAAATGTCGCCAATTTTAAAAAAAACACACTGATAAGACTTTTGAATATTGGACATTCATAGAAATGGCCGGAAAAGTGTTTTCCAATAATGTTTTTTCGCTTATCTCCTACAATTTTCGGAAAAAGGAGGAAAGTCCTTTTTAAAATTTCAAAAGTCGAAATTTGGAAGAATGTCGCCTACTGTCAAAAAACACACTTTTGAATATTGGACATTCATAGGAATGGCCGGAATAGTGTTGCCCAATAATTTTTTTTCGCAAATTTTCTACCATTTTCGGCAAAAGGAGCAAAGTCCTTTTTAAAATTTCAAAAGTTGAAATTTGCAAAAATGTCGCCAATTTAAAAAAAACACACTGATAAGACTTTTGAATATTGGACATTCATAGAAATGGCCGGAAGAGTGTTTTCCAATAATGTTTTTTCGCTTTTCTCCTACAATTTTCGGAAAAAGGAGCAAAGTCCTTTTTAAAATTTCAAAAGTCGAAATTTGGAAGAATGTCGCCTATTGTCAAAAAAACACACTTTTGAATATTGGACATTCATAGGAATGGCCGGAATAGTGTTTTCCAATAATTTTTTTCGCAAATTTTCTACCATTTTCGGAAAAAGGAGCAAAGTCCTTTTTAAAATTTCAAAAGTTGAAATTTGCAAAAATGTCGCCAATTTAAAAAAAAACACACTGATAAGACTTTTGAATATTGGACATTCATAGAAATGGCCGGAAGAGTGTTTTCCAATAACTTTTTTTCGCAAATTTTCTACCATTTTCGGAAAACGGAGCAAAGTCCTTTTTAAAATTTAAAAAGTCGAAATTTGGAATATTGTCAAAAAAACACACTTTTGAATATTGGACATTCATAGGAATGGCCGGAATAGTGTTCCCCAATAATTTTTTTTCGCAAATTTTCTACCATTTTCGGAAAAAGGCGCAAAGTCCTTTTTAAAATTTCAAAAGTCGAAATTTGGAAGAATGCCGCCTATTGTAAAAAAACACACTTTTGAATATTGGACATTCATAGGAATGGCCGGAATAGTGTTCCCCAATAATTTTTTTTCACAAATTTTCTACCATTTTCGAAAAAGGAGCAAAGTCCTTTTTAAAATTTCAAAAGTTGAAATTTGCAAAAATGTCGCCAATTTAAAAAAAAACACACTGATAAGACTTTTGAATATTAGACATTCATAGAAATGGCCGGAAGAGTGTTCTCCAATAATGTTTTTTCGCTTATCTCCTCCAATTAAAAATTTAAAAAGTCGAAATTTGGAAGAATGTCGCCTATTGTCAAAAAAACACACTTTTGAATATTGGACATTAATAGGAATGGCCGGAATAGTGTTCTCCAATAATTTGTATTCGCAAATTTTCTACCGTTTTCGGAAAAAGGAGCAAAGTCCTTTCTAAAATTTCAAAAATTGAAATTTGGAAGAATGTCGCCTATTTTCAAAAAAACACACTTTTGAATATTGGACATTCATAGGAATGGCCGGAAGAGTGTTCTCCAATAATGTTTTTTCGCTTATCTCCTACAATTTTCGGAAAAAGGAGCAAAGTCCTTTTTAAAATTTCAAAAGTCCAAATTTGGAAGAATGTCGCCTATTGTCAAAAAAAACACACTTTTGAATATTGGACATTCATAGGAATGGCCGGAAGAGTGTTCTCCAATAATGTTTTTTCGCTTATCTCCTACAATTTTCGGAAAAAGGAGCAAAGTCCTTTTTAAAATTTCAAAAGTCCAAATTTGGAAGAATGTCGCCTATTGTCAAAAAAAAACACACTTTTGAATATTGGACATTCATAGGAATGGCCGGAATAGTGTTCTCCAATAATGTTTTTTCGCTTATCTCCTACAACTTTCGGAAAAAGGAGCAAAGTCCTTTTTAAAATTTCAAAAGTCGAAATTTGGAAGAATGTCGCCTATTGTCAAAAAACACACTTTTGAATATTGGACATGCATAGGAATGGCCGGAATAGTGTTCCCCAATAATTTTTTTTCGCAAATTTTCTACCATTTTCGGAAAAAGGAGCAAAGTCCTTTTTAAAATTTCAAAAGTCGAAATTTGGAAGAATGTCGCCTATTGTCAAAAAAACACACTTTTGAATATTGGACATTCATAGGAATGGCCGGAAGAGTGTTCTCCAATAATTTTTTTTCGCAAATTTTCTACCATTTTCGGAAAAAGGAGCAAAGTCCTTTTTAAAATTTCAAAAGTCGAAATTTGGAAGAATGTCGCCTATTGTCAAAAAAACACACTTCTGAATTTTGGACATTCATAGGAATGGCCGGAAGAGTGTTCTCCAATAATGTTTTTTCGCTTATCTCCTACAATTTAAAATTTCAAAAGTCGAAATTTGGAAGAATGCCGCCTATTGTCCAAAAAACACACTTTTGAATATTGGACATTCATAGGAATGGCCGGAATAGTGTTCTCCAATAATGTTTTTTCGCTTATATCCTACAATTTTCGGAAAAAGGAGCAAAGTCCTCTTTAAAATTTCAAAAGTCGAAATTTGGAAGAATGTCGCCTATTGTCAAGAAAACATACTTTTGAATATTAGACATTCATAGAAATGGCCGAAAGAATGTTCTCCAATAATGTTTTTTCGCTTATCTCCTACAATTTAAAATTTCAAAAGTCCAAATTTGGAAGAATGTCGCCTATTGTCAAAAAAACACACTTTTGAATATTGGACATTCATAGGAATGGCCGGAATAGTGTTCCCCAATAATTTTTTTTCGCAAATTTTCTACCATTTTCGGAAAAAGGAGCAAAGTCCTTTTTAAAATTTCAAAAGTTGAAATTTGCAAAAATGTCGCCAATTTTAAAAAAAACACACTGATAAGACTTTTGAATATTGGACATTCATAGAAATGGCCGGAAGAGTGTTTTCCAATAATGTTTTTTCGCTTTTCTCCTACAATTATCGGAAAAAGGAGCAAAGTCCTTTTTAAAATTTCAAAAGTCGAAATTTGGAAGAATGTCGCCTATTGTCAAAAAAACACACTTTTGAATATTGGACATTCATAGGAATGGCCGGAAGAGTGTTCTCCAATAATGTTTTTTCGCTTATCTCCTACAATTTTCGGAAAAAGGAGCAAAGTCCTTTTTAAATTTTCAAAAGTCCAAATTTGGAAGAATGTCGCCTATTGTCAAAAAAACACACTTTTGAATATTGGACATTCATAGGAATGGCCGGAATAGTGTTCCCCAATAATTTTTTTTCGCAAATTTTCTACCATTTTCGGAAAAAAGAGCAAAGTCCTTTTTAAAATTTCAAAAGTCGAAATTTGGAAGAATGTCGCCTATTTTCAAAAAAACACACTTTTGAATATTGGACATTCATAGGAATTGCAGGAATTGTGTTCCCCAATAATTTTTTTCGCAAATTTTCTACCATTTTCGGAAAAAGGAGCAAAGTCCTTTTTAAAATTTCAAAAGTTGAAATTTGCAAAAATGTCGCCAATTTTAAAAAAAACACACTGATAAGACTTTTGAATATTGGACATTCATAGAAATGGCCGGAAAAGTGTTTTCCAATAATGTTTTTTCGCTTATCTCCTACAATTTTCGGAAAAAGGAGGAAAGTCCTTTTTAAAATTTCAAAAGTCGAAATTTGGAAGAATGTCGCCTACTGTCAAAAAACACACTTTTGAATATTGGACATTCATAGGAATGGCCGGAATAGTGTTGCCCAATAATTTTTTTTCGCAAATTTTCTACCATTTTCGGCAAAAGGAGCAAAGTCCTTTTTAAAATTTCAAAAGTTGAAATTTGCAAAAATGTCGCCAATTTAAAAAAAACACACTGATAAGACTTTTGAATATTGGACATTCATAGAAATGGCCGGAAGAGTGTTTTCCAATAATGTTTTTTCGCTTTTCTCCTACAATTTTCGGAAAAAGGAGCAAAGTCCTTTTTAAAATTTCAAAAGTCGAAATTTGGAAGAATGTCGCCTATTGTCAAAAAAACACACTTTTGAATATTGGACATTCATAGGAATGGCCGGAATAGTGTTGCCCAATAATTTTTTTCGCAAATTTTCTACCATTTTCGGAAAAAGGAGCAAAGTCCTTTTTAAAATTTCAAAAGTTGAAATTTGCAAAAATGTCGCCAATTTAAAAAAAAACACACTGATAAGACTTTTGAATATTGGACATTCATAGAAATGGCCGGAAGAGTGTTTTCCAATAACTTTTTTTCGCAAATTTTCTACCATTTTCGGAAAACGGAGCAAAGTCCTTTTTAAAATTTAAAAAGTCGAAATTTGGAATATTGTCAAAAAAACACACTTTTGAATATTGGACATTCATAGGAATGGCCGGAATAGTGTTCCCCAATAATTTTTTTTCGCAAATTTTCTACCATTTTCGGAAAAAGGCGCAAAGTCCTTTTTAAAATTTCAAAAGTCGAAATTTGGAAGAATGCCGCCTATTGTAAAAAAACACACTTTTGAATATTGGACATTCATAGGAATGGCCGGAATAGTGTTCCCCAATAATTTTTTTTCGCAAATTTTCTACCATTTTCGAAAAAGGAGCAAAGTCCTTTTTAAAATTTCAAAAGTTGAAATTTGCAAAAATGTCGCCAATTTTAAAAAAAAACATACTGATAAGTCTTTTGAATATTAGACATTCATTGAAATGGCCGGAAGAGTTTTCTCCAATAATGTTTTTTCTCTTATCTCCTACAATTTAAAATTTCAAAGATCCAAATTTGGAAGAATGTCGCCTATTGTCAAAAAAACACACTTTTGAATATTGGACATTCATAGGAATGGCCGGAATAGTGTTCCCCAATAACTTTTTTTTCGCAAATTTTCTACCATTTTCGGAAAAAGGAGCAAAGTCCTTTTTAAAATTTCAAAAGTTGAAATTTGCAAAATAGTCGCCAATTTAAAAAAAACACACTGATAAGACTTTTGAATTTTGGACATTCATATAAATGGCCGGAAGAGTGTTTTCCACTAATGTTTTTTCGCTTATCTCCTACAATATTCGGAAAAAGGAGCAAAGTCCTTTTTAAAATTTCAAATATCGAAATTTGGAAGAATGTCGCCTATTGTCAAAAAAACACACTTTTGAATATTGGACATTCATAGGAATGGCCGGAATAGTGTTCCCCAATAATTTTTTTTCGCAAATTTTCTACCATTTTCGGAAAAAGGAGCAAAGTCCTTTTTAAAATTTCAAAAGTCGAAATTTGGAAGAATGTCGCCTATTGTCAAAAAAACACACTTTTGAATATTGGACATTCATAGGAATGGCCGGAATAGTGTTCCCCAATAATTTTTTTTCGCAAATTTTCTACCATTTTCGGAAAAAGGCGCAAAGTCCTTTTTAAAATTTCAAAAGTCGAAATTTGGAAGAATGCCGCCTATTGTCAAAAAATTACACTTTTGAATATTGGACATTCATAGGAATGGCCGGAATAGTGTTCCCCAATAATTTTTTTTCGCAAATTTTCTACCATTTTCGGAAAAAGAAGCAAAGTCCTTTTTAAAATTTCAAAAGTTGAAATTTGCAAAAATGTCGCCAATTTTAAAAAAAACACACTGATAAGTCTTTTGAATATTAGACATTCATTGAAATGGTTGGAAGAGTGTTCTCCAATAATGTTTTTTCTCTTATCTCCTACAATTTAAAATTTCAAAAGTCCAAATTTGGAAGAATGTCGCCTATTGTCAAAAAAACACACTTTTGAATATTGGACATTCATAGGAATGGCCGGAATAGTGTTCCCCAATAATTTTTTTTTGCAAATTTTCTGCCATTTTCGGAAAAAGGAGCAAAGTCCTTTTTAAAATTTCAAAAGTCGAAATTTGGAAGAATGTCGCCTATTGACAAAAAAACACATATTTGAATATTGGACATTCATAGGAATGGCCGGAAGAGTGTTCTCCAATAATGTTTTTTCGCTTATCTCCTACAATTTTCGGAAAAAGGAGCAAAGTCCTTTTTAAAATTTAAAAAGTCGAAATTTGGAAGAATGTCGCCTATTGTCAAAAAAACCAACTTTTGAATATTGGACATTCATAGGAATGGTCGGAATAGTGTTCCCCAATAATTTTTTTTCGCAAATTTTTTTACCATTTTCGGAAAAAGGAGCAAAGTCCTTTTTAAAATTTCAAAAGTCGAAATTTGAAGAATGTCGCCTATTTTCAAAAAAACACACTGATAAGACTTTTGAATATTGGACATTCATAGAAATGGCCGGAAGAGTGTTTTCCAATAATGTTTTTTCGCTTATCTCCTACAATATTCGGAAAAAGGAGCAAAGTCCTTTTTAAAATTTCAAATATCGAAATTTGGAAGAATGTCGCCTATTGTCAAAAAAACACACTTTTGAATATTGGACATTCATAGGAATGGCCGGAATAGTGTTCCCCAATAACTTTTTTTCGCAAATTTTCTACCATTTTCAGAAAAAGGAGCAAAGTCCTTTTTAAAATTTCAAAAGTCCAAATTTGGAAGAATGTCGCCTATTGTCAAAAAAACACACTTTTGAATATTGGACATTCATAGGAATGGCCGGAATAGTGTTCCCCAATAACTTTTTTTCGCAAATTTTCTACCATTTTCGGAAAAAGGAGCAAAGTCCTTTTTAAAATTTAAAAAGTCGAAATTTGGAAGAATGTCGCCTATTTTCAAAAAAACACACTTTTGAATATTGGACATTCATAGGAATGGCAGAGATTGTGTTCCCCAATATTTTTCTTCGCAAATTTTCTATCATTTTCGGAAAAAGGAGCAAAGTCCTTTTTAAAATTTCAAAAGTCGAAATTTGGAAGAATGTCGCCTATTGTCAAAAAAACACACTTTTGAATATTGGACATTCATAGGAATGGCCGGAATAGTGTTCCCCAATAATTTTTTTTCGCAAATTTTCTACCATTTTCGGAAAAAGGAGCAAAGTCCTTTTTAAAATTTCAAAAGTCGAAATTTGGAAGAATGTCGCCTATTGACAAAAAAACACATATTTGAATATTGGACATTCATAGGAATGGCCGGAAGAGTGTTCTCCAATAATGTTTTTTCGCTTATCTCCTACAATTTTCGGAAAAAGGAGCAAAGTCCTTTTTAAAATTTCAAAAGTCGAAATTTGGAAGAATGTCGCCTATTGTCAAAAAAACACACTTTTGAATATTGGACATTCATAGGAATGGCCGGAATAGTGTTCCCCAATAATTTTTTTTCGCAAATTTTCTACCATTTTCGGAAAAAGGAGCAAAGTCCTTTTTAAAATTTCAGAAGTTGAAATTTGCAAAAATGTCGCCAATTTAAAAAAAAAACACACTAATAAGTCTTTTGAATATTAGACATTCATAGAAATGGCCGGAAGAGTGTTCTCCAATAATGTTTTTTCGCTTATCTCCTACAATTTAAAATTTCAAAAGTCCAAATTTGGAAGAATGTCGCCTATTGTCAAAAAAACAGACTTTTGAATATTGGACATTCATAGGAATGGCCGGAATAGTGTTCCCCAATAATTTTTTTTCGCAAATTTTCTACCATTTTCGGAAAAAGGAGCAAAGTCCTTTTTAAAATTTCAAAAGTTGAAATTTGCAAAAATGTCGCCAATTAAAAAAAAAACACACTGATAAAGCTTTTGAATATTAGACATTCATAGAAATGGCCGGAAGAGTGTTCTCCAATAATGTTTTTTCGCTTATCTCCTACAATTTAAAATTTCAAAAGTCCAAATTTGGAAGAATGTCGCCTATTGTCAAAAAAACACACTTTTGAATATTGGACATTCATAGGAATGGCCGAAATAGTGTCCCCAATAATTTTTTTTCGAAAATTTTCTACCATTTTGGGAAAGAGGAGCAAAGTCCTTTTTAAAATTTCAAAAGTCGAAATTTGGAAGAATATCGCCTATTGTCAAAAAAACACACTTTTGAATATTGGACATTCATAGGAATGGCCGGAATAGTGTTCCGCAATAATTGTTTTTCGCAAATTTTTTACCATTTTCGGAAAAAGGAGCAAAGTCCTTTTTAAAATTTCAAAAGCCGAAATTTGGAAGAATGTCGCCTATTGTCAAAAAAACACACTTTTGAATATTGGACATTCATAGGAATGGTCGGAATAGTGTTCCGCAATAATTGTTTTTCGCAAATTTTTTACCATTTTCGGAAAAAGGAGCAAAGTCCTTTTTAAAATTTCAAAAGTCCAAATTTGGAAGAATGTCGCCTATTGTCAAAAAAAAACACACTTTTGAATATTGGACATTCATAGGAATGGCCGGAATAGTTTTCCCCAATAATTTTTTTTCGCAAATTTTCTACCATTTTCGGAAAAAGGAGTGAAGTCCTTTTTAAAATTTCAAAAGTTGAAATTTGGAAAAATGTCGCCAATTTAAAAAAAAACACACTGATAAGACTTTTGAATATTAGACATTCATAGAAATGGCCGGAAGAGTGTTCTCCAATAATGTTTTTTCGCTTATCTCCTCCAATTAAAAATTTAAAAAGTCGAAATTTGGAAGAATGTCGCCTATTGTCAAAAAAACACACTTTTGAATATTGGACATTAATAGGAATGGCCGGAATAGTGTTCTCCAATAATTTGTATTCGCAAATTTTCTACCATTTTCGGAAAAAGGAGCAAAGTCCTTTCTAAAATTTCAAAAGTTGAAATTTGGAAGAATGTCGCCTATTTTCAAAAAAACACACTTTTGAATATTGGACATTCATAGGAATGGCAGGAATTGTGTTCCCCAATAATTTTTTTTCGCAAATTTTCTACCATTTTAGGAAAAAGGAGCAAAGTCCTTTCTAAAATTTCAAAAGTTGAAATTTGGAAAAATGTCGCCAATTTTAAAAAAAAAACACACTGTTAAGACTTTTGAATATTAGACATTTATAGAAATGGCCGGAAGAGTGTTCTCCAATAATGTTTTTCGCTTATCTCCTACAATTTAAAATTTCAAAAGTCCAAATTTGGAAGAATGTCGCCTATTGTCAAAAAAAACACACTTTTGAATATTGGACATTCATAGGAATGGCCGGAATAGTGTTCCCCAATAATTTTTTTTCGCAAATTTTCTACCATTTTCGGAAAAAGGAGCAAAGTCCTTTTTAAAATTTCAAAAGTCGAAATTTGGAAGAATGTCGCCTATTGTCAAAAAAACACACTTTTGAATATTGGACATTCATAGGAATGGCCGGAAGAGTGTTCTCCAATAATGTTTTTTCGCTTATCTCCTACAATTTTCGGAAAAAGCAGCAAAGTCCTTTTTAAAATTTATAAAGTCGAAATTTGGAATATTGTAACAAAAAAACACTTTTGAATATTGGACATTCATAGGAATGGCCGGAATAGTGTTCTCCAATAATTTTTTTTTTGCAAATTTTCTACCATTTTCGGAAAAAGGAGCAAAGTCCTTTTTAAAATTTCAAAAGTCGAAATTTGGAAGAATGTCGCCTATTGTCAAAAAAACACACTTTTGAATATAGGACATTCATAGGAATGGCCGGAAGAGTGTTCTCCAATAATTTTTTTTCGCTTATCTCCTACAATTTTCGGAAAAAGGAGCAAAGTCCTTTTTAAAATTTAAAAAGTCGAAATTTGGAATATTGTCAAAAAAAACACACTTTTGAATATTGGACATTCATAGGAATGGCCGGAATAGTGTTCTCCAATAATTTTTTTTCGCAAATTTTCTACCATTTTCGGAATAAGGAGCAAAGTCCTTTTTAAAATTTCAAAAGTCTAAATTTGGAAGAATGTCGCCTATTTTCAAAAAAACACACTTTTGAATATTGGACATTCATAGGAATGGCAGGAATTGTGTTCCCCAATAATTTTTTTCGCAAATTTTCTACCATTTTCGGAAAAAGGAGTAAAGTCCTTTCTAAAATTTCAAAAGTTGAAATTTGGAAAAATGTCGCCAATTTAAAAAAAAAAACACACTCTTAAGACTTTTGAATATTAGACATTCATAGAAATGGCCGGAAGAGTGTTCTCCAATAATGTTTTTTCGCTTATCTCCTACAACTTTCGGAAAAAGGAGCAAAGTCCTTTTTAAAATTTCAAAAGTCGAAATTTGGAAGAATGTCGCCTATTGTCAAAAAACACACTTTTGAATATTGGACATTCAAGGAATGGCCGGAATAGTGTTCTCCAATAATTTTTTTTCGCAAATTTTCTACCATTTTCGGAAAAAGGAGCAAAGTCCTTTTTAAAATTTCAAAAGTCGAAATTTGGAAGAATGTCGCCTATTTTCAAAAAGACACACTTTTGAATATTGGACATTCATAGGAATGGCAGGAATTGTGTTCCCCAATAATTTTTTTCGCAAATTTTCTACCATTTTCGGAAAAAGGAGCAAAGTCCTTTCTAAAATTTCAAAAGTTGAAATTTGGAAAAATGTCGCCAATTTAAAAAAAAAACACACTGATAAGATTTTTGAATATTAGACATTCATAGAAATGGCCGGAAGAGTGTTCTCCAATAATGTTTTTTCGCTTATCTCCTCCAAATAAAAATTTAAAAAGTCGAAATTTGGAAAAATGTCGCCTATTTTCAAAAAAAACACACTTTTGAATATTGGACATTCATAGGAATGGCAGGAATTGTGTTCCCCAATAATTTTTTTCGCAAATTTTCTACCATTTTCGGAAAAAGGAGCAAAGTCCTTTTTAAAATTTAAAAAGTCGAAATTTGGAAGAATGTCGCCTATTTTAAAAAAAACACACTTTTGAATATTGGACATTCATAGGAATGGCAGGAATTGTGTTCCCCAATAATTTTTTTCGCAAATTTTCTACCATTTTAGGAAAAAGGAGCAAAGTCCTTTCTAAAATTTCAAAAGTTGAAATTTGGAAAAATGTCGCCAATTTTAAAAAAAACACACTGTTAAGACTTTTGAGTATTAGACATTCATAGAAATGGCCGGAAGAGTGTTCTCCAATAATGTTTTTTCGCTTATCTCCTACAACTTTCGGAAAAAGGAGCAAAGTCCTTTTTAAAATTTCAAAAGTCCAAATTTGGAAGAATGTCGCCTATTGTCAAAAAAACACACTTTTGAATATTGGACATTCATAGGAATGGCCGGAAGAGTGTTCTCCAATAATGTTTTTTCGCTTATCTCCTACAATTTTCGGAAAAAGGAGCAAAGTCCTTTTTAAAATTTAAAAAGTAGAAATTTGAAAGAATGTCGCCTATTTTCAAAAAAACACACTTTTGAATATTGGACATTCATAGGAATGGCCGGAATTGTGTTCCCCAATAATTTTTTTTCGCAAATTTTCTACCATTTTCGGAAAAAGGAGCAAAGTCCTTTTTAAAATTTCAAAAGTCGAAATTTGGAAGAATGTCGCCTATTGTCAAAAAAACACACTTTTGAATATTGGATATTCATAGGAATGGCCGGAAGAGTGTTCCCCAATAATTTTTTTTCGCAAATTTTCTACCATTTTCGGAAAAAGGAGCAAAGTCCTTTTTAAAATTTCAAAAGTCGAAATTTGGAAGAATGTCGCCTATTGTCAAAAAAACACACTTTTGAATATTGGACATTCATAGGAATGGCCGGAATAGTGTTCCCCAATAATTTTTTTTCGCAAATTTTCTACCATTTTCGGAAAAAGGAGTCCTTTTTAAAATTTAAAAAGTCGAAATTTGGAAGCATGTCGCCTATTGTCAAAAAAACACACTTTTGAATATTGGACATTCATAGGAATGGCCGGAATAGTGTTCCCCAATAATTTTTTTTCGCAAATTTTCTACCATTTTCGGAAAAAGGAGCAAAGTCCTTTTTAAAATTTCAAAAGTCGAAATTTGGAAGAATGTCGCCTATTGTCAAAAAAACACACTTTTGAATATTGGACATTCATAGGAATGGCAGGAATTGTGTTCCCCAATAATTTTTTTCGCAAATTTTCTACCATTTTCGGAAAAAGGAGCAAAGTCCTTTCTTAAATTTCAAAAGTTGAAATTTGGAAAAATGTCGCTAATTTTAAAAAAAACACACTGTTAAGACTTTTGAATATTAGACATTCATAAAAATGGCCGCAAGAGTGTTCTCCAATAATGTTTTTTCGCTTATCTCCTACAACTTTCGGAAAAAGGAGCAAAGTCCTTTTTAAAATTTCAAAAGTCTAAATTTGGAAGAATGTCGCCTATTGTCAAAAAAACACACTCTTGAATATTGGACATTCATAGGAATGGCCGGACTAGTGTTCCCCAATAATTTTTTTTCGCAAATTTTCTACCATTTTCGGAAAAAGGAGCAAAGTCCTTTTTAAAATTTCAAAAGTCGAAATTTGGAAGAATGTCGCCTATTGTCAAAAAAACACACTTTTGAATATTGGACATTCATAGGAATGGCCGGAATAGTGTTCCCCAATAATTTTTTTTCGCAAATTTTCTACCATTTTCGGAAAAAGGAGCAAAGTCCTTTTTAAAATTTCAAAAGTCGAAATTTGGAAGAATGTCGCCTATTGTCAAAAAAACACACTTTTGAATATTGAACATTCATAGGAATGGTCGGAATAGTGTTCCGCAATAATTGTTTTTCCCAAATTTTTTACCATTTTCGGAAAAAGGAGCAAAGTCCTTTTTAAAATTTCAAAAGTCCAAATTTGGAAGAATGTCGCCTATTGTCAAAAAAAAAAACACACTTTTGAATATTGGACATTCATAGGAATGGCCGGAATAGTTTTCCCCAATAATTTTTTTTCGCAAATTTTCTACCATTTTCGGAAAAAGGAGTGAAGTCCTTTTTAAAATTTCAAAAGTAGAAATTTGCAAAAATGTCGCCAATTTAAAAAAAAACACACTGATAAGACTTTTGAATATTAGACATTCATAGAAATGGCCGGAAGAGTGTTCTCCAATAATGTTTTTTCGCTTATCTCCTCCAATTAAAAATTTAAAAAGTCGAAATTTGGAAGAATGTCGCCTATTGTCAAAAAAACACACTTTTGAATATTGGACATTAATAGGAATGGCCGGAATAGTGTTCTCCAATAATTTGTATTCGCAAATTTTCTACCGTTTTCGGAAAAAGGAGCAAAGTCCTTTCTAAAATTTCAAAAGTTGAAATTTGGAAGAATGTCGCCTATTTTCAAAAAAACACACTTTTGAATATTGGACATTCATAGGAATGGCAGGAATTGTGTTCCCCAATAATTTTTTTCGCAAATTTTCTACCATTTTAGGAAAAAGGAGCAAAGTCCTTTCTAAAATTTCAAAAGTTGAAATTTGGAAAAATGTCGCCAATTTTAAAAAAAACACACTGTTAAGACTTTTGAATATTAGACATTCATAGAAATGGCCGGAAGAGTGTTCTCCAATAATGTTTTTTCGCTTATCTCCTACAATTTAAAATTTCAAAAGTCCAAATTTGGAAGAATGTCGCCTATTGTCAAAAAAACACACTTTTGAATATTGGACATTCATAGGAATGGCCGGAATAGTGTTCCCCAATAATTTTTTTTCGCAAATTTTCTACCATTTTCGGAAAAAGGAGCAAAGTCCTTTTTAAAATTTCAAAAGTCGAAATTTGGAAGAATGTCGCCTATTGTCAAAAAAACACACTTTTGAATATTGGACATTCATAGGAATGGCCGGAAGAGTGTTCTCCAATAATGTTTTTTCGCTTATCTCCTACAATTTTCGGAAAAAGGAGCAAAGTCCTTTTTAAAATTTAAAAAGTCGAAATTTGGAATATTGTAAAAAAAAAACACTTTTGAATATTAGACATTCATAGGAATGGCCGGAATAGTGTTCTCCAATAATTTTTTTGCAAATTTTCTACCATTTTCGGAAAAAGGAGCAAAGTCCTTTTTAAAATTTCAAAAGTCGAAATTTGGAAAAATGTCGCCTATTGTCAAAAAAACACACTTTTGAATATAGGACATTCATAGGAATGGCCGGAAGAGTGTTCTCCAATAATTTTTTTTCGCTTATCTCCTACAATTTTCGGAAAAAGGAGCAAAGTCCTTTTTAAAATTTAAAAAGTCGAAATTTGGAATATTGTCAAAAAAACACACTTTTGAATATTGGACATTCATAGGAATGGCCGGAATAGTGTTCTCCAATAATTTTTTTTCGCAAATTTTCTACCATTTTCGGAAAAAGGAGCAAAGTCCTTTTTAAAATTTCAAAAGTCTAAATTTGGAAGAATGTAGCCTATTTTCAAAAAAACACACTTTTGAATATTGGACATTCATAGGAATGGCAGGAATTGTGTTCCCCAATAATTTTTTTCGCAAATTTTCTACCATTTTCGGAAAAAGGAGTAAAGTCCTTTCTAAAATTTCAAAAGTTGAAATTTGGAAAAATGTCGCCAATTTAAAAAAAAAACACACTGTTAAGACTTTTGAATATTAGACATTCATAGAAATGGCCGGAAGAGTGTTCTCCAATAATGTTTTTTCGCTTATCTCCTACAATTTTCGGAAAAAGGAGCAAAGTCCTTTTTAAAATTTAAAAAGTCGAAATTTGGAATATTGTAAAAAAAAACACTTTTGAATATTGGACATTCATAGGAATGGCCGGAATAGTATTCTCCAATAATTTTTTTTTTGCAAATTTTCTACCATTTTCGGAAAAAGGAGCAAAGTCCTTTTTAAAATTTCAAAAGTCGAAATTTGGAAAAATGTCGCCTATTGTCAAAAAAACACACTTTTGAATATAGGACATTCATAGGAATGGCCGGAAGAGTGTTCTCCAATAATTTTTTTTCGCTTATCTCCTACAATTTTCGGAAAAAGGAGCAAAGTCCTTTTTAAAATTTAAAAAGTCGAAATTTGGAATATTGTCAAAAAAACACACTTTTGAATATTGGACATTCATAGGAATGGCCGGAATAGTGTTCTCCAATAATTTTTTTTCGCAAATTTTCTACCATTTTCGGAAAAAGGAGCAAAGTCCTTTTTAAAATTTCAAAAGTCTAAATTTGGAAGAATGTCGCCTATTTTCAAAAAAACACACTTTTGAATATTGGACATTCATAGGAATGGCAGGAATTGTGTTCCCCAATAATTTTTTCGCAAATTTTCTACCATTTTCGGAAAAAGGAGTAAAGTCCTTTCTAAAATTTCAAAAATTGAAATTTGGAAAAATGTCGCCGATTTAAAAAAAAAACACACTGTTAAGACTTTTGAATATTAGACATTCATAGAAATGGCCGGAAGAGTGTTCTCCAATAATGTTTTTTCGCTTATCTCCTACAACTTTCGGAAAAAGGAGCAAAGTCCTTTTTAAAATTTAAAAAGTCGAAATTTGGAATATTGTCAAAAAAACACACTTTTGAATATAGGACATTCATAGGAATGGCCGGAAGAGTGTTCTCCAATAATTTTTTTTCGCTTATCTCCTACAATTTTCGGAAAAAGGAGCAAAGTCCTTTTTAAAATTTAAAAAGTCGAAATTTGGAATATTGTCAAAAAAACACACTTTTGAATATAGGACATTCATAGGAATGGCCGGAAGAGTGTTCTCCAATAATTTTTTTTCGCTTATCTCCTACAATTTTCGGAAAAAGGAGCAAAGTCCTTTTTAAAATTTAAAAAGTCGAAATTTGGAATATTGTCAAAAAAAACACACTTTTGAATATTGGACATTCATAGGAATGGCCGGAATAGTGTTCTCCAATAATTTTTTTTCGCAAATTTTCTACCATTTTCGGAAAAAGGAGCAAAGTCCTTTTTAAAATTTCAAAAGTCTAAATTTGGAAGAATGTCGCCTATTTTCAAAAAAACACACTTTTGAATATTGGACATTCATAGGAATGGCAGGAATTGTGTTCCCCAATAATTTTTTTCGCAAATTTTCTACCATTTTCGGAAAAAGGAGTAAAGTCCTTTCTAAAATTTCAAAAGTTGAAATTTGGAAAAATGTCGCCAATTTAAAAAAAAAACACACTGTTAAGACTTTTGAATATTAGACATTCATAGAAATGGCCGGAAGAGTGTTCTCCAATAATGTTTTTTCGCTTATCTCCTACAACTTTCGGAAAAAGGAGCAAAGTCCTTTTTAAAATTTCAAAAGTCGAAATTTGGAAGAATGTCGCCTATTGTCAAAAAACACACTTTTGAATATTGGACATTCAAGGAATGGCCGGAATAGTGTTCTCCAATAATTTTTTTTCGCAAATTTTCTACCATTTTCGGAAAAAGGAGCAAAGTCCCTTTTAAAATTTCAAAAGTCGAAATTTGGAAGAATGTCGCCTATTTTCAAAAAGACACACTTTTGAATATTGGACATTCATAGGAATGGTCGGAATAGTGTTCCGCAATAATTGTTTTTCGCAAATTTTTTACCATTTTCGGAAAAAGGAGCAAAGTCCTTTTTAAAATTTCAAAAGTCCAAATTTGGAAGAATGTCGCCTATTGTCAAAAAAAAACACACTTTTGAATATTGGACATTCATAGGAATGGCCGGAATAGTTTTCCCCAATAATTTTTTTCGCAAATTTTCTACCATTTTCGGAAAAAGGAGTGAAGTCCTTTTTAAAATTTCAAAAGTTGAAATTTGCAAAAATGTCGACAATTTAAAAAAAAACACACTGATAAGACTTTTGAATATTAGACATTCATAGAAATGGCCGGAAAAGTGTTCTCCAATAATGTTTTTTCGCTTATCTCCTACAATTTAAAATTTCAAAAGTCCAAATTTGGAAGAATGTCGCCTATTGTCAAAAAAACACACTTTTGAACATTGGACATTCATAGGAATGGCCGGAAGAGTGTTCTCCAATAATGTTTTTTCGCTTATCTCCTACAATTTTCGGAAAAAGGAGCAAAGTCCTTTTTAAAATTTCAAAAGTCGAAATTTGGAAGAATGTCGCCTATTGTCAAAAAAACACACTTTTGAATATTGGACATTCATAGGAATGGCCGGAAGAGTGTTCTCCAATAATTTTTTTTCGCTTATCTCCTACAATTTTCGGAAAAAGGAGCAAAGTCCTTTTTAAAATTTAAAAAGTCGAAATTTGGAATATTGTCAAAAAAACACACTTTTGAATATTGGACATTCATAAGAATGACCGGAATAGTGTTCTCCAATAATTTTTTTTCGCAAATTTTCTACCATTTTCGGAAAAAGGAGCAAAGTCCTTTTTAAAATTTCAAAAGTCTAAATTTGGAAGAATGTCGCCAATTTTCAAAAAAACACACTTTTGAATATTGGACATTCATAGGAATGGCAGGAATTGTGTTCCCCAATAATTTTTTTCGCAAATGTTCTACCATTTTCGGAAAAAGGAGTAAAATCCTTTCTAAAATTTCAAAAGTTAAAATTTGGAAAAATGTCGCCAATTTAAAAAAAAAACACACTGTTAAGACTTTTGAATATTAGACATTCATAGAAATGGCCGGAAGAGTGTTCTCCAATAATATTTTTTCGCTTATCTCCTACAACTTTTGGAAAAAGGAGCAAAGTCCTTTTTAAAATTTCAAAAGTCGAAATTTGGAAGAATGTCGCCTATTGTCAAAAAACACACTTTTGAATATTGGACATTCAAGGAATGGCCGGAATAGTGTTCTCCAATAATTTTTTTTCGCAAATTTTCTACCATTTTCGGAAAAAGGAGCAAAGTCCTTTTTAAAATTTCAAAAGTCGACATTTGGAAGAATGTCGCCTATTTTCAAAAAGACACACTTTTGAATATTGAACATTCATAGGAATGGCAGGAATTGTGTTCCCCAATAATTTTTTTCGCAAATTTTCTACCATTTTCGGAAAAAGGAGCAAAGTCCTTTCTAAAATTTCAAAAGTTGAAATTTGGAAAAATGTCGCCAATTTAAAAAAAAAACACACTGATAAGATTTTTGAATATTAGACATTCATAGAAATGGCCGGAAGAGTGTTCTCCAATAATGTTTTTTCGCTTATCTCCTCCAATTAAAAATTTAAAAAGTCGAAATTTGGAAGAATGTCGCCTATTGTCAAAATAACACACTTTTGAATATTGGACATTAATAGGAATGGCCGGAATAGTGTTCTCCAATAATTTGTATTCGCAAATTTTCTACCATTTTCGGAAAAAGGAGCAAAGTCCTTTTTAAAATTTAAAAAGTCGAAATTTGGAAGAATGTCGCCTATTTTAAAAAAAACACACTTTTGAATATTGGACATTCATAGGAATGGCAGGAATTGTGTTCCCCAATAATTTTTTTCGCAAATGTTCTACCATTTTCGGAAAAAGGAGTAAAGTCCTTTCTAAAATTTCAAAAGTTGAAATTTGGAAAAATGTCGCCAATTTAAAAAAAAAACACACTGTTAAGACTTTTGAATATTAGACATTCATAGAAATGGCCGGAAGAGTGTTCTCCAATAATATTTTTTCGCTTATCTCCTACAACTTTTGGAAAAAGGAGCAAAGTCCTTTTTAAAATTTCAAAAGTCGAAATTTGGAAGAATGTCGCCTATTTTCAAAAAGACACACTTTTGAATATTGGACATTCATAGGAATGGTCGGAATAGTGTTCCGCAATAATTGTTTTTCGCAAATTTTCTACCATTTTCGGAAAAAGGAGTGAAGTCCTTTTTAAAATTTCAAAAGTTGAAATTTGGAAAAATGTCGCCAATTTAAAAAAAAAACACACTGTTAAGACTTTTGAATATTAGACATTCATAGAAATGGCCGGAAGAGTGTTCTCCAATAATGTTTTTTCGCTTATCTCCTACAATTTTCGGAAAAAGGAGCAAAGTCCTTTTTAAAATTTAAAAAGTCGAAATTTGGAATATTGTAAAAAAAAAACACTTTTGAATATTGGACATTCATAGGAATGGCCGAAATAGTATTCTCCAATAATTTTTTTTTTGCAAATTTTCTACCATTTTCGGAAAAAGGAGCAAAGTCCTTTTTAAAATTTCAAAAGTCGAAATTTGGAAAAATGTCGCCTATTGTCAAAAAAACACACTTTTGAATATAGGACATTCATAGGAATGGCCGGAAGAGTGTTCTCCAATAATTTTTTTTCGCTTATCTCCTACAATTTTCGGAAAAAGGAGCAAAGTCCTTTTTAAAATTTAAAAAGTCGAAATTTGGAATATTGTCAAAAAAACACACTTTTGAATATTGGACATTCATAGGAATGGCCGGAATAGTGTTCTCCAATAATTTTTTTTCGCAAATTTTCTACCATTTTCGGAAAAAGGAGCAAAGTCCTTTTTAAAATTTCAAAAGTCTAAATTTGGAAGAATGTCGCCTATTTTCAAAAAAACACACTTTTGAATATTGGACATTCATAGGAATGGCAGGAATTGTGTTCCCCAATAATTTTTTTCGCAAATTTTCTACCATTTTCGGAAAAAGGAGTAAAGTCCTTTCTAAAATTTCAAAAGTTGAAATTTGGAAAAATGTCGCCAATTTAAAAAAAAAAACACACTGTTAAGACTTTTGAATATTAGACATTCATAGAAATGGCCGGAAGAGTGTTCTCCAATAATGTTTTTTCGCTTATCTCCTACAACTTTCGGAAAAAGGAGCAAAGTCCTTTTTAAAATTTAAAAAGTCGAAATTTGGAATATTGTCAAAAAAACACACTTTTGAATATAGGACATTCATAGGAATGGCCGGAAGAGTGTTCTCCAATAATTTTTTTTCGCTTATCTCCTACAATTTTCGGAAAAAGGAGCAAAGTCCTTTTTAAAATTTAAAAAGTCGAAATTTGGAATATTGTCAAAAAAACACACTTTTGAATATAGGACATTCATAGGAATGGCCGGAAGAGTGTTCTCCAATAATTTTTTTTCGCTTATCTCCTACAATTTTCGGAAAAAGGAGCAAAGTCCTTTTTAAAATTTAAAAAGTCGAAATTTGGAATATTGTCAAAAAAACACACTTTTGAATATTGGACATTCATAGGAATGGCCGGAATAGTGTTCTCCAATAATTTTTTTTCGCAAATTTTCTACCATTTTCGGAAAAAGGAGCAAAGTCCTTTTTAAAATTTCAAAAGTCTAAATTTGGAAGAATGTCGCCTATTTTCAAAAAAAACACACTTTTGAATATTGGACATTCATAGGAATGGCAGGAATTGTGTTCCCCAATAAATTTTTTCGCAAATTTTCTACCATTTTCGGAAAAAGGAGTAAAGTCCTTTCTAAAATTTCAAAAGTTGAAATTTGGAAAAATGTCGCCAATTTAAAAAAAAAACACACTGTTAAGACTTTTGAATATTAGACATTCATAGAAATGGCCGGAAGAGTGTTCTCCAATAATGTTTTTTCGCTTATCTCCTACAACTTTCGGAAAAAGGAGCAAAGTCCTTTTTAAAATTTCAAAAGTCGAAATTTGGAAGAATGTCGCCTATTGTCAAAAAACACACTTTTGAATATTGGACATTCAAGGAATGGCCGGAATAGTGTTCTCCAATAATTTTTTTTCGCAAATTTTCTACCATTTTCGGAAAAAGGAGCAAAGTCCCTTTTAAAATTTCAAAAGTCGAAATTTGGAAGAATGTCGCCTATTTTCAAAAAGACACACTTTTGAATATTGGACATTCATAGGAATGGTCGGAATAGTGTTCCGCAATAATTGTTTTTCGCAAATGTTCTACCATTTTCGGAAAAAGGAGTAAAGTCCTTTCTAAAATTTCAAAAGTTGAAATTTGGAAAAATGTCGCCAATTTAAAAAAAAAACACACTGTTAAGACTTTTGAATATTAGACATTCATAGAAATGGCCGGAAGAGTGTTCTCCAATAATGTTTTTTCGCTTATCTCCTACAACTTTCGGAAAAAGGAGCAAAGTCCTTTTTAAAATTTAAAAAGTCGAAATTTGGAATATTGTCAAAAAAACACACTTTTGAATATAGGACATTCATAGGAATGGCCGGAAGAGTGTTCTCCAATAATTTTTTTTCGCTTATCTCCTACAATTTTCGGAAAAAGGAGCAAAGTCCTTTTTAAAATTTAAAAAGTCGAAATTTGGAATATTGTCAAAAAAACACACTTTTGAATATAGGACATTCATAGGAATGGCCGGAAGAGTGTTCTCCAATAATTTTTTTTCGCTTATCTCCTACAATTTTCGGGAAAAGGAGCAAAGTCCTTTTTAAAATTTAAAAAGTCGAAATTTGGAAGAATGTCGCCTATTTTCAAAAAAACACACTTTTGAATATTGGACATTCATAGGAATGGCAGGAATTGTGTTCCCCAATAATTTTTTTCGCAAATTTTCTACCATTTTCGGAAAAAGGAGTAAAGTCCTTTCTAAAATTTCAAAAGTTGAAATTTGGAAAAATGTCGCCAATTTAAAAAAAAAAACACACTGTTAAGACTTTTGAATATTAGACATTCATAGAAATGGCCGGAAGAGTGTTCTCCAATAATGTTTTTTCGCTTATCTCCTACAACTTTCGGAAAAAGGAGCAAAGTCCTTTTTAAAATTTAAAAAGTCGAAATTTGGAATATTGTCAAAAAAACACACTTTTGAATATAGGACATTCATAGGAATGGCCGGAAGAGTGTTCTCCAATAATTTTTTTTCGCTTATCTCCTACAATTTTCGGAAAAAGGAGCAAAGTCCTTTTTAAAATTTAAAAAGTCGAAATTTGGAATATTGTCAAAAAAACACACTTTTGAATATAGGACATTCATAGGAATGGCCGGAAGAGTGTTCTCCAATAATTTTTTTTCGCTTATCTCCTACAATTTTCGGAAAAAGGAGCAAAGTCCTTTTTAAAATTTAAAAAGTCGAAATTTGGAATATTGTCAAAAAAACACACTTTTGAATATTGGACATTCATAGGAATGGCCGGAATAGTGTTCTCCAATAATTTTTTTTCGCAAATTTTCTACCATTTTCGGAAAAAGGAGCAAAGTCCTTTTTAAAATTTCAAAAGTCTAAATTTGGAAGAATGTCGCCTATTTTCAAAAAAAACACACTTTTGAATATTGGACATTCATAGGAATGGCAGGAATTGTGTTCCCCAATAATTTTTTTCGCAAATGTTCTACCATTTTCGGAAAAAGGAGTAAAGTCCTTTCTAAAATTTCAAAAGTTGAAATTTGGAAAAATGTCGCCAATTTAAAAAAAAAACACACTGTTAAGACTTTTGAATATTAGACATTCATAGAAATGGCCGGAAGAGTGTTCTCCAATAATATTTTTTCGCTTATCTCCTACAACTTTTGGAAAAAGGAGCAAAGTCCTTTTTAAAATTTCAAAAGTCGAAATTTGGAAGAATGTCGCCTATTTTCAAAAAGACACACTTTTGAATATTGGACATTCATAGGAATGGTCGGAATAGTGTTCCGCAATAATTGTTTTTCGCAAATTTTCTACCATTTTCGGAAAAAGGAGTGAAGTCCTTTTTAAAATTTCAAAAGTTGAAATTTGGAAAAATGTCGCCAATTTAAAAAAAAAACACACTGTTAAGACTTTTGAATATTAGACATTCATAGAAATGGCCGGAAGAGTGTTCTCCAATAATGTTTTTTCGCTTATCTCCTACAATTTTCGGAAAAAGGAGCAAAGTCCTTTTTAAAATTTAAAAAGTCGAAATTTGGAATATTGTAAAAAAAAAACACTTTTGAATATTGGACATTCATAGGAATGGCCGAAATAGTATTCTCCAATAATTTTTTTTTTGCAAATTTTCTACCATTTTCGGAAAAAGGAGCAAAGTCCTTTTTAAAATTTCAAAAGTCGAAATTTGGAAAAATGTCGCCTATTGTCAAAAAAACACACTTTTGAATATAGGACATTCATAGGAATGGCCGGAAGAGTGTTCTCCAATAATTTTTTTTCGCTTATCTCCTACAATTTTCGGAAAAAGGAGCAAAGTCCTTTTTAAAATTTAAAAAGTCGAAATTTGGAATATTGTCAAAAAAACACACTTTTGAATATTGGACATTCATAGGAATGGCCGGAATAGTGTTCTCCAATAATTTTTTTTCGCAAATTTTCTACCATTTTCGGAAAAAGGAGCAAAGTCCTTTTTAAAATTTCAAAAGTCTAAATTTGGAAGAATGTCGCCTATTTTCAAAAAAACACACTTTTGAATATTGGACATTCATAGGAATGGCAGGAATTGTGTTCCCCAATAATTTTTTTCGCAAATTTTCTACCATTTTCGGAAAAAGGAGTAAAGTCCTTTCTAAAATTTCAAAAGTTGAAATTTGGAAAAATGTCGCCAATTTAAAAAAAAAAACACACTGTTAAGACTTTTGAATATTAGACATTCATAGAAATGGCCGGAAGAGTGTTCTCCAATAATGTTTTTTCGCTTATCTCCTACAACTTTCGGAAAAAGGAGCAAAGTCCTTTTTAAAATTTAAAAAGTCGAAATTTGGAATATTGTCAAAAAAACACACTTTTGAATATAGGACATTCATAGGAATGGCCGGAAGAGTGTTCTCCAATAATTTTTTTTCGCTTATCTCCTACAATTTTCGGAAAAAGGAGCAAAGTCCTTTTTAAAATTTAAAAAGTCGAAATTTGGAATATTGTCAAAAAAACACACTTTTGAATATAGGACATTCATAGGAATGGCCGGAAGAGTGTTCTCCAATAATTTTTTTTCGCTTATCTCCTACAATTTTCGGAAAAAGGAGCAAAGTCCTTTTTAAAATTTAAAAAGTCGAAATTTGGAATATTGTCAAAAAAACACACTTTTGAATATTGGACATTCATAGGAATGGCCGGAATAGTGTTCTCCAATAATTTTTTTTCGCAAATTTTCTACCATTTTCGGAAAAAGGAGCAAAGTCCTTTTTAAAATTTCAAAAGTCTAAATTTGGAAGAATGTCGCCTATTTTCAAAAAAAACACACTTTTGAATATTGGACATTCATAGGAATGGCAGGAATTGTGTTCCCCAATAAATTTTTTCGCAAATTTTCTACCATTTTCGGAAAAAGGAGTAAAGTCCTTTCTAAAATTTCAAAAGTTGAAATTTGGAAAAATGTCGCCAATTTAAAAAAAAAACACACTGTTAAGACTTTTGAATATTAGACATTCATAGAAATGGCCGGAAGAGTGTTCTCCAATAATGTTTTTTCGCTTATCTCCTACAACTTTCGGAAAAAGGAGCAAAGTCCTTTTTAAAATTTCAAAAGTCGAAATTTGGAAGAATGTCGCCTATTGTCAAAAAACACACTTTTGAATATTGGACATTCAAGGAATGGCCGGAATAGTGTTCTCCAATAATTTTTTTTCGCAAATTTTCTACCATTTTCGGAAAAAGGAGCAAAGTCCCTTTTAAAATTTCAAAAGTCGAAATTTGGAAGAATGTCGCCTATTTTCAAAAAGACACACTTTTGAATATTGGACATTCATAGGAATGGTCGGAATAGTGTTCCGCAATAATTGTTTTTCGCAAATTTTTTACCATTTTCGGAAAAAGGAGCAAAGTCCTTTTTAAAATTTCAAAAGTCCAAATTTGGAAGAATGTCGCCTATTGTCAAAAAAAACACACTTTTGAATATTGGACATTCATAGGAATGGCCGGAATAGTTTTCCCCAATAATTTTTTTCGCAAATTTTCTACCATTTTCGGAAAAAGGAGTGAAGTCCTTTTTAAAATTTCAAAAGTTGAAATTTGCAAAAATGTCGCCAATTTAAAAAAAACACACTGATAAGACTTTTGAATATTAGACATTCATAGAAATGGCCGGAAAAGTGTTCTCCAATAATGTTTTTTCGCTTATCTCCTACAATTTAAAATTTCAAAAGTCCAAATTTGGAAGAATGTCGCCTATTGTCAAAAAAACACACTTTTGAATATTGGACATTCATAGGAATGGCCGGAAGAGTGTTCTCCAATAATGTTTTTTCGCTTATCTCCTACAATTTTCGGAAAAAGGAGCAAAGTCCTTTTTAAAATTTCAAAAGTCGAAATTTGGAAGAATGTCGCCTATTGTCAAAAAAACACACTTTTGAATATTGGACATTCATAGGAATGGCCGGAAGAGTGTTCTCCAATAATTTTTTTTCGCTTATCTCCTACAATTTTCGGAAAAAGGAGCAAAGTCCTTTTTAAAATTTAAAAAGTCGAAATTTGGAATATTGTCAAAAAAACACACTTTTGAATATTGGACATTCATAAGAATGACCGGAATAGTGTTCTCCAATAATTTTTTTTCGCAAATTTTCTACCATTTTCGGAAAAAGGAGCAAAGTCCTTTTTAAAATTTCAAAAGTCTAAATTTGGAAGAATGTCGCCAATTTTCAAAAAAACACACTTTTGAATATTGGACATTCATAGGAATGGCAGGAATTGTGTTCCCCAATAATTTTTTTCGCAAATGTTCTACCATTTTCGGAAAAAGGAGTAAAGTCCTTTCTAAAATTTCAAAAGTTGAAATTTGGAAAAATGTCGCCAATTTAAAAAAAAAACACACTGTTAAGACTTTTGAATATTAGACATTCATAGAAATGGCCGGAAGAGTGTTCTCCAATAATATTTTTTCGCTTATCTCCTAAAACTTTTGGAAAAAGGAGCAAAGTCCTTTTTAAAATTTCAAAAGTCGAAATTTGGAAGAATGTCGCCTATTGTCAAAAAACACACTTTTGAATATTGGACATTCAAGGAATGGCCGGAATAGTGTTCTCCAATAATTTTTTTTCGCAAATTTTCTACCATTTTCGGAAAAAGGAGCAAAGTCCTTTTTAAAATTTCAAAAGTCGACATTTGGAAGAATGTCGCCTATTTTCAAAAAGACACACTTTTGAATATTGGACATTCATAGGAATGGCAGGAATTGTGTTCCCCAATAATTTTTTTCGCAAATTTTCTACCATTTTCGGAAAAAGGAGCAAAGTCCTTTCTAAAATTTCAAAAGTTGAAATTTGGAAAAATGTCGCCAATTTAAAAAAAAAACACACTGATAAGATTTTTGAATATTAGACATTCATAGAAATGGCCGGAAGAGTGTTCTCCAATAATGTTTTTTCGCTTATCTCCTCCAATTAAAAATTTAAAAAGTCGAAATTTGGAAGAATGTCGCCTATTGTCAAAATAACACACTTTTGAATATTGGACATTAATAGGAATGGCCGGAATAGTGTTCTCCAATAATTTGTATTCGCAAATTTTCTACCATTTTCGGAAAAAGGAGCAAAGTCCTTTTTAAAATTTAAAAAGTCGAAATTTGGAAGAATGTCGCCTATTTTCAAAAAAACACACTTTTGAATATTGGACATTCATAGGAATGGCAGGAATTGTGTTCCCCAATAATTTTTTTCGCAAATTTTCTACCATTTTAGGAAAAAGGAGCAAAGTCCTTTCTAAAATTTCAAAAGTTGAAATTTGGAAAAATGTCGCCAATTTAAAAAAAAACACACTGTTAAGACTTTTGAGTATTAGACATTCATAGAAATGGCCGGAAGAGTGTTCTCCAATAATGTTTTTTCGCTTATCTCCTACAACTTTCGGAAAAAGGAGCAAAGTCCTTTTTAAAATTTCAAAAGTCCAAATTTGGAAGAATGTCGCCTATTGTCAAAAAAACACACTTTTGAATACTAGACATTCATAGGAATGGCCGGACTAGTGTTCCCCAATAATTTTTTTCGCAAATTTTCGACCATTTTCGGAAAACGGAGCAAAGTCCTTTTTAAAATTTCAAAAGTCGAAATTTGGAAGAATGTCGCCTATTGTCAAAAAAAACACACTTTTGAATATAAGACATTCATAGGAATGGCCGGAATAGTGTTCCCCAATAATTTTTTTTCGCAAATTTTCTACCATTTTCGGAAAAAGGAGTGAAGTCCTTTTTAAAATTTCAAAAGTTGAAATTTGCAAAAATGTCGCCAATTAAAAAAAAACACACTGATAAGACTTTTGAATATTAGACATTCATAGAAATGGCCGGAAGAGTGTTCTCCAATAATGTTTTTTCGCTTATCTCCTACAATTTAAAATTTCAAAAGTCCAAATTTGGAAGAATGTCGCCTATTGTCAAAAAAACACACTTTTGAATATTGGACATTCATAGGAATGGCCGGAATAGTGTTCCCCAATAATTTTTTTTCGCAAATTTTCTACCATTTTCGGAAAAAGGAGCAAAGTCCTTTTTAAAATTTCAAAAGTTGAAATTGGCAAAAATGTCGCCAATTTAAAAAAAAACACACTGATAAGACTTTTGAATATTAGACATTCATAGAAATGGCCGGAAGAGTGTTCTCCAATAATGTTTTTTCGCTTATCTCCTACAATTTAAAATTTCAAAAGTCGAAATTTGGAAGAATGTCGCCTATTGTCAAAAAAACACACTTTTGAATATTGGACATTCATAGGAATGGCCGGAATAGTGTTCCCCAATAATTTTTTTTCGCAAATTTTCTACCATTTTCGGAAAAAGGAGCAAAGTCCTTTTTTAAATTTCAAAAGTCGAAATTTGGAAGAATGTCTCCTATTGTCAAAAAAACACACTTTTGAATATTGGACATTCATAGGAATGGCAGGAATTGTGTTCCCCAATAATTTTTTTCGCAAATTTTCTACCATTTTCGGAAAAAGGAGCAAAGTCCTTTCTTAAATTTCAAAAATTGAAATTTGGAAAAATGTCGCCAATTTTAAAAAAAACACACTGTTAAGACTTTTGAATATTAGACATTCATAGAAATGGCCGCAAGAGTGTCCTCCAATAATGTTTTTTCGCTTATCTCCTACAACTTTCGGAAAAAGGAGCAAAGTCCTTTTTAAAATTTCAAAAGTCCAAATTTGGAAGAATGTCGCCTATTGTCAAAAAAACACACTTTTGAATACTAGACATTCATAGGAATGGCCGGAATAGTGTTCCCCAATAATTTTTTTTCTCAAATTTTCTACCATTTTCGGAAAAAGGAGCAAAGTCCTTTTTAAAATTTCAAAAGTCGAAATTTGAAAGAATGTCTCCTATTGTCAAAAAAACACACTTTTGAATATTGGACATTCATAGGAATGGCCGGACTAGTGTTCCCCAATAATTTTTTTTCGCAAATTTTCTACCATTTTCGGAAAAAGGAGCAAAGTCCTTTTTAAAATTTCAAAAGTCGAAATTTGGAAGAATGTCGCCTATTGTCAAAAAAACACACTTCTGAATATTGGACATTCATAGGAATGGCCGGAATACTGTTCCCCAATAATTTTTTTTCGCAAATTTTCTACCATTTTCGGAAAAAGGAGCAAAGTCCTTTTTAAAATTTCAAAAGTTGAAATTTGCAAAAATGTCGCCAATTTAAAAAAAAACACACTAATAAGTCTTTTGAATATTAGACATTCATAGAAATGGCCGGAAGTGTGTTCTCCAATAATGTTTTTTCGCTTATCTCCTACAATTTAAAATTTCAAAAGTCCAAATTTGGAAGAATGTCGCCTATTGTCAAAAAAACACACTTTTGAATATTGGACATTCATAGGAATGGCCGGAATAGTGTTCCCCAATAATTTTTTTTCGCAAATTTTCTACCATTTTCGGAAAAAGGAGCAAAGTCCTTTTTAAAATTTCAAAAGTTGAAATTTGCAAAAATGTCGCCAATTTTAAAAAAAACACACTAATAAGTCTTTTGAATATTAGACATTCATAGAAATGGCCGAAAGTGTGTTCTCCAATAATGTTTTTTCGCTTATCTCCTACAATTTAAAATTTCAAAAGTCCAAATTTGGAAGAATGTCGCCTATTGTCAAAAAAACACACTTTTGAATATTGGACATTCATAGGAATGGCCGGAATAGTGTTCCCCAATAACTTTTTTTCGAAAATTTTCTACCATTTTCGGAAAGAGGAGCAAAGTCCTTTTTAAAATTTCAAAAGTCGAAATTTAGAAGAATGTCGCCTATTGTCAAAAAAACACACTTTTGAATATTGGACATTCATAGGAATGGTCGGAATAGTGTTCCGCAATAATTGTTTTTCGCAAATTTTTTACCATTTTCGGAAAAAGGAGCAAAGTCCTTTTTAAAATTTCAAAAGTCCAAATTTGGAAGAATGTCGCCTATTGTCAAAAAAAACACACTTTTGAATATTGGACATTCATAGGAATGGCCGGAATAGTTTTCCCCAATAATTTTTTTTCGCAAATTTTCTACCATTTTCGGAAAAAGGAGTGAAGTCCTTTTTAAAATTTCAACTTTTGAAATTTGCAAAAATGTCGCCAATTTTAAAAAAAACACACTAATAAGTCTTTTGAATATTGGACATTCATAGAAATGGCCGGAAGAGTGTTCTCCAATAATGTTTTTTCGCTTATCTCCTACAATTTAAAATTTCAAAAGTCCAAATTTGGAAGAATGTCGCCTATTGTCAAAAAAACACACTTTTGAATATTGGACATTCATAGGAATGGCCGGAATAGTGTTCCCCAATAATTTTTTTTCGCAAATTTTCTACCATTTTCAGAAAAAGGAGCAAAGTCCTTTTTAAAATTTCAAAAGTTGAAATTTGCAAAAATGTCGCCAATTTAAAAAAAAACACACTAATAAGTCTTTTGAATATTAGACATTCATAGAAATGGCCGGAAGTGTGTTCTCCAATAATGTTTTTTCGCTTATCTCCTACAATTTAAAATTTCAAAAGTCGAAATTTAGAAGAATGTCGCCTATTGTCAAAAAAACACACTTTTGAATATTGGACATTCATAGGAATGGTCGGAATAGTGTTCCGCAATAATTGTTTTTCGCAAATTTTTTACCATTTTCGGAAAAAGGAGCAAAGTCCTTTTTAAAATTTCAAAAGTCCAAATTTGGAAGAATGTCGCCTATTGTCAAAAAAACACACTTTTGAATATTGGACATTCATAGGAATGGCCGGAATAGTTTTCCCCAATAATTTTTTTTCGCAAATTTTCTACCATTTTCGGAAAAAGGAGTGAAGTCCTTTTTAAAATTTCAAAAGTTGAAATTTGCAAAAATGTCGCCAATTTAAAAAAAAACACACTGATAAGACTTTTGAATATTAGACATTCATAGAAATGGCCGGAAGAGTGTTCTCCAATAATGTTTTTTCGCTTATCTCCTACAATTTAAAATTTCAAAAGTCCAAATTTGGAAGAATGTCGCCTATTGTCAAAAAAACACACTTTTGAATATTGGACATTCATAGGAATGGCCGGAATAGTGTTCCCCAATAATTTTTTTTCGCAAATTTTCTACCATTTTCGGAAAAAGGAGCAAAGTCCTTTTTAAAATTTCAAAAGTCGAAATTTGGAAGAATGTCGCCTATTGTCAAAAAAACACACTTTTGAATATTGGACATTCATAGGAATGGCCGGAAGAGTGTTCTCCAATAATGTTTTTTCACTTATCTCCTACAATTTTCGGAAAAAGGAGCAAAGTCCTTTTTAAAATTTCAAAAGTTTGGAAATTTGGAAGAATGTCGCCTATTGTCAAAAAAACACACTTTTGAATATTGGACATTCATAGGAATGGCCGGAAGAGTGTTCTCCAATAATTTTTTTTCGCTTATCTCCTACAATTTTCGGAAAAAGGAGCAAAGTCCTTTTTAAAATTTAAAAAGTCGAAATTTGGAATATTGTCAAAAAAACACACTTTTGAATATTGGACATTCATAGGAATGGCCGGAATAGTGTTCTCCAATAATTTTTTTTCGCAAATTTTCTACCATTTTCGGAAAAAGGAGCAAAGTCCTTTTTAAAATTTCAAAAGTCGAAATTTGGAAGAATGTCGCCTATTGTCAAAAAAACACACTTTTGAATATCGGACATTAATAGGAATGGCAGGAATTGTGTTCCCCAATAATTTTTTTCGCAAATTTTCTACCATTTTCGGAAAAAGGAGTAAAGTCCTTTCTAAAATTTCAAAAGTTGAAATTTGGAAAAATGTCGCCAATTTAAAAAAAAACACACTGTTAAGACTTTTGAATATTAGACATTCATAGAAATGGCCGGAAGAGTGTTCTCCAATAATATTTTTTCGCTTATCTCCTACAACTTTCGGAAAAAGGAGCAAAGTCCTTTTTAAAATTTAAAAAGTCGAAATTTGGAATATTGTCAAAAAAACACACTTTTGAATATAGGACATTCATAGGAATGGCCGGAAGAGTGTTCCCCAATAATTTTTTTCGCAAATTTTCTACCATTTTCGGAAAAAGGAGTAAAGTCCTTTCTAAAATTTTAAAAGTTGAAATTTGGAAAAATGTCGCCAATTTAAAAAAAAAACACACTGATAAGATTTTTGAATATTAGACATTCATAGAAATGGCCGGAAGAGTGTTCTCCAATAATGTTTTTTCGCTTATCTCCTCCAATTAAAAATTTAAAAAGTCGAAATTTGGAAGAATGTCGCCTATTGTCAAAAAAACACACTTTTGAATATTGGACATTAATAGGAATGGCCGGAAGAGTGTTCTCCAATAATTTGTATTTCCAAATTTTCTACCATTTTCGGAAAAAGGAGCAAAGTCCTTTTTAAAATTTCAAAAGTCGAAATTTGGAAGAATGTCGCCTATTGTCAAAAAACACACTTTTGAATATTGGACATTCAAGGAATGGCCGGAATAGTGTTCTCCAATAATTTTTTTTCGCTTATCTCCTACAATTTTCGGAAAAAGGAGCAAAGTCCTTTTTAAAATTTAAAAAGTCGAAATTTGGAATATTGTCAAAAAAACACACTTTTGAATATTGGACATTCATAGGAATGGCCGGAATAGTGTTCTCCAATAATTTTTTTTCGCAAATTTTCTACCATTTTCGGAAAAAGGAGCAAAGTCCTTTTTAAAATTTCAAAAGTCGAAATTTGGAAGAATGTCGCCTATTTTCAAAAAAAACACACTTTTGAATATTGGACATTCATAGGAATGGCAGGAATTGTGTTCCCCAATAATTTTTTTCGCAAATTTTCTACCATTTTCGGTAAAAGGAGTAAAGTCCTTTCTAAAATTTTAAAAGTTGAAATTTGGAAAAATGTCGCCAATTTAAAAAAAAAACACACTGATAAGATTTTTGAATATTAGACATTCATAGAAATGGCCGGAAGAGTGTTCTCCAATAATGTTTTTTCGCTTATCTCCTCCAATTAAAAATTTAAAAAGTCGAAATTTGGAAGAATGTCGCCTATTGTCAAAAAAACACACTTTTGAATATTGGACATTAATAGGAATGGCCGGAATAGTGTTCTCCAATAATTTGTATTTTCAAATTTTCTACCATTTTCGGAAAAAGGAGCAAAGTCCTTTTTAAAATTTCAAAAGTCGAAATTTGGAAGAATGTCGCCTATTGTCAAAAAACACACTTTTGAATATTGGACATTCAAGGAATGGCCGGAATAGTGTTCTCCAATAATTTTTTTTCGCTTATCTCCTACAATTTTCGGAAAAAGGAGCAAAGTCCTTTTTAAAATTTAAAAAGTCGAAATTTGGAATATTGTCAAAAAAACACACTTTTGAATATTGGACATTAATAGGAATGGCCGGAATAGTGTTCTCCAATAATTTGTATTTCCAAATTTTCTACCATTTTCGGAAAAAGGAGCAAAGCCTTTTTTAAAATTTCAAAAGTCGAAATTTGGAAGAATGTCGCCTATTGTCAAAAAACACACTTTTGAATATTGGACATTCATAGGAATGGCCGGAATAGTGTTCCCCAATAATTTTTTTCGCAAATTTTCTACCATTTTCGGAAAAAGGAGCAAAGTCCTTTTTAAAATTTCAAAAGTCTAAATTTGGAAGAATGTCGCCAATTTTCAAAAAAACACACTTTTGAATATTGGACATTCATAGGAATGGCAGGAATTGTGTTCCCCAATAATTTTTTTCGCAAATTTTCTACCATTTTCGGAAAAAGGAGTAAAGTCCTTTCTAAAATTTCAAAAGTTGAAATTTGGAAAAATGTCGCCAATTTAAAAAAAAAACACACTGTTAAGACTTTTGAATATTAGACATTCATAGAAATGGCCGGAAGAGTGTTCTCCAATAATATTTTTTCGCTTATCTCCTACAACTTTCGGAAAAAGGAGCAAAGTCCTTTTTGAAATTTCAAAAGTCGAAATTTGGAAGAATGTCGCCTATTGTCAAAAAACACACTTTTGAATATTGGACATTCAAGGAATGGCCGGAATAGTGTTCTCCAATAATTTTTTTTCGCAAATTTTTTACCATTTTCGGAAAAAGGAGCAAAGTCCTTTTTAAAATTTCAAAAGTCGAAATTTGGAAGAATGTCGCCTATTTTTAAAAAGACACACTTTTGAATATTGGACATTCATAGGAATGCCAGGAATTGTGTTCCCCAATAATTTTTTTCGCAAATTTTCTATCATTTTCGGAAAAAGGAGCAAAGTCCTTTCTAAAATTTCAAAAGTTGAAATTTGGAAAAATGTCGCCAATTTAAAAAAAAAAACACACTGATAAGATTTTTGAATATTAGACATTCATAGAAATGGCCGGAAGAGTGTTCTCCAATAATGTTTTTTCGCTTATCTCCTCCAAATAAAAATTTAAAAAGTCGAAATTTGGAAGAATGTCGCCTATTGTCAAAAAAACACACTTTTGAATATTGGACATTAATAGGAATGGCCGGAATAGTGTTCTCCAATAATTTTTTTCGCAAATTTTCTACCATTTTAGGAAAAAGGAGCAAAGTCCTTTCTAAAATTTCAAAAGTTGAAATTTGGAAAAATGTCGCCAATTTTAAAAAAAACACACTGTTAAGACTTTTGAGTATTAGACATTTATAGAAATGGCCGGAAGAGTGTTCTCCAATAATGTTTTTTCGCTTATCTCCTACAACTTTCGGAAAAAGGAGCAAAGTCCTTTTTAAAATTTAAAAAGTCGAAATTTGGAAGAATGTCGCCTATTGTCAAAAAAACACACTTTTGAATATTGGACATTCATAGGAATGGCAGGAATTGTATTCCCCAATAATTTTTTTCGCAAATTTCCACCATTTTAGGAAAAAGGAGCAAAGTCCTTTCTAAAATTTCAAAAGTTGAAATTTGGAAAAATGTCGCCAATTTTAAAAAAAACACACTGTTAAGACTTTTGAGTATTAGACATTTATAGAAATGGCCGGAAGAGTCTTCTCCAATAATGTTTTTTCGCTTATCTCCTACAACTTTCGGAAAAAGGAGCAGAGTCCTTTTTAAAATTTCAAAAGTCCAAATTTGGAAGAATGTCGCCTATTGTCAAAAAAACACACTTTTGAATACTAGACATTCATAGGAATGGCCGGAATAGTGTTCCCCAATAATTTTTTTTCTCAAATTTTCTACCATTTTCGGAAAAAGGAGCAAAGTCCTTTTTAAAATTTCAAAAGTCGAAATTTGGAAGAATGTCGCGTATTGTCAAAAAAACACACTTTTGAATATTGGACATTCATAGGAATGGTCGGAATAGTGTTCCCCAATAATTTTTTTTCGCAAATTTTCTACCATTTTCGGAAAAAGGAGCAAAGTCCTTTTTAAAATTTCAAAAGTCGAAATTTGGAAGAATGTCGCCTATTGTCAAAAAAACACACTTTTGAATATTGGACATTCATAGGAATGGTCGGAATAGTGTTCCCCAATAATTTTTTTTCGCAAATTTTCTACCATTTTCGGAAAAAGGAGCAAAGTCCTTTTTAAAATTTCAAAACTTGAAATTTGCAGAAATGTCGCCATTTTAAAAAAAAACACACTGATAAGACTTTTGAATATTAGACATTCATAGAAATGGCCGGAAGAGTGTTCTCCAATAATGTTTTTTCGCTTATCTCCTACAATTTAAAATTTCAAAAGTCCAAATTTGGAAGAATGTCGCCTATTGTCAAAAAAAGACACTTTTGAATATTGGACATTCATAGGAATGGCCGGAATAGTGTTCCCCAATAATTTTTTTTCGCAAATTTTCTACCATTTTCGGAAAAAGGAGCAAAGTCCTTTTTAAAATTTCAAAAGTCGAAATTTGGAATATTGTTAAAAAAACACACTTTTGAATATTGGACATTCATAGGAATGGCCGGAATAGTGTTCTCCAATAATTTTTTTCGCAAATTTTCTACCATTTTCGGAAAAAGGAGCAAAGTCCTTTTTAAAATTTCAAAAGTCGAAATTTGGAAGAATGTCGCCTATTTTCAAAAAGACACACTTTTGAATATTGGACATTCATAGGAATGGCAGGAATTGTGTTCCCCAATAATTTTTTTCGCAAATTTTCTACCATTTTCGGAAAAAGGAGCAAAGTCCTTTCTAAAATTTCAAAAGTTGAAATTTGGAAAAATGTCGCCAATTTTAAAATAAACACACTGTTAAGACTTTTGAATATTAGACATTCATAGAAATGGCCGGAAGAGTGTTCTCCAATAATGTTTTTTCGCTTATTTCCTCCAATTAAAAATTTAAAAAGTCGAAATTTGGAAGTATGTCGCCTATTGTCAAAAAAACACACTTTTGAATATTGGACATTCATAGGAATGGCCGGAATAGTGTTCTCCAATAATTTGTATTCGCAAATTTTCTACAATTTTCGGAAAAAGGAGCAAAGTCCTTTTTAAAATTTCAAAAGTCGAAATTTGGAAGAATATCGCCTATTTTCAAAAAAAACACACTTTTGAATATTGGACATTCATAGGAATGGCAGGAATTGTGTTCCCCAATAATTTTTTTCGCAAATTTTCTACCATTTTCGGAAAAAGGAGCAAAGTCCTTTTTAAAATTTCAAAAGTCGAAATTTGGAAGAATGTCGCCTATTGTCAAAAAAACACACTTTTGAATATTGGACATTCATAGGAATGGCCGGAATAGTGTTCCCCAATAATTTTTTTTCGCAAATTCTCTACCATTTTCGGAAAAAGGAGCAAAGTCCTTTTTAAAATTTCAAAAGTCGAAATTTGGAAGAATGTCGCCTATTGTCAAAAAAACACACTTTTGAATATTGGACATTCATAGGAATGGCCAGAATAGTGTTCCCCAATAATTTTTTTTCGCAAATTCTCTACCATTTTCGGAAAAAGAGCAAAGTCCTTTTTAAAATTTCAAAAGTCGAAATTTGGAAGAATGTCGCCTATTGTCAAAAAAACACACTTTTTAATATTGGACATTCATAGAAATGGCCGGAATAGTGTTCCCCAATAATTTTTTTTCGCAAATTCTCTACCATTTTCGGAAAAAGGAGCAAAGTCCTTTTTAAAATTTCAAAAGTCGAAATTTGGACGAATGTCGCCTATTTTCAAAAAAAACACACTTTTGAATATTGGACATTCATAGGAATGGCAGGAATTGTGTTCCCCAATAATTTTTTTCGCAAATTTTCTACCATTTTCGGAAAAAGGAGCAAAGTCCTTTTTAAAATTTCAAAAGTCGAAATTTGGAAGAATGTCGCCTATTGTCAAAAAAACACACTTTTGAATATTGGACATTCATAGGAATGGCCGGAATAGTGTTCCCCAATAATTTTTTTTCGAAAATTGCTAAAAGTCGAAATTTGCAAAAATGTCGCCAATTTTAAAAAAAACACACTGATAAGTCTTTTGAATATTAGACATTCATAGAAATGGCCGGAAGAGTGTTCTCCAATAATGTTTTTTCGCTTATCTCCTACAATTTAAAATTTCAAAAGTCCAAATTTGGAAGAATGTCGCCTATTGTCAAAAAACACACTTTTGAATATTGGACATTCATAGGAATGGCCGGAATAGTGTTCCCCAATAATTTTTTTTCGCAAATTTTCTACCATTTTCGGAAAAAGGAGCAAAGTCCTTTTTAAAATTTCAAAAGTCGAAATTTGGAAGAATGTCGCCTATTGTCAAAAAAACACACTTTTGAATATTGGACATTCATAGGAATGGCCGGAAGAGTGTTCTCCAATAATGTTTTTTAGCTTATCTCCTACAATTTTCAGCAAAAGGAGCAAAGTCCTTTTTAAAATTTAAAAAGTCGAAATTTGGAATATTGTCAAAAAAACAAACTTTTGAATATTGGACATTCATAGGAATGGCCGGAAGAGTGTTCTCCAATAATGTTTTTTTGCTTATCTCCTCCAATTAAAAATTTAAAAAGTCGAAATTTGGAAGAATGTCGCCTATTGTCAAAAAAACACACTTTTGAATATTGGACATTCATAGGAATGGCCGGAATAGTGTTCCCCAATATTTTTTTTTCGCTTATCTCCTACAATTTTCGGAAAAAGGAGCAAAGTCCTTTTTAAAATTTCAAAAGTCGAAATTTGGAAGAATGTCGCCTATTTTCAAAAAGACACACTTTTGAATATTGGACATTCATAGGAATGGCAGGAATTGTGTTCCCCAATAATTTTTTTCGCAAATTTTCTACCATTTTCGGAAAAAGGAGCAAAGTCCTTTCTAATATTTCAAAGGTTGAAATTTGGAAAAATGTCGCCAATTTAAAAAAAAAACACACTGTTAAGACTTTTTGAATATTAGACATTCATAGAAATGGCCGGAAGAGTGTTCTCCAATAATATTTTTTCGCTTATCTCCTACAACTTTCGGAAAAAGGAGCAAAGTCCTTTTTAAAATTTAAAAAATCGAAATTTGGAAGAATGTCGCCTATTTTCAAAAAAACACACTTTTGAATATTGGACATTCATAGGAATGGCAGGAATTGTGTTCCCCAATAATTTTTTTCGCAAATTTTCTACCATTTTAGGAAAAAGGAGCAAAGTCCATTCTAAAATTTCAAAAGTTGAAATTTGGAAAAATGTCGCCAATTTAAAAAAAAAACACACTGTTAAGACTTTTGAGTATTAGACATTTATAGAAATGGCCGGAAGAGTGTTCTCCAATAATGTTTTTTCGCTTATCTCCTACAATTTAAAATTTCAAAAGTCCAAATTTGGAAGAATGTCGCCTATTGTCAAAAAACACACTTTTGAATATTGGACATTCATAGGAATGGCCGGAATAGTGTTCCCAGATATTTTTTTTCTTAAATTTTCTACCATTTTCGGAAAAAGGAGCAAAGTCCTTTTTAAAATTTCAAAAGTCGAAATTTGGAAGAATGTCGCGTATTGTCAAAAAAACACACTTTTGAATATTGGACATTCATAGGAATGGTCGGAATAGTGTTCCCCAATAATTTTTTTTTTCGCAAATTTTCTACCATTTTCGGAAAAAGGAGCAAAGTCCTTTTTAAAATTTCAAAAGTCGAAATTTGGAAGAATGTCGCCTATTGTCAAAAAAACACACTTTTGAATATTGGACATTCATAGGAATGGCCGGAATAGTGTTCCCCAATAATTTTTTTTCGCAAATTTTCTACCATTTTCGGAAAAAGGAGCAAAGGCCTTTTTAAAATTTCAAAAGTTGAAATTTGCAAAAATGTCGCCATTTAAAAAAAAAAACACACTGATAAGACTTTTGAATATTAGACATTCATAGAAATGGCCGGAAGAGTGTTCTCCAATAATGTTTTTTCGCTTATCTCCTACAATTTAAAATTTCAAAAGTCCAAATTTGGAAGAATGTCGCCTATTGTCAAAAAAACACACTTTTGAATATTGGACATTCATAGGAATGGCCGGAATAGTGTTCCCCAATAATTTTTTTTTCGCAAATTTTCTACCATTTTCGGAAAAAGGAGCAAAGTCCTTTTTAAAATTTCAAAAGTTGAAATTTGCAAAAATGTCGCCAATTTAAAAAAAAACACACTGATAAGACTTTTCAATATTAGACATTCATAGAAATGGCCGGAATAGTGTTCCCCAATAATTTTTTTTCGCAAATTTTCTACCATTTTCGGAAAAAGGAGCAAAGTCCTTTTTAAAATTTCAAAAGTCGAAATTTGGAAGAATGTCGCCTATTGTCAAAAAAACACACTTTTGAATATTGGACATTCATAGGAATGGCCGGAAGAGTGTTCTCCAATAATGTTTTTTAGCTTATCTCCTACAATTTTCAGCAAAAGGAGCAAAGTCCTTTTTAAAATTTAAAAAGTCGAAATTTGGAATATTGTCAAAAAAACACACTTTTGAATATTGGACATTCATAGGAATGGCCGGAAGAGTGTTCTCCAATAATGTTTTTTCGCTTATCTCCTACAATTTAAAATTTCAAAAGTCCAAATTTGGAAGAATGTCGCCTATTATCAAAAAACACACTTTTGAATATTGGACATTCATAGGAATGGCCGGAATAGTGTTCCCCAATAATTTTTTTTCGCAAATTTTCTACCATTTTCGGAAAAAGGAGCAAAGTCCTTTTTAAAATTTCAAAAGTCGAAATTTGGAAGAATGTCGCCTATTGTCAAAAAAACACACTTTTGAATATTGGACATTCATAGGAATGGCCGGAAGAGTGTTCTCCAATAATGTTTTTTAGCTTATCTCCTACAATTTTCAGCAAAAGGAGCAAAGTCCTTTTTAAAATTTAAAAAGTCGAAATTTGGAATATTGTCAAAAAAACACACTTTTGAATATTGGACATTCATAGGAATGGCCGGAAGAGTGTTCTCCAATAATGTTTTTTCGCTTATCTCCTCCAATTAAAAATTTAAAAAGTCGAAATTTGGAAGAATGTCGCCTATTGTCAAAAAAACACACTTTTGAATATTGGACATTCATAGGAATGGCCGGAATAGTGTTCCCCAATAATTTTTTTTCGCAAATTTTCTACCATTTTCGGAAAAAGGAGCAAAGTCCTTTTTAAAATTTAAAAAGACGTGTTGAAATTTGCAAAAATGTCGCCAATTTAAAAAAAAACACACTGATAAGACTTTTGAATATTGGACATTCATAGGAATGGCCGGAAGAGTGTTCTCCAATAATTTTTTTTCGCTTATCTCCTGCAATTTTCGGAAAAAGGAGCAAAGTCCTTTTTAAAATTTCAAAAGTCGAAATTTGGAAGAATGTCGCCTATTTTCAAAAAGACACACTTTTGAATATTGGACATTCATAGGAATGGCAGGAATTGTGTTCCCCAATAATTTTTTTCGCAAATTTTCTACCATTTTCGGAAAAAGGAGCAAAGTCCTTTCTAATATTTCAAAAGTTGAAATTTGGAAAAATGTCGCCAATTTAAAAAAAAAACACACTGTTAAGACTTTTTGAATATTAGACATTCATAGAAATGGCCGGAAGAGTGTTCTCCAATAATATTTTTTCGCTTATCTCCTACAACTTTCGGAAAAAGGAGCAAAGTCCTTTTTAAAATTTAAAAAGTCGAAATTTGGAAGAATGTCGCCTATTTTCAAAAAAACACACTTTTGAATATTGGACATTCATAGGAATGGCAGGAATTGTGTTCCCCAATAATTTTTTTCGCAAATTTTCTACCATTTTAGGAAAAAGGAGCAAAGTCCTTTCTAAAATTTCAAAAGTTGAAATTTGGAAAAATGTCGCCAATTTAAAAAAAAACACACTGTTAAGACTTTTGAGTATTAGACATTTATAGAAATGGCCGGAAGAGTGTTCTCCAATAATGTTTTTTCGCTTATCTCCTACAACTTTCGGAAAAAGGAGCAAAGTCCTTTTTAAAATTTCAAAAGTCCAAATTTGGAAGAATGTCGCCTATTGTCAAAAAAACACACTTTTGAATATTGGACATTCATAGGAATGGCCGGAAGAGTGTTCTCCAATAATGTTTTTTAGCTTATCTCCTACAATTTTCAGCAAAAGGAGCAAAGTCCTTTTTAAAATTTAAAAAGTCGAAATTTGGAATATTGTCAAAAAAACACACTTTTGAATATTGGACATTCATAGGAATGGCCGGAAGAGTGTTCTCCAATAATGTTTTTTCGCTTATCTCCTCCAATTAAAAATTTAAAAAGTCGAAATTTGGAAGAATGTCGCCTATTGTCAAAAAAACACACTTTTGAATATTGGACATTCATAGGAATGGCCGGAATAGTGTTCCCCAATAATTTTTTTTCGCAAATTTTCTACCATTTTCGGAAAAAGGAGCAAAGTCCTTTTTAAAATTTAAAAAGACGTGTTGAAATTTGCAAAAATGTCGCCAATTTAAAAAAAAACACACTGATAAGACTTTTGAATATTGGACATTCATAGGAATGGCCGGAAGAGTGTTCTCCAATAATTTTTTTTCGCTTATCTCCTGCAATTTTCGGAAAAAGGAGCAAAGTCCTTTTTAAAATTTCAAAAGTCGAAATTTGGAAGAATGTCGCCTATTTTCAAAAAGACACACTTTTGAATATTGGACATTCATAGGAATGGCAGGAATTGTGTTCCCCAATAATTTTTTTCGCAAATTTTCTACCATTTTCGGAAAAAGGAGCAAAGTCCTTTCTAATATTTCAAAAGTTGAAATTTGGAAAAATGTCGCCAATTTAAAAAAAAAACACACTGTTAAGACTTTTTGAATATTAGACATTCATAGAAATGGCCGGAAGAGTGTTCTCCAATAATATTTTTTCGCTTATCTCCTACAACTTTCGGAAAAAGGAGCAAAGTCCTTTTTAAAATTTCAAAAGTCCAAATTTGGAAGAATGTCGCCTATTGTCAAAAAAACACACTTTTGAATACTAGACATTCATAGGAATGGCCGGAATAGTGTTCCCAGATAATTTTTTTTCTCAAATTTTCTACCATTTGCGGAAAAAGGAGCAAAGTCCTTTTTAAAATTTCAAAAGTCGAAATTTGGAAGAATGTCGCGTATTGTCAAAAAAACACACTTTTGAATATTGGACATTCATAGGAATGGTCGGAATAGTGTTCCCCAATAATTTTTTTTCGCAAATTTTCTACCATTTTCGGAAAAAGGAGCAAAGTCCTTTTTAAAATTTCAAAAGTCGAAATTTGGAAGAATGTCGCCTATTGTCAAAAAAACACACTTTTGAATATTGGACATTCATAGGAATGGCCGGAATAGTGTTCCCCAATAATTTTTTTTCGCAAATTTTCTACCATTTTCGGAAAAAGGAGCAAAGTCCTTTTTAAAATTTCAAAAGTTGAAATTTGCAAAAATGTCGCCATTTAAAAAAAAAACACACTGATAAGACTTTTGAATATTAGACATTCATAGAAATGGCCGGAAGAGTGTTCTCCAATAATGTTTTTTCGCTTATCTCCTACAATTTAAAATTTCAAAAGTCCAAATTTGGAAGAATGTCGCCTATTGTCAAAAAAACACACTTTTGAATATTGGACATTCATAGGAATGGCCGGAATAGTGTTCCCCAATAATTTTTTTTCGCAAATTTTCTACCATTTTCGGAAAAAGGAGCAAAGTCCTTTTTAAAATTTCAAAAGTTGAAATTTGCAAAAATGTCGCCAATTTAAAAAAAAACACACTGATAAGACTTTTCAATATTAGACATTCATAGAAATGGCCGGAAGAGTGTTCTCCAATAATGTTTTTTCGCTTATCTCCTACAATTTAAAATTTCAAAAGTCCAAATTTGGAAGAATGTCGCCTATTGTCAAAAAAACACACTTTTGAATATTGGACATTCATAGGAATGGCCGGAATAGTGTTCCCCAATAATTTTTTTTCGCAAATTTTCTACCATTTTCGGAAAAAGGAGTGAAGTCCTTTTTAAAATTTCAAAAGTTGAAATTTGCAAAAATGTCGCCAATTTAAAAAAAACACACTGATAAGACTTTTGAATATTAGACATTCATAGAAATGGCCGGAAGAGTGTTCTCCAATAATGTTTTTTCGCTTATCTCCTACAATTTAAAATTTCAAAAGTCGAAATTTGGAAGAATGTCGCCTATTGTCAAAAAAACACACTTTTGAATATTGGACATTCATAGGAATGGCCGGAATAGTGTTCCCCAATAATTTTTTTCGCAAATTATCTACCATTTGCGGAAAAAGGAGCAAAGTCCTTTTTAAAATTTCAAAAGTCGAAATTTGGAAGAATGTCGCCTATTGTCAAAAAAACACAGTTTTGAATATTGGATATTCATAGGAATGGCCGGAATAGTGTTCCCCAATAATTTTTTTTTGCAAATTTTCTACCATTTTCAGAAAAAGGGGCAAAGTCCTTTTTAAAATTTCAAAAGTCCAAATTTGGAAGAATGTCGCCTATTGTCAAAAAAACACACTTTTGAATATTGGACATTCAGAGGAATGGCCGGAATAGTGTTCCCCAATAATTTTTTTTCGCAAATTTTCTACCATTTTCGGAATAAGGAGAAAAGTCCTTTTTAAAATTTCAAAAGTCGAAATTTGGAAGAATGTCGCCTATTGTCAAAAAAACACACTTTTGAATATTGGACATTCATAGGAATGGCCGGAATAGTGTTCCCCAATAATTTTTTTTCGCAAATTTTCTACCATTTTCGGAAAAAGGAGCAAAGTCCTTTTTAAAATTTCAAAAGTTGAAATTTGCAAAAATGTCGCCAATTTAAAAAAAAACACACTGATAAGACTTTTGAATATTAGATATTCATAGAAATGGCCGGAAGAGTGTTCTCCAATAATTTTTTTTCGCAAATTTTCTACCATTTTCGGAAAAAGGAGCAAAGTCCTTTTTAAAATTTCAAAAGTCGAAATTTGGAAAAATGTCGCCAATTTAAAAAAAAACACACTGTTAAGACTTTTGAATATTAGACATTCATAGAAATGGCCGGAAGAGTGTTCTCCAATAATGTTTTTTCGCTTATTTCCTCCAATTAAAAATTTAAAAAGTCGAAATTTGGAAGAATGTCGCCTATTGTCAAAAAAACACACTTTTGAATATTGGACATTCATAGGAATGGCCGGAATAGTGTTCTCCAATAATTTTTTTCCGAAATTTTCTACAATTTTCGGAAAAAGGAGCAAAGTCCTTTTTAAAATTTCAAAAGTCGAAATTTGGAAGAATGTCGCCTATTTTCAAAAAAACACACTGATAAGTCTTTTGAATATTAGACATTCATAGAAATGGCCGGAAGAGTGTTCTCCAATAATGTTTTTTCGCTTATTTCCTCCAATTAAAAATTTAAAAAGTCCAAATTTGGAAGAATGTCGCCTATTGTCAAAAAAACACACTTTTGAATATTGGACATTCATAGGAATGGCCGGAATAGTGTTCTCCAATAATTTGTATTCGCAAATTTTCTACAATTTTCGGAAAAGGAGCAAAGTCCTTTCTAAAATTTCAAAAGTTGAAATTTGGAAAAATGTCGCCAATATAAAAAAAAACACACTGATAAGTCTTTTGAATATTAGACATTCATAGAAATGGCCGGAAGAGTGTTCTCCAATAATGTTTTTTCGCTTATCTCCTACAACTTTCGGAAAAAGGAGCAAAGTCCTTTTTAAAATTTCAAAAGTCGAAATTTGGAAGAATGTCGCCTATTGTCAAAAAAACACACTTTTGAATATTGGACATTCATAGGAATGGCCGGAATAGTGTTCCCCAATAATTTTTTTTCGCAAATTTTTTACCATTTTCGAAAAAGGAGCAAAGTCCTTTCTAAAATTTCAAAAGTTGAAATTTGGAAAAATGTCGCCAATATAAAAAAAAAACACACTGATAAGTCTTTTGAATATTAGACATTCATAGAAATGGCCGGAAGAGTGTTCTCCAATAATGTTTTTCGCTTATCTCCTACAACTTTCGAAAAAAGGAGCAGTCCTTTTTAAAATTTCAAAAGTCGAAATTTGGAAGAATGTCGCCTACTGTCAAAAAACACACTTTTGAATATTGGACATTCATAGGAATGGCCGGAATAGTGTTCCCCAATAATTTTTTTTCGCAAATTTTCTACCATTTTCGAAAAAGGAGCAAAGTCCTTTCTAAAATTTCAAAAGTTGAAATTTGGAAAAATGTCGCCAATTTTAAAAAAAACACACTGATAAGACTTTTGAATATTGGACATTCATAGAAATGGCCGGAAGAGTGTTTTCCAATAATGTTTTTTCGCTTATCTCCTACAATTTTCGGAAAAAGGAGGCAAGTCCTTTTTAAAATTTCAAAAGTCGAAATTTGGAAGAATGTCGCCTACTGTCAAAAAACACACTTTTGAATATTGGACATTCATAGGAATGGCCGGAATAGTGTTCCCCAATAATTTTTTTTCGCAAATTTTCTACAATTTTCGGAAAAAGGAGCAAAGTCCTTTTTAAAATTTCAAAAGTCGAAATTTGGAAGAATGTCGCCTATTGTCAAAAAACACACTTTTAAATATTGAACATTCATAGGAATGGCCGGAAGAATGTTCTCCAATAATTTTTTTTCGCAAATTTTCTACAATTTTCGGAAAAAGGAGCAAAGTCCTTTTTAAAATTTCAAAAGTCGAAATTTGGAAGAATGTCGCCTATTGTCAAAAAACACACTTTTGAATATTGGACATTCATAGGAATGGTCGGAATAGTGTTCTCCAATAATTTTTTTTCGCAAATTTTCTACAATTTTCGGAAAAAGGAGCAAAGTCCTTTTTAAAATTTCAAAAGTCGAAATTTGGAAGAATGTCGCCTATTGTCAAAAAAACACACTTTTGAATATTGGACATTCATAGGAATGGCCGGAAGAGTGTTCTCCAATAATGTTTTTTCGCTTATCTCCTACAATTTTCGGAAAAAGGAGCAAAGTCCTTTTTAAAATTTAAAAAGTCGAAATTTGGAAGAATGTCGCCTATTTTCAAAAAAACACACTTTTGAATATTTGACATTCATAGGAATGCCAGGAATTGTGTTCTTCAATAATTTTTTTCGCAAATTTTCTACCATATTCGGAAAAAGGAGCAAAGTCCTTTCTAAAATTTCAAAAGTTGAAATTTGGAAAAATGTCGCCAATTTTAAAATAAACACACTGTTAAGACTTTTGAATATTAGACATTCATAGAAATGGCCGGAAGAGTGTTCTCCAATAATGTTTTTTCGCTTCTCTCCTACAATTAAAAATTTAAAAAGTCGAAATTTCGAAGAATGTCGCCTATTGTCAAAAAAACACACTTTTGAATATTGGACATTCATAGGAATGGCCGGAATAGTGTTCCCCAATAATTTTTTTTCGCAAATTTTCTACCATTTTCGGAAAAAGGAGCAAAGTCCTTTTTAAAATTTCAAAAGTCGAAATTTGGAAGAATGTCGCCAATTTTAAAATAAACACACTGTTAAGACTTTTGAATATTAGACATTCAAAGAAATGGCCGGAAGAGTGTTCTCCAATAATGTTTTTTCTCTTATCTCCTACAATTTAAAATTTCAAAAGTCCAAATTTGGAAGAATGTCGCCTATTGTCAAAAAAACACACTTTTGAATATTGGACATTCATAGGAATGGCCGGAATAGTGTTCCCCAATAATTTTTTTTCGCAAATTTTCTACCATTTTCGGAAAAAGGAGCAAAGTCCTTTTTAAAATTTCAAAAGTCGAAATTTGGAAGAATGTCGCCTATTTTCAAAAAAACACACTTTTGAATATTGGACATTCATAGGAATGGCAGGAATTGTGTTCCCCAATAATTTTTTTCGCAAATTTTCTACCATTTTCGGAAAAAGGAGCAAAGTCCTTTCTAAAATTTCAAAAGTTGAAATTTGGAAAAATGTCGCCAATTTTAAAATAAACACACTGTTAATACTTTTGAATATTAGACATTCATAGAAATGGCCGGAAGAGTGTTTTCCAATAATGTTTTTTCTCTTATCTCCTACAATTTAAAATTTCAAAAGTCCAAATTTGGAAGAATGTCGCCTATTGTCAAAAAAACACACTTTTGAATATTGGCCATTCATAGGAATGGCCGGAATAGTGTTCCCCAAAAATTTTTTTTCGCAAATTTTCTACCATTTTCGGAAAAAGGAGCAAAGTCCTTTTTAAAATTTCAAAAGTCGAAATTTGGAAGAATGTCGCCTATTGACAAAAAAACACATATTTGAATATTGGACATTCATAGGAATGGCCGGAAGAGTGTTCTCCAATAATGTTTTTTCGCTTATCTCCTACAATTTTCGGAAAAAGGAGCAAAGTCCTTTTTAAAATTTAAAAAGTCGAAATTTGGAAGAATGTCGCCTATTTTCAAAAAAACACACTTTTGAATATTGGACATTCATAGGAATGGCAGGAATTGTGTTCCCCAATAATTTTTTTCGCAAATTTTCTACCATTTTCGGAAAAAGGAGCAAAGTCCTTTCTAAAATTTCAAAAGTTGAAATTTGGAAAAATGTCGCCAATTTTAAAAAAAAAAACACACTGTTAAGACATTTGAATATTAGACATTCATAGAAATGGCCGGAAGAGTGTTCTCCAATAATGTTTTTTCGCTTATCTCCTACAACTTTCGGAAAAAGGAGCAAAGTCCTTTTTAAAATTTCAAAAGTCCAAATTTGGAAGAATGTCGCCTATTGTCAAAAAAACACACTTTTGAATATTGGACATTCATAGGAATGGCCGGAATAGTGTTCCCCAATAATTTTTTTTCGCAAATTTTCTACCATTTTCGGAAAAAGGAGCAAAGTCCTTTTTAAAATTTCAAAAGTCGAAATTTGGAAGAATGTCGCCAATTTAACAAAAACACACTGATAAGTCTTTTGAATATTAGACATTCATAGAAATGGCCGGAAGAGTGTTCTCCAATAATGTTTTTTCGCTTATCTCCTACAATTTAAAATTTCAAAAGTCGAAATTTGGAAGAATGTCGCCTATTGTCAAAAAAACACACTTTTGAATATTGGACATTCATAGGAATGGCCGGAATAGTTTGGCGACATTCTTCCAAATTTCGACTTTTGAAATTTTAAAAAGGACTTTGCTCCTTTTTCCGAAAATGGTAGAAAATTTGCGAAAAAAAATTATTGGGGAACACTATTCCGGCCATTCCTATGAATGTCCAATATTCAAAAGTGTGTTTTTTGACAATAGGCGACATTCTTCCAAATTTCGACTTTTGAAATTTTAAAAAGGACTTTGCTCCTTTTTCCGAAAGTTGTAGGAGATAAGCGAAAAAACATTATTGGAGAACAATATTCCGGCCATTCCTATGAATGTCCAATATTCAAAAGTGTGTTTTTTGGACAATAGGCGACATTCTTCCAAATTTAGACTTTTGAAATTTTAAAAAGGACTTTGCTCCTTTTTCCGAAAATGGTAGAAAATTTGCGAAAAAAAATTATTGGGGAACACTATTCCGGCCATTCCTATGAATGTCCAATATTCAAAAGTGTGTTTTTTTTAAGTGTTCCCCAATAATTTTTTTTCGCAAATTTTTTACCATTTTCGGAAAAAGGAGCAAAGTCCTTTCTAAAATTTCAAAAGTTGAAATTTGGAAAAATGTCGCCAATATAAAAAAAAAACACACTGATAAGTCTTTTGAATATTAGACATTCATAGAAATGGCCGGAAGAGTGTTCTCCAATAATGTTTTTCGCTTATCTCCTACAACTTTCGAAAAAAGGAGCAGTCCTTTTTAAAATTTCAAAAGTCGAAATTTGGAAGAATGTCGCCTACTGTCAAAAAACACACTTTTGAATATTGGACATTCATAGGAATGGCCGGAATAGTGTTCCCCAATAATTTTTTTTCGCAAATTTTCTACCATTTTCGAAAAAGGAGCAAAGTCCTTTCTAAAATTTCAAAAGTTGAAATTTGGAAAAATGTCGCCAATTTTAAAAAAAACACACTGATAAGACTTTTGAATATTGGACATTCATAGAAATGGCCGGAAGAGTGTTTTCCAATAATGTTTTTTCGCTTATCTCCTACAATTTTCGGAAAAAGGAGGCAAGTCCTTTTTAAAATTTCAAAAGTCGAAATTTGGAAGAATGTCGCCTACTGTCAAAAAACACACTTTTGAATATTGGACATTCATAGGAATGGCCGGAATAGTGTTCCCCAATAATTTTTTTTCGCAAATTTTCTACAATTTTCGGAAAAAGGAGCAAAGTCCTTTTTAAAATTTCAAAAGTCGAAATTTGGAAGAATGTCGCCTATTGTCAAAAAACACACTTTTAAATATTGAACATTCATAGGAATGGCCGGAAGAATGTTCTCCAATAATTTTTTTTCGCAAATTTTCTACAATTTTCGGAAAAAGGAGCAAAGTCCTTTTTAAAATTTCAAAAGTCGAAATTTGGAAGAATGTCGCCTATTGTCAAAAAACACACTTTTGAATATTGGACATTCATAGGAATGGTCGGAATAGTGTTCTCCAATAATTTTTTTTCGCAAATTTTCTACAATTTTCGGAAAAAGGAGCAAAGTCCTTTTTAAAATTTCAAAAGTCGAAATTTGGAAGAATGTCGCCTATTGTCAAAAAAACACACTTTTGAATATTGGACATTCATAGGAATGGCCGGAAGAGTGTTCTCCAATAATGTTTTTTCGCTTATCTCCTACAATTTTCGGAAAAAGGAGCAAAGTCCTTTTTAAAATTTAAAAAGTCGAAATTTGGAAGAATGTCGCCTATTTTCAAAAAAACACACTTTTGAATATTTGACATTCATAGGAATGCCAGGAATTGTGTTCTTCAATAATTTTTTTCGCAAATTTTCTACCATATTCGGAAAAAGGAGCAAAGTCCTTTCTAAAATTTCAAAAGTTGAAATTTGGAAAAATGTCGCCAATTTTAAAATAAACACACTGTTAAGACTTTTGAATATTAGACATTCATAGAAATGGCCGGAAGAGTGTTCTCCAATAATGTTTTTTCGCTTCTCTCCTACAATTAAAAATTTAAAAAGTCGAAATTTCGAAGAATGTCGCCTATTGTCAAAAAAACACACTTTTGAATATTGGACATTCATAGGAATGGCCGGAATAGTGTTCCCCAATAATTTTTTTTCGCAAATTTTCTACCATTTTCGGAAAAAGGAGCAAAGTCCTTTTTAAAATTTCAAAAGTCGAAATTTGGAAGAATGTCGCCAATTTTAAAATAAACACACTGTTAAGACTTTTGAATATTAGACATTCAAAGAAATGGCCGGAAGAGTGTTCTCCAATAATGTTTTTTCTCTTATCTCCTACAATTTAAAATTTCAAAAGTCCAAATTTGGAAGAATGTCGCCTATTGTCAAAAAAACACACTTTTGAATATTGGACATTCATAGGAATGGCCGGAATAGTGTTCCCCAATAATTTTTTTTCGCAAATTTTCTACCATTTTCGGAAAAAGGAGCAAAGTCCTTTTTAAAATTTCAAAAGTCGAAATTTGGAAGAATGTCGCCTATTTTCAAAAAAACACACTTTTGAATATTGGACATTCATAGGAATGGCAGGAATTGTGTTCCCCAATAATTTTTTTCGCAAATTTTCTACCATTTTCGGAAAAAGGAGCAAAGTCCTTTCTAAAATTTCAAAAGTTGAAATTTGGAAAAATGTCGCCAATTTTAAAATAAACACACTGTTAATACTTTTGAATATTAGACATTCATAGAAATGGCCGGAAGAGTGTTTTCCAATAATGTTTTTTCTCTTATCTCCTACAATTTAAAATTTCAAAAGTCCAAATTTGGAAGAATGTCGCCTATTGTCAAAAAAACACACTTTTGAATATTGGCCATTCATAGGAATGGCCGGAATAGTGTTCCCCAAAAATTTTTTTTCGCAAATTTTCTACCATTTTCGGAAAAAGGAGCAAAGTCCTTTTTAAAATTTCAAAAGTCGAAATTTGGAAGAATGTCGCCTATTGACAAAAAAACACATATTTGAATATTGGACATTCATAGGAATGGCCGGAAGAGTGTTCTCCAATAATGTTTTTTCGCTTATCTCCTACAATTTTCGGAAAAAGGAGCAAAGTCCTTTTTAAAATTTAAAAAGTCGAAATTTGGAAGAATGTCGCCTATTTTCAAAAAAACACACTTTTGAATATTGGACATTCATAGGAATGGCAGGAATTGTGTTCCCCAATAATTTTTTTCGCAAATTTTCTACCATTTTCGGAAAAAGGAGCAAAGTCCTTTCTAAAATTTCAAAAGTTGAAATTTGGAAAAATGTCGCCAATTTTAAAAAAAAAACACACTGTTAAGACATTTGAATATTAGACATTCATAGAAATGGCCGGAAGAGTGTTCTCCAATAATGTTTTTTCGCTTATCTCCTACAACTTTCGGAAAAAGGAGCAAAGTCCTTTTTAAAATTTCAAAAGTCCAAATTTGGAAGAATGTCGCCTATTGTCAAAAAAACACACTTTTGAATATTGGACATTCATAGGAATGGCCGGAATAGTGTTCCCCAATAATTTTTTTTCGCAAATTTTCTACCATTTTCGGAAAAAGGAGCAAAGTCCTTTTTAAAATTTCAAAAGTCGAAATTTGGAAGAATGTCGCCAATTTAAAAAAAACACACTGATAAGTCTTTTGAATATTAGACATTCATAGAAATGGCCGGAAGAGTGTTCTCCAATAATGTTTTTTCGCTTATCTCCTACAATTTAAAATTTCAAAAGTCGAAATTTGGAAGAATGTCGCCTATTGTCAAAAAAACACACTTTTGAATATTGGACATTCATAGGAATGGCCGGAATAGTTTGGCGACATTCTTCCAAATTTCGACTTTTGAAATTTTAAAAAGGACTTTGCTCCTTTTTCCGAAAATGGTAGAAAATTTGCGAAAAAAAATTATTGGGGAACACTATTCCGGCCATTCCTATGAATGTCCAATATTCAAAAGTGTGTTTTTTGACAATAGGCGACATTCTTCCAAATTTCGACTTTTGAAATTTTAAAAAGGACTTTGCTCCTTTTTCCGAAAGTTGTAGGAGATAAGCGAAAAAACATTATTGGAGAACAATATTCCGGCCATTCCTATGAATGTCCAATATTCAAAAGTGTGTTTTTTTGACAATAGGCGACATTCTTCCAAATTTAGACTTTTGAAATTTTAAAAAGGACTTTGCTCCTTTTTCCGAAAATGGTAGAAAATTTGCGAAAAAAAATTATTGGGGAACACTATTCCGGCCATTCCTATGAATGTCCAATATTCAAAAGTGTGTTTTTTTTAAGTGTTCCCCAATAATTTTTTTTCGCAAATTTTTTACCATTTTCGGAAAAAGGAGCAAAGTCCTTTTTAAAATTTCAAAAGTCGAAATTTGGAAGAGTGTCGCCTATTGTCAAAAAAACACACTTTTGAATATTGGACATTCATAGGAATGGCCGGAAGAGTGTTCTCCAATAATGTTTTTTCGCTTATCTCCTACAATTTTCGGAAAAAGGAGCAAAGTCCTTTTTAAAATTTAAAAAGTCGAAATTTAGAAGAATGTCGCCTATTTTCAAAAAAACACACTTTTGAATATTGGACATTCATAGGAATGGCAGGAATTGTGTTCCCCAATAATTTTTTTCGCAAATTTTCTACCATTTTCGGAAAAAGGAGCAAAGTCCTTTCTAAAATTTCAAAAGTTGAAATTTGGAAAAATGTCGCCAATTTAAAAAAAAAAACACACTGTTAAGACATTTGAATATTAGACATTCATAGAAATGGCCGGAAGAGTGTTCTCCAATAATGTTTTTTCGCTTATCTCCTACCATTTTCGGAAAAAGGAGCAAAGTCCTTTTTAAATTTCAAAAGTCGAAATTTGGAAGAATGTCGCCTATTTTCAAAAAGACACACTTTTAAATATTGGACATTCATAGGAATGGCAGGAATTGTGTTCCCCAATAATTTTTTTTCGCAAATTTTCTACCATTTTCGGAAAGAGGAGCAAAGTCCTTTTTAAAATTTCAAAAGTCGAAATTTGGAAGAATGTCGCCAAACTATTCCGGCCATTCCTATGAATGTCCAATATTCAAAAGTGTGTTTTTTTGACAATAGGCGACATTCTTCCAAATTTCGACTTTTGAAATTTTAAAAAGGACTTTGCTCCTTTTTCCGAAAATGGTAGAAAATTTGCGAAAAAAAATTATTGGGGAACACTATTCCGGCCATTCCTATGAATGTCCAATATTCAAAAGTGTGTTTTTTTGACAATAGGCGACACTCTTCCAAATTTCGACTTTTGAAATTTTAATAAGGACTTTGCTCCTTTTTCCGAAAATGGTAGAAAATTTGCGAAAAAAAATTATTGGGGAACACTATTCCGGCCATTCCTATGAATGTCCAATATTCAAAAGTGTGTTTTTTTGACAATAGGCGACATTCTTCCAAATTTCGACTTTTGAAATTTTAAAAAGGACTTTGCTCCTTTTTCCGAAAATGGTAGAAAATTTGCGAAAAAAAATTATTGGGGAACACTATTCCGGCCATTCCTATGAATGTCCAATATTCAAAAGTGTGTTTTTTTGACAATAGGCGACATTCTTCCAAATTTCGACTTTTGAAATTTTAAAAAGGACTTTGCTCCTTTTTCCGAAAATGGTAGAAAATTTGCGAAAAAAAATTATTGGGGAACACTATTCCGGCCATTTCTATGAATGTCCAATGTTCAAAAGTGTGTTTTTTTGACAATAGGCGACATTCTTCCAAATTTTGACTTTTGAAATTTTAAAAAGGACTTTGCTCCTTTTTCCGAAAATGGTAGAAAATTTGCGAAAAAAAATTATTGGGGAACACTATTCCGGCCATTCCTATGAATGTCCAATATTCAAAAGTGTGTTTTTTTGACAATAGGCGACATTCTTCCAAATTTCGACTTTCGAAATTTTGAAAAGGACTTTGCTCCTTTTTCCGAAAATGGTAGAAAGTTGGCGAAAGAAAATTATTGGGGAACACTACTCCGGCCATTCCTATGAATGTCCAATATTCAAAAGTGTGTTTTTTTGACAATAGGCGACATTCTTCCAAATTTGGACTTTTGAAATTTTAAAAAGGACTTTGCTCCTTTTTCCGAAAATTGTAGGAGATAAGCGAAAAAACATTATTGGAAAACACTCTTCCGGCCATTTCTATGAATGTCCAATATTCAAAAGTCTTATCAGTGTGTTTTTTTAAAATTGGCGACATTTTTGCAAATTTCAACTTTTTAAATTTTAAAAAGGACTTTGCTCCTTTTTCCGAAAATGGTAAAAAAATTTGCGAAAAAAAATTATTGGGGAACACTATTCCGACCATTCCTATGAATGTCCAATATTCAAAAGTGTGTTTTTTTGACAATAGGCGACACTCTTCCAAATTTCGACTTTTGAAATTTTAAAAAGGACTTTGCTCCTTTTTCCGAAAATGGTAGAAAATTTGCGAAAAAATTTATTGGGGAACACTATTCCGGCCATTCCTATGAATGTCCAATATTCAAAAGTGTGTTTTTTTGACAAAAGGCGACACTCTTCCAAATTTCGACTTTTGAAATTTTAAAAAGGACTTTGCTCCTTTTTCCGAAAATGGTAAAAAATTTGCGAAAAAAAATTATTGGGGAACACTATTCCGGCTATTCCTATGAATGTCCAATATTCAAAAGTGTGTTTTTTTTGACAATAGGCGACATTCTTCCAAATTTCGACTTTTGAAATTTTAAAAAGGACTTTGCTCCTTTTTCCGAAAATGGTAGAAAATTTGCGAAAAAAAATTATTGGGGAACACTATTCCGGCCATTCCTATGAATGTCCAATATTCAAAAGTGTGTTTTTTTGACAATAGGCGACATTCTTCCAAATTTCGACTTTTGAAATTTTAAAAAGGACTTTGCTCCTTTTTCCGAAAATGGTAGAAAATTTGCGAAAAAAATTATTGCGGAACACTATTCCGGCCATTCCTATGAATGTCCAATATTCAAAAGTGTGTTTTTTTTTAAAAATAGGCGACATTCTTCCAAATTTCGACTTTTGAAATATTAAAAAGGACTTTGCTCCTTTTTCCGAAAATGGTAGAAAATTTGCGAAAACAAATTATTGGGGAACACTATTCCGGGCATTCCTATGAATGTCCAATATTCAAAAGTGTGTTTTTTTGACAATAGGCGACACTCTTCCAAATTTCGACTTTTGAAATTTTAAAAAGGACTTTGCTCCTTTTTCCGAAAATGGTAGAAAATTTGCGAAAAAAAATTATTGGGGAACACTATTCCGGCCATTTCTATGAATGTCCAATATTCAAAAGTGTGTTTTTTTGACAATAGGCGACATTCTTCCAAATTTCGACTTTTGAAATTTTAAAAAGGACTTTGCTCCTTTTTCCGAAAATGGTAGAAAATTTGCGAAAAAAAATTATTGGGGAACACTATTCCGGCCATTCCTATGAATGTCCAATATTCAAAAGTGTGTTTTTTTTTAAAAATAGGCGACATTCTTCCAAATTTCGACTTTTGAAATTTTAAAAAGGACTTTGCTCCTTTTTCCGAAAATGGTGGAAAATTTGCGAAAAAAAATTATTGGTGAACACTATTCCGGCCATTCCTATGAATGTCCAATATTCAAAAGTGTGTTTTTTTGACAATAGGCGACATTCTTCCAAATTTCGACTTTTGAAATTTTAAAAAGGACTTTGCTCCTTTTTCCGAAAATGGTAGAAAATTTGCAAAAAAAAATTATTGGGGAACACTATTCCGGCTATTCCTATGAATGTCCAATATTCAAAAGTGTGTTTTTTTTGACAATAGGCGACATTCTTCCAAATTTCGACTTTTGAAATTTTAAAAAGGACTTTGCTCCTTTTTCCGAAAATGGTAAAAAATTTGCGAAAAAAAATTATTGGGGAACACTATTCCGGCTATTCCTATGAATGTCCAATATTCAAAAGTGTGTTTTTTTTGACAATAGGCGACATTCTTCCAAATTTCGACTTTTGAAATTTTAAAAAGGACTTTGCTCCTTTTTCCGAAAATGGTGGAAAATTTGCGAAAAAAAATTATTGGGGAACACTATTCCGGCTATTCCTATGAATGTCCAATATTCAAAAGTGTGTTTTTTTGACAATAGGCGACATTCTTCCAAATTTCGACTTTTGAAATTTTAAAAAGGACTTTGCTCCTTTTTCCGAAAATGGTAGAAAATTTGGGAAAACAAATTATTGGGGAACACTATTCCGGGCATTCCTATGAATGTCCAATATTCAAAAGTGTGTTTTTTTGACAATAGGCGACACTCTTCCAAATTTCGACTTTTGAAATTTTAAAAAGGACTTTGCTCCTTTTTCCGAAAATGGTAGAAAATTTGCGAAAAAAAATTATTGGGGAACACTATTCCGGCTATTCCTATGAATGTCCAATATTCAAAAGTGTGTTTTTTTTGACAATAGGCGACATTCTTCCAAATTTCGACTTTTGAAATTTTAAAAAGGACTTTGCTCCTTTTTCCGAAAATGGTGGAAAATTTGCGAAAAAAAATTATTGGGGAACACTATTCCGGCCATTCCTATGAATGTCCAATATTCAAAAGTGTGTTTTTTTTGACAATAGGCGACATTCTTCCAAATTTCGACTTTTGAAATTTTAAAAAGGACTTTGCTCCTTTTTCCGAAAATGGTAGAAAATTTGCGAAAAAAATTATTGGGGAACATTATTCCGGCCATTCCTATGAATGTCCAATATTCAAAAGTGTGTTTTTTTGACAATAGGCGACATTCTTCCAAATTTCGACTTTTGAAATTTTAAAAAGGACTTTGCTCCTTTTTCCGAAAATGGTAGAAAATTTGCGAAAAAAAATTATCTGGGAACACTATTCCGGCCATTCCTATGAATGTCCAATATTCAAAAGTGTGTTTTTTTGACAATAGGCGACATTCTTCCAAATTTCGACTTTTGAAATTTTAAAAAGGACTTTGCTCCTTTTTCCGAAAATGGTGGAAAATTTGCGAAAAAAAATTATTGGGGAACACTATTCCGGCCATTCCTATGAATGTCCAATATTCAAAAGTGTGTTTTTTTGACAATAGGCGACATTCTTCCAAATTTCGACTTTTGAAATTTTAAAAAGGACTTTGCTCCTTTTTCCGAAAATGGTAGAAAATTTGCGAAAAAAAATTATTGGGGAACACTATTCCGGCCATTCCTATGAATGTCCAATATTCAAAAGTGTGTTTTTTTTTAAAAATAGGCGACATTCTTCCAAATTTCGACTTTTGAAATATTAAAAAGGACTTTGCTCCTTTTTCCGAAAATGGTAGAAAATTTGCGAAAACAAATTATTGGGGAACACTATTCCGGGCATTCCTATGAATGTCCAATATTCAAAAGTGTGTTTTTTTGACAATAGGCGACACTCTTCCAAATTTCGACTTTTGAAATTTTAAAAAGGACTTTGCTCCTTTTTCCGAAAATGGTAGAAAATTTGCGAAAAAAAATTATTGGGGAACACTATTCCGGCCATTTCTATGAATGTCCAATATTCAAAAGTGTGTTTTTTTGACAATAGGCGACATTCTTCCAAATTTCGACTTTTGAAATTTTAAAAAGGACTTTGCTCCTTTTTCCGAAAATGGTAGAAAATTTGCGAAAAAAAATTATTGGGGAACACTATTCCGGCCATTCCTATGAATGTCCAATATTCAAAAGTGTGTTTTTTGACAATAGGCGACATTCTTCCAAATTTCGACTTTTGAAATTTTAAAAAGGACTTTGCTCCTTTTTCCGAAAATGGTGGAAAATTTGCAAAAAAAAATTATTGGTGAACACTATTCCGGCCATTCCTATGAATGTCCAATATTCAAAAGTGTGTTTTTTTGACAATAGGCGACATTCTTCCAAATTTCGACTTTTGAAATTTTAAAAAGGACTTTGCTCCTTTTTCCGAAAATGGTAGAAAATTTGCAAAAAAAAATTATTGGGGAACACTATTCCGGCTATTCCTATGAATGTCCAATATTCAAAAGTGTGTTTTTTTTGACAATAGGCGACATTCTTCCAAATTTCGACTTTTGAAATTTTAAAAAGGACTTTGCTCCTTTTTCCGAAAATGGTAAAAAATTTGCGAAAAAAAATTATTGGGGAACACTATTCCGGCTATTCCTATGAATGTCCAATATTCAAAAGTGTGTTTTTTGACAATAGGCGACATTCTTCCAAATTTCGACTTTTGAAATTTTAAAAAGGACTTTGCTCCTTTTTCCGAAAATGGTGGAAAATTTGCGAAAAAAAATTATTGGGGAACACTATTCCGGCTATTCCTATGAATGTCCAATATTCAAAAGTGTGTTTTTTTGACAATAGGCGACATTCTTCCAAATTTCGACTTTTGAAATTTTAAAAAGGACTTTGCTCCTTTTTCCGAAAATGGTAGAAAATTTGGGAAAACAAATTATTGGGGAACACTATTCCGGGCATTCCTATGAATGTCCAATATTCAAAAGTGTGTTTTTTTGACAATAGGCGACACTCTTCCAAATTTCGACTTTTGAAATTTTAAAAAGGACTTTGCTCCTTTTTCCGAAAATGGTAGAAAATTTGCGAAAAAAAATTATTGGGGAACACTATTCCGGCTATTCCTATGAATGTCCAATATTCAAAAGTGTGTTTTTTTTGACAATAGGCGACATTCTTCCAAATTTCGACTTTTGAAATTTTAAAAAGGACTTTGCTCCTTTTTCCGAAAATGGTGGAAAATTTGCGAAAAAAAATTATTGGGGAACACTATTCCGGCCATTCCTATGAATGTCCAATATTCAAAAGTGTGTTTTTTTGACAATAGGCGACATTCTTCCAAATTTCGACTTTTGAAATTTTAAAAAGGACTTTGCTCCTTTTTCCGAAAATGGTAGAAAATTTGCGAAAAAAATTATTGGGGAACATTATTCCGGCCATTCCTATGAATGTCCAATATTCAAAAGTGTGTTTTTTTGACAATAGGCGACATTCTTCCAAATTTCGACTTTTGAAATTTTAAAAAGGACTTTGCTCCTTTTTCCGAAAATGGTAGAAAATTTGCGAAAAAAAATTATCTGGGAACACTATTCCGGCCATTCCTATGAATGTCCAATATTCAAAAGTGTGTTTTTTTGACAATAGGCGACATTCTTCCAAATTTCGACTTTTGAAATTTTAAAAAGGACTTTGCTCCTTTTTCCGAAAATGGTGGAAAATTTGGGAAAAAAAATTATTGGGGAACACTATTCCGGCCATTCCTATGAATGTCCAATATTCAAAAGTGTGTTTTTTTGACAATAGGCGACATTCTTCCAAATTTCGACTTTTGAAATTTTAAAAAGGACTTTGCTCCTTTTTCCGAAAATGGTAGAAAATTTGCGAAAAAAAATTATTGGGGAACACTATTCCGGCCATTCCTATGAATGTCCAATATTCAAAAGTGTGTTTTTTTGACAATAGGCGACATTCTTCCAAATTTCGACTTTTGAAATTTTAAAAAGGACTTTACTCCTTTTTCCGAAAATGGTAGAAAATTTGCGAAAAAAAATTATTGGGGAACACTATTCCGGCCATTCCTATGAATGTCCAATATTCAAAAGTGTGTTTTTTTGACAATAGGCGACATTTTTCCAAATTTCGACTTTTGAAATTTTAAAAAGGACTTTGCTCCTTTTTCCGAAAATGGTAGAAAATTTGCGAAAAAAAATTATTGGGGAACACTATTCCGGCCATTCCTATGAATGTCCAATATTCAAAAGTGTGTTTTTTTGACAATAGGCGACATTCTTCCAAATTTCGACTTTTGAAATTTTAAAAAGGATTTTGCTCCTTTTTCCGAAAATGGTAGAAAATTTGCGAAAAAAAATTATTGGGGAACACTATTCCGGCCATTCCTATGAATGTCCAATATTCAAAAGTGTGTTTTTTTTGACAATAGGCGGCATTCTTCCAAATTTCGACTTTTGAAATTTTAAAAAGGACTTTGCTCCTTTTTCCGAAAATGGTGGAAAATTTGCGAAAAAAAATTATTGGGGAACACTATTCCGGCCATTCCTATGAATGTCCAATATTCAAAAGTGTGTTTTTTTGACAATAGGCGACATTCTTCCAAATTTCGACTTTTGAAATTTTAAAAAGGACTTTGCTCCTTTTTCCGAAAATGGTAAAAAATTTGCGAAAAAAAATTATTGGGGAACACTATTCCGGCCATTCCTATGAATGTCCAATATTCAAAAGTGTGTTTTTTTGACAATAGGCGACACTCTTCCAAATTTCGACTTTTGAAATTTTAAAAAGGACTTTGCTCCTTTTTACGAAAATGGTGGAAAATTTGCGAAAAAAAATTATTGGGGAACACTATTCCGGCCATTCCTATGAATGTCCAATATTCAAAAGTGTGTTTTTTTGTTATTATAATTATTGGGGAACACTATTCCGGCCATTCCTATGAATGTCCAATATTCAAAAGTGTGTTTTTCTGACAATAGGCGACATTCTTCCAAATTTCGACTTTTGAAATTTTAAAAAGGACTTTGCTCCTTTTTCCGAAAATGGTGGAAAATTTGCGAAAAAAAATTTATTATTATATTATATAAATGTCCAATATTCAAAAGTGTGTTTTTTGACAATAGGCGACATTCTTCCAAATTTCGACTTTTGAAATTTTAAAAAGGACTTTGCTCCTTTTTCCGAAAATGGTAGAAAATTTGCGAAAAAAAATTATTGGGGAACACTATTCCGGCCATTCCTATGAATGTCCAATATTCAAAAGTGTGTTTTTTTTGACAATAGGCGACATTCTTCCAAATTTCGACTTTTGAAATTTTAAAAAGGACTTTGCTCCTTTTTCCGAACACTGGTGGAAAATTTGCGAAAAAAAATTATTGGGGAACACTATTCCGGCCATTCCTATGAATGTCCAATATTCAAAAGTGTGTTTTTTTGACAATAGGCGACATTCTTCCAAATTTCGACTTTTGAAATTTTAAAAAGGACTTTGCTCCTTTTTCCGAAAATGGTAGAAAATTTGCGAAAAAAAATTATTGGGGAACACTATTCCGGCCATTCCTATGAATGTCCAATATTCAAAAGTGTGTTTTTTTTTGACAATAGGCGACATTCTTCCAAATTTCGACTTTTGAAATTTTAAAAAGGACTTTGCTCCTTTTTCCGAAAATGGTGGAAAATTTGCGAAAAAAAATTATTGGGGAACACTATTCCGGCCATTCCTATGAATGTCCAATATTCAAAAGTGTGTTTTTTGACAATAGGCGACATTCTTCCAAATTTCGACTTTTGAAATTTTAAAAAGGACTTTGCTCCTTTTTCCGAAAATGGTAGAAAATTTGCGAAAAAAAATTATTGGGGAACACTATTCCGGCCATTCCTATGAATGTCCAATATTCAAAAGTGTGTTTTTTTTGACAATAGGCGACATTCTTCCAAATTTCGACTTTTGAAATTTTAAAAAGGACTTTGCTCCTTTTTCCGAACACTGGTGGAAAATTTGCGAAAAAAAATTATTGGGGAAAACTATTCCGGCCATTCCTATGAATGTCCAATATTCAAAAGTGTGTTTTTCTGACAATAGGCAACATTCTTCCAAATTTCGACTTTTGAAATTTTAAAAAGGACTTTGCTCCTTTTTCCGAAAATGGTAGAAAATTTGCGAAAAAAAATTATTGGGGAACACTATTCCGGCCATTCCTATGAATGTCCAATATTCAAAAGTGTGTTTTTTTTTTGACAATAGGCGACATTCTTCCAAATTTCGACTTTTGAAATTTTAAAAAGGACTTTGCTCCTTTTTCCGAAAATGGTAGAAAATTTGCGAAAAAAAATTATTGGGGAACACTATTCCGGCCATTCCTATGAATGTCCAATATTAAAAAGTGTGTTTTTTTGACAATAGGCGACATTCTTCCAAATTTCGACTTTTGAAATTTTAAAAAGGACTTTGCTCCTTTTTCCGAAAATGGTAGAAAATTTGCGAAAAAAAATTATTGGGGAACACTATTCCGGCCATTCCTATGAATGTCCAATATTCAAAAGTGTGTTTTTTTGACAATAGGCGACACTCTTCCAAATTTCGACTTTTGAAATTTTAAAAAGGACTTTGCTCCTTTTTCCGAAAATGGTGGAAACTTTGCGAAAAAAAATTATTGGGGAACACTATTCCGGCCATTCCTATGAATGTCCAATATTCAAAAGTGTGTTTTTCTGACAATAGGCGACATTCTTCCAAATTTCGACTTTTGAAATTTTAAAAAGGACTTTGCTCCTTTTTCCGAAAATGGTAGAAAATTTGCGAAAAAAAATTATTGGGGAACACTATTCCGGCCATTCCTATGAATGTCCAATATTCAAAAGTGTGTTTTTTTGACAATAGGCGACATTCTTCCAAATTTCGACTTTTGAAATTTTAAAAAGGACTTTGCTCCTTTTTCCGAAAATGGTAGAAAATTTGGGAAAAAAAATTATTGGGGAACACTATTCCGGCCATTCCTATGAATGTCCAATATTCAAAAGTGTGTTTTTTTTTTAAAATAGGCGACATTCTTCCAAATTTCGACTTTTGAAATTTTAAAAAGGACTTTGCTCCTTTTTCCGAAAATGGAGGAAAATTTGCGAAAAAAAATTATTGGTGAACACTATTCCGGCCATTCCTATGAATGTCCAATATTCAAAAGTGTGTTTTTTTGACAATAGGCGACATTCTTCCAAATTTCGACTTTTGAAATTTTAAAAAGGACTTTGCTCCTTTTTCCGAAAATGGTAGAAAATTTGCAAAAAAAAATTATTGGGGAACACTATTCCGGCTATTCCTATGAATGTCCAATATTCAAAAGTGTGTTTTTTTTGACAATAGGCGACATTCTTCCAAATTTCGACTTTTGAAATTTTAAAAAGGACTTTGCTCCTTTTTCCGAAAATGGTAGAAAATTTGCGAAAAAAAATTATTGGGGAACACTATTCCGGCCATTCCTATGAATGTCCAATATTCAAAAGTGTGTTTTTTTTGACAATAGGCGACATTCTTCCAAATTTCGACTTTTGAAATTTTAAAAAGGACTTTGCTCCTTTTTCCGAAAATGGTGGAAAATTTGCGAAAAAAAATTATTGGGGAACACTATTCCGGCCATTCCTATGAATGTCCAATATTCAAAAGTGTGTTTTTTTGACAATAGGCGACATTCTTCCAAATTTCGACTTTTGAAATTTTAAAAAGGACTTTGCTCCTTTTTCCGAAAATGGTAAAAAATTTGCGAAAAAAAATTATTGGGGAACACTATTCCGGCCATTCCTATGAATGTCCAATATTCAAAAGTGTGTTTTTTTGACAATAGGCGACACTCTTCCAAATTTCGACTTTTGAAATTTTAAAAAGGACTTTGCTCCTTTTTCCGAAAATAGTGGAAACTTTGCGAAAAAAAATTATTGGGGAACACTATTCCGGCCATTCCTATGAATGTCCAATATTCAAAAGTGTGTTTTTCTGACAATAGGCGACATTCTTCCAAATTTCGACTTTTGAAATTTTAAAAAGGACTTTGCTCCTTTTTCCGAAAATGGTAGAAAATTTGCGAAAAAAAATTATTGGGGAACACTATTCCGGCCATTCCTATGAATGTCCAATATTCAAAAGTGTGTTTTTTGACAATAGGCGACATTCTTCCAAATTTCGACTTTTGAAATATTAAAAAGGACTTTGCTCCTTTTTCCGAAAATGGTAGAAAATTTGCGAAAACAAATTATTGGGGAACACTATTCCGGGCATTCCTATGAATGTCCAATATTCAAAAGTGTGTTTTTTTGACAATAGGCGACACTCTTCCAAATTTCGACTTTTGAAATTTTAAAAAGGACTTTGCTCCTTTTTCCGAAAATGGTAGAAAATTTGCGAAAAAAAATTATTGGGGAACACTATTCCGGCCATTCCTATGAATGTCCAATATTCAAAAGTGTGTTTTTTTGACAATAGGCGACATTCTTCCAAATTTCGACTTTTGAAATTTTAAAAAGGACTTTGCTCCTTTTTCCGAAAATGGTAGAAAATTTGCGAAAAAAAATTATTGGGGAACACTATTCCGGCCATTCCTATGAATGTCCAATATTCAAAAGTGTGTTTTTTTTTTAAAATAGGCGACATTCTTCCAAATTTCGACTTTTGAAATTTTAAAAAGGACTTTGCTCCTTTTTCCGAAAATGGTGGAAAATTTGCGAAAAAAAATTATTGGGGAACACTATTCCGGCCATTCCTATGAATGTCCAATATTCAAAAGTGTGTTTTTTTGACAATAGGCGACATTCTTCCAAATTTCGACTTTTGAAATTTTAAAAAGGACTTTGCTCCTTTTTCCGAAAATGGTAGAAAATTTGCGAAAAAAAATTATTGGGGAACACTATTCCGGCCATTCCTATGAATGTCCAATATTCAAAAGTGTGTTTTTTTTGACAATAGGCGACATTCTTCCAAATTTCGACTTTTTAAATTTTAAAAAATACTTTGCTCCTTTTTCCGAAAATGGTGGAAAATTTGCGAAAAAAAATTATTGGGGAACACTATTCCGGCCATTCCTATGAATGTCCAATATTCAAAAGTGTGTTTTTTTGACAATAGGCGACATTCTTCCAAATTTCGACTTTTGAAATTTTAAAAAGGACTTTGCTCCTTTTTCCGAAAATGGTAAAAAATTTGCGAAAAAAAATTATTGGGGAACACTATTCCGGCCATTCCTATGAATGTCCAATATTCAAAAGTGTGTTTTTTTGACAATAGGCGACACTCTTCCAAATTTCGACTTTTGAAATTTTAAAAAGGACTTTGCTCCTTTTTCCGAAAATGGTGGAAACTTTGCGAAAAAAAATTATTGGGGAACACTATTCCGGCCATTCCTATGAATGTCCAATATTCAAAAGTGTGTTTTTCTGACAATAGGCGACATTCTTCCAAATTTCGACTTTTGAAATTTTAAAAAGGACTTTGCTCCTTTTTCCGAAAATGGTGGAAAATTTGCGAAAAAAAATTATTGGGGAACACTATTCCGGCCATTCCTATGAATGTCCAATATTCAAAAGTGTGTTTTTTTGACAATAGGCGACATTCTTCCAAATTTCGACTTTTGAAATTTTAAAAAGGACTTTGCTCCTTTTTCCGAAAATGGTGGAAAATTTGCGAAAAAAAATTATTGGTGAACACTATTCCGGCCATTCCTATGAATGTCCAATATTCAAAAGTGTGTTTTTTTGACAATAGGCGACATTCTTCCAAATTTCGACTTTTGAAATTTTAAAAAGGACTTTGCTCCTTTTTCCGAAAATGGTAGAAAATTTGCAAAAAAAAATTATTGGGGAACACTATTCCGGCTATTCCTATGAATGTCCAATATTCAAAAGTGTGTTTTTTTTGACAATAGGCGACATTCTTCCAAATTTCGACTTTTGAAATTTTAAAAAGGACTTTGCTCCTTTTTCCGAAAATGGTAAAAAATTTGCGAAAAAAAATTATTGGGGAACACTATTCCGGCTATTCCTATGAATGTCCAATATTCAAAAGTGTGTTTTTTTTGACAATAGGCGACATTCTTCCAAATTTCGACTTTTGAAATTTTAAAAAGGACTTTGCTCCTTTTTCCGAAAATGGTGGAAAATTTGCGAAAAAAAATTATTGGGGAACACTATTCCGGCTATTCCTATGAATGTCCAATATTCAAAAGTGTGTTTTTTTGACAATAGGCGACATTCTTCCAAATTTCGACTTTTGAAATTTTAAAAAGGACTTTGCTCCTTTTTCCGAAAATGGTAGAAAATTTGGGAAAACAAATTATTGGGGAACACTATTCCGGGCATTCCTATGAATGTCCAATATTCAAAAGTGTGTTTTTTTGACAATAGGCGACACTCTTCCAAATTTCGACTTTTGAAATTTTAAAAAGGACTTTGCTCCTTTTTCCGAAAATGGTAGAAAATTTGCGAAAAAAAATTATTGGGGAACACTATTCCGGCTATTCCTATGAATGTCCAATATTCAAAAGTGTGTTTTTTTTGACAATAGGCGACATTCTTCCAAATTTCGACTTTTGAAATTTTAAAAAGGACTTTGCTCCTTTTTCCGAAAATGGTGGAAAATTTGCGAAAAAAAATTATTGGGGAACACTATTCCGGCCATTCCTATGAATGTCCAATATTCAAAAGTGTGTTTTTTTGACAATAGGCGACATTCTTCCAAATTTCGACTTTTGAAATTTTAAAAAGGACTTTGCTCCTTTTTCCGAAAATGGTAGAAAATTTGCGAAAAAAATTATTGGGGAACATTATTCCGGCCATTCCTATGAATGTCCAATATTCAAAAGTGTGTTTTTTTGACAATAGGCGACATTCTTCCAAATTTCGACTTTTGAAATTTTAAAAAGGACTTTGCTCCTTTTTCCGAAAATGGTAGAAAATTTGCAAAAAAAAATTATCTGGGAACACTATTCCGGCCATTCCTATGAATGTCCAATATTCAAAAGTGTGTTTTTTTGACAATAGGCGACATTCTTCCAAATTTCGACTTTTGAAATTTTAAAAAGGACTTTGCTCCTTTTTCCGAAAATGGTGGAAAATTTGCGAAAAAAAATTATTGGGGAACACTATTCCGGCCATTCCTATGAATGTCCAATATTCAAAAGTGTGTTTTTTTGACAATAGGCGACATTCTTCCAAATTTCGACTTTTGAAATTTTAAAAAGGACTTTGCTCCTTTTTCCGAAAATCGTAAAAAATTTGCGAAAAAAAATTATTGGGGAACACTATTCCGGCCATTCCTATGAATGTCCAATATTCAAAAGTGTGTTTTTTTGACAATAGGCGACACTCTTCCAAATTTCGACTTTTGAAATTTTAAAAAGGACTTTGCTCCTTTTTCCGAAAATGGTGGAAACTTTGCGAAAAAAAATTATTGGGGAACACTATTCCGGCCATTCCTATGAATGTCCAATATTCAAAAGTGTGTTTTTCTGACAATAGGCGACATTCTTCCAAATTTCGACTTTTGAAATTTTAAAAAGGACTTTGCTCCTTTTTCCGAAAATGGTGGAAAATTTGCGAAAAAAAATTATTGGGGAACACTATTCCGGCCATTCCTATGAATGTCCAATATTCAAAAGTGTGTTTTTTTGACAATAGGCGACATTCTTCCAAATTTCGACTTTTGAAATTTTAAAAAGGACTTTGCTCCTTTTTCCGAAAATGGTGGAAAATTTGCGAAAAAAAATTATTGGTGAACACTATTCCGGCCATTCCTATGAATGTCCAATATTCAAAAGTGTGTTTTTTTGACAATAGGCGACATTCTTCCAAATTTCGACTTTTGAAATTTTAAAAAGGACTTTGCTCCTTTTTCCGAAAATGGTAGAAAATTTGCAAAAAAAAATTATTGGGGAACACTATTCCGGCTATTCCTATGAATGTCCAATATTCAAAAGTGTGTTTTTTTTGACAATAGGCGACATTCTTCCAAATTTCGACTTTTGAAATTTTAAAAAGGACTTTGCTCCTTTTTCCGAAAATGGTAAAAAATTTGCGAAAAAAAATTATTGGGGAACACTATTCCGGCTATTCCTATGAATGTCCAATATTCAAAAGTGTGTTTTTTTTGACAATAGGTGACATTCTTCCAAATTTCGACTTTTGAAATTTTAAAAAGGACTTTGCTCCTTTTTCCGAAAATGGTGGAAAATTTGCGAAAAAAAATTATTGGGGAACACTATTCCGGCTATTCCTATGAATGTCCAATATTCAAAAGTGTGTTTTTTTGACAATAGGCGACATTCTTCCAAATTTCGACTTTTGAAATTTTAAAAAGGACTTTGCTCCTTTTTCCGAAAATGGTAGAAAATTTGGGAAAACAAATTATTGGGGAACACTATTCCGGGCATTCCTATGAATGTCCAATATTCAAAAGTGTGTTTTTTTGACAATAGGCGACACTCTTCCAAATTTCGACTTTTGAAATTTTAAAAAGGACTTTGCTCCTTTTTCCGAAAATGGTAGAAAATTTGCGAAAAAAAATTATTGGGGAACACTATTCCGGCTATTCCTATGAATGTCCAATATTCAAAAGTGTGTTTTTTTTGACAATAGGCGACATTCTTCCAAATTTCGACTTTTGAAATTTTAAAAAGGACTTTGCTCCTTTTTCCGAAAATGGTGGAAAATTTGCGAAAAAAAATTATTGGGGAACACTATTCCGGCCATTCCTATGAATGTCCAATATTCAAAAGTGTGTTTTTTTGACAATAGGCGACATTCTTCCAAATTTCGACTTTTGAAATTTTAAAAAGGACTTTGCTCCTTTTTCCGAAAATGGTAGAAAATTTGCGAAAAAAATTATTGGGGAACATTATTCCGGCCATTCCTATGAATGTCCAATATTCAAAAGTGTGTTTTTTTGACAATAGGCGACATTCTTCCAAATTTCGACTTTTGAAATTTTAAAAAGGACTTTGCTCCTTTTTCCGAAAATGGTAGAAAATTTGCAAAAAAAAATTATCTGGGAACACTATTCCGGCCATTCCTATGAATGTCCAATATTCAAAAGTGTGTTTTTTTGACAATAGGCGACATTCTTCCAAATTTCGACTTTTGAAATTTTAAAAAGGACTTTGCTCCTTTTTCCGAAAATGGTGGAAAATTTGCGAAAAAAAATTATTGGGGAACACTATTCCGGCCATTCCTATGAATGTCCAATATTCAAAAGTGTGTTTTTTTTGACAATAGGCGACATTCTTCCAAATTTCGACTTTTGAAATTTTAAAAAGGACTTTGCTCCTTTTTCCGAAAATGGTGGAAAATTTGCGAAAAAAAATTATTGGGGAACACTATTCCGGCCATTCCTATGAATGTCCAATATTCAAAAGTGTGTTTTTTTGACAATAGGCGACATTTTTCCAAATTTCGACTTTTGAAATTTTAAAAAGGACTTTGCTCCTTTTTCCGAAAATGGTAGAAAATTTGCGAAAAAAAATGATTGGGGAACACTATTCCGGCCATTCCTATGAATGTCCAATATTCAAAAGTGTGTTTTTTTGACAATAGGCGACATTCTTCCAAATTTCGACTTTTGAAATTTTAAAAAGGACTTTGCTCCTTTTTCCGAAAATGGTAGAAAATTTGCGAAAAAAATTATTGGGGAACATTATTCCGGCCATTCCTATGAATGTCCAATATTCAAAAGTGTGTTTTTTTGACAATAGGCGACATTCTTCCAAATTTCGACTTTTGAAATTTTAAAAAGGACTTTGCTCCTTTTTCCGAAAATGGTAGAAAATTTGCGAAAAAAAATTATCTGGGAACACTATTCCGGCCATTCCTATGAATGTCCAATAGACAAAAGTGTGTTTTTTTGACAATAGGCGACATTCTTCCAAATTTCGACTTTTGAAATTTTAAAAAGGACTTTGCTCCTTTTTCCGAAAATGGTGGAAAATTTGCGAAAACAAATTATTGGAAAACACTATTCCGGGCATTCCTATGAATGTCCAATATTCAAAAGTGTGTTTTTTTGACAATAGGCGACATTCTTCCAAATTTCGACTTTTGAAATTTTAAAAAGGACTTTACTCCTTTTTCCGAAAATGGTAGAAAATTTGCGAAAAAAAATTATTGGGGAACACTATTCCGGCCATTCCTATGAATGTCCAATATTCAAAAGTGTGTTTTTTTGACAATAGGCGACATTTTTCCAAATTTCGACTTTTGAAATTTTAAAAAGGACTTTGCTCCTTTTTCCGAAAATGGTAGAAAATTTGCGAAAAAAAATTATTGGGGAACACTATTCCGGCCATTCCTATGAATGTCCAATATTCAAAAGTGTGTTTTTTTGACAATAGGCGACATTCTTCCAAATTTCGACTTTTGAAATTTTAAAAAGGACTTTGCTCCTTTTTCCGAAAATGGTAGAAAATTTGCGAAAAAAAATTATTGGGGAACACTATTCCGGCCATTCCTATGAATGTCCAATATTCAAAAGTGTGTTTTTTTTGACAATAGGCGACATTCTTCCAAATTTCGACTTTTGAAATTTTAAAAAGGACTTTGCTCCTTTTTCCGAAAATGGTGGAAAATTTGCGAAAAAAAATTATTGGGGAACACTATTCCGGCCATTCCTATGAATGTCCAATATTCAAAAGTGTGTTTTTTTGACAATAGGCGACACTCTTCCAAATTTCGACTTTTGAAATTTTAAAAAGGACTTTGCTCCTTTTTCCGAAAATGGTGGAAAATTTGCGAAAAAAAATTATTGGGGAACACTATTCCGGCCATTCCTATGAATGTCCAATATTCAAAAGTGTGTTTTTTTGACAATAGGCGACATTCTTCCAAATTTCGACTTTTGAAATTTTAAAAAGGACTTTGCTCCTTTTTCCGAAAATGGTGGAAAATTTGCGAAAAAAAATTATTGGGGAACACTATTCCGGCCATTCCTATGAATGTCCAATATTCAAAAGTGTGTTTTTTTGACAATAGGCGACATTCTTCCAAATTTCGACTTTTGAAATTTTAAAAAGGACTTTGCTCCTTTTTCCGAAAATGGTAGAAAATTTGCAAAAAAAAATTATCTGGGAACACTATTCCGGCCATTCCTATGAATGTCCAATATTCAAAAGTGTGTTTTTTTGACAATAGGCGACATTCTTCCAAATTTCGACTTTTGAAATTTTAAAAAGGACTTTGCTCCTTTTTCCGAAAATGGTGGAAAATTTGCGAAAAAAAATTATTGGGGAACACTATTCCGGCCATTCCTATGAATGTCCAATATTCAAAAGTGTGTTTTTTTTGACAATAGGCGACATTCTTCCAAATTTCGAGTTTTGAAATTTTAAAAAGGACTTTGCTCCTTTTTCCGAAAATGGTGGAAAATTTGCGAAAAAAAATTATTGGGGAACACTATTCCGGCCATTCCTATGAATGTCCAATATTCAAAAGTGTGTTTTTTTGACAATAGGCGACACTCTTCCAAATTTCGACTTTTGAAATTTTAAAAAGGACTTTGCTCCTTTTTCCGAAAATGGTGGAAAATTTGCGAAAAAAAATTATTGGGGAACACTATTCCGGCCATTCCTATGAATGTCCAATATTCAAAAGTGTGTTTTTTTGACAATAGGCGACATTCTTCCAAATTTCGACTTTTGAAATTTTAAAAAGGACTTTGCTCCTTTTTCCGAAAATGGTGGAAAATTTGCGAAAAAAAATTATTGGGGAACACTATTCCGGCCATTCCTATGAATGTCCAATATTCAAAAGTGTGTTTTTTTGACAATAGGCGACATTCTTCCAAATTTCGACTTTTGAAATTTTAAAAAGGACTTTGCTCCTTTTTCCGAAAATGGTGGAAAATTTGCGAAAAAAAATTATTGGGGAACACTATTCCGGCCATTCCTATGAATGTCCAATATTCAAAAGTGTGTTTTTTTGACAATAGGCGACATTCTTCCAAATTTCGACTTTTGAAATTTTAAAAAGGACTTTGCTCCTTTTTCCGAAAATGGTAAAAAATTTGCGAAAAAAAATTATTGGGGAACACTATTCCGGCCATTCCTATGAATGTCCAATATTCAAAAGTGTGTTTTTTTGACAATAGGCGACACTCTTCCAAATTTCGACTTTTGAAATTTTAAAAAGGACTTTGCTCCTTTTTCCGAAAATGGTAAAAAATTTGCGAAAAAAAATTATTGGGGAACACTATTCCGGCCATTCCTATGAATGTCCAATATTCAAAAGTGTGTTTTTTTGACAATAGGCGACACTCTTCCAAATTTCGACTTTTGAAATTTTAAAAAGGACTTTGCTCCTTTTTCCGAAAATGGTGGAAACTTTGCGAAAAAAAATTATTGGGGAACACTATTCCGGCCATTCCTATGAATGTCCAATATTCAAAAGTGTGTTTTTCTGACAATAGGCGACATTCTTCCAAATTTCGACTTTTGAAATTTTAAAAAGGACTTTGCTCCTTTTTCCGAAAATGGTGGAAAATTTGCGAAAAAAAAATTATTGGGGAACACTATTCCGGCCATTCCTATGAATGTCCAATATTCAAAAGTGTGTTTTTTTGACAATAGGCGACATTCTTCCAAATTTCGACTTTTGAAATTTTAAAAAGGACTTTGCTCCTTTTTCCGAAAATGGTGGAAAATTTGCGAAAAAAAATTATTGGTGAACACTATTCCGGCCATTCCTATGAATGTCCAATATTCAAAAGTGTGTTTTTTTGACAATAGGCGACATTCTTCCAAATTTCGACTTTTGAAATTTTAAAAAGGACTTTGCTCCTTTTTCCGAAAATGGTAGAAAATTTGCAAAAAAAAATTATTGGGGAACACTATTCCGGCTATTCCTATGAATGTCCAATATTCAAAAGTGTGTTTTTTTTGACAATAGGCGACATTCTTCCAAATTTCGACTTTTGAAATTTTAAAAAGGACTTTGCTCCTTTTTCCGAAAATGGTAAAAAATTTGCGAAAAAAAATTATTGGGGAACACTATTCCGGCTATTCCTATGAATGTCCAATATTCAAAAGTGTGTTTTTTTTGACAATAGGCGACATTCTTCCAAATTTCGACTTTTGAAATTTTAAAAAGGACTTTGCTCCTTTTTCCGAAAATGGTGGAAAATTTGCGAAAAAAAATTATTGGGGAACACTATTCCGGCTATTCCTATGAATGTCCAATATTCAAAAGTGTGTTTTTTTGACAATAGGCGACATTCTTCCAAATTTCGACTTTTGAAATTTTAAAAAGGACTTTGCTCCTTTTTCCGAAAATGGTAGAAAATTTGGGAAAACAAATTATTGGGGAACACTATTCCGGGCATTCCTATGAATGTCCAATATTCAAAAGTGTGTTTTTTTGACAATAGGCGACACTCTTCCAAATTTCGACTTTTGAAATTTTAAAAAGGACTTTGCTCCTTTTTCCGAAAATGGTAGAAAATTTGCGAAAAAAAATTATTGGGGAACACTATTCCGGCTATTCCTATGAATGTCCAATATTCAAAAGTGTGTTTTTTTTGACAATAGGCGACATTCTTCCAAATTTCGACTTTTGAAATTTTAAAAAGGACTTTGCTCCTTTTTCCGAAAATGGTGGAAAATTTGCGAAAAAAAATTATTGGGGAACACTATTCCGGCCATTCCTATGAATGTCCAATATTCAAAAGTGTGTTTTTTTGACAATAGGCGACATTCTTCCAAATTTCGACTTTTGAAATTTTAAAAAGGACTTTGCTCCTTTTTCCGAAAATGGTAGAAAATTTGCGAAAAAAATTATTGGGGAACATTATTCCGGCCATTCCTATGAATGTCCAATATTCAAAAGTGTGTTTTTTTGACAATAGGCGACATTCTTCCAAATTTCGACTTTTGAAATTTTAAAAAGGACTTTGCTCCTTTTTCCGAAAATGGTAGAAAATTTGCGAAAAAAAATTATCTGGGAACACTATTCCGGCCATTCCTATGAATGTCCAATATTCAAAAGTGTGTTTTTTTGACAATAGGCGACATTCTTCCAAATTTCGACTTTTGAAATTTTAAAAAGGACTTTGCTCCTTTTTCCTAAAATGGTAGAAAATTTGCGAAAAAAAATTATTGGGGAACACTATTCCGGCCATTCCTATGAATGTCCAATATTCAAAAGTGTGTTTTTTTGACAATAGGCGACATTTTTCCAAATTTCGACTTTTGAAATTTTAAAAAGGACTTTGCTCCTTTTTCCGAAAATGGTAGAAAATTTGCGAAAAAAAATTATTGGGGAACACTATTCCGGCCATTCCTATGAATGTCCAATATTCAAAAGTGTGTTTTTTTGACAATAGGCGACATTTTTCCAAATTTCGACTTTTGAAATTTTAAAAAGGACTTTGCTCCTTTTTCCGAAAATGGTAGAAAATTTGCGAAAAAAAATTATTGGGGAACACTATTCCGGCCATTCCTATGAATGTCCAATATTCAAAAGTGTGTTTTTTTGACAATAGGCGACATTCTTCCAAATTTCGACTTTTGAAATTTTAAAAAGGACTTTGCTCCTTTTTCCGAAAATGGTAGAAAATTTGCGAAAAAAATTATTGGGGAACATTATTCCGGCCATTCCTATGAATGTCCAATATTCAAAAGTGTGTTTTTTTGACAATAGGCGACATTCTTCCAAATTTCGACTTTTGAAATTTTAAAAAGGACTTTGCTCCTTTTTCCGAAAATGGTAGAAAATTTGCGAAAAAAAATTATCTGGGAACACTATTCCGGCCATTCCTATGAATGTCCAATATTCAAAAGTGTGTTTTTTTGACAATAGGCGACATTCTTCCAAATTTCGACTTTTGAAATTTTAAAAAGGACTTTGCTCCTTTTTCCGAAAATGGTGGAAAATTTGCGAAAAAAAATTATTGGGGAACACTATTCCGGCCATTCCTATGAATGTCCAATATTCAAAAGTGTGTTTTTTTGACAATAGGCGACATTCTTCCAAATTTCGACTTTTGAAATTTTAAAAAGGACTTTACTCCTTTTTCCGAAAATGGTAGAAAATTTGCGAAAAAAAATTATTGGGGAACACTATTCCGGCCATTCCTATGAATGTCCAATATTCAAAAGTGTGTTTTTTTGACAATAGGCGACATTTTTCCAAATTTCGACTTTTGAAATTTTAAAAAGGACTTTGCTCCTTTTTCCGAAAATGGTAGAAAATTTGCGAAAAAAAATTATTGGGGAACACTATTCCGGCCATTCCTATGAATGTCCAATATTCAAAAGTGTGTTTTTTTGACAATAGGCGACATTCTTTTAAATTTCGACTTTTGAAATTTTAAAAAGGACTTTGCTCCTTTTTCCGAAAATGGTAGAAAATTTGCGAAAAAAAATTATTGGGGAACACTATTCCGGCCATTCCTATGAATGTCCAATATTCAAAAGTGTGTTTTTTTTGACAATAGGCGACATTCTTCCAAATTTCGACTTTTGAAATTTTAAAAAGGACTTTGCTCCTTTTTCCGAAAATGGTAAAAAATTTGCGAAAAAAAATTATTGGGGAACACTATTCCGGCCATTCCTATGAATGTCCAATATTCAAAAGTGTGTTTTTTTGACAATAGGCGACACTCTTCCAAATTTCGACTTTTGAAATTTTAAAAAGGACTTTGCTCCTTTTTCCGAAAATGGTAGAAAATTTGGGAAAACAAATTATTGGGGAACACTATTCCGGGCATTCCTATGAATGTCCAATATTCAAAAGTGTGTTTTTTTGACAATAGGCGACACTCTTCCAAATTTCGACTTTTGAAATTTTAAAAAGGACTTTGCTCCTTTTTCCGAAAATGGTGGAAAATTTGCGAAAAAAAATTATTGGGGAACACTATTCCGGCCATTCCTATGAATGTCCAATATTCAAAAGTGTGTTTTTTTGTTATTATAATTATTGGGGAACACTATTCCGGCCATTCCTATGAATGTCCAATATTCAAAAGTGTGTTTTTCTGACAATAGGCGACATTCTTCCAAATTTCGACTTTTGAAATTTTAAAAAGGACTTTGCTCCTTTTTCCGAAAATGGTAGAAAATTTGCGAAAAAAAATTATTGGGGAACACTATTCCGGCCATTCCTATGAATGTCCAATATTCAAAAGTGTGTTTTTTTGACAATAGGCGACATTCTTCCAAATTTCGACTTTTGAAATTTTAAAAAGGACTTTGCTCCTTTTTCCGAAAATGGTAGAAAATTTGCGAAAAAAAATTATTGGGGAACACTATTCCGGCCATTCCTATGAATGTCCAATATTCAAAAGTGTGTTTTTTTTGACAATAGGCGACATTCTTCCAAATTTCGACTTTTGAAATTTTAAAAAGGACTTTGCTCCTTTTTCCGAAAATGGTGGAAAATTTGCGAAAAAAAATTATTGGGGAACACTATTCCGGCCATTCCTATGAATGTCCAATATTCAAAAGTGTGTTTTTTTGACAATAGGCGACATTCTTCCAAATTTCGACTTTTGAAATTTTAAAAAGGACTTTGCTCCTTTTTCCGAAAATGGTAGAAAATTTGCGAAAAAAAATTATTGGGGAACACTATTCCGGCCATTCCTATGAATGTCCAATATTCAAAAGTGTGTTTTTTTTGACAATAGGCGACATTCTTCCAAATTTCGACTTTTGAAATTTTAAAAAGGACTTTGCTCCTTTTTCCGAAAATGGTGGAAAATTTGCGAAAAAAAATTATTGGGGAACACTATTCCGGCCATTCCTATGAATGTCCAATATTCAAAAGTGTGTTTTTTTGACAATAGGCGACATTCTTCCAAATTTCGACTTTTGAAATTTTAAAAAGGACTTTGCTCCTTTTTCCGAAAATGGTAGAAAATTTGCGAAAAAAAATTATTGGGGAACACTATTCCGGCCATTCCTATGAATGTCCAATATTCAAAAGTGTGTTTTTTTGACAATAGGCGACACTCTTCCAAATTTCGACTTTTGAAATTTTAAAAAGGACTTTGCTCCTTTTTCCGAAAATGGTGGAAACTTTGCGAAAAAAAATTATTGGGGAACACTATTCCGGCCATTCCTATGAATGTCCAATATTCAAAAGTGTGTTTTTTTGACAATAGGCGACATTCTTCCAAATTTCGACTTTTGAAATTTTAAAGAGGACTTTGGTCCTTTTTCTGAAAATGGTAGAAAATTTGCAAAAAAAAATTATTGGGGAACACTATTCCGGCCATTCCTATGAATATCCAATATTCAAAAGTGTGTTTTTTTACAATAGGCGACATTCTTCCAAATTTCGACTTTTGAAATTTTAAAAAGGACTTTGCTCCTTTTTCCGAAAATGGTAGAAAATTTGCGAAAAAAAATTATTGGGGAACACTATACCGGCCATTCCTATGAATGTCCAATATTCAAAGGTGTGTTTTTTTTGCCAATAGGCGACATTCTTCCAAATTTCGACTTTTGAAATTTTAAAACGGACTTTGCTCCTTTTTCCGAAAATAGTAGAAAACTTGCGAAAAAAAATTATTGGGGAACACTATTCCGGCCACTCCTATGTGTTTTTTTGACAATAGGCGACATTCTTCCAAATTTCGACTTTTAAAACTTTAAAAAGGACTTTGCTCCTTTTTTTGAAAATGGTAGAAAATTTGCGAAAAAAAATTATTGGGGAACACTAGTCCGGCCATTCCTATGAATATCCAATATTCAAAAGTGTGTTTTTTTGACAATAGGCGACATTCTTCCAAATTTCGACTTTTGAAATTTTAAAAAGGACTTTGCTCCTTATTCCGAAAATGGTAGAAAATTTGCAAAAAAAAATTATTGGGGAACACTATTCCGGCCATTCCTATGAATGTCCAATATTCAAAAGTGTGTTTTTTTGACAATAGGCGACATTCTTCCAAATTTCGACTTTTGAAATTTTAAAGAGGACTTTGCTCCTTATTCCGAAAATGGTAGAAAATTTTCAAAAAAAATTATTGGGGAACACTATTCCGGCCATTCCTATGAATGTCCAATATTCAAAAGTGTGTTTTTTTGACAATAGGCGACATTCTTCCAAATTTCGACTTTTGAAATTTTAAAGAGGACTTTGCTCCTTTTTCCGAAAATGGTAGAAAATTTGCGAAAAAAAATTATTGGGGAACACTATTCCGGCCATTCCTATGAATATCCAATATTCAAAAGTGTGTTTTTTTTGACAATAGGCGACATTCTTCCAAATTTCGACTTTTGAAATTTTAAAAACGACTTTGCTCCTTTTTCCGAAAATGGTGGAAAATTTGCGAAAAAAAATTATTGGGGAGCACTATTCCGGCCATTCCTATGAATGTCCAATATTCAAAAGTGTGTTTTTTTGACAATAGGCGACATTCTTCCAAATTTCGACTTTTAAAATTTTAAAAAGGACTTTGCTCCTTTTTCCGAAAATGGTAGAAAATTTGCGAAAAAAATTATTGGGGAACACTATTCCGGCCATTCCTATGAATATCCAATATTCAAAAGTGTGTTTTTTTGACAATAGGCGACATTCTTCCAAATTTCGACTTTTGAAATTTTAAAAAGGACTTTGCTCCTTTTTCCGAAAATGGTAGAAAATTTGCGAAAAAAAATTATTGGGGAACACTATTCCGGCCATTCCTATGAATATCCAATATTCAAAAGTGTGTTTTTTTTGACAATAGGCGACATTCTTCCAAATTTCGACTTTTGAAATTTTAAAAACGACTTTGCTCCTTTTTCCGAAAATGGTGGAAAATTTGCGAAAAAAAATTATTGGGGAACACTATTCCGGCCATTCCTATGAATGTCCAATATTCAAAAGTGTGTTTTTTTGACAATAGGCGACATTCTTCCAAATTTCGACTCTTGAAATTTTAAAAAGGACCTTGCTCCTTTTTCCGAAAATGGTAGAAAATTTGCGAAAAAAAATTATCTGGGAACACTACTCCGGCCATTCCTATGAATGTCCAATATTCAAAAGTGTGTTTTTTGACAATAGGCGACATTCTTCCAAATTTCGATTTTTGAAATTTTAAAAAGGACTTTGCTCCTTTTTCCGAAAATGGTAGAAAACTTGCGAAAAAAAATTATCTGGGAACACTACTCCGGCCATTCCTATGAATGTCCAATATTAAAAAGTGTGTTTTTTTGACAATAGGCGACATTCTTCCAAATTTGGACTTTTGAAATTTTAAAAAGGACTTTGCTCCTTTTTCCGAAAATGGTAGAAAATTTGGGAAAAAAAATTATTGGGGAACACTATTCCGGCCATTCCTATGAATGTCCAATATTCAAAAGTGTGTTTTTCTGACAATAGGCGACATTCTTCCAAATTTCGACTTTTGAAATTTTAAAAAGGACTTTGCTCCTTTTTCCGAAAATGGTGGAAACTTTGCGAAAAAAAATTATTGGGGAACACTATTCCGGCCATTCCTATGAATGTCCAATATTCAAAAGTGTGTTTTTTTGACAATAGGCGACATTCTTCCAAATTTCGACTTTTGAAATTTTAAAGAGGACTTTGGTCCTTTTTCCGAAAATGGTAGAAAATTTGCAAAAAAAAATTATTGGGGAACACTATTCCGGCCATTCCTATGAATATCCAATATTCAAAAGTGTGTTTTTTTACAATAGGCGACATTCTTCCAAATTTCGACTTTTGAAATTTTAAAAAGGACTTTGCTCCTTTTTCCGAAAATGGTAGAAAATTTGCGAAAAAAAATTATTGGGGAACACTATACCGGCCATTCCTATGAATGTCCAATATTCAAAGGTGTGTTTTGTTTGCCAATAGGCGACATTCTTCCAAATTTCGACTTTTGAAATTTTAAAACGGACTTTGCTCCTTTTTCCGAAAATGGTAGATAATTTGCGAAAAAAAATTATTGGGGAACACTATTCCGGCCACTCCTATGTGTTTTTTTTGACAATAGGCGACATTCTTCCAAATTTCGACTTTTAAAATTTTAAAAAGGACTTTGCTCCTTTTTTTGAAAATGGTAGAAAATTTGCGAAAAAAAATTATTGGGGAACACTAGTCCGGCCATTCCTATGAATATCCAATATTCAAAAGTGTGTTTTTTTGACAATAGGCGACATTCTTCCAAATTTCGACTTTTGAAATTTTAAAAAGGACTTTGCTCCTTATTCCGAAAATGGTAGAAAATTTGCAAAAAAAAATTATTGGGGAACACTATTCCGGCCATTCCTATGAATGTCCAATATTCAAAAGTGTGTTTTTTTGACAATAGGCGACATTCTTCCAAATTTCGATTTTTGAAATTTTAAAAAGGACCTTGCTCCTTTTTCCGAAAATGGTAGAAAATTTGCGAAAAAAAATTATTGGGGAACACTATTCCGGCCATTCCTATGAATGTCCAATATTCAAAAGTGTGTTTTTTTGACAATAGGCGACATTTTTCCAAATTTGGACTTTTTAAATTTTAAAAAGGACTTTGCTCCTTTTTCCGAAAATGGTAGAAAACTTGCGAAAAAAAATTATTGGGGAACACTATTCCGGCCATTCCTATGAATATCCAATATTCAAAACTGTGTTTTTTTGACAATAGGCGACATTCTTCCAAATTTCGACTTTTGAAATTTTAAAAAGGACTTTGCTCCTTTTTCCGAAAATGGTAGATAATTTGCGAAAAAAAATTATTGGGGAACACTATTCCGGCCATTCCTATGAATGTCCAATATTCAAAATTGTGTTTTTTTGACAATAGGCGACATTCTTCCAAATTTGGACTTTTGAAATTTTAAAAAGGACTTTGCTCCTTTTTCCGAAAATGGTAGAAAATTTGCGAAAAAAAATTATTGGGGAACACTATTCCGGCCATTCCTATGAATGTCCAATATTCAAAAGTGTGTTTTTTTGACAATAGGCGACATTCTTCCAAATTTGGACTTTTGAAATTTTAAAAAGGACTTTGCTCCTTTTTCCGAAAGTGGTAGAAAATTTGGGAAAAAAAATTATTGGGGAACACTATTCCGGCCATTCCTATGAATGTCCAATATTCAAAAGTGTGTTTTTCTGACAATAGGCGACATTCTTCCAAATTTCGACTTTTGAAATTTTAAAAAGGACTTTGCTCCTTTTTCCGAAAATGGTGGAAACTTTGCGAAAAAAAATTATTGGGGAACACTATACCGGCCATTCCTATGAATGTCCAATATTCAAAGGTGTGTTTTTTTTGCCAATAGGCGACATTCTTCCAAATTTCGACTTTTGAAATTTTAAAACGGACTTTGCTCCTTTTTCCGAAAATAGTAGAAAACTTGCGAAAAAAAATTATTGGGGAACACTATTCCGGCCACTCCTATGTGTTTTTTTGACAATAGGCGACATTCTTCCAAATTTCGACTTTTAAAATTTTAAAAAGGACTTTGCTCCTTTTTTTGAAAATGGTAGAAAATTTGCGAAAAAAAATTATTGGGGAACACTAGTCCGGCCATTCCTATGAATATCCAATATTCAAAAGTGTGTTTTTTTGACAATAGGCGACATTCTTCCAAATTTCGACTTTTGAAATTTTAAAAAGGACTTTGCTCCTTATTCCGAAAATGGTAGAAAATTTGCAAAAAAAAATTATTGGGGAACACTATTCCGGCCATTCCTATGAATGTCCAATATTCAAAAGTGTGTTTTTTTGACAATAGGCGACATTCTTCCAAATTTCGATTTTTGAAATTTTAAAAAGGACCTTGCTCCTTTTTCCGAAAATGGTAGAAAATTTGCGAAAAAAAATTATTGGGGAACACTATTCCGGCCATTCCTATGAATGTCCAATATTCAAAAGTGTGTTTTTTTGACAATAGGCGACATTTTTCCAAATTTGGACTTTTTAAATTTTAAAAAGGACTTTGCTCCTTTTTCCGAAAATAGTAGAAAATTTGCGAAAAAAAATTATTGGGGAACACTATTCCGGCCATTCCTATGAATATCCAATATTCAAAAGTGTGTTTTTTTGACAATAGGCGACATTCTTCCAAATTTCGACTTTTGAAATTTTAAAAAGGACTTTGCTCCTTTTTCCGAAAATGGTAGAAAATTTGCGAAAAAAATTTTTGGGGAACACTATTCCGGCCATTCCTATGAATATCCAATATTCAAAAGTGTGTTTTTTTGACAATAGGCGACATTCTTCCAAATTTCGACTTTTGAAATTTTAAAAAGGACTTTGCTCCTTTTTCCGAAAATGGTAGAAAATTTGCGAAAAAAAATTATTGGGGAACACTATTCCGGCCATTCCTATGAATATCCAATATTCAAAAGTGTGTTTTTTTGACAATAGGCGACATTCTTCCAAATTTCGACTTTTGAAATTTTAAAAAGGACTTTGCTCCTTATTCCGAAAATGGTAGAAAATTTGCGAAAAAAAATTATTGGGGAACACTATTCCGGCCATTCCTATGAATGTCCAATATTCAAAAGTGTGTTTTTTTGACAATAGGCGACATTCTTCCAAATTTCGACTTTTGAAATTTTAAAAAGGACTTTGCTCCTTATTCCGAAAATGGTAGAAAATTTGCAAAAAAAAATTATTGGGGAACACTATTCCGGCCATTCCTATGAATATCCAATATTCAAAAGTGTGTTTTTTTGACAATAGGCGACATTCTTCCAAATTTCGACTTTTGAAATTTTAAAAAGGACTTTGCTCCTTTTTCCGAAAATAGTAGAAAATTTGCGAAAAAAAATTATTGGGGAACACTATTCCGGCCATTCCTATGAATATCCAATATTCAAAAGTGTGTTTTTTTGACAATAGGCGACATTCTTCCAAATTTCGACTTTTGAAATTTTAAAAAGGACTTTGCTCCTTATTCCGAAAATGGTAGAAAATTTGCAAAAAAAAATTATTGGGGAACACTATTCCGGCCATTCCTATGAATGTCCAATATTAAAAAGTGTGTTTTTTTGACAATAGGCGACATTCTTCCAAATTTCGACTTTTGAAATTTTAAAAAGGACTTTGCTTCTTTTTCCGAAAATGGTAGAAAATGTGCAAAAAAAATTTTTGGGGAACACTATTCCGGCCATTCCTATGAATATCCAATATTCAAAAGTGTGTTTTTTTTGACAATAGGCGACATTCTTCCAAATTTCGACTTTTGAAATTTTAAAAAGGACTTTGCTCCTTTTTCCGAAAATGGTAGAAAATTTGCGAAAAAAATTTTTGGGGAACACTATTCCGGCCATTCCTATGAATATCCAATATTCAAAAGTGTGTTTTTTTGACAATAGGCGACATTCTTCCAAATTTCGACTTTTGAAATTTTAAAAAGGACTTTGCTCCTTTTTCCGAAAATGGTAGAAAATTTGCGAAAAAAAATTATTGGGGAACACTATTCCGGCCATTCCTATGAATATCCAATATTCAAAAGTGTGTTTTTTTGACAATAGGCGACATTCTTCCAAATTTCGACTTTTGAAATTTTAAAAAGGACTTTGCTCCTTATTCCGAAAATGGTAGAAAATTTGCAAAAAAAAATTATTGGGGAACACTATTCCGGCCATTCCTATGAATGTCCAATATTCAAAAGTGTGTTTTTTTGACAATAGGCGACATTCTTCCAAATTTCGACTTTTGAAATTTTAAAAAGGACTTTGCTCCTTATTCCGAAAATGGTAGAAAATTTGCAAAAAAAAATTATTGGGGAACACTATTCCGGCCATTCCTATGAATATCCAATATTCAAAAGTGTGTTTTTTTGACAATAGGCGACATTCTTCCAAATTTCGACTTTTGAAATTTTAAAAAGGACTTTGCTCCTTTTTCCGAAAATAGTAGAAAATTTGCGAAAAAAAATTATTGGGGAACACTATTCCGGCCATTCCTATGAATATCCAATATTCAAAAGTGTGTTTTTTTGACAATAGGCGACATTCTTCCAAATTTCGACTTTTGAAATTTTAAAAAGGACTTTGCTCCTTTTTCCGAAAATGGTAAAAAATTTGCGAAAAAAAATTATTGGGGAACACTATTCCGGCCATTCCTATGAATGTCCAATATTAAAAAGTGTGTTTTTTTGACAATAGGCGACATTCTTCCAAATTTCGACTTTTGAAATTTTAAAAAGGACTTTGCTTCTTTTTCCGAAAATGGTAGAAAATGTGCAAAAAAAATTATTGGGGAACACTATTCCGGCCATTCCTATGAATATCCAATATTCAAAAGTGTGTTTTTTTGACAATAGGCGACATTCTTCCAAATTTCGACTTTTGAAATTTTAAAAAGGACTTTGCTCCTTTTTCCGAAAATGGTAGAAAATTTGCGAAAAAAAATTATTGGGGAACACTATTCCGGCCATTCCTATGAATGTCCAATATTCAAAAGTGTGTTTTTTTTGACAATAGGCGACATTCTTCCAAATTTCGACTTTTGAAATTTTAAAAAGGACTTTGCTCCTTTTTCCGAAAATGGTAGAAAATTTGCGAAAAAAATTATTGGGGAACACTATTCCGGCCATTCCTATGAATATCCAATATTCAAAAGTGTGTTTTTTTGACAATAGGCGACATTCTTCCAAATTTCGACTTTTGAAATTTTAAAAAGGACTTTGCTCCTTTTTCCGAAAATGGTAGAAAATTTGCGAAAAAAAATTATTGGGGAACACTATTCCGGCCATTCCTATGAATATCCAATATTCAAAAGTGTGTTTTTTTTGACAATAGGCGACATTCTTCCAAATTTCGACTTTTGAAATTTTAAAAACGACTTTGCTCCTTTTTCCGAAAATGGTGGAAAATTTGCGAAAAAAAATTATTGGGGAACACTATTCCGGCCATTCCTATGAATGTCCAATATTCAAAAGTGTGTTTTTTTGACAATAGGCGACATTCTTCCAAATTTCGACTCTTGAAATTTTAAAAAGGACCTTGCTCCTTTTTCCGAAAATGGTAGAAAATTTGCGAAAAAAAATTATCTGGGAACACTACTCCGGCCATTCCTATGAATGTCCAATATTCAAAAGTGTGTTTTTTTGACAATAGGCGACATTCTTCCAAATTTCGATTTTAGAAATTTTAAAAAGGACTTTGCTCCTTTTTCCGAAAATGGTAGAAAACTTGCGAAAAAAAATTATCTGGGAACACTACTCCGGCCATTCCTATGAATGTCCAATATTAAAAAGTGTGTTTTTTTGACAATAGGCGACATTCTTCCAAATTTCGACTTTTGAAATTTTAAAAAGGACTTTGCTCCTTTTTCCGAAAATGGTAGAAAATTTGGGAAAAAAAATTATTGGGGAACACTATTCCGGCCATTCCTATGAATGTCCAATATTCAAAAGTGTGTTTTTCTGACAATAGGCGACATTCTTCCAAATTTCGACTTTTGAAATTTTAAAAAGGACTTTGCTCCTTTTTCCGAAAATGGTGGAAACTTTGCGAAAAAAAATTATTGGGGAACACTATTCCGGCCATTCCTATGAATGTCCAATATTCAAAAGTGTGTTTTTTTGACAATAGGCGACATTCTTCCAAATTTCGACTTTTGAAATTTTAAAGAGGACTTTGGTCCTTTTTCCGAAAATGGTAGAAAATTTGCAAAAAAAAATTATTGGGGAACACTATTCCGGCCATTCCTATGAATATCCATTATTCAAAAGTGTGTTTTTTTACAATAGGCGACATTCTTCCAAATTTCGACTTTTGAAATTTTAAAAAGGACTTTGCTCCTTTTTCCGAAAATGGTAGAAAACTTGCGAAAAAAAATTATTGGGGAACACTATTCCGGCCATTCCTATGAATGTCCAATATTCAAAAGTGTGTTTTTTTGACAATAGGCGACATTCTTCCAAATTTCGACTTTTGAAATTTTAAAAAGGACTTTGCTCCTTTTTCCGAAAATGGTAGAAAATTTGCGAAAAAAAATTATTGGGGAACACTATTCCGGCCATTCCTATGAATGTCCAATATTCAAAAGTGTGTTTTTTTGACAATAGGCGACATTCTTCCAAATTTCGACTTTTGAAATTTTAAAGAGGACTTTGGTCCTTTTTCCGAAAATGGTAGAAAATTTGCAAAAAAAAATTATTGGGGAACACTATTCCGGCCATTCCTATGAATATCCAATATTCAAAAGTGTGTTTTTTTACAATAGGCGACATTCTTCCAAATTTCGACTTTTGAAATTTTAAAAAGGACTTTGCTCCTTTTTCCGAAAATGGTAGAAAATTTGCGAAAAAAAATTATTGGGGAACACTATACCGGCCATTCCTATGAATGTCCAATATTCAAAGGTGTGTTTTGTTTGCCAATAGGCGACATTCTTCCAAATTTCGACTTTTGAAATTTTAAAACGGACTTTGCTCCTTTTTCCGAAAATGGTAGATAATTTGCGAAAAAAAATTATTGGGGAACACTATTCCGGCCACTCCTATGTGTTTTTTTGACAATAGGCGACATTCTTCCAAATTTCGACTTTTAAAATTTTAAAAAGGACTTTGCTCCTTTTTTTGAAAATGGTAGAAAATTTGCGAAAAAAAATTATTGGGGAACACTATTCCGGCCATTCCTATGAATGTCCAATATTCAAAAGTGTGTTTTTTTGACAATAGGCGACACTCTTCCAAATTTCGACTTTTGAAATTTTAAAAAGGACTTTGCTCCTTTTTCCGAAAATGGTAGAAAATTTGGGAAAACAAATTATTGGGGAACACTATTCCGGGCATTCCTATTAATGTCCAATATTCAAAAGTGTGTTTTTTTGACAATAGGCGACACTCTTCCAAATTTCGACTTTTGAAATTTTAAAAAGGACTTTGCTCCTTTTTCCGAAAATGGTGGAAAATTTGCGAAAAAAAATTATTGGGGAACACTATTCCGGCCATTCCTATGAATGTCCAATATTCAAAAGTGTGTTTTTTTGTTATTATAATCATTGGGGAACACTATTCCGGCCATTCCTATGAATGTCCAATATTCAAAAGTGTGTTTTTCTGACAATAGGCGACATTCTTCCAAATTTCGACTTTTGAAATTTTAAAAAGGACTTTGCTCCTTTTTCCGAAAATGGTAGAAAATTTGCGAAAAAAAATTATTGGGGAACACTATTCCGGCCATTCCTATGAATGTCCAATATTCAAAAGTGTGTTTTTTTGACAATAGGCGACATTCTTCCAAATTTCGACTTTTGAAATTTTAAAAAGGACTTTGCTCCTTTTTCCGAAAATGGTAGAAAATTTGCGAAAAAAAATTATTGGGGAACACTATTCCGGCCATTCCTATGAATGTCCAATATTCAAAAGTGTGTTTTTTTTGACAATAGGCGACATTCTTCCAAATTTCGACTTTTGAAATTTTAAAAAGGACTTTGCTCCTTTTTCCGAAAATGGTGGAAAATTTGCGAAAAAAAATTATTGGGGAACACTATTCCGGCCATTCCTATGAATGTCCAATATTCAAAAGTGTGTTTTTTTGACAATAGGCGACATTCTTCCAAATTTCGACTTTTGAAATTTTAAAAAGGACTTTGCTCCTTTTTCCGAAAATGGTAGAAAATTTGCGAAAAAAAATTATTGGGGAACACTATTCCGGCCATTCCTATGAATGTCCAATATTCAAAAGTGTGTTTTTTTTGACAATAGGCGACATTCTTCCAAATTTCGACTTTTGAAATTTTAAAAAGGACTTTGCTCCTTTTTCCGAAAATGGTGGAAAATTTGCGAAAAAAAATTATTGGGGAACACTATTCCGGCCATTCCTATGAATGTCCAATATTCAAAAGTGTGTTTTTTTGACAATAGGCGACATTCTTCCAAATTTCGACTTTTGAAATTTTAAAAAGGACTTTGCTCCTTTTTCCGAAAATGGTAAAAAATTTGCGAAAAAAAATTATTGGGGAACACTATTCCGGCCATTCCTATGAATGTCCAATATTCAAAAGTGTGTTTTTTTGACAATAGGCGACACTCTTCCAAATTTCGACTTTTGAAATTTTAAAAAGGACTTTGCTCCTTTTTCCGAAAATGGTGGAAACTTTGCGAAAAAAAATTATTGGGGAACACTATTCCGGCCATTCCTATGAATGTCCAATATTCAAAAGTGTGTTTTTTTGACAATAGGCGACATTCTTCCAAATTTCGACTTTTGAAATTTTAAAGAGGACTTTGGTCCTTTTTCTGAAAATGGTAGAAAATTTGCAAAAAAAAATTATTGGGGAACACTATTCCGGCCATTCCTATGAATATCCAATATTCAAAAGTGTGTTTTTTTACAATAGGCGACATTCTTCCAAATTTCGACTTTTGAAATTTTAAAAAGGACTTTGCTCCTTTTTCCGAAAATGGTAGAAAATTTGCGAAAAAAAATTATTGGGGAACACTATACCGGCCATTCCTATGAATGTCCAATATTCAAAGGTGTGTTTTTTTTGCCAATAGGCGACATTCTTCCAAATTTCGACTTTTGAAATTTTAAAACGGACTTTTTCCGAAAATAGTAGAAAACTTGCGAAAAAAAATTATTGGGGAACACTATTCCGGCCACTCCTATGTGTTTTTTTGACAATAGGCGACATTCTTCCAAATTTCGACTTTTAAAATTTTAAAAAGGACTTTGCTCCTTTTTTTGAAAATGGTAGAAAATTTGCGAAAAAAAATTATTGGGGAACACTAGTCCGGCCATTCCTATGAATATCCAATATTCAAAAGTGTGTTTTTTTGACAATAGGCGACATTCTTCCAAATTTCGACTTTTGAAATTTTAAAAAGGACTTTGCTCCTTATTCCGAAAATGGTAGAAAATTTGCAAAAAAAAATTATTGGGGAACACTATTCCGGCCATTCCTATGAATGTCCAATATTCAAAAGTGTGTTTTTTTGACAATAGGCGACATTCTTCCAAATTTCGACTTTTGAAATTTTAAAGAGGACTTTGCTCCTTATTCCGAAAATGGTAGAAAATTTGCGAAAAAAAATTATCTGGGAACACTATTCCGGCCATTCCTATGAATGTCCAATATTCAAAAGTGTGTTTTTTTGACAATAGGCGACATTCTTCCAAATTTCGACTTTTAAAATTTTAAAAAGGACTTTGCTCCTTTTTCCGAAAATGGTAGAAAATTTTCAAAAAAAATTATTGGGGAACACTATTCCGGCCATTCCTATGAATGTCCAATATTCAAAAGTGTGTTTTTTTGACAATAGGCGACATTCTTCCAAATTTCGACTTTTGAAATTTTAAAGAGGACTTTGCTCCTTTTTCCGAAAATGGTAGAAAATTTGCGAAAAAAAATTATTGGGGAACACTATTCCGGCCATTCCTATGAATATCCAATATTCAAAAGTGTGTTTTTTTTGACAATAGGCGACATTCTTCCAAATTTCGACTTTTGAAATTTTAAAAACGACTTTGCTCCTTTTTCCGAAAATGGTGGAAAATTTGCGAAAAAAAATTATTGGGGAGCACTATTCCGGCCATTCCTATGAATGTCCAATATTCAAAAGTGTGTTTTTTTGACAATAGGCGACATTCTTCCAAATTTCGACTTTTGAAATTTTAAAAAGGACTTTGCTCCTTTTTCCGAAAATGGTAGAAAATTTGCGAAAAAAATTATTGGGGAACACTATTCCGGCCATTCCTATGAATATCCAATATTCAAAAGTGTGTTTTTTTGACAATAGGCGACATTCTTCCAAATTTCGACTTTTGAAATTTTAAAAAGGACTTTGCTCCTTTTTCCGAAAATGGTAGAAAATTTGCGAAAAAAAATTATTGGGGAACACTATTCCGGCCATTCCTATGAATATCCAATATTCAAAAGTGTGTTTTTTTTGACAATAGGCGACATTCTTCCAAATTTCGACTTTTGAAATTTTAAAAACGACTTTGCTCCTTTTTCCGAAAATGGTGGAAAATTTGCGAAAAAAAATTATTGGGGAACACTATTCCGGCCATTCCTATGAATGTCCAATATTCAAAAGTGTGTTTTTTTGACAATAGGCGACATTCTTCCAAATTTCGACTCTTGAAATTTTAAAAAGGACCTTGCTCCTTTTTCCGAAAATGGTAGAAAATTTGCGAAAAAAAATTATCTGGGAACACTACTCCGGCCATTCCTATGAATGTCCAATATTCAAAAGTGTGTTTTTTTGACAATAGGCGACATTCTTCCAAATTTCGATTTTTGAAATTTTAAAAAGGACTTTGCTCCTTTTTCCGAAAATGGTAGAAAACTTGCGAAAAAAAATTATCTGGGAACACTACTCCGGCCATTCCTATGAATGTCCAATATTAAAAAGTGTGTTTTTTTGACAATAGGCGACATTCTTCCAAATTTCGACTTTTGAAATTTTAAAAAGGACTTTGCTCCTTTTTCCGAAAATGGTAGAAAATTTGGGAAAAAAAATTATTGGGGAACACTATTCCGGCCATTCCTATGAATGTCCAATATTCAAAAGTGTGTGTTTTCTGACAATAGGCGACATTCTTCCAAATTTCGACTTTTGAAATTTTAAAAAGGACTTTGCTCCTTTTTCCGAAAATGGTGGAAACTTTGCGAAAAAAAATTATTGGGGAACACTATTCCGGCCATTCCTATGAATGTCCAATATTCAAAAGTGTGTTTTTTTGACAATAGGCGACATTCTTCCAAATTTCGACTTTTGAAATTTTAAAGAGGACTTTGGTCCTTTTTCCGAAAATGGTAGAAAATTTGCAAAAAAAAATTATTGGGGAACACTATTCCGGCCATTCCTATGAATATCCAATATTCAAAAGTGTGTTTTTTTACAATAGGCGACATTCTTCCAAATTTCGACTTTTGAAATTTTAAAAAGGACTTTGCTCCTTTTTCCGAAAATGGTAGAAAATTTGCGAAAAAAAATTATTGGGGAACACTATACCGGCCATTCCTATGAATGTCCAATATTCAAAGGTGTGTTTTGTTTGCCAATAGGCGACATTCTTCCAAATTTCGACTTTTGAAATTTTAAAACGGACTTTGCTCCTTTTTCCGAAAATGGTAGATAATTTGCGAAAAAAAATTATTGGGGAACACTATTCCGGCCACTCCTATGTGTTTTTTTGACAATAGGCGACATTCTTCCAAATTTCGACTTTTAAAATTTTAAAAAGGACTTTGCTCCTTTTTTTGAAAATGGTAGAAAATTTGCGAAAAAAAATTATTGGGGAACACTAGTCCGGCCATTCCTATGAATATCCAATATTCAAAAGTGTGTTTTTTTGACAATAGGCGACATTCTTCCAAATTTCGACTTTTGAAATTTTAAAAAGGACTTTGCTCCTTATTCCGAAAATGGTAGAAAATTTGCAAAAAAAAATTATTGGGGAACACTATTCCGGCCATTCCTATGAATGTCCAATATTCAAAAGTGTGTTTTTTTGACAATAGGCGACATTCTTCCAAATTTCGATTTTTGAAATTTTAAAAAGGACCTTGCTCCTTTTTCCGAAAATGGTAGAAAATTTGCGAAAAAAAATTATTGGGGAACACTATTCCGGCCATTCCTATGAATGTCCAATATTCAAAAGTGTGTTTTTTTGACAATAGGCGACATTTTTCCAAATTTGGACTTTTTAAATTTTAAAAAGGACTTTGCTCCTTTTTCCGAAAATGGTAGAAAACTTGCGAAAAAAAATTATTGGGGAACACTATTCCGGCCATTCCTATGAATATCCAATATTCAAAACTGTGTTTTTTTGACAATAGGCGACATTCTTCCAAATTTCGACTTTTGAAATTTTAAAAAGGACTTTGCTCCTTTTTCCGAAAATGGTAGATAATTTGCGAAAAAAAATTATTGGGGAACACTATTCCGGCCATTCCTATGAATGTCCAATATTCAAAATTGTGTTTTTTTGACAATAGGCGACATTCTTCCAAATTTGGACTTTTGAAATTTTAAAAAGGACTTTGCTCCTTTTTCCGAAAATGGTAGAAAATTTGCGAAAAAAAATTATTGGGGAACACTATTCCGGCCATTCCTATGAATGTCCAATATTCAAAAGTGTGTTTTTTTGACAATAGGCGACATTCTTCCAAATTTGGACTTTTGAAATTTTAAAAAGGACTTTGCTCCTTTTTCCGAAAATGGTAGAAAATTTGGGAAAAAAAATTATTGGGGAACACTATTCCGGCCATTCCTATGAATGTCCAATATTCAAAAGTGTGTTTTTCTGACAATAGGCGACATTCTTCCAAATTTCGACTTTTGAAATTTTAAAAAGGACTTTGCTCCTTTTTCCGAAAATGGTGGAAACTTTGCGAAAAAAAATTATTGGGGAACACTATACCGGCCATTCCTATGAATGTCCAATATTCAAAGGTGTGTTTTTTTTGCCAATAGGCGACATTCTTCCAAATTTCGACTTTTGAAATTTTAAAACGGACTTTGCTCCTTTTTCCGAAAATAGTAGAAAACTTGCGAAAAAAAATTATTGGGGAACACTATTCCGGCCACTCCTATGTGTTTTTTTGACAATAGGCGACATTCTTCCAAATTTCGACTTTTAAAATTTTAAAAAGGACTTTGCTCCTTTTTTTGAAAATGGTAGAAAATTTGCGAAAAAAAATTATTGGGGAACACTAGTCCGGCCATTCCTATGAATATTCAATATTCAAAAGTGTGTTTTTTTGACAATAGGCGACATTCTTCCAAATTTCGACTTTTGAAATTTTAAAAAGGACTTTGCTCCTTATTCCGAAAATGGTAGAAAATTTGCAAAAAAAAATTATTGGGGAACACTATTCCGGCCATTCCTATGAATGTCCAATATTCAAAAGTGTGTTTTTTTGACAATAGGCGACATTCTTCCAAATTTCGATTTTTGAAATTTTAAAAAGGACCTTGCTCCTTTTTCCGAAAATGGTAGAAAATTTGCGAAAAAAAATTATTGGGGAACACTATTCCGGCCATTCCTATGAATGTCCAATATTCAAAAGTGTGTTTTTTTGACAATAGGCGACATTTTTCCAAATTTGGACTTTTTAAATTTTAAAAAGGACTTTGCTCCTTTTTCCGAAAATGGTAGAAAATTTGCGAAAAAAAATTATTGGGGAACACTATTCCGGCCATTCCTATGAATATCCAATATTCAAAAGTGTGTTTTTTTGACAATAGGCGACATTCTTCCAAATTTCGACTTTTGAAATTTTAAAAAGGACTTTGCTCCTTTTTCCGAAAATGGTAGAAAATTTGCGAAAAAAATTTTTGGGGAACACTATTCCGGCCATTCCTATGAATATCCAATATTCAAAAGTGTGTTTTTTTGACAATAGGCGACATTCTTCCAAATTTCGACTTTTGAAATTTTAAAAAGGACTTTGCTCCTTTTTCCGAAAATGGTAGAAAATTTGCGAAAAAAAATTATTGGGGAACACTATTCCGGCCATTCCTATGAATATCCAATATTCAAAAGTGTGTTTTTTTGACAATAGGCGACATTCTTCCAAATTTCGACTTTTGAAATTTTAAAAAGGACTTTGCTCCTTATTCCGAAAATGGTAGAAAATTTGCGAAAAAAAATTATTGGGGAACACTATTCCGGCCATTCCTATGAATGTCCAATATTCAAAAGTGTGTTTTTTTGACAATAGGCGACATTCTTCCAAATTTCGACTTTTGAAATTTTAAAAAGGACTTTGCTCCTTATTCCGAAAATGGTAGAAAATTTGCAAAAAAAATTATTGGGGAACACTATTCCGGCCATTCCTATGAATATCCAATATTCAAAAGTGTGTTTTTTTGACAATAGGCGACATTCTTCCAAATTTCGACTTTTGAAATTTTAAAAAGGACTTTGCTCCTTTTTCCGAAAATAGTAGAAAATTTGCGAAAAAAAATTATTGGGGAACACTATTCCGGCCATTCCTATGAATATCCAATATTCAAAAGTGTGTTTTTTTGACAATAGGCGACATTCTTCCAAATTTCGACTTTTGAAATTTTAAAAAGGACTTTGCTCCTTTTTCCGAAAATGGTAAAAAATTTGCGAAAAAAAATTATTGGGGAACACTATTCCGGCCATTCCTATGAATGTCCAATATTAAAAAGTGTGTTTTTTTGACAATAGGCGACATTCTTCCAAATTTCGACTTTTGAAATTTTAAAAAGGACTTTGCTTCTTTTTCCGAAAATGGTAGAAAATGTGCAAAAAAAATTTTTGGGGAACACTATTCCGGCCATTCCTATGAATATCCAATATTCAAAAGTGTGTTTTTTTTGACAATAGGCGACATTCTTCCAAATTTCGACTTTTGAAATTTTAAAAAGGACTTTGCTCCTTTTTCCGAAAATGGTAGAAAATTTGCGAAAAAAATTTTTGGGGAACACTATTCCGGCCATTCCTATGAATATCCAATATTCAAAAGTGTGTTTTTTTGACAATAGGCGACATTCTTCCAAATTTCGACTTTTGAAATTTTAAAAAGGACTTTGCTCCTTTTTCCGAAAATGGTAGAAAATTTGCGAAAAAAAATTATTGGGGAACACTATTCCGGCCATTCCTATGAATATCCAATATTCAAAAGTGTGTTTTTTTGACAATAGGCGACATTCTTCCAAATTTCGACTTTTGAAATTTTAAAAAGGACTTTGCTCCTTATTCCGAAAATGGTAGAAAATTTGCAAAAAAAAATTATTGGGGAACACTATTCCGGCCATTCCTATGAATGTCCAATATTCAAAAGTGTGTTTTTTTGACAATAGGCGACATTCTTCCAAATTTCGACTTTTGAAATTTTAAAAAGGACTTTGCTCCTTATTCCGAAAATGGTAGAAAATTTGCAAAAAAAAATTATTGGGGAACACTATTCCGGCCATTCCTATGAATATCCAATATTCAAAAGTGTGTTTTTTTGACAATAGGCGACATTCTTCCAAATTTCGACTTTTGAAATTTTAAAAAGGACTTTGCTCCTTTTTCCGAAAATAGTAGAAAATTTGCGAAAAAAAATTATTGGGGAACACTATTCCGGCCATTCCTATGAATATCCAATATTCAAAAGTGTGTTTTTTTGACAATAGGCGACATTCTTCCAAATTTCGACTTTTGAAATTTTAAAAAGGACTTTGCTCCTTTTTCCGAAAATGGTAAAAAATTTGCGAAAAAAAATTATTGGGGAACACTATTCCGGCCATTCCTATGAATGTCCAATATTAAAAAGTGTGTTTTTTTGACAATAGGCGACATTCTTCCAAATTTCGACTTTTGAAATTTTAAAAAGGACTTTGCTTCTTTTTCCGAAAATGGTAGAAAATGTGCAAAAAAAATTATTGGGGAACACTATTCCGGCCATTCCTATGAATATCCAATATTCAAAAGTGTGTTTTTTTTGACAATAGGCGACATTCTTCCAAATTTCGACTTTTGAAATTTTAAAAAGGACTTTGCTCCTTTTTCCGAAAATGGTAGAAAATTTGCGAAAAAAAATTATTGGGGAACACTATTCCGGCCACTCCTATGTGTTTTTTTGACAATAGGCGACATTCTTCCAAATTTCGACTTTTAAAATTTTAAAAAGGACTTTGCTCCTTTTTTTGAAAATGGTAGAAAATTTGCGAAAAAAAATTATTGGGGAACACTAGTCCGGCCATTCCTATGAATATCCAATATTCAAAAGTGTGTTTTTTTGACAATAGGCGACATTCTTCCAAATTTCGACTTTTGAAATTTTAAAAAGGACTTTGCTCCTTATTCCGAAAATGGTAGAAAATTTGCAAAAAAAAATTATTGGGGAACACTATTCCGGCCATTCCTATGAATGTCCAATATTCAAAAGTGTGTTTTTTTGACAATAGGCGACATTCTTCCAAATTTCGACTTTTGAAATTTTAAAAAGGACTTTGCTCCTTTTTCCGAAAATGGTAGAAAATTTGCGAAAAAAAATTATTGGGGAACACTATTCCGGCCATTCCTATGAATGTCCAATATTCAAAAGTGTGTTTTTTTGACAATAGGCGACATTCTTCCAAATTTCGACTTTTGAAATTTTAAAAAGGACTTTTCTCCTTATTCCGAAAATGGTAGAAAATTTGCGAAAAAAAATTATTGGGGAACACTATTCCGGCCATTCCTCTGAATGTCCAATATTCAAAAGTGTGTTTTTTTGACAATAGGCGACATTCTTCCAAATTTGGACTTTTGAAATTTTAAAAAGGACTTTGCCCCTTTTTCTGAAAATGGTAGAAAATTTGCAAAAAAAAATTATTGGGAAACACTATTCCGGCCATTCCTATGAATATCCAATATTCAAAACTGTGTTTTTTTGACAATAGGCGACATTCTTCCAAATTTCGACTTTTGAAATTTTAAAAAGGACTTTGCTCCTTTTTCCGAAAATGGTAGATAATTTGCGAAAAAAATTATTGGGGAACACTATTCCGGCCATTCCTATGAATGTCCAATATTCAAAATTGTGTTTTTTTGACAATAGGCGACATTCTTCCAAATTTGGACTTTTGAAATTTTAAAAAGGACTTTGCTCCTTTTTCCGAAAATGGTAGAAAATTTGCGAAAAAAAATTATTGGGGAACACTATTCCGGCCATTCCTATGAATGTCCAATATTCAAAAGTGTGTTTTTTTGACAATAGGCGACATTCTTCCAAATTTGGACTTTTGAAATTTTAAAAAGGACTTTGCTCCTTTTTCCGAAAATGGTAGAAAATTTGGGAAAAAAAATTATTGGGGAACACTATTCCGGCCATTCCTATGAATGTCCAATATTCAAAAGTGTGTTTTTCTGACAATAGGCGACATTCTTCCAAATTTCGACTTTTGAAATTTTAAAAAGGACTTTGCTCCTTTTTCCGAAAATGGTGGAAACTTTGCGAAAAAAAATTATTGGGGAACACTATACCGGCCATTCCTATGAATGTCCAATATTCAAAGGTGTGTTTTTTTTGCCAATAGGCGACATTCTTCCAAATTTCGACTTTTGAAATTTTAAAACGGACTTTGCTCCTTTTTCCGAAAATAGTAGAAAACTTGCGAAAAAAAATTATTGGGGAACACTATTCCGGCCACTCCTATGTGTTTTTTTGACAATAGGCGACATTCTTCCAAATTTCGACTTTTAAAATTTTAAAAAGGACTTTGCTCCTTTTTTTGAAAATGGTAGAAAATTTGCGAAAAAAAATTATTGGGGAACACTAGTCCGGCCATTCCTATGAATATCCAATATTCAAAAGTGTGTTTTTTTGACAATAGGCGACATTCTTCCAAATTTCGACTTTTGAAATTTTAAAAAGGACTTTGCTCCTTATTCCGAAAATGGTAGAAAATTTGCAAAAAAATTATTGGGGAACACTATTCCGGCCATTCCTATGAATGTCCAATATTCAAAAGTGTGTTTTTTTGACAATAGGCGACATTCTTCCAAATTTCGATTTTTGTAATTTTAAAAAGGACCTTGCTCCTTTTTCCGAAAATGGTAGAAAATTTGCGAAAAAAAATTATTGGGGAACACTAGTCCGGCCATTCCTATGAATATCCAATATTCAAAAGTGTGTTTTTTTGACAATAGGCGACATTCTTCCAAATTTCGACTTTTGAAATTTTAAAAAGGACTTTGCTCCTTTTTCCGAAAATGGTAGAAAATTTGCGAAAAAAAATTATTGGGGAACACTATTCCGGCCATTCCTATGAATATCCAATATTCAAAAGTGTGTTTTTTTGACAATAGGCGACATTCTTCCAAATTTCGACTTTTGAAATTTTAAAAAGGACTTTGCTCCTTTTTCCGAAAATGGTAGAAAATTTGCGAAAAAAATTTTTGGGGAACACTATTCCGGCCATTCCTATGAATATCCAATATTCAAAAGTGTGTTTTTTTGACAATAGGCGACATTCTTCCAAAATTCGACTTTTGAAATTTTAAAAAGGACTTTGCTCCTTTTTCCGAAAATGGTAGAAAATTTGCGAAAAAAAATTATTGGGGAACACTATTCCGGCCATTCCTATGAATATCCAATATTCAAAAGTGTGTTTTTTTGACAATAGGCCAAATTTCGACTTTTGAAATTTTAAAAAGGACTTTGCTCCTTATTCCGAAAATGGTAGAAAATTTGGGAAAAAAAATTATTGGGGAACACTATTCCGGCCATTCCTATGAATGTCCAATATTCAAAAGTGTGTTTTTTTGACAATAGGCGACATTCTTCCAAATTTCGACTTTTGAAATTTTAAAAAGGACTTTGCTCCTTATTCCGAAAATGGTAGAAAATTTGCAAAAAAAAATTATTGGGGAACACTATTCCGGCCATTCCTATGAATATCCAATATTCAAAAGTGTGTTTTTTTGACAATAGGCGACATTCTTCCAAATTTCGACTTTTGAAATTTTAAAAAGGACTTTGCTCCTTTTTCCGAAAATAGTAGAAAATTTGCGAAAAAAAATTATTGGGGAACACTATTCCGGCCATTCCTATGAATATCCAATATTCAAAAGTGTGTTTTTTTGACAATAGGCGACATTCTTCCAAATTTCGACTTTTGAAATTTTAAAAAGGACTTTGCTCCTTTTTCCGAAAATGGTAGAAAATTTGCGAAAAAAAATTATTGGGGAACACTATTCCGGCCACTCCTATGTGTTTTTTTGACAATAGGCGACATTCTTCCAAATTTCGACTTTTAAAATTTTAAAAAGGACTTTGCTCCTTTTTTTGAAAATGGTAGAAAATTTGCGAAAAAAAATTATTGGGGAACACTAGTCCGGCCATTCCTATGAATATCCAATATTCAAAAGTGTGTTTTTTTGACAATAGGCGACATTCTTCCAAATTTCGACTTTTGAAATTTTAAAAAGGACTTTGCTCCTTATTCCGAAAATGGTAGAAAATTTGCAAAAAAAAATTATTGGGGAACACTATTCCGGCCATTCCTATGAATGTCCAATATTCAAAAGTGTGTTTTTTTGACAATAGGCGACATTCTTCCAAATTTCGACTTTTGAAATTTTAAAAAGGACTTTGCTCCTTTTTCCGAAAATGGTAGAAAATTTGCGAAAAAAAATTATTGGGGAACACTATTCCGGCCATTCCTATGAATGTCCAATATTCAAAAGTGTGTTTTTTTGACAATAGGCGACATTCTTCCAAATTTCGACTTTTGAAATTTTAAAAAGGACTTTTCTCCTTATTCCGAAAATGGTAGAAAATTTGCGAAAAAAAATTATTGGGGAACACTATTCCGGCCATTCCTCTGAATGTCCAATATTCAAAAGTGTGTTTTTTTGACAATAGGCGACATTCTTCCAAATTTGGACTTTTGAAATTTTAAAAAGGACTTTGCCCCTTTTTCTGAAAATGGTAGAAAATTTGCAAAAAAAAATTATTGGGAAACACTATTCCGGCCATTCCTATGAATATCCAATATTCAAAACTGTGTTTTTTTGACAATAGGCGACATTCTTCCAAATTTCGACTTTTGAAATTTTAAAAAGGACTTTGCTCCTTTTTCCGAAAATGGTAGATAATTTGCGAAAAAAATTATTGGGGAACACTATTCCGGCCATTCCTATGAATGTCCAATATTCAAAATTGTGTTTTTTTGACAATAGGCGACATTCTTCCAAATTTGGACTTTTGAAATTTTAAAAAGGACTTTGCTCCTTTTTCCGAAAATGGTAGAAAATTTGCGAAAAAAAATTATTGGGGAACACTATTCCGGCCATTCCTATGAATGTCCAATATTCAAAAGTGTGTTTTTTTGACAATAGGCGACATTCTTCCAAATTTGGACTTTTGAAATTTTAAAAAGGACTTTGCTCCTTTTTCCGAAAATGGTAGAAAATTTGGGAAAAAAAATTATTGGGGAACACTATTCCGGCCATTCCTATGAATGTCCAATATTCAAAAGTGTGTTTTTCTGACAATAGGCGACATTCTTCCAAATTTCGACTTTTGAAATTTTAAAAAGGACTTTGCTCCTTTTTCCGAAAATGGTGGAAACTTTGCGAAAAAAAATTATTGGGGAACACTATACCGGCCATTCCTATGAATGTCCAATATTCAAAGGTGTGTTTTTTTTGCCAATAGGCGACATTCTTCCAAATTTCGACTTTTGAAATTTTAAAACGGACTTTGCTCCTTTTTCCGAAAATAGTAGAAAACTTGCGAAAAAAAATTATTGGGGAACACTATTCCGGCCACTCCTATGTGTTTTTTTGACAATAGGCGACATTCTTCCAAATTTCGACTTTTAAAATTTTAAAAAGGACTTTGCTCCTTTTTTTGAAAATGGTAGAAAATTTGCGAAAAAAAATTATTGGGGAACACTAGTCCGGCCATTCCTATGAATATCCAATATTCAAAAGTGTGTTTTTTTGACAATAGGCGACATTCTTCCAAATTTCGACTTTTGAAATTTTAAAAAGGACTTTGCTCCTTATTCCGAAAATGGTAGAAAATTTGCAAAAAAATTATTGGGGAACACTATTCCGGCCATTCCTATGAATGTCCAATATTCAAAAGTGTGTTTTTTTGACAATAGGCGACATTCTTCCAAATTTCGATTTTTGAAATTTTAAAAAGGACCTTGCTCCTTTTTCCGAAAATGGTAGAAAATTTGCGAAAAAAAATTATTGGGGAACACTATTCCGGCCATTCCTATGAATGTCCAATATTCAAAAGTGTGTTTTTTTGACAATAGGCGACATTTTTCCAAATTTGGACTTTTTAAATTTTAAAAAGGACTTTGCTCCTTTTTCCGAAAATGGTAGAAAATTTGCGAAAAAAAATTATTGGGGAACACTATTCCGGCCATTCCTATGAATATCCAATATTCAAAAGTGTGTTTTTTTGACAATAGGCGACATTCTTCCAAATTTCGACTTTTGAAATTTTAAAAAGGACTTTGCTCCTTTTTCCGAAAATGGTAGAAAATTTGCGAAAAAAATTTTTGGGGAACACTATTCCGGCCATTCCTATGAATATCCAATATTCAAAAGTGTGTTTTTTTGACAATAGGCGACATTCTTCCAAAATTCGACTTTTGAAATTTTAAAAAGGACTTTGCTCCTTTTTCCGAAAATGGTAGAAAATTTGCGAAAAAAAATTATTGGGGAACACTATTCCGGCCATTCCTATGAATATCCAATATTCAAAAGTGTGTTTTTTTGACAATAGGCCAAATTTCGACTTTTGAAATTTTAAAAAGGACTTTGCTCCTTATTCCGAAAATGGTAGAAAATTTGGGAAAAAAAATTATTGGGGAACACTATTCCGGCCATTCCTATGAATGTCCAATATTCAAAAGTGTGTTTTTTTGACAATAGGCGACATTCTTCCAAATTTCGACTTTTGAAATTTTAAAAAGGACTTTGCTCCTTATTCCGAAAATGGTAGAAAATTTGCAAAAAAAAATTATTGGGGAACACTATTCCGGCTATTCCTATGAATATCCAATATTCAAAAGTGTGTTTTTTTGACAATAGGCGACATTCTTCCAAATTTCGACTTTTGAAATTTTAAAAAGGACTTTGCTCCTTTTTCCGAAAATAGTAGAAAATTTGCGAAAAAAAATTATTGGGGAACACTATTCCGGCCATTCCTATGAATATCCAATATTCAAAAGTGTGTTTTTTTGACAATAGGCGACATTCTTCCAAATTTCGACTTTTGAAATTTTAAAAAGGACTTTGCTCCTTTTTCCGAAAATGGTAAAAAATTTGCGAAAAAAAATTATTGGGGAACACTATTCCGGCCATTCCTATGAATGTCCAATATTAAAAAGTGTGTTTTTTTGACAATAGGCGACATTCTTCCAAATTTCGACTTTTGAAATTTTAAAAAGGACTTTGCTTCTTTTTCCGAAAATGGTAGAAAATGTGCAAAAAAAATTTTTGGGGAACACTATTCCGGCCATGCCTATGAATATCCAATATTCAAAAGTGTGTTTTTTTTGACAATAGGCGACATTCTTCCAAATTTCGACTTTTGAAATTTTAAAAAGGACTTTGCTCCTTTTTCCGAAAATGGTAGAAAATTTGCGAAAAAAATTTTTGGGGAACACTATTCCGGCCATTCCTATGAATATCCAATATTCAAAAGTGTGTTTTTTTGACAATAGGCGACATTCTTCCAAATTTCGACTTTTGAAATTTTAAAAAGGACTTTGCTCCTTATTCCGAAAATGGTAGAAAATTTGCAAAAAAAAATTATTGGGGAACACTATTCCGGCCATTCCTATGAATGTCCAATATTCAAAAGTGTGTTTTTTTGACAATAGGCGACATTCTTCCAAATTTCGACTTTTGAAATTTTAAAAAGGACTTTGCTCCTTATTCCGAAAATGGTAGAAAATTTGCAAAAAAAAATTATTGGGGAACACTATTCCGGCCATTCCTATGAATATCCAATATTCAAAAGTGTGTTTTTTTGACAATAGGCGACATTCTTCCAAATTTCGACTTTTGAAATTTTAAAAAGGACTTTGCTCCTTTTTCCGAAAATAGTAGAAAATTTGCGAAAAAAAATTATTGGGGAACACTATTCCGGCCATTCCTATGAATATCCAATATTCAAAAGTGTGTTTTTTTGACAATAGGCGACATTCTTCCAAATTTCGACTTTTGAAATTTTAAAAAGGACTTTGCTCCTTTTTCCGAAAATGGTAAAAAATTTGCGAAAAAAAATTATTGGGGAACACTATTCCGGCCATTCCTATGAATGTCCAATATTAAAAAGTGTGTTTTTTTGACAATAGGCGACATTCTTCCAAATTTCGACTTTTGAAATTTTAAAAAGGACTTTGCTTCTTTTTCCGAAAATGGTAGAAAATGTGCAAAAAAAATTATTGGGGAACACTATTCCGGCCATTCCTATGAATATCCAATATTCAAAAGTGTGTTTTTTTTGACAATAGGCGACATTCTTCCAAATTTCGACTTTTGAAATTTTAAAAAGGACTTTGCTCCTTTTTCCGAAAATGGTAGAAAATTTGCGAAAAAAAATTATTGGGGAACACTATTCCGGCCACTCCTATGTGTTTTTTTGACAATAGGCGACATTCTTCCAAATTTCGACTTTTAAAATTTTAAAAAGGACTTTGCTCCTTTTTTTTAAAATGGTAGAAAATTTGCGAAAAAAAATTATTGGGGAACACTAGTCCGGCCATTCCTATGAATATCCAATATTCAAAAGTGTGTTTTTTTGACAATAGGCGACATTCTTCCAAATTTCGACTTTTGAAATTTTAAAAAGGACTTTGCTCCTTATTCCGAAAATGGTAGAAAATTTGCAAAAAAAAATTATTGGGGAACACTATTCCGGCCATTCCTATGAATGTCCAATATTCAAAAGTGTGTTTTTTTGACAATAGGCGACATTCTTCCAAATTTCGACTTTTGAAATTTTAAAAAGGACTTTGCTCCTTTTTCCGAAAATGGTAGAAAATTTGCGAAAAAAAATTATTGGGGAACACTATTCCGGCCATTCCTATGAATGTCCAATATTCAAAAGTGTGTTTTTTTGACAATAGGCGACATTCTTCCAAATTTCGACTTTTGAAATTTTAAAAAGGACTTTTCTCCTTATTCCGAAAATGGTAGAAAATTTGCGAAAAAAAATTATTGGGGAACACTATTCCGGCCATTCCTCTGAATGTCCAATATTCAAAAGTGTGTTTTTTTGACAATAGGCGACATTCTTCCAAATTTGGACTTTTGAAATTTTAAAAAGGACTTTGCCCCTTTTTCTGAAAATGGTAGAAAATTTGCGAAAAAAAATTATTGGGGAACACTATTCCGGCCACTCCTATGTGTTTTTTTGACAATAGGCGACATTCTTCCAAATTTCGACTTTTAAAATTTTAAAAAGGACTTTGCTCCTTTTTTTTAAAATGGTAGAAAATTTGCGAAAAAAAATTATTGGGGAACACTAGTCCGGCCATTCCTATGAATATCCAATATTCAAAAGTGTGTTTTTTTGACAATAGGCGACATTCTTCCAAATTTCGACTTTTGAAATTTTAAAAAGGACTTTGCTCCTTATTCCGAAAATGGTAGAAAATTTGCAAAAAAAAATTATTGGGGAACACTATTCCGGCCATTCCTATGAATGTCCAATATTCAAAAGTGTGTTTTTTTGACAATAGGCGACATTCTTCCAAATTTCGACTTTTGAAATTTTAAAAAGGACTTTGCTCCTTTTTCCGAAAATGGTAGAAAATTTGCGAAAAAAAATTATTGGGGAACACTATTCCGGCCATTCCTATGAATGTCCAATATTCAAAAGTGTGTTTTTTTGACAATAGGCGACATTCTTCCAAATTTCGACTTTTGAAATTTTAAAAAGGACTTTTCTCCTTATTCCGAAAATGGTAGAAAATTTGCGAAAAAAAATTATTGGGGAACACTATTCCGGCCATTCCTCTGAATGTCCAATATTCAAAAGTGTGTTTTTTTGACAATAGGCGACATTCTTCCAAATTTGGACTTTTGAAATTTTAAAAAGGACTTTGCCCCTTTTTCTGAAAATGGTAGAAAATTTGCGAAAAAAAATTATTGGGGAACACTATTCCGGCCATTCCTATGAATATCCAATATTCAAAAGTGTGTTTTTTTGACAATAGGCGACATTCTTCCAAATTTCGATATTTGAAATTTTAAAAAGGACCTTGCTCCTTTTTCCGAAAATGGTAGAAAATTTGCGAAAAAAAATTATTGGGGAACACTATTCCGGCCATTCCTATGAATGTCCAATATTCAAAAGTGTGTTTTTTTGACAATAGGCGACATTTTTCCAAATTTGGACTTTTTAAATTTTAAAAAGGACTTTGCTCCTTTTTCCGAAAATGGTAGAAAATTTGCGAAAAAAAATTATTGGGGAACACTATTCCGGCCATTCCTATGAATATCAAATATTCAAAAGTGTGTTTTTTTGACAATAGGCGACATTCTTCCAAATTTCGACTTTTGAAATTTTAAAAAGGACTTTGCTCCTTTTTCCGAAAATGGTAGAAAATTTGCGAAAAAAATTTTTGGGGAACACTATTCCGGCCATTCCTATGAATATCCAATATTCAAAAGTGTGTTTTTTTGACAATAGGCGACATTCTTCCAAATTTCGACTTTTGAAATTTTAAAAAAGACTTTGCTCCTTATTCCGAGAAAATTTGCGAAAAAAAATTATTGGGGAACACTATTCCGGCCATTCCTATGAATGTCCAATATTCAAAAGTGTGTTTTTTTGACAATAGGCGACATTCTTCCCAATTTCGACTTTTGAAATTTTAAAGAGGACTTTGCTCCTTTTTCCGAAAATGGTAGAAAATTTGCGAAAAAAAATTATCTGGGAACACTATTCCGGCCATTCCTATGAATGTCCAATATTCAAAAGTGTGTTTTTTTGACAATAGGCGACATTCTTCCAAATTTCGACTTTTGAAATTTTAAAAAGGACTTTGCTCCTTTTTCCGAAAATGGTAGAAAATTTGCGAAAAAAATTTTTGGGGAACACTATTCCGGCCATTCCTATGAATATCCAATATTCAAAAGTGTGTTTTTTTGACAATAGGCGACATTCTTCCAAATTTCGACTTTTGAAATTTTAAAAAGGACTTTGCTCCTTTTTCCGAAAATAGTAGAAAATTTGCGAAAAAAAATTATTGGGGAACACTATTCCGGCCATTCCTATGAATATCCAATATTCAAAAGTGTGTTTTTTTGACAATAGGCGACATTCTTCCAAATTTCGACTTTTTAAATTTTAAAAAGGACTTTGCTCCTTTTTCCGAAAATGGTAGAAAATTTGCGAAAAAAAATTATTGGGGAACACTATTCCGGCCATTCCTATGAATATCCAATATTCAAAAGTGTGTTTTTTTGACAATAGGCGACATTCTTCCAAATTTCGACTTTTGAAATTTTAAAAAGGACTTTGCTCCTTTTTCCGAAAATGGTAGAAAATTTGCGAAAAAAAATTATTGGGGAACACTATTCCGGCCATTCCTATGAATGTCCAATATTCAAAAGTGTGTTTTTTTGACAATAGGCGACATTCTTCCAAATTTCGACTTTTGAAATTTTAAAAAGGACTTTGCTCCTTTTTCCGAAAATAGTAGAAAATTTGCGAAAAAAAATTATTGGGGAACACTATTCCGGCCATTCCTATGAATATCCAATATTCAAAAGTGTGTTTTTTTGACAATAGGCGACATTCTTCCAAATTTCGACTTTTGAAATATTAAAAAGGACTTTGCTCCTTTTTCCGAAAATGGTAAAAAATTTGCGAAAAAAAATTATTGGGGAACACTATTCCGGCCATTCCTATGAATGTCCAATATTAAAAAGTGTGTTTTTTTGACAATAGGCGACATTCTTCCAAATTTCGACTTTTGAAATTTTAAAAAGGACTTTGCTTCTTTTTCCGAAAATGGTAGAAAATGTGCAAAAAAAATTTTTGGGGAGCACTATTCCGGCCATTCCTATGAATATCCAATATTCAAAAGTGTGTTTTTTTGACAATAGGCGACATTCTTCCAAATTTCGACTTTTGAAATTTTAAAAAGGACTTTGCTCCTTTTTCCGAAAATGGTAGAAAATTTGCGAAAAAAAATTATTGGGGAACACTATTCCGGCCATTCCTATGAATATCCAATATTCAAAAGTGTGTTTTTTTGACAATAGGCGACATTCTTCCAAATTTCGACTTTTGAAATATTAAAAAGGACTTTGCTCCTTTTTCCGAAAATGGTAAAAAATTTGCGAAAAAAAATTATTGGGGAACACTATTCCGGCCATTCCTATGAATGTCCAATATTAAAAAGTGTGTTTTTTTGACAATAGGCGACATTCTTCCAAATTTCGACTTTTGAAATTTTAAAAAGGACTTTGCTTCTTTTTCCGAAAATGGTAGAAAATGTGCAAAAAAAATTTTTGGGGAACACTATTCCGGCCATTCCTATGAATATCCAATATTCAAAAGTGTGTTTTTTTTGACAATAGGCGACATTCTTCCAAATTTCGACTTTTGAAATTTTAAAAAGGACTTTGCTCCTTTTTCCGAAAATGGTAGAAAATTTGCAAAAAAAAATTATTGGGGAACACTATTCCGGCCATTCCTATGAATATCCAATATTCAAAAGTGTGTTTTTTTGACAATAGGCGACTATCTTCCAAATTTCGACTTTTGAAATTTTAAAAAGGACTTTGCTCCTTTTTCCGAAAATGGTAGAAAATTTGCGAAAAAAAATTATTGGGGAACACTATTCCGGCCATTCCTATGAATATCCAATATTCAAAAGTGTGTTTTTTTGACAATAGGCGACATTCTTCCAAATTTCGACTTTTGAAATTTTAAAAAAGACTTTGCTCCTTATTCCGAGAAAATTTGCGAAAAAAAATTATTGGGGAACACTATTCCGGCCATTCCTATGAATGTCCAATATTCAAAAGTGTGTTTTTTTGACAATAGGCGACATTCTTCCCAATTTCGACTTTTGAAATTTTAAAGAGGACTTTGCTCCTTTTTCCGAAAATGGTAGAAAATTTGCGAAAAAAAATTATCTGGGAACACTATTCCGGCCATTCCTATGAATGTCCAATATTCAAAAGTGTGTTTTTTTGACAATAGGCGACATTCTTCCAAATTTCGACTTTTGAAATTTTAAAAAGGACTTTGCTCCTTTTTCCGAAAATGGTAGAAAATTTGCGAAAAAAATTTTTGGGGAACACTATTCCGGCCATTCCTATGAATATCCAATACTCAAAAGTGTGTTTTTTTGACAATAGGCGACATTCTTCCAAATTTCGACTTTTGAAATTTTAAAAAGGACTTTGCTCCTTTTTCCGAAAATAGTAGAAAATTTGCGAAAAAAAATTATTGGGGAATACTATTCCGGCCATTCCTATGAATATCCAATATTCAAAAGTGTGTTTTTTTGACAATAGGCGACATTCTTCCAAATTTCGACTTTTGAAATTTTAAAAAGGACTTTGCTCCTTTTTCCGAAAATGGTAGAAAATTTGCGAAAAAAATTATTGGGGAACACTATTCCGGCCATTCCTATGAATATCCAATATTCAAAAGTGTGTTTTTTTGACAATAGGCGACATTCTTCCAAATTTCGACTTTTGAAATTTTAAAAAGGACTTTGCTCCTTTTTCCGAAAATGGTAGAAAATTTGCGAAAAAAAATTATTGGGGAACACTATTCCGGCCATTCCTATGAATGTCCAATATTCAAAAGTGTGTTTTTTTGACAATAGGCGACATTCTTCCAAATTTCGACTTTTGAAATTTTAAAAAGGACTTTGCTCCTTTTTCCGAAAATAGTAGAAAATTTGCGAAAAAAAATTATTGGGGAACACTATTCCGGCCATTCCTATGAATATCCAATATTCAAAAGTGTGTTTTTTTGACAATAGGCGACATTCTTCCAAATTTCGACTTTTGAAATATTAAAAAGGACTTTGCTCCTTTTTCCGAAAATGGTAAAAAATTTGCGAAAAAAAATTATTGGGGAACACTATTCCGGCCATTCCTATGAATGTCCAATATTAAAAAGTGTGTTTTTTTGACAATAGGCGACATTCTTCCAAATTTCGACTTTTGAAATTTTAAAAAGGACTTTGCTTCTTTTTCCGAAAATGGTAGAAAATGTGCAAAAAAAATTTTTGGGGAACACTATTCCGGCCATTCCTATGAATATCCAATATTCAAAAGTGTGTTTTTTTTGACAATAGGCGACATTCTTCCAAATTTCGACTTTTGAAATTTTAAAAAGGACTTTGCTCCTTTTTCCGAAAATGGTAGAAAATTTGCGAAAAAAAATTATTGGGGAACACTATTCCGGCCATTCCTATGAATATCCAATATTCAAAAGTGTGTTTTTTTGACAATAGGCGACATTCTTCCAAATTTCGACTTTTGAAATATTAAAAAGGACTTTGCTCCTTTTTCCGAAAATGGTAAAAAATTTGCGAAAAAAAATTATTGGGGAACACTATTCCGGCCATTCCTATGAATGTCCAATATTAAAAAGTGTGTTTTTTTGACAATAGGCGACATTCTTCCAAATTTCGACTTTTGAAATTTTAAAAAGGACTTTGCTTCTTTTTCCGAAAATGGTAGAAAATGTGCAAAAAAAATTTTTGGGGAACACTATTCCGGCCATTCCTATGAATATCCAATATTCAAAAGTGTGTTTTTTTTGACAATAGGCGACATTCTTCCAAATTTCGACTTTTGAAATTTTAAAAAGGACTTTGCTCCTTTTTCCGAAAATGGTAGAAAATTTGCGAAAAAAAATTATTGGGGAACACTATTCCGGCCATTCCTATGAATATCCAATATTCAAAAGTGTGTTTTTTTGACAATAGGCGACTATCTTCCAAATTTCGACTTTTGAAATTTTAAAAAGGACTTTGCTCCTTTTTCCGAAAATGGTAGAAAATTTGCGAAAAAAAATTATTGGGGAACACTATTCCGGCCATTCCTATGAATATCCAATATTCAAAAGTGTGTTTTTTTGACAATAGGCGACATTCTTCCAAATTTCGACTTTTGAAATTTTAAAAAGGACTTTGCTCCTTTTTCCGAAAATGGTAGAAAATTTGCGAAAAAAAATTATTGGGGAACACTATTCCGGCCATTCCTATGGATATCCAATATTCAAAAGTGTGTTTTTTTGACAATAGGCGACATTCTTCCAAATTTCGACTTTTGAAATTTTAAAAAGGACTTTGCTCCTTTTTCCGAAAATGGTAGAAAATTTGCGAAAAAAAATTATTGGGGAACACTATTCCGGCCATTCCTATGAATGTCCAATATTAAAAAGTGTGTTTTTTTGACAATAGGCGACATTCTTCCAAATTTCGACTTTTGAAATTTTAAAAAGGACTTTGCTCCTTTTTCCGAAAATGGTAGAAAATTTGCGAAAAAAAATTATTGGGGAACACTATTCCGGCCATTCCTATGAATATCCAATATTCAAAAGTGTGTTTTTTTGACAATAGGCGACATTCTTCCAAATTTCGACTTTTGAAATTTTAAAAAGGACTTTGCTTCTTTTTCCGAAAATGGTAGAAAATGTGCAAAAAAAATTTTTGGGGAACACTATTCCGGCCATTCCTATGAATATCCAATATTCAAAAGTGTGTTTTTTTTGACAATAGGCGACATTCTTCCAAATTTCGACTTTTGAAATTTTAAAAAGGACTTTGCTCCTTTTTCCGAAAATGGTAGAAAATTTGCGAAAAAAAATTATTGGGGAACACTATTCCGGCCATTCCTATGAATATCCAATATTCAAAAGTGTGTTTTTTTGACAATAGGCGACTATCTTCCAAATTTCGACTTTTGAAATTTTAAAAAGGACTTTGCTCCTTTTTCCGAAAATGGTAGAAAATTTGCGAAAAAAAATTATTGGGGAACACTATTCCGGCCATTCCTATGAATATCCAATATTCAAAAGTGTGTTTTTTTGACAATAGGCGACATCTTCCAAATTTCGACTTTTGAAATTTTAAAAAGGACTTTGCTCCTTTTTCCGAAAATGGTAGAAAATTTGCGAAAAAAAATTATTGGGGAACACTATTCCGGCCATTCCTATGAATGTCCAATATTAAAAAGTGTGTTTTTTTGACAATAGGCGACATTCTTCCAAATTTCGACTTTTGAAATTTTAAAAAGGACTTTGCTCCTTTTTCCGAAAATGGTAGAAAATTTGCGAAAAAAAATTATTGGGGAACACTATTCCGGCCATTCCTATGAATATCCAATATTCAAAAGTGTGTTTTTTTGACAATAGGCGACATTCTTCCAAATTTCGACTTTTGAAATTTTAAAAAGGACTTTGCTCCTTTTTCCGAAAATAGTAGAAAATTTGCGAAAAAAAATTATTGGGGAACACTATTCCGGCCATTCCTATGAATATCCAATATTCAAAAGTGTGTTTTTTTGACAATAGGCGACATTCTTCCAAATTTCGACTTTTGAAATTTTAAAAAGGACTTTGCTCCTTTTTCCGAAAATGGTAGAAAATTTGCGAAAAAAAATTATTGGGGAACACTATTCCGGCCATTCCTATGAATGTCCAATATTAAAAAGTGTGTTTTTTTGACAATAGGCGACATTCTTCCAAATTTCGACTTTTGAAATTTTAAAAAGGACTTTGCTTCTTTTTCCGAAAATGGTAGAAAATGTGCAAAAAAAATTTTTGGGGAACACTATTCCGGCCATTCCTATGAATATCCAATATTCAAAAGTGTGTTTTTTTTGACAATAGGCGACATTCTTCCAAATTTCGACTTTTGAAATTTTAAAAAGGACTTTGCTCCTTTTTCCGAAAATGGTAGAAAATTTGCGAAAAAAAATTATTGGGGAACACTATTCCGGCCATTCCTATGAATATCCAATATTCAAAAGTGTGTTTTTTTGACAATAGGCGACATTCTTCCAAATTTCGACTTTTGAAATTTTAAAAAGGACTTTGCTCCTTTTTCCGAAAATGGTAGAAAATTTGCGAAAAAAAATTATTGGGGAACACTATTCCGGCCATTCCTATGGATATCCAATATTCAAAAGTGTGTTTTTTTGACAATAGGCGACATTCTTCCAAATTTCGACTTTTGAAATTTTAAAAAGGACTTTGCTCCTTTTTCCGAAAATGGTAGAAAATTTGCAAAAAAAATTTTTGGGGAACACTATTCCGGCCATTCCTATGAATATCCAATATTCAAAAGTGTGTTTTTTTGACAATAGGCGACATTCTTCCAAATTTCGACTTTTGAAATTTTAAAAAGGACTTTGCTCCTTTTTCCGAAAATTGTAGAAAATTTGCGAAAAAAAATTATTGGGGAACACTATTCCGGCCATTCCTATGAATATCCAATATTCAAAAGTGTGTTTTTTTGACAATAGGCGACATTCTTCCAAATTTCGACTTTTGAAATTTTAAAAAGGACTTTGCTCCTTTTTCCGAAAATGGTAGAAAATTTGCGAAAAAAAATTATTGGGGAACACTATTCCGGCCATTCCTATGAATGTCCAATATTCAAAAGTGTGTTTTTTTGACAATAGGCGACATTCTTCCAAATTTCGACTTTTGAAATTTTAAAAAGGACTTTGCTCCTTTTTCCGAAAATAGTAGAAAATTTGCGAAAAAAAATTATTGGGGAACACTATTCCGGCCATTCCTATGAATGCCCAATATTCAAAAGTGTGTTTTTTTGACAATAGGCGACATTCTTCCAAATTTCGACTTTTGAAATTTTAAAAAGGACTCTGCTTCTTTTTCCGAAAATGGTAGAAAATTTGCGAAAAAAAATTATTGGGGAACACTATTCCGGCCATTCCTATGAATATCCAATATTCAAAAGTGTGTTTTTTTGACAATAGGCGACATTCTTCCAAATTTCGACTTTTGAAATTTTAAAAAGGACTTTGCTCCTTTTTCCGAAAATAGTAGAAAATTTGCGAAAAAAAATTATTGGGGAACACTATTCCGGCCATTCCTATGAATATCCAATATTCAAAAGTGTGTTTTTTTGACAATAGGCGACATTCTTCCAAATTTCGACTTTTGAAATTTTAAAAAGGACTTTGCTCCTTTTTCCGAAAATGGTAGAAAATTTGCGAAAAAAAATTATTGGGGAACACTATTCCGGCCATTCCTATGGATATCCAATATTCAAAAGTGTGTTTTTTTGACAATAGGCGACATTCTTCCAAATTTCGACTTTTGAAATTTTAAAAAGGACTTTGCTCCTTTTTCCGAAAATGGTAGAAAATTTGCGAAAAAAAATTATTGGGGAACACTATTCCGGCCATTCCTATGGATATCCAATATTCAAAAGTGTGTTTTTTTGACAATAGGCGACATTCTTCCAAATTTCGACTTTTGAAATTTTAAAAAGGACTTTGCTCCTTATTCCGAAAATGGTAGAAAATTTGCAAAAAAAATTTTTGGGGAACACTATTCCGGCCATTCCTATGAATGTCCAATATTAAAAAGTGTGTTTTTTTTGACAATAGGCGACATTCTTCCAAATTTCGACTTTTGAAATTTTAAAAAGGACTTTGCTTCTTTTTCCGAAAATGGTAGAAAATGTGCAAAAAAAATTTTTGGGGAACACTATTCCGGCCATTCCTATGAATATCCAATATTCAAAAGTGTGTTTTTTTTGACAATAGGCGACATTCTTCCAAATTTCGACTTTTGAAATTTTAAAAAGGACTTTGCTCCTTTTTCCGAAAATGGTAGAAAATTTGCGAAAAAAAATTATTGGGGAACACTATTCCGGCCATTCCTATGAATATCCAATATTCAAAAGTGTGTTTTTTTGACAATAGGCGACATTCTTCCAAATTTCGACTTTTGAAATTTTAAAAAGGACTTTGCTCCTTTTTCCGAAAATGGTAGAAAATTTGCGAAAAAAAATTATTGGGGAACACTATTCCGGCCATTCCTATGAATATCCAATATTCAAAAGTGTGTTTTTTTGACAATAGGCGACATTCTTCCAAATTTCGACTTTTGAAATTTTAAAAAGGACTTTGCTCCTTTTTCCGAAAATGGTAGAAAATTTGCGAAAAAAAATTATTGGGGAACACTATTCCGGCCATTCCTATGGATATCCAATATTCAAAAGTGTGTTTTTTTGACAATAGGCGACATTCTTCCAAATTTCGACTTTTGAAATTTTAAAAAGGACTTTGCTCCTTATTCCGAAAATGGTAGAAAATTTGCAAAAAAAATTTTTGGGGAACACTATTCCGGCCATTCCTATGAATATCCAATATTCAAAAGTGTGTTTTTTTGACAATAGGCGACATTCTTCCAAATTTCGACTTTTGAAATTTTAAAAAGGACTTTGCTCCTTTTTCCGAAAATTGTAGAAAATTTGCGAAAAAAAATTATTGGGGAACACTATTCCGGCCATTCCTATGAATATCCAATATTCAAAAGTGTGTTTTTTTGACAATAGGCGACATTCTTCCAAATTTCGACTTTTGAAATTTTAAAAAGGACTTTGCTCCTTTTTCCGAAAATGGTAGAAAATTTGCGAAAAAAAATTATTGGGGAACACTATTCCGGCCATTCCTATGAATGTCCAATATTAAAAAGTGTGTTTTTTTGACAATAGGCGACATTCTTCCAAATTTCGACTTTTGAAATTTTAAAAAGGACTTTGCTTCTTTTTCCGAAAATGGTAGAAAATGTGCAAAAAAAATTTTTGGGGAACACTATTCCGGCCATTCCTATGAATATCCAATATTCAAAAGTGTGTTTTTTTGACAATAGGCGACATTCTTCCAAATTTCGACTTTTGAAATTTTAAAAAGGACTTTGCTCCTTTTTCCGAAAATGGTAGAAAATTTGCGAAAAAAAATTATTGGGGAACACTATTCTGGCCATTCCTATGGATATACAATATTCAAAAGTGTGTTTTTTTGACAATAGGCGACATTCTTCCAAATTTCGACTTTTGAAATTTTAAAAAGGACTTTGCTCCTTTTTCCGAAAATGGTAGAAAATTTGCAAAAAAAATTTTTGGGGAACACTATTCCGGCCATTCCTATGAATATCCAATATTCAAAAGTGTGTTTTTTTGACAATAGGCGACATTCTTCCAAATTTCGACTTTTGAAATTTTAAAAAGGACTTTGCTCCTTTTTCCGAAAATGGTAGAAAATTTGCGAAAAAAAATTATTGGGGAACACTATTCTGGCCATTCCTATGGATATACAATATTCAAAAGTGTGTTTTTTTGACAATAGGCGACATTCTTCCAAATTTCGACTTTTGAAATTTTAAAAAGGACTTTGCTCCTTTTTCCGAAAATTGTAGAAAATTTGCGAAAAAAAATTATTGGGGAACACTATTCCGGCCATTCCTATGAATGTCCAATATTAAAAAGTGTGTTTTTTTGACAATAGGCGACATTCTTCCAAATTTCGACTTTTGAAATTTTAAAAAGGACTTTGCTTCTTTTTCCGAAAATGGTAGAAAATGTGCAAAAAAAATTTTTGGGGAACACTATTCCGGCCATTCCTATGAATATCCAATATTCAAAAGTGTGTTTTTTTTGACAATAGGCGACATTCTTCCAAATTTCGACTTTTGAAATTTTAAAAAGGACTTTGCTCCTTTTTCCGAAAATGGTAGAAAATTTGCGAAAAAAAATTATTGGGGAACACTATTCCGGCCATTCCTATGAATATCCAATATTCAAAAGTGTGTTTTTTTGACAATAGGCGATATTCTTCCAAATTTCGACTTTTGAAATTTTAAAAAGGACTTTGCTCCTTTTTCCGAAAATGGTAGAAAATTTGCGAAAAAAAATTATTGGGGAACACTATTCCGGCCATTCCTATGGATATCCAATATTCAAAAGTGTGTTTTTTTGACAATAGGCGACATTCTTCCAAATTTCGACTTTTGAAATTTTAAAAAGGACTTTGCTCCTTTTTCCGAAAATGGTAGAAAATTTGCAAAAAAAATTTTTGGGGAACACTATTCCGGCCATTCCTATGAATATCCAATATTCAAAAGTGTGTTTTTTTGACAATAGGCGACATTCTTCCAAATTTCGACTTTTGAAATTTTAAAAAGGACTTTGCTCCTTTTTCCGAAAATTGTAGAAAATTTGCGAAAAAAAATTATTGGGGAACACTATTCCGGCCATTCCTATGAATATCCAATATTCAAAAGTGTGTTTTTTTGACAATAGGCGACATTCTTCCAAATTTCGACTTTTGAAATTTTAAAAAGGACTTTGCTCTTTTTTCCGAAAATGGTAGAAAATTTGCGAAAAAAAATTATTGGGGAACACTATTCCGGCCATTCCTATGAATGTCCAATATTCAAAAGTGTGTTTTTTTGACAATAGGCGACATTCTTCCAAATTTCGACTTTTGAAATTTTAAAAAGGACTTTGCTCCTTTTTCCGAAAATAGTAGAAAATTTGCGAAAAAAAATTATTGGGGAACACTATTCCGGCCATTCCTATGAATGCCCAATATTCAAAAGTGTGTTTTTTTGACAATAGGCGACATTCTTCCAAATTTCGACTTTTGAAATTTTAAAAAGGACTCTGCTTCTTTTTCCGAAAATGGTAGAAAATTTGCGAAAAAAAATTATTGGGGAACACTATTCCGGCCATTCCTATGAATATCCAATATTCAAAAGTGTGTTTTTTTGACAATAGGCGACATTCTTCCAAATTTCGACTTTTGAAATTTTAAAAAGGACTTTGCTCCTTTTTCCGAAAATAGTAGAAAATTTGCGAAAAAAAATTATTGGGGAACACTATTCCGGCCATTCCTATGAATATCCAATATTCAAAAGTGTGTTTTTTTGACAATAGGCGACATTCTTCCAAATTTCGACTTTTGAAATTTTAAAAAGGACTTTGCTCCTTTTTCCGAAAATGGTAGAAAATTTGCGAAAAAAAATTATTGGGGAACACTATTCCGGCCATTCCTATGGATATCCAATATTCAAAAGTGTGTTTTTTTGACAATAGGCGACATTCTTCCAAATTTCGACTTTTGAAATTTTAAAAAGGACTTTGCTCCTTATTCCGAAAATGGTAGAAAATTTGCAAAAAAAATTTTTGGGGAACACTATTCCGGCCATTCCTATGAATGTCCAATATTAAAAAGTGTGTTTTTTTGACAATAGGCGACATTCTTCCAAATTTCGACTTTTGAAATTTTAAAAAGGACTTTGCTTCTTTTTCCGAAAATGGTAGAAAATGTGCAAAAAAAATTTTTGGGGAACACTATTCCGGCCATTCCTATGAATATCCAATATTCAAAAGTGTGTTTTTTTTGACAATAGGCGACATTCTTCCAAATTTCGACTTTTGAAATTTTAAAAAGGACTTTGCTCCTTTTTCCGAAAATGGTAGAAAATTTGCGAAAAAAAATTATTGGGGAACACTATTCCGGCCATTCCTATGAATATCCAATATTCAAAAGTGTGTTTTTTGACAATAGGCGACATTCTTCCAAATTTCGACTTTTGAAATTTTAAAAAGGACTTTGCTCCTTTTTCCGAAAATGGTAGAAAATTTGCGAAAAAAAATTATTGGGGAACACTATTCCGGCCATTCCTATGAATATCCAATATTCAAAAGTGTGTTTTTTTGACAATAGGCGACATTCTTCCAAATTTCGACTTTTGAAATTTTAAAAAGGACTTTGCTCCTTTTTCCGAAAATGGTAGAAAATTTGCGAAAAAAATTATTGGGGAACACTATTCCGGCCATTCCTATGGATATCCAATATTCAAAAGTGTGTTTTTTTGACAATAGGCGACATTCTTCCAAATTTCGACTTTTGAAATTTTAAAAAGGACTTTGCTCCTTATTCCGAAAATGGTAGAAAATTTGCAAAAAAAATTTTTGGGGAACACTATTCCGGCCATTCCTATGAATATCCAATATTCAAAAGTGTGTTTTTTTGACAATAGGCGACATTCTTCCAAATTTCGACTTTTGAAATTTTAAAAAGGACTTTGCTCCTTTTTCCGAAAATTGTAGAAAATTTGCGAAAAAAAATTATTGGGGAACACTATTCCGGCCATTCCTATGAATGTCCAATATTCAAAAGTGTGTTTTTTTGACAATAGGCGACATTCTTCCAAATTTCGACTTTTGAAATTTTAAAAAGGACTTTGCTCCTTTTTCCGAAAATGGTAGAAAATTTGCGAAAAAAAATTATTGGGGAACACTATTCCGGCCATTCCTATGAATGTCCAATATTCAAAAGTGTGTTTTTTTGACAATAGGCGACATTCTTCCAAATTTCGACTTTTGAAATTTTAAAAAGGACTTTGCTCCTTTTTCCGAAAATGGTAGAAAATTTGGGAAAAAAATTTATTGGGAAACACTACTTCGCCCATTTCTATGAATGTCCAATATTCAAAAGTCTTAACAGTGTGTTTGTTTGACAATAGGCGACATTCTTCCCAATTTCGACTTTTGAAATTTTAAAAAGGACTTTGCTCCTTTTTCCGAAAATGGTAGAAAATTAGCAAAAAAAATTATTGGGGAACACTATTCCGGCCATTCCTATGAATGTCCAATATTCAAAAGTGTGTTTTTTTGACAATAGCCGACATTCTTCCAAATTTCGACTTTTGAAATTTTAAAAAGGACTTTGCTCCTTTTTCCGAAAATGGTAGAAAATTTGCAAAAAAAAATTATTGGGGAACACTCTTTCGGCCATTTCTATTAATGTCCAATATTCCAAAGTGTGTTTTTTTGACAATAGGCGACATTCTTCCAAATTTCGACTTTTGAAATTTTAAAAAGGACTTTGCTCCTTTTTCCGAAAATGGTAGAAAATTTGCGAAAAAAATTATGGCGGAACACTATTTCGGCCATTCCTATGAATGTCCAATATTCAAAAGTCTTAACAGTGTGTTTTTTTGACAATAGGCGACATTCTTCCAAATTTCGACTTTTGAAATTTTAAAAAGGACTTTGCTCCTTTTTCCGAAAATGGTAGAAAATTTGCGAAAAAAAATTATTGGGGAACACTATTCCGGCCATTCCTATGAATATCCAATATTCAAAAGTGTGTTTTTTTGACAATAGGCGACATTCTTCCAAATTTCGACTTTTGAAATTTTAAAAAGGACTTTGCTCCTTTTTCCGAAAATGGTAGAAAATTTGCGAAAAAAAATTATTGGGGAACACTATTCCGGCCATTCCTATGAATGTCCAATATTAAAAAGTGTGTTTTTTTGACAATAGGCGACATTCTTCCAAATTTCGACTTTTGAAATTTTAAAAAGGACTTTGCTTCTTTTTCCGAAAATGGTAGAAAATGTGCAAAAAAAATTTTTGGGGAACACTATTCCGGCCATTCCTATGAATATCCAATATTCAAAAGTGTGTTTTTTTGACAATAGGCGACATTCTTCCAAATTTCGACTTTTGAAATTTTAAAAAGGACTTTGCTCCTTTTTCCGAAAATGGTAGAAAATTTGCGAAAAAAAATTATTGGGGAACACTATTCTGGCCATTCCTATGGATATACAATATTCAAAAGTGTGTTTTTTTGACAATAGGCGACATTCTTCCAAATTTCGACTTTTGAAATTTTAAAAAGGACTTTGCTCCTTTTTCCGAAAATGGTAGAAAATTTGCAAAAAAAATTTTTGGGGAACACAGAAAATTTGCGAAAAAAAATTATTGGGGAACACTATTCTGGCCATTCCTATGGATATACAATATTCAAAAGTGTGTTTTTTTGACAATAGGCGACATTCTTCCAAATTTCGACTTTTGAAATTTTAAAAAGGACTTTGCTCCTTTTTCCGAAAATGGTAGAAAATTTGCAAAAAAAATTTTTGGGGAACACTATTCCGGCCATTCCTATGAATATCCAATATTCAAAAGTGTGTTTTTTTGACAATAGGCGACATTCTTCCAAATTTCGACTTTTGAAATTTTAAAAAGGACTTTGCTCCTTTTTCCGAAAATGGTAGAAAATTTGCAAAAAAAATTTTTGGGGAACACTATTCCGGCCATTCCTATGAATATCCAATATTCAAAAGTGTGTTTTTTTGACAATAGGCGACATTCTTCCAAATTTCGACTTTTGAAATTTTAAAAAGGACTTTGCTCCTTTTTCCGAAAATGGTAGAAAATTTGCGAAAAAAAATTATTGGGGAACACTATTCCGGCCATTCCTATGAATATCCAATATTCAAAAGTGTGTTTTTTTGACAATAGGCGACATTCTTCCAAATTTCGACTTTTGAAATTTTAAAAAGGACTTTGCTCCTTTTTCCGAAAATAGTAGAAAATTTGCGAAAAAAAATTATTGGGGAACACTATTCCGGCCATTCCTATGAATATCCAATATTCAAAAGTGTGTTTTTTTGACAATAGGCGACATTCTTCCAAATTTCGACTTTTGAAATTTTAAAAAGGACTTTGCTCCTTTTTCCGAAAATGGTAAAAAATTTGCGAAAAAAAATTATTGGGGAACACTATTCCGGCCATTCCTATGAATGTCCAATATTAAAAAGTTTGTTTTTTTGACAATAGGCGACATTCTTCCAAATTTCGACTTTTGAAATTTTAAAAAGGACTTTGCTTCTTTTTCCGAAAATGGTAGAAAATTTGAAAATACAAATTATTGGAGAACACTATTCCGGCCATTCCTATTAATGTCCAATATTCAAAAGTGTGTTTTTTTTTGACAATAGGCGACATTCTTCCAAATTTCGACTTTTGAAATTTTAAAAAGGACTTTGCTCCTTTTTCCGAAAATGGTAGAAAATTTGCGAAAAAAAATTATTGGGGAACACTATTCCGGCCATTCCTATGAATATCCAATATTCAAAAGTGTGTTTTTTTGACAATAGGCGACATTCTTCCAAATTTCGACTTTTGAAATTTTAAAAAGGACTTTGCTCCTTTTTCCGAAAATGGTAAAAAATTTGCGAAAAAAAATTATTGGGGAACACTATTCCGGCCATTCCTATGAATATCCAATATTAAAAAGTGTGTTTTTTTGACAATAGGCGACATTCTTCCAAATTTCGACTTTTGAAATTTTAAAAAGGACTTTGCTCCTTTTTCCGAAAATGGTAGAAAATTTGCAAAAAAAATTTTTGGGGAACACTATTCCGGCCATTCCTTTGAATATCCAATATTCAAAAGTGTGTTTTTTTGACAATAGGCGACATTCTTCCAAATTTCGACTTTTGAAATTTTAAAAAGGACTTTGCTCCTTTTTCCGAAAATTGTAGAAAATTTGCGAAAAAAAATTATTGGGGAACACTATTCCGGCCATTCCTATGAATATCCAATATTAAAAAGTGTGTTTTTTTGACAATAGGCGACATTCTTCCAAATTTCGACTTTTGAAATTTTAAAAAGGACTTTGCTTCTTTTTCCGAAAATGGTAGAAAATGTGCAAAAAAAATTATTGGGGAACACTATTCCGGCCATTCCTATGAATATCCAATATTCAAAAGTGTGTTTTTTTTGACAATAGGCGACATTCTTCCAAATTTCGACTTTTGAAATTTTAAAAAGGACTTTGCTCCTTTTTCCGAAAATGGTAGAAAATTTGCGAAAAAAAATTATTGGGGAACACTATTCCGGCCATTCCTATGAATATCCAATATTCAAAAGTGTGTTTTTTTGACAATAGGCGACATTCTTCCAAATTTCGACTTTTGAAATTTTAAAAAGGACTTTGCTCCTTTTTCCGAAAATGGTAGAAAATTTGCGAAAAAAAATTATTGGGGAACACTATTCCGGCCATTCCTATGAATATCCAATATTCAAAAGTGTGTTTTTTTGACAATAGGCGACATTCTTCCAAATTTCGACTTTTGAAATTTTAAAAAGGACTTTGCTCCTTTTTCCGAAAATTGTAGAAAATTTGCGAAAAAAAATTATTGGGGAACACTATTCCGGCCATTCCTATGAATATCCAATATTCAAAAGTGTGTTTTTTTGACAATAGGCGACATTCTTCCAAATTTCGACTTTTGAAATTTTAAAAAGGACTTTGCTCCTTTTTCCGAAAATGGTAGAAAATTTGCGAAAAAAATTTATTGGGGAACACTATTCCGGCCATTCCTATGAATGTCCAATATTAAAAAGTGTGTTTTTTTGACAATAGGCGACATTCTTCCAAATTTCGACTTTTGAAATTTTAAAAAGGACTTTGCTTCTTTTTCCGAAAATGGTAGAAAATGTGCAAAAAAAATTTTTGGGGAACACTATTCCGGCCATTCCTATGAATATGCAATATTCAAAAGTGTGTTTTTTTTGACAATAGGCGACATTCTTCCAAATTTCGACTTTTGAAATTTTAAAAAGGACTTTGCTCCTTTTTCCGAAAATGGTAGAAAATTTGCGAAAAAAAATTATTGGGGAACACTATTCCGGCCATTCCTATGAATATCCAATATTCAAAAGTGTGTTTTTTTGACAATAGGCGACTATCTTCCAAATTTCGACTTTTGAAATTTTAAAAAGGACTTTGCTCCTTTTTCCGAAAATGGTAGAAAATTTGCGAAAAAAAATTATTGGGGAACACTATTCCGGCCATTCCTATGAATATCCAATATTCAAAAGTGTGTTTTTTTGACAATAGGCGACATTCTTCCAAATTTCGACTTTTGAAATTTTAAAAAGGACTTTGCTCCTTTTTCCGAAAATGGTAGAAAATTTGCGAAAAAAAATTATTGGGGAACACTATTCCGGCCATTCCTATGGATATCCAATATTCAAAAGTGTGTTTTTTTGACAATAGGCGACATTCTTCCAAATTTCGACTTTTGAAATTTTAAAAAGGACTTTGCTCCTTTTTCCGAAAATGGTAGAAAATTTGCGAAAAAAAATTATTGGGGAACACTATTCCGGCCATTCCTATGAATATCCAATATTCAAAAGTGTGTTTTTTTTGACAATAGGCGACATTCTTCCAAATTTCGACTTTTGAAATTTTAAAAAAAACTTTGCTCCTTTTTCCTAAAATGGTAGAAAATTTGCGAAAAAAAATTATTGGGGAACACTATTCCGGCCATTCCTATGAATGTCCAATATTCAAAAGTGTGTTTTTTTGACAATAGGCGACATTCTTCCAAATTTCGACTTTTGAAATTTTAAAAAGGACTTTGCTCCTTTTTCCGAAAATGGTAGAAAATTTGCGAAAAAAAATTATTGGGGAACACTATTCCGGCCATTCCTATGAATGTCCAATATTAAAAAGTGTGTTTTTTTGACAATAGGCGACATTCTTCCAAATTTCGACTTTTGAAATTTTAAAAAGGACTTTGCTCCTTTTTCCGAAAATGGTAGAAAATTTGCGAAAAAAAATTATTGGGGAACACTATTCCGGCCATTCCTATGAATATCCAATATTCAAAAGTGTGTTTTTTTGACAATAGGCGACATTCTTCCAAATTTCGACTTTTGAAATTTTAAAAAGGACTTTGCTCCTTTTTCCGAAAATAGTAGAAAATTTGCGAAAAAAAATTATTGGGGAACACTATTCCGGCCATTCCTATGAATACCCAATATTCAAAAGTGTGTTTTTTTGACAATAGGCGACATTCTTCCAAATTTCGACTTTTGAAATTTTAAAAAGGACTTTGCTCCTTTTTCCGAAAATGGTAAAAAATTTGCGAAAAAAAATTATTGGGGAACACTATTCCGGCCATTCCTATGAATGTCCAATATTAAAAAGTGTGTTTTTTTGACAATAGGCGACATTCTTCCAAATTTCGACTTTTGAAATTTTAAAAAGGACTTTGCTTCTTTTTCCGAAAATGGTAGAAAATGTGCAAAAAAAATTTTTGGGGAACACTATTCCGGCCATTCCTATGAATATCCAATATTCAAAAGTTTTTTTTTTTTGACAATAGGCGACATTCTTCCAAATTTCGACTTTTGAAATTTTAAAAAGGACTTTGCTCCTTTTTCCGAAAATGGTAGAAAATTTGCGAAAAAAAATTATTGGGGAACACTATTCCGGCCATTCCTATGAATATCCAATATTCAAAAGTGTGTTTTTTTGACAATAGGCGACTATCTTCCAAATTTCGACTTTTGAAATTTTAAAAAGGACTTTGCTCCTTTTTCCGAAAATGGTAGAAAATTTGCAAAAAAAAATTTTTGCGGAACACTATTCCGGCCATTCCTATGAATGTCCAATATTAAAAAGTGTGTTTTTTGACAATAGGCGACATTCTTCCAAATTTCGACTTTTGAAATTTTAAAAAGGACTTTGCTCCTTTTTCCGAAAATGGTAGAAAATTTGCGAAAAAAAATTATTGGGGAACACTATTCCGGCCATTCCTATGAATGTCCAATATTAAAAAGTGTGTTTTTTTGACAATAGGCGACATTCTTCCAAATTTCGACTTTTGAAATTTTAAAAAGGACTTTGCTCCTTTTTCCGAAAATGGTAGAAAATTTGCGAAAAAAAATTATTGGGGAACACTATTCCGGCCATTCCTATGAATGTCCAATATTCAAAAGTGTGTTTTTTTGACAATAGGCGACATTCTTCCAAATTTCGACTTTTGAAATTTTAAAAAGGACTTTGCTCCTTTTTCCGAAAATGGTAGAAAATTTGCAAAAAAAAATTTTTGGGGAACACTATTCCGGCCATTCCTATGAATGTCCAATATTAAAAAGTGTGTTTTTTTGACAATAGGCGACATTCTTCCAAATTTCGACTTTTGAAATTTTAAAAAGGACTTTGTTCCTTTTTCCGAAAATGGTAGAAAATTTGCGAAAAAAAATTATTGGGGAACACTATTCCGGCCATTCCTAGGAATATCCAATATTCAAAAGTGTGTTTTTTTGACAATAGGCGACATTCTTCCAAATTTCGACTTTTGAAATTTTAAAAAGGACTTTGCTCCTTTTTCCAAAAATGGTAGAAAATTTGCAAAAAAAATTTTTGGGAAACACTATTCTGGCCATTCCTATGAATATCCAATATTCAAAAGTGTGTTTTTTTGACAATAGGCGACATTCTTCCAAATTTCGACTTTTGAAATTTTAAAAAGGACTTTGCCCCTTTTTCCGAAAATGGTAGAATATTTGCAAAAAAAATTTTTGGGGAACACTATTCCGGCCATTCCTATGAATATCCAATATTCAAAAGTGTGTTTTTTTGACAATAGGCGACATTCTTCCAAATTTCGACTTTTGAAATTTTAAAAAGGACTTTGCTCCTTTTTCCAAAAATGGTAGAAAATTTGCAAAAAAAATTTTTGGGAAACACTATTCTGGCCATTCCTATGAATATCCAATATTCAAAAGTGTGTTTTTTTGACAATAGGCGACATTCTTCCAAATTTCGACTTTTGAAATTTTAAAAAGGACTTTGCCCCTTTTTCCGAAAATGGTAGAAAATTTGCAAAAAAAATTTTTGGGGAACACTATTCCGGCCATTCCTATGAATATCCAATATTCAAAAGTGTGTTTTTTTGACAATAGGCGACATTCTTCCAAATTTCGACTTTTGAAATTTTAAAAAGGACTTTGCTCCTTTTTCCGAAAATGGTAGAAAATTTGCGAAAAAAATTTTTGGGGAACACTATTCCGGCCATTCCTATGAATATCCAATATTCAAAAGTGTGTTTTTTTGACAATAGGCGACATTCTTCCAAATTTCGACTTTTGAAATTTTAAAAAGGACTTTGCTCCTTTTTCCGAAAATGGTAGAAAATTTGCGAAAAAAAATTATTGGGGAACACTATTCCGGCCATTCCTATGAATATCCAATATTCAAAAGTGTGTTTTTTTGACAATAGGCGACATTCTTCCAAATTTCGACTTTTGAAATTTTAAAAAGGACTTTGCTCCTTTTTCCGAAAATGGTAGAAAATTTGCGAAAAAAAATTATTGGGGAACACTATTCCGGCCATTGCTATGGATATCCAATATTCAAAAGTGTGTTTTTTTGACAATAGGCGACATTCTTCCAAATTTCGACTTTTGAAATTTTAAAAAGGACTTTGCCCCTTTTTCCGAAAATGGTAGAAAATTTGCAAAAAAAATTTTTGGGGAACACTATTCCGGCCATTCCTATGAATATCCAATATTCAAAAGTGTGTTTTTTTGACAATAGGCGACATTCTTCCAAATTTCGACTTTTGAAATTTTAAAAAGGACTTTGCTCCTTTTTCCGAAAATGGTAGAAAATTTGCGAAAAAAATTTTTGGGGAACACTATTCCGGCCATTCCTATGAATATCCAATATTCAAAAGTGTGTTTTTTTGACAATAGGCGACATTCTTCCAAATTTCGACTTTTGAAATTTTAAAAAGGACTTTGCCCCTTTTTCCGAAAATGGTAGAAAATTTGCAAAAAAAATTTTTGGGGAACACTATTCCGGCCATTCCTATGAATATCCAATATTCAAAAGTGTGTTTTTTTGACAATAGGCGACATTCTTCCAAATTTCGACTTTTGAAATTTTAAAAAGGACTTTGCTCCTTTTTCCAAAAATGGTAGAAAATTTGCAAAAAAATTTTTGGGAAACACTATTCTGGCCATTCCTATGAATATCCAATATTCAAAAGTGTGTTTTTTTGACAATAGGCGACATTCTTCCAAATTTCGACTTTTGAAATTTTAAAAAGGACTTTGCTCCTTTTTCCGAAAATGGTAGAAAATTTGCAAAAAAAATTTTTGGGGAACACTATTCCGGCCATTCCTATGAATATCCAATATTCAAAAGTGTGTTTTTTGACAATAGGCGACATTCTTCCAAATTTCGACTTTTGAAATTTTAAAAAGGACTTTGCTCCTTTTTCCGAAAATGGTAGAAAATTTGCGAAAAAAATTTTTGGGGAACACTATTCCGGCCATTCCTATGAATATCCAATATTCAAAAGTGTGTTTTTTTGACAATAGGCGACATTCTTCCAAATTTCGACTTTTGAAATTTTAAAAAGGACTTTGCTCCTTTTTCCGAAAATGGTAGAAAATTTGCGAAAAAAAATTATTGGGGAACACTATTCCGGCCATTGCTATGGATATCCAATATTCAAAAGTGTGTTTTTTTGACAATAGGCGACATTCTTCCAAATTTCGACTTTTGAAATTTTAAAAAGGACTTTGCTCCTTTTTCCGAAAATGGTAGAAAATTTGCAAAAAAAATTTTTGGGGAACACTATTCCGGCCATTCCTATGAATATCCAATATTCAAAAGTGTGTTTTTTTGACAATAGGCGACATTCTTCCAAATTTCGACTTTTGAAATTTTAAAAAGGACTTTGCTCCTTTTTCCGAAAATTGTAGAAAATTTGCGAAAAAAAATTATTGGGGAACACTATTCCGGCCATTCCTATGAATATCCAATATTCAAAAGTGTGTTTTTTTGACAATAGGCGACATTCTTCCAAATTTCGACTTTTGAAATTTTAAAAAGGACTTTGCTCCTTTTTCCGAAAATGGTAGAAAATTTGCGAAAAAAAATTATTGGGGAACACTATTCCGGCCATTCCTATGAATGTCCAATATTAAAAAGTGTGTTTTTTTGACAATAGGCGACATTCTTCCAAATTTCGACTTTTGAAATTTTAAAAAGGACTTTGCTCCTTTTTCCGAAAATGGTAGAAAATTTGCGAAAAAAAATTATTGGGGAACACTATTCCGGCCATTCCTATGAATATCCAATATTCAAAAGTGTGTTTTTTTGACAATAGGCGACATTCTTCCAAATTTCGACTTTTGAAATTTTAAAAAGGACTTTGCCCCTTTTTCCGAAAATGGTAGAAAATTTGCAAAAAAAATTTTTGGGGAACACTATTCCGGCCATTCCTATGAATATCCAATATTCAAAAGTGTGTTTTTTTGACAATAGGCGACATTCTTCCAAATTTCGACTTTTGAAATTTTAAAAAGGACTTTGCCCCTTTTTCCGAAAATGGTAGAAAATTTGCAAAAAAAATTTTTGGGGAACACTATTCCGGCCATTCCTATGAATATCCAATATTCAAAAGTGTGTTTTTTTGACAATAGGCGACATTCTTCCAAATTTCGACTTTTGAAATTTTAAAAAGGACTTTGCTCCTTTTTCCGAAAATGGTAGAAAATTTGCGAAAAAAATTTTTGGGGAACACTATTCCGGCCATTCCTATGAATATCCAATATTCAAAAGTGTGTTTTTTTGACAATAGGCGACATTCTTCCAAATTTCGACTTTTGAAATTTTAAAAAGGACTTTGCCCCTTTTTCCGAAAATGGTAGAAAATTTGCAAAAAAAATTTTTGGGGAACACTATTCCGGCCATTCCTATGAATATCCAATATTCAAAAGTGTGTTTTTTTGACAATAGGCGACATTCTTCCAAATTTCGACTTTTGAAATTTTAAAAAGGACTTTGCTCCTTTTTCCAAAAATGGTAGAAAATTTGCAAAAAAATTTTTGGGAAACACTATTCTGGCCATTCCTATGAATATCCAATATTCAAAAGTGTGTTTTTTTGACAATAGGCGACATTCTTCCAAATTTCGACTTTTGAAATTTTAAAAAGGACTTTGCTCCTTTTTCCGAAAATGGTAGAAAATTTGCAAAAAAAATTTTTGGGGAACACTATTCCGGCCATTCCTATGAATATCCAATATTCAAAAGTGTGTTTTTTGACAATAGGCGACATTCTTCCAAATTTCGACTTTTGAAATTTTAAAAAGGACTTTGCTCCTTTTTCCGAAAATGGTAGAAAATTTGCGAAAAAAATTTTTGGGGAACACTATTCCGGCCATTCCTATGAATATCCAATATTCAAAAGTGTGTTTTTTTGACAATAGGCGACATTCTTCCAAATTTCGACTTTTGAAATTTTAAAAAGGACTTTGCTCCTTTTTCCGAAAATGGTAGAAAATTTGCGAAAAAAAATTATTGGGGAACACTATTCCGGCCATTGCTATGGATATCCAATATTCAAAAGTGTGTTTTTTTGACAATAGGCGACATTCTTCCAAATTTCGACTTTTGAAATTTTAAAAAGGACTTTGCTCCTTTTTCCGAAAATGGTAGAAAATTTGCAAAAAAAATTTTTGGGGAACACTATTCCGGCCATTCCTATGAATATCCAATATTCAAAAGTGTGTTTTTTTGACAATAGGCGACATTCTTCCAAATTTCGACTTTTGAAATTTTAAAAAGGACTTTGCTCCTTTTTCCGAAAATTGTAGAAAATTTGCGAAAAAAAATTATTGGGGAACACTATTCCGGCCATTCCTATGAATATCCAATATTCAAAAGTGTGTTTTTTTGACAATAGGCGACATTCTTCCAAATTTCGACTTTTGAAATTTTAAAAAGGACTTTGCTCCTTTTTCCGAAAATGGTAGAAAATTTGCGAAAAAAAATTATTGGGGAACACTATTCCGGCCATTCCTATGAATGTCCAATATTAAAAAGTGTGTTTTTTTGACAATAGGCGACATTCTTCCAAATTTCGACTTTTGAAATTTTAAAAAGGACTTTGCTCCTTTTTCCGAAAATGGTAGAAAATTTGCGAAAAAAAATTATTGGGGAACACTATTCCGGCCATTCCTATGAATATCCAATATTCAAAAGTGTGTTTTTTTGACAATAGGCGACATTCTTCCAAATTTCGACTTTTGAAATTTTAAAAAGGACTTTGCTCCTTTTTCCGAAAATAGTAGAAAATTTGCGAAAAAAGATTATTGGGGAACACTATTCCGGCCATTCCTATGAATATCCAATATTCAAAAGTGTGTTTTTTTGACAATAGGCGACATTCTTCCAAATTTCGACTTTTGAAATTTTAAAAAGGACTTTGCTCCTTTTTCCGAAAATGGTAGAAAATTTGCGAAAAAAAATTATTGGGGAACACTATTCCGGCCATTGCTATGAATATCCAATATTCAAAAGTGTGTTTTTTTGACAATAGGCGACATTCTTCCAAATTTCGACTTTTGAAATTTTAAAAAGGACTTTGCTCCTTTTTCCGAAAATGGTAGAAAATTTGCGAAAAAAAATTATTGGGGAACACTATTCCGGCCATTCCTATGAATGTCCAATATTCAAAAGTGTGTTTTTTTGACAATAGGCGACATTCTTCCAAATTTCGACTTTTGAAATTTTAAAAAGGACTTTGCTCCTTTTTCCGAAAATTGTAGAAAATTTGCGAAAAAAAATTATTGGGGAACACTATTCCGGCCATTCCTATGAATATCCAATATTCAAAAGTGTGTTTTTTTGACAATAGGCGACATTCTTCCAAATTTCGACTTTTGAAATTTTAAAAAGGACTTTGCTCCTTTTTCCGAAAATGGTGGAAAATTTGCGAAAAAAAATTATTGGGGAACACTATTCCGGCCATTCCTATGAATATCCAATATTCAAAAGTGTGTTTTTTTGACAATAGGCGACATTCTTCCAAATTTCGACTTTTGAAATTTTAAGAAGGACTTTGCTCCTTTTTCCAAAAATGGTAGAAAATTTGCAAAAAAAAATTTTGGGAAACACTATTCTGGCCATTCCTATGAATATCCAATATTCAAAAGTGTGTTTTTTTGACAATAGGCGACATTCTTCCAAATTTCGACTTTTGAAATTTTAAAAAGGACTTTGCTCCTTTTTCCAAAAATGGTAGAAAATTTGCAAAAAAAATTTTTGGGAAACACTATTCTGGCCATTCCTATGAATATCCAATATTCAAAAGTGTGTTTTTTTGACAATAGGCGACATTCTTCCAAATTTCGACTTTTGAAATTTTAAAAAGGACTTTGCTCCTTTTTCCAAAAATGGTAGAAAATTTGCAAAAAAAATTTTTGGGAAACACTATTCTGGCCATTCCTATGAATATCCAATATTCAAAAGTGTGTTTTTTTGACAATAGGCGACATTCTTCCAAATTTCGACTTTTGAAATTTTAAAAAGGACTTTGCCCCTTTTTCCGAAAATGGTAGAAAATTTGCAAAAAAAATTTTTGGGGAACACTATTCCGGCCATTCCTATGAATATCCAATATTCAAAAGTGTGTTTTTTTGACAATAGGCGACATTCTTCCAAATTTCGACTTTTGAAATTTTAAAAAGGACTTTGCTCCTTTTTCCGAAAATTGTAGAAAATTTGGGAAAAAAAATTATTGGGGAACACTATTCCGGCCATTCCTATGAATATCCAATATTCAAAAGTGTGTTTTTTTGACAATAGGCGACATTCTTCCAAATTTCGACTTTTGAAATTTTAAAAAGGACTTTGCTCCTTTTTCCGAAAATGGTAGAAAATTTGCGAAAAAAAATTATTGGGGAACACTATTCCGGCCATTCCTATGAATGTCCAATATTCAAAAGTGTGTTTTTTTGACAATAGGCGACATTCTTCCAAATTTCGACTTTTGAAATTTTAAAAAGGACTTTGCTCCTTTTTCCGAAAATGGTAGAAAATTTGCGAAAAAAAATTATTGGGGAACACTATTCCGGCCATTCCTATGAATGTCCAATATTAAAAAGTGTGTTTTTTTGACAATAGGCGACATTCTTCCAAATTTCGACTTTTGAAATTTTAAAAAGGACTTTGCTCCTTTTTCCGAAAATGGTAGAAAATTTGCGAAAAAAAATTATTGGGGAACACTATTCCGGCCATTCCTATGAATATCCAATATTCAAAAGTGTGTTTTTTTGACAATAGGCGACATTCTTCCAAATTTCGACTTTTGAAATTTTAAAAAGGACTTTGCTCCTTTTTCCGAAAATAGTAGAAAATTTGCGAAAAAAGATTATTGGGGAACACTATTCCGGCCATTCCTATGAATATCCAATATTCAAAAGTGTGTTTTTTTGACAATAGGCGACATTCTTCCAAATTTCGACTTTTGAAATTTTAAAAAGGACTTTGCTCCTTTTTCCGAAAATGGTAGAAAATTTGCGAAAAAAAATTATTGGGGAACACTATTCCGGCCATTCCTATGAATATCCAATATTCAAAAGTGTGTTTTTTTGACAATAGGCGACATTCTTCCAAATTTCGACTTTTGAAATTTTAAAAAGGACTTTGCTCCTTTTTCCGAAAATGGTAGAAAATTTGCGAAAAAAAATTATTGGGGAACACTATTCCGGCCATTCCTATGAATATCCAATATTCAAAAGTGTGTTTTTTTGACAATAGGCGACATTCTTCCAAATTTCGTCTTTTGAAATTTTAAAAAGGACTTTGCTCCTTTTTCCGAAAATGGTAGAAAATTTGCGAAAAAAGATTATTGGGGAACACTATCCCGGCCATTCCTATGAATATCCAATATTCAAAAGTGTGTTTTTTTGACAATAGGCGACATTCTTCCAAATTTCGGCTTTTGAAATTTTAAAAAGGACTTTGCTCCTTTTTCCGAAAATGGTAGAAAATTTGCGAAAAAAGATTATTGGGGAACACTATTCCGGCCATTCCTATGAATATCCAATATTCAAAAGTGTGTTTTTTTGACAATAGGCGACATTCTTCCAAATTTCGACTTTTGAAATTTTAAAAAGGACTTTGCTCCTTTTTCCGAAAATGGTAGAAAATTTGCGAAAAAAGATTATTGGGGAACACTATTCCGGCCATTCCTATGAATATCCAATATTCAAAAGTGTGTTTTTTTGACAATAGGCGACATTCTTCCAAATTTCGACTTTTGAAATTTTAAAAAGGACTTTTTTTACCTTTTTCCGAAAATGGTAGAAAATTTGCGAAAAAAAATTATTTGGGAACACTATTCCGGCCATTCCTATGAATGTCCAATATTCAAAAGTGTGTTTTTTTGACAATAGGCGACATTCTTCCAAATTTCGACTTTTGAAATTTTAAAAAGGGCTTTGCTCATTTTTCCGAAAATGGTAGAAAATTTGGGAAAAAAATTGTTGGGGAACACTATTCCGGCCATTCCTATGAATATCCAATATTCAAAAGTGTGTTTTTTTGACAATAGGCGACATTCTTCCAAATTTCGACTTTTGAAATTTTAAAAAGGACTTTGCCCCTTTTTCCGAAAATGGTAGAAAATTTGCAAAAAAAATTTTTGGGGAACACTATTCCGGCCATTCCTATGAATATCCAATATTCAAAAGTGTGTTTTTTTGACAATAGGCGACATTCTTCCAAATTTCGACTTTTGAAATTTTAAAAAGGACTTTGCTCCTTTTTCCGAAAATGGTAGAAAATTTGCGAAAAAAATTTTTGGGGAACACTATTCCGGCCATTCCTATGAATATCCAATATTCAAAAGTGTGTTTTTTTGACAATAGGCGACATTCTTCCAAATTTCGACTTTTGAAATTTTAAAAAGGACTTTGCCCCTTTTTCCGAAAATGGTAGAAAATTTGCAAAAAAAATTTTTGGGGAACACTATTCCGGCCATTCCTATGAATATCCAATATTCAAAAGTGTGTTTTTTTGACAATAGGCGACATTCTTCCAAATTTCGACTTTTGAAATTTTAAAAAGGACTTTGCTCCTTTTTCCAAAAATGGTAGAAAATTTGCAAAAAAATTTTTGGGAAACACTATTCTGGCCATTCCTATGAATATCCAATATTCAAAAGTGTGTTTTTTTGACAATAGGCGACATTCTTCCAAATTTCGACTTTTGAAATTTTAAAAAGGACTTTGCTCCTTTTTCCGAAAATGGTAGAAAATTTGCAAAAAAAATTTTTGGGGAACACTATTCCGGCCATTCCTATGAATATCCAATATTCAAAAGTGTGTTTTTTGACAATAGGCGACATTCTTCCAAATTTCGACTTTTGAAATTTTAAAAAGGACTTTGCTCCTTTTTCCGAAAATGGTAGAAAATTTGCGAAAAAAATTTTTGGGGAACACTATTCCGGCCATTCCTATGAATATCCAATATTCAAAAGTGTGTTTTTTTGACAATAGGCGACATTCTTCCAAATTTCGACTTTTGAAATTTTAAAAAGGACTTTGCTCCTTTTTCCGAAAATGGTAGAAAATTTGCGAAAAAAAATTATTGGGGAACACTATTCCGGCCATTGCTATGGATATCCAATATTCAAAAGTGTGTTTTTTTGACAATAGGCGACATTCTTCCAAATTTCGACTTTTGAAATTTTAAAAAGGACTTTGCTCCTTTTTCCGAAAATGGTAGAAAATTTGCAAAAAAAATTTTTGGGGAACACTATTCCGGCCATTCCTATGAATATCCAATATTCAAAAGTGTGTTTTTTTGACAATAGGCGACATTCTTCCAAATTTCGACTTTTGAAATTTTAAAAAGGACTTTGCTCCTTTTTCCGAAAATTGTAGAAAATTTGCGAAAAAAAATTATTGGGGAACACTATTCCGGCCATTCCTATGAATATCCAATATTCAAAAGTGTGTTTTTTTGACAATAGGCGACATTCTTCCAAATTTCGACTTTTGAAATTTTAAAAAGGACTTTGCTCCTTTTTCCGAAAATGGTAGAAAATTTGCGAAAAAAAATTATTGGGGAACACTATTCCGGCCATTCCTATGAATGTCCAATATTAAAAAGTGTGTTTTTTTGACAATAGGCGACATTCTTCCAAATTTCGACTTTTGAAATTTTAAAAAGGACTTTGCTCCTTTTTCCGAAAATGGTAGAAAATTTGCGAAAAAAAATTATTGGGGAACACTATTCCGGCCATTCCTATGAATATCCAATATTCAAAAGTGTGTTTTTTTGACAATAGGCGACATTCTTCCAAATTTCGACTTTTGAAATTTTAAAAAGGACTTTGCTCCTTTTTCCGAAAATAGTAGAAAATTTGCGAAAAAAGATTATTGGGGAACACTATTCCGGCCATTCCTATGAATATCCAATATTCAAAAGTGTGTTTTTTTGACAATAGGCGACATTCTTCCAAATTTCGACTTTTGAAATTTTAAAAAGGACTTTGCTCCTTTTTCCGAAAATGGTAGAAAATTTGCGAAAAAAAATTATTGGGGAACACTATTCCGGCCATTCCTATGAATATCCAATATTCAAAAGTGTGTTTTTTTGACAATAGGCGACATTCTTCCAAATTTCGACTTTTGAAATTTTAAAAAGGACTTTGCTCCTTTTTCCGAAAATGGTAGAAAATTTGCGAAAAAAAATTATTGGGGAACACTATTCCGGCCATTCCTATGAATGTCCAATATTCAAAAGTGTGTTTTTTTGACAATAGGCGACATTCTTCCAAATTTCGACTTTTGAAATTTTAAAAAGGACTTTGCTCCTTTTTCCGAAAATTGTAGAAAATTTGCGAAAAAAAATTATTGGGGAACACTATTCCGGCCATTCCTATGAATATCCAATATTCAAAAGTGTGTTTTTTTGACAATAGGCGACATTCTTCCAAATTTCGACTTTTGAAATTTTAAAAAGGACTTTGCTCCTTTTTCCGAAAATGGTGGAAAATTTGCGAAAAAAAATTATTGGGGAACACTATTCCGGCCATTCCTATGAATATCCAATATTCAAAAGTGTGTTTTTTTGACAATAGGCGACATTCTTCCAAATTTCGACTTTTGAAATTTTAAGAAGGACTTTGCTCCTTTTTCCAAAAATGGTAGAAAATTTGCAAAAAAAAATTTTGGGAAACACTATTCTGGCCATTCCTATGAATATCCAATATTCAAAAGTGTGTTTTTTTGACAATAGGCGACATTCTTCCAAATTTCGACTTTTGAAATTTTAAAAAGGACTTTGCTCCTTTTTCCAAAAATGGTAGAAAATTTGCAAAAAAAATTTTTGGGAAACACTATTCTGGCCATTCCTATGAATATCCAATATTCAAAAGTGTGTTTTTTTGACAATAGGCGACATTCTTCCAAATTTCGACTTTTGAAATTTTAAAAAGGACTTTGCTCCTTTTTCCAAAAATGGTAGAAAATTTGCAAAAAAAATTTTTGGGAAACACTATTCTGGCCATTCCTATGAATATCCAATATTCAAAAGTGTGTTTTTTTGACAATAGGCGACATTCTTCCAAATTTCGACTTTTGAAATTTTAAAAAGGACTTTGCCCCTTTTTCCGAAAATGGTAGAAAATTTGCAAAAAAAATTTTTGGGGAACACTATTCCGGCCATTCCTATGAATATCCAATATTCAAAAGTGTGTTTTTTTGACAATAGGCGACATTCTTCCAAATTTCGACTTTTGAAATTTTAAAAAGGACTTTGCTCCTTTTTCCGAAAATTGTAGAAAATTTGGGAAAAAAAATTATTGGGGAACACTATTCCGGCCATTCCTATGAATATCCAATATTCAAAAGTGTGTTTTTTTGACAATAGGCGACATTCTTCCAAATTTCGACTTTTGAAATTTTAAAAAGGACTTTGCTCCTTTTTCCGAAAATGGTAGAAAATTTGCGAAAAAAAATTATTGGGGAACACTATTCCGGCCATTCCTATGAATGTCCAATATTCAAAAGTGTGTTTTTTTGACAATAGGCGACATTCTTCCAAATTTCGACTTTTGAAATTTTAAAAAGGACTTTGCTCCTTTTTCCGAAAATGGTAGAAAATTTGCGAAAAAAAATTATTGGGGAACACTATTCCGGCCATTCCTATGAATGTCCAATATTAAAAAGTGTGTTTTTTTGACAATAGGCGACATTCTTCCAAATTTCGACTTTTGAAATTTTAAAAAGGACTTTGCTCCTTTTTCCGAAAATGGTAGAAAATTTGCGAAAAAAAATTATTGGGGAACACTATTCCGGCCATTCCTATGAATATCCAATATTCAAAAGTGTGTTTTTTTGACAATAGGCGACATTCTTCCAAATTTCGACTTTTGAAATTTTAAAAAGGACTTTGCTCCTTTTTCCGAAAATAGTAGAAAATTTGCGAAAAAAGATTATTGGGGAACACTATTCCGGCCATTCCTATGAATATCCAATATTCAAAAGTGTGTTTTTTTGACAATAGGCGACATTCTTCCAAATTTCGACTTTTGAAATTTTAAAAAGGACTTTGCTCCTTTTTCCGAAAATGGTAGAAAATTTGCGAAAAAAAATTATTGGGGAACACTATTCCGGCCATTCCTATGAATATCCAATATTCAAAAGTGTGTTTTTTTGACAATAGGCGACATTCTTCCAAATTTCGACTTTTGAAATTTTAAAAAGGACTTTGCTCCTTTTTCCGAAAATGGTAGAAAATTTGCGAAAAAAAATTATTGGGGAACACTATTCCGGCCATTCCTATGAATATCCAATATTCAAAAGTGTGTTTTTTTGACAATAGGCGACATTCTTCCAAATTTCGTCTTTTGAAATTTTAAAAAGGACTTTGCTCCTTTTTCCGAAAATGGTAGAAAATTTGCGAAAAAAGATTATTGGGGAACACTATTCCGGCCATTCCTATGAATATCCAATATTCAAAAGTGTGTTTTTTTGACAATAGGCGACATTCTTCCAAATTTCGGCTTTTGAAATTTTAAAAAGGACTTTGCTCCTTTTTCCGAAAATGGTAGAAAATTTGCGAAAAAAGATTATTGGGGAACACTATTCCGGCCATTCCTATGAATATCCAATATTCAAAAGTGTGTTTTTTTGACAATAGGCGACATTCTTCCAAATTTCGACTTTTGAAATTTTAAAAAGGACTTTGCTCCTTTTTCCGAAAATGGTAGAAAATTTGCGAAAAAAGATTATTGGGGAACACTATTCCGGCCATTCCTATGAATATCCAATATTCAAAAGTGTGTTTTTTTGACAATAGGCGACATTCTTCCAAATTTCGACTTTTGAAATTTTAAAAAGGACTTTGCTCCTTTTTCCGAAAATGGTAGAAAATTTGCGAAAAAAAATTATTGGGGAACACTATTCCGGCCATTCCTATGAATATCCAATATTCAAAAGTGTGTTTTTTTGACAATAGGCGACATTCTTCCAAATTTCGACTTTTGAAATTTTAAAAAGGACTTTGCTCCTTTTTCCGAAAATGGTAGAAAATTTGCGAAAAAAGATTATTGGGGAACACTATTCCGGCCATTCCTATGAATATCCAATATTCAAAAGTGTGTTTTTTTGACAATAGGCGACATTCTTCCAAATTTCGACTTTTGAAATTTTAAAAAGGACTTTGCTCCTTTTTCCGAAAATGGTAGAAAATTTGCGAAAAAAGATTATTGGGGAACACTATTCCGGCCATTCCTATGAATATCCAATATTCAAAAGTGTGTTTTTTTGACAATAGGCGACATTCTTCCAAATTTCGACTTTTGAAATTTTAAAAAGGACTTTGCTCCTTTTTCCGAAAATGGTAGAAAATTTGCGAAAAAAAATTATTGGGGAACACTATTCCGGCCATTCCTATGAATATCCAATATTCAAAAGTGTGTTTTTTTGACAATAGGCGACATTCTTCCAAATTTCGACTTTTGAAATTTTAAAAAGGACTTTGCTCCTTTTTCCGAAAATAGTAGAAAATTTGCGAAAAAAGATTATTGGGGAACACTATTCCGGCCATTCCTATGAATATCCAATATTCAAAAGTGTGTTTTTTTGACAATAGGCGACATTCTTCCAAATTTCGACTTTTGAAATTTTAAAAAGGACTTTGCTCCTTTTTCCGAAAATGGTAGAAAATTTGCGAAAAAAAATTATTGGGGAACACTATTCCGGCCATTCCTATGAATATCCAATATTCAAAAGTGTGTTTTTTTGACAATAGGCGACATTCTTCCAAATTTCGACTTTTGAAATTTTAAAAAGGACTTTGCTCCTTTTTCCGCAAATGGTAGAAAATTTGCGAAAAAAAATTATTGGGGAACACTATTCCGGCCATTCCTATGAATATCCAATATTCAAAAGTGTGTTTTTTTGACAATAGGCGACATTCTTCCAAATTTCGACTTTTGAAATTTTAAAAAGGACTTTGCTCCTTTTTCCGAAAATGGTAGAAAATTTGCGAAAAAAGATTATTGGGGAACACTATTCCGGCCATTCCTATGAATATCCAATATTCAAAAGTGTGTTTTTTTGACAATAGGCGACATTCTTCCAAATTTCGACTTTTGAAATTTTAAAAAGGACTTTGCTCCTTTTTCCGAAAATGGTAGAAAATTTGCGAAAAAAATTTTTGGGGAACACTATTCCGGCCATTCCTATGAATGTCCAATATTAAAAAGTGTGTTTTTTTGACAATAGGCGACATTCTTCCAAATTTCGACTTTTGAAATTTTAAAAAGGACTTTGCTCCTTTTTCCGAAAATGGTAAAAAATTTGCGAAAAAAAATTATTGGGGAACACTATTCCGGCTATTCCTATGAATGTCCAATATTCAAAAGTGTGTTTTTTTGACAATAGGCGACATTCTTCCAAATTTCGACTTTTGAAATTTTAAAAAGGACTTTGCTCCTTTTTCCGAAAATTGTAGAAAATTTGCGAAAAAAAATTATTGGGGAACACTATTCCGGCCATTCCTATGAATATCCAATATTCAAAAGTGTGTTTTTTTGACAATAGGCGACATTCTTCCAAATTTCGACTTTTGAAATTTTAAAAAGGACTTTGCTCCTTTTTCCGAAAATGGTAGAAAATTTGCGAAAAAAAATTATTAGGGAACACTATTCCGGCCATTCCTATGAATATCCAATATTCAAAAGTGTGTTTTTTTGACAATAGGCGACATTCTTCCAAATTTCGACTTTTGAAATTTTAAGAAGGACTTTGCTCCTTTTTCCAAAAATGGTAGAAAATTTGCAAAAAAAATTTTTGGGAAACACTATTCTGGCCATTCCTATGAATATCCAATATTCAAAAGTGTGTTTTTTTGACAATAGGCGACATTCTTCCAAATTTCGACTTTTGAAATTTTAAAAAGGACTTTGCTCCTTTTTCCAAAAATGGTAGAAAATTTGCAAAAAAAATTTTTGGGAAACACTATTCTGGCCATTCCTATGAATATCCAATATTCAAAAGTGTGTTTTTTTGACAATAGGCGACATTCTTCCAAATTTCGACTTTTGAAATTTTAAAAAGGACTTTGCCCCTTTTTCCGAAAATGGTAGAAAATTTGCAAAAAAAATTTTTGGGGAACACTATTCCGGCCATTCCTATGAATATCCAATATTCAAAAGTGTGTTTTTTTGACAATAGGCGACATTCTTCCAAATTTCGACTTTTGAAATTTTAAAAAGGACTTTGCCCCTTTTTCCGAAAATGGTAGAAAATTTGCAAAAAAAATTTTTGGGGAACACTATTCCGGCCATTCCTATGAATATCCAATATTCAAAAGTGTGTTTTTTTGACAATAGGCGACATTCTTCCAAATTTCGACTTTTGAAATTTTAAAAAGGACTTTGCTCCTTTTTCCAAAAATGGTAGAAAATTTGCAAAAAAAATTTTTGGGAAACACTATTCTGGCCATTCCTATGAATATCCAATATTCAAAAGTGTGTTTTTTTGACAATAGGCGACATTCTTCCAAATTTCGACTTTTGAAATTTTAAAAAGGACTTTGCCCCTTTTTCCGAAAATGGTAGAAAATTTGCAAAAAAATTTTTTGGGGAACACTATTCCGGCCATTCCTATGAATATCCAATATTCAAAAGTGTGTTTTTTTGGCAATAGGCGACATTCTTCCAAATTTCGACTTTTGAAATTTTAAAAAGGACTTTGCTCCTTTTTCCAAAAATGGTAGAAAATTTGCAAAAAAAATTTTTGGGAAACACTATTCTGGCCATTCCTATGAATATCCAATATTCAAAAGTGTGTTTTTTTGACAATAGGCGACATTCTTCCAAATTTCGACTTTTGAAATTTTAAAAAGGACTTTGCCCCTTTTTCCGAAAATGGTAGAAAATTTGCGAAAAAAAATTATTGGGGAACACTATTCCGGCCATTCCTATGAATATCCAATATTCAAAAGTGTGTTTTTTTGACAATAGGCGACATTCTTCCAAATTTCGACTTTTGAAATTTTAAGAAGGACTTTGCTCCTTTTTCCAAAAATGGTAGAAAATTTGCAAAAAAAATTTTTGGGGAACACTATTCCGGCCATTCCTATGAATATCCAATATTCAAAAGTGTGTTTTTTTGACAATAGGCGACATTCTTCCAAATTTCGACTTTTGAAATTTTAAAAAGGACTTTGCTCCTTTTTCCGAAAATGGTAGAAAATTTGCGAAAAAAATTTTTGGGGAACACTATTCCGGCCATTCCTATGAATATCCAATATTCAAAAGTGTGTTTTTTTGACAATAGGCGACATTCTTCCAAATTTCGACTTTTGAAATTTTAAAAAGGACTTTGCTCCTTTTTCCGAAAATGGTAGAAAATTTGCGAAAAAAAATTATTGGGGAACACTATTCCGGCCATTCCTATGAATATCCAATATTCAAAAGTGTGTTTTTTTGACAATAGGCGACATTCTTCCAAATTTCGACTTTTGAAATTTTAAGAAGGACTTTGCTCCTTTTTCCAAAAATGGTAGAAAATTTGCAAAAAAAATTTTTGGGAAACACTATTCTGGCCATTCCTATGAATATCCAATATTCAAAAGTGTGTTTTTTTGACAATAGGCGACATTCTTCCAAATTTCGACTTTTGAAATTTTAAAAAGGACTTTGCTCCTTTTTCCAAAAATGGTAGAAAATTTGCAAAAAAAATTTTTGGGAAACACTATTCTGGCCATTCCTATGAATATCCAATATTAAAAAGTGTGTTTTTTTGACAATAGGCGACATTCTTCCAAATTTCGACTTTTGAAATTTTAAAAAGGACTTTGCTCCTTTTTCCGAAAATGGTAGAAAATTTGCGAAAAAAAATTATTGGGGAACACTATTCCGGCCATTCCTATGAATGTCCAATATTCAAAAGTGTGTTTTTTTGACAATAGGCGACATTCTTCCAAATTTCGACTTTTGAAATTTTAAAAAGGACTTTGCTCCTTTTTCCGAAAATTGTAGAAAATTTGCGAAAAAAAATTATTGGGGAACACTATTCCGGCCATTCCTATGAATATCCAATATTCAAAAGTGTGTTTTTTTGACAATAGGCGACATTCTTCCAAATTTCGACTTTTGAAATTTTAAAAAGGACTTTGCTCCTTTTTCCGAAAATGGTAGAAAATTTGCGAAAAAAAATTATTGGGGAACACTAGTCCGGCCATTCCTATGAATGTCTAGTATTCAAAAGTGTGTTTTTTTGACAATAGGCGACATTCTTCCAAATTTCGACTTTTGAAATTTTAAGAAGGACTTTGCTCCTTTTTCCAAAAATGGTAGAAAATTTGCAAAAAAAATTTTTGGGAAACACTATTCTGGCCATTCCTATGAATATCCAATATTCAAAAGTGTGTTTTTTTGACAATAGGCGACATTCTTCCAAATTTCGACTTTTGAAATTTTAAAAAGGACTTTGCTCCTTTTTCCAAAAATGGTAGAAAATTTGCAAAAAAAATTTTTGGGAAACACTATTCTGGCCATTCCTATGAATATCCAATATTCAAAAGTGTGTTTTTTTGACAATAGGCGACATTCTTCCAAATTTCGACTTTTGAAATTTTAAAAAGGACTTTGCCCCTTTTTCCGAAAATGGTAGAAAATTTGCAAAAAAAATTTTTGGGGAACACTATTCCGGCCATTCCTATGAATATCCAATATTCAAAAGTGTGTTTTTTTGACAATAGGCGACATTCTTCCAAATTTCGACTTTTGAAATTTTAAAAAGGACTTTGCCCCTTTTTCCGAAAATGGTAGAAAATTTGCAAAAAAAATTTTTGGGGAACACTATTCCGGCCATTCCTATGAATATCCAATATTCAAAAGTGTGTTTTTTTGACAATAGGCGACATTCTTCCAAATTTCGACTTTTGAAATTTTAAAAAGGACTTTGCTCCTTTTTCCAAAAATGGTAGAAAATTTGCAAAAAAAATTTTTGGGAAACACTATTCTGGCCATTCCTATGAATATCCAATATTCAAAAGTGTGTTTTTTTGACAATAGGCGACATTCTTCCAAATTTCGACTTTTGAAATTTTAAAAAGGACTTTGCCCCTTTTTCCGAAAATGGTAGAAAATTTGCAAAAAAAATTTTTAGGGAACACTATTCCGGCCATTCCTATGAATATCCAATATTCAAAAGTGTGTTTTTTTGACAATAGGCGACATTCTTCCAAATTTCGACTTTTGAAATTTTAAAAAGGACTTTGCTCCTTTTTCCAAAAATGGTAGAAAATTTGCAAAAAAAATTTTTGGGAAACACTATTCTGGCCATTCCTATGAATATCCAATATTCAAAAGTGTGTTTTTTTGACAATAGGCGACATTCTTCCAAATTTCGACTTTTGAAATTTTAAAAAGGACTTTGCCCCTTTTTCCGAAAATGGTAGAAAATTTGCGAAAAAAAATTATTGGGGAACACTATTCCGGCCATTCCTATGAATATCCAATATTCAAAAGTGTGTTTTTTTGACAATAGGCGACATTCTTCCAAATTTCGACTTTTGAAATTTTAAGAAGGACTTTGCTCCTTTTTCCAAAAATGGTAGAAAATTTGCAAAAAAAATTTTTGGGGAACACTATTCCGGCCATTCCTATGAATATCCAATATTCAAAAGTGTGTTTTTTTGACAATAGGCGACATTCTTCCAAATTTCGGTTTTTGAAATTTTAAAAAGGACTTTGCTCCTTTTTCCGAAAATGGTAGAAAATTTGCGAAAAAAATTTTTGGGGAACACTATTCCGGCCATTCCTATGAATATCCAATATTCAAAAGTGTGTTTTTTTGACAATAGGCGACATTCTTCCAAATTTCGACTTTTGAAATTTTAAAAAGGACTTTGCTCCTTTTTCCGAAAATGGTAGAAAATTTGCGAAAAAAAATTATTGGGGAACACTATTCCGGCCATTCCTATGAATATCCAATATTCAAAAGTGTGTTTTTTTGACAATAGGCGACATTCTTCCAAATTTCGACTTTTGAAATTTTAAAAAGGACTTTGCCCCTTTTTCCGAAAATGGTAGAAAATTTGCAAAAAAAATTTTTGGGGAACACTATTCCGGCCATTCCTATGAATATCCAATATTCAAAAGTGTGTTTTTTTGACAATAGGCGACATTCTTCCAAATTTCGACTTTTGAAATTTTAAAAAGGACTTTGCTCCTTTTTCCAAAAATGGTAGAAAATTTGCAAAAAAAATTTTTGGGAAACACTATTCTGGCCATTCCTATGAATATCCAATATTCAAAAGTGTGTTTTTTTGACAATAGGCGACATTCTTCCAAATTTCGACTTTTGAAATTTTAAAAAGGACTTTGCCCCTTTTTCCGAAAATGGTAGAAAATTTGCAAAAAAAATTTTTGGGGAACACTATTCCGGCCATTCCTATGAATATCCAATATTCAAAAGTGTGTTTTTTTGACAATAGGCGACATTCTTCCAAATTTCGACTTTTGAAATTTTAAAAAGGACTTTGCTCCTTTTTCCAAAAATGGTAGAAAATTTGCAAAAAAAATTTTTGGGAAACACTATTCTGGCCATTCCTATGAATATCCAATATTCAAAAGTGTGTTTTTTTGACAATAGGCGACATTCTTCCAAATTTCGACTTTTGAAATTTTAAAAAGGACTTTGCCCCTTTTTCCGAAAATGGTAGAAAATTTGCGAAAAAAAATTATTGGGGAACACTATTCCGGCCATTCCTATGAATATCCAATATTCAAAAGTGTGTTTTTTTGACAATAGGCGACATTCTTCCAAATTTCGACTTTTGAAATTTTAAGAAGGACTTTGCTCCTTTTTCCAAAAATGGTAGAAAATGTGCAAAAAAAATTTTTGGGGAACACTATTCCGGCCATTCCTATGAATATCCAATATTCAAAAGTGTGTTTTTTTGACAATAGGCGACATTCTTCCAAATTTCGACTTTTGAAATTTTAAAAAGGACTTTGCTCCTTTTTCCGAAAATGGTAGAAAATTTGCGAAAAAAATTTTTGGGGAACACTATTCCGGCCATTCCTATGAATATCCAATATTCAAAAGTGTGTTTTTTTGACAATAGGCGACATTCTTCCAAATTTCGACTTTTGAAATTTTAAAAAGGACTTTGCTCCTTTTTCCGAAAATGGTAGAAAATTTGCGAAAAAAAATTATTGGGGAACACTATTCCGGCCATTCCTATGAATATCCAATATTCAAAAGTGTGTTTTTTTGACAATAGGCGACATTCTTCCAAATTTCGACTTTTGAAATTTTAAAAAGGACTTTGCTCCTTTTTCCGAAAATGGTAGAAAATTTGCGAAAAAAAATTATTGGGGAACACTATTCCGGCCATTGCTATGGATATCCAATATTCAAAAGTGTGTTTTTTTTACAATAGGCGACATTCTTCCAAATTTCGACTTTTGAAATTTTAAAAAGGACTTTGCTCCTTTTTCCGAAAATGGTAGAAAATTTGCAAAAAAAATTTTTGGGGAACACTATTCCGGCCATTCCTATGAATATCCAATATTCAAAAGTGTGTTTTTTTGACAATAGGCGACATTCTTCCAAATTTCGACTTTTGAAATTTTAAAAAGGACTTTGCTCCTTTTTCCGAAAATTGTAGAAAATTTGCGAAAAAAAATTATTGGGGAACACTATTCCGGCCATTCCTATGAATATCCAATATTCAAAAGTGTGTTTTTTTGACAATAGGCGACATTCTTCCAAATTTCGACTTTTGAAATTTTAAAAAGGACTTTGCTCCTTTTTCCGAAAATGGTAGAAAATTTGCGAAAAAAAATTATTGGGGAACACTATTCCGGCCATTCCTATGAATGTCCAATATTCAAAAGTGTGTTTTTTTGACAATAGGCGACATTCTTCCAAATTTCGACTTTTGAAATTTTAAAAAGGACTTTGCTCCTTTTTCCGAAAATGGTAGAAAATTTGCGAAAAAAAATTATTGGGGAACACTATTCCGGCCATTCCTATGAATGTCCAATATTAAAAAGTGTGTTTTTTTGACAATAGGCGACATTCTTCCAAATTTCGACTTTTGAAATTTTAAAAAGGACTTTGCTCCTTTTTCCGAAAATGGTAGAAAATTTGCGAAAAAAAATTATTGGGGAACACTATTCCGGCCATTCCTATGAATATCCAATATTCAAAAGTGTGTTTTTTTGACAATAGGCGACATTCTTCCAAATTTCGACTTTTGAAATTTTAAAAAGGACTTTGCTCCTTTTTCCGAAAATAGTAGAAAATTTGCGAAAAAAGATTATTGGGGAACACTATTCCGGCCATTCCTATGAATATCCAATATTCAAAAGTGTGTTTTTTTGACAATAGGCGACATTCTTCCAAATTTCGACTTTTGAAATTTTAAAAAGGACTTTGCTCCTTTTTCCGAAAATGGTAAAAAATTTGCGAAAAAAAATTATTGGGGAACACTATTCCGGCCATTCCTATGAATGTCCAATATTAAAAAGTGTGTTTTTTTGACAATAGGCGACATTCTTCCAAATTTCGACTTTTGAAATTTTAAAAAGGACTTTGCTTCTTTTTCCGAAGATGGTAGAAAATGTGCAAAAAAAATTTTTGGGGAACACTATTCCGGCCATTCCTATGAATATCCAATATTCAAAAGTGTGTTTTTTTTGACAATAGGCGACATTCTTCCAAATTTCGACTTTTGAAATTTTATAAAGGACTTTGCTCCTGTTCCGAAAATGGTAGAAAATTTGCGAAAAAAAATTATTGGGGAACACTATTCCGGCCATTCCTATGAATATCCAATATTCAAAAGTGTGTTTTTTTGACAATAGGCGACTATCTTCCAAATTTCGACTTTTGAAATTTTAAAAAGGACTTTGCTCCTTTTTCCGAAAATGGTAGAAAATTTGCGAAAAAAAATTATTGGGGAACACTATTCCGGCCATTCCTATGAATATCCAATATTCAAAAGTGTGTTTTTTTGACAATAGGCGACATTCTTCCAAATTTCGACTTTTGAAATTTTAAAAAGGACTTTGCTCCTTTTTCCGAAAATGGTAGAAAATTTGCGAAAAAAAATTATTGGGGAACACTATTCCGGCCATTCCTATGAATGTCCAATATTAAAAAGTGTGTTTTTTTGACAATAGGCGACATTCTTCCAAATTTCGACTTTTGAAATTTTAAAAAGGACTTTGCTCCTTTTTCCGAAAATGGTAGAAAATTTGGGAAAAAAAATTATTGGGGAACACTATTCCGGCCATTCCTATGAATATCCAATATTCAAAAGTGTGTTTTTTTGACAATAGGCGACATTCTTCCAAATTTCGACTTTTGAAATTTTAAAAAGGACTTTGCTCCTTTTTCCGAAAATGGTAAAAAATTTGCGAAAAAAAATTATTGGGGAACACTATTCCGGCCATTCCTATGAATGTCCAATATTAAAAAGTGTGTTTTTTTGACAATAGGCGACATTCTTCCAAATTTCGACTTTTGAAATTTTAAAAAGGACTTTGCTCCTTTTTCCGAAAATGGTAGAAAATTTGCGAAAAAAAATTATTGGGGAACACTATTCCGGCCATTCCTATGAATATCCAATATTCAAAAGTGTGTTTTTTTGACAATAGGCGACTATCTTCCAAATTTCGACTTTTGAAATTTTAAAAAGGACTTTGCTCCTTTTTCCGAAAATGGTAGAAAATTTGCGAAAAAAAATTATTGGGGAACACTATTCCGGCCATTCCTATGAATATCCAATATTCAAAAGTGTGTTTTTTTGACAATAGGCGACATTCTTCCAAATTTCGACTTTTGAAATTTTAAAAAGGACTTTGCTCCTTTTTCCGAAAATAGTAGAAAATTTGCGAAAAAAAATTATTGGGGAACACTATTCCGGCCATTCCTATGAATATCCAATATTCAAAAGTGTGTTTTTTTGACAATAGGCGACATTCTTCCAAATTTCGACTTTTGAAATTTTAAAAAGGACTTTGCTCCTTTTTCCGAAAATGGTAGAAAATTTGCGAAAAAAAATTATTGGGGAACACTATTCCGGCCATTCCTATGAATATCCAATATTCAAAAGTGTGTTTTTTTGACAATAGGCGACATTCTTCCAAATTTCGACTTTTGAAATTTTAAAAAGGACTTTGCTCCTTTTTCCGAAAATGGTAGAAAATTTGCGAAAAAAAATTATTGGGGAACACTATTCCGGCCATTCCTATGAATATCCAATATTCAAAAGTGTGTTTTTTTGACAATAGGCGACTATCTTCCAAATTTCGACTTTTGAAATTTTAAAAAGGACTTTGCTCCTTTTTCCGAAAATGGTAGAAAATTTGCGAAAAAAAATTATTGGGGAACACTATTCCGGCCATTCCTATGAATATCCAATATTCAAAAGTGTGTTTTTTTTGACAATAGGCGACATTCTTCCAAATTTCGACTTTTGAAATTTTAAAAAGGACTTTGCTCCTTTTTCCGAAAATGGTAAAAAATTTGCGAAAAAAAATTATTGGGGAACACTATTCCGGCCATTCCTATGAATGTCCAATATTAAAAAGTGTGTTTTTTTGACAATAGGCGACATTCTTCCAAATTTCGACTTTTGAAATTTTAAAAAGGACTTTGCTCCTTTTTCCAAAAATGGTAGAAAATTTGTAAAAAAAATTTTTGGGAAACACTATTCTGGCCATTCCTATGAATATCCAATATTCAAAAGTGTGTTTTTTTGACAATAGGCGACATTCTTCCAAATTTCGACTTTTGAAATTTTAAAAAGGACTTTGCTCCTTTTTCCGAAAATGGTAGAAAATTTGCGAAAAAAAATTATTGGGGAACACTATTCCGGCCATTCCTATGAATATCCAATATTCAAAAGTGTGTTTTTTTTACAATAGGCGACATTCTTCCAAATTTCGACTTTTGAAATTTTAAAAAGGACTTTGCTCCTTTTTCCGAAAATGGTAGAAAATTTGCGAAAAAAAATTATTGGGGAACACTATTCCGGCCATTCCTATGAATGTACAATATTCAAAAGTGGGTTTTTTTGACAATAGGCGACATTCTTCCAAATTTCGACTTTTGAAATTTTAAAAAGGACTTTGCTCCTTTTTCCGAAAATGGTAAAAAATTTGCGAAAAAAAATTATTGGGGAACACTATTCCGGCCATTCCTATGAATGTCCAATATTAAAAAGTGTGTTTTTTTGACAATAGGCGACATTCTTCCAAATTTCGACTTTTGAAATTTTAAAAAGGACTTTGCTCCTTTTTCCGAAAATGGTAAAAAATTTGCGAAAAAAAATTATTGGGGAACACTATTCCAGCCATTCCTATGAATGTCCAATATTAAAAAGTGTGTTTTTTTGACAATAGGCGACATTCTTCCAAATTTCGACTTTTGAAATTTTAAAAAGGACTTTGCTCCTTTTTCCGAAAATGGTAGAAAATTTGGAAAAAAAAATTATTGGGGTACACTATTCCGGCCATTCCTATGAATATCCAATATTCAAAAGTGTGTTTTTTTGACAATAGGCGACATTCTTCCAAATTTCGACTTTTGAAATTTTAAAAAGGACTTTGCTCCTTTTTCCGAAAATGGTAAAAAATTTGCGAAAAAAAATTATTGGGGAACACTATTCCGGCCATTCCTATGAATGTCCAATATTAAAAAGTGTGTTTTTTTGACAATAGGCGACATTCTTCCAAATTTCGACTTTTGAAATTTTAAAAAGGACTTTGCTCCTTTTTCCAAAAATGGTAGAAAATTTGCGAAAAAAAATTTTTGGGAAACACTATTCTGGCCATTCCTATGAATATCCAATATTCAAAAGTGTGTTTTTTTGACAATAGGCGACATTCTTCCAAATTTCGACTTTTGAAATTTTAAAAAGGACTTTGCTCCTTTTTCCGAAAATGGTAGAAAATTTGCGAAAAAAAATTATTGGGGAACACTATTCCGGCCATTCCTATGAATATCCAATATTCAAAAGTGTGTTTTTTTGACAATAGGCGACATTCTTCCAAATTTCGACTTTTGAAATTTTAAAAAGGACTTTGCTCCTTTTTCCGAAAATGGTAAAAAATTTGCGAAAAAAAATTATTGGGGAACACTATTCCGGCCATTCCTATGAATGTCCAATATTAAAAAGCGTGTTTTTTTGACAATAGGCGACATTCTTCCAAATTTCGACTTTTGAAATTTTAAAAAGGACTTTGCTCCTATTTCCGAAAATGGTAGAAAATTTGCAAAAAAAATTTTTGGGGAACACTATTCCGGCCATTCCTATGAATATCCAATATTCAAAAGTGTGTTTTTTGACAATAGGCGACATTCTTCCAAATTTCGACTTTTGAAATTTTAAAAAGGACTTTGCTCCTTTTTCCGAAAATGGCAGAAAATTTGCAAAAAAAAATTATTGGGGAACACTATTCCGGCCATTCCTATGAATATCCAATATTCAAAAGTGTGTTTTTTTGACAATAGGCGACATTCTTCCAAATTTCGACTTTTGAAATTTTAAAAAGGACTTTGCTCCTTTTTCCGAAAATGGTAGAAAATTTGCAAAAAAATTTTTGGGGAACACTATTCCGGCCATTCCTATGAATATCCAATATTCAAAAGTGTGTTTTTTTGACAATAGGCGACATTCTTCCAAATTTCGACTTTTGAAATTTTAAAAAGGACTTTGCTCCTTTTTCCGAAAATGGTAGAAAATTTGCGAAAAAAAATTATTGGGGAACACTATTCCGGCCATTCCTATGAATGTCCAATATTCAAAAGTGTGTTGTTTTGACAATAGGCGACATTCTTCCAAATTTCGACTTTTGAAATTTTAAAAAGGACTTTGCTCCTTTTTCCGAAAATTGTAGGAGATAAGCGAAAAAACACTATTGGAGAACACTCTTCCGGCCATTTCTATGAATGTTTAATTTTCAAAAGTCTTAACAGTGTGTTTTTTTGAAAATTGGCGACATTTTTCCAAATTTCAACTTTTGAAATTTTAGAAAGGACTTTGCTCCCTTTTCCGAAAATGGTAGAAAATTTGCGAAAAAAAATTATTGGGGAACCCTATCCCGCAATTTCTATGAATGTCCAATATTCAAAAGTGTGTTTTTTTGACAATAGGCGACATTCTTCCAAATTTCGACTTTTGAAATTTTAAAAAGGACTTTGCTCCTTTTTCCGAAAATGGTAAAAAATTTGCGAAAAAAAATTATTGGGGAACACTATTCCGGCCATTCCTATGAATGTCCAATATTAAAAAGTGTGTTTTTTTGACAATGGGCGACATTCTTCCAAATTTCGACTTTTGAAATTTTAAAAAGGACTTTGCTCCTTTTTCCGAAAATGGTAGAAAATTTGCGAAAAAAATTATTGGGGAACACTATTCCGGCCATTCCTATGAATATCCAATATTCAAAAGTGAGTTTTTTTACAATAGGCGACATTCTTCCAAATTTCGACTTTTGTAATTTTAAAAAGGACTTTGCTCCTTTTTCCGAAAATGGTAAAAAATTTGCGAACAAAAATTATTGGGGAACACTATTCCGGCCATTCCTATGAATGTCCAATATTAAAAAGTGTGTTTTTTTGACAATGGGCGACATTCTTCCAAATTTCGACTTTTGAAATTTTAAAAAGGACTTTGCTCCTTTTTCCGAAAATGGTAGAAAATTTCAAAAAAAAATGTTTGGGGAACACCATTCCGGCCATTCCTATGAATATCCAATATTCAAAAGTGTGTTTTTTGACAATAGGCGACATTCTTCCAAATTTCGACTTTTGAAATTTTAACAAGGACTTTGCTCCTTTTTCCGAAAATGGTAGAAAATTTGCGAAAAAATTATTGGGGAACACTATTCCGGCCATTCCTATGAATTTCCAATATTCAAAAGTGTGTTTTTTTGACAATAGGCGACATTCTTCCAAATTTCGACTTTTGAAATTTTAAAATGGTAGAAAATTTGCGAAAAAATTATTGGGGAACACTATTCCGGCCATTCCTATGAATTTCCAATATTCAAAAGTGTGTTTTTTTGACAATAGGCGACATTCTTCCAAATTTCGACTTTTGAAATTTTAAAAAGGACTTTGCTCCTTTTTCCGAAAATGGTAGAAAATTTGCAAAAAAAAATTATTGGGGAACACTATTCCGGCCATTCCTATGAATTTCCAATATTCAAAAGTGTGTTTTTTTGACAATAGGCGACATTCTTCCAAATTTCGACTTTTGAAATTTTAAAAAGGACTTTGCTCCTTTTTCCGAAAATGGTAGAAAATTTGCGAAAAAAAATTATTGAAAAACACTATTCCGGTCATTCCTATGAATGTCCAATATTCAAAAGTGTGTTTTTTTGACAATAGGCGACATTCTTCCAAATTTCGACTTTTGAAATTTTAAAAAGGACTTTGCTCCTTTTTCCGAAAATTGTAGGAGATAAGCGAAAAAACACTATTGGAGAACACTCTTCCGGCCATTTCTATGAATGTTTAATTTTCAAAAGTCTTAACAGTGTGTTTTTTTGAAAATTGGCGACATTTTTCCAAATTTCAACTTTTGAAATTTTAGAAAGGACTTTGCTCCCTTTTCCGAAAATGGTAGAAAATTTGCGAAAAAAAATTATTGGGGAACCCTATCCCGCAATTTCTATGAATGTCCAATATTCAAAAGTGTGTTTTTTTGACAATAGGTGACATTCTTCCAAATTTCGACTTTTGAAATTTTAAAAAGGACTTTGCTCCTTTTTCCGAAAATGGTAGAAAATTTGCGAAAAAAAATTATTGGGGAACACTATTCCGGCCATTCCTATGAATGTCCAATATTAAAAAGTGTGTTTTTTTGACAATAGGCGACATTCTTCCAAATTTCGACTTTTGAAATTTTAAAAAGGACTTTGCTCCTTTTTCCGAAAATGGTGGAAAATTTGGGAAAAAAAATTATTGGGGAACACTATTCCGGCCATTCCTATGAATGTCCAATATTAAAAAGTGTGTTTTTTTGACAATAGGCGACATTCTTCCAAATTTCGACTTTTGAAATTTTAAAAAGGACTTTGCTCCTTTTTCCGAAAATGGTAGAAAATTTGCGAAAAAAATTATTGGGGAACACTATTCCGGCCATTCCTATGAATATCCAATATTCAAAAGTGAGTTTTTTTACAATAGGCGACATTCTTCCAAATTTCGACTTTTGTAATTTTAAAAAGGACTTTGCTCCTTTTTCCGAAAATGGTAAAAAATTTGCGAAAAAAAATTATTGGGGAACACTATTCCGGCCATTCCTATGAATGTCCAATATTAAAAAGTGTGTTTTTTTGACAATGGGCGACATTCTTCCAAATTTCGACTTTTGAAATTTTAAAAAGGACTTTGCTCCTTTTTCCGAAAATGGTAGAAAATTTCAAAAAAAAATGTTTGGGGAACACCATTCCGGCCATTCCTATGAATATCCAATATTCAAAAGTGTGTTTTTTGACAATAGGCGACATTCTTCCAAATTTCGACTTTTGAAATTTTAACAAGGACTTTGCTCCTTTTTCCGAAAATGGTAGAAAATTTGCGAAAAAATTATTGGGGAACACTATTCCGGCCATTCCTATGAATTTCCAATATTCAAAAGTGTGTTTTTTTGACAATAGGCGACATTCTTCCAAATTTCGACTTTTGAAATTTTAAAAAGGACTTTGCTCCTTTTTCCGAAAATGGTAGAAAATTTGCAAAAAAAAATTATTGGGGAACACTATTCCGGCCATTCCTATGAATTTCCAATATTCAAAAGTGTGTTTTTTTGACAATAGGCGACATTCTTCCAAATTTCGACTTTTGAAATTTTAAAAAGGACTTTGCTCCTTTTTCCGAAAATGGTAGAAAATTTGCGAAAAAAAATTATTGAAAAACACTATTCCGGTCATTCCTATGAATGTCCAATATTCAAAAGTGTGTTTTTTTGACAATAGGCGACATTCTTCCAAATTTCGACTTTTGAAATTTTAAAAAGGACTTTGCTCCTTTTTCCGAAAATTGTAGGAGATAAGCGAAAAAACACTATTGGAGAACACTCTTCCGGCCATTTCTATGAATGTTTAATTTTCAAAAGTCTTAACAGTGTGTTTTTTTGAAAATTGGCGACATTTTTCCAAATTTCAACTTTTGAAATTTTAGAAAGGACTTTGCTCCCTTTTCCGAAAATGGTAGAAAATTTGCGAAAAAAAATTATTGGGGAACCCTATCCCGCAATTTCTATGAATGTCCAATATTCAAAAGTGTGTTTTTTTGACAATAGGCGACATTCTTCCAAATTTCGACTTTTGAAATTTTAAAAAGGACTTTGCTCCTTTTTCCGAAAATGGTAAAAAATTTGCGAAAAAAAATTATTGGGGAACACTATTCCGGCCATTCCTATGAATGTCCAATATTAAAAAGTGTGTTTTTTTGACAATGGGCGACATTCTTCCAAATTTCGACTTTTGAAATTTTAAAAAGGACTTTGCTCCTTTTTCCGAAAATGGTAGAAAATTTGCGAAAAAAATTATTGGGGAACACTATTCCGGCCATTCCTATGAATATCCAATATTCAAAAGTGAGTTTTTTTACAATAGGCGACATTCTTCCAAATTTCGACTTTTGTAATTTTAAAAAGGACTTTGCTCCTTTTTCCGAAAATGGTAAAAAATTTGCGAAAAAAAATTATTGGGGAACACTATTCCGGCCATTCCTATGAATGTCCAATATTAAAAAGTGTGTTTTTTTGACAATGGGCGACATTCTTCCAAATTTCGACTTTTGAAATTTTAAAAAGGACTTTGCTCCTTTTTCCGAAAATGGTAGAAAATTTCAAAAAAAAATGTTTGGGGAACACCATTCCGGCCATTCCTATGAATATCCAATATTCAAAAGTGTGTTTTTTGACAATAGGCGACATTCTTCCAAATTTCGACTTTTGAAATTTTAACAAGGACTTTGCTCCTTTTTCCGAAAATGGTAGAAAATTTGCGAAAAAATTATTGGGGAACACTATTCCGGCCATTCCTATGAATTTCCAATATTCAAAAGTGTGTTTTTTTGACAATAGGCGACATTCTTCCAAATTTCGACTTTTGAAATTTTAAAAAGGACTTTGCTCCTTTTTCCGAAAATGGTAGAAAATTTGCAAAAAAAAATTATTGGGGAACACTATTCCGGCCATTCCTATGAATTTCCAATATTCAAAAGTGTGTTTTTTTGACAATAGGCGACATTCTTCCAAATTTCGACTTTTGAAATTTTAAAAAGGACTTTGCTCCTTTTTCCGAAAATGGTAGAAAATTTGCGAAAAAAAATTATTGAAAAACACTATTCCGGTCATTCCTATGAATGTCCAATATTCAAAAGTGTGTTTTTTTGACAATAGGCGACATTCTTCCAAATTTCGACTTTTGAAATTTTAAAAAGGACTTTGCTCCTTTTTCCGAAAATTGTAGGAGATAAGCGAAAAAACACTATTGGAGAACACTCTTCCGGCCATTTCTATGAATGTTTAATTTTCAAAAGTCTTAACAGTGTGTTTTTTTGAAAATTGGCGACATTTTTCCAAATTTCAACTTTTGAAATTTTAGAAAGGACTTTGCTCCCTTTTCCGAAAATGGTAGAAAATTTGCGAAAAAAAATTATTGGGGAACCCTATCCCGCAATTTCTATGAATGTCCAATATTCAAAAGTGTGTTTTTTTGACAATAGGTGACATTCTTCCAAATTTCGACTTTTGAAATTTTAAAAAGGACTTTGCTCCTTTTTCCGAAAATGGTAGAAAATTTGCGAAAAAAAATTATTGGGGAACACTATTCCGGCCATTCCTATGAATGTCCAATATTAAAAAGTGTGTTTTTTTGACAATAGGCGACATTCTTCCAAATTTCGACTTTTGAAATTTTAAAAAGGACTTTGCTCCTTTTTCCGAAAATAGTAGAAAATTTGCGAAAAAAAATTATTGGGGAACACTATTCCGGCCATTCCTATGAATGTCCAATATTAAAAAGTGTGTTTGTTTGACAATAGGCGACATTCTTCCAAATTTCGACTTTTGAAATTTTAAAAAGGACTTTGCTCCTTTTTCCGAAAATGGTAGAAAATTTGCGAAAAAAAATTATTGAAAAACACTATTCCGGTCATTCCTATGAATGTCCAATATTCAAAAGTGTGTTTTTTTGACAATAGGCGACATTCTTCCAAATTTCGACTTTTGAAATTTTAAAAAGGACTTTGCTCCTTTTTCCGAAAATTGTAGGAGATAAGCGAAAAAACACTATTGGAGAACACTCTTCCGGCCATTTCTATGAATGTTTAATTTTCAAAAGTCTTAACAGTGTGTTTTTTTGAAAATTGGCGACATTTTTCCAAATTTCAACTTTTGAAATTTTAGAAAGGACTTTGCTCCCTTTTCCGAAAATGGTAGAAAATTTGCGAAAAAAAATTATTGGGGAACCCTATCCCGCAATTTCTATGAATGTCCAATATTCAAAAGTGTGTTTTTTTGACAATAGGTGACATTCTTCCAAATTTCGACTTTTGAAATTTTAAAAAGGACTTTGCTCCTTTTTCCGAAAATGGTAGAAAATTTGCGAAAAAAAATTATTGGGGAACACTATTCCGGCCATTCCTATGAATGTCCAATATTAAAAAGTGTGTTTTTTTGACAATAGGCGACATTCTTCCAAATTTCGACTTTTGAAATTTTAAAAAGGACTTTGCTCCTTTTTCCGAAAATAGTAGAAAATTTGCGAAAAAAAATTATTGGGGAACACTATTCCGGCCATTCCTATGAATGTCCAATATTAAAAAGTGTGTTTGTTTGACAATAGGCGACATTCTTCCAAATTTCGACTTTTGAAATTTTAGAAAGGACTTTGCTCCCTTTCCGAAAATGGTAAAAAATTTGCGAAAAAAAATTATTGGGGAACACTATTCCGGCCATTCCTATGAATGTCCAATATTAAAAAGTGTGTTTTTTTGACAATAGGCGACATTCTTCCAAATTTCGACTTTTGAAATTTTAAAAAGGACTTTGCTCCTTTTTCCGAAAATGGTGGAAAATTTGCGAAAAAAAATTATTGGGGAACACTATTCCGGCCATTCCTATGAATGTCCAATATTAAAAAGTGTGTTTTTTTGACAATAGGCAACATTCTTCCAAATTTCGACTTTTGAAATTTTAAAAAGGACTTTCCTCCTTTTTCCGAAAATATAGAAAATTTGCAAAAAAAATTATTAGGGAACACTATTCCGGCCATTCCTATGAATGTCCAATATTAAAAAGTGTGTTTGTTTGACAATAGGCGACATTCTTCCAAATTTCAACTTTTGAAATTTTAGAAAGGACTTTGCTCCCTTTTCCGAAAATGGTAGAAAATTTGCGAAAAAAAATTATTGGGGAACACTATTCCGGCCATTCCTATGAATGTCCAAAATTAAAAAGTGTGTTTTTTTGACAATAGGCGACATTCTTCCAAATTTCGACTTTTGAAATTTTAAAAAGGACTTTGCTCCTTTTTCCGAAAATGGTAGAAAATTTGCGAAAAAAATTATTGGGGAACACTATTCCGGCCATTCCTATGAATGTCCAATATTCAAAAGTGTGTTTTTTTGACAATAGGCGACATTCTTCCAAATTTCGACTTTTGAAATTTTAAAAAGGACTTTGCTCTTTATTCCGAAAATGGTAGAAAATTTGCAAAAAAAAATTATTGGGGAACACTATTCCGGCCATTCCTATGTGTTTTTTTTGACAATAGGCGACATTCTTCCAAATTTCGACTTTTGAAATTTTAAAAAGGACTTTGCTCCTTTTTCCGAAAATTGTAGGAGATAAGCGAAAAAACATTATTGGAGAACCATCTTCCGGCAATTCCTATGAATGTCCAATATTCAAAAGTCTTAACAGTGTGTTTTTTTGAAAATTGGCGACATTTTTCCAAATTTCAACTTTTGAAATTTTAGAAAGGACTTTGCTCCTTTTTCCGAAAATGGTAGAAAATTTGCTAAAAAAAATTATTGGGGAACACTATTCCGGCCATTTCTATGAATGTCCAATATTCAAAAGTCTTAACAGTGTGTTTTTTTGACAATAGGCGACATTCTTCCAAATTTCGACTTTTGAAATTTTAAAAAAGGACTTTGCTCCTTTTTCCGAAAATGGTAGAAAATTTGCTAAAAAAAATTATTGGGGAACACTATTCCGGCCATTCCTATGAATGTCCAATATTCAAAAGTCTTAACAGTGTGTTTTTTTGACAATAGGCGACATTCTTCCAAATTTCGACTTTTGAAATTTTAAAAAGGACTTTGCTCTTTATTCCGAAAATGGTAGAAAATTTGCAAAAAAAAATTATTGGGGAACACTATTCCGGCCATTCCTATGTGTTTTTTTTGACAATAGGCGACATTCTTCCAAATTTCGACTTTTGAAATTTTAAAAAGGACTTTGCTCCTTTTTCCGAAAATTGTAGGAGATAAGCGAAAAAACATTATTGGAGAACCATCTTCCGGCAATTCCTATGAATGTCCAATATTCAAAAGTCTTAACAGTGTGTTTTTTTGAAAATTGGCGACATTTTTCCAAATTTCAACTTTTGAAATTTTAGAAAGGACTTTGCTCCTTTTTCCGAAAATGGTAGAAAATTTGCTAAAAAAAATTATTGGGGTACACTATTCCGGCCATTCCTATGAATGTCCAATATTAAAAAGTGTGTTTTTTTGACAATAGGCAACATTCTTCCAAATTTCGACTTTTGAAATTTTAAAAAGGACTTTCCTCCTTTTTCCGAAAATATAGAAAATTTGCAAAAAAAATTATTAGGGAACACTATTCCGGCCATTCCTATGAATGTCCAATATTAAAAAGTGTGTTTGTTTGACAATAGGCGACATTCTTCCAAATTTCAACTTTTGAAATTTTAGAAAGGACTTTGCTCCCTTTTCCGAAAATGGTAGAAAATTTGCGAAAAAAAATTATTGGGGAACACTATTCCGGCCATTCCTATGAATGTCCAAAATTAAAAAGTGTGTTTTTTTGACAATAGGCGACATTCTTCCAAATTTCGACTTTTGAAATTTTAAAAAGGACTTTGCTCCTTTTTCCGAAAATGGTAGAAAATTTGCGAAAAAAATTATTGGGGAACACTATTCCGGCCATTCCTATGAATGTCCAATATTCAAAAGTGTGTTTTTTTGACAATAGGCGACATTCTTCCAAATTTCGACTTTTGAAATTTTAAAAAGGACTTTGCTCTTTATTCCGAAAATGGTAGAAAATTTGCAAAAAAAAATTATTGGGGAACACTATTCCGGCCATTCCTATGTGTTTTTTTTGACAATAGGCGACATTCTTCCAAATTTCGACTTTTGAAATTTTAAAAAGGACTTTGCTCCTTTTTCCGAAAATTGTAGGAGATAAGCGAAAAAACATTATTGGAGAACCATCTTCCGGCAATTCCTATGAATGTCCAATATTCAAAAGTCTTAACAGTGTGTTTTTTTGAAAATTGGCGACATTTTTCCAAATTTCAACTTTTGAAATTTTAGAAAGGACTTTGCTCCTTTTTCCGAAAATGGTAGAAAATTTGCGAAAAAAAATTATTGGGGAACACTATTCCGGCCTTTCCTATGAATGTCCAATATTCAAAAGTGTGTTTTTTTGACAATAGGCGACACTCTTCCAAATTTCGACTTTGAAATTTTAAAAAGGACTTTGCTCCTTTTTCCGACAATTGTAGGAGATGGGCAAAAAATCATTATTGGGGAACACTCTTCCGGCCATTTCTATGAATGTCCAATATACAAAAGTCGCAACAGTGTGTTTTTTTGACAATAGGCGAAATTTTTCCAAATTTCGACTTTTGAAATTTTAAAAAGGACTTTGCTCCTATTTCCGAAAATGGTAGAAAATTTGCGAAAAAAAATTATTTTTTCATTTTTCCAAATTTCAACTTTTGAAATTTTAGAAAGGACTTTGCTCCTTTTTCCGAAAATGGTAGAAAATTTGCTAAAAAAAATTATTGGGGAACACTATTCCGGATATTTCTATGAATGTCCAATATTCAAAAGTGTCTTTTTTTGACAATAGGCGACATTCTTCCAAATTTCGACTTTTGAAATTTTAAGAAGGACTTTCCTCCTTTTTCCGAAAATTGTAGGAGATAGGCGAAAAAACATTATTGGGGAACCATCTTCCGGCAATTCCTATGAATGTCCAATATTCAAAAGTCTTAACAGTGTGTTTTTTTGAAAATTGGCGACATTTTTCCAAATTTCAACTTTTGAAATTTTAGAAAGGACTTTGCTCCTTTTTAGAAAATGGTAGAAAATTTGCGAAAAAAATTGTTGGGGAACACTATTCCGGCCATTCCTATGAATATCCAATATTCAAAAGTGTGTTTTTTTGACAATAGGCGACATTCTTCCAAATTTCGACTTTTGAAATTTTAAAAAGGACTTTGCTCCTTTTTCCGAAAATGGTAGAAAATTTGCGAAAAAAATTGTTGGGGAACACTATTCCGGCCATTCCTATGAATATCCAATATTCAAAAGTGTGTTTTTTTGACAATAGGCGACATTCTTCCAAATTTCGACTTTTGAAATTTTAAAAAGGACTTTGCTCCTTTTTCCGAAAATGGTAGGAAATTTGCGAAAAAAAATTATTGGGGAACACTATTCCGGCCATTCCTATGTGTTTTTTTTTTGACAATAGGCGACATTCTTCCAAATTTCGACTTTTGAAATTTTCAAAAGGACTTTGCTCCTTTTTCCGAAAATTGTAGGAGATAAGCGAAAATGGTAGAAAACATTATTGGAGAACACTTTTCCGGCCATTTCTATGAATGTCCAATATTCAAAAGTCTTAACAGTGTGTTTTTTTGACAATAGGCGACATTCTTCCAAATTTCGACTTTTGAAATTTTAAAAAGGACTTTGCTCCTTTTTCCGAAAATGGTAGAAAATTTGCGAAAAAAAATTATTGGGGAACACTATTCCGGCCATTCCTATGTGTTTTTTTTGGCAATAGGCGACATTCTTCCAAATTTCGACTTTTGAAATTTTAAAACGGACTTTGCTCCTTTTTCCGAAAATGGTAGAAAATTTGCGAAAAAAAATTATTGGGGAACACTATTCCGGCCATTCCTATGAATGTCCAATATTCAAAAGTGTGTTTTTTGACAATAGGCGACATTCTTCCAAATTTCAACTTTTGAAATTTTAGAAAGGACTTTGCTCCTTTTTCCGAAAATGGTAGAAAATTTGCGAAAAAAAATTATTGGGGAACACTATTCCGGCCATTCCTATGTGTTTTTTTGACAATAGGCGACATTCTTTCAAATTTCGACTTTTGAAATTGTAAAAAGGACTTTGCTCCTTTTTCCGAAAATGGTAGAAAATTTGCGAAAAAAAATTATTGGGGAACACTATTCCGGCCTTTCCTATGAATGTCCAATATTCAAAAGTGTGTTTTTTTGACAATAGGCGACACTCTTCCAAATTTCGACTTTAAAATTTTAAAAAGGACTTTGCTCCTTTTTCCGAAAATTGTTGGAGATAAGCGAAAAAACATTATTGGAGAACCATCTTCCGGCAATTCTCATGAATGTCCAATATTCAAAAGTCTTAACAGTGTGTTTTTTTGAAAATTGGCGACATTTTTCCAAATTTCAACTTTTGAAATTTTAGAAAGGACTTTGCTCCTTTTTAGAAAATGGTAGAAAATTTGCGAAAAAAATTGTTGGGGAACACTATTCCGGCCATTCCTATGAATATCCAATATTCAAAAGTGTGTTTTTTTGACAATAGGCGACATTCTTCCAAATTTCGACTTTTGAAATTTTAAAAAGGACTTTGCTCCTTTTTCCGAAAATGGTAGAAAATTTGCGAAAAAAATTGTTGGGGAACACTATTCCGGCCATTCCTATGAATATCCAATATTCAAAAGTGTGTTTTTTTGACAATAGGCGACATTCTTCCAAATTTCGACTTTTGAAATTTTAAAAAGAACTGCTCCTTTTTCCGAAAATGGTAGGAAATTTGCGAAAAAAAATTATTGGGGAACACTATTCCGGCCATTCCTATGTGTTTTTTTTTGACAATAGGCGACATTCTTCCAAATTTCGACTTTTGAAATTTTCAAAAGGACTTTGCTCCTTTTTCCGAAAATTGTAGGAGATAAGCGAAAATGGTAGAAAACATTATTGGAGAACACTTTTCCGGCCATTTCTATGAATGTCCAATATTCAAAAGTCTTAACAGTGTGTTTTTTTGACAATAGGCGACATTCTTCCAAATTTCGACTTTTGAAATTTTAAAAAGGACTTTGCTCCTTTTTCCGAAAATGGTAGAATATTTGCGAAAAAAAATTATTGGGGAACACTATTCCGGCCATTCCTATGTGTTTTTTTTTGGCAATAGGCGACATTCTTCCAAATTTCGACTTTTGAAATTTTAAAACGGACTTTGCTCCTTTTTCCGAAAATGGTAGAAAATTTGCGAAAAAAAATTATTGGGGAACACTATTCCGGCCATTCCTATGAATGTCCAATATTCAAAAGTGTGTTTTTTTGACAATAGGCGACATTCTTCCAAATTTCGACTTTTGAAATTTTAAACGGACTTTGCTCTTTATTCCGAAAATGGTAGAAAATTTGCAAAAAAAATTATTGGGGAACACTATTCCGGCCATTCCTATGTGTTTTTTTTTGACAATAGGCGACATTCTTCCAAATTTTGACTTTTGAAATTTTAAAAAGGACTTTGCTCCTTTTTCCGAAAATTGTAGGAGATAAGCGAAAATGGTAGAAAACATTATTGGAGAACACTTTTCCGGCCATTTCTATGAATGTCCAATATTCAAAAGTCTTAACAGTGTGTTTTTTGACAATAGGCGACATTTTTCCAAATTTCAACTTTTGAATTTTAGAAAGGACTTTGCTCCTTTTTCCGAAAATGGTAGAAAATTTGCGAAAAAAAATTATTGGGGAACACTATTCCGGCCATTCCTATGAATGTCCAATATTAAAAAGTGTGTTTTTTTGACAATAGGCGACATTCTTCCAAATTTCGACTTTTGAAATTTTAAAAAGGACTTTGCTCCTTTTTCCGAAAATGGTAGAAAATTTGCGAAAAAAAATTATTGGGGAACACTATTCCGGCCATTCCTATGTGTTTTTTTTTTGACAATAGGCGACATTCTTCCAAATTTCGACTTTTGAAATTTTAAAACGGACTTTGCTCCTTTCCGAAAATGGTAGAAAATTTGCGAAAAAAAATTATTGGGGAACACTATTCCGGCCATTCCTATGAATGTCCAATATTCAAAAGTGTGTTTTTTGACAATAGGCGACATTCTTCCAAATTTCGACTTTTGAAATTTTAAAAAGGACTTTGCTCCTTTTTCCAAAAATGGTAGAAAATTTGCGAAAAAAAATTATTGGGGAACACTATTCCGGCCATTCCTATGAATGTCCAATATTAAAAAGTGTGTTTTTTTGACAATAGGCAACATTCTTCCAAATTTCGACTTTTGAAATTTTAAAAAGGACTTTGCTCCTTTTTCCGAAAATGGTAGAAAATTTGCGAAAAAAAATTATTGGGGAACACTATTCCGGCCATTCCTATGAATGTCCAGTATTCGAAAGTGTGTTTTTTTGACAATAGGCGACATTCTTCCAAATTTTGACTTTTGAAATTTTAAAAAGGACTTTGCTCCTTTTTTCGAAAATGGTAGAAAATTTGCGAAAAAAAATTATTGGGGAACACTATTTCGGCCATTCCTACGAATCCAATATTCAAAAGTGTGTTTTTTTGACAATAGGCGACATTCTTCCAAATTTCGACTTTTGAAATTTTAAAAAGGACTTTGCTCCTTTTTCCGAAAATGGTAAAAAATTTGCGAAAAAAAATTATTGGGGAACACTATTCCGGCCATTCCTATGAATGTCCAATATTCAAAAGTGTGTTTTTTTGACAATAGGCGACATTCTTCCAAATTTCGACTTTTGAAATTTTAAAAAGGACTTTGCTCCTTTTTCCGAAAATGGTAGAAAATTTGCGAAAAAAATTTTTGGGGAACACTATTCCGGCCATTCCTATGAATATCCAATATTCAAAAGTGTGTTTTTTTGACAATAGGCGACATTCTTCCAAATTTCGACTTTTGAAATTTTAAAAAGGACTTTGCTCCTTTTTCCGAAAATGGTAGAAAATTTGCGAAAAAAAATTATTGGGAAACACTATTCCGGCCATTCTCATGAATATCCAATATTCAAAAGTGTGTTTTTTTGACAATAGGCGACATTCTTCCAAATTTCGACTTTTGAAATTTTAAAAAGGACTTTGCTCCTTTTTCCGAAAATGGTAGAAAACTTGCGAAAAAAAATTATTGGGGAACACTATTCCGGCCATTCCTATTAATGTCCAATATTAAAAAGTGTGTTTTTTTGACAATAGGCGGCATTCTTCCAAATTTCGACTTTTGAAATTTTAAAAAGGACTTTGCTCCTTTTTCCGAAAATGGTAGAAAATTTGCGAAAAAAATTTTTGGGGAACACTATTCCGGCCATTCCTATGAATATCCAATATTCAAAAGTGTGTTTTTTTGACAATAGGCGACATTCTTCCAAATTTCGACTTTTGAAATTTTAAAAAGAACTTTGCTCCTTTTTCCAAAAATGGTAGAAAATTTGCGAAAAAAAATTATTGGTGAACACTATTCCGGCCATTCCTATGAATGTCCAATATTCAAAAGTGTGTTTTTTTGACAATAGGCGACATTCTTCCAAATTTCGACTTTTGAAATTTTAAAAAGTACTTTGCTCCTTTTGGTGGAAAACTTGCGAAAAAAAATTTATTGGGGAACACTATTCCGGCCATTCCTATGAATGTCCAATATTCAAAAGTGTGTTTTTTTGACAATAGGCGACATTCTTCCAAATTTCGACTTTTGAAATTTTAAAAAGGACTTTGCTCCTTTTTCCGAAAATAGTAGAAAATTTGCAAAAAAAATTATTGGGGAACACTATTCCGGCCATTCCTATGAATGTCCAATATTCAAAAGTGTGTTTTTTTGAAAATAGGCGACATTCTTCCAAATTTGGACTTTTGAAATTTTAAAAAGGACTTTGCTCCTTTTTCTGAAAATGGTAGAAAATTTGCGAAAAAAAATTATTGGGGAACACTATTCCGGCCATTCCTATGTGTTTTTTTTGACAATAGGCGACATTCTTCCAAATTTCGACTTTTGAAATTTTAGAAAGGACTTTGCTCCTTTTTAGAAAATGGTAGAAAATTTGCGAAAAAAATTATTGGGGAACACTATTCCGGCCATTCCTATGAATATCCAATATTCAAAAGTGTGTTTTTTTGACAATAGGCGACATTCTTCCAAATTTCGACTTTTGAAATTGTAAAAAGGACTTTGCTCCTTTTTCCGAAAATTGTAGGAGATAAGCGAAAAAACATTATTGGAGAACACTCTTCCGGCCATTCCTATGAATGTCCAATATTCAAAAGTCTTAACAGTGTGTTTTTTTGAAAATTGGCGACATTTTTCCAAATTTCAACTTTTGAAATTTTAAAAAGGACTTTGCTCCTTTTTCCGAAAATGGTAGAAAATTTGCGAAAAAAAATTATTGGGGAACACTATTCCGGCCATTCCTATGAATATCCAATATTCAAAAGTGTGTTTTTTTTGACAATAGGCGACATTCTTCCATATTTCGACTTTTGAAATTTTAAAAAGGACTTTGCTCCTTTTTCCGAAAATGGTAGAAAATTTGAGAAAAAAAATTATTGGGGAACACTATTCCGGCCATTCCTATGAATATCCAATATTCAAAAATGTGTTTTTTTGACAATAGGCGACATTCTTCCAAATTTCGACTTTTGAAATTTTAAAAAGGACTTTGCACCTTTTTCCGAAAATGGTAGAAAATTTGCGAAAAAAAGTTATTGGGGAACACTATTCCGGCCATTCCTATGTGTTTTTTTTTTGACAATAGGCGACATTCTTCCGAATTTCGACTTTTGAAATTTTAAAAAGGACTTTGCTCCTTTTTCCGAAAATTGTAGGAGATAAACGAAAATGGTAGAAAACATTATTGGAGAACACTTTTCCGGCCATTTCTATGAATGTCCAATATTCAAAAGTCTTAACAGTGTGTTTTTTTGACAATAGGCGACATTCTTCCAAATTTCGACTTTTGAAATTTTAAAAAGTACTTTGCTCCTTTTGGTGGAAAATTTGCGAAAAAAAATTATTGGGGAACACTATTCCGGCCATTCCTATGAATGTCCAATATTCAAAAGTGTGTTTTTTTGACAATAGGCGACATTCTTCCAAATTTCGACTTTTGAAATTTTAAAGAGGACTTTGCTCCTTTTTCCGAAAATGGTAGAAAATTTGCGAAAAAAAATTATTGGGGAACACTATTCCGGCCATTCCTATGAATATCCAATATTCAAAAGTGTGTTTTTTTTGACAATAGGCGACATTCTTCCAAATTTCGACTTTTGAAATTTTAAAAAGGACTTTGCTCCTTTTTCCGAAAATGGTAGACAATTTGCGAAAAAAAATTATTGGGGAACACTATTCCGGCCATTCCTATGAATGTCTAATATTCAAAAGTGTGTTTTTTTGACAATAGGCGACATTCTTCCAAATTTCGACTTTTGAAATTTTAAAAAGGACTTTGCTCCTTTTTCCGAAAATGGTAGAAAATTTGGGAAAAAAAAATTATTGGGGAACACTATTCCGGCCATTCCTATGAATGTCCAATATTCAAAAGTGTGTTTTTTTGAAAATAGGCGACATTCTTCCAAATTTGGACTTTTGAAATTTTAAAAAGGACTTTGCTCCTTTTTCCGAAAATGGTAGAAAATTTGTGAAAAAAAATTATTGGGGAACACTATTCCGGCCATTCCTATGTGTTTTTTTTGACAATAGGCGACATTCTTCCAAATTTCGACTTTTGAAATTTTAGAAAGGACTTTGCTCCTTTTTAGAAAATGGTAGAAAATTTGCGAAAAAAATTATTTGGGAACACTATTCCGGCCATTCCTATGAATATCCAATATTCAAAAGTGTGTTTTTTTGACAATAGGCGACATTCTTCCAAATTTCGACTTTTGAAATTGTAAAAAGGACTTTGCTCCTTTTTCCGAAAATTGTAGGAGATAAGCGAAAAAACATTATTGGAGAACACTCTTCCGGCCATTCCTATGAATGTCCAATATTCAAAAGTCTTAACAGTGTGTTTTTTTGAAAATTGGCGACATTTTTCCAAATTTCAACTTTTGAAATTTTAAAAAGGACTTTGCTCCTTTTTCCGAAAATGGTAGAAAATTTGCGAAAAAAAATTATTGGGGAACACTATTCCGGCCATTCCTATCAATATCCAATATTCAAAAGTGTGTTTTTTTGACAATAGGCGACATTCTTCCAAATTTCGATTTTTGAAATTTTAAAAAGGACTTTGCTTCTTTTTCCGAAAATGGTAGAAAATTTGCGAAAAAAAATTATTGGGGAACACTATTCCGGCCATTCCTATGAATGTCCAATATTAAAAAGTGTGTTTTTTTGACAATAGGCGACATTCTTCCAAATTTCGACTTTTGAAATTTTAAAAAGGACTTTGCTCCTTTTTCCGAAAATGGTAGACAATTTGCGAAAAAAAATTATTGGGGAACACTATTCCGGCCATTCCTATGAATGTCTAATATTCAAAAGTGTGTTTTTTTGACAATAGGCGACATTCTTGCAAATTTCGACTTTTGAAATTTTAAAAAGGACTTTGCTCCTTTTTCCGAAAATGGTAGAAAATTTGGGAAAAAAAAATTATTGGGGAACACTATTCCGGCCATTCCTATGAATGTCCAATATTCAAAAGTGTGTTTTTTTGAAAATAGGCGACATTCTTCCAAATTTGGACTTTTGAAATTTTAAAAAGGACTTTGCTCCTTTTTCCGAAAATGGTAGAAAATTTGTGAAAAAAAATTATTGGGGAACACTATTCCGGCCATTCCTATGTGTTTTTTTTGACAATAGGCGACATTCTTCCAAATTTCGACTTTTGAAATTTTAGAAAGGACTTTGCTCCTTTTTAGAAAATGGTAGAAAATTTGCGAAAAAAATTATTGGGGAACACTATTCCGGCCATTCCTATGAATATCCAATATTCAAAAGTGTGTTTTTTTGACAATAGGCGACATTCTTCCAAATTTCGACTTTTGAAATTGTAAAAAGGACTTTGCTCCTTTTTCCGAAAATTGTAGGAGATAAGCGAAAAAACATTATTGGAGAACACTCTTCCGGCCATTCCTATGAATGTCCAATATTCAAAAGTCTTAACAGTGTGTTTTTTTGAAAATTGGCGACATTTTTCCAAATTTCAACTTTTGAAATTTTAAAAAGGACTTTGCTCCTTTTTCCGAAAATGGTAGAAAATTTGCGAAAAAAAATTATTGGGGAACACTATTCCGGCCATTCCTATGAATATCCAATATTCAAAAGTGTGTTTTTTTGACAATAGGCGACATTCTTCCAAATTTCGATTTTTGAAATTTTAAAAAGGACTTTGCTTCTTTTTCCGAAAATGGTAGAAAATTTGCGAAAAAAAATTATTGGGGAACACTATTCCGGCCATTCCTATGAATGTCCAATATTAAAAAGTGTGTTTTTTTGACAATAGGCGACATTCTTCCAAATTTCGACTTTTGAAATTTTAAAAAGGACTTTGCTCCTTTTTCCGAAAATGGTAGAAAATTTGCGAAAAAAAATTATTGGGGAACACTATTCCGGCCATTCCTATGTGTTTTTTTTTTGACAATAGGCGACATTCTTCCAAATTTCGACTTTTGAAATTTTAAAAAGGACTTTGCTCCTTTTTCCGAAAATGGTAGAAAATTTGCGAAAAAAAATTATTGGGGAACACTATTCCGGCCATTCCTATGAATATCCAATATTCAAAAATGTGTTTTTTTGACAATAGGCGACATTCTTCCAAATTTCGACTTTTGAAATTTTAAAAAGGACTTTGCTCCTTTTTCCGAAAATGGTAGAAAATTTGCGAAAAAAAATTATTGGGGAACACTATTCCGGCCATTCCTATGTGTTTTTTTTTTTGACAATAGGCGACATTCTTCCGAATTTCGACTTTTGAAATTTTAAAAAGGACTTTGCTCCTTTTTCCGAAAATTGTAGGAGATAAACGAAAATGGTAGAAAACATTATTGGAGAGCACTTTTCCGGCCATTTCTATGAATGTCCAATATTCAAAAGTCTTAACAGTGTGTTTTTTTGACAATAGGCGACATTTTTCCAAATTTCAACTTTTGAATTTTAGAAAGGACTTTGCTCCTTTTTCCGAAAATGGTAGAAAATTTGCGAAAAAAAATTATTGGGGAACACTATTCCGGCCATTCCTATGAATGTCCAATATTAAAAAGTGTGTTTTTTTGACAATAGGCGACATTCTTCCAAATTTCGACTTTTGAAATTTTAAAAAGGACTTTGCTCCTTTTTCCGAAAATGGTAGAAAATTTGCGAAAAAAAATTATTGGGGAACACTATTCCGGCCATTCCTATGTGTTTTTTTTGACAATAGGCGACATTCTTCCAAATTTCGACTTTTGAAATTTTAAAACGGACTTTGCTCCTTTTTCCGAAAATGGTAGAAAACTTGCAAAAAAAAATTATTGGGGAACACTATTCCGGCCATTCCTATGAATGTCCAATATTCAAAAGTATGTTTTTTTGACAATAGGCGACATTCTTCCAAATTTCGACTTTTGAAATTTTAAAAAGGACTTTGCTCATTTTTCCGAAAATGGTAGAAAATTTGCGAAAAAAATTATTGGGGAACACTATTCCGGCCATTCCTATGAATGTCCAATATTCAAAAGTGTGTTTTTTTGACAATAGGCGACATCTTCCAAATTTCGACTTTTGAAATTTTAAAAAAGACTTTGCTCCTTTTTCCGAAAATGGTAGAAAATTTGCGAAAAAAAATTATTGGGGAACACTATTCCGGCCATTCCTATGAACGTCCAATATTCAAAAGTGTGTTTTTTTGACAATAGGCGACATTCTTCCAAATTTCGACTTTTGAAATTTTAAAAAGGACTTTGCTCCTTTTTCCGAAAATTGTAGGAGATAAGCGAAAAAACATTATTGGAGAACACTCCTCCGGCCATTTCTATGAATGTCCAATATTCAAAAGTCTTAACAGTGTGTTTTTTTTAAAATTGGCGACATTTTTCCAAATTTCAACTTTTGAAATTTTAAAAAGGACTTGGTCCTTTTTCCGAAAATGGTAGAAAATTTGCGAAAAAAACTTATTGGGGAACACTATTCCGGCCATTCCTATGAATGTCCAATATTCAAAAGTGTGTTTTTTTGACAATAGGCGACATCTTTCAAATTTCGACTTTTGAAATTTTAAAAAGGACTTTGCTCCTTTTTCCGAAAATTGTAGGAGATAAGCGAAAAAACATTATTGGAGAACACTCTTCCGGCCATTTCTATGAATGTCCAATATTCAAAAGTGTGTTTCTTTGACAATAGGCGACATTCTTCCAAATTTCGACTTTTGAAATTTTAAAAAGGACTTTGCTCCTTTTTACGATAATGGTAGAAAATTTGCGAAAAAAAATTATTGGGGAACACTATTCCGGCCATTTCTATGAATGTCCAATATTCAAAAGTGTGTTTTTTTGACAATAGGCGACATCTTTCAAATTTCGACTTTTGAAATTTTAAAAAGGACTTTGCTCCTTTTTCCGAAAATGGTAGAAAACTTGCGAAAAAAAATTATTGGGGAACACTATTCTGGCCATTCCTATGAATGTCCAATATTCAAAAGTGTGTTTTTTTTGACAATAGGCGACATTCTTCCAAATTTGGACTTTTGAAATTTTAAAAAGGACTTTGCTCCTTTTTCCGAAAATGGTAGAAAATTTGCGAAAAAAAATTATTGGGGAACACTCTTCCGGCCATTCCTATGAATGTCCAATATTCAAAAGTGTGTTTTTTTGAAAATAGGCGACATTCTTCCAAATTTGGACTTTTGAAATTTTAAAAAGGACTTTGCTCCTTTTTCCGAAAATGGTAGAAAATTTGTGAAAAAAAATTATTGGGGAACACTATTCCGGCCATTCCTATGTGTTTTTTTTGACAATAGGCGACATTCTTCCAAATTTCGACTTTTGAAATTTTAGAAAGGACTTTGCTCCTTTTTAGAAAATGGTAGAAAATTTGCGAAAAAAATTATTGGGGAACACTATTCCGGCCATTCCTATGAATATCCAATATTCAAAAGTGTGTTTTTTTGACAATAGGCGACATTCTTCCAAATTTCGACTTTTGAAATTGTAAAAAGGACTTTGCTCCTTTTTCCGAAAATTGTAGGAGATAAGCGAAAAAACATTATTGGAGAACACTCTTCCGGCCATTCCTATGAATGTCCAATATTCAAAAGTCTTAACAGTGTGTTTTTTTGAAAATTGGCGACATTTTTCCAAATTTCAACTTTTGAAATTTTAAAAAGGACTTTGCTCCTTTTTCCGAAAATGGTAGAAAATTTGCGAAAAAAAATTATTGGGGAACACTATTCCGGCCATTCCTATGAATATCCAATATTCAAAAGTGTGTTTTTTTGACAATAGGCGACATTCTTCCAAATTTCGATTTTTGAAATTTTAAAAAGGACTTTGCTTCTTTTTCCGAAAATGGTAGAAAATTTGCGAAAAAAAATTATTGGGGAACACTATTCCGGCCATTCCTATGAATGTCCAATATTAAAAAGTGTGTTTTTTTGACAATAGGCGACATTCTTCCAAATTTCGACTTTTGAAATTTTAAAAAGGACTTTGCTCCTTTTTCCGAAAATGGTAGAAAATTTGCGAAAAAAAATTATTGGGGAACACTATTCCGGCCATTCCTATGTGTTTTTTTTTTGACAATAGGCGACATTCTTCCAAATTTCGACTTTTGAAATTTTAAAAAGGACTTTGCTCCTTTTTCCGAAAATGGTAGAAAATTTGCGAAAAAAAATTATTGGGGAACACTATTCCGGCCATTCCTATGAATATCCAATATTCAAAAATGTGTTTTTTTGACAATAGGCGACATTCTTCCAAATTTCGACTTTTGAAATTTTAAAAAGGACTTTGCTCCTTTTTCCGAAAATGGTAGAAAATTTGCGAAAAAAAATTATTGGGGAACACTATTCCGGCCATTCCTATGTGTTTTTTTTTTTGACAATAGGCGACATTCTTCCGAATTTCGACTTTTGAAATTTTAAAAAGGACTTTGCTCCTTTTTCCGAAAATTGTAGGAGATAAACGAAAATGGTAGAAAACATTATTGGAGAGCACTTTTCCGGCCATTTCTATGAATGTCCAATATTCAAAAGTCTTAACAGTGTGTTTTTTTGACAATAGGCGACATTTTTCCAAATTTCAACTTTTGAATTTTAGAAAGGACTTTGCTCCTTTTTCCGAAAATGGTAGAAAATTTGCGAAAAAAAATTATTGGGGAACACTATTCCGGCCATTCCTATGAATGTCCAATATTAAAAAGTGTGTTTTTTTGACAATAGGCGACATTCTTCCAAATTTCGACTTTTGAAATTTTAAAAAGGACTTTGCTCCTTTTTCCGAAAATGGTAGAAAATTTGCGAAAAAAAATTATTGGGGAACACTATTCCGGCCATTCCTATGTGTTTTTTTTGACAATAGGCGACATTCTTCCAAATTTCGACTTTTGAAATTTTAAAACGGACTTTGCTCCTTTTTCCGAAAATGGTAGAAAACTTGCAAAAAAAAATTATTGGGGAACACTATTCCGGCCATTCCTATGAATGTCCAATATTCAAAAGTATGTTTTTTTGACAATAGGCGACATTCTTCCAAATTTCGACTTTTGAAATTTTAAAAAGGACTTTGCTCATTTTTCCGAAAATGGTAGAAAATTTGCGAAAAAAATTATTGGGGAACACTATTCCGGCCATTCCTATGAATGTCCAATATTCAAAAGTGTGTTTTTTTGACAATAGGCGACATCTTCCAAATTTCGACTTTTGAAATTTTAAAAAAGACTTTGCTCCTTTTTCCGAAAATGGTAGAAAATTTGCGAAAAAAAATTATTGGGGAACACTATTCCGGCCATTCCTATGAACGTCCAATATTCAAAAGTGTGTTTTTTTGACAATAGGCGACATTCTTCCAAATTTCGACTTTTGAAATTTTAAAAAGGACTTTGCTCCTTTTTCCGAAAATTGTAGGAGATAAGCGAAAAAACATTATTGGAGAACACTCCTCCGGCCATTTCTATGAATGTCCAATATTCAAAAGTCTTAACAGTGTGTTTTTTTTAAAATTGGCGACATTTTTCCAAATTTCAACTTTTGAAATTTTAAAAAGGACTTGGTCCTTTTTCCGAAAATGGTAGAAAATTTGCGAAAAAAACTTATTGGGGAACACTATTCCGGCCATTCCTATGAATGTCCAATATTCAAAAGTGTGTTTTTTTGACAATAGGCGACATCTTTCAAATTTCGACTTTTGAAATTTTAAAAAGGACTTTGCTCCTTTTTCCGAAAATTGTAGGAGATAAGCGAAAAAACATTATTGGAGAACACTCTTCCGGCCATTTCTATGAATGTCCAATATTCAAAAGTGTGTTTCTTTGACAATAGGCGACATTCTTCCAAATTTCGACTTTTGAAATTTTAAAAAGGACTTTGCTCCTTTTTACGATAATGGTAGAAAATTTGCGAAAAAAAATTATTGGGGAACACTATTCCGGCCATTTCTATGAATGTCCAATATTCAAAAGTGTGTTTTTTTGACAATAGGCGACATCTTTCAAATTTCGACTTTTGAAATTTTAAAAAGGACTTTGCTCCTTTTTCCGAAAATGGTAGAAAACTTGCGAAAAAAAATTATTGGGGAACACTATTCTGGCCATTCCTATGAATGTCCAATATTCAAAAGTGTGTTTTTTTTGACAATAGGCGACATTCTTCCAAATTTGGACTTTTGAAATTTTAAAAAGGACTTTGCTCCTTTTTCCGATAATGGTAGAAAATTTGCGAAAAAAAATTATTGGGGAACACTATTCCGGCCATTCCTATGAATGTCCAATATTCAAAAGTGTGTTTTTTTGACAATAGGCGACATCTTTCAAATTTCGACTTTTGAAATTTTAAAAAGGACTTTGCTCCTTTTTCCGAAAATGGTAGAAAACTTGCGAAAAAAAATTATTGGGGAACACTATTCTGGCCATTCCTATGAATGTCCAATATTCAAAAGTGTGTTTTTTTTGACAATAGGCGACATTCTTCCAAATTTGGACTTTTGAAAATTTAAAAAGGACTTTGCTCCTTTTTCCGATAATGGTAGAAAATTTGCGAAAAAAAATTATTGGGGAACACTATTCCGGCCATTTCTATGAATGTCCAATATTCAAAAGTGTGTTTTTTTGACAATAGGCGACATTCTTCCAAATTTCGACTTTTGAAATTTTAAAAAGGACTTTGCTCCTTTTTCCGAAAATGGTAGAAAATTTGCGAAAAAAATTTATTGGGGAACACTATTCCGGCCATTCCTATGAATGTCCAATATTCAAAAGTGTGTTTTTTTGACAATAGGCGACATTCTTCCAAATTTCGACTTTTGAAATTTTAAAAAAAACTTTGCTCCTTTTTCCGAAAATGGTAGAAAATTTGCGAAAAAAAATTATTGGGGAACACTATTCCGGCCATTCCTATGAATGTCCAATATTCAAAAGTGTGTTTTTTGACAATAGGCGACATCTTTCATATTTCGACTTTTGAAATTTTAAAAAGGACTTTGCTCCTTTTTCCGAAAATTGTAGGAGATAAGCGAAAAAACATTATTGGAGAACACTCCTGCGGCCATTTCTATGAATGTCCAATATTCAAAATTCTTAACAGTGTGTTTTTTTGAAAATTGGCGACATTTTTCCAAATTTCAACTTTTGAAATTTTAAAAAGGACTTTGCTCCTTTTTCCGAAAATGGTAGAAAATTTGCGAAAAAAAACTTATTGGGGAACACTATTCCGGCCATTCCTATGAATGTCCAATATTCAAAAGTGTGTTTTTTTGACAATAGGCGACATCTTTCAAATTTCGACTTTTGAAATTTTAAAAAGGACTTTGCTTCTTTTTCCGATAATGGTAGAAAATTTGCGAAAAAAAAATTATTGGGGAACACTATTCCGGCCATTCCTATGAATGTCCAATATTCAAAAGTGTGTTTTTTTTGACAATAGGCGACATTCTTCCAAATTTGGACTTTTGAAATTTTAAAAAGGACTTTGCTCCTTTTTCCGAAAATTGTAGGAGATAAGCGAAAAAACATTATTGGAGAACACTCTTCCGGCCATTTCTATGAATGTCCAATATTCAAAAGTCTTAACAGTGTGTTTTTTGAAAATTGGCGACATTTTTCCAAATTTCAACTTTTGAAATTTTAAAAAGGACTTTGCTCCTTTTTCCGAAAATGGTAGAAAATTTGCGAAAAAAACTTTTTGGGGAACACTATTCCGGCCATTCCTATGAATGTCCAATATTCAAAAGTGTGTTTTTTTGACAATAGGCGACATTCTTCCAAATTTCGACTTTTGAAATTTTAAAAAGGACTTTGCTCCTTTTTCCTAAAATGGTAGAAAATTTGCGAAAAAAAATTATTGGGGAACACTATTCCGGCCATTCCTATGAATGCCCAATATTCAAAAGTGTGTTTTTTGACAATAGGCGACATCTTTTAAATTTCGACTTTTGAAATTTTAAAAAGGACTTTGCTCCTTTTTCCGAAAATGGTAGAAAACTTGCGAAAAAAAATTATTGGGGAACACTATTCCGGCCATTCCTATGAATATCCAATATTCAAAAGTGTGTTTTTTTGACAATAGGCGACATTCTTCCAAATTTCGACTTTTGAAATTTTAAAAAGGACTTTGCTCCTTTTTCCGAAAATGGTAGAAAATTTGCGAAAAAAAATTATTGGGGAACACTATTCCGGCCATTCCTATGAATGTACAATATTCAAAAGTGTGTTTTTTTGACAATAGGCGACATTCTTCCAAATTTCGTCTTTTGAAATTTTAAAAAGGACTTTGCTCCTTTTTCCGAAAATGGTAGAAAATTTGCGAAAAAAAATTATTGGGGAACACTATTCCGGCCATTCCTATGAATGTCCAATATTCAAAAGTGTGTTTTTTTGACAATAGGCGACATTCTTCCAAATTTCGACTTTTGAAATTTTAAAAAGGACTTTGCTCCTTTTTCCGAAAATGGTAGAAAATTTGGGAAAAAAAATTATTGGGGAACACTATTCCGGCCATTCCTATGTGTTTTTTTTTTGACAATAGGCGACATTCTTCCGAATTTCGACTTTTGAAATTTTAAAAAGGACTTTGCTCCTTTTTCCGAAAATTGTAGGAGATAAACGAAAATGGTAGAAAACATTATTGGAGAGCACTTTTCCGGCCATTTCTATGAATGTCCAATATTCAAAAGTCTTAACAGTGTGTTTTTTTGACAATAGGCGACATTCTTCCAAATTTCGACTTTTGAAATTTTAAAAAGGACTTTGCTCCTTTTTCCGAAAATGGTAGAAAATTTGGGAAAAAAAATTATTGGGGAACACTATTCCGGCCATTCCTATGAATATCCAATATTCAAAAGTGTGTTTTTTTGACAATAGGCGACATTCTTCCAAATTTCGACTTTTGAAATTTTAAAAAGGACTTTGCTCCTTTTTCCGAAAATGGTAAAAAATTTGCGAAAAAAAATTATTGGGGAACACTATTCCGGCCATTCCTATGAATGTCCAATATTAAAAAGTGTGTTTTTTTGACAATAGGCGACATTCTTCCAAATTTCGACTTTTGAAATTTTAAAAAGGACTTTGCTCCTTTTTCCGAAAATGGTAGAAAATTTGCGAAAAAAAATTATTGGGGAACACTATTCCGGCCATTCCTATGTGTTTTTTTTGACAATAGGCGACATTCTTCCAAATTTCGACTTTTGAAATTTTAAAACGGACTTTGCTCCTTTTTCCGAAAATGGTAGAAAACTTGCAAAAAAAAATTATTGGGGAACACTATTCCGGCCATTCCTATGAATGTCCAATATTCAAAAGTATGTTTTTTTGACAATAGGCGACATTCTTCCAAATTTCGACTTTTGAAATTTTAAAAAGGACTTTGCTCATTTTTCCGAAAATGGTAGAAAATTTGCGAAAAAAAATTATTGGGGAACACTATTCCGGCCATTCCTATGAATGTCCAATATTCAAAAGTGTGTTTTTTTGACAATAGGCGACATCTTCCAAATTTCGACTTTTGAAATTTTAAAAAAGACTTTGCTCCTTTTTCCGAAAATGGTAGAAAATTTGCGAAAAAAAATTATTGGGGAACACTATTCCGGCCATTCCTTTGAACGTCCAATATTCAAAAGTGTGTTTTTTTGACAATAGGCGACATTCTTCCAAATTTCGACTTTTGAAATTTTAAAAAGGACTTTGCTCCTTTTTCCGAAAATTGTAGGAGATAAGCGAAAAAACATTATTGGAGAACACTCCTCCGGCCATTTCTATGAATGTCCAATATTCAAAAGTCTTAACAGTGTGTTTTTTTTAAAATTGGCGACATTTTTCCAAATTTCAACTTTTGAAATTTTAAAAAGGACTTGGTCCTTTTTCCGAAAATGGTAGAAAATTTGCGAAAAAAACTTATTGGGGAACACTATTCCGGCCATTCCTATGAATGTCCAATATTCAAAAGTGTGTTTTTTTGACAATAGGCGACATCTTTCAAATTTCGACTTTTGAAATTTTAAAAAGGACTTTGCTCCTTTTTCCGAAAATTGTAGGAGATAAGCGAAAAAACATTATTGGAGAACACTCTTCCGGCCATTTCTATGAATGTCCAATATTCAAAAGTGTGTTTCTTTGACAATAGGCGACATTCTTCCAAATTTCGACTTTTGAAATTTTAAAAAGGACTTTGCTCCTTTTTACGATAATGGTAGAAAATTTGCGAAAAAAAATTATTGGGGAACACTATTCCGGCCATTTCTATGAATGTCCAATATTCAAAAGTGTGTTTTTTTGACAATAGGCGACATCTTTCAAATTTCGACTTTTGAAATTTTAAAAAGGACTTTGCTCCTTTTTCCGAAAATGGTAGAAAACTTGCGAAAAAAAATTATTGGGGAACACTATTCTGGCCATTCCTATGAATGTCCAATATTCAAAAGTGTGTTTTTTTTGACAATAGGCGACATTCTTCCAAATTTGGACTTTTGAAATTTTAAAAAGGACTTTGCTCCTTTTTCCGATAATGGTAGAAAATTTGCGAAAAAAAATTATTGGGGAACACTATTCCGGCCATTTCTATGAATGTCCAATATTCAAAAGTGTGTTTTTTTGACAATAGGCGACATTCTTCCAAATTTCGACTTTTGAAATTTTAAAAAGGACTTTGCTCCTTTTTCCGAAAATGGTAGAAAATTTGCGAAAAAAATTTATTGGGGAACACTATTCCGGCCATTCCTATGAATGTCCAATATTCAAAAGTGTGTTTTTTTGACAATAGGCGACATTCTTCCAAATTTCGACTTTTGAAATTTTAAAAAAAACTTTGCTCCTTTTTCCGAAAATGGTAGAAAATTTGCGAAAAAAAATTATTGGGGAACACTATTCCGGCCATTCCTATGAATGTCCAATATTCAAAAGTGTGTTTTTTGACAATAGGCGACATTCTTCCAAATTTCGACTTTTGAAATTTTAAAAAGGACTTAGCTCCTTTTTCCGAAAATGGTAGAAAATTTGCGAAAAAAATTTATTGGGGAACACTATTCCGGCCATTCCTATGAATGTCCAATATTCAAAAGTGTGTTTTTTTGACAATAGGCGACATTCTTCCAAATTTCGACTTTTGAAATTTTAAAAAAAACTTTGCTCCTTTTTCCGAAAATGGTAGAAAATTTGCGAAAAAAAATTATTGGGGAACACTATTCCGGCCATTCCTATGAATGTCCAATATTCAAAAGTGTGTTTTTTGACAATAGGCGACATCTTTCATATTTCGACTTTTGAAATTTTAAAAAGGACTTTGCTCCTTTTTCCGAAAATTGTAGGAGATAAGCGAAAAAACATTATTGGAGAACACTCCTGCGGCCATTTCTATGAATGTCCAATATTCAAAAGTCTTAACAGTGTGTTTTTTTGAAAATTGGCGACATTTTTCCAAATTTCAACTTTTGAAATTTTAAAAAGGACTTTGCTCCTTTTTCCGAAAATTGTAGGAGATAAGCGAAAAAACATTATTGGAGAACACTCTTCCGGCCATTTCTATGAATGTCCAATATTCAAAAGTCTTAACAGTGTGTTTTTTGAAAATTGGCGACATTTTTCCAAATTTCAACTTTTGAAATTTTAAAAAGGACTTTGCTCCTTTTTCCGAAAATGGTAGAAAATTTGCGAAAAAAACTTTTTGGGGAACACTATTCCGGCCATTCCTATGAATGTCCAATATTCAAAAGTGTGTTTTTTTGACAATAGGCGACATTCTTCCAAATTTCGACTTTTGAAATTTTAAAAAGGACTTTGCTCCTTTTTCCGAAAATGGTAGAAAATTTGCGAAAAAAAATTATTGGGGAACACTATTCCGGCCATTCCTATGAATGCCCAATATTCAAAAGTGTGTTTTTTGACAATAGGCGACATCTTTTAAATTTCGACTTTTGAAATTTTAAAAAGGACTTTGCTCCTTTTTCCGAAAATGGTAGAAAACTTGCGAAAAAAAATTATTGGGGAACACTATTCCGGCCATTCCTATGAATATCCAATATTCAAAAGTGTGTTTTTTTGACAATAGGCGACATTCTTCCAAATTTCGACTTTTGAAATTTTAAAAAGGACTTTGCTCCTTTTTCCGAAAATGGTAGAAAATTTGCGAAAAAAAATTATTGGGGAACACTATTCCGGCCATTCCTATGGATATCCAATATTCAAAAGTGTGTTTTTTGACAATAGGCGACATTCTTCCAAATTTCGACTTTTGAAATTTTAAAAAGGACTTTGCTCCTTTTTCCGAAAATGGTAGAAAATTTGCGAAAAAAAATTATTGGGGAACACTATTCCGGCCATTCCTATGAATGCCCAATATTCAAAAGTGTGTTTTTTGACAATAGGCGACATCTTTTAAATTTCGACTTTTGAAATTTTAAAAAGGACTTTGCTCCTTTTTCCGAAAATGGTAGAAAACTTGCGAAAAAAAATTATTGGGGAACACTATTCCGGCCATTCCTATGAATATCCAATATTCAAAAGTGTGTTTTTTTGACAATAGGCGACATTCTTCCAAATTTCGACTTTTGAAATTTTAAAAAGGACTTTGCTCCTTTTTCCGAAAATGGTAGAAAATTTGCGAAAAAAAATTATTGGGGAACACTATTCCGGCCATTCCTATGAATGCCCAATATTCAAAAGTGTGTTTTTTTGACAATAGGCGACATTCTTCCAAATTTCGACTTTTGAAATTTTAAAAAGGACTTTGCTCCTTTTTCCGAAAATGGTAGAAAATTTGCGAAAAAAAATTATTGGGGAACACTATTCCGGCCATTCCTATGAATGTCCAATATTAAAAAGTGTGTTTTTTTGACAATAGGCGACATTCTTCCAAATTTCGACTTTTGAAATTTTAAAAAGGACTTTGCTCCTTTTTCCGAAAATAGTAGAAAATTTGCGAAAAAAATTATTGGGGAACACTATTCCGGCCATTCCTATGAATATCCAATATTCAAAAGTGTGTTTTTTTGACAATAGGCGACATTCTTCCAAATTTCGACTTTTGAAATTTTAAAAAGGACTTTGCTCCTTTTTCCGAAAATGGTAAAAAATTTGCGAAAAAAAATTATTGGGGAACACTATTCCGGCCATTCCTATGAATGTCCAATATTAAAAAGTGTGTTTTTTTGACAATAGGCGATATTCTTCCAAATTTCGACTTTTGAAATTTTAAAAAGGACTTTGCTTCTTTTTCCGAAAATGGTAGAAAATGTGCAAAAAAAATTTTAGGGGAACACTATTCCGGCCATTCCTATGAATATCCAATATTCAAAAGTGTGTTTTTTTTGACAATAGGCGACATTCTTCCAAATTTCGACTTTTGAAATTTTAAAAAGGACTTTGCTCCTTTTTCCGAAAATGGTAGAAAATTTGCGAAAAAAAATTATTGGGGAACACTATTCCGGCCATTCCTATGAATATCCAATATTCAAAAGTGTGTTTTTTTGACAATAGGCGACATTCTTCCAAATTTCGACTTTTGAAATTTTAAAAAGGACTTTGCTTCTTTTTCCGAAAATGGTAGAAAATGTGCAAAAAAAATTTTTGGGGAACACTATTCCGGCCATTCCTATGAATATCCAATATTCAAAAGTGTGTTTTTTTTGACAATAGGCGACATTCTTCCAAATTTCGACTTTTGAAATTTTAAAAAGGACTTTGCTCCTTTTTCCGAAAATGGTAGAAAATTTGCGAAAAAAAATTATTGGGGAACACTATTCCGGCCATTCCTATGGATATCCAATATTCAAAAGTGTGTTTTTTTGACAATAGGCGACATTCTTCCAAATTTCGACTTTTGAAATTTTAAAAAGGACTTTGCTCCTTTTTCCGAAAATGGTAGAAAATTTGCAAAAAAAATTTTTGGGGAACACTATTCCGGCCATTCCTATGAATATCCAATATTCAAAAGTGTGTTTTTTTGACAATAGGCGACATTCTTCCAAATTTCGACTTTTGAAATTTTAAAAAGGACTTTGCTCCTTTTTCCGAAAATTGTAGAAAATTTGCGAAAAAAAATTATTGGGGAACACTATTCCGGCCATTCCTATGAATGTCCAATATTCAAAAGTGTGTTTTTTTTGACAATAGGCGACATTCTTCCAAATTTCGACTTTTGAAGTTTTAAAAAGGACTTTGCTCCTTTTTCCGAAAATGGTAGAAAATTTGCGAAAAAAAATTATTGGGGAACACTATTCCGGCCATTCCTATGAATGTCCAATATTAAAAAGTGTGTTTTTTTGACAATAGGCGACATTCTTCCAAATTTCGACTTTTAAAATTTTAAAAAGGACTTTGCTCCTTTTTCCGAAAATAGTAGAAAATTTGCGAAAAAAAATTATTGGGGAACACTATTCCGGCCATTCCTATGAATATCCAATATTCAAAAGTGTGTTTTTTTGACAATAGGCGACATTCTTCCAAATTTCGACTTTTGAAATTTTAAAAAGGACTTTGCTCCTTTTTCCGAAAATGGTAAAAAATTTGCGAAAAAAAATTATTGGGGAACACTATTCCGGCCATTCCTATGAATATCCAATATTCAAAAGTGTGTTTTTTTGACAATAGGCGACATTCTTCCAAATTTCGACTTTTGAAATTTTAAAAAGGACTTTGCTTCTTTTTCCGAAAATGGTAGAAAATGTGCAAAAAAAATTTTTGGGGAACACTATTCCGGCCATTCCTATGAATATCCAATATTCAAAAGTGTGTTTTTTTTGACAATAGGCGACATTCTTTCAAATTTCGACTTTTGAAATTTTAAAAAGGACTTTGCTTCTTTTTCCGAAAATGGTAGAAAATGTGCAAAAAAAATTTTTGGGGAACACTATTCCGGCCATTCCTATGAATATCCAATATTCAAAAGTGTGTTTTTTTTGACAATAGGCGACATTCTTCCAAATTTCGACTTTTGAAATTTTAAAAAGGACTTTGCTCCTTTTTCCGAAAATGGTAGAAAATTTGCGAAAAAAAATTATTGGGGAACACTATTCCGGCCATTCCTATGAATATCCAATATTCAAAAGTGTGTTTTTTTGACAATAGGCGACATTCTTCCAAATTTCGACTTTTGAAATTTTAAAAAGGACTTTGCTTCTTTTTCCGAAAATGGTAGAAAATGTGCAAAAAAAATTTTTGGGGAACACTATTCCGGCCATTCCTATGGATATCCAATATTCAAAAGTGTGTTTTTTTGACAATAGGCGACATTCTTCCAAATTTCGGCTTTTGAAATTTTAAAAAGGACTTTGCTCCTTTTTCCGAAAATGGTAGAAAATTTGCAAAAAAAATTTTTGGGGAACACTATTCCGGCCATTCCTATGAATATCCAATATTCAAAAGTGTGTTTTTTTGACAATAGGCGACATTCTTCCAAATTTCGACTTTTGAAATTTTAAAAAGGACTTTGCTCCTTTTTCCGAAAATTGTAGAAAATTTGCGAAAAAAAATTATTGGGGAACACTATTCCGGCCATTCCTATGAATATCCAATATTCAAAAGTGTGTTTTTTTGACAATAGGCGACATTCTTCCAAATTTCGACTTTTGAAATTTTAAAAAGGACTTTGCTCCTTTTTCCGAAAATGGTAGAAAATTTGGGAAAAAAAATTATTGGGGAACACTATTCCGGCCATTCCTATGAATGTCCAATATTCAAAAGTGTGTTTTTTTTGACAATAGGCGACATTCTTCCAAATTTCGACTTTTGAAGTTTTAAAAAGGACTTTGCTCCTTTTTCCGAAAATGGTAGAAAATTTGCGAAAAAAAATTATTGGGGAACACTATTCCGGCCATTCCTATGAATGTCCAATATTCAAAAGTGTGTTTTTTTTGACAATAGGCGACATTCTTCCAAATTTCGACTTTTGAAGTTTTAAAAAGGACTTTGCTCCTTTTTCCGAAAATGGTAGAAAATTTGCGAAAAAAAATTATTGGGGAACACTATTCCGGCCATTCCTATGAATGTCCAATATTAAAAAGTGTGTTTTTTTGACAATAGGCGACATTCTTCCAAATTTCGACTTTTGAAATTTTAAAAAGGACTTTGCTCCTTTTTCCGAAAATAGTAGAAAATTTGCGAAAAAAAATTATTGGGGAACACTATTCCGGCCATTCCTATGAATATCCAATATTCAAAAGTGTGTTTTTTTGACAATAGGCGACATTCTTCCAAATTTCGACTTTTGAAATTTTAAAAAGGACTTTGCTCCTTTTTCCGAAAATGGTAGAAAATTTGGGAAAAAAAATTATTGGGGAACACTATTCCGGCCATTCCTATGAATGTCCAATATTCAAAAGTGTGTTTTTTTGACAATAGGCGACATTCTTCCAAATTTCGACTTTTGAAGTTTTAAAAAGGACTTTGCTCCTTTTTCCGAAAATGGTAGAAAATTTGCGAAAAAAAATTATTGGGGAACACTATTCCGGCCATTCCTATGAATGTCCAATATTAAAAAGTGTGTTTTTTTGACAATAGGCGACATTCTTTCAAATTTCGACTTTTGAAATTTTAAAAAGGACTTTGCTCCTTTTTCCGAAAATAGTAGAAAATTTGCGAAAAAAAATTATTGGGGAACACTATTCCGGCCATTCCTATGAATATCCAATATTCAAAAGTGTGTTTTTTTGACAATAGGCGACATTCTTCCAAATTTCGACTTTTGAAATTTTAAAAAGGACTTTGCTCCTTTTTCCGAAAATGGTAGAAAATTTGCAAAAAAAATTTTTGGGGAACACTATTCCGGCCATTCCTATGAATATCCAATATTCAAAAGTGTGTTTTTTTGACAATAGGCGACATTCTTCCAAATTTCGACTTTTGAAATTTTAAAAAGGACTTTGCTCCTTTTTCCGAAAATGGTAGAAAATTTGCGAAAAAAAATTATTGGGGAACACTATTCCGGCCATTCCTATGAATATCCAATATTCAAAAGTGTGTTTTTTTGACAATAGGCGACATTCTTCCAAATTTCGACTTTTGAAATTTTAAAAAGGACTTTGCTCCTTTTTCCGAAAATGGTAGAAAATTTGCGAAAAAAAATTATTGGGGAACACTATTCCGGCCATTCCTATGAATGTCCAATATTCAAAAGTGTGTTTTTTTTGACAATAGGCGACATTCTTCCAAATTTCGACTTTTGAAATTTTAAAAAGGACTTTGCTCCTTTTTCCGAAAATGGTAGAAAATTTGCGAAAAAAAATTATTGGGGAACACTATTCCGGCCATTCCTATGAATGTCCAATATTAAAAAGTGTGTTTTTTTGACAATAGGCGACATTCTTCCAAATTTCGACTTTTGAAATTTTAAAAAGGACTTTGCTCCTTTTTCCGAAAATGGTAGAAAATTTGCGAAAAAAAATTATTGGGGAACACTATTCCGGCCATTCCTATGAATATCCAATATTCAAAAGTGTGTTTTTTTGACAATAGGCGACATTCTTCCAAATTTCGACTTTTGAAATTTTAAAAAGGACTTTGCTCCTTTTTCCGAAAATAGTGGAAAATTTGCGAAAAAAAATTATTGGGGAACACTATTCCGGCCATTCCTATGAATATCCAATATTCAAAAGTGTGTTTTTTTGACAATAGGCGACATTCTTCCAAATTTCGACTTTTGAAATTTTAAAAAGGACTTTGCTCCTTTTTCCGAAAATGGTAAAAAATTTGCGAAAAAAAATTATTAGGGAACACTATTCCGGCCATTCCTATGAATGTCCAATATTAAAAAGTGTGTTTTTTTGACAATAGGCGACATTCTTCCAAATTTCGACTTTTGAAATTTTAAAAAGGACTTTGCTTCTTTTTCCGAAAATGGTAGAAAATGTGCAAAAAAAATTTTTGGGGAACACTATTCCGGCCATTCCTATGAATATCCAATATTCAAAAGTGTGTTTTTTTTTACAATAGGCGACATTCTTCCAAATTTCGACTTTTGAAATTTTAAAAAGGACTTTGCTCCTTTTTCCGAAAATGGTAGAAAATTTGCGAAAAAAAATTATTGGGGAACACTATTCCGGCCATTCCTATGAATATCCAATATTCAAAAGTGTGTTTTTTTGACAATAGGCGACTTTCTTCCAAATTTCGACTTTTGAAATTTTAAAAAGGACTTTGCTCCTTTTTCCGAAAATGGTAGAAATTTTGCGAAAAAAAATTATTGGGGAACACTATTCCGGCCATTCCTATGAATATCCAATATTCAAAAGTGTGTTTTTTTGACAATAGGCGACATTCTTCCAAATTTCGACTTTTGAAATTTTAAAAAGGACTTTGCTCCTTTTTCCGAAAATGGTAGAAAATTTGCGAAAAAAAATTATTGGGGAACACTATTCCTGCCATTCCTATGGATATCCAATATTCAAAAGTGTGTTTTTTTGACAATAGGCGACATGCTTCCAAATTTCGACTTTTGAAATTTTAAAAAGGACTTTGCTCCTTTTTCCGAAAATGGTAGAAAATTTGCAAAAAAAATTTTTGGGGAACACTATTCCGGCCATTCCTATGAATATCCAATATTAAAAAGTGTGTTTTTTTGACAATAGGCGACATTCTTCCAAATTTCGACTTTTGAAATTTTAAAAAGGACTTTGCTCCTTTTTCCGAAAATGGTAGAAAATTTGCGAAAAAAAATTATTGGGGAACACTATTCCGGCCATTCCTATGAATATCCAATATTCAAAAGTGTGTTTTTTTGACAATAGGCGACATTCTTCCAAATTTCGACTTTTGAAATTTTAAAAAGGACTTTGCTCCTTTTTCCGAAAATGGTAAAAAATTTGCGAAAAAAAATTATTGGGGAACACTATTCCGGCCATTCCTATGAATGTCCAATATTAAAAAGTGTGTTTTTTTGACAATAGGCGACATGCTTCCAAATTTCGACTTTTGAAATTTTAAAAAGGACTTTGCTTCTTTTTCCGAAAATGGTAGAAAATTTGCGAAAAAAAATTATTGGGGAACACTATTCCGGCCATTCCTATGGATATCCAATATTCAAAAGTGTGTTTTTTTGACAATAGGCGACATTCTTCCAAATTTCGACTTTTGAAATTTTAAAAAGGACTTTGCTCCTTTTTCCGAAAATTGTAGAAAATTTGCGAAAAAAAATTATTGGGGAACACTATTCCGGCCATTCCTATGAATATCCAATATTCAAAAGTGTGTTTTTTTGACAATAGGCGACATTCTTCCAAATTTCGACTTTTGAAATTTTAAAAAGGACTTTGCTCCTTTTTCCGAAAATGGTAGAAAATTTGCGAAAAAAAATTATTGGGGAACACTATTCCGGCCATTCCTATGAATGTCCAATATTAAAAAGTGTGTTTTTTTGACAATAGGCGACATTCTTCCAAATTTCGACTTTTGAAATTTTAAAAAGGACTTTGCTTCTTTTTCCGAAAATGGTAGAAAATTTGCGAAAAAAAATTATTGGGGAACACTATTCCGGCCATTCCTATGAATATCCAATATTCAAAAGTGTGTTTTTTTGACAATAGGCGACATTCTTCCAAATTTCGACTTTTGAAATTTTAAAAAGGACTTTGCTCCTTTTTCCGAAAATAGTAGAAAATTTGCGAAAAAAAATTATTGGGGAACACTATTCCGGCCATTCCTATGAATATCCAATATTCAAAAGTGTGTTTTTTTGACAATAGGCGACATTCTTCCAAATTTCGACTTTTGAAATTTTAAAAAGGACTTTGCTTCTTTTTCCGAAAATGGCAGAAAATGTGCAAAAAAAATTTTTGGGGAACACTATTCCGGCCATTCCTATGAATATCCAATATTCAAAAGTTTTTTTTTTTTTGACAATAGGCGACATTCTTCCAAATTTCGACTTTTGAAATTTTAAAAAGGACTTTGCTCCTTTTTCCGAAAATGGTAGAAAATTTGCGAAAAAAAATTATTGGGGAACACTATTCCGGCCATTCCTATGAATATCCAATATTCAAAAGTGTGTTTTTTTGACAATAGGCGACATTCTTCCAAATTTCGACTTTTGAAATTTTAAAAAGGACTTTGCTCCTTTTTCCGAAAATGGTAGAAAATTTGCAAAAAAAAATTTTTGCGGAACACTATTCCGGCCATTCCTATGAATGTCCAATATTAAAAAGTGTGTTTTTTTGACAATAGGCGACATTCTTCCAAATTTCGACTTTTGAAATTTTAAAAAGGACTTTGCTCCTTTTTCCGAAAATGGTAGAAAATTTGCGAAAAAAAATTATTGGGGAACACTATTCCGGCCATTCCTATGAATGTCCAATATTCAAAAGTGTGTTTTTTTGACAATAGGCGACATTCTTCCAAATTTCGACTTTTGAAATTTTAAAAAGGACTTTGCTCCTTTTTCCGAAAATGGTAGAAAATTTGCAAAAAAAAATTTTTGGGGAACACTATTCCGGCCATTCCTATGAATGTCCAATATTAAAAAGTGTGTTTTTTTGACAATAGGCGACATTCTTCCAAATTTCGACTTTTGAAATTTTAAAAAGGACTTTGCTCCTTTTTCCGAAAATGGTAGAAAATTTGCGAAAAAAAATTATTGGGGAACACTATTCCGGCCATTCCTATGAATATCCAATATTCAAAAGTGTGTTTTTTTGACAATAGGCGACATTCTTCCAAATTTCGACTTTTGAAATTTTAAAAAGGACTTTGCTCCTTTTTCCGAAAATGGTAAAAAATTTGCGAAAAAAAATTATTGGGGAACACTATTCCGGCCATTCCTATGAATGTCCAATATTAAAAAGTGTGTTTTTTTGACAATAGGCGACATTCTTCCAAATTTCGACTTTTGAAATTTTAAAAAGGACTTTGCTCCTTTTTCCAAAAATGGTAGAAAATTTGCAAAAAAAATTTTTGGGAAACACTATTCTGACCATTCCTATGAATATCCAATATTCAAAAGTGTGTTTTTTTGACAATAGGCGACATTCTTCCAAATTTCGACTTTTGAAATTTTAAAAAGGACTTTGCTCCTTTTTCCGAAAATGGTAGAAAATTTGGGGAAAAAAATTATTGGGGAACACTATTCCGGCCATTCCTATGAATATCCAATATTCAAAAGTGTGTTTTTTTGACAATAGGCGACATTCTTCCAAATTTCGACTTTTGAAATTTTAAAAAGGACTTTGCTCCTTTTTCCGAAAATGGTAGAAAATTTGCGAAAAAAAATTATTGGGGAACACTATTCCGGCCATTCCTATGGATATCCAATATTCAAAAGTGTGTTTTTTTGACAATAGGCGACATTCTTCCAAATTTCGACTTTTGAAATTTTAAAAAGGACTTTGCTCCTTTTTCCGAAAATGGTAGAAAATTTGCAAAAAAAATTTTTGGGGAACACTATTCCGGCCATTCCTATGAATATCCAATATTCAAAAGTGTGTTTTTTTGACAATAGGCGACATTCTTCCAAATTTCGACTTTTGAAATTTTAAAAAGGACTTTGCTCCTTTTTCCGAAAATTGTAGAAAATTTGCGAAAAAAAATTATTGGGGAACACTATTCCGGCCATTCCTATGAATATCCAATATTCAAAAGTGTGTTTTTTTGACAATAGGCGACATTCTTCCAAATTTCGACTTGGTAGAAAATGGTAGAAAATTTGCGAAAAAAATTATTGGGGAACACTATTCCGGCCATTCCTATGAATATCCAATATTCAAAAGTGTGTTTTTTTGACAATAGGCGACATTCTTCCAAATTTCGACTTTTGAAATTTTAAAAAGGACTTTGCTCCTTTTTCCGAAAATATAGAAAATTTGCGAAAAAAAATTATTGGGGAACACTATTCCGGCCATTCCTATGAATGTCCAATATTAAAAAGTGTGTTTGTTTGACAATAGGCGACATTCTTCCAAATTTCAACTTTTGAAATTTCAGAAAGGACTTTGCTCCCTTTTCCGAAAATGGTAGAAAATTTGCAAAAAAAAATTATTGGGGAACACTATTCCGGCCATTCCTATGAATATCCAATATTCAAAAGTGTGTTTGTTTGACAATAGGCGACATTCTTCCAAATTTCGACTTTTGAAATTTTAAAAAGGACTTTGCTCCTTTTTCCGAAAATGGCAGAAAATTTGCAAAAAAAAATTATTGGGGAACACTATTCCGGCCATTCCTATGAATATCCAATATTCAAAAGTGTGTTTTTTTGACAATAGGCGACATTCTTCCAAATTTCGACTTTTGAAATTTTAAAAAGGACTTTGCTCCTTTTTCCGAAAATGGTAGAAAATTTGCGAAAAAAAATTATTGGGGAACACTATTCCGGCCATTCCTATGGATATCCAATATTCAAAAGTGTGTTTTTTTGACAATAGGCGACATTCTTCCAAATTTCGACTTTTGAAATTTTAAAAAGGACTTTGCTCCTTTTTCCGAAAATGGCAGAAAATTTGCAAAAAAAAATTATTGGGGAACACTATTCCGGCCATTCCTATGAATATCCAATATTCAAAAGTGTGTTTTTTTGACAATAGGCGACATTCTTCCAAATTTCGACTTTTGAAATTTTAAAAAGGACTTTGCTCCTTTTTCCGAAAATGGTAGAAAATTTGGGAAAAAAAATTATTGGGGAACACTATTCCGGCCATTCCTATGAATATCCAATATTCAAAAGTGTGTTTTTTTGACAATAGGCGACATTCTTCCAAATTTCGACTTTTGAAATTTTAAAAAGGACTTTGCTCCTTTTTCCGAAAATTGTAGAAAATTTGCGAAAAAAAATTATTGGGGAACACTATTCCGGCCATTCCTATGAATATCCAATATTCAAAAGTGTGTTTTTTTGACAATAGGCGACATTCTTCCAAATTTCGACTTGGTAGAAAATGGTAGAAAATTTGCGAAAAAAATTATTGGGGAACACTATTCCGGCCATTCCTATGAATATCCAATATTCAAAAGTGTGTTTTTTTGACAATAGGCGACATTCTTCCAAATTTCGACTTTTGAAATTTTAAAAAGGACTTTGCTCCTTTTTCCGAAAATATAGAAAATTTGCGAAAAAAAATTATTGGGGAACACTATTCCGGCCATTCCTATGAATATCCAATATTCAAAAGTGTGTTTTTTTGACAATAGGCGACATTCTTCCAAATTTCGACTTTTGAAATTTTAAAAAGGACTTTGCTCCTTTTTCCGAAAATTGTAGAAAATTTGCGAAAAAAAATTATTGGGGAACACTATTCCGGCCATTCCTATGAATATCCAATATTCAAAAGTGTGTTTTTTTGACAATAGGCGACATTCTTCCAAATTTCGACTTGGTAGAAAATGGTAGAAAATTTGCGAAAAAAATTATTGGGGAACACTATTCCGGCCATTCCTATGAATATCCAATATTCAAAAGTGTGTTTTTTTGACAATAGGCGACATTCTTCCAAATTTCGACTTTTGAAATTTTAAAAAGGACTTTGCTCCTTTTTCCGAAAATATAGAAAATTTGCGAAAAAAAATTATTGGGGAACACTATTCCGGCCATTCCTATGAATGTCCAATATTAAAAAGTGTGTTTGTTTGACAATAGGCGACATTCTTCCAAATTTCAACTTTTGAAATTTCAGAAAGGACTTTGCTCCCTTTTCCGAAAATGGTAGAAAATTTGCAAAAAAAAATTATTGGGGAACACTATTCCGGCCATTCCTATGAATATCCAATATTCAAAAGTGTGTTTGTTTGACAATAGGCGACATTCTTCCAAATTTCGACTTTTGAAATTTTAAAAAGGACTTTGCTCCTTTTTCCGAAAATGGCAGAAAATTTGCAAAAAAAAATTATTGGGGAACACTATTCCGGCCATTCCTATGAATATCCAATATTCAAAAGTGTGTTTTTTTGACAATAGGCGACATTCTTCCAAATTTCGACTTTTGAAATTTTAAAAAGGACTTTGCTCCTTTTTCCGAAAATGGTAGAAAATTTGCGAAAAAAAATTATTGGGGAACACTATTCCGGCCATTCCTATGGATATCCAATATTCAAAAGTGTGTTTTTTTGACAATAGGCGACATTCTTCCAAATTTCGACTTTTGAAATTTTAAAAAGGACTTTGCTCCTTTTTCCGAAAATGGCAGAAAATTTGCAAAAAAAAATTATTGGGGAACACTATTCCGGCCATTCCTATGAATATCCAATATTCAAAAGTGTGTTTTTTTGACAATAGGCGACATTCTTCCAAATTTCGACTTTTGAAATTTTAAAAAGGACTTTGCTCCTTTTTCCGAAAATGGTAGAAAATTTGGGAAAAAAAATTATTGGGGAACACTATTCCGGCCATTCCTATGAATATCCAATATTCAAAAGTGTGTTTTTTTGACAATAGGCGACATTCTTCCAAATTTCGACTTTTGAAATTTTAAAAAGGACTTTGCTCCTTTTTCCGAAAATTGTAGAAAATTTGCGAAAAAAAATTATTGGGGAACACTATTCCGGCCATTCCTATGAATATCCAATATTCAAAAGTGTGTTTTTTTGACAATAGGCGACATTCTTCCAAATTTCGACTTGGTAGAAAATGGTAGAAAATTTGCGAAAAAAATTATTGGGGAACACTATTCCGGCCATTCCTATGAATATCCAATATTCAAAAGTGTGTTTTTTTGACAATAGGCGACATTCTTCCAAATTTCGACTTTTGAAATTTTAAAAAGGACTTTGCTCCTTTTTCCGAAAATATAGAAAATTTGCGAAAAAAAATTTTGGGGAACAATATTCCGGCCATTCCTATGAATATCCAATATTCAAAAGTGTGTTTTTTTGACAATAGGCGACATTCTTCCAAATTTCGACTTGGTAGAAAATGGTAGAAAATTTGCGAAAAAAATTATTGGGGAACACTATTCCGGCCATTCCTATGAATATCCAATATTCAAAAGTGTGTTTTTTTGACAATAGGCGACATTCTTCCAAATTTCGACTTTTGAAATTTTAAAAAGGACTTTGCTCCTTTTTCCGAAAATGGTAGAAAATTTGCGAAAAAAAATTATTGGGGAATAGTTAGAAAATTGTAGAAAATTTGCGAAAAAAAATTATTGGGGAACACTATTCCGGCCATTCCTATGAATATCCAATATTCAAAAGTGTGTTTTTTTGACAATAGGCGACATTCTTCCAAATTTCGACTTTTGAAATTTTAAAAAGGACTTTGCTCCTTTTTCCGAAAATGGTAGAAAATTTGGGAAAAAAAATTATTGGGGAACACTATTCCGGCCATTCCTATGAATATCCAATATTCAAAAGTGTGTTTTTTTGACAATAGGCGACATTCTTCCAAATTTCGACTTTTGAAATTTTAAAAAGGACTTTGCTCCTTTTTCCGAAAATTGTAGAAAATTTGCGAAAAAAAATTATTGGGGAACACTATTCCGGCCATTCCTATGAATATCCAATATTCAAAAGTGTGTTTTTTTGACAATAGGCGACATTCTTCCAAATTTCGACTTGGTAGAAAATGGTAGAAAATTTGCGAAAAAAATTATTGGGGAACACTATTCCGGCCATTCCTATGAATATCCAATATTCAAAAGTGTGTTTTTTTGACAATAGGCGACATTCTTCCAAATTTCGACTTTTGAAATTTTAAAAAGGACTGCTCCTTTTTCCGAAAATGGTAGAAAATTTGCGAAAAAAAATTATTGGGGAATAGTTAGAAAATTGTAGAAAATTTGCGAAAAAAAATTATTGGGGAACACTATTCCGGCCATTCCTATGAATATCCAATATTCAAAAGTGTGTTTTTTTGACAATAGGCGACATTCTTCCAAATTTCGACTTTTGAAATTTTAAAAAGGACTTTGCTCCTTTTTCCGAAAATAGTAGAAAATTTGCGAAAAAAAATTATTGGGGAACACTATTCCGGCCATTCCTATGAATATCCAATATTCAAAAGTGTGTTTTTTTGACAATAGGCGACATTCTTCCAAATTTCGACTTTTGAAATTTTAAAAAGGACTTTGCTCCTTTTTCCGAAAATGGTAAAAAATTTGCGAAAAAAAATTATTGGGGAACACTATTCCGGCCATTCCTATGAATGTCCAATATTAAAAAGTGTGTTTTTTTGACAATAGGCGACATTCTTCCAAATTTCGACTTTTGAAATTTTAAAAAGGACTTTGCTTCTTTTTCCGAAAATGGCAGAAAATGTGCAAAAAAAATTTTTGGGGAACACTATTCCGGCCATTCCTATGAATATCCAATATTCAAAAGTTTTTTTTTTTTTTGACAATAGGCGACATTCTTCCAAATTTCGACTTTTGAAATTTTAAAAAGGACTTTGCTCCTTTTTCCGAAAATGGTAGAAAATTTGCGAAAAAAAATTATTGGGGAACACTATTCCGGCCATTCCTATGAATATCCAATATTCAAAAGTGTGTTTTTTTGACAATAGGCGACATTCTTCCAAATTTCGACTTTTGAAATTTTAAAAAGGACTTTGCTCCTTTTTCCGAAAATGGTAGAAAATTTGCAAAAAAAAATTTTTGCGGAACACTATTCCGGCCATTCCTATGAATGTCCAATATTAAAAAGTGTGTTTTTTTGACAATAGGCGACATTCTTCCAAATTTCGACTTTTGAAATTTTAAAAAGGACTTTGCTCCTTTTTCCGAAAATGGTAGAAAATTTGCGAAAAAAAATTATTGGGGAACACTATTCCGGCCATTCCTATGAATGTCCAATATTCAAAAGTGTGTTTTTTTGACAATAGGCGACATTCTTCCAAATTTCGACTTTTGAAATTTTAAAAAGGACTTTGCTCCTTTTTCCGAAAATGGTAGAAAATTTGCAAAAAAAAATTTTTGGGGAACACTATTCCGGCCATTCCTATGAATGTCCAATATTAAAAAGTGTGTTTTTTTGACAATAGGCGACATTCTTCCAAATTTCGACTTTTGAAATTTTAAAAAGGACTTTGCTCCTTTTTCCGAAAATGGTAGAAAATTTGCGAAAAAAAATTATTGGGGAACACTATTCCGGCCATTCCTATGAATATCCAATATTCAAAAGTGTGTTTTTTTGACAATAGGCGACATTCTTCCAAATTTCGACTTTTGAAATTTTAAAAAGGACTTTGCTCCTTTTTCCGAAAATGGTAAAAAATTTGCGAAAAAAAATTATTAGGGAACACTATTCCGGCCATTCCTATGAATGTCCAATATTAAAAAGTGTGTTTTTTTGACAATAGGCGACATTCTTCCAAATTTCGACTTTTGAAATTTTAAAAAGGACTTTGCTCCTTTTTCCGAAAATTGTAGAAAATTTGCGAAAAAAAATTATTGGGGAACACTATTCCGGCCATTCCTATGAATATCCAATATTCAAAAGTGTGTTTTTTTGACAATAGGCGACATTCTTCCAAATTTCGACTTGGTAGAAAATGGTAGAAAATTTGCGAAAAAAATTATTGGGGAACACTATTCCGGCCATTCCTATGAATATCCAATATTCAAAAGTGTGTTTTTTTGACAATAGGCGACATTCTTCCAAATTTCGACTTTTGAAATTTTAAAAAGGACTGCTCCTTTTTCCGAAAATGGTAGAAAATTTGCGAAAAAAAATTATTGGGGAATAGTTAGAAAATTGTAGAAAATTTGCGAAAAAAAATTATTGGGGAACACTATTCCGGCCATTCCTATGAATATCCAATATTCAAAAGTGTGTTTTTTTGACAATAGGCGGCATTCTTCCAAATTTCGACTTTTGAAATTTTAAAAAGGACTTTGCTCCTTTTTCCGAAAATAGTAGAAAATTTGCGAAAAAAAATTATTGGGGAACACTATTCCGGCCATTCCTATGAATATCCAATATTCAAAAGTGTGTTTTTTTGACAATAGGCGACATTCTTCCAAATTTCGACTTTTGAAATTTTAAAAAGGACTTTGCTCCTTTTTCCGAAAATGGTAAAAAATTTGCGAAAAAAAATTATTGGGGAACACTATTCCGGCCATTCCTATGAATGTCCAATATTAAAAAGTGTGTTTTTTTGACAATAGGCGACATTCTTCCAAATTTCGACTTTTGAAATTTTAAAAAGGACTTTGCTTCTTTTTCCGAAAATGGCAGAAAATGTGCAAAAAAAATTTTTGGGGAACACTATTCCGGCCATTCCTATGAATATCCAATATTCAAAAGTTTTTTTTTTTTTTGACAATAGGCGACATTCTTCCAAATTTCGACTTTTGAAATTTTAAAAAGGACTTTGCTCCTTTTTCCGAAAATGGTAGAAAATTTGCGAAAAAAAATTATTGGGGAACACTATTCCGGCCATTCCTATGAATATCCAATATTCAAAAGTGTGTTTTTTTGACAATAGGCGACATTCTTCCAAATTTCGACTTTTGAAATTTTAAAAAGGACTTTGCTCCTTTTTCCGAAAATGGTAGAAAATTTGCAAAAAAAAATTTTTGCGGAACACTATTCCGGCCATTCCTATGAATGTCCAATATTAAAAAGTGTGTTTTTTTGACAATAGGCGACATTCTTCCAAATTTCGACTTTTGAAATTTTAAAAAGGACTTTGCTCCTTTTTCCGAAAATGGTAGAAAATTTGCGAAAAAAAATTATTGGGGAACACTATTCCGGCCATTCCTATGAATGTCCAATATTCAAAAGTGTGTTTTTTTGACAATAGGCGACATTCTTCCAAATTTCGACTTTTGAAATTTTAAAAAGGACTTTGCTCCTTTTTCCGAAAATGGTAGAAAATTTGCAAAAAAAAATTTTTGGGGAACACTATTCCGGCCATTCCTATGAATGTCCAATATTAAAAAGTGTGTTTTTTTGACAATAGGCGACATTCTTCCAAATTTCGACTTTTGAAATTTTAAAAAGGACTTTGCTCCTTTTTCCGAAAATGGTAGAAAATTTGCGAAAAAAAATTATTGGGGAACACTATTCCGGCCATTCCTATGAATATCCAATATTCAAAAGTGTGTTTTTTTGACAATAGGCGACATTCTTCCAAATTTCGACTTTTGAAATTTTAAAAAGGACTTTGCTCCTTTTTCCGAAAATGGTAAAAAATTTGCGAAAAAAAATTATTAGGGAACACTATTCCGGCCATTCCTATGAATGTCCAATATTAAAAAGTGTGTTTTTTTGACAATAGGCGACATTCTTCCAAATTTCGACTTTTGAAATTTTAAAAAGGACTTTGCTTCTTTTTCCGAAAATGGTAGAAAATGTGCAAAAAAAATTTTTGGGGAACACTATTCCGGCCATTCCTATGAATATCCAATATTCAAAAGTGTGTTTTTTTTTACAATAGGCGACATTCTTCCAAATTTCGACTTTTGAAATTTTAAAAAGGACTTTGCTCCTTTTTCCGAAAATGGTAGAAAATTTGCGAAAAAAAATTATTGGGGAACACTATTCCGGCCATTCCTATGAATATCCAATATTCAAAAGTGTGTTTTTTTGACAATAGGCGACATTCTTCCAAATTTCGACTTTTGAAATTTTAAAAAGGACTTTGCTCCTTTTTCCGAAAATGGTGGAAAATTTGCGAAAAAAAATTATTGGGGAACACTATTCCGGCCATTCCTATGAATGTCCAATATTAAAAAGTGTGTTTGTTTGACAATAGGCGACATTCTTCCAAATTTCAACTTTTGAAATTTCAGAAAGGACTTTGCTCCCTTTTCCGAAAATGGTAGAAAATTTGCAAAAAAAAATTATTGGGGAACACTATTCCGGCCATTCCTATGAATATCCAATATTCAAAAGTGTGTTTGTTTGACAATAGGCGACATTCTTCCAAATTTCGACTTTTGAAATTTTAAAAAGGACTTTGCTCCTTTTTCCGAAAATGGCAGAAAATTTGCAAAAAAAAATTATTGGGGAACACTATTCCGGCCATTCCTATGAATATCCAATATTCAAAAGTGTGTTTTTTTGACAATAGGCGACATTCTTCCAAATTTCGACTTTTGAAATTTTAAAAAGGACTTTGCTCCTTTTTCCGAAAATGGTAGAAAATTTGCGAAAAAAAATTATTGGGGAACACTATTCCGGCCATTCCTATGGATATCCAATATTCAAAAGTGTGTTTTTTTGACAATAGGCGACATTCTTCCAAATTTCGACTTTTGAAATTTTAAAAAGGACTTTGCTCCTTTTTCCGAAAATGGCAGAAAATTTGCAAAAAAAAATTATTGGGGAACACTATTCCGGCCATTCCTATGAATATCCAATATTCAAAAGTGTGTTTTTTTGACAATAGGCGACATTCTTCCAAATTTCGACTTTTGAAATTTTAAAAAGGACTTTGCTCCTTTTTCCGAAAATGGTAGAAAATTTGGGAAAAAAAATTATTGGGGAACACTATTCCGGCCATTCCTATGAATATCCAATATTCAAAAGTGTGTTTTTTTGACAATAGGCGACATTCTTCCAAATTTCGACTTTTGAAATTTTAAAAAGGACTTTGCTCCTTTTTCCGAAAATTGTAGAAAATTTGCGAAAAAAAATTATTGGGGAACACTATTCCGGCCATTCCTATGAATATCCAATATTCAAAAGTGTGTTTTTTTGACAATAGGCGACATTCTTCCAAATTTCGACTTGGTAGAAAATGGTAGAAAATTTGCGAAAAAAATTATTGGGGAACACTATTCCGGCCATTCCTATGAATATCCAATATTCAAAAGTGTGTTTTTTTGACAATAGGCGACATTCTTCCAAATTTCGACTTTTGAAATTTTAAAAAGGACTTTGCTCCTTTTTCCGAAAATATAGAAAATTTGCGAAAAAAAATTTTGGGGAACAATATTCCGGCCATTCCTATGAATATCCAATATTCAAAAGTGTGTTTTTTTGACAATAGGCGACATTCTTCCAAATTTCGACTTGGTAGAAAATGGTAGAAAATTTGCGAAAAAAATTATTGGGGAACACTATTCCGGCCATTCCTATGAATATCCAATATTCAAAAGTGTGTTTTTTTGACAATAGGCGACATTCTTCCAAATTTCGACTTTTGAAATTTTAAAAAGGACTTTGCTCCTTTTTCCGAAAATGGTAGAAAATTTGCGAAAAAAAATTATTGGGGAACACTATTCCGGCCATTCCTATGGATATCCAATATTCAAAAGTGTGTTTTTTTGACAATAGGCGACATTCTTCCAAATTTCGACTTTTGAAATTTTAAAAAGGACTTTGCTCCTTTTTCCGAAAATGGTAGAAAATTTGCAAAAAAAATTTTTGGGGAACACTATTCCGGCCATTCCTATGAATATCCAATATTCAAAAGTGTGTTTTTTTGACAATAGGCGACATTCTTCCAAATTTCGACTTTTGAAATTTTAAAAAGGACTTTGCTCCTTTTTCCGAAAATTGTAGAAAATTTGCGAAAAAAAATTATTGGGGAACACTATTCCGGCCATTCCTATGAATGTCCAATATTCAAAAGTGTGTTTTTTTTGACAATAGGCGACATTCTTCCAAATTTCGACTTTTGAAGTTTTAAAAAGGACTTTGCTCCTTTTTCCGAAAATGGTAGAAAATTTGCGAAAAAAAATTATTGGGGAACACTATTCCGGCCATTCCTATGAATGTCCAATATTAAAAAGTGTGTTTTTTTGACAATAGGCGACATTCTTCCAAATTTCGACTTTTGAAATTTTAAAAAGGACTTTGCTCCTTTTTCCGAAAATAGTAGAAAATTTGCGAAAAAAAATTATTGGGGAACACTATTCCGGCCATTCCTATGAATATCCAATATTCAAAAGTGTGTTTTTTTGACAATAGGCGACATTCTTCCAAATTTCGACTTTTGAAATTTTAAAAAGGACTTTGCTCCTTTTTCCGAAAATGGTAAAAAATTTGCGAAAAAAAATTATTGGGGAACACTATTCCGGCCATTCCTATGAATATCCAATATTCAAAAGTGTGTTTTTTTGACAATAGGCGACATTCTTCCAAATTTCGACTTTTGAAATTTTAAAAAGGACTTTGCTTCTTTTTCCGAAAATGGTAGAAAATGTGCAAAAAAAATTTTTGGGGAACACTATTCCGGCCATTCCTATGAATATCCAATATTCAAAAGTGTGTTTTTTTTGACAATAGGCGACATTCTTTCAAATTTCGACTTTTGAAATTTTAAAAAGGACTTTGCTTCTTTTTCCGAAAATGGTAGAAAATGTGCAAAAAAAATTTTTGGGGAACACTATTCCGGCCATTCCTATGAATATCCAATATTCAAAAGTGTGTTTTTTTTGACAATAGGCGACATTCTTCCAAATTTCGACTTTTGAAATTTTAAAAAGGACTTTGCTCCTTTTTCCGAAAATGGTAGAAAATTTGCGAAAAAAAATTATTGGGGAACACTATTCCGGCCATTCCTATGAATATCCAATATTCAAAAGTGTGTTTTTTTGACAATAGGCGACATTCTTCCAAATTTCGACTTTTGAAATTTTAAAAAGGACTTTGCTTCTTTTTCCGAAAATGGTAGAAAATGTGCAAAAAAAATTTTTGGGGAACACTATTCCGGCCATTCCTATGGATATCCAATATTCAAAAGTGTGTTTTTTTGACAATAGGCGACATTCTTCCAAATTTCGGCTTTTGAAATTTTAAAAAGGACTTTGCTCCTTTTTCCGAAAATGGTAGAAAATTTGCAAAAAAAATTTTTGGGGAACACTATTCCGGCCATTCCTATGAATATCCAATATTCAAAAGTGTGTTTTTTTGACAATAGGCGACATTCTTCCAAATTTCGACTTTTGAAATTTTAAAAAGGACTTTGCTCCTTTTTCCGAAAATTGTAGAAAATTTGCGAAAAAAAATTATTGGGGAACACTATTCCGGCCATTCCTATGAATATCCAATATTCAAAAGTGTGTTTTTTTGACAATAGGCGACATTCTTCCAAATTTCGACTTTTGAAATTTTAAAAAGGACTTTGCTCCTTTTTCCGAAAATGGTAGAAAATTTGGGAAAAAAAATTATTGGGGAACACTATTCCGGCCATTCCTATGAATGTCCAATATTCAAAAGTGTGTTTTTTTTGACAATAGGCGACATTCTTCCAAATTTCGACTTTTGAAGTTTTAAAAAGGACTTTGCTCCTTTTTCCGAAAATGGTAGAAAATTTGCGAAAAAAAATTATTGGGGAACACTATTCCGGCCATTCCTATGAATGTCCAATATTCAAAAGTGTGTTTTTTTGACAATAGGCGACATTCTTCCAAATTTCGACTTTTGAAATTTTAAAAAGGACTTTGCTCCTTTTTCCGAAAATAGTAGAAAATTTGCGAAAAAAAATTATTGGGGAACACTATTCCGGCCATTCCTATGAATATCCAATATTCAAAAGTGTGTTTTTTTGACAATAGGCGACATTCTTCCAAATTTCGACTTTTGAAATTTTAAAAAGGACTTTGCTCCTTTTTCCGAAAATGGTAAAAAATTTGCGAAAAAAAATTATTGGGGAACACTATTCCGGCCATTCCTATGAATATCCAATATTCAAAAGTGTGTTTTTTTGACAATAGGCGACATTCTTCCAAATTTCGACTTTTGAAATTTTAAAAAGGACTTTGCTTCTTTTTCCGAAAATGGTAGAAAATGTGCAAAAAAAATTTTTGGGGAACACTATTCCGGCCATTCCTATGAATATCCAATATTCAAAAGTGTGTTTTTTTTGACAATAGGCGACATTCTTCCAAATTTCGACTTTTGAAATTTTAAAAAGGACTTTGCTCCTTTTTCCGAAAATTGTAGAAAATTTGCGAAAAAAAATTATTGGGGAACACTATTCCGGCCATTCCTATGAATGTCCAATATTCAAAAGTGTGTTTTTTTGACAATAGGCGACATTCTTCCAAATTTCGACTTTTGAAATTTTAAAAAGGACTTTGCTCCTTTTTCCGAAAATGGTAGAAAATTTGGGAAAAAAAATTATTGGGGAACACTATTCCGGCCATTCCTATGAATGTCCAATATTCAAAAGTGTGTTTTTTTGACAATAGGCGACATTCTTCCAAATTTCGACTTTTGAAGTTTTAAAAAGGACTTTGCTCCTTTTTCCGAAAATGGTAGAAAATTTGCGAAAAAAAATTATTGGGGAACACTATTCCGGCCATTCCTATGAATGTCCAATATTAAAAAGTGTGTTTTTTTGACAATAGGCGACATTCTTTCAAATTTCGACTTTTGAAATTTTAAAAAGGACTTTGCTCCTTTTTCCGAAAATAGTAGAAAATTTGCGAAAAAAAATTATTGGGGAACACTATTCCGGCCATTCCTATGAATATCCAATATTCAAAAGTGTGTTTTTTTGACAATAGGCGACATTCTTCCAAATTTCGACTTTTGAAATTTTAAAAAGGACTTTGCTCCTTTTTCCGAAAATGGTAGAAAATTTGCAAAAAAAATTTTTGGGGAACACTATTCCGGCCATTCCTATGAATATCCAATATTCAAAAGTGTGTTTTTTTGACAATAGGCGACATTCTTCCAAATTTCGACTTTTGAAATTTTAAAAAGGACTTTGCTCCTTTTTCCGAAAATGGTAGAAAATTTGCGAAAAAAAATTATTGGGGAACACTATTCCGGCCATTCCTATGAATATCCAATATTCAAAAGTGTGTTTTTTTGACAATAGGCGACATTCTTCCAAATTTCGACTTTTGAAATTTTAAAAAGGACTTTGCTCCTTTTTCCGAAAATGGTAGAAAATTTGCGAAAAAAAATTATTGGGGAACACTATTCCGGCCATTCCTATGAATGTCCAATATTCAAAAGTGTGTTTTTTTGACAATAGGCGACATTCTTCCAAATTTCGACTTTTGAAATTTTAAAAAGGACTTTGCTCCTTTTTCCGAAAATGGTAGAAAATTTGCGAAAAAAAATTATTGGGGAACACTATTCCGGCCATTCCTATGAATGTCCAATATTAAAAAGTGTGTTTTTTTGACAATAGGCGACATTCTTCCAAATTTCGACTTTTGAAATTTTAAAAAGGACTTTGCTCCTTTTTCCGAAAATGGTAGAAAATTTGCGAAAAAAAATTATTGGGGAACACTATTCCGGCCATTCCTATGAATATACAATATTCAAAAGTGTGTTTTTTTGACAATAGGCGACATTCTTCCAAATTTCGACTTTTGAAATTTTAAAAAGGACTTTGCTCCTTTTTCCGAAAATAGTGGAAAATTTGCGAAAAAAAATTATTGGGGAACACTATTCCGGCCATTCCTATGAATATCCAATATTCAAAAGTGTGTTTTTTTGACAATAGGCGACATTCTTCCAAATTTCGACTTTTGAAATTTTAAAAAGGACTTTGCTCCTTTTTCCGAAAATGGTAAAAAATTTGCGAAAAAAAATTATTAGGGAACACTATTCCGGCCATTCCTATGAATGTCCAATATTAAAAAGTGTGTTTTTTTGACAATAGGCGACATTCTTCCAAATTTCGACTTTTGAAATTTTAAAAAGGACTTTGCTTCTTTTTCCGAAAATGGTAGAAAATGTGCAAAAAAAATTTTTGGGGAACACTATTCCGGCCATTCCTATGAATATCCAATATTCAAAAGTGTGTTTTTTTTTTACAATAGGCGACATTCTTCCAAATTTCGACTTTTGAAATTTTAAAAAGGACTTTGCTCCTTTTTCCGAAAATGGTAGAAAATTTGGGAAAAAAAATTATTGGGGAACACTATTCCGGCCATTCCTATGAATATCCAATATTCAAAAGTGTGTTTTTTTGACAATAGGCGACTTTCTTCCAAATTTCGACTTTTGAAATTTTAAAAAGGACTTTGCTCCTTTTTCCGAAAATGGTAGAAATTTTGCGAAAAAAAATTATTGGGGAACACTATTCCGGCCATTCCTATGAATATCCAATATTCAAAAGTGTGTTTTTTTGACAATAGGCGACATTCTTCCAAATTTCGACTTTTGAAATTTTAAAAAGGACTTTGCTCCTTTTTCCGAAAATGGTAGAAAATTTGCGAAAAAAAATTATTGGGGAACACTATTCCTGCCATTCCTATGGATATCCAATATTCAAAAGTGTGTTTTTTTGACAATAGGCGACATGCTTCCAAATTTCGACTTTTGAAATTTTAAAAAGGACTTTGCTCCTTTTTCCGAAAATGGTAGAAAATTTGCAAAAAAAATTTTTGGGGAACACTATTCCGACCATTCCTATGAATATCCAATATTAAAAAGTGTGTTTTTTTGACAATAGGCGACATTCTTCCAAATTTCGACTTTTGAAATTTTAAAAAGGACTTTGCTCCTTTTTCCGAAAATGGTAGAAAATTTGCGAAAAAAAATTATTGGGGAACACTATTCCGGCCATTCCTATGAATATCCAATATTCAAAAGTGTGTTTTTTTGACAATAGGCGACATTCTTCCAAATTTCGACTTTTGAAATTTTAAAAAGGACTTTGCTCCTTTTTCCGAAAATGGTAAAAAATTTGCGAAAAAAAATTATTGGGGAACACTATTCCGGCCATTCCTATGAATGTCCAATATTAAAAAGTGTGTTTTTTTGACAATAGGCGACATGCTTCCAAATTTCGACTTTTGAAATTTTAAAAAGGACTTTGCTTCTTTTTCCGAAAATGGTAGAAAATTTGCGAAAAAAAATTATTGGGGAACACTATTCCGGCCATTCCTATGGATATCCAATATTCAAAAGTGTGTTTTTTTGACAATAGGCGACATTCTTCCAAATTTCGACTTTTGAAATTTTAAAAAGGACTTTGCTCCTTTTTCCGAAAATGGTAGAAAATTTGCAAAAAAATTTTTTGGGGAACAATATTCCGGCCATTCCTATGAATATCCAATATTCAAAAGTGTGTTTTTTTGACAATAGGCGACATTCTTCCAAATTTCGACTTTTGAAATTTTAAAAAGGACTTTGCTCCTTTTTCCGAAAATTGTAGAAAATTTGCGAAAAAAAATTATTGGGGAACACTATTCCGGCCATTCCTATGAATATCCAATATTCAAAAGTGTGTTTTTTTGACAATAGGCGACATTCTTCCAAATTTCGACTTTTGAAATTTTAAAAAGGACTTTGCTCCTTTTTCCGAAAATGGTAGAAAATTTGCGAAAAAAAATTATTGGGGAACACTATTCCGGCCATTCCTATGAATGTCCAATATTAAAAAGTGTGTTTTTTTGACAATAGGCGACATTCTTCCAAATTTCGACTTTTGAAATTTTAAAAAGGACTTTGCTTCTTTTTCCGAAAATGGCAGAAAATGTGCAAAAAAAATTTTTGGGGAACACTATTCCGGCCATTCCTATGAATATCCAATATTCAAAAGTTTTTTTTTTTTTTGACAATAGGCGACATTCTTCCAAATTTCGACTTTTGAAATTTTAAAAAGGACTTTGCTCCTTTTTCCGAAAATGGTAGAAAATTTGCGAAAAAAAATTATTGGGGAACACTATTCCGGCCATTCCTATGAATATCCAATATTCAAAAGTGTGTTTTTTTGACAATAGGCGACATTCTTCCAAATTTCGACTTTTGAAATTTTAAAAAGGACTTTGCTCCTTTTTCCGAAAATGGTAGAAAATTTGCAAAAAAAAATTTTTGCGGAACACTATTCCGGCCATTCCTATGAATGTCCAATATTAAAAAGTGTGTTTTTTTGACAATAGGCGACATTCTTCCAAATTTCGACTTTTGAAATTTTAAAAAGGACTTTGCTCCTTTTTCCGAAAATGGTAGAAAATTTGCGAAAAAAAATTATTGGGGAACACTATTCCGGCCATTCCTATGAATGTCCAATATTCAAAAGTGTGTTTTTTTGACAATAGGCGACATTCTTCCAAATTTCGACTTTTGAAATTTTAAAAAGGACTTTGCTCCTTTTTCCGAAAATGGTAGAAAATTTGCAAAAAAAAATTTTTGGGGAACACTATTCCGGCCATTCCTATGAATGTCCAATATTAAAAAGTGTGTTTTTTTGACAATAGGCGACATTCTTCCAAATTTCGACTTTTGAAATTTTAAAAAGGACTTTGCTCCTTTTTCCGAAAATGGTAGAAAATTTGCGAAAAAAAATTATTGGGGAACACTATTCCGGCCATTCCTATGAATATCCAATATTCAAAAGTGTGTTTTTTTGACAATAGGCGACATTCTTCCAAATTTCGACTTTTGAAATTTTAAAAAGGACTTTGCTCCTTTTTCCGAAAATGGTAAAAAATTTGCGAAAAAAAATTATTGGGGAACACTATTCCGGCCATTCCTATGAATGTCCAATATTAAAAAGTGTGTTTTTTTGACAATAGGCGACATTCTTCCAAATTTCGACTTTTGAAATTTTAAAAAGGACTTTGCTCCTTTTTCCAAAAATGGTAGAAAATTTGCAAAAAAAATTTTTGGGAAACACTATTCTGACCATTCCTATGAATATCCAATATTCAAAAGTGTGTTTTTTTGACAATAGGCGACATTCTTCCAAATTTCGACTTTTGAAATTTTAAAAAGGACTTTGCTCCTTTTTCCGAAAATGGTAGAAAATTTGGGGAAAAAAATTATTGGGGAACACTATTCCGGCCATTCCTATGAATATCCAATATTCAAAAGTGTGTTTTTTTGACAATAGGCGACATTCTTCCAAATTTCGACTTTTGAAATTTTAAAAAGGACTTTGCTCCTTTTTCCGAAAATGGTAGAAAATTTGCGAAAAAAAATTATTGGGGAACACTATTCCGGCCATTCCTATGGATATCCAATATTCAAAAGTGTGTTTTTTTGACAATAGGCGACATTCTTCCAAATTTCGACTTTTGAAATTTTAAAAAGGACTTTGCTCCTTTTTCCGAAAATGGTAGAAAATTTGCAAAAAAAATTTTTGGGGAACACTATTCCGGCCATTCCTATGAATATCCAATATTCAAAAGTGTGTTTTTTTGACAATAGGCGACATTCTTCCAAATTTCGACTTTTGAAATTTTAAAAAGGACTTTGCTCCTTTTTCCGAAAATTGTAGAAAATTTGCGAAAAAAAATTATTGGGGAACACTATTCCGGCCATTCCTATGAATATCCAATATTCAAAAGTGTGTTTTTTTGACAATAGGCGACATTCTTCCAAATTCCGACTTTTGAAATTTTAAAAAGGACTTTGCTCCTTTTTCCGAAAATGGTAGAAAATTTGCGAAAAAAAATTATTGGGGAACACTATTCCGGCCATTCCTATGGATATCCAATATTCAAAAGTGTGTTTTTTTGACAATAGGCGACATTCTTCCAAATTTCGACTTTTGAAATTTTAAAAAGGACTTTGCTCCTTTTTCCGAAAATGGTAGAAAATTTGCAAAAAAAATTTTTGGGGAACACTATTCCGGCCATTCCTATGAATATCCAATATTCAAAAGTGTGTTTTTTTGACAATAGGCGACATTCTTCCAAATTTCGACTTTTGAAATTTTAAAAAGGACTTTGCTCCTTTTTCCGAAAATATAGAAAATTTGCGAAAAAAAATTATTGGGGAACACTATTCCGGCCATTCCTATGAATGTCCAATATTAAAAAGTGTGTTTGTTTGACAATAGGCGACATTCTTCCAAATTTCAACTTTTGAAATTTCAGAAAGGACTTTGCTCCCTTTTCCGAAAATGGTAGAAAATTTGCAAAAAAAAATTATTGGGGAACACTATTCCGGCCATTCCTATGAATATCCAATATTCAAAAGTGTGTTTGTTTGACAATAGGCGACATTCTTCCAAATTTCGACTTTTGAAATTTTAAAAAGGACTTTGCTCCTTTTTCCGAAAATGGCAGAAAATTTGCAAAAAAAAATTATTGGGGAACACTATTCCGGCCATTCCTATGAATATCCGATATTCAAAAGTGTGTTTTTTTGACAATAGGCGACATTCTTCCAAATTTCGACTTTTGAAATTTTAAAAAGGACTTTGCTCCTTTTTCCGAAAATGGTAGAAAATTTGCGAAAAAAAATTATTGGGGAACACTATTCCGGCCATTCCTATGGATATCCAATATTCAAAAGTGTGTTTTTTTGACAATAGGCGACATTCTTCCAAATTTCGACTTTTGAAATTTTAAAAAGGACTTTGCTCCTTTTTCCGAAAATGGCAGAAAATTTGCAAAAAAAAATTATTGGGGAACACTATTCCGGCCATTCCTATGAATATCCAATATTCAAAAGTGTGTTTTTTTGACAATAGGCGACATTCTTCCAAATTTCGACTTTTGAAATTTTAAAAAGGACTTTGCTCCTTTTTCCGAAAATGGTAGAAAATTTGGGAAAAAAAATTATTGGGGAACACTATTCCGGCCATTCCTATGAATATCCAATATTCAAAAGTGTGTTTTTTTGACAATAGGCGACATTCTTCCAAATTTCGACTTTTGAAATTTTAAAAAGGACTTTGCTCCTTTTTCCGAAAATTGTAGAAAATTTGCGAAAAAAAATTATTGGGGAACACTATTCCGGCCATTCCTATGAATATCCAATATTCAAAAGTGTGTTTTTTTGACAATAGGCGACATTCTTCCAAATTTCGACTTGGTAGAAAATGGTAGAAAATTTGCGAAAAAAATTATTGGGGAACACTATTCCGGCCATTCCTATGAATATCCAATATTCAAAAGTGTGTTTTTTTGACAATAGGCGACATTCTTCCAAATTTCGACTTTTGAAATTTTAAAAAGGACTTTGCTCCTTTTTCCGAAAATATAGAAAATTTGCGAAAAAAAATTTTGGGGAACAATATTCCGGCCATTCCTATGAATATCCAATATTCAAAAGTGTGTTTTTTTGACAATAGGCGACATTCTTCCAAATTTCGACTTGGTAGAAAATGGTAGAAAATTTGCGAAAAAAATTATTGGGGAACACTATTCCGGCCATTCCTATGAATATCCAATATTCAAAAGTGTGTTTTTTTGACAATAGGCGACATTCTTCCAAATTTCGACTTTTGAAATTTTAAAAAGGACTTTGCTCCTTTTTCCGAAAATGGTAGAAAATTTGCGAAAAAAAATTATTGGGGAATAGTTAGAAAATTGTAGAAAATTTGCGAAAAAAAATTATTGGGGAACACTATTCCGGCCATTCCTATGAATATCCAATATTCAAAAGTGTGTTTTTTTGACAATAGGCGACATTCTTCCAAATTTCGACTTTTGAAATTTTAAAAAGGACTTTGCTCCTTTTTCCGAAAATGGTAGAAAATTTGGGAAAAAAAATTATTGGGGAACACTATTCCGGCCATTCCTATGAATATCCAATATTCAAAAGTGTGTTTTTTTGACAATAGGCGACATTCTTCCAAATTTCGACTTTTGAAATTTTAAAAAGGACTTTGCTCCTTTTTCCGAAAATTGTAGAAAATTTGCGAAAAAAAATTATTGGGGAACACTATTCCGGCCATTCCTATGAATATCCAATATTCAAAAGTGTGTTTTTTTGACAATAGGCGACATTCTTCCAAATTTCGACTTGGTAGAAAATGGTAGAAAATTTGCGAAAAAAATTATTGGGGAACACTATTCCGGCCATTCCTATGAATATCCAATATTCAAAAGTGTGTTTTTTTGACAATAGGCGACATTCTTCCAAATTTCGACTTTTGAAATTTTAAAAAGGACTGCTCCTTTTTCCGAAAATGGTAGAAAATTTGCGAAAAAAAATTATTGGGGAATAGTTAGAAAATTGTAGAAAATTTGCGAAAAAAAATTATTGGGGAACACTATTCCGGCCATTCCTATGAATATCCAATATTCAAAAGTGTGTTTTTTTGACAATAGGCGACATTCTTCCAAATTTCGACTTTTGAAATTTTAAAAAGGACTTTGCTCCTTTTTCCGAAAATAGTAGAAAATTTGCGAAAAAAAATTATTGGGGAACACTATTCCGGCCATTCCTATGAATATCCAATATTCAAAAGTGTGTTTTTTTGACAATAGGCGACATTCTTCCAAATTTCGACTTTTGAAATTTTAAAAAGGACTTTGCTCCTTTTTCCGAAAATGGTAAAAAATTTGCGAAAAAAAATTATTGGGGAACACTATTCCGGCCATTCCTATGAATGTCCAATATTAAAAAGTGTGTTTTTTTGACAATAGGCGACATTCTTCCAAATTTCGACTTTTGAAATTTTAAAAAGGACTTTGCTTCTTTTTCCGAAAATGGCAGAAAATGTGCAAAAAAAATTTTTGGGGAACACTATTCCGGCCATTCCTATGAATATCCAATATTCAAAAGTTTTTTTTTTTTTTGACAATAGGCGACATTCTTCCAAATTTCGACTTTTGAAATTTTAAAAAGGACTTTGCTCCTTTTTCCGAAAATGGTAGAAAATTTGCGAAAAAAAATTATTGGGGAACACTATTCCGGCCATTCCTATGAATATCCAATATTCAAAAGTGTGTTTTTTTGACAATAGGCGACATTCTTCCAAATTTCGACTTTTGAAATTTTAAAAAGGACTTTGCTCCTTTTTCCGAAAATGGTAGAAAATTTGCAAAAAAAAATTTTTGCGGAACACTATTCCGGCCATTCCTATGAATGTCCAATATTAAAAAGTGTGTTTTTTTGACAATAGGCGACATTCTTCCAAATTTCGACTTTTGAAATTTTAAAAAGGACTTTGCTCCTTTTTCCGAAAATGGTAGAAAATTTGCGAAAAAAAATTATTGGGGAACACTATTCCGGCCATTCCTATGAATGTCCAATATTCAAAAGTGTGTTTTTTTGACAATAGGCGACATTCTTCCAAATTTCGACTTTTGAAATTTTAAAAAGGACTTTGCTCCTTTTTCCGAAAATGGTAGAAAATTTGCAAAAAAAAATTTTTGGGGAACACTATTCCGGCCATTCCTATGAATGTCCAATATTAAAAAGTGTGTTTTTTTGACAATAGGCGACATTCTTCCAAATTTCGACTTTTGAAATTTTAAAAAGGACTTTGCTCCTTTTTCCGAAAATGGTAGAAAATTTGCGAAAAAAAATTATTGGGGAACACTATTCCGGCCATTCCTATGAATATCCAATATTCAAAAGTGTGTTTTTTTGACAATAGGCGACATTCTTCCAAATTTCGACTTTTGAAATTTTAAAAAGGACTTTGCTCCTTTTTCCGAAAATGGTAAAAAATTTGCGAAAAAAAATTATTGGGGAACACTATTCCGGCCATTCCTATGAATGTCCAATATTAAAAAGTGTGTTTTTTTGACAATAGGCGACATTCTTCCAAATTTCGACTTTTGAAATTTTAAAAAGGACTTTGCTCCTTTTTCCAAAAATGGTAGAAAATTTGCAAAAAAAATTTTTGGGAAACACTATTCTGACCATTCCTATGAATATCCAATATTCAAAAGTGTGTTTTTTTGACAATAGGCGACATTCTTCCAAATTTCGACTTTTGAAATTTTAAAAAGGACTTTGCTCCTTTTTCCGAAAATGGTAGAAAATTTGCAAAACAAATTTTTGGGGAACACTATTCCGGCCATTCCTATGAATATCCAATATTCAAAAGTGTGTTTTTTTGACAATAGGCGACATTCTTCCAAATTTCGACTTTTGAAATTTTAAAAAGGACTTTGCTCCTTTTTCCGAAAATTGTAGAAAATTTGCGAAAAAAAATTATTGGGGAACACTATTCCGGCCATTCCTATGAATATCCAATATTCAAAAGTGTGTTTTTTTGACAATAGGCGACATTCTTCCAAATTTCGACTTGGTAGAAAATGGTAGAAAATTTGCGAAAAAAATTATTGGGGAACACTATTCCGGCCATTCCTATGAATATCCAATATTCAAAAGTGTGTTTTTTTGACAATAGGCGACATTCTTCCAAATTTCGACTTTTGAAATTTTAAAAAGGACTTTGCTCCTTTTTCCGAAAATATAGAAAATTTGCGAAAAAAAATTATTGGGGAACACTATTCCGGCCATTCCTATGAATGTCCAATATTAAAAAGTGTGTTTGTTTGACAATAGGCGACATTCTTCCAAATTTCAACTTTTGAAATTTCAGAAAGGACTTTGCTCCCTTTTCCGAAAATGGTAGAAAATTTGCAAAAAAAAATTATTGGGGAACACTATTCCGGCCATTCCTATGAATATCCAATATTCAAAAGTGTGTTTGTTTGACAATAGGCGACATTCTTCCAAATTTCGACTTTTGAAATTTTAAAAAGGACTTTGCTCCTTTTTCCGAAAATGGCAGAAAATTTGCAAAAAAAAATTATTGGGGAACACTATTCCGGCCATTCCTATGAATATCCAATATTCAAAAGTGTGTTTTTTTGACAATAGGCGACATTCTTCCAAATTTCGACTTTTGAAATTTTAAAAAGGACTTTGCTCCTTTTTCCGAAAATGGTAGAAAATTTGCGAAAAAAAATTATTGGGGAACACTATTCCGGCCATTCCTATGGATATCCAATATTCAAAAGTGTGTTTTTTTGACAATAGGCGACATTCTTCCAAATTTCGACTTTTGAAATTTTAAAAAGGACTTTGCTCCTTTTTCCGAAAATGGCAGAAAATTTGCAAAAAAAAATTATTGGGGAACACTATTCCGGCCATTCCTATGAATATCCAATATTCAAAAGTGTGTTTTTTTGACAATAGGCGACATTCTTCCAAATTTCGACTTTTGAAATTTTAAAAAGGACTTTGCTCCTTTTTCCGAAAATGGTAGAAAATTTGGGAAAAAAAATTATTGGGGAACACTATTCCGGCCATTCCTATGAATATCCAATATTCAAAAGTGTGTTTTTTTGACAATAGGCGACATTCTTCCAAATTTCGACTTTTGAAATTTTAAAAAGGACTTTGCTCCTTTTTCCGAAAATTGTAGAAAATTTGCGAAAAAAAATTATTGGGGAACACTATTCCGGCCATTCCTATGAATATCCAATATTCAAAAGTGTGTTTTTTTGACAATAGGCGACATTCTTCCAAATTTCGACTTGGTAGAAAATGGTAGAAAATTTGCGAAAAAAATTATTGGGGAACACTATTCCGGCCATTCCTATGAATATCCAATATTCAAAAGTGTGTTTTTTTGACAATAGGCGACATTCTTCCAAATTTCGACTTTTGAAATTTTAAAAAGGACTTTGCTCCTTTTTCCGAAAATATAGAAAATTTGCGAAAAAAAATTTTGGGGAACAATATTCCGGCCATTCCTATGAATATCCAATATTCAAAAGTGTGTTTTTTTGACAATAGGCGACATTCTTCCAAATTTCGACTTGGTAGAAAATGGTAGAAAATTTGCGAAAAAAATTATTGGGGAACACTATTCCGGCCATTCCTATGAATATCCAATATTCAAAAGTGTGTTTTTTTGACAATAGGCGACATTCTTCCAAATTTCGACTTTTGAAATTTTAAAAAGGACTTTGCTCCTTTTTCCGAAAATGGTAGAAAATTTGCGAAAAAAAATTATTGGGGAATAGTTAGAAAATTGTAGAAAATTTGCGAAAAAAAATTATTGGGGAACACTATTCCGGCCATTCCTATGAATATCCAATATTCAAAAGTGTGTTTTTTTGACAATAGGCGACATTCTTCCAAATTTCGACTTTTGAAATTTTAAAAAGGACTTTGCTCCTTTTTCCGAAAATGGTAGAAAATTTGGGAAAAAAAATTATTGGGGAACACTATTCCGGCCATTCCTATGAATATCCAATATTCAAAAGTGTGTTTTTTTGACAATAGGCGACATTCTTCCAAATTTCGACTTTTGAAATTTTAAAAAGGACTTTGCTCCTTTTTCCGAAAATTGTAGAAAATTTGCGAAAAAAAATTATTGGGGAACACTATTCCGGCCATTCCTATGAATATCCAATATTCAAAAGTGTGTTTTTTTGACAATAGGCGACATTCTTCCAAATTTCGACTTGGTAGAAAATGGTAGAAAATTTGCGAAAAAAATTATTGGGGAACACTATTCCGGCCATTCCTATGAATATCCAATATTCAAAAGTGTGTTTTTTTGACAATAGGCGACATTCTTCCAAATTTCGACTTTTGAAATTTTAAAAAGGACTTTGCTCCTTTTTCCGAAAATGGTAGAAAATTTGCGAAAAAAAATTATTGGGGAATAGTTAGAAAATTGTAGAAAATTTGCGAAAAAAAATTATTGGGGAACACTATTCCGGCCATTCCTATGAATATCCAATATTCAAAAGTGTGTTTTTTTGACAATAGGCGACATTCTTCCAAATTTCGACTTTTGAAATTTTAAAAAGGACTTTGCTCCTTTTTCCGAAAATGGTAAAAAATTTCCGAAAAAAAATTATTGGGGAACACTATTCCGGCCATTCCTATGAATGTCCAATATTAAAAAGTGTGTTTTTTTGACAATAGGCGACATTCTTCCAAATTTCGACTTTTGAAATTTTAAAAAGGACTTTGCTTCTTTTTCCGAAAATGGTAAAAAATTTGCGAAAAAAAATTTTTGGGGAACACTATTCCGGCCATTCCTATGAATATCCAATATTAAAAAGTGTGTTTTTTTGACAATAGGCGACATTCTTCCAAATTTCGACTTTTGAAATTTTAAAAAGGACTTTGCTTCTTTTTCCGAAAATGGCAGAAAATGTGCAAAAAAAATTTTTGGGGAACACTATTCCGGCCATTCCTATGAATATCCAATATTCAAAAGTTTTTTTTTTTTTTGACAATAGGCGACATTCTTCCAAATTTCGACTTTTGAAATTTTAAAAAGGACTTTGCTCCTTTTTCCGAAAATTGTAGAAAATTTGCGAAAAAAAAAATTTTTGGGGAACACTATTCCGGCCATTCCTATGAATATCCAATATTCAAAAGTGTGTTTTTTTGACAATAGGCGACATTCTTCCAAATTTCGACTTGGTAGAAAATGGTAGAAAATTTGCGAAAAAAATTATTGGGGAACACTATTCCGGCCATTCCTATGAATATCCAATATTCAAAAGTGTGTTTTTTTGACAATAGGCGACATTCTTCCAAATTTCGACTTTTGAAATTTTAAAAAGGACTTTGCTCCTTTTTCCGAAAATTGTAGAAAATTTGCGAAAAAAAATTATTGGGGAACACTATTCCGGCCATTCCTATGAATATCCAATATTCAAAAGTGTGTTTTTTTGACAATAGGCGACATTCTTCCAAATTTCGACTTGGTAGAAAATGGTAGAAAATTTGCGAAAAAAATTATTGGGGAACACTATTCCGGCCATTCCTATGAATGTCCAATATTCAAAAGTGTGTTTTTTTTGACAATAGGCGACATTCTTCCAAATTTCGACTTTTGAAATTTTAAAAAGGACTTTGCTCCTTTTTCCGAAAATGGTAGAAAATTTGCGAAAAAAAATTATTGGGGAACACTATTCCGGCCATTCCTATGAATGTCCAATATTAAAAAGTGTGTTTGTTTGACAATAGGCGACATTCTTCCAAATTTCGACTTTTGAAATTTTAAAAAGGACTTTGCTCCTTTTTCCGAAAATGGTAGAAAATTTGCGAAAAAAAATTATTGGGGAACACTATTCCGGCCATTCCTATGAATATCCAATATTCAAAAGTGTGTTTTTTTGACAATAGGCGACATTCTTCCAAATTTCGACTTTTGAAATTTTAAAAAAGGACTTTGCTCCTTTTTCCGAAAATGGTAGAAAATTTGCGAAAAAAAATTATTGGGGAACACTATTCCGGCCATTCCTATGAATGTCTAATATTCAAAAGTGTGTTTTTTGACAATAGGCGACATTCTTCCAAATTTCGACTTTTGAAATTTTAAAAAGGACTTTGCTCCTTTTTCCGAAAATGGTAGAAAATTTGGGAAAAAAAATTATTGGGGAACACTATTCCGGCCATTCCTATGAATATCCAATATTCAAAAGTGTGTTTTTTTGACAATAGGCGACATTCTTCCAAATTTCGACTTTTGAAATTTTAAAAAGGACTTTGCTCCTTTTTCCGAAAATTGTAGAAAATTTGCGAAAAAAAATTATTGGGGAACACTATTCCGGCCATTCCTATGAATATCCAATATTCAAAAGTGTGTTTTTTTGACAATAGGCGACATTCTTCCAAATTTCGACTTGGTAGAAAATGGTAGAAAATTTGCGAAAAAAATTATTGGGGAACACTATTCCGGCCATTCCTATGAATATCCAATATTCAAAAGTGTGTTTTTTTGACAATAGGCGACATTCTTCCAAATTTCGACTTTTGAAATTTTAAAAAGGACTTTGCTCCTTTTTCCGAAAATGGTAGAAAATTTGCGAAAAAAAATTATTGGGGAACACTATTCCGGCCATTCCTATGAATATCCAATATTCAAAAGTGTGTTTTTTTGACAATAGGCGACATTCTTCCAAATTTCGACTTTTGAAATTTTAAAAAGGACTTTGCTCCTTTTTCCGAAAATGGTAGAAAATTTGCAAAAAAAAATTTTTGGGGAACACTATTCCGGCCATTCCTATGAATGTCCAATATTAAAAAGTGTGTTTTTTTGACAATAGGCGACATTCTTCCAAATTTCGACTTTTGAAATTTTAAAAAGGACTTTGCTCCTTTTTCCGAAAATGGTAGAAAATTTGCAAAAAAAAATTTTTGCGGAACACTATTCCGGCCATTCCTATGAATGTCCAATATTAAAAAGTGTGTTTTTTTGACAATAGGCGACATTCTTCCAAATTTCGACTTTTGAAATTTTAAAAAGGACTTTGCTCCTTTTTCCGAAAATGGTAGAAAATTTGCGAAAAAAAATTATTGGGGAACACTATTCCGGCCATTCCTATGAATGTCCAATATTCAAAAGTGTGTTTTTTTGACAATAGGCGACATTCTTCCAAATTTCGACTTTTGAAATTTTAAAAAGGACTTTGCTCCTTTTTCCGAAAATGGTAGAAAATTTGCAAAAAAAAATTTTTGGGGAACACTATTCCGGCCATTCCTATGAATGTCCAATATTAAAAAGTGTGTTTTTTTGACAATAGGCGACATTCTTCCAAATTTCGACTTTTGAAATTTTAAAAAGGACTTTGCTCCTTTTTCCGAAAATGGTAGAAAATTTGCGAAAAAAAATTATTGGGGAATAGTTAGAAAATTGTAGAAAATTTGCGAAAAAAAATTATTGGGGAACACTATTCCGGCCATTCCTATGAATATCCAATATTCAAAAGTGTGTTTTTTTGACAATAGGCGACATTCTTCCAAATTTCGACTTTTGAAATTTTAAAAAGGACTTTGCTCCTTTTTCCGAAAATGGTAAAAAATTTGCGAAAAAAAATTATTGGGGAACACTATTCCGGCCATTCCTATGAATGTCCAATATTAAAAAGTGTGTTTTTTTGACAATAGGCGACATTCTTCCAAATTTCGACTTTTGAAATTTTAAAAAGGACTTTGCTCCTTTTTCCAAAAATGGTAGAAAATTTGCAAAAAAAATTTTTGGGAAACACTATTCTGGCCATTCCTATGAATATCCAATATTCAAAAGTGTGTTTTTTTGACAATAGGCGACATTCTTCCAAATTTCGACTTTTGAAATTTTAAAAAGGACTTTGCTCCTTTTTCCGAAAATGGTAGAAAATTTGCGAAAAAAAATTATTGGGGAACACTATTCCGGCCATTCCTATGAATATCCAATATTCAAAAGTGTGTTTTTTTGACAATAGGCGACATTCTTCCAAATTTCGACTTTTGAAATTTTAAAAAGGACTTTGCTCCTTTTTCCGAAAATGGTAAAAAATTTGCAAAAAAAATTTTTGGGGAACACTATTCCGGCCATTCCTATTAATATCCAATATTCAAAAGTGTGTTTTTTTGACAATAGGCGACATTCTTCCAAATTTCGACTTTTGAAATTTTAAAAAGGACTTTGCTCCTTTTTCCGAAAATTGTAGAAAATTTGCGAAAAAAAATTATTGGGGAACACTATTCCGGCCATTCCTATGAATATCCAATATTCAAAAGTGTGTTTTTTTGACAATAGGCGACATTCTTCCAAATTTCGACTTGGTAGAAAATGGTAGAAAATTTGCGAAAAAAATTATTGGGGAACACTATTCCGGCCATTCCTATGAATATCCAATATTCAAAAGTGTGTTTTTTTGACAATAGGCGACATTCTTCCAAATTTCGACTTTTGAAATTTTAAAAAGGACTTTGCTCCTTTTTCCGAAAATTGTAGAAAATTTGCGAAAAAAATTATTGGGGAACACTATTCCGGCCATTCCTATGAATATCCAATATTCAAAACTGTGTTTTTTTGACAATAGGCGACATTCTTCCAAATTTCGACTTGGTAGAAAATGGTAGAAAATTTGCGAAAAAAATTATTGGGGAACACTATTCCGGCCATTCCTATGAATGTCCAATATTCAAAAGTGTGTTTTTTTGACAATAGGCGACATTCTTCCAAATTTCGACTTTTGAAATTTTAAAAAGGACTTTGCTCCTTTTTCCGAAAATGGTAGAAAATTTGCGAAAAAAAATTATTGGGGAACACTATTCCGGCCATTCCTATGAATGTCCAATATTAAAAAGTGTGTTTGTTTGACAATAGGCGACATTCTTCCAAATTTCGACTTTTGAAATTTTAAAAAGGACTTTGCTCCTTTTTCCGCAAATGGTAGAAAATTTGCGAAAAAAAATTATTGGGGAACACTATTCCGGCCATTCCTATGAATGTCCAATATTCAAAAGTGTGTTTTTTGACAATAGGCGACATTCTTCCAAATTTCGACTTTTGAAATTTTAAAAAGGACTTTGCTCCTTTTTCCGAAAATGGTAGAAAATTTGGGAAAAAAAATTATTGGGGAACACTATTCCGGCCATTCCTATGAATATCCAATATTCAAAAGTGTGTTTTTTTGACAATAGGCGACATTCTTCCAAATTTCGACTTTTGAAATTTTAAAAAGGACTTTGCTCCTTTTTCCGAAAATTGTAGAAAATTTGCGAAAAAAAATTATTGGGGAACACTATTCCGGCCATTCCTATGAATATCCAATATTCAAAAGTGTGTTTTTTTGACAATAGGCGACATTCTTCCAAATTTCGACTTGGTAGAAAATGGTAGAAAATTTGCGAAAAAAATTATTGGGGAACACTATTCCGGCCATTCCTATGAATATCCAATATTCAAAAGTGTGTTTTTTTGACAATAGGCGACATTCTTCCAAATTTCGACTTTTGAAATTTTAAAAAGGACTTTGCTCCTTTTTCCGAAAATGGTAGAAAATTTGCGAAAAAAAATTATTGGGGAACACTATTCCGGCCATTCCTATGAATATCCAATATTCAAAAGTGTGTTTTTTTGACAACAGGCGACATTCTTCCAAATTTCGACTTTTGAAATTTTAAAAAGGACTTTGCTCCTTTTTCCGAAAATGGTAGAAAATTTGCAAAAAAAAATTTTTGGGGAACACTATTCCGGCCATTCCTATGAATGTCCAATATTAAAAAGTGTGTTTTTTTGACAATAGGCGACATTCTTCCAAATTTCGACTTTTGAAATTTTAAAAAGGACTTTGCTCCTTTTTCCGAAAATGGTAGAAAATTTGCAAAAAAAAATTTTTGCGGAACACTATTCCGGCCATTCCTATGAATGTCCAATATTAAAAAGTGTGTTTTTTTGACAATAGGCGACATTCTTCCAAATTTCGACTTTTGAAATTTTAAAAAGGACTTTGCTCCTTTTTCCGAAAATGGTAGAAAATTTGCGAAAAAAAATTATTGGGGAACACTATTCCGGCCATTCCTATGAATGTCCAATATTCAAAAGTGTGTTTTTTTGACAATAGGCGACATTCTTCCAAATTTCGACTTTTGAAATTTTAAAAAGGACTTTGCTCCTTTTTCCGAAAATGGTAGAAAATTTGCAAAAAAAAATTTTTGGGGAACACTATTCCGGCCATTCCTATGAATGTCCAATATTAAAAAGTGTGTTTTTTTGACAATAGGCGACATTCTTCCAAATTTCGACTTTTGAAATTTTAAAAAGGACTTTGCTCCTTTTTCCGAAAATGGTAGAAAATTTGCGAAAAAAAATTATTGGGGAACACTATTCCGGCCATTCCTATGAATATCCAATATTCAAAAGTGTGTTTTTTTGACAATAGGCGACATTCTTCCAAATTTCGACTTTTGAAATTTTAAAAAGGACTTTGCTCCTTTTTCCGAAAATGGTAGAAAATTTGCGAAAAAAAATTATTGGGGAACACTATTCCGGCCATTCCTATGGATATCCAATATTCAAAAGTGTGTTTTTTTGACAATAGGCGACATTCTTCCAAATTTCGACTTTTGAAATTTTAAAAAGGACTTTGCTCCTTTTTCCGAAAATGGTAGAAAATTTGCAAAAAAAATTTTTGGGGAACACTATTCCGGCCATTCCTATGAATATCCAATATTCAAAAGTGTGTTTTTTTGACAATAGGCGACATTCTTCCAAATTTCGACTTTTGAAATTTTAAAAAGGACTTTGCTCCTTTTTCCGAAAATTGTAGAAAATTTGCGAAAAAAAATTATTGGGGAACACTATTCCGGCCATTCCTATGAATATCCAATATTCAAAAGTGTGTTTTTTTGACAATAGGCGACATTCTTCCAAATTTCGACTTGGTAGAAAATGGTAGAAAATTTGCGAAAAAAATTATTGGGGAACACTATTCCGGCCATTCCTATGAATATCCAATATTCAAAAGTGTGTTTTTTTGACAATAGGCGACATTCTTCCAAATTTCGACTTTTGAAATTTTAAAAAGGACTTTGCTCCTTTTTCCGAAAATTGTAGAAAATTTGCGAAAAAAAATTATTGGGGAACACTATTCCGGCCATTCCTATGAATATCCAATATTCAAAAGTGTGTTTTTTTGACAATAGGCGACATTCTTCCAAATTTCGACTTGGTAGAAAATGGTAGAAAATTTGCGAAAAAAATTATTGGGGAACACTATTCCGGCCATTCCTATGAATGTCCAATATTCAAAAGTGTGTTTTTTTGACAATAGGCGACATTCTTCCAAATTTCGACTTTTGAAATTTTAAAAAGGACTTTGCTCCTTTTTCCGAAAATGGTAGAAAATTTGCGAAAAAAAATTATTGGGGAACACTATTCCGGCCATTCCTATGAATGTCCAATATTAAAAAGTGTGTTTGTTTGACAATAGGCGACATTCTTCCAAATTTCGACTTTTGAAATTTTAAAAAGGACTTTGCTCCTTTTTCCGAAAATGGTAGAAAATTTGCGAAAAAAAATTATTGGGGAACACTATTCCGGCCATTCCTATGAATGTCCAATATTCAAAAGTGTGTTTTTTTGACAATAGGCGACATTCTTCCAAATTTCGACTTTTGAAATTTTAAAAAGGACTTTGCTCCTTTTTCCGAAAATGGTAAAAAATTTGCGAAAAAAAATTATTGGGGAACACTATTCCGGCCATTCCTATGAATGTCCAATATTCAAAAGTGTGTTTTTTGACAATAGGCGACATTCTTCCAAATTTCGACTTTTGAAATTTTAAAAAGGACTTTGCTCCTTTTTCCGAAAATGGTAGAAAATTTGCGAAAAAAAATTATTGGGGAACACTATTCCGGCCATTCCTATGAATATCCAATATTCAAAAGTGTGTTTTTTTGACAATAGGCGACATTCTTCCAAATTTCGACTTTTGAAATTTTAAAAAAGGACTTTGCTCCTTTTTCCGAAAATGGTAGAAAATTTGCGAAAAAAAATTATTGGGGAACACTATTCCGGCCATTCCTATGAATGTCTAATATTCAAAAGTGTGTTTTTTGACAATAGGCGACATTCTTCCAAATTTCGACTTTTGAAATTTTAAAAAGGACTTTGCTCCTTTTTCCGAAAATTGTAGAAAATTTGCGAAAAAAAATTATTGGGGAACACTATTCCGGCCATTCCTATGAATATCCAATATTCAAAAGTGTGTTTTTTTGACAATAGGCGACATTCTTCCAAATTTCGACTTGGTAGAAAATGGTAGAAAATTTGCGAAAAAAATTATTGGGGAACACTATTCCGGCCATTCCTATGAATATCCAATATTCAAAAGTGTGTTTTTTTGACAATAGGCGACATTCTTCCAAATTTCGACTTTTGAAATTTTAAAAAGGACTTTGCTCCTTTTTCCGAAAATATAGAAAATTTGCGAAAAAAAATTATTGGGGAACACTCACTATTCCGGCCATTCCTATGAATGTCCAATATTAAAAGTGTGTTTGTTTGACAATAGGCGACATTCTTCCAAATTTCGACTTTTGAAATTTTAAAAAGGACTTTGCTCCTTTTTCCGAAAATGGTAGAAAATTTGCGAAAAAAAATTATTGGGGAACACTATTCCGGCCATTCCTATGAATATCCAATATTCAAAAGTGTGTTTTTTTGACAATAGGCGACATTCTTCCAAATTTCGACTTTTGAAATTTTAAAAAGGACTTTGCTCCTTTTTCCGTAAATGGTAAAAAATTTGCGAAAAAAAATTATTGGGGAACACTATTCCGGCCATTCCTATGAATGTCCAATATTAAAAAGTGTGTTTTTTTGACAATAGGCGACATTCTTCCAAATTTCGACTTTTGAAATTTTAAAAAGGACTTTGCTCCTTTTTCCAAAAATGGTAGAAAATTTGCAAAAAAAATTTTTGGGAAACACTATTCTGGCCATTCCTATGAATATCCAATATTCAAAAGTGTGTTTTTTTGACAATAGGCGACATTCTTCCAAATTTCGACTTTTGAAATTTTAAAAAGGACTTTGCTCCTTTTTCCGAAAATGGTAGAAAATTTGCAAAAAAAAATTTTTGGGGAACACTATTCCGGCCATTCCTATGAATGTCCAATATTAAAAAGTGTGTTTTTTTGACAATAGGCGACATTCTTCCAAATTTCGACTTTTGAAATTTTAAAAAGGACTTTGCTCCTTTTTCCGAAAATGGTAGAAAATTTGCGAAAAAAAATTATTGGGGAACACTATTCCGGCCATTCCTATGAATATCCAATATTCAAAAGTGTGTTTTTTTGACAATAGGCGACATTCTTCCAAATTTCGACTTTTGAAATTTTAAAAAGGACTTTGCTCCTTTTTCCGAAAATGGTAAAAAATTTGGGAAAAAAAATTATTGGGGAACACTATTCCGGCCATTCCTATGAATGTCCAATATTAAAAAGTGTGTTTTTTTGACAATAGGCGACATTCTTCCAAATTTCGACTTTTGAAATTTTAAAAAGGACTTTGCTCCTTTTTCCAAAAATTGTAGGAGATAAGCGAAAAAACATTATTGGAGAACACTCCTCCGGCCATTTCTATGAATGTCCAATATTGAAAAGTCTTAACAGTTTGTTTTTTTGAAAATTGGCGACATTTTTCCAAATTTCAACTTTTGAAATTTTAAAAAGGACTTTGCTCCTTTTTCCGAAAATGGTAAAAAATTTGGGAAAAAAAATTATTGGGGAACACTATTCCGGCCATTCCTATGAATGTCCAATATTAAAAAGTGTGTTTTTTTGACAATAGGCGACATTCTTCCAAATTTCGACTTTTGAAATTTTAAAAAGGACTTTGCTCCTTTTTCCAAAAATTGTAGGAGATAAGCGAAAAAACATTATTGGAGAACACTCCTCCGGCCATTTCTATGAATGTCCAATATTGAAAAGTCTTAACAGTTTGTTTTTTTGAAAATTGGCGACATTTTTCCAAATTTCAACTTTTGAAATTTTAAAAAGGACTTTGCTCCTTTTTCCGAAAATGGTAGAAAATTTGCGAAAAAAAATTATTGGGGAACACTATTCCGGCCATTCCTATGAATATCCAATATTCAAAAGTGTGTTTTTTTGACAATAGGCGACATTCTTCCAAATTTCGACTTTTGAAATTTTAAAAAAGGACTTTGCTCCTTTTTCCGAAAATGGTAGAAAATTTGCGAAAAAAAATTATTGGGGAACACTATTCCGGCCATTCCTATGAATGTCCAATATTCAAAAGTGTGTTTTTTTGACAATAGGCGACATTCTTCCAAATTTCGACTTTTGAAATTTTAAAAAGGACTTTGCTCCTTTTTCCGAAAATGGTAGAAAATTTGCGAAAAAAAATTATTGGGGAACACTATTCCGGCCATTCCTATGAATATCCAATATTCAAAAGTGTGTTTTTTTGACGATAGGCGACATTCTTCCAAATTTCGACTTTTGAAATTTTAAAAAGGACTTTGCTCCTTTTTCCGAAAATGGTAAAAAATTTGCGAAAAAAAATTATTGGGGAACACTATTCCGGCCATTCCTATGAATGTCCAATATTAAAAAGTGTGTTTTTTTGACAATAGGCGACATTCTTCCAAATTTCGACTTTTGAAATTTTAAAAAGGACTTTGCTCCTTTTTCCAAAAATGGTAGAAAATTTGCAAAAAAAATTTTTGGGAAACACTATTCTGGCCATTCCTATGAATATCCAATATTCAAAAGTGTGTTTTTTTGACAATAGGCGACATTCTTCCAAATTTCGACTTTTGAAATTTTAAAAAGGACTTTGCTCCTTTTTCCGAAAATGGTAGAAAATTTGCAAAAAAAAATTTTTGGGGAACACTATTCCGGCCATTCCTATGAATGTCCAATATTAAAAAGTGTGTTTTTTTGACAATAGGCGACATTCTTCCAAATTTCGACTTTTGAAATTTTAAAAAGGACTTTGCTCCTTTTTCCGAAAATGGTAGAAAATTTGCAAAAAAAAATTTTTGCGGAACACTATTCCGGCCATTCCTATGAATGTCCAATATTCAAAAGTGTGTTTTTTTGACAATAGGCGACATTCTTCCAAATTTCGACTTTTGAAATTTTAAAGAGGACTTTGGTCCTTTTTCCGAAAATGGTAGAAAATTTGCGAAAAAAAATTATTGGGGAACACTATTCCGGCCATTCCTATAAATGTCCAATATTCAAAAGTGTGTTTTTTTGACAATAGGCGACATTCTTCCAAATTTCGACTTTTGAAATTTTAAAAAGGACTTTGCTCCTTTTTCCGAAAATGGTAGAAAATTTGCAAAAAAAAATTTTTGGGGAACACTATTCCGGCCATTCCTATGAATGTCCAATATTAAAAAGTGTGTTTTTTGACAATAGGCGACATTCTTCCAAATTTCGACTTTTGAAATTTTAAAAAGGACTTTGCTCCTTTTTTCCGAAAATGGTAGAAAATTTGCGAAAAAAAATTATTGGGGAACACTATTCCGGCCATTCCTATGAATATCCAATATTCAAAAGTGTGTTTTTTTGACAATAGGCGACATTCTTCCAAATTTCGACTTTTGAAATTTTAAAAAGGACTTTGCTCCTTTTTCCGAAAATGGTAAAAAATTTGCGAAAAAAAATTATTGGGGAACACTATTCCGGCCATTCCTATGAATGTCCAATATTAAAAAGTGTGTTTTTTTGACAATAGGCGACATTCTTCCAAATTTCGACTTTTGAAATTTTAAAAAGGACTTTGCTCCTTTTTCCAAAAATGGTAGAAAATTTGCAAAAAAAATTTTTGGGAAACACTATTCTGGCCATTCCTATGAATATTCAATATTCAAAAGTGTGTTTTTTTGACAATAGGCGACATTCTTCCAAATTTCGACTTTTGAAATTTTAAAAAGGACTTTGCTCCTTTTTCCGAAAATGGTAGAAAATTTGGGAAAAAAAATTATTGGGGAACACTATTCCGGCCATTCCTATGAATATCCAATATTCAAAAGTGTGTTTTTTTGACAATAGGCGACATTCTTCCAAATTTCGACTTTTGAAATTTTAAAAAGGACTTTGCTCCTTTTTCCGAAAATGGTAGAAAATTTGCGAAAAAAAATTATTGGGGAACACTATTCCGGCCATTCCTATGGATATCCAATATTCAAAAGTGTGTTTTTTTGACAATAGGCGACATTCTTCCAAATTTCGACTTTTGAAATTTTAAAAAGGACTTTGCTCCTTTTTCCGAAAATGGTAGAAAATTTGCAAAAAAAATTTTTGGGGAACACTATTCCGGCCATTCCTATGAATATCCAATATTCAAAAGTGTGTTTTTTTGACAATAGGCGACATTCTTCCAAATTTCGACTTTTGAAATTTTAAAAAGGACTTTGCTCCTTTTTCCGAAAATTGTAGAAAATTTGCGAAAAAAAATTATTGGGGAACACTATTCCGGCCATTCCTATGAATATCCAATATTCAAAAGTGTGTTTTTTTGACAATAGGCGACATTCTTCCAAATTTCGACTTGGTAGAAAATGGTAGAAAATTTGCGAAAAAAATTATTGGGGAACACTATTCCGGCCATTCCTATGAATATCCAATATTCAAAAGTGTGTTTTTTTGACAATAGGCGACATTCTTCCAAATTTCGACTTTTGAAATTTTAAAAAGGACTTTGCTCCTTTTTCCGAAAATTGTAGAAAATTTGCGAAAAAAAATTATTGGGGAACACTATTCCGGCCATTCCTATGAATATCCAATATTCAAAAGTGTGTTTTTTTGACAATAGGCGACATTCTTCCAAATTTCGACTTGGTAGAAAATGGTAGAAAATTTGCGAAAAAAATTATTGGGGAACACTATTCCGGCCATTCCTATGAATGTCCAATATTCAAAAGTGTGTTTTTTTGACAATAGGCGACATTCTTCCAAATTTCGACTTTTGAAATTTTAAAAAGGACTTTGCTCCTTTTTCCGAAAATGGTAGAAAATTTGCGAAAAAAAATTATTGGGGAACACTATTCCGGCCATTCCTATGAATGTCCAATATTAAAAAGTGTGTTTGTTTGACAATAGGCGACATTCTTCCAAATTTCGACTTTTGAAATTTTAAAAAGGACTTTGCTCCTTTTTCCGAAAATGGTAGAAAATTTGCGAAAAAAAATTATTGGGGAACACTATTCCGGCCATTCCTATGAATGTCCAATATTCAAAAGTGTGTTTTTTTGACAATAGGCGACATTCTTCCAAATTTCGACTTTTGAAATTTTAAAAAGGACTTTGCTCCTTTTTCCGAAAATGGTAAAAAATTTGCGAAAAAAAATTATTGGGGAACACTATTCCGGCCATTCCTATGAATGTCCAATATTCAAAAGTGTGTTTTTTGACAATAGGCGACATTCTTCCAAATTTCGACTTTTGAAATTTTAAAAAGGACTTTGCTCCTTTTTCCGAAAATGGTAGAAAATTTGCGAAAAAAAATTATTGGGGAACACTATTCCGGCCATTCCTATGAATATCCAATATTCAAAAGTGTGTTTTTTTGACAATAGGCGACATTCTTCCAAATTTCGACTTTTGAAATTTTAAAAAAGGACTTTGCTCCTTTTTCCGAAAATGGTAGAAAATTTGCGAAAAAAAATTATTGGGGAACACTATTCCGGCCATTCCTATGAATGTCTAATATTCAAAAGTGTGTTTTTTGACAATAGGCGACATTCTTCCAAATTTCGACTTTTGAAATTTTAAAAAGGACTTTGCTCCTTTTTCCGAAAATGGTAGAAAATTTGGGAAAAAAAATTATTGGGGAACACTATTCCGGCCATTCCTATGAATGTCCAATATTCAAAAGTGTGTTTTTTTGACAATAGGCGACATTCTTCCAAATTTCGACTTTTGAAATTTTAAAAAGGACTTTGCTCCTTTTTCCGAAAATTGTAGAAAATTTGCGAAAAAAAATTATTGGGGAACACTATTCCGGCCATTCCTATGAATATCCAATATTCAAAAGTGTGTTTTTTTGACAATAGGCGACATTCTTCCAAATTTCGACTTGGTAGAAAATGGTAGAAAATTTGCGAAAAAAATTATTGGGGAACACTATTCCGGCCATTCCTATGAATATCCAATATTCAAAAGTGTGTTTTTTTGACAATAGGCGACATTCTTCCAAATTTCGACTTTTGAAATTTTAAAAAGGACTTTGCTCCTTTTTCCGAAAATATAGAAAATTTGCGAAAAAAAATTATTGGGGAACACTCACTATTCCGGCCATTCCTATGAATGTCCAATATTAAAAAGTGTGTTTGTTTGACAATAGGCGACATTCTTCCAAATTTCGACTTTTGAAATTTTAAAAAGGACTTTGCTCCTTTTTCCGAAAATGGTAGAAAATTTGCGAAAAAAAATTATTGGGGAACACTATTCCGGCCATTCCTATGAATATCCAATATTCAAAAGTGTGTTTTTTTGACAATAGGCGACATTCTTCCAAATTTCGACTTTTGAAATTTTAAAAAGGACTTTGCTCCTTTTTCCGAAAATGGTAAAAAATTTGCGAAAAAAAATTATTGGGGAACACTATTCCGGCCATTCCTATGAATGTCCAATATTAAAAAGTGTGTTTTTTTGACAATAGGCGACATTCTTCCAAATTTCGACTTTTGAAATTTTAAAAAGGACTTTGCTCCTTTTTCCAAAAATGGTAGAAAATTTGCAAAAAAAATTTTTGGGAAACACTATTCTGGCCATTCCTATGAATATCCAATATTCAAAAGTGTGTTTTTTTGACAATAGGCGACATTCTTCCAAATTTCGACTTTTGAAATTTTAAAAAGGACTTTGCTCCTTTTTCCGAAAATGGTAGAAAATTTGCAAAAAAAAATTTTTGGGGAACACTATTCCGGCCATTCCTATGAATGTCCAATATTAAAAAGTGTGTTTTTTTGACAATAGGCGACATTCTTCCAAATTTCGACTTTTGAAATTTTAAAAAGGACTTTGCTCCTTTTTCCGAAAATGGTAGAAAATTTGCGAAAAAAAATTATTGGGGAACACTATTCCGGCCATTCCTATGAATATCCAATATTCAAAAGTGTGTTTTTTTGACAATAGGCGACATTCTTCCAAATTTCGACTTTTGAAATTTTAAAAAGGACTTTGCTCCTTTTTCCGAAAATGGTAAAAAATTTGCGAAAAAAAATTATTGGGGAACACTATTCCGGCCATTCCTATGAATGTCCAATATTAAAAAGTGTGTTTTTTTGACAATAGGCGACATTCTTCCAAATTTCGACTTTTGAAATTTTAAAAAGGACTTTGCTCCTTTTTCCAAAAATTGTAGGAGATAAGCGAAAAAACATTATTGGAGAACACTCCTCCGGCCATTTCTATGAATGTCCAATATTGAAAAGTCTTAACAGTTTGTTTTTTTGAAAATTGGCGACATTTTTCCAAATTTCAACTTTTGAAATTTTAAAAAGGACTTTGCTCCTTTTTCCGAAAATGGTAGAAAATTTGCGAAAAAAAATTATTGGGGAACACTATTCCGGCCATTCCTATGAATATCCAATATTCAAAAGTGTGTTTTTTTGACAATAGGCGACATTCTTCCAAATTTCGACTTTTGAAATTTTAAAAAAGGACTTTGCTCCTTTTTCCGAAAATGGTAGAAAATTTGCGAAAAAAAATTATTGGGGAACACTATTCCGGCCATTCCTATGAATGTCCAATATTCAAAAGTGTGTTTTTTTGACAATAGGCGACATTCTTCCAAATTTCGACTTTTGAAATTTTAAAAAGGACTTTGCTCCTTTTTCCGAAAATGGTAGAAAATTTGCGAAAAAAAATTATTGGGGAACACTATTCCGGCCATTCCTATGAATGTCCAATATTCAAAAGTGTGTTTTTTTGACAATAGGCGACATTCTTCCAAATTTCGACTTTTGAAATTTTAAAAAGGACTTTGCTCCTTTTTCCGAAAATGGTAAAAAATTTGCGAAAAAAAATTATTGGGGAACACTATTCCGGCCATTCCTATGAATGTCCAATATTCAAAAGTGTGTTTTTTGACAATAGGCGACATTCTTCCAAATTTCGACTTTTGAAATTTTAAAAAGGACTTTGCTCCTTTTTCCGAAAATGGTAGAAAATTTGCGAAAAAAAATTATTGGGGAACACTATTCCGGCCATTCCTATGAATATCCAATATTCAAAAGTGTGTTTTTTTGACAATAGGCGACATTCTTCCAAATTTCGACTTTTGAAATTTTAAAAAAGGACTTTGCTCCTTTTTCCGAAAATGGTAGAAAATTTGCGAAAAAAAATTATTGGGGAACACTATTCCGGCCATTCCTATGAATGTCTAATATTCAAAAGTGTGTTTTTTGACAATAGGCGACATTCTTCCAAATTTCGACTTTTGAAATTTTAAAAAGGACTTTGCTCCTTTTTCCGAAAATTGTAGGAGATAAGCGAAAAAACATTATTGGAGAACACTCCTCCGGCCATTTCTATGAATGTCCAATATTGAAAAGTCTTAACAGTTTGTTTTTTTGAAAATTGGCGACATTTTTCCAAATTTCAACTTTTGAAATTTTAAAAAGGACTTTGCTCCTTTTTCCGAAAATGGTAGAAAATTTGCGAAAAAAAATTATTGGGGAACACTATTCCGGCCATTCCTATGAATATCCAATATTCAAAAGTGTGTTTTTTTGACAATAGGCGACATTCTTCCAAATTTCGACTTTTGAAATTTTAAAAAAGGACTTTGCTCCTTTTTCCGAAAATGGTAGAAAATTTGCGAAAAAAAATTATTGGGGAACACTATTCCGGCCATTCCTATGAATGTCCAATATTCAAAAGTGTGTTTTTTTGACAATAGGCGACATTCTTCCAAATTTCGACTTTTGAAATTTTAAAAAGGACTTTGCTCCTTTTTCCGAAAATGGTAGAAAATTTGCGAAAAAAAATTATTGGGGAACACTATTCCGGCCATTCCTATGAATGTCCAATATTAAAAAGTGTGTTTGTTTGACAATAGGCGACATTCTTCCAAATTTCGACTTTTGAAATTTTAAAAAGGACTTTGCTCCTTTTTCCGAAAATGGTAGAAAATTTGCGAAAAAAAATTATTGGGGAACACTATTCCGGCCATTCCTATGAATGTCCAATATTCAAAAGTGTGTTTTTTTGACAATAGGCGACATTCTTCCAAATTTCGACTTTTGAAATTTTAAAAAGGACTTTGCTCCTTTTTCCGAAAATGGTAAAAAATTTGCGAAAAAAAATTATTGGGGAACACTATTCCGGCCATTCCTATGAATGTCCAATATTCAAAAGTGTGTTTTTTGACAATAGGCGACATTCTTCCAAATTTCGACTTTTGAAATTTTAAAAAGGACTTTGCTCCTTTTTCCGAAAATGGTAGAAAATTTGCTAAAAAAAATTATTGGGGAACACTATTCCGGCCATTCCTATGTGTTTTTTTTGACAATAGGCGACATTCTTCCAAATTTCGACTTTTGAAATTGTAACAAGGACTTTGCTCCTTTTTCCGAAAATGGTAGAAAATTTGCGAAAAAAAATTATTGGGGAACACTATTCCGGCCATTCCTATGAATGTCCAATATTCAAAAGTGTGGTTTTTTTGACAATAGGCGACATTCTTCCAAATTTCGACTTTTGAAATTGTAAAAAGGACTTTGCTCCTTTTTCCGAAAATTGTTGGAGATAAGCGAAAAAACATTATTGGAGAACCATCTTCCGGCAATTCCTATGAATGTCCAATATTCAAAAGTCTTAACAGTGTGTTTTTTTGAAAATTGGCGACATTTTTCCAAATTTCAACTTTTGAAATTTTAAAAAGGACTTTCCTCCTTTTTCTAAAAATGGTAGAAAATTTGGGGAAAAAAATTATTGGGGAACACTATTCCGGCCATTCCTATGAATGTCCACTATTCAAAAGTGTGTTTTTTTGAAAATAGGCGACATTCTTCCAAATTTCGACTTTTGAAATTTTAAAAAGGACTTTGCTCCTTTTTCCGAAAATGGTAGAAAATTTGCGAAAAAAAATTATTGGGGAACACTATTCCGGCCATTCCTATGTGTTTTTTTTGACAATAGGCGACATTCTTTCAAATTTCGACTTTTGAAATTTTAAAAAGGACTTTGCTCCTTTTTCCGAAAATGGTAGAAAATTTGCGAAAAAAAATTATTGGGGAACACTATTCCGGCCATTCCTATGTGTTTTTTTGACAATAGGCGACATTCTTTCAAATTTCGACTTTTGAAATTTTAAAAAGGACTTTTTTTACCTTTTTCCGAAAATGGTAGAAAATTTGCGAAAAAAAATTATTGGGGAACACTATTCCGGCCATTCCTATGAATGTCCAATATTCAAAAGTGTGTTTTTTTGACAATAGGCGACACTCTTCCAAATTTCGACTTTGAAATTGTAAAAAGGACTTTGCTCCTTTTTCCGAAAATTGTTGGAGATAAGCGAAAAAACATTATTGGAGAACCATCTTCCGGCAATTCCTATGAATGTCCAATATTCAAAAGTCTTAACAGTGTGTTTTTTTGAAAATTGGCGACATTTTTCCAAATTTCAACTTTTGAAATTTTAAAAAGGACTTTCCTCCTTTTTCTGAAAATGGTAGAAAATTTGGGGAAAAAAATTATTGGGGAACACTATTCCGGCCATTCCTATGAATGTCCACTATTCAAAAGTGTTTTTTTTTGAAAATAGGCGACATTCTTCCAAATTTCGACTTTTGAAATTTTAAAAAGGACTTTGCTCCTTTTTCCGAAAATGGTAGAAAATTTGCGAAAAAAAATTATTGGGGAACACTATTCCGGCCATTCCTATGTGTTTTTTTTGACAATAGGCGACATTCTTTCAAATTTCGACTTTTGAAATTTTAAAAAGGACTTTGCTCCTTTTTCCGAAAATGGTAGAAAATTTGCGAAAAAAATTATTGGGGAACACTATTCCGGCCATTCCTATGAATATCCAATATTAAAAAGTGTGTTTTTTTGACAATAGGCGACATTCTTCCAAATTTCGACTTTTGAAATTTTAAAAAGGACTTTGCTCCTTTTTCCGAAAATGGTAGAAAATTTGCGAAAAAAATTATTGGGGAACACTATTCCGGCCATTCCTATGTGTTTTTTTTTGACAATAGGCGACATTCTTCCAAATTTCGACTTTTGAAATTTTAAAAAGGACTTTGCTCCTTTTTCCGAAAATTGTAGGAGATAAGCGAAAATGGTAGAAAACATTATTGGAGAACACTTTTCCGGCCATTTCTATGAATGTCCAATATTCAAAAGTCTTAACAGTGTGTTTTTTTGACAATAGGCGACATTTTTCCAAATTTCAACTTTTGAATTTTAGAAAGGACTTTGCTCCTTTTTCCGAAAATGGTAGAAAATTAGCGAAAAAAAAATTATTGGGGAACACTATTCCGGCCATTCCTATGAATGTCCAATATTAAAAAGTGTGTTTTTTTGACAATAGGCGACATTCTTCCAAATTTCGACTTTTGAAATTTTAAAAAGGACTTTGCTCCTTTTTCCGAAAATGGTAGAAAATTTGCGAAAAAAAGTTATTGGGGAACACTATTCCGGCCATTCCTATGTGTTTTTTTTGGCAATAGGCGACATTCTTCCAAATTTCGACTTTTGAAATTTTAAAACGGACTTTGCTCCTTTTTCCGAAAATGGTAGAAAATTTGCGAAAAAAAATTATTGGGGAACACTATTCCGGCCATTCCTATGAATGTCCAATATTCAAAAGTGTGTTTTTTTGACAATAGGCGACATTCTTCCAAATTTCGACTTTTGAAATTTTAAAAAGGACTTTGCTCCTTTTTCCGAAAATGGTAGAAAATTTGCAAAAAAAAATTATTGGGGAACACTATTCCGGCCATTCCTATGTGTTTTTTTTGACAATAGGCGATATTCTTCCAAATTTCGACTTTTGAAATTTTAAAAAGGACTTGCTCCTTTTTCCGAAAATTGTAGGAGATAAGCGAAAAAACATTATTGGAGAACCATCTTCCGGCAATTCCTATGAATGTCCAATATTCAAAAGTCTTAACAGTGTGTTTTTTTGAAAATTGGCGACATTTTTCCAAATTTCAACTTTTGAAATTTTAGAAAGGACTTTGCTCCTTTTTCCGAAAATGGTAGAAAATTTGCGAAAAAAAATTATTGGGGAACACTATTCCGGCCATTCCTATGTGTTTTTTTTGACAATAGGCGACATTCTTCCAAATTTCGACTTTTGAAATTGTAACAAGGACTTTGCTCCTTTTTCCGAAAATGGTAGAAAATTTGCGAAAAAAAATTATTGGGGAACACTATTCCGGCCATTCCTATGAATGTCCAATATTCAAAAGTGTGGTTTTTTGACAATAGGCGACATTCTTCCAAATTTCGACTTTTGAAATTTTAAAAAGGACTTTGCTCCTTTTTCCGAAAATGGTAGAAAATTAGCTAAAAAAAATTATTGGGGAACACTATTCCGGCCATTTCTATGAATGTCCAATATTCAAAAGTCTTAACAGTGTGTTTTTTTGAAAATTGGCGACATTTTTCCAAATTTCAACTTTTGAAATTTTAGAAAGGACTTTGCTCCTTTTTAGAAAATGGTAGAAAATTTGCGAAAAAAATTGTTGGGGAACACTATTCCGGCCATTCCTATGTGTTTTTTTGACAATAGGCGACATTCTTTCAAATTTCGACTATTGAAATTTTAAAAAGGACTTTTTTTACCTTTTTCCGAAAATGGTAGAAAATTTGCGAAAAAAAATTATTGGGGAACACTATTCCGGCCATTCCTATGAATGTCCAATATTCAAAAGTGTGTTTTTTTGACAATAGGCGACACTCTTCCAAATTTCGACTTTGAAATTGTAAAAAGGACTTTGCTCCTTTTTCCGAAAATTGTTGGAGATAAGCGAAAAAACATTATTGGAGAACCATCTTCCGGCAATTCCTATGAATGTCCAATATTCAAAAGTCTTAACAGTGTGTTTTTTTGAAAATTGGCGACATTTTTCCAAATTTCAACTTTTGAAATTTTAGAAAGGACTTTGCTCCTTTTTAGAAAATGGTAGAAAATTTGCGAAAAAAATTGTTGGGGAACACTATTCCGGCCATTCCTATGAATATCCAATATTCAAAAGTGTGTTTTTTTGACAATAGGCGACATTCTTCCAAATTTCGACTTTTGAAATTTTAAAAAGTACTTTGCTCCTTTTTCCGAAAATGGTAGGAAATTTGCGAAAAAAAATTATTGGGGAACACTATTCCGGCCATTCCTATGTGTTTTTTTTGACAATAGGCGACATTCTTCCAAATTTCGACTTTTGAAATTTTAAAAAGGACTTTGCTCCTTTTTCCGAAAATTGTAGGAGATAAGCGAAAATGGTAGAAAACATTATTGGAGAACACTTTTCCGGCCATTTCTATGAATGTCCAATATTCAAAAGTCTTAACAGTGTGTTTTTTTGAAAATTGGCGACATTTTTCCAAATTTCAACTTTTGAAATTTTAAAAAGGACTTTCCTCCTTTTTCTGAAAATGGTAGAAAATTTGGGGAAAAAAATTATTGGGGAACACTATTCCGGCCATTCCTATGAATGTCCACTATTCAAAAGTGTGTTTTTTTGAAAATAGGCGACATTCTTCCAAATTTCGACTTTTGAAATTTTAAAAAGGACTGCTCCTTTTTCCGAAAATGGTAGAAAATTTGCGAAAAAAAATTATTGGGGAACACTATTCCGGCCATTCCTATGTGTTTTTTTTTGACAATAGGCGACATTCTTTCAAATTTCGACTTTTGAAATTTTAAAAAGGACTTTGCTCCTTTTTCCGAAAATGGTAGAAAATTTGCGAAAAAAAATTATTGGGGAACACTATTCCGGCCATTCCTATGAATATCCAATATTAAAAAGTGTGTTTTTTTGACAATAGGCGACATTCTTCCAAATTTCGACTTTTGAAATTTTAAAAAGGACTTTGCTCCTTTTTCCGAAAATGGTAGAAAATTTGCGAAAAGAATTATTGGGGAACACTATTCCGGCCGTTCCTATGTGTTTTTTTTGACAATAGGCGACATTCTTCCAAATTTCGACTTTTGAAATTTTAAAAAGGACTTTGCTCCTTTTTCCGAAAATTGTAGGAGATAAGCGAAAATGGTAGAAAACATTATTGGAGAACACTTTTCCGGCCATTTCTATGAATGTCCAATATTCAAAAGTCTTAACAGTGTGTTTTTTTGACAATAGGCGACATTTTTCCAAATTTCAACTTTTGAATTTTAGAAAGGACTTTGCTCCTTTTTCCGAAAATGGTAGAAAATTAGCGAAAAAAAAATTATTGGGGAACACTATTCCAGCCATTCCTATGAATGTCCAATATTAAAAAGTGTGTTTTTTTGACAATAGGCGACATTCTTCCAAATTTCGACTTTTGAAATTTTAAAAAGGACTTTGCTCCTTTTTCCGAAAATGGTAGAAAATTTGCGAAAAAAAATTATTGGGGAACACTATTCCGGCCATTCCTATGTGTTTTTTTTGGCAATAGGCGACATTCTTCCAAATTTCGACTTTTGAAATTTTAAAACGGACTTTGCTCCTTTTTCCGAAAATGGTAGAAAATTTGCGAAAAAAAATTATTGGGGAACACTATTCCGGCCATTCCTATGTGTTTTTTTTGACAATAGGCGACATTCTTCCAAATTTCGACTTTTGAAATTTTAAAAAGGACTTGCTCCTTTTTCCGAAAATTGTAGGAGATAAGCGAAAAAACATTATTGGAGAACCATCTTCCGGCAATTCCTATGAATGTCCAATATTCAAAAGTCTTAACAGTGTGTTTTTTTGAAAATTGGCGACATTTTTCCAAATTTCAACTTTTGAAATTTTAGAAAGGACTTTGCTCCTTTTTCCGAAAATGGTAGAAAATTTGCGAAAAAAAATTATTGGGGAACACTATTCCGGCCATTCCTATGTGTTTTTTTTGACAATAGGCGACATTCTTCCAAATTTCGACTTTTGAAATTGTAACAAGGACTTTGCTCCTTTTTCCGAAAATGGTAGAAAATTTGCGAAAAAAAATTATTGGGGAACACTATTCCGGCCATTCCTATGAATGTCCAATATTCAAAAGTGTGGTTTTTTGACAATAGGCGACATTCTTCCAAATTTCGACTTTTGAAATTTTAAAAAGGACTTTGCTCCTTTTTCCGAAAATGGTAGAAAATTTGCTAAAAAAAATTATTGGGGAACACTATTCCGGCCATTTCTATGAATGTCCAATATTCAAAAGTCTTAACAGTGTGTTTTTTTGAAAATTGGCGACATTTTTCCAAATTTCAACTTTTGAAATTTTAGAAAGGACTTTGCTCCTTTTTAGAAAATGGTAGAAAATTTGCGAAAAAAATTGTTGGGGAACACTATTCCGGCCATTCCTATGAATATCCAATATTCAAAAGTGTGTTTTTTTGACAATAGGCGACATTCTTCCAAATTTCGACTTTTGAAATTTTAAAAAGGACTTTGCTCCTTTTTCCGAAAATGGTAGAAAATTTGCGAAAAAAATTGTTGGGGAACACTATTCCGGCCATTCCTATGAATATCCAATATTCAAAAGTGTGTTTTTTTGACAATAGGCGACATTCTTCCAAATTTCGACTTTTGAAATTTTAAAAAGGACTTTGCTCCTTTTTCCGAAAATGGTAGAAAATTTGCGAAAAAAAATTATTGGGGAACACTATTCCGGCCATTCCTATGAATGTCCAATATTAAAAAGTGTGTTTGTTTGACAATAGGCGACATTCTTCCAAATTTCGACTTTTGAAATTTTAAAAAGGACTTTGCTCCTTTTTCCGAAAATGGTAGAAAATTTGCGAAAAAAAATTATTGGGGAACACTATTCCGGCCATTCCTATGAATGTCCAATATTAAAAAGTGTGTTTGTTTGACAATAGGCGACATTCTTCCAAATTTCGACTTTTGAAATTTTAAAAAGGACTTTGCTCCTTTTTCCGAAAATGGTAGAAAATTTGCGAAAAAAAATTATTGGGGAACACTATTCCGGCCATTCCTATGAATGTCCAATATTCAAAAGTGTGTTTTTTTGACAATAGGCGACATTCTTCCAAATTTCGACTTTTGAAATTTTAAAAAGGACTTTGCTCCTTTTTCCGAAAATGGTAAAAAATTTGCGAAAAAAAATTATTGGGGAACACTATTCCGGCCATTCCTATGAATGTCCAATATTCAAAAGTGTGTTTTTTTGACAATAGGCGACATTCTTCCAAATTTCGACTTTTGAAATTTTAAAAAGGACTTTGCTCCTTTTTCCGAAAATGGTAGAAAATTTGCTAAAAAAAATTATTGGGGAACACTATTCCGGCCATTCCTATGAATGTCTAATATTCAAAAGTGTGTTTTTTTGACAATAGGCGACATTCTTCCAAATTTGGACTTTTGAAATTTTAAAAAGGACTTTTTTTACCTTTTTCCGAAAATGGTAGAAAATTTGCGAAAAAAAATTATTGGGGAACACTATTCCGGCCATTCCTATGAATGTCCAATATTCAAAATTGTGTTTTTTTGACAATAGGCGACACTCTTCCAAATTTCGACTTTGAAATTGTAAAAAGGACTTTGCTCCTTTTTCCGAAAATTGTTGGAGATAAGCGAAAAAACATTATTGGAGAACCATCTTCCGGCAATTCCTATGAATGTCCAATATTCAAAAGTCTTAACAGTGTGTTTTTTTGAAAATTGGCGACATTTTTCCAAATTTCAACTTTTGAAATTTTAAAAAGGACTTTCCTCCTTTTTCTGAAAATGGTAGAAAATTTGGGGAAAAAAATTATTGGGGAACACTATTCCGGCCATTCCTATGAATGTCCACTATTCAAAAGTGTGTTTTTTTGAAAATAGGCGACATTCTTCCAAATTTCGACTTTTGAAATTTTAAAAAGGACTTTGCTCCTTTTTCCGAAAATGGTAGAAAATTTGCGAAAAAAAATTATTGGGGAACACTATTCCGGCCATTCCTATGTGTTTTTTTTGACAATAGGCGACATTCTTTCAAATTTCGACTTTTGAAATTTTAAAAAGGACTTTGCTCCTTTTTCCGAAAATGGTAGAAAATTTGCGAAAAAAATTATTGGGGAACACTATTCCGGCCATTCCTATGAATATCCAATATTAAAAAGTGTGTTTTTTTGACAATAGGCGACATTCTTCCAAATTTCGACTTTTGAAATTTTAAAAAGGACTTTGCTCCTTTTTCCGAAAATGGTAGAAAATTTGCGAAAAAAATTATTGGGGAACACTATTCCGGCCATTCCTATGTGTTTTTTTTGACAATAGGCGACATTCTTCCAAATTTCGACTTTTGAAATTTTAGAAAGGACTTTGCTCCTTTTTCCGAAAATTGTAGGAGATAAGCGAAAATGGTAGAAAACATTATTGGAGAACACTTTTCCGGCCATTTCTATGAATGTCCAATATTCAAAAGTCTTAACAGTGTGTTTTTTTGACAATAGGCGACATTTTTCCAAATTTCAACTTTTGAATTTTAGAAAGGACTTTGCTCCTTTTTCCGAAAATGGTAGAAAATTAGCGAAAAAAAAATTATTGGGGAACACTATTCCGGCCATTCCTATGAATGTCCAATATTAAAAAGTGTGTTTTTTTGACAATAGGCGACATTCTTCCAAATTTCGACTTTTGAAATTTTAAAAAGGACTTTGCTCCTTTTTCCGAAAATGGTAGAAAATTTGCGAAAAAAAATTATTGGGGAACACTATTCCGGCCATTCCTATGTGTTTTTTTTGGCAATAGGCGACATTCTTCCAAATTTCGACTTTTGAAATTTTAAAACGGACTTTGCTCCTTTTTCCGAAAATGGTAGAAAATTTGCGAAAAAAAATTATTGGGGAACACTATTCCGGCCATTCCTATGAATGTCCAATATTCAAAAGTGTGTTTTTTTGACAATAGGCGACATTCTTCCAAATTTCGACTTTTGAAATTTTAAAAAGGACTTTGCTCCTTTTTCCGAAAATGGTAGAAAATTTGCAAAAAAAAATTATTGGGGAACACTATTCCGGCCATTCCTATGTGTTTTTTTTGACAATAGGCGACATTCTTCCAAATTTCGACTTTTGAAATTTTAAAAAGGACTTGCTCCTTTTTCCGAAAATTGTAGGAGATAAGCGAAAAAACATTATTGGAGAACCATCTTCCGGCAATTCCTATGAATGTCCAATATTCAAAAGTCTTAACAGTGTGTTTTTTTGAAAATTGGCGACATTTTTCCAAATTTCAACTTTTGAAATTTTAGAAAGGACTTTGCTCCTTTTTCCGAAAATGGTAGAAAATTTGCTAAAAAAAATTATTGGGGAACACTATTCCGGCCATTCCTATGTGTTTTTTTTTGACAATAGGCGACATTCTTCCAAATTTCGACTTTTGAAATTGTAACAAGGACTTTGCTCCTTTTTCCGAAAATGGTAGAAAATTTGCGAAAAAAAATTATTGGGGAACACTATTCCGGCCATTCCTATGAATGTCCAATATTCAAAAGTGTGGTTTTTTGACAATAGGCGACATTCTTCCAAATTTCGACTTTTGAAATTTTAAAAAGGACTTTGCTCCTTTTTCCGAAAATGGTAGAAAATTAGCTAAAAAAAATTATTGGGGAACACTATTCCGGCCATTTCTATGAATGTCCAATATTCAAAAGTCTTAACAGTGTGTTTTTTTGAAAATTGGCGACATTTTTCCAAATTTCAACTTTTGAAATTTTAGAAAGGACTTTGCTCCTTTTTAGAAAATGGTAGAAAATTTGCGAAAAAAATTGTTGGGGAACACTATTCCGGCCATTCCTATGTGTTTTTTTGACAATAGGCGACATTCTTTCAAATTTCGACTTTTGAAATTTTAAAAAGGACTTTTTTTACCTTTTTCCGAAAATGGTAGAAAATTTGCGAAAAAAAATTATTGGGGAACACTATTCCGGCCATTCCTATGAATGTCCAATATTCAAAAGTGTGTTTTTTTGACAATAGGCGACACTCTTCCAAATTTCGACTTTGAAATTGTAAAAAAGACTTTGCTCCTTTTTCCGAAAATTGTTGGAGATAAGCGAAAAAACATTATTGGAGAACCATCTTCCGGCAATTCCTATGAATGTCCAATATTCAAAAGTCTTAACAGTGTGTTTTTTTGAAAATTGGCGACATTTTTCCAAATTTCAACTTTTGAAATTTTAGAAAGGACTTTGCTCCTTTTTAGAAAATGGTAGAAAATTTGCGAAAAAAATTGTTGAGGAACACTATTCCGGCCATTCCTATGAATATCCAATATTCAAAAGTGTGTTTTTTTTGACAATAGGCGACATTTTTCCAAATTTCGACTTTTGAAATTTTAAAAAGTACTTTGCTCCTTTTTCCGAAAATGGTAGGAAATTTGCGAAAAAAAATTATTGGGGAACACTATTCCGGCCATTCCTATGTGTTTTTTTTGACAATAGGCGACATTCTTCCAAATTTCGACTTTTGAAATTTTAAAAAGGACTTTGCTCCTTTTTCCGAAAATTGTAGGAGATAAGAGAAAATGGTAGAAAACATTATTGGAGAACACTTTTCCGGCCATTTCTATGAATGTCCAATATTCAAAAGTCTTAACAGTGTGTTTTTTTGAAAATTGGCGACATTTTTCCAAATTTCAACTTTTGAAATTTTAAAAAGGACTTTCCTCCTTTTTCTGAAAATGGTAGAAAATTTGGGGAAAAAAATTATTGGGGAACACTATTCCGGCCATTCCTATGAATGTCCACTATTCAAAAGTGTGTTTTTTTGAAAATAGGCGACATTCTTCCAAATTTCGACTTTTGAAATTTTAAAAAGGACTGCTCCTTTTTCCGAAAATGGTAGAAAATTTGCGAAAAAAAATTATTGGGGAACACTATTCCGGCCATTCCTATGTGTTTTTTTTGGCAATAGGCGACATTCTTCCAAATTTCGACTTTTGAAATTTTAAAACGAACTTTGCTCCTTTTTCCGAAAATGGTAGAAAATTTGCGAAAAAAAATTATTGGGGAACACTATTCCGGCCATTCCTATGAATGTCCAATATTCAAAAGTGTGTTTTTTTGACAATAGGCGACATTCTTCCAAATTTCGACTTTTGAAATTTTAAAAAGGACTTTGCTCCTTTTTCCGAAAATGGTAGAAAATTTGCAAAAAAAAATTATTGGGGAACACTATTCCGTCCATTCCTATGTGTTTTTTTTGACAATAGGCGACATTCTTCCAAATTTCGACTTTTGAAATTTTAAAAAGGACTTGCTCCTTTTTCCGAAAATTGTAGGAGATAAGCGAAAAAACATTATTGGAGAACCATCTTCCGGCAATTCCTATGAATGTCCAATATTCAAAAGTCTTAACAGTGTGTTTTTTTGAAAATTGGCGACATTTTTCCAAATTTCAACTTTTGAAATTTTAGAAAGGACTTTGCTCCTTTTTCCGAAAATGGTAGAAAATTTGCGAAAAAAAATTATTGGGGAACACTATTCCGGCCATTCCTATGTGTTTTTTTTGACAATAGGCGACATTCTTCCAAATTTCGACTTTTGAAATTGTAACAAGGACTTTGCTCCTTTTTCCGAAAATGGTAGAAAATTTGCGAAAAAAAATTATTGGGGAACACTATTCCGGCCATTCCTATGAATGTCCAATATTCAAAAGTGTGGTTTTTTGACAATAGGCGACATTCTTCCAAATTTCGACTTTTGAAATTTTAAAAAGGACTTTGCTCCTTTTTCCGAAAATGGTAGAAAATTTGCTAAAAAAAATTATTGGGGAACACTATTCCGGCCATTTCTATGAATGTCCAATATTCAAAAGTCTTAACAGTGTGTTTTTTTGAAAATTGGCGACATTTTTCCAAATTTCAACTTTTGAAATTTTAGAAAGGACTTTGCTCCTTTTTAGAAAATGGTAGAAAATTTGCGAAAAAAATTGTTGGGGAACACTATTCCGGCCATTCCTATGAATATCCAATATTCAAAAGTGTGTTTTTTTGACAATAGGCGACATTCTTCCAAATTTCGACTTTTGAAATTTTAAAAAGGACTTTGCTCCTTTTTCCGAAAATGGTAGAAAATTTGCGAAAAAAATTGTTGGGGAACACTATTCCGGCCATTCCTATGAATATCCAATATTCAAAAGTGTGTTTTTTTGACAATAGGCGACATTCTTCCAAATTTCGACTTTTGAAATTTTAAAAAGGACTTTGCTCCTTTTTCCGAAAATGGTAGGAAATTTGCGAAAAAAAATTATTGGGGAACACTATTCCGGCCATTCCTATGTGTTTTTTTTTTTGACAATAGGCGACATTCTTCCAAATTTCGACTTTTGAAATTTTCAAAAGGACTTTGCTCCTTTTCCGAAAATTGTAGGAGATAATTTCTATGAATGTCCAATATTCAAAAGTCTTAACAGTGTGTTTTTTTGACATAGGCGACATTTTTCCAAATTTCAACTTTTGAATTTTAGAAAGGACTTTGCTCCTTTTTCCGAAAATGGTAGAAAATTAGCGAAAAAAAAATTATTGGGGAACACTATTCCGGCCATTCCTATGAATGTCCAATATTAAAAAGTGTGTTTTTTTGACAATAGGCGACATTCTTCCAAATTTCGACTTTTGAAATTTTAAAAAGGACTTTGCTCCTTTTTCCGAAAATGGTAGAAAATTTGCGAAAAAAAATTATTGGGGAACACTATTCCGGCCATTCCTATGTGTTTTTTTTGGCAATAGGCGACATTCTTCCAAATTTCGACTTTTGAAATTTTAAAATGGACTTTGCTCCTTTTTCCGAAAATGGTAGAAAATTTGCGAAAAAAAATTATTGGGGAACACTATTCCGGCCATTCCTATGAATGTCCAATATTCAAAAGTGTGTTTTTTTGACAATAGGCGACATTCTTCCAAATTTCGACTTTTGAAATTTTAAAAAGGACTTTGCTCCTTTTTCCGAAAATGGTAGAAAATTTGCAAAAAAAAATTATTGGGGAACACTATTCCGGCCATTCCTATGTGTTTTTTTTGACAATAGGCGACATTCTTCCAAATTTCGACTTTTGAAATTTTAAAAAGGACTTGCTCCTTTTTCCGAAAATTGTAGGAGATAAGCGAAAAAACATTATTGGAGAACCATCTTCCGGCAATTCCTATGAATGTCCAATATTCAAAAGTCTTAACAGTGTGTTTTTTTGAAAATTGGCGACATTTTTCCAAATTTCAACTTTTGAAATTTTAGAAAGGACTTTGCTCCTTTTTCCGAAAATGGTAGAAAATTTGCAAAAAAAAATTATTGGGGAACACTATTCCGGCCATTCCTATGTGTTTTTTTTGACAATAGGCGACATTCTTCCAAATTTCGACTTTTGAAATTGTAACAAGGACTTTGCTCCTTTTTCCGAAAATGGTAGAAAATTTGCTAAAAAAAATTATTGGGGAACACTATTCCGGCCATTTCTATGAATGTCCAATATTCAAAAGTCTTAACAGTGTGTTTTTTTGAAAATTGGCGACATTTTTCCAAATTTCAACTTTTGAAATTTTAAAAAGGACTTTGCTCCTTTTTAGAAAATGGTAGAAAATTTGCGAAAAAAATTGTTGGGGAACACTATTCCGGCCATTCCTATGAATATCCAATATTCAAAAGTGTGTTTTTTTGACAATAGGCGACATTCTTCCAAATTTCGACTTTTGAAATTTTAAAAAGGACTTTGCTCCTTTTTCCAAAAATGGTAGAAAATTTGCGAAAAAAAATTATTGGGGAACACTATTCCGGCCATTCCTATGAATGTCCAATATTAAAAAGTGTGTTTTTTTGACAATAGGCGACATTCTTCCAAATTTCGACTTTTGAAATTTTAAAAAGGACTTTGCTCCTTTTTCCGAAAATGGTAGAAAATTTGCGAAAAAAAATTATTGGGGAACACTATTCCGGCCATTCCTATGAATGTCCAATATTCAAAAGTGTGGTTTTTTGCCAATAGGCGACATTCTTCCAAATTTCGACTTTTGAAATTTTAAAAAGGACTTTGCTCCTTTTTCCGAAAATGGTAGAAAATTTGCGAAAAAAAATTATCTGGGAACACTATTCCGGCCATTCCTATGAATGTCCAATATTCAAAAGTGTGTTTTTTTGACAATAGGCGACATTCTTCCAAATTTCGACTTTTGAAATTTTAAAAAGGACTTTGCTCCTTTTTCCGAAAATGGTAGAAAATTTGCGAAAAAAAAATTATTGGGGAACACTATTCCGGCCATTCCTATGAATGTCCAATATTCAAAAGTGTGTTTTTTTGACAATAGGCGACATTCTTCCAAATTTCGACTTTTGAAATTTTAAAAAGGACTTTGCTCCTTTTTCCGAAAATGGTAGAAAATTTGCAAAAAAAATTTTTGGGGAACACTATTCCGGCCATTCCTATGAATATCCAATATTCAAAAGTGTGTTTTTTTGACAATAGGCGACATTCTTCCAAATTTCGACTTTTGAAATTTTAAAAAGGACTTTGCTCCTTTTTCCGAAAATGGTAGAAAATTTGCGAAAAAAATTGTTGGGGAACACTATTCCGGCCATTCCTATGAATATCCAATATTCAAAAGTGTGTTTTTTTTGACAATAGGCGACATTCTTCCAAATTTCGACTTTTGAAATTTTAAAAAGGACTTTGCTCCTTTTTCCGAAAATGGTAGGAAATTTGCGAAAAAAAATTATTGGGGAACACTATTCCGGCCATTCCTATGTGTTTTTTTTTTTGACAATAGGCGACATTCTTCCAAATTTCGACTTTTGAAATTTTCAAAAGGACTTTGCTCCTTTTCCGAAAATTGTAGGAGATAAGCGAAAATGGTAGAAAACATTATTGGAGAACACTTTTCCGGCCATTTCTATGAATGTCCAATATTCAAAAGTCTTAACAGTGTGTTTTTTTGACATAGGCGACATTTTTCCAAATTTCAACTTTTGAATTTTAGAAAGGACTTTGCTCCTTTTTCCGAAAATGGTAGAAAATTACGAAAAAAAAATTATTGGGGAACACTATTCCGGCCATTCCTATGAATGTCCAATATTAAAAAGTGTGTTTTTTTGACAATAGGCGACATTCTTCCAAATTTCGACTTTTGAAATTTTAAAAAGGACTTTGCTCCTTTTTCCGAAAATGGTAGAAAATTTGCGAAAAAAAATTATTGGGGAACACTATTCCGGCCATTCCTATGTGTTTTTTTTGGCAATAGGCGACATTCTTCCAAATTTCGACTTTTGAAATTTTAAAAAGGACTTTGCTCCTTTTTCCGAAAATGGTACAAAATTTGCGAAAAAAAATTATTGGGGAACACTATTCCGGCCATTCCTATGAATGTCCAATATTCAAAAGTGTGTTTTTTTGACAATAGGCGACATTCTTCCAAATTTCGACTTTTGAAATTTTAAAAAGGACTTTGCTCTTTATTCCGAAAATGGTAGAAAATTTGCAAAAAAAAATTATTGGGGAACACTATTCCGGCCATTCCTATGTGTTTTTTTTGACAATAGGCGACATTCTTCCAAATTTCGACTTTTGAAATTTTAAAAAGGACTTTGCTCCTTTTTCCGAAAATTGTAGGAGATAAGCGAAAATGGTAGAAAACATTATTGGAGAACACTTTTCCGGCCATTTCTATGAATGTCCAATATTCAAAAGTCTTAACAGTGTGTTTTTTTGACAATAGGCGACATTTTTCCAAATTTCAACTTTTGAATTTTAGAAAGGACTTTGCTCCTTTTTCCGAAAATGGTAGAAAATTTGCGAAAAAAAATTATTGGGGAACACTATTCCGGCCATTCCTATGAATGTCCAATATTAAAAAGTGTGTTTTTTTGACAATAGGCGACATTCTTCCAAATTTCGACTTTTGAAATTTTAAAAAGGACTTTGCTCCTTTTTCCGAAAATGGTAGAAAATTTGCGAAAAAAAATTATTGGGGAACACTATTCCGGCCATTCCTATGTGTTTTTTTTTTTGACAATAGGCGACATTCTTCCAAATTTCGACTTTTGAAATTTTAAAACGGACTTTGCTCCTTTCCGAAAATGGTAGAAAATTTGCGAAAAAAAATATTTTTGGGAACACTATTCCGGCCATTCCTATGAATGTCCAATATTCAAAAGTGTGTTTTTTTGACAATAGGCGACATTCTTCCAAATTTCGACTTTTGAAATTTTAAAAAGGACTTTGCTCCTTTTTCCAAAAATGGTAGAAAATTTGCGAAAAAAAATTATTGGGGAACACTATTCCGGCCATTCCTATGAATGTCCAATATTAAAAAGTGTGTTTTTTTGACAATAGGCGACATTCTTCCAAATTTCGACTTTTGAAATTTTAAAAAGGACTTTGCTCCTTTTTCCGAAAATGGTAGAAAATTTGCGAAAAAAAATTATTGGGGAACACTATTCCGGCCATTCCTATGAATGTCCAATATTCAAAAGTGTGGTTTTTTGCCAATAGGCGACATTCTTCCAAATTTCGACTTTTGAAATTTTAAAAAGGACTTTGCTCCTTTTTCCGAAAATGGTAGAAAATTTGCGAAAAAAAATTATCTGGGAACACTATTCCGGCCATTCCTATGAATGTCCAATATTCAAAAGTGTGTTTTTTTGACAATAGGCGACATTCTTCCAAATTTCGACTTTTGAAATTTTAAAAAGGACTTTGCTCCTTTTTCCGAAAATGGTAGAAAATTTGCAAAAAAAATTTTTGGGGAACACTATTCCGGCCATTCCTATGAATATCCAATATTCAAAAGTGTGTTTTTTTGACAATAGGCGACATTCTTCCAAATTTCGACTTTTGAAATTTTAAAAAGGACTTTGCTCCTTTTTCCGAAAATTGTAGAAAATTTGCGAAAAAAAATTATTGGGGAACACTATTCCGGCCATTCCTATGAATATCCAATATTCAAAAGTGTGTTTTTTTGACAATAGGCGACATTCTTCCAAATTTCGACTTCTGAAATTTTAAAAAGGACTTTGCTCCTTGTAAAAATTGTAGAAAATTTGCGAAAAAAAATTATTGGGGAACACTATTCCGGCCATTCCTATGAATATCCAATATTCAAAAGTGTGTTTTTTTGACAATAGGCGACATTCTTCCAAATTTCGACTTTTGAAATTTTAAAAAGGACTTTGCTCCTTTTTCCGAAAATGGTAGAAAATTTGCGAAAAAAAATTATTGGGGAACACTATTCCGGCCATTCCTATGAATATCCAATATTCAAAAGTGTGTTTTTTTGACAATAGGCGACATTCTTCCAAATTTCGACTTTTGAAATTTTAAAAAGGACTTTGCTCCTTTTTCCGAAAATGGTAGAAAATTTGCGAAAAAAAATTATTGGGGAACACTATTCCGGCCATTCCTATGAATATCCAATATTCAAAAGTGTGTTTTTTTGACAATAGGCGACAATCTTCCAAATTTCGACTTTTGAAATTTTAAAAAGGACTTTGCTCCTTTTTCCGAAAATGGTAGAAAATTTGCGAAAAAAAATTATTGGGGAACACTATTCCGGCCATTCCTATGAATATCCAATATTCAAAAGTGTGTTTTTTTGACAATAGGCGACATTCTTCCAAATTTCGACTTTTGAAATTTTAAAAAGGACTTTGCTCCTTTTTCCGAAAATGGTAGAAAATTTGCGAAAAAAAATTATTGGGGAACACTATTCCGGCCATTCCTATGGATATCCAATATTCAAAAGTGTGTTTTTTTGACAATAGGCGACATTCCTCCAAATTTCGACTTTTGAAATTTTAAAAAGGACTTTGCTCCTTTTTCCGAAAATGGTAGAAAATTTGCGAAAAAAAATTATTGTGGAACACTATTCCGGCCATTCCTATGAATGTCCAATATTCAAAAGTGTGTTTTTTTGACAATAGGCGACATTCTTCCAAATTTCGACTTTTGAAATTTTAAAAAGGACTTTGCTCCTTTTTCCGAAAATGGTAGAAAATTTGGGGAAAGAAATTATTGGGGAACACTATTCCGGCCATTCCTATGGATATCCAATATTCAAAAGTGTGTTTTTTTGACAATAGGCGACATTCCTCCAAATTTCGACTTTTGAAATTTTAAAAAGGACTTTGCTCCTTTTTCCGAAAATGGTAGAAAATTTGCGAAAAAAAATTATTGTGGAACACTATTCCGGCCATTCCTATGAATGTCCAATATTCAAAAGTGTGTTTTTTTGACAATAGGCGACATTCTTCCAAATTTCGACTTTTGAAATTTTAAAAAGGACTTTGCTTCTTTTTCCGAAAATGGTAGAAAATGTGCAAAAAAAATTTTTGGGGAACACTATTCCGGCCATTCCTATGAATATCCAATATTCAAAAGTGTGTTTTTTTGACAATAGGCGACTATCTTCCAAATTTCGACTTTTGAAATTTTAAAAAGGACTTTGCTCCTTTTTCCGAAAATGGTAGAAAATTTGCAAAAAAAAATTTTTGCGGAACACTATTCCGGCCATTCCTATGAATGTCCAATATTCAAAAGTGTGTTTTTTTGACAATAGGCGACATTCTTCCAAATTTCGACTTTTGAAATTTTAAAAAGGACTTTGCTCCTTTTTCCGAAAATGGTAGAAAATTTGCGAAAAAAAATTATTGGGGAACACTATTCCGGCCATTCCTATGAATGTCCAATATTAAAAAGTGTGTTTTTTTGACAATAGGCGACATTCTTCCAAATTTCGACTTTTGAAATTTTAAAAAGGACTTTGCTCCTTTTTCCGAAAATGGTAGAAAATTTGGGGAAAGAAATTATTGGGGAACACTATTCCGGCCATTCCTATGAATGTCCAATATTAAAAAGTGTGTTTTTTTGACAATAGGCGACATTCTTCCAAATTTCGACTTTTGAAATTTTAAAAAGGACTTTGCTCCTTTTTCCGAAAATGGTAAAAAATTTGCGAAAAAAAATTATTGGGGAACACTATTCCGGCCATTCCTATGAATGTCCAATATTAAAAAGTGTGTTTTTTTGACAATAGGCGACATTCTTCCAAATTTCGACTTTTGAAATTTTAAAAAGGACTTTGCTCCTTTTTCCAAAAATGGTAGAAAATTTGCAAAAAAAATTTTTGGGAAACACTATTCTGGCCATTCCTATGAATATCCAATATTCAAAAGTGTGTTTTTTTGACAATAGGCGACATTCTTCCAAATTTCGACTTTTGAAATTTTAAAAAGGACTTTGCTCCTTTTTCCGAAAATGGTAAAAAATTTGCGAAAAAAAATTATTGGGGAACACTATTCCGGCCATTCCTATGAATGTCCAATATTAAAAAGTGTGTTTTTTTGACAATAGGCGACATTCTTCCAAATTTCGACTTTTGAAATTTTAAAAAGGACTTTGCTCCTTTTTCCAAAAATCGTAGAAAATTTGCAAAAAAAATTTTTGGGAAACACTATTCTGGCCATTCCTATGAATATCCAATATTCAAAAGTGTGTTTTTTTGACAATAGGCGACATTCTTCCAACTTTCGACTTTTGAAATTTTAAAAAGGACTTTGCTCCTTTTTCCGAAAATGGTAGAAAATTTGCAAAAAAAATTTTTGGGGAACACTATTCCGGCCATTCCTATGAATATCCAATATTCAAAAGTGTGTTTTTTTGACAATAGGCGACATTCTTCCAAATTTCGACTTTTGAAATTTTAAAAAGGACTTTGCTCCTTTTTCCGAAAATGGTAGAAAATTTGCAAAAAAAAAATTATTGGGGAACACTATTCCGGCCATTCCTATGAATATCCAATATTCAAAAGTGTGTTTTTTTGACAATAGGCGACATTCTTTCAAATTTCGACTTTTGAAATTTTAAAAAGGACTTTGCTCCTTTTTCCGAAAATGGTAGAAAATTTGCGAAAAAAAATTATTGGGGAACACTATTTCGGCCATTCCTATGAATATCCAATATTCAAAAGTGTGTTTTTTTGACAATAGGCGACATTCTTCCAAATTTCGACATTTGAAATTTTAAAAAGGACTTTGCTCCTTTTTCCGAAAATGAAAAAAATAGAAAATTTGCAAAAAAATTTTTGGGGAACACTATTCCGGCCATTCCTATGAATATCCAATATTCAAAAGTGTGTTTTTTTGACAATAGGCGACATTCTTCCAAATTTCGACTTTTGAAATTTTAAAAAGGACTTTGCTCCTTTTTCCGAAAATGGTAGAAAATTTGCGAAAAAAAATTATTGGGGAACACTATTCCGGCCATTCCTATGAATATCCAATATTCAAAAGTGTGTTTTTTTGACAATTTGAAATGGCGACATTCTTCCAAATTTCGACTTTTGAAATTTTAAAAAGGACTTTGCTCCTTTTTCCGAAAATGGTAGAAAATTTGCAAAAAAAATTTTTGGGGAACACTATTCCGGCCATTCCTATGAATATCCAATATTCAAAAGTGTGTTTTTTTGACCATAGGCGACATTCTTCCAAATTTCGACTTTTGAAATTTTAAAAAGGACTTTGCTCCTTTTTCCAAAAATGGTAGAAAATTTGCAAAAAAAATTTTTGGGAAACACTATTCTGGCCATTCCTATGAATATCCAATATTCAAAAGTGTGTTTTTTTGACAATAGGCGACATTTTTCCAAATTTCGACTTTTGAAATTTTAAAAAGGACTTTGCTCCTTTTTCCGAAAATGGTGGAAAATTTGGGAAAAAAAATTATTGGGGAACACTATTCCGGCCATTCCTATGAATATCCAATATTCAAAAGTGTGTTTTTTTGACAATAGGCGACATTCTTCCAAATTTCGACTTTTGAAATTTTAAAAAGGACTTTGCTCCTTTTTACGAAAATATAGAAAATTTGCGAAAAAAAATTATTGGGGAACACTATTCCGGCCATTCCTATGAATGTCCAATATTAAAAAGTGTGTTTTTTTGACAATAGGCGACATTCTTCCAAATTTCGACTTTTGAAATTTTAAAAAGGACTTTGCTCCTTTTTCCAAAAATGGTAGAAAATTTGCAAAAAAAAATTTTGGGAAACACTATTCTGGCCATTCCTATGAATATCCAATATTCAAAAGTGTGTTTTTTTGACAATAGGCGACATTCTTCCAAATTTCGACTTTTGAAATTTTAAAAAGGACTTTGCTCCTTTTTCCGAAAATGGTAGAAAATTTGCGAAAAAAATTATTGGGGAACACTATTCCGGCCATTCCTATGAATATCCAATATTCAAAAGTGTGTTTTTTTGACAATTTGAAATGGCGACATTCTTCCAAATTTCGACTTTTGAAATTTTAAAAAGGACTTTGCTCCTTTTTCCGAAAATGGTAGAAAATTTGCAAAAAAAATTTTTGGGGAACACTATTCCGGCCATTCCTATGAATATCCAATATTCAAAAGTGTGTTTTTTTGACAATAGGCGACATTCTTCCAAATTTCGACTTTTGAAATTTTAAAAAGGACTTTGCTCCTTTTTCCGAAAATGGTAGAAAATTTGCAAAAAAAAATTATTGGGGAACACTATTCCGGCCATTCCTATGAATATCCAATATTCAAAAGTGTGTGTTTTTGACAATAGGCGACATTCTTCCAAATTTCGACTTTTGAAATTTTAAAAAGGACTTTGCTCCTTTTTCCGAAAATGGTAGAAAATTTGCGAAAAAAAATTATTGGGGAACACTATTTCGGCCATTCCTATGAATATCCAATATTCAAAAGTGTGTTTTTTTGACAATAGGCGACATTCTTCCAAATTTCGACTTTTGAAATTTTAAAAAGGACTTTGCTCCTTTTTCCGAAAATGGTAGAAAATTTGAAAAAAAATTTTTGGGGAACACTATTCCGGCCATTCCTATGAATATCCAATATTCAAAAGTGTGTTTTTTTGACAATAGGCGACATTCTTCCAAATTTCGACTTTTGAAATTTTAAAAAGGACTTTGCTCCTTTTTCCGAAAATGGTGGAAAATTTGGGAAAAAAAATTATTGGGGAACACTATTCCGGCCATTCCTATGAATGTCCAATATTAAAAAGTGTGTTTTTTTGACAATAGGCGACATTCATCCAAATTTCGACTTTTGAAATTTTAAAAAGGACTTTGCTCCTTTTTCCGAAAATGGTAGAAAATTTGCGAAAAAAAATTATTGAAAAACACTATTCCGGTCATTCCAATGAATGTCCAATATTCAAAAGTGTGTTTTTTTGACAATAGGCGACATTCTTCCAAATTTCGACTTTTGAAATTTTAAAAAGGACTTTGCTCCTTTTTCCGAAAATTGTAGGAGATAAGCGAAAAAACACTATTGGAGAACACTCTTCCGGCCATTTCTATGAATGTTTAATTTTCAAAAGTCTTAACAGTGTGTTTTTTTGAAAATTGGCGACATTTTTCCAAATTTCAACTTTTGAAATTTTAGAAAGGACTTTGCTCCCTTTTCCGAAAATGGTAGAAAATTTGCGAAAAAAAATTATTGGGGAACCCTATCCCGCAATTTCTATGAATGTCCAATATTCAAAAGTGTGTTTTTTTGACAATAGGCGACATTCTTCCAAATTTCGACTTTTGAAATTTTAAAAAGGACTTTGCTCTTCCGAAAATGGTAGAAAATTTTCGAAAAAAATTATTGGGGAACACTATTCCGGCCATTCCTATGAATGTCCAATATTAAAAAGTGTGTTTTTTTGACAATAGGCGACATTCTTCCAAATTTCGACTTTTGAAATTTTAAAAAGGACTTTGCTCCTTTTTCCGAAAATAGTAGAAAATTTGCGAAAAAAAAATTATTGGGGAACACTATTCCGGCCATTCCTATGAATGTCCAATATTAAAAAGTGTGTTTGTTTGACAATAGGCGACATTCTTCCAAATTTCGACTTTTGAAATTTTAGAAAGGACTTTGCTCCCTTTCCGAAAATGGTAGAAAATTTGCGAAAAAAAATTATTGGGGAACACTATTCCGGCCATTCCTATGAATGTCCAATATTAAAAAGTGTGTTTTTTTGACAATAGGCAACATTCTTCCAAATTTCGACTTTTGAAATTTTAAAAAGGACTTTCCTCCTTTTTCCGAAAATAGTAGAAAATTTGCGAAAAAAAATTTTTTGGGGAACACTATTCCGGCCATTCCTATGAATGTCCAATATTAAAAAGTGTGTTTGTTTGACAATAGGCGACATTCTTCCAAATTTCGACTTTTGTAATTTTAAAAAGGACTTTGCTCCCTTTTCCGAAAATGGTAGAAAATTTGCGAAAAAAAATTATTGGGGAACACTATTCCGGCCATTCCTATGAATGTCCAATATTAAAAAGTGTGTTTTTTTGACAATGGGCGACATTCTTCCAAATTTCGACTTTTGAAATTTTAAAAAGGACTTTGCTCCTTTTTCCGAAAATGGTAGAAAATTTGCAAAAAAAAAATTATTGGGGAACACTATTCCGGCCATTCCTATGAATTTCCAATATTCAAAAGTGTGTTTTTTTGACAATAGGCGACATTCTTCCAAATTTCGACTTTTGAAATTTTAAAAAGGACTTTGCTCCTTTTTCCGAAAATGGTAGAAAATTTGCGAAAAAAAATTATTGAAAAACACTATTCCGGTCATTCCAATGAATGTCCAATATTCAAAAGTGTGTTTTTTTGACAATAGGCGACATTCTTCCAAATTTCGACTTTTGAAATTTTAAAAAGGACTTTGCTCCTTTTTCCGAAAATTGTAGGAGATAAGCGAAAAAACACTATTGGAGAACACTCTTCCGGCCATTTCTATGAATGTTTAATTTTCAAAAGTCTTAACAGTGTGTTTTTTTGAAAATTGGCGACATTTTTCCAAATTTCAACTTTTGAAATTTTAGAAAGGACTTTGCTCCCTTTTCCGAAAATGGTAGAAAATTTGCGAAAAAAAATTATTGGGGAACCCTATCCCGCAATTTCTATGAATGTCCAATATTCAAAAGTGTGTTTTTTTGACAATAGGCGACATTCTTCCAAATTTCGACTTTTGAAATTTTAAAAAGGACTTTGCTCTTCCGAAAATGGTAGAAAATTTTCGAAAAAAATTATTGGGGAACACTATTCCGGCCATTCCTATGAATGTCCAATATTAAAAAGTGTGTTTTTTTGACAATAGGCGACATTCTTCCAAATTTCGACTTTTGAAATTTTAAAAAGGACTTTGCTCCTTTTTCCGAAAATAGTAGAAAATTTGCGAAAAAAAATTATTGGGGAACACTATTCCGGCCATTCCTATGAATGTCCAATATTAAAAAGTGTGTTTTTTTGACAATAGGCGACATTCTTCCAAATTTCGACTTTTGAAATTTTAAAAAGGACTTTGCTCCTTTTTCCGAAAATGTAGAAAATTTGCGAAAAAATATTATTGGGGAACACTATTCCGGCCATTCCTATGAATGTCCAATATTAAAAAGTGTGTTTGTTTGACAATAGGCGACATTCTTCCAAATTTCAACTTTTGAAATTTTAGAAAGGACTTTGCTCCCTTTTCCGAAAATGGTAGAAAATTTGCGAAAAAAAATTATTGGGGAACACTATTCCGGCCATTCCTATGAATGTCCAATATTAAAAAGTGTGTTTGTTTGACAATAGGCGACATTCTTCCAAATTTCGACTTTTGAAATTTTAAAAAGGACTTTGCTCCTTTTTCCGAAAATGGTGGAAAATTTGCGAAAAAAAATTATTGGGGAACACTATTCCGGCCATTCCTATGAATGTCCAATATTAAAAAGTGTGTTTTTTTGACAATAGGCGACATTCTTCCAAATTTCGACTTTTGAAATTTTAAAAAGGACTTTGCTCCTTTTTCCGAAAATGGTGGAAAATTTGCGAAAAAAAATTATTGGGGAACACTATTCCGGCCATTCCTATGAATGTCCAATATTAAAAAGTGTGTTTTTTTGACAATAGGCGACATTCTTCCAAATTTCGACTTTTGAAATTTTAAAAAGGACTTTGCTCCTTTTTCCGAAAATGGTAGAAAATTTGCGAAAAAAATTATTGGGGAACACTATTCCGGCCATTCCTATGAATATCCAATATTCAAAAGTGTGTTTTTTTGACAATAGGCGACATTCTTCCAAATTTCGACTTTTGAAATTTTAAAAAGGACTTTGCTCCTTTTTCCGAAAATATAAAAATTTGCGAAAAAAAAATATTGGGGAACACTATTCCGGCCATTCCTATGAATGTCCAATATTAAAAAGTGTGTTTGTTTGACAATAGGCGACATTCTTCCAAATTTCAACTTTTGAAATTTTAGAAAGGACTTTGCTCCCTTTTCCGAAAATGGTAGAAAATTTGCGAAAAAAAATTATTGGGGAACACTATTCCGGCCATTCCTATGAATGTCCAATATTAAAAAGTGTGTTTGTTTGACAATAGGCGACATTCTTCCAAATTTCGACTTTTGAAATTTTAAAAAGGACTTTGCTCCTTTTTCCGAAAATGGTGGAAAATTTGCGAAAAAAAATTATTGGGGAACACTATTCCGGCCATTCCTATGAATGTCCAATATTAAAAAGTGTGTTTGTTTGACAATAGGCGACATTCTTCCAAATTTCGACTTTTGAAATTTTAAAAAGGACTTTGCTCCTTTTTCCGAAAATGGTAGAAAATTTGGGAAAAAAAATTATTGGGGAACACTATTCCGGCCATTCCTATGAATGTCCAATATTAAAAAGTGTGTTTTTTTGACAATAGGCGACATTCTTCCAAATTTCGACTTTTGAAATTTTAAAAAGGACTTTGCTCCTTTTTCCGAAAATGGTAGAAAATTTGCGAAAAAAATTATTGGGGAACACTATTCCGGCCATTCCTATGAATGTCCAATATTCAAAAGTGTGTTTTTTTGACAATAGGCGACATTCTTCCAAATTTCGACTTTTGAAATTTTAAAAAGGACTTTGCTCCTTTTTCCGAAAATATAGAAAATTTGCGAAAAAAAATTATTGGGGAACCCTATCCCGCAATTTCTATGAATGTCCAATATTCAAAAGTGTGTTTTTTTGACAATAGGCGACATTCTTCGAAATTTCGACTTTTGAAATTTTAAAAAGGACTTTGCTCCTTTTTCCGAAAATGGTAGAAAATTTGCGAAAAAAATTATTGGGGAACACTATTCCGGCCATTCCTATGAATGTCCAATATTAAAAAGTGTGTTTTTTTGACAATAGGCGACATTCTTCCAAATTTCGACTTTTGAAATTTTAAAAAGGACTTTGCTCCTTTTTCCGAAAATAGTAGAAAATTTGCGAAAAAAAATTATTGGGGAACACTATTCCGGCCATTCCTATGAATGTCCAATATTAAAAAGTGTGTTTGTTTGACAATAGGCGACATTCTTCCAAATTTCAACTTTTGAAATTTTAGAAAGGACTTTGCTCCCTTTTCCGAAAATGGTAGAAAATTTGCGAAAAAAAATTATTGGGGAACACTATTCCGGCCATTCCTATGAATGTCCAATATTAAAAAGTGTGTTTTTTTGACAATAGGCGACATTCTTCCAAATTTCGACTTTTGAAATTTTAAAAAGGACTTTGCTCCTTTTTCCGAAAATGGTAGAAAATTTGCGAAAAAAATTATTGGGGAACACTATTCCGGCCATTCCTATGAATATCCAATATTCAAAAGTGTGTTTTTTTGACAATAGGCGACATTCTTCCAAATTTCGACTTTTGAAATTTTAAAAAGGACTTTGCTCCTTTTTCCGAAAATGTAGAAAATTTGCGAAAAAATATTATTGGGGAACACTATTCCGGCCATTCCTATGAATGTCCAATATTAAAAAGTGTGTTTGTTTGACAATAGGCGACATTCTTCCAAATTTCAACTTTTGAAATTTTAGAAAGGACTTTGCTCCCTTTTCCGAAAATGGTAGAAAATTTGCGAAAAAAAATTATTGGGGAACACTATTCCGGCCATTCCTATGAATGTCCAATATTAAAAAGTGTGTTTGTTTGACAATAGGCGACATTCTTCCAAATTTCGACTTTTGAAATTTTAAAAAGGACTTTGCTCCTTTTTCCGAAAATGGTGGAAAATTTGCGAAAAAAAATTATTGGGGAACACTATTCCGGCCATTCCTATGAATGTCCAATATTCAAAAGTGTGTTTGTTTGACAATAGGCGACATTCTTCCAAATTTCAACTTTTGAAATTTTAGAAAGGACTTTGCTCCCTTTTCCGAAAATGGTAGAAAATTTGCGAAAAAAAATTATTGGGGAACACTATTCCGGCCATTCCTATGAATGTCCAATATTAAAAAGTGTGTTTGTTTGACAATAGGCGACATTCTTCCAAATTTCGACTTTTGAAATTTTAAAAAGGACTTTGCTCCTTTTTCCGAAAATGGTGGAAAATTTGCGAAAAAAATTATTGGGGAACACTATTCCGGCCATTCCTATGAATGTCCAATATTAAAAAGTGTGTTTGTTTGACAATAGGCGACATTCTTCCAAATTTCGACTTTTGAAATTTTAAAAAGGACTTTGCTCCTTTTTCCGAAAATGCTAGAAAATTAGGGAAAAAAAATTATTGGGGAACACTATTCCGGCCATTCCTATGAATGTCCAATATTAAAAAGTGTGTTTTTTTGACAATAGGCGACATTCTTCCAAATTTCGACTTTTGAAATTTTAAAAAGGACTTTGCTCCTTTTTCCGAAAATGGTAGAAAATTTGCGAAAAAAATTATTGGGGAACACTATACCGGCCATTTCTATGAATATCCAATATTCAAAAGTGTGTTTTTTTGACAATAGGCGACATTCTTCCAAATTTCGACTTTTGAAATTTTAAAAAGGACTTTGCTCCTTTTTCCGAAAATGCTAGAAAATTTGGGAAAAAAAATTATTGGGGAACACTATTCCGGCCATTCCTATGAATGTCCAATATTAAAAAGTGTGTTTTTTTGACAATAGGCGACATTCTTCCAAATTTCGACTTTTGAAATTTTAAAAAGGACTTTGCTCCTTTTTCCGAAAATGCTAGAAAATTTGGGAAAAAAAATTATTGGGGAACACTATTCCGGCCATTCCTATGAATGTCCAATATTAAAAAGTGTGTTTTTTTGACAATAGGCGACATTCTTCCAAATTTCGACTTTTGAAATTTTAAAAAGGACTTTGCTCCTTTTTCCGAAAATGGTAGAAAATTTGCGAAAAAAAATTATTGGGGAACACTATTCCGGCCATTCCTATGAATGTCCGATATTAAAAAGTGTGTTTGTTTGACAATAGGCGACATTCTTCCAAATTTCGACTTTTGAAATTTTAAAGAGGACTTTGCTCCTTTTTCCGAAAATGGTAGAAAATTTGCGAAAAAAAAATTATTGGGGAACACTATTCCGGCCATTCCTATGAATGTCCAATATTCAAAAGTGTGTTTTTTTGACAATAGGCGACATTCTTCCAAATTTGGAGTTTTGAAATTTTAAAAAGGACTTTGCTCCTTTTTCCGAAAATGGTAGAAAATTTGCGAAAAAAAATTATTGGGGAACACTATTCCGGCCATTCCTATGAATGTCCAATATTCACAAGTGTGTTTTTTTTTTACAATAGTTCACATTCTTCCAAATTTCGACTTTTGAAATTTTAAAAAGGACTTTGCTCTTTTTTCCGAAAATGGTAGAAAATTTGCGAAAAAAAATTATTGGGGAACACTATTCCGGCCATTCCTATGAATGTCCAATATTCAAAAGTGTGTTTTTTTGACAATAGGCGACATTCTTCCAAATTTCGACTTTTGAAATTTTGAAAAGGACTTTGCTTCTTTTTCCGAAAATGGTAGAAAATTTGCGAAAAAAAATTATTGGGGAACACTATTCCGGCCATTCCTATGAATGTCCAATATTCAAAAGTGTGTTTTTTGACAATAGGCGACATTCTTCCAAATTTCGACTTTTGAAATTTTGAAAAGGACTTTGCTCCTTTTTCCGAAAATGGTGGAAAATTTGCGAAAAAAAATTATTGGGGAACACTATTCCGGCCATTCCTATGAATGTCCAATATTCAAAAGTGTGTTTTTTTGACAATAGGCGACATTCTTCCAAATTTGGAGTTTTGAAATTTTAAAAAGGACTTTGCTCCTTTTTCCGAAAATGGTAGAAAATTTGCGAAAAAAAATTATTGGGGAACACTATTCCGGCCATTCCTATGAATGTCCAATATTCACAAGTGTGTTTTTTTTTTACAATAGTTCACATTCTTCCAAATTTCGACTTTTGAAATTTTAAAAAGGACTTTGCTCTTTTTTCCGAAAATGGTAGAAAATTTGCGAAAAAAAATTATTGGGGAACACTATTCCGGCCATTCCTATGAATGTCCAATATTCAAAAGTGTGTTTTTTTGACAATAGGCGACATTCTTCCAAATTTCGACTTTTGAAATTTTGAAAAGGACTTTGCTTCTTTTTCCGAAAATGGTAGAAAATTTGCGAAAAAAAATTATTGGGGAACACTATTCCGGCCATTCCTATGAATGTCCAATATTCAAAAGTGTGTTTTTTGACAATAGGCGACATTCTTCCAAATTTCGACTTTTGAAATTTTGAAAAGGACTTTGCTTCTTTTTCCGAAAATGGTAGAAAATTTGCGAAAAAAAATTATTGGGGAACACTATTCCGGCCATTCCTATGAATGTCCAATATTCAAAAGTGTGTTTTTTGACAATAGGCGACATTCTTCCAAATTTCGACTTTTGAAATTTTGAAAAGGACTTTGCTCCTTTTTCCGAAAATGGTAGAAAATTTGCGAAAAAAAATTATTGGGGAACACTATTCCGGCCATTCCTATGAATGTCCAATATTCAAAAGTGTGTTTTTTGACAATAGGCGACATTCTTCCAAATTTCGGCTTTTGAAATTTTAAAAAGGACTTTGCTTCTTTTTCCGAAAATGGTAGAAAATTTGCGAAAAAAAATTATTGGGGAACACTATTCCGGCCATTCCTATGTGTTTTTTTTTGACAATAGGCGACATTCTTCCAAATTTCGACTTTTGAAATTGTAACAAGGACTTTGCTCCTTTTTCCGAAAATGGTAGAAAATTTGCAAAAAAAAATTTTTGGGGAACACTATTCCGGCCATTCCTATGAATATCCAATATTCAAAAGTGTGTTTTTTGACAATAGGCGACATTCTTCCAAATTTCGGCTTTTGAAATTTTAAAAAGGACTTTGCTCCTTTTTCCGAAAATGGTAGAAAATTTGCAAAAAAAAATTTTTGGGGAACACTATTCCGGCCATTCCTATGAATGTCCAATATTCAAAAGTGTGTTTTTTGACAATAGGCGACATTCTTCCAAATTTCGACTTTTGAAATTTTAAAAAGGACTTTGCTCCTTTTTCCGAAAATGGTGGAAAATTTGGGAAAAAAAATTATTGGGGAACACTATTCCGGCCATTCCTATGAATGTCCAATATTAAAAAGTGTGTTTTTTTGACAATAGGCGACATTCATCCAAATTTCGACTTTTGAAATTTTAAAAAGGACTTTGCTCCTTTTTCCGAAAATGGTAGAAAATTTGCGAAAAAAAATTATTGAAAAACACTATTCCGGTCATTCCAATGAATGTCCAATATTCAAAAGTGTGTTTTTTTGACAATAGGCGACATTCTTCCAAATTTCGACTTTTGAAATTTTAAAAAGGACTTTGCTCCTTTTTCCGAAAATTGTAGGAGATAAGCGAAAAAACACTATTGGAGAACACTCTTCCGGCCATTTCTATGAATGTTTAATTTTCAAAAGTCTTAACAGTGTGTTTTTTTGAAAATTGGCGACATTTTTCCAAATTTCAACTTTTGAAATTTTAGAAAGGACTTTGCTCCCTTTTCCGAAAATGGTAGAAAATTTGCGAAAAAAAATTATTGGGGAACCCTATCCCGCAATTTCTATGAATGTCCAATATTCAAAAGTGTGTTTTTTTGACAATAGGCGACATTCTTCCAAATTTCGACTTTTGAAATTTTAAAAAGGACTTTGCTCTTCCGAAAATGGTAGAAAATTTTCGAAAAAAATTATTGGGGAACACTATTCCGGCCATTCCTATGAATGTCCAATATTAAAAAGTGTGTTTTTTTGACAATAGGCGACATTCTTCCAAATTTCGACTTTTGAAATTTTAAAAAGGACTTTGCTCCTTTTTCCGAAAATAGTAGAAAATTTGCGAAAAAAAAATTATTGGGGAACACTATTCCGGCCATTCCTATGAATGTCCAATATTAAAAAGTGTGTTTGTTTGACAATAGGCGACATTCTTCCAAATTTCGACTTTTGAAATTTTAGAAAGGACTTTGCTCCCTTTCCGAAAATGGTAGAAAATTTGCGAAAAAAAATTATTGGGGAACACTATTCCGGCCATTCCTATGAATGTCCAATATTAAAAAGTGTGTTTTTTTGACAATAGGCAACATTCTTCCAAATTTCGACTTTTGAAATTTTAAAAAGGACTTTCCTCCTTTTTCCGAAAATAGTAGAAAATTTGCGAAAAAAAATTTTTTGGGGAACACTATTCCGGCCATTCCTATGAATGTCCAATATTAAAAAGTGTGTTTGTTTGACAATAGGCGACATTCTTCCAAATTTCGACTTTTGTAATTTTAAAAAGGACTTTGCTCCCTTTTCCGAAAATGGTAGAAAATTTGCGAAAAAAAATTATTGGGGAACACTATTCCGGCCATTCCTATGAATGTCCAATATTAAAAAGTGTGTTTTTTTGACAATGGGCGACATTCTTCCAAATTTCGACTTTTGAAATTTTAAAAAGGACTTTGCTCCTTTTTCCGAAAATGGTAGAAAATTTGCAAAAAAAAAATTATTGGGGAACACTATTCCGGCCATTCCTATGAATTTCCAATATTCAAAAGTGTGTTTTTTTGACAATAGGCGACATTCTTCCAAATTTCGACTTTTGAAATTTTAAAAAGGACTTTGCTCCTTTTTCCGAAAATGGTAGAAAATTTGCGAAAAAAAATTATTGAAAAACACTATTCCGGTCATTCCAATGAATGTCCAATATTCAAAAGTGTGTTTTTTTGACAATAGGCGACATTCTTCCAAATTTCGACTTTTGAAATTTTAAAAAGGACTTTGCTCCTTTTTCCGAAAATTGTAGGAGATAAGCGAAAAAACACTATTGGAGAACACTCTTCCGGCCATTTCTATGAATGTTTAATTTTCAAAAGTCTTAACAGTGTGTTTTTTTGAAAATTGGCGACATTTTTCCAAATTTCAACTTTTGAAATTTTAGAAAGGACTTTGCTCCCTTTTCCGAAAATGGTAGAAAATTTGCGAAAAAAAATTATTGGGGAACCCTATCCCGCAATTTCTATGAATGTCCAATATTCAAAAGTGTGTTTTTTTGACAATAGGCGACATTCTTCCAAATTTCGACTTTTGAAATTTTAAAAAGGACTTTGCTCTTCCGAAAATGGTAGAAAATTTTCGAAAAAAATTATTGGGGAACACTATTCCGGCCATTCCTATGAATGTCCAATATTAAAAAGTGTGTTTTTTTGACAATAGGCGACATTCTTCCAAATTTCGACTTTTGAAATTTTAAAAAGGACTTTGCTCCTTTTTCCGAAAATAGTAGAAAATTTGCGAAAAAAAATTATTGGGGAACACTATTCCGGCCATTCCTATGAATGTCCAATATTAAAAAGTGTGTTTGTTTGACAATAGGCGACATTCTTCCAAATTTCGACTTTTGAAATTTTAGAAAGGACTTTGCTCCCTTTCCGAAAATGGTAGAAAATTTGCGAAAAAAAATTATTGGGGAACACTATTCCGGCCATTCCTATGAATGTCCAATATTAAAAAGTGTGTTTTTTTGACAATAGGCAACATTCTTCCAAATTTCGACTTTTGAAATTTTAAAAAGGACTTTCCTCCTTTTTCCGAAAATAGTAGAAAATTTGCGAAAAAAAATTTTTTGGGGAACACTATTCCGGCCATTCCTATGAATGTCCAATATTAAAAAGTGTGTTTGTTTGACAATAGGCGACATTCTTCCAAATTTCAACTTTTGAAATTTTAGAAAGGACTTTGCTCCCTTTTCCGAAAATGGTAGAAAATTTGCGAAAAAAAATTATTGGGGAACACTATTCCGGCCATTCCTATGAATGTCCAATATTAAAAAGTGTGTTTTTTTGACAATAGGCGACATTCTTCCAAATTTCGACTTTTGAAATTTTAAAAAGGACTTTGCTCCTTTTTCCGAAAATGTAGAAAATTTGCGAAAAAATATTATTGGGGAACACTATTCCGGCCATTCCTATGAATGTCCAATATTAAAAAGTGTGTTTGTTTGACAATAGGCGACATTCTTCCAAATTTCAACTTTTGAAATTTTAGAAAGGACTTTGCTCCCTTTTCCGAAAATGGTAGAAAATTTGCGAAAAAAAATTATTGGGGAACACTATTCCGGCCATTCCTATGAATGTCCAATATTAAAAAGTGTGTTTGTTTGACAATAGGCGACATTCTTCCAAATTTCGACTTTTGAAATTTTAAAAAGGACTTTGCTCCTTTTTCCGAAAATGGTGGAAAATTTGCGAAAAAAAATTATTGGGGAACACTATTCCGGCCATTCCTATGAATGTCCAATATTAAAAAGTGTGTTTTTTTGACAATAGGCGACATTCTTCCAAATTTCGACTTTTGAAATTTTAAAAAGGACTTTGCTCCTTTTTCCGAAAATGGTGGAAAATTTGCGAAAAAAAATTATTGGGGAACACTATTCCGGCCATTCCTATGAATGTCCAATATTAAAAAGTGTGTTTTTTTGACAATAGGCGACATTCTTCCAAATTTCGACTTTTGAAATTTTAAAAAGGACTTTGCTCCTTTTTCCGAAAATGGTAGAAAATTTGCGAAAAAAATTATTGGGGAACACTATTCCGGCCATTCCTATGAATATCCAATATTCAAAAGTGTGTTTTTTTGACAATAGGCGACATTCTTCCAAATTTCGACTTTTGAAATTTTAAAAAGGACTTTGCTCCTTTTTCCGAAAATATAAAAATTTGCGAAAAAAAAATATTGGGGAACACTATTCCGGCCATTCCTATGAATGTCCAATATTAAAAAGTGTGTTTGTTTGACAATAGGCGACATTCTTCCAAATTTCAACTTTTGAAATTTTAGAAAGGACTTTGCTCCCTTTTCCGAAAATGGTAGAAAATTTGCGAAAAAAAATTATTGGGGAACACTATTCCGGCCATTCCTATGAATGTCCAATATTAAAAAGTGTGTTTGTTTGACAATAGGCGACATTCTTCCAAATTTCGACTTTTGAAATTTTAAAAAGGACTTTGCTCCTTTTTCCGAAAATGGTGGAAAATTTGCGAAAAAAAATTATTGGGGAACACTATTCCGGCCATTCCTATGAATGTCCAATATTAAAAAGTGTGTTTGTTTGACAATAGGCGACATTCTTCCAAATTTCGACTTTTGAAATTTTAAAAAGGACTTTGCTCCTTTTTCCGAAAATGGTAGAAAATTTGGGAAAAAAAATTATTGGGGAACACTATTCCGGCCATTCCTATGAATGTCCAATATTAAAAAGTGTGTTTTTTTGACAATAGGCGACATTCTTCCAAATTTCGACTTTTGAAATTTTAAAAAGGACTTTGCTCCTTTTTCCGAAAATGGTAGAAAATTTGCGAAAAAAATTATTGGGGAACACTATTCCGGCCATTCCTATGAATGTCCAATATTCAAAAGTGTGTTTTTTTGACAATAGGCGACATTCTTCCAAATTTCGACTTTTGAAATTTTAAAACGGACTTTGCTCCTTTTTCCGAAAATATAGAAAATTTGCGAAAAAAAAATTATTGGGGAACCCTATCCCGCAATTTCTATGAATGTCCAATATTCAAAAGTGTGTTTTTTTGACAATAGGCGACATTCTTCGAAATTTCGACTTTTGAAATTTTAAAAAGGACTTTGCTCCTTTTTCCGAAAATGGTAGAAAATTTGCGAAAAAAATTATTGGGGAACACTATTCCGGCCATTCCTATGAATGTCCAATATTAAAAAGTGTGTTTTTTTGACAATAGGCGACATTCTTCCAAATTTCGACTTTTGAAATTTTAAAAAGGACTTTGCTCCTTTTTCCGAAAATAGTAGAAAATTTGCGAAAAAAAATTATTGGGGAACACTATTCCGGCCATTCCTATGAATGTCCAATATTAAAAAGTGTGTTTGTTTGACAATAGGCGACATTCTTCCAAATTTCAACTTTTGAAATTTTAGAAAGGACTTTGCTCCCTTTTCCGAAAATGGTAGAAAATTTGCGAAAAAAAATTATTGGGGAACACTATTCCGGCCATTCCTATGAATGTCCAATATTAAAAAGTGTGTTTTTTTGACAATAGGCGACATTCTTCCAAATTTCGACTTTTGAAATTTTAAAAAGGACTTTGCTCCTTTTTCCGAAAATGGTAGAAAATTTGCGAAAAAAATTATTGGGGAACACTATTCCGGCCATTCCTATGAATATCCAATATTCAAAAGTGTGTTTTTTTGACAATAGGCGACATTCTTCCAAATTTCGACTTTTGAAATTTTAAAAAGGACTTTGCTCCTTTTTCCGAAAATGTAGAAAATTTGCGAAAAAATATTATTGGGGAACACTATTCCGGCCATTCCTATGAATGTCCAATATTAAAAAGTGTGTTTGTTTGACAATAGGCGACATTCTTCCAAATTTCAACTTTTGAAATTTTAGAAAGGACTTTGCTCCCTTTTCCGAAAATGGTAGAAAATTTGCGAAAAAAAATTATTGGGGAACACTATTCCGGCCATTCCTATGAATGTCCAATATTAAAAAGTGTGTTTGTTTGACAATAGGCGACATTCTTCCAAATTTCGACTTTTGAAATTTTAAAAAGGACTTTGCTCCTTTTTCCGAAAATGGTGGAAAATTTGCGAAAAAAAATTATTGGGGAACACTATTCCGGCCATTCCTATGAATGTGCAATATTAAAAAGTGTGTTTTTTTGACAATAGGCGACATTCTTCCAAATTTCGACTTTTGAAATTTTAAAAAGGACTTTGCTCCTTTTTCCGAAAATGGTGGAAAATTTGCGAAAAAAAATTATTGGGGAACACTATTCCGGCCATTCCTATGAATGTCCAATATTAAAAAGTGTGTTTGTTTGACAATAGGCGACATTCTTCCAAATTTCAACTTTTGAAATTTTAGAAAGGACTTTGCTCCCTTTTCCGAAAATGGTAGAAAATTTGCGAAAAAAAATTATTGGGGAACACTATTCCGGCCATTCCTATGAATGTCCAATATTAAAAAGTGTGTTTGTTTGACAATAGGCGACATTCTTCCAAATTTCGACTTTTGAAATTTTAAAAAGGACTTTGCTCCTTTTTCCGAAAATGGTGGAAAATTTGCGAAAAAAATTATTGGGGAACACTATTCCGGCCATTCCTATGAATGTCCAATATTAAAAAGTGTGTTTGTTTGACAATAGGCGACATTCTTCCAAATTTCGACTTTTGAAATTTTAAAAAGGACTTTGCTCCTTTTTCCGAAAATGCTAGAAAATTAGGGAAAAAAAATTATTGGGGAACACTATTCCGGCCATTCCTATGAATGTCCAATATTAAAAAGTGTGTTTTTTTGACAATAGGCGACATTCTTCCAAATTTCGACTTTTGAAATTTTAAAAAGGACTTTGCTCCTTTTTCCGAAAATGGTAGAAAATTTGCGAAAAAAATTATTGGGGAACACTATACCGGCCATTTCTATGAATATCCAATATTCAAAAGTGTGTTTTTTTGACAATAGGCGATATTCTTCCAAATTTCGACTTTTGAAATTTTAAAAAGGACTTTGCTCCTTTTTCCGAAAATGCTAGAAAATTTGGGAAAAAAAATTATTGGGGAACACTATTCCGGCCATTCCTATGAATGTCCAATATTAAAAAGTGTGTTTTTTTGACAATAGGCGACATTCTTCCAAATTTCGACTTTTGAAATTTTAAAAAGGACTTTGCTCCTTTTTCCGAAAATGCTAGAAAATTTGGGAAAAAAAATTATTGGGGAACACTATTCCGGCCATTCCTATGAATGTCCAATATTAAAAAGTGTGTTTTTTTGACAATAGGCGACATTCTTCCAAATTTCGACTTTTGAAATTTTAAAAAGGACTTTGCTCCTTTTTCCGAAAATGGTAGAAAATTTGCGAAAAAAAATTATTGGGGAACACTATTCCGGCCATTCCTATGAATGTCCGATATTAAAAAGTGTGTTTGTTTGACAATAGGCGACATTCTTCCAAATTTCGACTTTTGAAATTTTAAAAAGGACTTTGCTCCTTTTTCCGAAAATGGTAGAAAATTTGCGAAAAAAAAATTATTGGGGAACACTATTCCGGCCATTCCTATGAATGTCCAATATTCAAAAGTGTGTTTTTTTGACAATAGGCGACATTCTTCCAAATTTGGAGTTTTGAAATTTTAAAAAGGACTTTGCTCCTTTTTCCGAAAATGGTAGAAAATTTGCGAAAAAAAATTATTGGGGAACACTATTCCGGCCATTCCTATGAATGTCCAATATTCACAAGTGTGTTTTTTTTTTACAATAGTTCACATTCTTCCAAATTTCGACTTTTGAAATTTTAAAAAGGACTTTGCTCTTTTTTCCGAAAATGGTAGAAAATTTGCGAAAAAAAATTATTGGGGAACACTATTCCGGCCATTCCTATGAATGTCCAATATTCAAAAGTGTGTTTTTTTGACAATAGGCGACATTCTTCCAAATTTCGACTTTTGAAATTTTGAAAAGGACTTTGCTTCTTTTTCCGAAAATGGTAGAAAATTTGCGAAAAAAAATTATTGGGGAACACTATTCCGGCCATTCCTATGAATGTCCAATATTCAAAAGTGTGTTTTTTGACAATAGGCGACATTCTTCCAAATTTCGACTTTTGAAATTTTGAAAAGGACTTTGCTCCTTTTTCCGAAAATGGTGGAAAATTTGCGAAAAAAAATTATTGGGGAACACTATTCCGGCCATTCCTATGAATGTCCAATATTCAAAAGTGTGTTTTTTTGACAATAGGCGACATTCTTCCAAATTTCGGCTTTTGAAATTTTAAAAAGGACTTTGCTTCTTTTTCCGAAAATGGTAGAAAATTTGCGAAAAAAAATTATTGGGGAACACTATTCCGGCCATTCCTATGAATGTCCAATATTCAAAAGTGTGTTTTTTTGACAATAGGCGACATTCTTCCAAATTTCGACTTTTGAAATTTTGAAAAGGACTTTGCTTCTTTTTCCGAAAATGGTAGAAAATTTGCGAAAAAAAATTATTGGGGAACACTATTCCGGCCATTCCTATGAATGTCCAATATTCAAAAGTGTGTTTTTTGACAATAGGCGACATTCTTCCAAATTTCGACTTTTGAAATTTTGAAAAGGACTTTGCTCCTTTTTCCGAAAATGGTGGAAAATTTGCGAAAAAAAATTATTGGGGAACACTATTCCGGCCATTCCTATGAATGTCCAATATTCAAAAGTGTGTTTTTTTGACAATAGGCGACATTCTTCCAAATTTGGAGTTTTGAAATTTTAAAAAGGACTTTGCTCCTTTTTCCGAAAATGGTAGAAAATTTGCGAAAAAAAATTATTGGGGAACACTATTCCGGCCATTCCTATGAATGTCCAATATTCACAAGTGTGTTTTTTTTTTACAATAGTTCACATTCTTCCAAATTTCGACTTTTGAAATTTTAAAAAGGACTTTGCTCTTTTTTCCGAAAATGGTAGAAAATTTGCGAAAAAAAATTATTGGGGAACACTATTCCGGCCATTCCTATGAATGTCCAATATTCAAAAGTGTGTTTTTTTGACAATAGGCGACATTCTTCCAAATTTCGACTTTTGAAATTTTGAAAAGGACTTTGCTTCTTTTTCCGAAAATGGTAGAAAATTTGCGAAAAAAAATTATTGGGGAACACTATTCCGGCCATTCCTATGAATGTCCAATATTCAAAAGTGTGTTTTTTGACAATAGGCGACATTCTTCCAAATTTCGACTTTTGAAATTTTGAAAAGGACTTGCTTCTTTTTCCGAAAATGGTAGAAAATTTGCGAAAAAAAATTATTGGGGAACACTATTCCGGCCATTCCTATGAATGTCCAATATTCAAAAGTGTGTTTTTTGACAATAGGCGACATTCTTCCAAATTTCGACTTTTGAAATTTTGAAAAGGACTTTGCTCCTTTTTCCGAAAATGGTAGAAAATTTGCGAAAAAAAATTATTGGGGAACACTATTCCGGCCATTCCTATGAATGTCCAATATTCAAAAGTGTGTTTTTTGACAATAGGCGACATTCTTCCAAATTTCGGCTTTTGAAATTTTAAAAAGGACTTTGCTTCTTTTTCCGAAAATGGTAGAAAATTTGCGAAAAAAAATTATTGGGGAACACTATTCCGGCCATTCCTATGTGTTTTTTTTTGACAATAGGCGACATTCTTCCAAATTTCGACTTTTGAAATTGTAACAAGGACTTTGCTCCTTTTTCCGAAAATGGTAGAAAATTTGCAAAAAAAAATTTTTGGGGAACACTATTCCGGCCATTCCTATGAATATCCAATATTCAAAAGTGTGTTTTTTGACAATAGGCGACATTCTTCCAAATTTCGGCTTTTGAAATTTTAAAAAGGACTTTGCTCCTTTTTCCGAAAATGGTAGAAAATTTGCAAAAAAAAATTTTTGGGGAACACTATTCCGGCCATTCCTATGAATATCCAATATTCAAAAGTGTGTTTTTTGACAATAGGCGACATTCTTCCAAATTTCGACTTTTGAAATTTTAAAAAGGACTTTGCTCCTTTTTCCGAAAATGGCAGAAAATTTGCAAAAAAAAATTATTGGGGAACACTATTCCGGCCATTCCTATGAATATCCAATATTCAAAAGTGTGTTTTTTTGACAATAGGCGACATTCTTCCAAATTTCGACTTTTGAAATTTTAAAAAGGACTTTGCTCCTTTTTCCGAAAATGGTAGAAAATTTGCAAAAAAAATTTTTGGGGAACACTATTCCGGCCATTCCTATGAATATCCAATATTCAAAAGTGTGTTTTTTTGACAATAGGCGACATTCTTCCAAATTTCGACTTTTGAAATTTTAAAAAGGACTTTGCTCCTTTTTCCGAAAATTGTAGAAAATTTGCGAAAAAAAATTATTGGGGAACACTATTCCGGCCATTCCTATGAATATCCAATATTCAAAAGTGTGTTTTTTTGACAATAGGCGACATTCTTCCAAATTTCGACTTGGTAGAAAATGGTAGAAAATTTGCGAAAAAAATTATTGGGGAACACTATTCCGGCCATTCCTATGAATATCCAATATTCAAAAGTGTGTTTTTTTGACAATAGGCGACATTCTTCCAAATTTCGACTTTTGAAATTTTAAAAAGGACTTTGCTCCTTTTTCCGAAAATATAGAAAATTTGCGAAAAAAAATTATTGGGGAACACTATTCCGGCCATTCCTATGAATGTCCAATATTAAAAAGTGTGTTTGTTTGACAATAGGCGACATTCTTCCAAATTTCAACTTTTGAAATTTTAGAAAGGACTTTGCTCCCTTTTCCGAAAATGGTAGAAAATTTGCGAAAAAAAATTATTGGGGAACACTATTCCGGCCATTCCTATGAATGTCCAATATTAAAAAGTGTGTTTGTTTGACAATAGGCGACATTTTTCCAAATTTCAACTTTTGAAATTTTAAAAAGGACTTTGCTCCTTTTTCCGAAAATGGTAGAAAATTTGCGAAAAAAAATTATTGGGGAACACTATTCCGGCCATTCCTATGAATATCCAATATTCAAAAGTGTGTTTTTTTGACAATAGGCGACATTCTTCCAAATTTCGACTTTTGAAATTTTAAAAAAGGACTTTGCTCCTTTTTCCGAAAATGGTAGAAAATTTGCGAAAAAAAATTATTGGGGAACACTATTCCGGCCATTCCTATGAATGTCCAATATTCAAAAGTGTGTTTTTTTGACAATAGGCGACATTCTTCCAAATTTCGACTTTTGAAATTTTAAAAAGGACTTTGCTCCTTTTTCCGAAAATGGTAGAAAATTTGCGAAAAAAAATTATTGGGGAACACTATTCCGGCCATTCCTATGAATGTCCAATATTCAAAAGTGTGTTTTTTTGACAATAGGCGACATTCTTCCAAATTTCGACTTTTGAAATTTTAAAAAGGACTTTGCTCCTTTTTCCGAAAATGGTAAAAAATTTGCGAAAAAAAATTATTGGGGAACACTATTCCGGCCATTCCTATGAATGTCCAATATTCAAAAGTGTGTTTTTTGACAATAGGCGACATTCTTCCAAATTTCGACTTTTGAAATTTTAAAAAGGACTTTGCTCCTTTTTCCGAAAATGGTAGAAAATTTGCGAAAAAAAATTATTGGGGAACACTATTCCGGCCATTCCTATGAATATCCAATATTCAAAAGTGTGTTTTTTTGACAATAGGCGACATTCTTCCAAATTTCGACTTTTGAAATTTTAAAAAAGGACTTTGCTCCTTTTTCCGAAAATGGTAGAAAATTTGCGAAAAAAAATTATTGGGGAACACTATTCCGGCCATTCCTATGAATGTCTAATATTCAAAAGTGTGTTTTTTGACAATAGGCGACATTCTTCCAAATTTCGACTTTTGAAATTTTAAAAAGGACTTTGCTCCTTTTTCCGAAAATTGTAGGAGATAAGCGAAAAAACATTATTGGAGAACACTCCTCCGGCCATTTCTATGAATGTCCAATATTGAAAAGTCTTAACAGTTTGTTTTTTTGAAAATTGGCGACATTTTTCCAAATTTCAACTTTTGAAATTTTAAAAAGGACTTTGCTCCTTTTTCCGAAAATGGTAGAAAATTTGCGAAAAAAAATTATTGGGGAACACTATTCCGGCCATTCCTATGAATGTCCAATATTCAAAAGTGTGTTTTTTGACAATAGGCGACATTCTTCCAAATTTCGACTTTTGAAATTTTAAAAAGGACTTTGCTCCTTTTTCCGAAAATGGTAGAAAATTTGCTAAAAAAAATTATTGGGGAACACTATTCCGGCCATTCCTATGAATGTCTAATATTCAAAAGTGTGTTTTTTTGACAATAGGCGACATTCTTCCAAATTTGGACTTTTGAAATTTTAAAAAGGACTTTGCTCCTTTTTCCGAAAATGGTAGAAAATTTGCGAAAAAAAATTATTGGGGAACACTATTCCGGCCATTCCTATGAATGTCCAATATTCAAAAGTGTGGTTTTTTGACAATAGGCGACATTCTTCCACATTTCGACTTTTGAAATTTTAAAAAGGACTTTGCTCCTTTTTCCGAAAATGGTAGAAAATTTGCGAAAAAAAATTATTGGGGAACAATATTCCGGCCATTTCTATGAATGTCCAATATTCAAAAGTCTTAACAGTGTGTTTTTTTGAAAATTGGCGACATTTTTCCAAATTTCAACTTTTGAAATTTTAGAAAGGACTTTGCTCCTTTTTCCGAAAATGGTAGAAAATTTGCGAAAAAAAATTATTGGGGAACACTATTCCGGCCATTCCTATGTGTTTTTTTTGACAATAGGCGACATTCTTCCAAATTTCGACTTTTGAAATTGTAACAAGGACTTTGCTCCTTTTTCCGAAAATGGTAGAAAATTAGCGAAAAAAAATTATTGGGGAACACTATTCCGGCCATTCCTATGAATGTCCAATATTCAAAAGTGTGGTTTTTTTGACAATAGGCGACATTCTTCCAAATTTCGACTTTTGAAATTTTAAAAAGGACTTTGCTCCTTTTTCCGAAAATTGTTGGAGATAAGCGAAAAAACATTATTGGAGAACCATCTTCCGGCAATTCCTATGAATGTCCAATATTCAAAAGTCTTAACAGTGTGTTTTTTTGAAAATTGGCGACATTTTTCCAAATTTCAACTTTTGAAATTTTAAAAAGGACTTTCCTCCTTTTTCTGAAAATGGTAGAAAATTTGGGGAAAAAAATTATTGGGGAACACTATTCCGGCCATTCCTATGAATATCCAATATTAAAAAGTGTGTTTTTTTGACAATAGGCGACATTCTTCCAAATTTCGACTTTTGAAATTTTAAAAAGGACTTTGCTCCTTTTTCCGAAAATGGTAGAAAATTTGCGAAAAAAATTATTGGGGAACACTATTCCGGCCATTCCTATGTGTTTTTTTTGACAATAGGCGACATTCTTCCAAATTTCGACTTTTGAAATTTTAAAAAGGACTTTGCTCCTTTTTCCGAAAATTGTAGGAGATAAGCGAAAATGGTAGAAAACATTATTGGAGAACACTTTTCCGGCCATTTCTATGAATGTCCAATATTCAAAAGTCTTAACAGTGTGTTTTTTTGACAATAGGCGACATTTTTCCAAATTTCAACTTTTGAATTTTAGAAAGGACTTTGCTCCTTTTTCCGAAAATGGTAGAAAATTAGCGAAAAAAAAATTATTGGGGAACACTATTCCGGCCATTCCTATGAATGTCCAATATTAAAAAGTGTGTTTTTTTGACAATAGGCGACATTCTTCCAAATTTCGACTTTTGAAATTTTAAAAAGGACTTTGCTCCTTTTTCCGAAAATGGTAGAAAATTTGCGAAAAAAAATTATTGGGGAACACTATTCCGGCCATTCCTATGTGTTTTTTTTGGCAATAGGCGACATTCTTCCAAATTTCGACTTTTGAAATTTTAAAACGGACTTTGCTCCTTTTTCCGAAAATGGTAGAAAATTTGCGAAAAAAAATTATTGGGGAACACTATTCCGGCCATTCCTATGAATGTCCAATATTCAAAAGTGTGTTTTTTTGACAATAGGCGACATTCTTCCAAATTTCGACTTTTGAAATTTTAAAAAGGACTTTGCTCCTTTTTCCGAAAATGGTAGAAAATTTGCAAAAAAAAATTATTGGGGAACACTATTCCGGCCATTCCTATGTGTTTTTTTTGACAATAGGCGACATTCTTCCAAATTTCGACTTTTGAAATTTTAAAAAGGACTTGCTCCTTTTTCCGAAAATTGTAGGAGATAAGCGAAAAAACATTATTGGAGAACCATCTTCCGGCAATTCCTATGAATGTCCAATATTCAAAAGTCTTAACAGTGTGTTTTTTTGAAAATTGGCGACATTTTTCCAAATTTCAACTTTTGAAATTTTAGAAAGGACTTTGCTCCTTTTTCCGAAAATGGTAGAAAATTTGCGAAAAAAAATTATTGGGGAACACTATTCCGGCCATTCCTATGTGTTTTTTTTGACAATAGGCGACATTCTTCCAAATTTCGACTTTTGAAATTGTAACAAGGACTTTGCTCCTTTTTCCGAAAATGGTAGAAAATTTGCGAAAAAAAATTATTGGGGAACACTATTCCGGCCATTCCTATGAATGTCCAATATTCAAAAGTGTGGTTTTTTGACAATAGGCGACATTCTTCCAAATTTCGACTTTTGAAATTTTAAAAAGGACTTTGCTCCTTTTTCCGAAAATGGTAGAAAATTAGCTAAAAAAAATTATTGGGGAACACTATTCCGGCCATTTCTATGAATGTCCAATATTCAAAAGTCTTAACAGTGTGTTTTTTTGAAAATTGGCGACATTTTTCCAAATTTCAACTTTTGAAATTTTAGAAAGGACTTTGCTCCTTTTTAGAAAATGGTAGAAAATTTGCGAAAAAAATTGTTGGGGAACACAATTCCGGCCATTCCTATGTGTTTTTTTGACAATAGGCGACATTCTTTCAAATTTCGACTTTTGAAATTTTAAAAAGGACTTTTTTTACCTTTTTCCGAAAATGGTAGAAAATTTGCGAAAAAAAATTATTGGGGAACACTATTCCGGCCATTCCTATGAATGTCCAATATTCAAAAGTGTGTTTTTTTGACAATAGGCGACACTCTTCCAAATTTCGACTTTGAAATTGTAAAAAGGACTTTGCTCCTTTTTCCGAAAATTGTTGGAGATAAGCGAAAAAACATTATTGGAGAACCATCTTCCGGCAATTCCTATGAATGTCCAATATTCAAAAGTCTTAACAGTGTGTTTTTTTGAAAATTGGCGACATTTTTCCAAATTTCAACTTTTGAAATTTTAGAAAGGACTTTGCTCCTTTTTAGAAAATGGTAGAAAATTTGCGAAAAAAATTGTTGGGGAACACTATTCCGGCCATTCCTATGAATATCCAATATTCAAAAGTGTGTTTTTTTGACAATAGGCGACATTCTTCCAAATTTCGACTTTTGAAATTTTAAAAAGTACTTTGCTCCTTTTTCCGAAAATGGTAGGAAATTTGCGAAAAAAAATTATTGGGGAACACTATTCCGGCCATTCCTATGTGTTTTTTTTGACAATAGGCGACATTCTTCCAAATTTCGACTTTTGAAATTTTAAAAAGGACTTTGCTCCTTTTTCCGAAAATTGTAGGAGATAAGCGAAAATGGTAGAAAACATTATTGGAGAACACTTTTCCGGCCATTTCTATGAATGTCCAATATTCAAAAGTCTTAACAGTGTGTTTTTTTGAAAATTGGCGACATTTTTCCAAATTTCAACTTTTGAAATTTTAAAAAGGACTTTTCTCCTTTTTCTGAAAATGGTAGAAAATTTGGGGAAAAAAATTATTGGGGAACACTATTCCGGCCATTCCTATGAATGTCCACTATTCAAAAGTGTGTTTTTTTGAAAATAGGCGACATTCTTCCAAATTTCGACTTTTGAAATTTTAAAAAGGACTGCTCCTTTTTCCGAAAATGGTAGAAAATTTGCGAAAAAAAATTATTGGGGAACACTATTCCGGCCATTCCTATGTGTTTTTTTTGACAATAGGCGACATTCTTTCAAATTTCGACTTTTGAAATTTTAAAAAGGACTTTGCTCCTTTTTCCGAAAATGGTAGAAAATTTGCGAAAAAAAATTATTGGGGAACACTATTCCGGCCATTCCTATGAATATCCAATATTAAAAAGTGTGTTTTTTTGACAATAGGCGACATTCTTCCAAATTTCGACTTTTGAAATTTTAAAAAGGACTTTGCTCCTTTTTCCGAAAATGGTAGAAAATTTGCGAAAAAAATTATTGGGGAACACTATTCCGGCCGTTCCTATGTGTTTTTTTTGACAATAGGCGACATTCTTCCAAATTTCGACTTTTGAAATTTTAAAAAGGACTTTGCTCCTTTTTCCGAAAATTGTAGGAGATAAGCGAAAATGGTAGAAAACATTATTGGAGAACACTTTTCCGGCCATTTCTATGAATGTCCAATATTCAAAAGTCTTAACAGTGCGTTTTTTTGACAATAGGCGACATTTTTCCAAATTTCAACTTTTGAATTTTAGAAAGGACTTTGCTCCTTTTTCCGAAAATGGTAGAAAATTAGCGAAAAAAAAATTATTGGGGAACACTATTCCGGCCATTCCTATGAATGTCCAATATTAAAAAGTGTGTTTTTTTGACAATAGGCGACATTCTTCCAAATTTCGACTTTTGAAATTTTAAAAAGGACTTTGCTCCTTTTTTCCGAAAATGGTAGAAAATTTGCGAAAAAAATTATTGGGGAACACTATTCCGGCCATTCCTATGTGTTTTTTTTGGCAATAGGCGACATTCTTCCAAATTTCGACTTTTGAAATTTTAAAACGGACTTTGCTCCTTTTTCCGAAAATGGTAGAAAATTTGCGAAAAAAAATTATTGGGGAACACTATTCCGGCCATTCCTATGTGTTTTTTTTGACAATAGGCGACATTCTTCCAAATTTCGACTTTTGAAATTTTAAAAAGGACTTGCTCCTTTTTCCGAAAATTGTAGGAGATAAGCGAAAAAACATTATTGGAGAACCATCTTCCGGCAATTCCTATGAATGTCCAATATTCAAAAGTCTTAACAGTGTGTTTTTTTGAAAATTGGCGACATTTTTCCAAATTTCAACTTTTGAAATTTTAAAAAGGACTTTCCTCCTTTTTCTGAAAATGGTAGAAAATTTGGGGAAAAAAATTATTGGGGAACACTATTCCGGCCATTCCTATGAATGTCCACTATTCAAAAGTGTGTTTTTTTGAAAATAGGCGACATTCTTCCAAATTTCGACTTTTGAAATTTTAAAAAGGACTGCTCCTTTTTCCGAAAATGGTAGGAAATTTGCGAAAAAAAATTATTGGGGAACACTATTCCGGCCATTCCTATGTGTTTTTTTTGACAATAGGCGACATTCTTCCAAATTTCGACTTTTGAAATTTTAAAAAGGACTTTGCTCCTTTTTCCGAAAATTGTAGGAGATAAGCGAAAATGGTAGAAAACATTATTGGAGAACACTTTTCCGGCCATTTCTATGAATGTCCAATATTCAAAAGTCTTAACAGTGTGTTTTTTTGAAAATTGGCGACATTTTTCCAAATTTCAACTTTTGAAATTTTAAAAAGGACTTTCCTCCTTTTTCTGAAAATGGTAGAAAATTTGGGGAAAAAAATTATTGGGGAACACTATTCCGGCCATTCCTATGAATGTCCACTATTCAAAAGTGTGTTTTTTTGAAAATAGGCGACATTCTTCCAAATTTCGACTTTTGAAATTTTAAAAAGGACTGCTCCTTTTTCCGAAAATGGTAGAAAATTTGCGAAAAAAAATTATTGGGGAACACTATTCCGGCCATTCCTATGTGTTTTTTTTGACAATAGGCGACATTCTTTCAAATTTCGACTTTTGAAATTTTAAAAAGGACTTTGCTCCTTTTTCCGAAAATGGTAGAAAATTTGCGAAAAAAAATTATTGGGGAACACTATTCCGGCCATTCCTATGAATATCCAATATTAAAAAGTGTGTTTTTTTGACAATAGGCGACATTCTTCCAAATTTCGACTTTTGAAATTTTAAAAAGGACTTTGCTCCTTTTTCCGAAAATGGTAGAAAATTTGCGAAAAAAATTATTGGGGAACACTATTCCGGCCGTTCCTATGTGTTTTTTTTGACAATAGGCGACATTCTTCCAAATTTCGACTTTTGAAATTTTAAAAAGGACTTTGCTCCTTTTTCCGAAAATTGTAGGAGATAAGCGAAAATGGTAGAAAACATTATTGGAGAACACTTTTCCGGCCATTTCTATGAATGTCCAATATTCAAAAGTCTTAACAGTGCGTTTTTTTGACAATAGGCGACATTTTTCCAAATTTCAACTTTTGAATTTTAGAAAGGACTTTGCTCCTTTTTCCGAAAATGGTAGAAAATTAGCGAAAAAAAAATTATTGGGGAACACTATTCCGGCCATTCCTATGAATGTCCAATATTAAAAAGTGTGTTTTTTTGACAATAGGCGACATTCTTCCAAATTTCGACTTTTGAAATTTTAAAAAGGACTTTGCTCCTTTTTTCCGAAAATGGTAGAAAATTTGCGAAAAAAATTATTGGGGAACACTATTCCGGCCATTCCTATGTGTTTTTTTTGGCAATAGGCGACATTCTTCCAAATTTCGACTTTTGAAATTTTAAAACGGACTTTGCTCCTTTTTCCGAAAATGGTAGAAAATTTGCGAAAAAAAATTATTGGGGAACACTATTCCGGCCATTCCTATGTGTTTTTTTTGACAATAGGCGACATTCTTCCAAATTTCGACTTTTGAAATTTTAAAAAGGACTTGCTCCTTTTTCCGAAAATTGTAGGAGATAAGCGAAAAAACATTATTGGAGAACCATCTTCCGGCAATTCCTATGAATGTCCAATATTCAAAAGTCTTAACAGTGTGTTTTTTTGAAAATTGGCGACATTTTTCCAAATTTCAACTTTTGAAATTTTAGAAAGGACTTTGCTCCTTTTTCCGAAAATGGTAGAAAATTTGCGAAAAAAAATTATTGGGGAACACTATTCCGGCCATTCCTATGAATATCCAATATTCAAAAGTGTGTTTTTTTGACAATAGGCGACATTCTTCCAAATTTCGACTTTTGAAATTTTAAAAAGTACTTTGCTCCTTTTTCCGAAAATGGTAGGAAATTTGCGAAAAAAAATTATTGGGGAACACTATTCCGGCCATTCCTATGTGTTTTTTTTGACAATAGGCGACATTCTTCCAAATTTCGACTTTTGAAATTTTAAAAAGGACTTTGCTCCTTTTTCCGAAAATTGTAGGAGATAAGCGAAAATGGTAGAAAACATTATTGGAGAACACTTTTCCGGCCATTTCTATGAATGTCCAATATTCAAAAGTCTTAACAGTGTGTTTTTTTGAAAATTGGCGACATTTTTCCAAATTTCAACTTTTGAAATTTTAAAAAGGACTTTCCTCCTTTTTCTGAAAATGGTAGAAAATTTGGGGAAAAAAATTATTGGGGAACACTATTCCGGCCATTCCTATGAATGTCCACTATTCAAAAGTGTGTTTTTTTGAAAATAGGCGACATTCTTCCAAATTTCGACTTTTGAAATTTTAAAAAGGACTGCTCCTTTTTCCGAAAATGGTAGAAAATTTGCGAAAAAAAATTATTGGGGAACACTATTCCGGCCATTCCTATGTGTTATTTTTGACAATAGGCGACATTCTTTCAAATTTCGACTTTTGAAATTTTAAAAAGGACTTTGCTCCTTTTTCCGAAAATGGTAGAAAATTTGCGAAAAAAAATTATTGGGGAACACTATTCCGGCCATTCCTATGAATATCCAATATTAAAATGTGTGTTTTTTTGACAATAGGCGACATTCTTCCAAATTTCGACTTTTGAAATTTTAAAAAGGACTTTGCTCCTTTTTCCGAAAATGGTAGAAAATTTGCGAAAAAAATTATTGGGGAACACTATTCCGGCCGTTCCTATGTGTTTTTTTTGACAATAGGCGACATTCTTCCAAATTTCGACTTTTGAAATTTTAAAAAGGACTTTGCTCCTTTTTCCGAAAATTGTAGGAGATAAGCGAAAATGGTAGAAAACATTATTGGAGAACACTTTTCCGGCCATTTCTATGAATGTCCAATATTCAAAAGTCTTAACAGTGTGTTTTTTTGACAATAGGCGACATTTTTCCAAATTTCAACTTTTGAATTTTAGAAAGGACTTTGCTCCTTTTTCCGAAAATGGTAGAAAATTAGCGAAAAAAAAATTATTGGGGAACACTATTCCGGCCATTCCTATGAATGTCCAATATTAAAAAGTGTGTTTTTTTGACAATAGGCGACATTCTTCCAAATTTCGACTTTTGAAATTTTAAAAAGGACTTTGCTCCTTTTTCCGAAAATGGTAGAAAATTTGCGAAAAAAAATTATTGGGGAACACTATTCCGGCCATTCCTATGTGTTTTTTTTGGCAATAGGCGACATTCTTCCAAATTTCGACTTTTGAAATTTTAAAACGGACTTTGCTCCTTTTTCCGAAAATGGTAGAAAATTTGCGAAAAAAAATTATTGGGGAACACTATTCCGGCCATTCCTATGTGTTTTTTTTGACAATAGGCGACATTCTTCCAAATTTCGACTTTTGAAATTTTAAAAAGGACTTGCTCCTTTTTCCGAAAATTGTAGGAGATAAGCGAAAAAACATTATTGGAGAACCATCTTCCGGCAATTCCTATGAATGTCCAATATTCAAAAGTCTTAACAGTGTGTTTTTTTGAAAATTGGCGACATTTTTCCAAATTTCAACTTTTGAAATTTTAGAAAGGACTTTGCTCCTTTTTCCGAAAATGGTAGAAAATTTGCGAAAAAAAATTATTGGGGAACACTATTCCGGCCATTCCTATGTGTTTTTTTTTGACAATAGGCGACATTCTTCTAAATTTCGACTTTTGAAATTGTAACAAGGACTTTGTTCCTTTTTCCGAAAATGGTAGAAAATTTGCGAAAAAAAATTATTGGGGAACACTATTCCGGCCATTCCTATGAATGTCCAATATTCAAAAGTGTGGTTTTTTGACAATAGGCGACATTCTTCCAAATTTCGACTTTTGAAATTTTAAAAAGGACTTTGCTCCTTTTTCCGAAAATGGTAGAAAATTTGCTAAAAAAAATTATTGGGGAACACTATTCCGGCCATTTCTATGAATGTCCAATATTCAAAAGTCTTAACAGTGTGTTTTTTTGAAAATTGGCGACATTTTTCCAAATTTCAACTTTTGAAATTTTAGAAAGGACTTTGCTCCTTTTTAGAAAATGGTAGAAAATTTGCGAAAAAAATTGTTGGGGAACACTATTCCGGCCATTCCTATGAATATCCAATATTCAAAAGTGTGTTTTTTTGACAATAGGCGACATTCTTCCAAATTTCGACTTTTGAAATTTTAAAAAGGACTTTGCTCCTTTTTCGGAAATGGTAGAAAATTTGCGAAAAAAAATTATTGGGGAACACTATTCCGGCCATTCCTATGAATGTCCAATATTCAAAAGTGTGTTTTTTTGACAATAGGCGACATTCTTCCAAATTTCGACTTTTGAAATTTTAAAAAGGACTTTGCTCCTTTTTCCGAAAATGGTAAAAAATTTGCGAAAAAAAATTATTGGGGAACACTATTCCGGCCATTCCTATGAATGTCCAATATTCAAAAGTGTGTTTTTTTGACAATAGGCGACACTCTTCCAAATTTCGACTTTGAAATTGTAAAAAGGACTTTGCTCCTTTTTCCGAAAATTGTTGGAGATAAGCGAAAAAACATTATTGGAGAACCATCTTCCGGCAATTCCTATGAATGTCCAATATTCAAAAGTCTTAACAGTGTGTTTTTTTGAAAATTGGCGACATTTTTCCAAATTTCAACTTTTGAAATTTTAAAAAGGACTTTCCTCCTTTTTCTGAAAATGGTAGAAAATTTGGGGAAAAAAATTATTGGGGAACACTATTCCGGCCATTCCTATGAATGTCCACTATTCAAAAGTGTGTTTTTTTGAAAATAGGCGACATTCTGCCAAATTTCGACTTTTGAAATTTTAAAAAGGACTTTGCTCCTTTTTCCGAAAATGGTAGAAAATTTGCGAAAAAAAATTATTGGGGAACACTATTCCGGCCATTCCTATGTGTTTTTTTTGGCAATAGGCGACATTCTTCCAAATTTCGACTTTTGAAATTTTAAAACGGACTTTGCTCCTTTTTCCGAAAATGGTAGAAAATTTGCGAAAAAAAATTATTGGGGAACACTATTCCGGCCATTCCTATGTGTTTTTTTTGACAATAGGCGACATTCTTCCAAATTTCGACTTTTGAAATTTTAAAAAGGACTTGCTCCTTTTTCCGAAAATTGTAGGAGATAAGCGAAAAAACATTATTGGAGAACCATCTTCCGGCAATTCCTATGAATGTCCAATATTCAAAAGTCTTAACAGTGTGTTTTTTTGAAAATTGGCGACATTTTTCCAAATTTCAACTTTTGAAATTTTAGAAAGGACTTTGCTCCTTTTTCCGAAAATGGTAGAAAATTTGCGAAAAAAAATTATTGGGGAACACTATTCCGGCCATTCCTATGTGTTTTTTTTGACAATAGGCGACATTCTTCCAAATTTCGACTTTTGAAATTGTAACAAGGACTTTGCTCCTTTTTCCGAAAATGGTAGAAAATTTGCGAAAAAAAATTATTGGGGAACACTATTCCGGCCATTCCTATGAATGTCCAATATTCAAAAGTGTGGTTTTTTGACAATAGGCGACATTCTTCCGAATTTCGACTTTTGAAATTTTAAAAAGGACTTTGCTCCTTTTTCCGAAAATGGTAGAAAATTTGCTAAAAAAAATTATTGGGGAACACTATTCCGGCCATTTCTATGAATGTCCAATATTCAAAAGTCTTAACAGTGTGTTTTTTTGAAAATTGGCGACATTTTTCCAAATTTCAACTTTTGAAATTTTAGAAAGGACTTTGCTCCTTTTTAGAAAATGGTAGCAAATTTGCGAAAAAAATTGTTGGGGAACACTATTCCGGCCATTCCTATGAATATCCAATATTCAAAAGTGTGTTTTTTTGACAATAGGCGACATTCTTCCAAATTTCGACTTTTGAAATTTTAAAAAGGACTTTGCTCCTTTTTCCGAAAATGGTAGAAAATTTGCGAAAAAAATTGTTGGGGAACACTATTCCGGCCATTCCTATGAATATCCAATATTCAAAAGTGTGTTTTTTTGACAATAGGCGACATTCTTCCAAATTTCGACTTTTGAAATTTTAAAAAGGACTTTGCTCCTTTTTCCGAAAATGGTAGGAAATTTGCGAAAAAAAATTATTGGGGAACACTATTCCGGCCATTCCTATGAATGTCCAATATTCAAAAGTGTGTTTTTTTGACAATAGGCGACATTCTTCCAAATTTCGACTTTTGAAATTTTAAAAAGGACTTTGCTCCTTTTTCCGAAAATGGTAGAAAATTTGCGAAAAAAAATTATTGGGGAACACTATTCCGGCCATTCCTATGAATGTCCAATATTAAAAAGTGTGTTTGTTTGACAATAGGCGACATTCTTCCAAATTTCGACTTTTGAAATTTTAAAAAGGACTTTGCTCCTTTTTCCGAAAATGGTAGAAAATTTGCGAAAAAAAATTATTGGGGAACACTATTCCGGCCATTCCTATGAATGTCCAATATTCAAAAGTGTGTTTTTTTGACAATAGGCGACACTCTTCCAAATTTCGACTTTGAAATTGTAAAAAGGACTTTGCTCCTTTTTCCGAAAATTGTTGGAGATAAGCGAAAAAACATTATTGGAGAACCATCTTCCGGCAATTCCTATGAATGTCCAATATTCAAAAGTCTTAACAGTGTGTTTTTTTGAAAATTGGCGACATTTTTCCAAATTTCAACTTTTGAAATTTTAAAAAGGACTTTCCTCCTTTTTCTGAAAATGGTAGAAAATTTGGGGAAAAAAATTATTGGGGAACACTATTCCGGCCATTCCTATGAATGTCCACTATTCAAAAGTGTGTTTTTTTGAAAATAGGCGACATTCTGCCAAATTTTGACTTTTGAAATTTTAAAAAGGACTTTGCTCCTTTTTCCGAAAATGGTAGAAAATTTGCGAAAAAAAATTATTGGAGAACACTATTCCGGCCATTCCTATGTGTTTTTTTTGACAATAGGCGACATTCTTTCAAATTTCGACTTTTGAAATTTTAAAAAGGACTTTGCTCCTTTTTCCGAAAATGGTAGAAAATTTGCGAAAAAAATTATTGGGGAACACTATTCCGGCCATTCCTATGAATATCCAATATTAAAAAGTGTGTTTTTTTGACAATAGGCGACACTCTTCCAAATTTCGACTTTGAAATTGTAAAAAGGACTTTGCTCCTTTTTCCGAAAATTGTTGGAGATAAGCGAAAAAACATTATTGGAGAACCATCTTCCGGCAATTCCTATGAATGTCCAATATTCAAAAGTCTTAACAGTGTGTTTTTTTGAAAATTGGCGACATTTTTCCAAATTTCAACTTTTGAAATTTTAAAAAGGACTTTCCTCCTTTTTCTGAAAATGGTAGAAAATTTGGGGAAAAAAATTATTGGGGAACACTATTCCGGCCATTCCTATGAATGTCCACTATTCAAAAGTGTGTTTTTTTGAAAATAGGCGACATTCTGCCAAATTTCGACTTTTGAAATTTTAAAAAGGACTTTGCTCCTTTTTCCGAAAATTGTTGGAGATAAGCGAAAAAACATTATTGGAGAACCATCTTCCGGCAATTCCTATGAATGTCCAATATTCAAAAGTCTTAACAGTGTGTTTTTTTGAAAATTGGCGACATTTTTCCAAATTTCAACTTTTGAAATTTTAAAAAGGACTTTCCTCCTTTTTCTGAAAATGGTAGAAAATTTGGGGAAAAAAATTATTGGGGAACACTATTCCGGCCATTCCTATGAATGTCCAATATTCAAAAGTGTGTTTTTTTGACAATAGGCGACATTCTTCCAAATTTCGACTTTTGAAATTTTAAAAAGGACTTTGCTCCTTTTTCCGAAAATGGTAAAAAATTTGCGATAAAAAATTACTCGGGAACACTATTCCGGCCATTCCTATGAATGTCCAATATTCAAAAGTGTGTTTTTTTGACAATAGGCGACACTCTTCCAAATTTCGACTTTGAAATTGTAAAAAGGACTTTGCTCCTTTTTCCGAAAATTGTTGGAGATAAGCGAAAAAACATTATTGGAGAACCATCTTCCGGCAATTCCTATGAATGTCCAATATTCAAAAGTCTTAACAGTGTGTTTTTTTGAAAATTGGCGACATTTTTCCAAATTTCAACTTTTGAAATTTTAAAAAGGACTTTCCTCCTTTTTCTGAAAATGGTAGAAAATTTGGGGAAAAAAATTATTGGGGAACACTATTCCGGCCATTCCTATGAATGTCCACTATTCAAAAGTGTGTTTTTTTGAAAATAGGCGACATTCTGCCAAATTTCGACTTTTGAAATTTTAAAAAGGACTTTGCTCCTTTTTCCGAAAATGGTAGAAAATTTGCGAAAAAAAATTATTGGGGAACACTATTCCGGCCATTCCTATGAATATCCAATATTAAAAAGTGTGTTTTTTTGACAATAGGCGACATTCTTCCAAATTTCGACTTTTGAAATTTTAAAAAGGACTTTGCTCCTTTTTCCGAAAATGGTAGAAAATTTGCGAAAAAAATTATTGGGGAACACTATTCCGGCCGTTCCTATGTGTTTTTTTGACAATAGGCGACATTCTTCCAAATTTCGACTTTTGAAATTTTAAAAAGGACTTTGCTCCTTTTTCCGAAAATTGTAGGAGATAAGCGAAAATGGTAGAAAACATTATTGGAGAACACTTTTCCGGCCATTTCTATGAATGTCCAATATTCAAAAGTCTTAACAGTGTGTTTTTTTGACAATAGGCGACATTTTTCCAAATTTCAACTTTTGAATTTTAGAAAGGACTTTGCTCCTTTTTCCGAAAATGGTAGAAAATTAGCGAAAAAAAAATTATTGGGGAACACTATTCCGGCCATTCCTATGAATGTCCAATATTAAAAAGTGTGTTTTTTTGACAATAGGCGACATTCTTCCAAATTTCGACTTTTGAAATTTTAAAAAGGACTTTGCTCCTTTTTCCGAAAATGGTAGAAAATTTGCTAAAAAAAATTATTGGGGAACACTATTCCGGCCATTTCTATGAATGTCCAATATTCAAAAGTCTTAACAGTGTGTTTTTTTGAAAATTGGCGACATTTTTCCAAATTTCAACTTTTGAAATTTTAGAAAGGACTTTGCTCCTTTTTAGAAAATGGTAGAAAATTTGCGAAAAAAATTGTTGGGGAACACTATTCCGGCCATTCCTATGAATATCCAATATTCAAAAGTGTGTTTTTTTGACAATAGGCGACATTCTTCCAAATTTCGACTTTTGAAATTTTAAAAAGGACTTTGCTCCTTTTTCCGAAAATGGTAGAAAATTTGCGAAAAAAATTGTTGCGGAACACTATTCCGGCCATTCCTATGAATATCCAATATTCAAAAGTGTGTTTTTTTGACAATAGGCGACATTCTTCCAAATTTCGACTTTTGAAATTTTAAAAAGGACTTTGCTCCTTTTTCCGAAAATGGTAGGAAATTTGCGAAAAAAAATTATTGGGGAACACTATTCCGGCCATTCCTATGAATGTCCAATATTCAAAAGTGTGTTTTTTTGCCAATAGGCGACATTCTTCCAAATTTCGACTTTTGAAATTTTAAAAAGGACTTTGCTCCTTTTTCCGAAAATGGTAGAAAATTTGCGAAAAAAAATTATTGGGGAACACTATTCCGGCCATTCCTATGAATGTCCAATATTAAAAAGTGTGTTTGTTTGACAATAGGCGACATTCTTCCAAATTTCGACTTTTGAAATTTTAAAAAGGACTTTGCTCCTCTTTCCGAAAATGGTAGAAAATTTGCGAAAAAAATTATTGGGGAACACTATTCCGGCCATTCCTATGAATGTCCAATATTCAAAAGTGTGTTTTTTTGACAATAGGCGACATTCTTCCAAATTTCGACTTTTGAAATTTTAAAAAGGACTTTGCTCCTTTTTCCGAAAATGGTAAAAAATTTGCGAAAAAAAATTATTGGGGAACACTATTCCGGCCATTCCTATGAATGTCCAATATTCAAAAGTGTGTTTTTTTGACAATAGGCGACACTCTTCCAAATTTCGACTTTGAAATTGTAAAAAGGACTTTGCTCCTTTTTCCGAAAATTGTTGGAGATAAGCGAAAAAACATTATTGGAGAACCATCTTCCGGCAATTCCTATGAATGTCCAATATTCAAAAGTCTTAACAGTGTGTTTTTTTGAAAATTGGCGACATTTTTCCAAATTTCAACTTTTGAAATTTTAAAAAGGACTTTCCTCCTTTTTCTGAAAATGGTAGAAAATTTGGGGAAAAAATTATTGGGGAACACTATTCCGGCCATTCCTATGAATGTCCACTATTCAAAAGTGTGTTTTTTTGAAAATAGGCGACATTCTGCCAAATTTCGACTTTTGAAATTTTAAAAAGGACTTTGCTCCTTTTTCCGAAAATGGTAGAAAATTTGCGAAAAAAAATTATTGGGGAACACTATTCCGGCCATTCCTATGTGTTTTTTTTGACAATAGGCGACATTCTTTCAAATTTCGACTTTTGAAATTTTAAAAAGGACTTTGCTCCTTTTTCCGAAAATGGTAGAAAATTTGCGAAAAAAATTATTGGGGAACACTATTCCGGCCATTCCTATGAATATCCAATATTAAAAAGTGTGTTTTTTTGACAATAGGCGACATTCTTCCAAATTTCGACTTTTGAAATTTTAAAAAGGACTTTGCTCCTTTTTCCGAAAATGGTAGAAAATTTGCGAAAAAAATTATTGGGGAACACTATTCCGGCCATTCCTATGTGTTTTTTTTGACAATAGGCGACATTCTTCCAAATTTCGACTTTTAAAATTTTAAAAAGGACTTTGCTCCTTTTTCCGAAAATTGTAGGAGATAAGCGAAAATGGTAGAAAACATTATTGGAGAACACTTTTCCGGCCATTTCTATGAATGTCCAATATTCAAAAGTCTTAACAGTGTGTTTTTTTGACAATAGGCGACATTTTTCCAAATTTCAACTTTTGAATTTTAGAAAGGACTTTGCTCCTTTTTCCGAAAATGGTAGAAAATTAGCGAAAAAAAAATTATTGGGGAACACTATTCCGGCCATTCCTATGAATGTCCAATATTAAAAAGTGTGTTTTTTTGCCAATAGGCGACATTCTTCCAAATTTCGACTTTTGAAATTTTAAAAAGGACTTTGCTCCTTTTTCCGAAAATGGTAGAAAATTTGCGAAAAAAAATTATTGGGGAACACTATTCCGGCCATTCCTATGTGTTTTTTTTGGCAATAGGCGACATTCTTCCAAATTTCGACTTTTGAAATTTTAAAACGGACTTTGCTCCTTTTTCCGAAAATGGTAGAAAATTTGCGAAAAAAAATTATTGGGGAACACTATTCCGGCCATTCCTATGAATGTCCAATATTCAAAAGTGTGTTTTTTTGACAATAGGCGACATTCTTCCAAATTTCGACTTTTGAAATTTTAAAAAGGACTTTGCTCCTTTTTCCGAAAATGGTAGAAAATTTGCAAAAAAAAATTATTGGGGAACACTATTCCGGCCATTCCTATGTGTTTTTTTTGACAATAGGCGACATTCTTCCAAATTTCGACTTTTGAAATTTTAAAAAGGACTTGCTCCTTTTTCCGAAAATTGTAGGAGATAAGCGAAAAAACATTATTGGAGAACCATCTTCCGGCAATTCCTATGAATGTCCAATATTCAAAAGTCTTAACAGTGTGTTTTTTTGAAAATTGGCGACATTTTTCCAAATTTCAACTTTTGAAATTTTAGAAAGGACTTTGCTCCTTTTTCCGAAAATGGTAGAAAATTTGCGAAAAAAAATTATTGGGGAACACTATTCCGGCCATTCCTATGTGTTTTTTTTGACAATAGGCGACATTCTTCCAAATTTCGACTTTTGAAATTGTAACAAGGACTTTGCTCCTTTTTCCGAAAATGGTAGAAAATTTGCGAAAAAAATTATTGGGGAACACTATTCCGGCCATTCCTATGAATGTCCAATATTCAAAAGTGTGGTTTTTTGACAATAGGCGACATTCTTCCAAATTTCGACTTTTGAAATTTTAAAAAGGACTTTGCTCCTTTTTCCGAAAATGGTAGAAAATTAGCTAAAAAAAATTATTGGGGAACACTATTCCGGCCATTTCTATGAATGTCCAATATTCAAAAGTCTTAACAGTGTGTTTTTTTGAAAATTGGCGACATTTTTCCAAATTTCAACTTTTGAAATTTTAGAAAGGACTTTGCTCCTTTTTAGAAAATGGTAGAAAATTTGCGAAAAAAATTGTTGGGGAACACTATTCCGGCCATTCCTATGTGTTTTTTTGACAATAGGCGACATTCTTTCAAATTTCGACTTTTGAAATTTTAAAAAGGACTTTTTTTACCTTTTTCCGAAAATGGTAGAAAATTTGCGAAAAAAAATTATTGGGGAACACTATTCCGGCCATTCCTATGAATGTCCAATATTCAAAAGTGTGTTTTTTTGACAATAGGCGACACTCTTCCAAATTTCGACTTTGAAATTGTAAAAAGGACTTTGCTCCTTTTTCCGAAAATTGTTGGAGATAAGCGAAAAAACATTATTGGAGAACCATCTTCCGGCAATTCCTATGAATGTCCAATATTCAAAAGTCTTAACAGTGTGTTTTTTTGAAAATTGGCGACATTTTTCCAAATTTCAACTTTTGAAATTTTAGAAAGGACTTTGCTCCTTTTTAGAAAATGGTAGAAAATTTGCGAAAAAAATTGTTGGGGAACACTATTCCGGCCATTCCTATGAATATCCAATATTCAAAAGTGTGTTTTTTTTGACAATAGGCGACATTTTTCCAAATTTCGACTTTTGAAATTTTAAAAAGTACTTTGCTCCTTTTTCCGAAAATGGTAGGAAATTTGCGAAAAAAAATTATTGGGGAACACTATTCCGGCCATTCCTATGTGTTTTTTTTGACAATAGGCGACATTCTTGTAAATTTCGACTTTTGAAATTTTAAAAAGGACTTTGCTCCTTTTTCCGAAAATTGTAGGAGATAAGCGAAAATGGTAGAAAACATTATTGGAGAACACTTTTCCGGCCATTTCTATGAATGTCCAATATTCAAAAGTCTTAACAGTGTGTTTTTTTGAAAATTGGCGACATTTTTCCAAATTTCAACTTTTGAAATTTTAAAAAGGACTTTCCTCCTTTTTCTGAAAATGGTAGAAAATTTGGGGAAAAAAATTATTGGGGAACACTATTCCGGCCATTCCTATGAATGTCCACTATTCAAAAGTGTGTTTTTTTGAAAATAGGCGACATTCTTCCAAATTTCGACTTTTGAAATTTTAAAAAGGACTGCTCCTTTTTCCGAAAATGGTAGAAAATTTGCGAAAAAAAATTATTGGGGAACACTATTCCGGCCATTCCTATGTGTTTTTTTTGACAATAGGCGACATTCTTTCAAATTTCGACTTTTGAAATTTTAAAAAGGACTTTGCTCCTTTTTCCGAAAATGGTAGAAAATTTGCGAAAAAAAATTATTGGGGAACACTATTCCGGCCATTCCTATGAATATCCAATATTAAAAAGTGTGTTTTTTTGACAATAGGCGACATTCTTCCAAATTTCGACTTTTGAAATTTTAAAAAGGACTTTGCTCCTTTTTCCGAAAATGGTAGAAAATTTGCGAAAAAAATTATTGGGGAACACTATTCCGGCCATTCCTATGTGTTTTTTTTGACAATAGGCGACATTCTTCCAAATTTCGACTTTTGAAATTTTAAAAAGGACTTTGCTCCTTTTTCCGAAAATTGTAGGAGATAAGCGAAAATGGTAGAAAACATTATTGGAGAACACTTTTCCGGCCATTTCTATGAATGTCCAATATTCAAAAGTCTTAACAGTGTGTTTTTTTGACAATAGGCGACATTTTTCCAAATTTCAACTTTTGAATTTTAGAAAGGACTTTGCTCCTTTTTCCGAAAATGGTAGAAAATTAGCGAAAAAAAAATTATTGGGGAACACTATTCCGGCCATTCCTATGAATGTCCAATATTAAAAAGTGTGTTTTTTTGACAATAGGCGACATTCTTCCAAATTTCGACTTTTGAAATTTTAAAAAGGACTTTGCTCCTTTTTCCGAAAATGGTAGAAAATTTGCGAAAAAAAATTATTGGGGAACACTATTCCGGCCATTCCTATGTGTTTTTTTTGGCAATAGGCGACATTCTTCCAAATTTCGACTTTTGAAATTTTAAAACGGACTTTGCTCCTTTTTCCGAAAATGGTAGAAAATTTGCGAAAAAAAATTATTGGGGAACACTATTCCGGCCATTCCTATGAATGTCCAATATTCAAAAGTGTGTTTTTTTGACAATAGGCGACATTCTTCCAAATTTCGACTTTTGAAATTTTAAAAAGGACTTTGCTCCTTTTTCCGAAAATGGTAGAAAATTTGCAAAAAAAAATTATTGGGGAACACTATTCCGGCCATTCCTATGTGTTTTTTTTGACAATAGGCGACATTCTTCCAAATTTCGACTTTTGAAATTTTAAAAAGGACTTGCTCCTTTTTCCGAAAATTGTAGGAGATAAGCGAAAAAACATTATTGGAGAACCATCTTCCGGCAATTCCTATGAATGTCCAATATTCAAAAGTCTTAACAGTGTGTTTTTTTGAAAATTGGCGACATTTTTCCAAATTTCAACTTTTGAAATTTTAGAAAGGACTTTGCTCCTTTTTCCGAAAATGGTAGAAAATTTGCGAAAAAAAATTATTGGGGAACACTATTCCGGCCATTCCTATGTGTTTTTTTTGACAATAGGCGACATTCTTCCAAATTTCGACTTTTGAAATTGTAACAAGGACTTTGCTCCTTTTTCCGAAAATGGTAGAAAATTTGCGAAAAAAAATTATTGGGGAACACTATTCCGGCCATTCCTATGAATGTCCAATATTCAAAAGTGTGGTTTTTTGACAATAGGCGACATTCTTCCAAATTTCGACTTTTGAAATTTTAAAAAGGACTTTTCTCCTTTTTCCGAAAATGGTAGAAAATTTGCTAAAAAAAATTATTGGGGAACACTATTCCGGCCATTTCTATGAATGTCCAATATTCAAAAGTCTTAACAGTGTGTTTTTTTGAAAATTGGCGACATTTTTCCAAATTTCAACTTTTGAAATTTTAGAAAGGACTTTGCTCCTTTTTAGAAAATGGTAGAAAATTTGCGAAAAAAATTGTTGGGGAACACTATTCCGGCCATTCCTATGAATATCCAATATTCAAAAGTGTGTTTTTTTGACAATAGGCGACATTCTTCCAAATTTCGACTTTTGAAATTTTAAAAAGGACTTTGCTCCTTTTTCCGAAAATGGTAGAAAATTTGCGAAAAAAATTGTTGGGGAACACTATTCCGGCCATTCCTATGAATATCCAATATTCAAAAGTGTGTTTTTTTGACAATAGGCGACATTCTTCCAAATTTCGACTTTTGAAATTTTAAAAAGGACTTTGCTCCTTTTTCCGAAAATGGTAGGAAATTTGCGAAAAAAAATTATTGGGGAACACTATTCCGGCCATTCCTATGTGTTTTTTTTTGACAATAGGCGACATTCTTCCAAATTTCGACTTTTGAAATTTTCAAAAGGACTTTGCTCCTTTTCCGAAAATTGTAGGAGATAAGCGAAAATGGTAGAAAACATTATTGGAGAACACTTTTCCGGCCATTTCTATGAATGTCCAATATTCAAAAGTCTTAACAGTGTGTTTTTTTGACAATAGGCGACATTTTTCCAAATTTCAACTTTTGAATTTTAGAAAGGACTTTGCTCCTTTTTCCGAAAATGGTAGAAAATTAGCGAAAAAAAAATTATTGGGGAACACTATTCCGGCCATTCCTATGAATGTCCAATATTAAAAAGTGTGTTTTTTTGACAATAGGCGACATTCTTCCAAATTTCGACTTTTGAAATTTTAAAAAGGACTTTGCTCCTTTTTCCGAAAATGGTAGAAAATTTGCGAAAAAAATTATTGGGGAACACTATTCCGGCCATTCCTATGTGTTTTTTTTGGCAATAGGCGACATTCTTCCAAATTTCGACTTTTGAAATTTTAAAACGGACTTTGCTCCTTTTTCCGAAAATGGTAGAAAATTTGCAAAAAAAAATTATTGGGGAACACTATTCCGGCCATTCCTATGTGTTTTTTTTGACAATAGGCGACATTCTTCCAAATTTCGACTTTTGAAATTTTAAAAAGGACTTGCTCCTTTTTCCGAAAATTGTAGGAGATAAGCGAAAAAACATTATTGGAGAACCATCTTCCGGCAATTCCTATGAATGTCCAATATTCAAAAGTCTTAACAGTGTGTTTTTTTGAAAATTGGCGACATTTTTCCAAATTTCAACTTTTGAAATTTTAGAAAGGACTTTGCTCCTTTTTCCGAAAATGGTAGAAAATTTGCGAAAAAAAATTATTGGGGAACACTATTCCGGCCATTCCTATGTGTTTTTTTTTGACAATAGGCGACATTCTTCCAAATTTCGACTTTTGAAATTGTAACAAGGACTTTGCTCCTTTTTCCGAAAATGGTAGAAAATTTGCTAAAAAAAATTATTGGGGAACACTATTCCGGCCATTTCTATGAATGTCCAATATTCAAAAGTCTTAACAGTGTGTTTTTTTGAAAATTGGCGACATTTTTCCAAATTTCAACTTTTGAAATTTTAGAAAGGACTTTGCTCCTTTTTAGAAAATGGTAGAAAATTTGCGAAAAAAATTGTTGGGGAACACTATTCCGGCCATTCCTATGAATGTCCAATATTCAAAAGTGTGGTTTTTTGACAATAGGCGACATTCTTCCAAATTTCGACTTTTGAAATTTTAAAAAGGACTTTGCTCCTTTTTCCGAAAATGGTAGAAAATTTGCTAAAAAAAATTATTGGGGAACACTATTCCGGCCATTTCTATGAATGTCCAATATTCAAAAGTCTTAACAGTGTGTTTTTTTGAAAATTGGCGACATTTTTCCAAATTTCAACTTTTGAAATTTTAGAAAGGACTTTGCTCCTTTTTAGAAAATGGTAGAAAATTTGCGAAAAAAATTGTTGGGGAACACTATTCCGGCCATTCCTATGAATATCCAATATTCAAAAGTGTGTTTTTTTGACAATAGGCGACATTCTTCCAAATTTCGACTTTTGAAATTTTAAAAAGGACTTTGCTCCTTTTTCCGAAAATGGTAGAAAATTTGCGAAAAAAATTGTTGGGGAACACTATTCCGGCCATTCCTATGAATATCCAATATTCAAAAGTGTGTTTTTTTGACAATAGGCGACATTCTTCCAAATTTCGACTTTTGAAATTTTAAAAAGGACTTTGCTCCTTTTTCCGAAAATGGTAGGAAATTTGCGAAAAAAAATTATTGGGGAACACTATTCCGGCCATTCCTATGTGTTTTTTTTTGACAATAGGCGACATTCTTCCAAATTTCGACTTTTGAAATTTTCAAAAGGACTTTGCTCCTTTTCCGAAAATTGTAGGAGATAAGCGAAAATGGTAGAAAACATTATTGGAGAACACTTTTCCGGCCATTTCTATGAATGTCCAATATTCAAAAGTCTTAACAGTGTGTTTTTTTGACAATAGGCGATATTTTTCCAAATTTCAACTTTTGAATTTTAGAAAGGACTTTGCTCCTTTTTCCGAAAATGGTAGAAAATTAGCGAAAAAAAAATTATTGGGGAACACTATTCCGGCCATTCCTATGTGTTTTTTTTGGCAATAGGCAACATTCTTCCAAATTTCGACTTTTGAAATTTTAAAAAGGACTTTGCTCCTTTTTCCGAAAATGGTACAAAATTTGCGAAAAAAAATTATTGGGGAACACTATTCCGGCCATTCCTATGAATGTCCAATATTCAAAAGTGTGTTTTTTTGACAATAGGCGACATTCTTCCAAATTTCGACTTTTGAAATTTTAAAAAGGACTTTGCTCTTTATTCCGAAAATGGTAGAAAATTTGCAAAAAAAAATTATTGGGGAACACTATTCCGGCCATTCCTATGTGTTTTTTTGACAATAGGCGACATTCTTCCAAATTTCGACTTTTGAAATTTTAAAAAGGACTTTGCTCCTTTTTCCGAAAATTGTAGGAGATAAGCGAAAATGGTAGAAAACATTATTGGAGAACACTTTTCCGGCCATTTCTATGAATGTCCAATATTCAAAAGTCTTAACAGTGTGTTTTTTTGACAATAGGCGACATTTTTCCAAATTTCAACTTTTGAATTTTAGAAAGGACTTTGCTCCTTTTTCCGAAAATGGTAGAAAATTTGCGAAAAAAAATTATTGGGGAACACTATTCCGGCCATTCCTATGTGTTTTTTTTTGACAATAGGCGACATTCTTCCAAATTTCGACTTTTGAAATTTTAAAACGGACTTTGCTCCTTTCCGAAAATGGTAGAAAATTTGCGAAAAAAAATATTTTTGGGAACACTATTCCGGCCATTCCTATGAATGTCCAATATTCAAAAGTGTGTTTTTTTGACAATAGGCGACATTCTTCCAAATTTCGACTTTTGAAATTTTAAAAAGGACTTTGCTCCTTTTTCCAAAAATGGTAGAAAATTTGCGAAAAAAAATTATTGGGGAACACTATTCCGGCCATTCCTATGAATGTCCAATATTAAAAAGTGTGTTTTTTTGACAATAGGCGACATTCTTCCAAATTTCGACTTTTGAAATTTTAAAAAGGACTTTGCTCCTTTTTCCGAAAATGGTAGAAAATTTGCGAAAAAAAATTATTGGGGAACACTATTCCGGCCATTCCTATGAATGTCCAATATTCAAAAGTGTGTTTTTTTGACAATAGGCGACATTCTTCCAAATTTCGACTTTTGAAATTTTAAAAAGGACTTTGCTCCTTTTTCCGAAAATGGTAGAAAATTTGCGAAAAAAAAATTATTGGGGAACACTATTCCGGCCATTCCTATGAATGTCCAATATTCAAAAGTGTGTTTTTTTGACAATAGGCGACATTCTTCCAAATTTCGACTTTTGAAATTTTAAAAAGGACTTTGCTCCTTTTTCCGAAAATGGTAGAAAATTTGCGAAAAAAAAATTATTGGGGAACACTATTCCGGCCATTCCTATGAATATCCAATATTCAAAAGTGTGTTTTTTTGACAATAGGCGACATTCTTCCAAATTTCGACTTTTGAAATTTTAAAAAGGACTTTGCTCCTTTTTCCGAAAATGGTAGAAAATTTGCAAAAAAAATTTTTGGGGAACACTATTCCGGCCATTCCTATGAATATCCAATATTCAAAAGTGTGTTTTTTTGACAATAGGCGACATTCTTCCAAATTTCGACTTTTGAAATTTTAAAAAGGACTTTGCTCCTTTTTCCGAAAATTGTAGAAAATTTGCGAAAAAAAATTATTGGGGAACACTATTCCGGCCATTCCTATGAATATCCAATATTCAAAAGTGTGTTTTTTTGACAATAGGCGACATTCTTCCAAATTTCGACTTTTGAAATTTTAAAAAGGACTTTGCTCCTTGTAAAAATTGTAGAAAATTTGCGAAAAAAAATTATTGGGGAACACTATTCCGGCCATTCCTATGAATATCCAATATTCAAAAGTGTGTTTTTTTGACAATAGGCGACATTCTTCCAAATTTCGTCTTTTGAAATTTTAAAAAGGACTTTGCTCCTTTTTCCGAAAATGGTAGAAAATTTGCAAAAAAAAATTTTTGCGGAACACTATTCCGGCCATTCCTATGAATGTCCAATATTCAAAAGTGTGTTTTTTTGACAATAGGCGACATTCTTCCAAATTTCGACTTTTGAAATTTTAAAAAGGACTTTGCTCCTTTTTCCGAAAATGGTACAAAATTTGCGAAAAAAAATTATTGGGGAACACTATTCCGGCCATTCCTATGAATGTCCAATATTCAAAAGTGTGGTTTTTTGCCAATAGGCGACATTCTTCCAAATTTCGACTTTTGAAATTTTAAAAAGGACTTTGCTCCTTTTTCCGAAAATGGTAGAAAATTTGCGAAAAAAAATTATCTGGGAACACTATTCCGGCCATTCCTATGAATGTCCAATATTCAAAAGTGTGTTTTTTTGACAATAGGCGACATTCTTCCAAATTTCGACTTTTGAAATTTTAAAAAGGACTTTGCTCCTTTTTCCGAAAATGGTAGAAAATTTGCGAAAAAAAATTATTGGGGAACACTATTCCGGCCATTCCTATGAATATCCAATATTCAAAAGTGTGTTTTTTTGACAATAGGCGACATTCTTCCAAATTTCGACTTTTGAAATTTTAAAAAGGACTTTGCTCCTTTTTCCGAAAATTGTAGAAAATTTGCGAAAAAAAATTATTGGGGAACACTATTCCGGCCATTCCTATGAATATCCAATATTCAAATGTGTGTTTTTTTGACAATAGGCGACATTCTTCCAAATTTCGACTTTTGAAATTTTAAAAAGGACTTTGCTCCTTTTTCCGAAAATTGTAGAAAATTTGCGAAAAAAAATTATTGGGGAACACTATTCCGGCCATTCCTATGGATATCCAATATTCAAAAGTGTGTTTTTTTGACAATAGGCGACATTCCTCCAAATTTCGACTTTTGAAATTTTAAAAAGGACTTTGCTCCTTTTTCCGAAAATGGTAGAAAATTTGCGAAAAAAAATTATTGTGGAAAACTATTCCGGCCATTCCTATGAATGTCCAATATTCAAAAGTGTGTTTTTTTGACAATAGGCGACATTTCTCCAAATTTCGACTTTTGAAATTTTAAAAAGGACTTTGCTCCTTTTTCCGAAAATGGTAGAAAATTTGCGAAAAAAAATTATTGGGGAACACTATTCCGGCCATTCCTATGAATATCCAATATTCAAAAGTGTGTTTTTTTGACAATAGGCGACATTCTTCCAAATTTCGACTTTTGAAATTTTAAAAAGGACTTTGCTCCTTGTAAAAATTGTAGAAAATTTGCGAAAAAAAATTATTGGGGAACACTATTCCGGCCATTCCTATGAATATCCAATATTCAAAAGTGTGTTTTTTTGACAATAGGCGACTATCTTCCAAATTTCGACTTTTGAAATTTTAAAAAGGACTTTGCTCCTTTTTCCGAAAATGGTAGAAAATTTGCGAAAAAAAATTATTGGGGAACACTATTCCGGCCATTCCTATGAATATCCAATATTCAAAAGTGTGTTTTTTTGACAATAGGCGACATTCTTCCAAATTTCGACTTTTGAAATTTTAAAAAGGACTTTGCTCCTTTTTCCGAAAATGGTAGAAAATTTGGGAAAAAAAATTATTGGGGAACACTATTCCGGCCATTCCTATGAATGTCCAATATTAAAAAGTGTGTTTTTTTGACAATAGGCGACATTCTTCCAAATTTCGACTTTTGAAATTTTAAAAAGGACTTTGCTCCTTTTTCCGAAAATGGTAGAAAATTTGCGAAAAAAATTATTGGGGAACACTATTCCGGCCATTCCTATGAATGTCCAATATTCAAAAGTGTGTTTTTTTGACAATAGGCGACATTCTTCCAAATTTCGACTTTTGAAATTTTAAAAAGGACTTTGCTCCTTTTTCGGAAAATGGTAGAAAATTTGCGAAAAAAATTATTGGGGAACACTATTCCGGCCATTCCTATGAATGTCCAATATTCAAAAGTGTGTTTTTTTGACAATAGGCGACATTCTTCCAAATTTCGACTTTTGAAATTTTAAAAAGGACTTTGCTCCTTTTTCCGAAAATATAGAAAATTTGCGAAAAAAAATTATTGGGGAACCCTATCCCGCAATTTCTATGAATGTCCAATATTCAAAAGTGTGTTTTTTTGACAATAGGCGACATTCTTCCAAATTTCGACTTTTGAAATTTTAAAAAGGACTTTGCTCCTTTTTCCGAAAATGGTAGAAAATTTGCGAAAAAAATTATTGGGGAACACTATTCCGGCCATTCCTATGAATGTCCAATATTAAAAAGTGTGTTTTTTTGACAATAGGCGACATTCTTCCAAATTTCGACTTTTGAAATTTTAAAAAGGACTTTGCTCCTTTTTCCGAAAATAGTAGAAAATTTGCGAAAAAAAATTATTGGGGAACACTATTCCGGCCATTCCTATGAATGTCCAATATTAAAAAGTGTGTTTGTTTGACAATAGGCGACATTCTTCCAAATTTCGACTTTTGAAATTTTAAAAAGGACTTTCCTCCTTTTTCCGAAAATAGTAGAAAATTTGCGAAAAAAAATTTTTTGGGGAACACTATTCCGGCCATTCCTATGAATATCCAATATTAAAAAGTGTGTTTGTTTGACAATAGGCGACATTCTTCCAAATTTCGACTTTTGAAATTTTAAAAAGGACTTTGCTCCTTTTTCCGAAAATGGTGGAAAATTTGCGAAAAAAAATTATTGGGGAACACTATTCCGGCCATTCCTATGAATGTCCAATATTAAAAAGTGTGTTTTTTTGACAATAGGCGACATTCTTCCAAATTTCGACTTTTGAAATTTTAAAAAGGACTTTGCTCCTTTTTCCGAAAATGGTGGAAAATTTGCGAAAAAAAATTATTGGGGAACACTATTCCGGCCATTCCTATGAATGTCCAATATTAAAAAGTGTGTTTGTTTGACAATAGGCGACATTCTTCCAAATTTCAACTTTTGAAATTTTAGAAAGGACTTTGCTCCCTTTTCCGAAAATGGTAGAAAATTTGCGAAAAAAAATTATTGGGGAACACTATTCCGGCCATTCCTATGAATGTCCAATATTAAAAAGTGTGTTTTTTTGACAATAGGCAACATTCTTCCAAATTTCGACTTTTGAAATTTTAAAAAGGACTTTCCTCCTTTTTCCGAAAATAGTAGAAAATTTGCGAAAAAAAATTTTTTGGGGAACACTATTCCGGCCATTCCTATGAAGGTCCAATATTAAAAAGTGTGTTTGTTTGACAATAGGCGACATTCTTCCAAATTTCAACTTTTGAAATTTTAGAAAGGACTTTGCTCCCTTTTCCGAAAATGGTAGAAAATTTGCGAAAAAAAATTATTGGGGAACACTATTCCGGCCATTCCTATGAATATCCAATATTCAAAAGTGTGTTTTTTTGACAATAGGCGACATTCTTCCAAATTTCGACTTTTGAAATTTTAAAAAGGACTTTGCTCCTTTTTCCGAAAATATAGAAAATTTGCGAAAAAAAATTATTGGGGAACACTATTCCGGCCATTCCTATGAATGTCCAATATTAAAAAGTGTGTTTTTTTGACAATAGGCGACATTCTTCCAAATTTCGACATTTGAAATTTTAAAAAGGACTTTGCTCCTTTTTCCGAAAATAGTAGAAAATTTGCGAAAAAAAATTATTGGGGAACACTATTCCGGCCATTCCTATGAATGTCCAATATTAAAAAGTGTGTTTGTTTGACAATAGGCGACATTCTTCCAAATTTCGACTTTTGAAATTTTAAAAAGGACTTTCCTCCTTTTTCCGAAAATAGTAGAAAATTTGCGAAAAAAAATTTTTTGGGGAACACTATTCCGGCCATTCCTATGAATGTCCAATATTAAAAAGTGTGTTTGTTTGACAATAGGCGACATTCTTCCAAATTTCGACTTTTGAAATTTTAAAAAGGACTTTGCTCCTTTTTCCGAAAATGGTGGAAAATTTGCGAAAAAAAATTATTGGGGAACACTATTCCGGCCATTCCTATGAATGTCCAATATTAAAAAGTGTGTTTTTTTGACAATAGGCGACATTCTTCCAAATTTCGACTTTTGAAATTTTAAAAAGGACTTTGCTCCTTTTTCCGAAAATGGTGGAAAATTTGCGAAAAAAAATTATTGGGGAACACTATTCCGGCCATTCCTATGAATGTCCAATATTAAAAAGTGTGTTTGTTTGACAATAGGCGACATTCTTCCAAATTTCAACTTTTGAAATTTTAGAAAGGACTTTGCTCCCTTTTCCGAAAATGGTAGAAAATTTGCGAAAAAAAATTATTGGGGAACACTATTCCGGCCATTCCTATGAATGTCCAATATTAAAAAGTGTGTTTTTTTGACAATAGGCAACATTCTTCCAAATTTCGACTTTTGAAATTTTAAAAAGGACTTTCCTCCTTTTTCCGAAAATAGTAGAAAATTTGCGAAAAAAAATTTTTTGGGGAACACTATTCCGGCCATTCCTATGAAGGTCCAATATTAAAAAGTGTGTTTGTTTGACAATAGGCGACATTCTTCCAAATTTCAACTTTTGAAATTTTAGAAAGGACTTTGCTCCCTTTTCCGAAAATGGTAGAAAATTTGCGAAAAAAAATTATTGGGGAACACTATTCCGGCCATTCCTATGAATATCCAATATTCAAAAGTGTGTTTTTTTGACAATAGGCGACATTCTTCCAAATTTCGACTTTTGAAATTTTAAAAAGGACTTTGCTCCTTTTTCCGAAAATATAGAAAATTTGCGAAAAAAAATTATTGGGGAACACTATTCCGGCCATTCCTATGAATGTCCAATATTAAAAAGTGTGTTTTTTTGACAATAGGCGACATTCTTCCAAATTTCGACTTTTGAAATTTTAAAAAGGACTTTGCTCCTTTTTCCGAAAATGGTAGAAAATTTGCGAAAAAAATTATTGGGGAACACTATTCCGACCATTCCTATGAATATCCAATATTCAAAAGTGTGTTTTTTTGACAATAGGCGACATTCTTCCAAATTTCGACTTTTGAAATTTTAAAAAGGACTTTGCTCCTTTTTCCGAAAATATAGAAAATTTGCGAAAAAAAATTATTGGGGAACACTATTCCGGCCATTCCTATGAATGTCCAATATTAAAAAGTGTGTTTGTTTGACAATAGGCGACATTCTTCCAAATTTCAACTTTTGAAATTTTAGAAAGGACTTTGCTCCCTTTTCCGAAAATGGTAGAAAATTTGCGAAAAAAAATTATTGGGGAACACTATTCCGGCCATTCCTATGAATGTCCAATATTAAAAAGTGTGTTTGTTTGACAATAGGCGACATTCTTCCAAATTTCGACTTTTGAAATTTTAAAAAGGACTTTGCTCCTTTTTCCGAAAATGGTGGAAAATTTGCGAAAAAAAATTATTGGGGAACACTATTCCGGCCATTCCTATGAATGTCCAATATTAAAAAGTGTGTTTGTTTGACAATAGGCGACATTCTTCCAAATTTCGACTTTTGAAATTTTAAAAAGGACTTTGCTCCTTTTTCCGAAAATGGTAGAAAATTTGGGAAAAAAAATTATTGGGGAACACTATTCCGGCCATTCCTATGAATGTCCAATATTAAAAAGTGTGTTTTTTTGACAATAGGCGACATTCTTCCAAATTTCGACTTTTGAAATTTTAAAAAGGACTTTGCTCCTTTTTCCGAAAATGGTAGAAAATTTGCGAAAAAAATTATTGGGGAACACTATTCCGGCCATTTCTATGAATATCCAATATTCAAAAGTGTGTTTTTTTGACAATAGGCGACATTCTTCCAAATTTCGACTTTTGAAATTTTAAAAAGGACTTTGCTCCTTTTTCCGAAAATAGTAGAAAATTTGCGAAAAAAAATTATTGGGGAACACTATTCCGGCCATTCCTATGAATGTCCAATATTAAAAAGTGTGTTTTTTTGACAATAGGCGACATTCTTCCAAATTTCGACTTTTGAAATTTTAAAAAGGACTTTGCTCCTTTTTCCGAAAATGGTAGAAAATTTGCGAAAAAAATTATTGGGGAACACTATTCCGGCCATTTCTATGAATATCCAATATTCAAAAGTGTGTTTTTTTGACAATAGGCGACATTCTTCCAAATTTCGACTTTTGAAATTTTAAAAAGGACTTTGTTCCTTTTTCCGAAAATGGTAAGAGATGGGCGAAAAAAAATTATTGGGGAACACTATTCCGGCCATTCCTATGAATGTCCAATATTCAAAAGTATGTTTTTTTGACAATAGGCGACATTCTTCCAAATTTCGACTTTTGAAATTTTAAAAAGGACTTTGCTCCTTTTTCCGAAAATGGTAAAAAATTTGCGAAAAAAAATTATTGGGGAACACTATTCCGGCCATTCCTATGAATGTCCAATATTCAAAAGTGTGTTTTTTTTGACAATAGGCGACATTCTTCCAAATTTCGACTTTTGAAATTTTAAAAAGGACTTTGCTCTTTTTTCCGAAAATGGTAGAAAATTTGCGAAAAAAAATTATTGGGGAACACTATTCCGGCCATTCCTATGAATGTCCAATATTCAAAAGTGTGTTTTTTTGACAATAGGCGACATTCTTCCAAATTTCGACTTTTGAAATTTTAAAAAGGACTTTGCTCCTTTTTCCGAAAATGGTAGAAAATTTGCGAAAAAAAATTATTGGGGAACACTATTCCGGCCATTCCTATGAATGTCCAATATTAAAAAGTGTGTTTGTTTGACAATAGGCGACATTCTTCCAAATTTCGACTTTTGAAATTTTAAAAAGGACTTTGCTCCTTTTTCTGAAAATGGTGGAAAATTTGCGAAAAAAAATTATTGGGGAACACTATTCCGGCCATTCCTATGAATGTCTAATATTCAAAAGTGTGTTTTTTGACAATAGGCGACATTCTTCCAAATTTCGACTTTTGAAATTTTAAAAAGGACTTTGCTCCTTTTTCCGAAAATTGTAGGAGATAAGCGAAAAAACATTATTGGGGAACACTATTCCGGCCATTCCTATGAATGTCCAATATTAAAAAGTGTGTTTTTTTGACAATAGGCGACATTCTTCCAAATTTCGACTTTTGAAATTTTAAAAAGGACTTTGCTCCTTTTTCCGAAAATGGTAGAAAATTTGCGAAAAAAATTTTTGGGGAACACTATTCCGGCCATTCCTATGAATATCCAATATTCAAAAGTGTGTTTTTTGACAATAGGCGACATTCTTCCAAATTTCGACTTTTGAAATTTTAAAAAGGACTTTGCTCCTTTTTCCGAAAATGGTGGAAAATTTGCGAAAAAAAATTATTGGGGAACACTATTCCGGCCATTCCTATGAATGTCTAATATTCAAAAGTGTGTTTTTTGACAATAGGCGACATTCTTCCAAATTTCGACTTTTGAAATTTTAAAAAGGACTTTGCTCCTTTTTCCGAAAATTGTAGGAGATAAGCGAAAAAACATTATTGGAGAACACTCCTCCGGCCATTTCTATGAATGTCCAATATTGAAAAGTCTTAACAGTTTGTTTTTTTGAAAATTGGCGACATTTTTCCAAATTTCAACTTTTGAAATTTTAAAAAGGACTTTGCTCCTTTTTCCGAAAATGGTAGAAAATTTGCGAAAAAAAATTATTGGGGAACACTATTCCGGCCATTCCTATGAATATCCAATATTCAAAAGTGTGTTTTTTTGACAATAGGCGACATTCTTCCAAATTTCGACTTTTGAAATTTTAAAAAAGGACTTTGCTCCTTTTTCCGAAAATGGTAGAAAATTTGCGAAAAAAAAATTATTGGGGAACACTATTCCGGCCATTCCTATGAATGTCCAATATTAAAAAGTGTGTTTTTTTGACAATAGGCGACATTCTTCCAAATTTCGACTTTTGAAATTTTAAAAAGGACTTTGCTCCTTTTTCCGAAAATGGTAGAAAATTTGCGAAAAAAATTTTTGGGGAACACTATTCCGGCCATTCCTATGAATATCCAATATTCGAAAGTGTGTTTTTTTGACAATAGGCGACATTCTTCCAAATTTCGACTTTTGAAATTTTAAAAAGGACTTTGCTCCTTTTTTCGAAAATGGTAGAAAATTTGCGAAAAAAAATTATTGGGGAACACTATTCCGGCCATTCTAATGAATATCCAATATTCAAAAGTGTGTTTTTTTGACAATAGGCGACATTCTTCCAAATTTCGACTTTTGAAATTTTAAAAAGGACTTTGCTCCTTTTTCCGAAAATGGTAAAAAATTTGCGAAAAAAAATTATTGAGGAACACTATTCCGGCCATTCCTATGAATGTCCAATATTCAAAAGTGTGTTTTTTTTTGACAATAGGCGACATTCTTCCAAATTTCGACTTTTGAAATTTTAAAAAGGACTTTGCTCCTTTTTCCGAAAATTGTAGGAGATAAGCGAAAAAACATTATTGGGGAACACTATTCCGGCCATTCCTATGAATGTCCAATATTCAAAAGTGTGTTTTTTTGACAATAGGCGACATTCTTCCAAATTTCGACTTTTGAAATTTTAAAAAGGACTTTGCTCCTTTTTCCGAAAATGGTAGAAAATTTGCGAAAAAAAATTATTGGGGAACACTATTCTGGCCATTCCTATGAATGTCCAATATTAAAAAGTGTGTTTGTTTGACAATAGGCGACATTCTTCCAAATTTCGACTTTTGAAATTTTAAAGAGGACTTTGCTCCTTTTTCCGAAAATGGTAGAAAATTTGCGAAAAAAAATTATTGGGGAACACTATTCCGGCCATTCCTATGAATGTCCAATATTAAAAAGTGTGTTTTTTTGACAATAGGCGAAATTCTTCCAAATTTCGACTTTTGAAATTTTAAAAAGGACTTTGCTCCTTTTTCCGAAAATGGTAGAAAATTTGCGAAAAAAATTTTTGGGGAACACTATTCCGGCCATTCCTATGAATATCCAATATTCAAAAGTTTGTTTTTTTGACAATAGGCGACATTCTTCCAAATTTCGACTTTTGAAATTTTAAAAAGGACTTTGCTCCTTTTTCCGAAAATGGTAGAAAATTTGCGAAAAAAAATTATTGGGGAACACTATTCCGGCCATTCCTATGAATATCCAATATTCAAAAGAGTGTTTTTTTGACAATAGGCGACATTCTTCCAAATTTCGACTTTTGAAATTTTAAAAAGGACTTTGCTCCTTTTTCCGAAAATGGTAGAAAATTTGCGAAAAAAAATTATTGGGGAACACTATTCCGGCCATTCCTATGAATGTCCAATATTCAAAAGTGTGTTTTTTTGACAATAGGCGACATTCTTCCAAATTTCGACTTTTGAAATTTTAAAGAGGACTTTGCTCCTTTTTCCGAAAATGGTAGAAAATTTGCGAAAAAAAATTATTGGGGAACACTATTCCGGCCATTCCTATGAATATCCAATATTCAAAAGAGTGTTTTTTTGACAATAGGCGACATTTTTCCAAATTTCGACTTTTGAAATTTTGAAAAGGACTTTGCTCCTTTTTCCGAAAATGGTAGAAAATTTGCGAAAAAAAATTATTGGGGAACACTATTCCGGCCATTCCTATGAATGTCCAATATTCAAAAGTGTGTTTTTTTGACAATAGGCGACATTCTTCCAAATTTCGACTTTTGAAATTTTAAAAAGGACTTTGCTCCCTTTTCCGAAAATGGTAGAAAATTTGCGAAAAAAAATTATTGGGGAACACTATTCCGGCCATTCCTATGAATGTCCAATATTCAAAATTGTGTTTTTTTGACAATAGGCGACATTCTTCCAAATTTGGACTTTTGAAATTTTAAAAAGGACTTTGCTCCTTTTTCCGAAAGTGGTAGAAAATTTGCGAAAAAAAATTATTGGGGAACACTATTCCGGCCATTCCTATGAATGTCCAATATTCAAAAGTGTGGTTTTTTAACAATAGGCGACATTCTTCCACATTTCGACTTTTGAAATTTTAAAAAGGACTTTGCTCCTTTTTCCGAAAATGGTAGAAAATTTGCGAAAAAAAATTATTGGGGAACAATATTCCGGCCATTTCTATGAATGTCCAATATTCAAAAGTCTTAACAGTGTGTTTTTTTGAAAATTGGCGACATTTTTCCAAATTTCAACTTTTGAAATTTTAGAAAGGACTTTGCTCCTTTTTCCGAAAATGGTAGAAAATTTGCGAAAAAAAATTATTGGGGAACACTATTCCGGCCATTCCTATGTGTTTTTTTTTGACAATAGGCGACATTCTTCCAAATTTCGACTTTTGAAATTGTAACAAGGACTTTGCTCCTTTTTCCGAAAATGGTAGAAAATTTGCGAAAAAAAATTATTGGGGAACACTATTCCGGCCATTCCTATGAATGTCCAATATTCAAAAGTGTGGTTTTTTGACAATAGGCGACATTCTTCCAAATTTCGACTTTTGAAATTTTAAAAAGGACTTTGCTCCTTTTTCCGAAAATGGTAGAAAATTTGCTAAAAAAAATTATTGGGGAACACTATTCCGGCCATTCCTATGAATGTCCAATATTCAAAAGTGTGTTTTTTTGACAATAGGCGACATTCTTCCAAATTTGGACTTTTGAAAATTTAAAAAGGACTTTGCTCCTTTTTCCGAAAATGGTAAAAAATTTGCGAAAAAAAAATAATGGGGAACACTATTCCGGCCATTCCTATGAATGTCCAATATTCAAAAGTGTGGTTTTTTGACAATAGGCGACATTCTTCCACATTTCGACTTTTGAAATTTTAAAAAGGACTTTGCTCCTTTTTCCGAAAATGGTAGAAAATTTGCGAAAAAAATTATTGGGGAACAATATTCCGGCCATTTCTATGAATGTCCAATATTCAAAAGTCTTAACAGTGTGTTTTTTTGAAAATTGGCGACATTTTTCCAAATTTCAACTTTTGAAATTTTAGAAAGGACTTTGCTCCTTTTTCCGAAAATGGTAGAAAATTTGCGAAAAAAAATTATTGGGGAACACTATTCCGGCCATTCCTATGTCTTTTTTTTGACAATAGGCGACATTCTTCCAAATTTCGACTTTTGAAATTGTAACAAGGACTTTGCTCCTTTTTCCGAAAATGGTAGAAAATTTGCGAAAAAAAATTATTGGGGAACACTATTCCGGCCATTCCTATGAATGTCCAATATTCAAAAGTGTGGTTTTTTGACAATAGGCGACATTCTTCCAAATTTCGACTTTTGAAATTTTAAAAAGGACTTTGCTCCTTTTTCCGAAAATGGTAGAAAATTTGCTAAAAAAAATTATTGGGGAACACTATTCCGGCCATTTCTATGAATGTCCAATATTCAAAAGTCTTAACAGTGTGTTTTTTTGAAAATTGGCGACATTTTTCCAAATTTCAACTTTTGAAATTTTAGAAAGGACTTTGCTCCTTTTTCCGAAAATGGTAGAAAATTTGCGAAAAAAAATTATTGGGGAACACTATTCCGGCCATTCCTATGTGTTTTTTTTGACAATAGGCGACATTCTATCAAATTTCGACTTTTGAAATTGTAAAAAGGACTTTGCTCCTTTTTCCGAAAATGGTAGAAAATTTGCGAAAAAAAATTATTGGGGAACACTATTCCGGCCATTCCTATGAATGTCCAATATTCAAAAGTGTGTTTTTTTGACAATAGGCGACATTCTTCCAAATTTCGACTTTGAAATTGTAAAAAGGACTTTGCTTCTTTTTCCGAAAATTGTTGGAGATAAGCGAAAAAACATTATTGGAGAACCATCTTCCGGCAATTCCTATGAATGTCCAATATTCAAAAGTCTTAACAGTGTGTTTTTTTGAAAATTGGCGACATTTTTCCAAATTTCAACTTTTGAAATTTTAGAAAGGACTTTGCTCCTTTTTAGAAAATGGTAGAAAATTTGCGAAAAAAATTGTTGGGGAACACTATTCCGGCCATTCCTATGAATATCCAATATTCAAAAGTGTGTTTTTTTGACAATAGGCGACATTCTTCCAAATTTCGACTTTTGAAATTTTAAAAAGGACTTTGCTCCTTTTTCCGAAAATGGTAGGAAATTTGCGAAAAAAAATTATTGGGGAACACTATTCCGGCCATTCCTATGTGTTTTTTTTGACAATAGGCGACATTCTTCCAAATTTCGACTTTTGAAATTTTAAAAAGGACTTTGCTCCTTTTTCCGAAAATTGTAGGAGATAAGCGAAAATGGTAAAAAACATTATTGGAGAACACTTTTCCGGCCATTTCTATGAATGTCCAATATTCAAAAGTCTTAACAGTGTGTTTTTTTGAAAATTGGCGACATTTTTCCAAATTTCAACTTTTGAAATTTTAAAAAGGACTTTGCTCCTTTTTCCGAAAATGGTAGAAAATTTGCGAAAAAAAATTATTGGGGAACACTATTCCGGCCATTCCTATGTGTTTTTTTGACAATAGGCGACATTCTTTCAAATTTCGACTTTTGAAATTTTAAAAAGGACTTTGCTCCTTTTTCCGAAAATGGTAGAAAATTTGCGAAAAAAAATTATTGGGGAACACTATTCCGGCCATTCCTATGAATATCCAATATTAAAGAGTGTGTTTTTTTGACAATAGGCGACATTCTTCCAAATTTCGACTTTTGAAATTTTAAAAAGGACTTTGCTCCTTTTTCCGAAAATGGTAGAAAATTTGCGAAAAAAATTATTGGGGAACACTATTCCGGCCATTTTTTTGACAATAGGCGACATTTTTCCAAATTTCGACTTTTGAAATTTTAAAAAGGACTTTGCTCATTTTTCCGAAAATGGTAGAAAATTTGCTAAAAAAAATTATTGGGGAACACTATTCCGGCCATTCCTATGAATGTCCAATATTCAAAAGTGTGTTTTTTTGACAATAGGCGACATTCTTCCAAATTTGGACTTTTGAAAATTTAAAAAGGACTTTGCTCCTTTTTCCGAAAATGGTAAAAAATTTGCGAAAAAAAATTATTGGGGAACACTATTCCGGCCATTCCTATGAATGTCCAATATTCAAAAGTGTGGTTTTTTGACAATAGGCGACATTCTTCCACATTTCGACTTTTGAAATTTTAAAAAGGACTTTGCTCCTTTTTCCGAAAATGGTAGAAAATTTGCGAAAAAAATTATTGGGGAACAATATTCCGGCCATTTCTATGAATGTCCAATATTCAAAAGTCTTAACAGTGTGTTTTTTTGAAAATTGGCGACATTTTTCCAAATTTCAACTTTTGAAATTTTAGAAAGGACTTTGCTCCTTTTTCCGAAAATGGTAGAAAATTTGCGAAAAAAAATTATTGGGGAACACTATTCCGGCCATTCCTATGTCTTTTTTTTGACAATAGGCGACATTCTTCCAAATTTCGACTTTTGAAATTGTAACAAGGACTTTGCTCCTTTTTCCGAAAATGGTAGAAAATTTGCGAAAAAAAATTATTGGGGAACACTATTCCGGCCATTCCTATGAATGTCCAATATTCAAAAGTGTGGTTTTTTGACAATAGGCGACATTCTTCCAAATTTCGACTTTTGAAATTTTAAAAAGGACTTTGCTCCTTTTTCCGAAAATGGTAGAAAATTTGCTAAAAAAAATTATTGGGGAACACTATTCCGGCCATTTCTATGAATGTCCAATATTCAAAAGTCTTAACAGTGTGTTTTTTTGAAAATTGGCGACATTTTTCCAAATTTCAACTTTTGAAATTTTAGAAAGGACTTTGCTCCTTTTTCCGAAAATGGTAGAAAATTTGCGAAAAAAAATTATTGGGGAACACTATTCCGGCCATTCCTATGTGTTTTTTTGACAATAGGCGACATTCTATCAAATTTCGACTTTTGAAATTGTAAAAAGGACTTTGCTCCTTTTTCCGAAAATGGTAGAAAATTTGCGAAAAAAAATTATTGGGGAACACTATTCCGGCCATTCCTATGAATGTCCAATATTCAAAAGTCTTAACAGTGTGTTTTTTTGACAATAGGCGACATTCTTCCAAATTTCGACTTTGAAATTGTAAAAAGGACTTTGCTTCTTTTTCCGAAAATTGTTGGAGATAAGCGAAAAAACATTATTGGAGAACCATCTTCCGGCAATTCCTATGAATGTCCAATATTCAAAAGTCTTAGCAGTGTGTTTTTTTGAAAATTGGCGACATTTTTCCAAATTTCAACTTTTGAAATTTTAGAAAGGACTTTGCTCCTTTTTAGAAAATGGTAGAAAATTTGCGAAAAAAATTGTTGGGGAACACTATTCCGGCCATTCCTATGAATATCCAATATTCAAAAGTGTGTTTTTTTGACAATAGGCGACATTCTTCCAAATTTCGACTTTTGAAATTTTAAAAAGGACTTTGCTCCTTTTTCCGAAAATGGTAGGAAATTTGCGAAAAAAAATTATTGGGGAACACTATTCCGGCCATTCCTATGTGTTTTTTTTGACAATAGGCGACATTCTTCCAAATTTCGACTTTTGAAATTTTAAAAAGGACTTTGCTCCTTTTTCCGAAAATTGTAGGAGATAAGCGAAAATGGTAAAAAACATTATTGGAGAACACTTTTCCGGCCATTTCTATGAATGTCCAATATTCAAAAGTCTTAACAGTGTGTTTTTTTGAAAATTGGCGACATTTTTCCAAATTTCAACTTTTGAAATTTTAAAAAGGACTTTGCTCCTTTTTCCGAAAATGGTAGAAAATTTGCGAAAAAAAATTATTGGGGAACACTATTCCGGCCATTCCTATGTGTTTTTTTTGACAATAGGCGACATTCTTCCAAATTTCGACTTTTGAAATTTTAAAAAGGACTTTGCTCCTTTTTCCGAAAATGGTAGAAAATTTGCGAAAAAAAATTATTGGGGAACACTATTCCGGCCATTCCTATGTGTTTTTTTTGACAATAGGCGACATTCTTCCAAATTTCGACTTTTGAAATTTTAAAAAGGACTTTGCTCCTTTTTCCGAAAATTGTAGGAGATAAGCGAAAATGGTAGAAAACATTATTGGAGAACACTTTTCCGGCCATTTCTATGAATGTCCAATATTCAAAAGTCTTAACAGTGTGTTTTTTTGACAATAGGCGACATTTTTCCAAATTTCAACTTTTGAATTTTAGAAAGGACTTTGCTCCTTTTTCCGAAAATGGTAGAAAATTAGCGAAAAAAAAATTATTGGGGAACACTATTCCGGCCATTCCTATGAATGTCCAATATTAAAAAGTGTGTTTTTTTGACAATAGGCGACATTCTTCCAAATTTGGACTTTTGAAATTTTAAAAAGGACTTTGCTCCTTTTTCCGAAAATGGTAGAAAATTTGCGAAAAAAAATTATTGGGGAACACTATTCCGGCCATTCCTATGAATGTCCAATATTCAAAAGTGTGTTTTTTTGACAATAGGCGACATTCTTCCAAATTTCGACTTTTGAAATTTTAAAAAGGACTTTGCTCTTTATTCCGAAAATGGTAGAAAATTTGCAAAAAAAAATTATTGGGGAACACTATTCCGGCCATTCCTATGTGTTTTTTTTGACAATAGGCGACATTCTTCCAAATTTCGACTTTTGAAATTTTAAAAAGGACTTTGCTCCTTTTTCCGAAAATTGTAGGAGATAAGCGAAAAAACATTATTGGAGAACCATCTTCCGGCAATTCCTATGAATGTCCAATATTCAAAAGTCTTAACAGTGTGTTTTTTTGAAAATTGGCGACATTTTTCCAAATTTCAACTTTTGAAATTTTAGAAAGGACTTTGCTCCTTTTTCCGAAAATGGTAGAAAATTTGCGAAAAAAAATTATTGGGGAACACTATTCCGGCCATTCCTATGTGTTTTTTTGACAATAGGCGACATTCTTTCAAATTTCGACTTTTGAAATTGTAAAAAGGACTTTGCTCCTTTTTCCGAAAATGGTAGAAAATTTGCGAAAAAAAATTATTGGGGAACACTATTCCGGCCTTTCCTATGAATGTCCAATATTCAAAAGTGTGTTTTTTTTGACAATAGGCGACACTCTTCCAAATTTCGACTTTGAAATTGTAAAAAGGACTTTGCTCCTTTTTCCGAAAATTGTTGGAGATAAGCGAAAAAACATTATTGGAGAACCATCTTCCGGCAATTCCTATGAATGTCCAATATTCAAAAGTCTTAACAGTGTGTTTTTTTGAAAATTGGCGACATTTTTCCAAATTTCAACTTTTGAAATTTTAGAAAGGACTTTGCTCCTTTTTAGAAAATGGTAGAAAATTTGCGAAAAAAATTGTTGGGGAACAATATTCCGGCCATTCCTATGAATATCCAATATTCAAAAGTGTGTTTTTTTGACAATAGGCGACATTCTTCCAAATTTCGACTTTTGAAATTTTAAAAAGGACTTTGCTCCTTTTTCCGAAAATGGTAGAAAATTTGCGAAAAAAATTGTTGGGGAACACTATTCCGGCCATTCCTATGAATATCCAATATTCAAAAGTGTGTTTTTTTGACAATAGGCGACATTCTTCCAAATTTCGACTTTTGAAATTTTAAAAAGGACTTTGCTCCTTTTTCCGAAAATGGTAGGAAATTTGCGAAAAAAAATTATTGGGGAACACTATTCCGGCCATTCCTATGTGTTTTTTTTGACAATAGGCGACATTCTTCCAAATTTCGACTTTTGAAATTTTCAAAAGGACTTTGCTCCTTTTTCCGAAAATTGTAGGAGATAAGCGAAAATGGTAGAAAACATTATTGGAGAACACTTTTCCGGCCATTTCTATGAATGTCCAATATTCAAAAGTCTTAACAGTGTGTTTTTTTGACAATAGGCGACATTTTTCCAAATTTCAACTTTTGAATTTTAGAAAGGACTTTGCTCCTTTTTCCGAAAATGGTAGAAAATTTGCGAAAAAAAATTATTGGGGAACACTATTCCGGCCATTCCTATGAATGTCCAATATTCAAAAGTGTGTTTTTTTGACAATAGGCGACATTCTTCCAAATTTCGACTTTTGAAATTTTAAAAAGGACTTTGCTCCTTTTTCCGAAAATGGTAGAAAATTTGCGAAAAAAAATTATTGGGGAACACTATTCCGGCCATTCCTATGTGTTTTTTTTTTTGACAATAGGCGACATTCTTCCAAATTTCGACTTTTGAAATTTTAAAACGGACTTTTTTTTTTTTTGTTTTTTTGACAATAGGCGACATTCTTCCAAATTTCGACTTTTGAAATTTTAAAAAGGACTTTGCTCCTTTTTCCAAAAATGGTAGAAAATTTGCGAAAAAAAATTATTGGGGAACACTATTCCGGCCATTCCTATGAATGTCCAATATTAAAAAGTGTGTTTTTTTGACAATAGGCGACATTCTTCCAAATTTCGACTTTTGAAATTTTAAAAAGGACTTTGCTCCTTTTTCCGAAAATGGTAGAAAATTTGCGAAAAAAAATTATTGGGGAACACTATTCCGGCCATTCCTATGTGTTTTTTTTGACAATAGGCGGCATTCTTCCAAATTTCGACTTTTGAAATTTTAAAAAGGACTTTGCTCCTTTTTCCTAAAATTGTAGGAGATAAGCGAAAATGGTAGAAAACATTATTGAAGAACACTTTTCCGGCCATTTCTATGAATGTCCAATATTCAAAAGTCTTAACAGTGTGTTTTTTTGAAAATTGGCGATATTTTTCCAAATTTCAACTTTTGAAATTTTAGAAAGGACTTTGCTCCTTTTTCCGAAAATGGTAGAAAATTTGCGAAAAAAAATTATTGGGGAACACTATTCCGGCCATTCCTATGAGTGTCCAATATTCAAAAGTGTGTTTTTTTGACAATAAAAAGTGTGTTTTTTTGACAATAGGCGACATTCTTCCAAATTTCGACTTTTGAAATTTTAAAAAGGACTTTGCTCCTTTTTCCGAAAATGGTAGAAAATTTGCGAAAAAAAATTATTGGGGAACACTATTCCGGCCATTCCTATAAATGTCCAATATTCAAAAGTGTGTTTTTTTGACAATAGGCGACATTCTTCCAAATTTCGACTTTTGAAATTTTAAAAAGGACTTTGCTCCTTTTTCCGAAAATGGTAGAAAATTTGCGAAAAAAAATTATTGGGGAACACTATTCCGGCCATTCCTATGAATGTCCAATATTCAAAAGTGTGTTTTTTTTGACAATATGCGACATTCTTCCAAATTTCGACTTTTGAAATTTTAAAAAGGACTTTGCTCCTTTTTCCGAAAATGGTAGAAAATTTGCGAAAAAAATTTTTGGGGAACACTATTCCGGCCATTCCTATGAATATCCAATATTCAAAAGTGTGTTTTTTTGACAATAGGCGACATTCTTCCAAATTTCGGCTTTTGAAATTTTAAAAAAGACTTTGCTCCTTTTTCCAAAATGGTAGAAAATTTGCGAAAAAAAATTATTGGGAAACACTATTCCGGCCATTCCTATGAATATCCAATATTCAAAAGTGTGTTTTTTTGACAATAGGCGACATTCTTCCAAATTTCGACTTTTGAAATTTTAAAAAGGACTTTGCTCCTTTTTCCGAAAATGGTAAAAAATTTGCGAAAAAAAATTATTGGGGAACACTATTTCGGCCATTCCTATGAATGTCCAATATTCAAAAGTGTTTTTTTTTTTGACAATAGGCGACATTCTTCCAAATTTCGACTTTTGAAATTTTACAAAGGACTTTGCTCCTTTTTCCGAAAATGGTAGAAAATTTGCGAAAAAAATTTTTGGGGAACACTATTCCGGCCATTCCTATGAATATCCAATATTCGAAAGTGTGTTTTTTAGACAATAGGCGACATTCTTCCAAATTTCGACTTTTGAAATTTTAAAAAGGACTTTGCTCCTTTTTTCGAAAATGGTAGAAAATTTGCGAAAAAAAATTATTGGGGAACACTATTCCGGCCATTCCTATGAATATCCAATATTCAAAAGTGTGTTTTTTGACAATACGCGACATTCTTCCAAATTTCGACTTTTGAAATTTTAAAAAGGACTTTGCTCCTTTTTCCGAAAATGGTAGAAAACTTGCGAAAAAAAATTACTGGGGAACACTATTCCGGCCATTCCTATTAATGTCCAATATTAAAAAGTGTGTTTTTTTGACAATACGCGACATTCTTCCAAATTTCGACTTTTGAAATTTTAAAAAGGACTTTGCTCCTTTTTCCGAAAATGGTAGAAAACTTGCGAAAAAAAATTATTGGGGAACACTATTCCGGCCATTCCTATGTGTTTTTTTTGACAATAGGCGACATTCTTCCAAATTTCGACTTTTGAAATTTTAAAAAGGACTTTGCTCCTTTTTCCGAAAATTGTAGGAGATAAGCGAAAATGGTAGAAAACATTATTGGAGAACACTTTTCCGGCCATTTCTATGAATGTCCAATATTCAAAAGTCTTAACAGTGTGTTTTTTTGACAATAGGCGACATTTTTCCAAATTTCAACTTTTGAATTTTAGAAAGGACTTTGCTCCTTTTTCCGAAAATGGTAGAAAATTTGCGAAAAAAAATTATTGGGGAACACTATTCCGGCCATTCCTATGAATGTCCAATATTCAAAAGTGTGTTTTTTTGACAATAGGCGACATTCTTCCAAATTTCGACTTTTGAAATTTTAAAAAGGACTTTGCTCCTTTTTCCGAAAATGGTAGAAAATTTGCGAAAAAAAATTATTGGGGAACACTATTCCGGCCATTCCTATGTGTTTTTTTTTTGACAATAGGCGACATTCTTCCAAATTTCGACTTTTGAAATTTTAAAACGGACTTTTTTTTTTTTTGTTTTTTTGACAATAGGCGACATTCTTCCAAATTTCGACTTTTGAAATTTTAAAAAGGACTTTGCTCCTTTTTCCAAAAATGGTAGAAAATTTGCGAAAAAAAATTATTGGGGAACACTATTCCGGCCATTCCTATGAATGTCCAATATTAAAAAGTGTGTTTTTTTGACAATAGGCGACATTCTTCCAAATTTCGACTTTTGAAATTTTAAAAAGGACTTTGCTCCTTTTTCCGAAAATGGTAGAAAATTTGCGAAAAAAAATTATTGGGGAACACTATTCCGGCCATTCCTATGTGTTTTTTTTGACAATAGGCGGCATTCTTCCAAATTTCGACTTTTGAAATTTTAAAAAGGACTTTGCTCCTTTTTCCTAAAATTGTAGGAGATAAGCGAAAATGGTAGAAAACATTATTGAAGAACACTTTTCCGGCCATTTCTATGAATGTCCAATATTCAAAAGTCTTAACAGTGTGTTTTTTTGAAAATTGGCGATATTTTTCCAAATTTCAACTTTTGAAATTTTAGAAAGGACTTTGCTCCTTTTTCCGAAAATGGTAGAAAATTTGCGAAAAAAAATTATTGGGGAACACTATTCCGGCCATTCCTATGAGTGTCCAATATTCAAAAGTGTGTTTTTTTGACAATAAAAAGTGTGTTTTTTTGACAATAGGCGACATTCTTCCAAATTTCGACTTTTGAAATTTTAAAAAGGACTTTGCTCCTTTTTCCGAAAATGGTAGAAAATTTGCGAAAAAAAATTATTGGGGAACACTATTCCGGCCATTCCTATAAATGTCCAATATTCAAAAGTGTGTTTTTTTGACAATAGGCGACATTCTTCCAAATTTCGACTTTTGAAATTTTAAAAAGGACTTTGCTCCTTTTTCCGAAAATGGTAGAAAATTTGCGAAAAAAAATTATTGGGGAACACTATTCCGGCCATTCCTATGAATGTCCAATATTCAAAAGTGTGTTTTTTTTGACAATATGCGACATTCTTCCAAATTTCGACTTTTGAAATTTTAAAAAGGACTTTGCTCCTTTTTCCGAAAATGGTAGAAAATTTGCGAAAAAAATTTTTGGGGAACACTATTCCGGCCATTCCTATGAATATCCAATATTCAAAAGTGTGTTTTTTTGACAATAGGCGACATTCTTCCAAATTTCGGCTTTTGAAATTTTAAAAAAGACTTTGCTCCTTTTTCCAAAATGGTAGAAAATTTGCGAAAAAAAATTATTGGGAAACACTATTCCGGCCATTCCTATGAATATCCAATATTCAAAAGTGTGTTTTTTTGACAATAGGCGACATTCTTCCAAATTTCGACTTTTGAAATTTTAAAAAGGACTTTGCTCCTTTTTCCGAAAATGGTAAAAAATTTGCGAAAAAAAATTATTGGGGAACACTATTTCGGCCATTCCTATGAATGTCCAATATTCAAAAGTGTTTTTTTTTTTGACAATAGGCGACATTCTTCCAAATTTCGACTTTTGAAATTTTACAAAGGACTTTGCTCCTTTTTCCGAAAATGGTAGAAAATTTGCGAAAAAAATTTTTGGGGAACACTATTCCGGCCATTCCTATGAATATCCAATATTCGAAAGTGTGTTTTTTAGACAATAGGCGACATTCTTCCAAATTTCGACTTTTGAAATTTTAAAAAGGACTTTGCTCCTTTTTTCGAAAATGGTAGAAAATTTGCGAAAAAAAATTATTGGGGAACACTATTCCGGCCATTCCTATGAATATCCAATATTCAAAAGTGTGTTTTTTGACAATACGCGACATTCTTCCAAATTTCGACTTTTGAAATTTTAAAAAGGACTTTGCTCCTTTTTCCGAAAATGGTAGAAAACTTGCGAAAAAAAATTACTGGGGAACACTATTCCGGCCATTCCTATTAATGTCCAATATTAAAAAGTGTGTTTTTTTGACAATACGCGACATTCTTCCAAATTTCGACTTTTGAAATTTTAAAAAGGACTTTGCTCCTTTTTCCGAAAATGGTAGAAAACTTGCGAAAAAAAATTATTGGGGAACACTATTCCGGCCATTCCTATTAATGTCCAATATTAAAAAGTGTGTTTTTTTGACAATAGGCGGCATTCTTCCAAATTTCGACTTTTGAAATTTTAAAAAGGACTTTGCTCCTTTTTCCGAAAATGGTAGAAAATTTGCGAAAAAAATTTTTGGGGAACACTATTCCGGCCACTCCTATGAATATCCAATATTCAAAAGTGTGTTTTTTTGACAATAGGCGACATTCTTCCAAATTTCGACTTTTGAAATTTTAAAAAGAACTTTGCTCCTTTTTCCGAAAATGGTAGAAAATTTGCGAAAAAAAATTATTGGTGAACACTATTCCGGCCATTCCTATGAATGTCGAATATTCAAAAGTGTGTTTTTTTGACAATAGGCGACATTCTTCCAAATTTCGACTTTTGAAATTTTAAAAAGAACTTTGCTCCTTTTTCCGAAAATGGTAGAAAATTTGCGAAAAAAAATTATTGTTGAACACTATTCCGGCCATTCCTATGAATGTCCAATATTCAAAAGTGTGTTTTTTTGACAATAGGCGACATTCTTCCAAATTTCGACTTTTGAAATTTTAAAAAGTACTTTGCTCCTTTTGGTGGAAAACTTGCGAAAAAAAATTATTGGGGAACACTATTCCGGCCATTCCTATGAATGTCCAATATTCAAAAGTGTGTTTTTTTGACAATAGGCGACATTCTTCCAAATTTCGACTTTTGAAATTTCAAAAAGGACTTTGCTCCTTTTTCCGAAAATGGTAGAAAATTTGCGAAAAAAAATTATTGGGGAACACTATTCCGGCCATTCCTATGAATGTCCAATATTCAAAAGTGTGTTTTTTTGAAAATAGGCGACATTCTTCCAAATTTGGACTTTTGAAATTTTAAAAAGGACTTTGCTCCTTTTTCTGAAAATGGTAGAAAATTTGGGGAAAAAAATTATTGGGGAACACTATTCCGGCCATTCCTATGAATGTCCACTATTCAAAAGTGTGTTTTTTTGAAAATAGGCGACATTCTTCCAAATTTCGACTTTTGAAATTTTAAAAAGGACTGCTCCTTTTTCCGAAAATGGTAGAAAATTTGCGAAAAAAAATTATTGGGGAACACTATTCCGGCCATTCCTATGTGTTTTTTTTGACAATAGGCGACATTCTTCCAAATTTCGACTTTTGAAATTGTAAAAAGGACTTTGCTCCTTTTTCCGAAAATTGTAGGAGATAAGCGAAAAAACATTATTGGAGAACACTCTTCCGGCCATTCCTATGAATGTCCAATATTCAAAAGTCTTAACAGTGTGTTTTTTTGAAAATTGGCGACATTTTTCCAAATTTCAACTTTTGAAATTTTAAAAAGGACTTTGCTCCTTTTTCCGAAAATGGTAGAAAATTTGCGAAAAAAAATTATTGGGGAACACTATTCAGGCCATTCCTATGAATATCCAATATTCAAAAGTGTGTTTTTTTGACAATAGGCGACATTCTTCCAAATTTCGATTTTTGAAGTTTTAAAAAGGACTTTGCTTCTTTTTCCGAAAATGGTAGAAAATTTGCGAAAAAAAATTATTGGGGAACACTATTCCGGCCATTCCTATGAATGTCCAATATTAAAAAGTGTGTTTTTTTGACAATAGGCGACATTCTTCCAAATTTCGACTTTTGAAATTTTAAAAAGGACTTTGCTTTTTTTTCCGAAAATGGTAGAAAATTTGCGAAAAAAAATTATTGGGGAACACTATTCCGGCCATTCCTATGTGTTTTTTTTGACAATAGGCGACATTCTTCCAAATTTCGACTTTTGAAATTTTAAAAAGGACTTTGCTCCTTTTTCCGAAAATGGTAGAAAATTTGCGAAAAAAAATTATTGGGGAACACTATTCCGGCCATTCCTATGAATATCCAATATTCAAAAATGTGTTTTTTTGACAATAGGCGACATTCTTCCAAATTTCGACTTTTGAAATTTTAAAAAGGACTTTGCTCCTTTTTCCGAAAATGGTAGAAAATTTGCGAAACAAAATTATTGGGGAACACTATTCCGGCCATTCCTATGTGTTTTTTTTTTTTTGACAATAGGCGACATTCTTCCGAATTTCGACTTTTGAAATTTTAAAAAGGACTTTGCTCCTTTTTCCGAAAATTGTAGGAGATAAACGAAAATGGTAGAAAACATTATTGGAGAACACTTTTCCGGCCATTTCTATGAATGTCCAATATTCAAAAGTCTTAACAGTGTGTTTTTTTGACAATAGGCGACATTCTTCCAAATTTCGACTTTTGAAATTTTAAAAAGTACTTTGCTCCTTTTGGTGGAAAATTTGCGAAAAAAAATTATTGGGGAACACTATTCCGGCCATTCCTATGAATGTCCAATATTCAAAAGTGTGTTTTTTTGACAATAGGCGACATTCTTCCAAATTTCGACTTTTGAAATTTTAAAGAGGACTTTGCTCCTTTTTCCGAAAATGGTAGAAAATTTGCGAATAAAAATTATTGGGGAACACTATTCCGGCCATTCCTATGAATATCCAATATTCAAAAGTGTGTTTTTTTTGACAATAGGCGACATTCTTCCAAATTTCGACTTTTGAAATTTTAAAAAGGACTTTGCTCCTTTTTCCGAAAGTGGTAGACAATTTGCGAAAAAAAATTATTGGGGAACACTATTCCGGCCATTCCTATGAATGTCTAATATTCAAAAGTGTGTTTTTTTGACAATAGGCGACATTCTTCCAAATTTCGACTTTTGAAATTTTAAAAAGAACTTTGCTCCTTTTTCCGAAAATGGTAGAAAATTTGGGAAAAAAAATTATTGGGGAACACTATTCCGGCCATTCCTATGAATGTCCAATATTCAAAAGTGTGTTTTTTTGAAAATAGGCGACATTCTTCCAAATTTGGACTTTTGAAATTTTAAAAAGGACTTTGCTCCTTTTTCCGAAAATGGTAGAAAATTTGCGAAAAAAAATTATTGGGGAACACTATTCCGGCCATTCCTATGTGTTTTTTTTTGACAATAGGCGACATTCTTCCAAATTTCGACTTTTGAAATTTTAGAAAGGACTTTGCTCCTTTTTACAAAATGGTAGAAAATTTGCGAAAAAAATTATTGGGGAACACTATTCCGGCCATTCCTATGAATATCCAATATTCAAAAGTGTGTTTTTTTGACAATAGGCGACATTCTTCCAAATTTCGACTTTTGAAATTTTAAAAAGGACTTTGCTCCTTTTTCCGAAAATTGTAGGAGATAAGCGAAAAAACATTATTGGAGAACACTCTTCCGGCCATTCCTATGAATGTCCAATATTCAAAAGTCTTAACAGTGTGTTTTTTTGAAAATTGGCGACATTTTTCCAAATTTCAACTTTTGAAATTTTAAAAAGGACTTTGCTCCTTTTTCCGAAAATGGTAGAAAATTTGCGAAAAAAAATTATTGGGGAACACTATTCCGGCCATTCCTATGAATATCCAATATTCAAAAGTGTGTTTTTTTGACAATAGGCGACATTCTTCCAAATTTCGATTTTTGAAATTTTAAAAAGGACTGCTTCTTTTTCCGAAAATGGTAGAAAATTTGCGAAAAAAAATTATTGGGGAACACTATTCCGGCCATTCCTATGTGTTTTTTTTGACAATAGGCGACATTCTTCCAAATTTCGACTTTTGAAATTTTAAAAAGGACTTTGCTCCTTTTTCCGAAAATGGTAGAAAATTTGCGAAAAAAAATTATTGGGGAACACTATTCCGGCCATTCCTATGAATATCCAATATTCAAAAATGTGTTTTTTTGACAATAGGCGACATTCTTCCAAATTTCGACTTTTGAAATTTTAAAAAGGACTTTGCTCCTTTTTCCGAAAATGGTAGAAAATTTGCGAAACAAAATTATTGGGGAACACTATTCCGGCCATTCCTATGTGTTTTTTTTTTTGACAATAGGCGACATTCTTCCGAATTTCGACTTTTGAAATTTTAAAAAGGACTTTGTTCCTTTTTCCGAAAATTGTAGGAGATAAACGAAAATGGTAGAAAACATTATTGGAGAACACTTTTCCGGCCATTTCTATGAATGTCCAATATTCAAAAGTCTTAACAGTGTGTTTTTTTGACAATAGGCGACATTCTTCCAAATTTCGACTTTTGAAATTTTAAAAAGTACTTTGCTCCTTTTGGTGGAAAATTTGCGAAAAAAAATTATTGGGGAACACTATTCCGGCCATTCCTATGAATGTCCAATATTCAAAAGTGTGTTTTTTTGACAATAGGCGACATTCTTCCAAATTTCGACTTTTGAAATTTTAAAGAGGACTTTGCTCCTTTTTCCGAAAATGGTAGAAAATTTGCGAATAAAAATTATTGGGGAACACTATTCCGGCCATTCCTATGAATATCCAATATTCAAAAGTGTGTTTTTTTTGACAATAGGTGACATTCTTCCAAATTTCGACTTTTGAAATTTTAAAAAGGACTTTGCTCCTTTTTCCGAAAGTGGTAGACAATTTGCGAAAAAAAATTATTGGGGAACACTATTCCGGCCATTCCTATGAATGTCTAATATTCAAAAGTGTGTTTTTTTGACAATAGGCGACATTCTTCCAAATTTCGACTTTTGAAATTTTAAAAAGGACTTTGCTCCTTTTTCCGAAAATGGTAGAAAATTTGGGAAAAAAAAATTATTGGGGAACACTATTCCGGCCATTCCTATGAATGTCCAATATTCAAAAGTGTGTTTTTTTGAAAATAGGCGACATTCTTCCAAATTTGGACTTTTGAAATTTTAAAAAGGACTTTGCTCCTTTTTCCGAAAATGGTAGAAAATTTGCGAAAAAAAATTATTGGGGAACACTATTCCGGCCATTCCTATGTGTTTTTTTTGACAATAGGCGACATTCTTCCAAATTTCGACTTTTGAAATTTTAGAAAGGACTTTGCTCCTTTTTAGAAAATGGTAGAAAATTTGCGAAAAAAATTATTGGGGAACACTATTCCGGCCATTCCTATGAATATCCAATATTCAAAAGTGTGTTTTTTTGACAATAGGCGACATTCTTCCAAATTTCGACTTTTGAAATTGTAAAAAGGACTTTGCTCCTTTTTCCGAAAATTGTAGGAGATAAGCGAAAAAACATTATTGGAGAACACTCTTCCGGCCATTCCTATGAATGTCCAATATTCAAAAGTCTTAACAGTGTGTTTTTTTGAAAATTGGCGACATTTTTCCAAATTTCAACTTTTGAAATTTTAAAAAGGACTTTGCTCCTTTTTCCGAAAATGGTAGAAAATTTGCGAAAAAAAATTATTGGGGAACACTATTCCGGCCATTCCTATGAATATCCAATATTCAAAAGTGTGTTTTTTTGACAATAGGCGACATTCTTCCAAATTTCGATTTTTGAAATTTTAAAAAGGACTTTGCTTCTTTTTCCGAAAATGGTAGAAAATTTGCGAAAAAAAATTATTGGGGAACACTATTCCGGCCATTCCTATGAATGTCCAATATTAAAAAGTGTGTTTTTTTGACAATAGGCGACATTCTTCGAAATTTCGGCTTTTGAAATTTTAAAAAGGACTTTGCTCCTTTTTCCGAAAATGGTAGAAAATTTGCGAAAAAAAATTATTGGGGAACACTATTCCGGCCATTCCTATGTGTTTTTTTTGACAATAGGCGACATTCTTCCAAATTTCGACTTTTGAAATTTTAAAGAGGACTTTGCTCCTTTTTCCGAAAATGGTAGAAAACTTGCGAAAAAAAATTATTGGGGAACACTATTCCGGCCATTCCTATGTGTTTTTTTTGACAACAGGCGACATTCTTCCAAATTTCGACTTTTGAAATTTTAAAACGGGCTTTGCTCCTTTTTCCGAAAATGGTAGAAAACTTGCGAAAAAAAATTATTGGGGAACACTATTCCGGCCATTCCTATGAATGTCCAATATTCAAAAGTGTGTTTTTTTGACAATAGGCGACATTCTTCCAAATTTCGACTTTTGAAATTTTAAAAAGGACTTTGCTCCTTTTTCCGAAAATGGTAGAAAATTTGCGAAAAAAAATTATTGGGGAACACTATTCCGGCCATTCCTATGAATGTCCAATATTCAAAAGTGTGTTTTTTTGACAATAGGCGACATCTTTCAAATTTCGACTTTTGAAATTTTAAAAAGGACTTTGCTCCTTTTTCCGAAAATGATAGAAAATTTGCAAAAAAAAATGTTTGGGGAACACTATTCCGGCCATTCCTATGAATGTCCAATATTCAAAAGTATGTTTTTTTGACAATAGGCGACATTCTTCCAAATTTCGACTTTTGAAATTTTAAAAAGGACTTTGCTCATTTTTCCGAAAATGGTAGAAAATTTGCGAAAAAAAATTATTGGGGAACACTATTCCGGCCATTCCTATGAATGTCCAATATTCAAAAGTGGGTTTTTTTTGACAATAGGCGACATTCTTCCAAATTTCGACTTTTGAAATTTTAAAAAAGACTTTGCTCCTTTTTCCGAAAATGGTAGAAAATTTGCGAAAAAAAATTATTGGGGAACACTATTCCGGCCATTCCTATGAATGTCCAATATTCAAAAGTGGGTTTTTTTGACAATAGGCGACATCTTTCAAATTTCGACTTTTGAAATTTTAAAAAGGACTTTGCTCCTTTTTCCGAAAATGGTAGAAAATTTGCGAAAAAAACTTATTGGGGAACACTATTCCGGCCATTTCTATGAATGTCCAATATTCAAAAGTGTGTTTTTTTGACAATAGGCGACATCTTTCAAATTTCGACTTTTGAAATTTTAAAAAGGACTTTGCTCCTTTTTCCGAAAATGGTAGAAAATTTGCGAAAAAAACTTATTGGGGAACACTATTCCGGCCATTCCTATGAATGTCCAATATTCAAAAGTGTGTTTTTTTGACAATAGGCGACATCTTTCAAATTTCGACTTTTGAAATTATAAAAGGACTTTGCTCCTTTTTCCGAAAATGGTAGAAAACTTGCGAAAAAAACTTATTGGGGAACACTATTCCGGCCATTCCTATGAATGTCCAATATTCAAAAGTGTGTTTTTTTGACAATAGGCGACATTCTTCCAAATTTGGACTTTTGAAATTTTAAAAAGGGCTTTGCTCCTTTTTCCGAAAATTGTAGGAGATAAGCGAAAAAACATTATTGGAGAACACTCTTCCGGCCATTTCTATGAATGTCCAATATTCAAAAGTGTGTTTTTTTGACAATAGGCGACATTCTTCCAAATTTCGACTTTTGAAATTTTAAAAAGGACTTTGCTCCTTTTTCCGATAATGGTAGAAAATTTGCGAAAAAAAATTATTGGGGAACACTATTCCGGCCATTTCTATGAATGTCCAATATTCAAAAGTGTGTTTTTTTGACAATAGGCGACATCTTTCAAATTTCGACTTTTGAAATTTTAAAAAGGACTTTGCTCCTTTTTCCGAAAATGGTAGAAAATTTGCGAAAAAAACTTATTGGGGAACACTATTCCGGCCATTCCTATGAATGTCCAATATTCAAAAGTGTGTTTTTTTGACAATAGGCGACATCTTTCAAATTTCGACTTTTGAAATTATAAAAGGACTTTGCTCCTTTTTCCGAAAATGGTAGAAAACTTGCGAAAAAAAATTATTGGGGAACACTATTCTGGCCATTCCTATGAATGTCCAATATTCAAAAGTGTGTTTTTTTTGACAATAGGCGACATTCTTCCAAATTTCAACTTTTGAAATTTTAAAAAGGACTTTGCTCCTTTTTCCGAAAATGGTAGAAAATTTGCGAAAAAAACTTATTGGGGAACACTATTCCGGCCATTCCTATGAATGTCCAATATTCAAAAGTGTGTTTTTTTGACAATAGGCGACATCTTTCAAATTTCGACTTTTGAAATTTTAAAAAGGACTTTGCTCCTTTTTCCGAAAATGGTAGAAAACTTGCGAAAAAAAATTATTGGGGAACACTATTCCGGCCATTCCTATGAATGTCCAATATTCAAAAGTGTGTTTTTTTGACAATAGGCGACATTCTTCCAAATTTGGACTTTTGAAATTTTAAAAAGGACTTTGCTCCTTTTTCCGAAAATTGTAGGAGATAAGCGAAAAAACATTATTGGAGAACACTCTTCCGGCCATTTCTATGAATGTCCAATAATCAAAAGTGTGTTTTTTTGACAATAGGCGACATGCTTCCAAATTTCGACTTTTGAAATTTTAAAAAGGACTTTGCTACTTTTTCCGAAAATGGTAGAAAATTTGCGAAAAAAAATTATTGGGGAACACTATTCCGGCCATTTCTATGAATGTCCAATATTCAAAAGTGTGTTTTTTTGACAATAGGCGACATCTTTCAAATTTCGACTTTTGAAATTTTAAAAAGGACTTTGCTCCTTTTTCCGAAAATGGTAGAAAACTTGCGAAAAAAAATTATTGGGGAACACTATTCCGGCCATTCCTATGAATGCCCAATATTCAAAAGTGTGTTTTTTTGACAATAGGCGACATCTTTCAAATTTCGACTTTTGAAATTTTAAAAAGGACTTTGCTCCTTTTTCCGAAAATGGTAGAAAACTTGCGAAAAAAAATTATTGGGGAACACTATTCTGGCCATTCCTATGAATGTCCAATATTCAAAAGTGTGTTTTTTTTGACAATAGGCGACATTCTTCCAAATTTGGACTTTTGAAATTTTAAAAAGGACTTTGCTCCTTTTTCCGATAATGGTAGAAAATTTGCGAAAAAAAATTATTGGGGAACACTATTCCGGCCATTTCTATGAATGTCCAATATTCAAAAGTGTGTTTTTTTGACAATAGGCGACATTCTTCCAAATTTCGACTTTTGAAATTTTAAAAAGGACTTTGCTCCTTTTTCCGAAAATGGTAGAAAATTTGCGAAAAAAAATTATTGGGGAACACTATTCCGGCCATTCCTATGAATGTCCAATATTCAAAAGTGTGTTTTTTTGACAATAGGCGACATTCTTCCAAATTTCGACTTTTGAAATTTTAAAAAGGACTTTGCTCCTTTTTCCGAAAATGGTAGAAAATTTGCGAAAAAAAATTATTGGGGAACACTATTCCGGCCATTCCTATGAATGTCCAATATTCAAAAGTGTGTTTTTTTGACAATAGGCGACATTCTTCCAAATTTCGACTTTTGAAATTTTAAAAAGGACTTTGCTCCTTTTTCCGAAAATGGTAGAAAATTTGCGAAAAAAAATTATTGGGGAACACTATTCCGGCCATTCCTATGAATGTCCAATATTCAAAAGTGTGTTTTTTTGACAATAGGCGACATCTTTCAAATTTCGACTTTTGAAATTTTAAAAAGGACTTTGCTCCTTTTTCCGAAAATTGTAGGAGATAAGCGAAAAAACATTATTGGAGAACACTCCTGCGGCCATTTCTATGAATGTCCAATATTCAAAAGTCTTAACAGTGTGTTTTTTTGAAAATTGGCGACATTTTTCCAAATTTCAACTTTTGAAATTTTAAAAAGAACTTTGCTCCTTTTTCCGAAAATGGTAGAAAATTTGCGAAAAAAAACTTATTGGGGAACACTATTCCGGCCATTCCTATGAATGTCCAATATTCAAAAGTGTGTTTTTTTGACAATAGGCGACATCTTTCAAATTTCGACTTTTGAAATTTTAAAAAGGACTTTGCTTCTTTTTCCGAAAATGGTAGAAAATTTGCGAAAAAAAAATTATTGGGGAACACTATTCCGGCCATTCCTATGAATGTTCAATATTCAAAAGTGTGTTTTTTTTGACAATAGGCGACATTCTTCCAAATTTGGACTTTTGAAATTTTAAAAAGGACTTTGCTCCTTTTTCCGAAAATTGTAGGAGATAAGCGAAAAAACATTATTGGAGAACACTCTTCCGGCCATTTCTATGAATGTCCAATATTCAAAAGTCTTAACAGTGTGTTTTTTGAAAATTGGCGACATTTTTCCAAATTTCAACTTTTGAAATTTTAAAAAGGACTTTGCTCCTTTTTCCGAAAATGGTAGAAAATTTGCGAAAAAAACTTTTTGGGGAACACTATTCCGGCCATTCCTATGAATGTCCAATATTCAAAAGTGTGTTTTTTTGACAATAGGCGACATTCTTCCAAATTTCGACTTTTGAAATTTTAAAAAGGACTTTGCTCCTTTTTCCGAAAATGGTAGAAAACTTGCGAAAAAAAATTATTGGGGAACACTATTCCGGCCATTCCTATGAATGTCCAATATTCAAAAGTGTGTTTTTTTGACAATAGGCAACATTCTTCCAAATTTCGACTTTTGAAATTTTAAAAAGGACTTTGCTCCTTTTTCCGAAAATGGTAGAAAATTTGCGAAAAAAAATTATTGGGGAACACTATTCTGGCCATTCCTATGAATGTCCAATATTCAAAAGTGTGTTTTTTTGACAATAGGCGACATTCTTCCAAATTTGGACTTTTGAAATTTTAAAAAGGACTTTGCTCCTTTTTCCGAAAATGGTAGAAAATTTGGGAAAACAAATTATTGGGCAACACTATTCCGGCCATTCCTATGAATGTCCAATATTCAAAAGTGTGTTTTTTTGTAAATAGGCGATATTCTTCCAAATTTCGACTTTTGCAATTTTGAAAAGGACTTTGCTCCTTTTTCCGAAAATGGTAGAAAATTTGCGAAAAAAAATTATTGGGCAACACTATTCCGGCAATTCCTATGAATGTCCAATATTCAAAAGTGTGTTTTTTTGTAAATAGGCGACATTCTTCCAAATTTCGACTTTTGAAATTTTAAAAAGGACTTTGCTCCTTTTTCCGAAAATGGTAGAAAATTTGCAAAAAAAAATTTTTGGGGAACACTATTGCGGCCATTCCTATGAATGTCCAATATTTAAAAGTGTGTTTTTTTGACAATAGGCGACATTCTTCCAAATTTCGACTTTTGAAATTTTAAAAAGGACTTTGCTCCTTTTTCCGAAAATGGTAGAAAATTTGCAAAAAAAAATTTTTGGGGAACACTATTCCGGCCATTCCTATGAATGTACAATATTTAAAAGTGTGTTTTTTTGACAATAGGCGACATTCTTCCAAATTTCGACTTTTGAAATTTTAAAAAGGACTTTGCTCCTTTTTCCGAAAATGGTAGAAAATTTGCAAAAAAAAATTATTGGGGAACACTATTCCGGCCATTCCTATGAATGTCCAATATTCAAAAGTGTGTTTTTTTGACAATAGGCGACATTCTTCCAAATTTCGACTTTTGAAATTTTAAAAAGGACTTTGCTCCTTTTTCCGAAAATGGTAGAAAATTTGCGAAAAAAAATTATTGGGGAACACTATTCCGGCCATTCCTATGAATGTCCAATATTCAAAAGTGTGTTTTTTTGACAATAGGCGACATTCTTCCAAATTTCGACTTTTGAAATTTTAAAAAAGGACTTTGCTCCTTTTTCCGAAAATGGTAGAAAATTTGCGAAAAAAAATTATTGGGGAACACTATTCCGGCCATTCCTATGAATGTCCAATATTCAAAAGTGTGTTTTTTTGACAATAGGCGACATCTTTCAAATTTCGACTTTTGAAATTTTAAAAAAGGACTTTGCTCCTTTTTCCGAAAATGGTAGAAAATTTGCAAAAAAAATTATTGGGGAACACTATTCCGGCCATTCCTATGAATGTCCAATATTCAAAAGTGTGTTTTTTGACAATAGGCGACATTCTTCCAAATTTCGACTTTTGAAATTTTAAAAAGGACTTTGCTCCTTTTTCCGAAAATGGTACAAAATTTGCGAAAAAAAATTATTGGGGAACACTATTCCGGCCATTCCTATGAATGTCCAATATTCAAAAGTGTGTTTTTTTGACAATAGGCGACATTCTTCCAAATTTCGACTTTTGAAATTTTAAAAAGGACTTTGCTCCTTTTTCCGAAAATGGTAGAAAATTTGCAAAAAAAAATTTTTGGGGAACACTATTCCTGCCATTCCTATGAATGTCCAATATTTAAAAGTGTGTTTTTTTGACAATAGGCGACATTCTTCCAAATTTCGACTTTTGAAATTTTAAAAAGGACTTTGCTCCTTTTTCCGAAAATGGTAGAAAATTTGCGAAAAAAAATTATTGGGGAACACTATTCCGGCCATTCCTATGAATGTCCAATATTCAAAAGTTTGTTTTTTTGACAATAGGCGACATTCTTCCAAATTTCGACTTTTGAAATTTTAAAAAGGACTTTGCTCCTTTTTCCGAAAATGGTAGAAAATTTGCAAAAAAAAATTATTGGGGAACACTATTCCGGCCATTCCTATGTGTTTTTTTTGACAATAGGCGACATTCTTCCAAATTTCGACTTTTGAAATTTTAAAAAGGACTTTGCTCCTTTTTCCGAAAATGGTAGAAAATTTGCGAAAAAAATTATTGGGGAACACCATTCCGGCCATTCCTATGAATGTCCAATATTCAAAAGTGTGTTTTTTTGACAATAGGCGACATTCTTCCAAATTTCGACTTTTGAAATTTTGAAAATGACTTTGCTCCTTTTTCCGAAAATGGTAAAAAATTTGCGAAAAAAATTATTGGGGAACACTATTCCGGCCATTCCTATGAATGTCCAATATTCAAAAGTGTGTTTTTTTGACAATAGGCGACATCTTTCAAATTTCGACTTTTGAAATTTTAAAAAGGACTTTGCTCCTTTTTCCGAAAATTGTAGGAGATAAGCGAAAAAACATTATTGGAGAACACTATTCCGGCCATTCCTATGAATGTCCAATATTCCAAAGTGGGTTTTTTTTGACAATAGGCGACATTCTTCCAAATTTCGACTTTTGAAATTTTAAAAAAGACTTTGCTCCTTTTTCCGAAAATGGTAGAAAATTTGCGAAAAAAAATTATTGGGGAACACTATTCCGGCCATTCCTATGAATGTCCAATATTCAAAAGTGTGTGTTTTTGACAATAGGCGACATCTTTCAAATTTCGACTTTTAAAATTTTAAAAAGGACTTTGCTCCTTTTTCCGAAAATTGTAGGAGATAAGCGAAAAAACATTATTGGAGAACACTCCTCCGGCCATTTCTATGAATGTCCAATATTCAAAAGTCTTAACGGTTTGTTTTTTTGAAAATTGGCGACATTTTTCCAAATTTCAACTTTTGAAATTTTAAAAAGGACTTTGCTCCTTTTTCCGAAAATGGTAGAAAATTTGCGAAAAAAACTTATTGGGGAACACTATTCCGGCCATTCCTATGAATGTCCAATATTCAAAAGTGTGTTTTTTTGACAATAGGCGACATCTTTCAAATTTCGACTTTTGAAATTTTAAAAAAGACTTTGCTCCTTTTTCCGAAAATGGTAGAAAATTTGCGGAAAAAAATTATTGGGGAACACTATTCCGGCCATTCCTATGAATGTCCAATATTCAAAAGTGTGGTTTTTTTTGACAATAGGCGACATTCTTCCAAATTTCGACTTTTGAAATTTTAAAAAGGACTTTGCTCCTTTTTCCGAAAATTGTAGGAGATAAGCGAAAAAACATTATTGGAGAACACTCCTCCGGCCATTTCTATGAATGTCCAATATTCAAAAGTCTTAACAGTTTGTTTTTTTTAAAATTGGCGACATTTTTCCAAATTTCAACTTTTGAAATTTTAAAAAGGACTTTGCTCCTTTTTCCGAAAATGGTAGAAAACTTGCGAAAAAAAATTATTGGGGAACACTATTCCGGCCATTCCTATGAATGTCCAATATTCCAAAGTGTGTTTTTTTGACAAAAGGCAACATTCTTCCAAATTTCGACTTTTGAAATTTTAAAAAAGACTTTGCTCCTTTTTCCGAAAATGGTAGAAAATTTGCGAAAAAAAATTATTGGGGAACACTATTCCGGCCATTCCTATGAATGTCCAATATTCAAAAGTGTGTTTTTTTGACAATAGGCGACATCTTTCAAATTTCGACTTTTGAAATTTTAAAAAGGACTTTGCTCCTTTTTCCGAAAATGGTAGAAAACTTGCGAAAAAAAATTATTGGAGAACACTATTCCGGCCATTCCTATGAATGTCCAATATTCAAAAGTGGGTTTTTTTTGACAATAGGCGACATTCTTCCAAATTTCGACTTTTGAAATTTTAAAAAAGACTTTGCTCCTTTTTCCGAAAATGGTAGAAAATTTGCGAAAAAAAATTATTGGGGAACACTATTCCGGCCATTCCTATGAATGTCCAATATTCAAAAGTGTGTGTTTTTGACAATAGGCGACATCTTTCAAATTTCGACTTTTAAAATTTTAAAAAGGACTTTGCTCCTTTTTCCGAAAATTGTAGGAGATAAGCGAAAAAACATTATTGGAGAACACTCCTCCGGCCATTTCTATGAATGTCCAATATTCAAAAGTCTTAACGGTTTGTTTTTTTGAAAATTGGCGACATTTTTCCAAATTTCAACTTTTGAAATTTTAAAAAGGACTTTGCTCCTTTTTCCGAAAATGGTAGAAAATTTGCGAAAAAAACTTATTGGGGAACACTATTCCGGCCATTCCTATGAATGTCCAATATTCAAAAGTGTGTTTTTTTGACAATAGGCGACATCTTTCAAATTTCGACTTTTGAAATTTTAAAAAAGACTTTGCTCCTTTTTCCGAAAATGGTAGAAAATTTGCGGAAAAAAATTATTGGGGAACACTATTCCGGCCATTCCTATGAATGTCCAATATTCAAAAGTGTGGTTTTTTTTGACAATAGGCGACATTCTTCCAAATTTCGACTTTTGAAATTTTAAAAAGGACTTTGCTCCTTTTTCCGAAAATTGTAGGAGATAAGCGAAAAAACATTATTGGAGAACACTCCTCCGGCCATTTCTATGAATGTCCAATATTCAAAAGTCTTAACAGTTTGTTTTTTTTAAAATTGGCGACATTTTTCCAAATTTCAACTTTTGAAATTTTAAAAAGGACTTTGCTCCTTTTTCCGAAAATGGTAGAAAACTTGCGAAAAAAAATTATTGGGGAACACTATTCCGGCCATTCCTATGAATGTCCAATATTCCAAAGTGTGTTTTTTTGACAAAAGGCGACATTCTTCCAAATTTCGACTTTTGAAATTTTAAAAAAGACTTTGCTCCTTTTTCCGAAAATGGTAGAAAATTTGCGAAAAAAAATTATTGGGGAACACTATTCCGGCCATTCCTATGAATGTCCAATATTCAAAAGTGTGTTTTTTTGACAATAGGCGACATCTTTCAAATTTCGACTTTTGAAATTTTAAAAAGGACTTTGCTCCTTTTTCCGAAAATGGTAGAAAACTTGCGAAAAAAAATTATTGGGGAACACTATTCCGGCCATTCCTATGAATGTTCAATATTCAAAAGTGTGTTTTTTTAACAATAGGCGACATTCTTCCAAATTTCGACTTTAGAAATTTTAAAAAGGACTTTGCTCCTTTTTCCGAAAATTGTAGGAGATAAGCGAAAAAACATTATTGGAGAACACTCTTCCGGCCATTTCTATGAATGTCCAATATTCAAAAGTCTTAACAGTGTGTTTTTTTGAAAATTGGCGACATTTTTCCAAATTTCAACTTTTGAAATTTTAAAAAGGATTTTGCACCTTTTTCCGAAAATGGTAGAAAATTTGGGAAAAAATATTATTGGGGAACACTATTCCGGCCATTCCTATGAATGTCCAATATTCAAAAGTGTGTTTTTTTGACAATAGGCGACATCTTTCAAATTTCGACTTTTGAAATTTTAAAAAGGACTTTGCTCCTTTTTCCGAAAATTGTAGGAGATAAGCGAAAAAACATTATTGGAGAACACTATTCCGGCCATTCCTATGAATGTCCAATATTCAAAAGTGTGTTTTTTTTGACAATAGGCGACATCTTTCAAATTTCGACTTTTGAAATTTTAAAAAGGACTTTGCTCCTTTTTCCGAAAATTGTAGGAGATAAGCGAAAAAACATTATTGGAGAACACTATTCCGGCCATTCCTATGAATGTCCAATATTCAAAAGTGGGTTTTTTTTGACAATAGGCGACATTCTTCCAAATTTCGACTTTTGAAATTTTAAAAAAGACTTTGCTCCTTTTTCCGAAAATGGTAGAAAATTTGCGAAAAAAAATTATTGGGGAACACTATTCCGGCCATTCCTATGAATGTCCAATATTCAAAAGTGTGTTTTTTTGACAATAGGCGACATCTTTCAAATTTCGACTTTTAAAATTTTAAAAAGGACTTTGCTCCTTTTTCCGAAAATGGTAGAACATTTGGGAAAAAACATTATTGGAGAACACTCCTCCGGCCATTTCTATGAATGTCCAATATTCAAAAGTCTTAACAGTTTGTTTTTTTGAAAATTGGCGACATTTTTCCAAATTTCAACTTTTGAAATTTTAAAAAGGACTTTCCTCCTTTTTCCGAAAATGGTAGAAAATTTGCGAAAAAAAACTTATTGGGGAACACTATTCCGGCCATTCCTATGAATGTCCAATATTCAAAAGTGTGTTTTTTTGACAATAGGCGACATCTTTCAAATTTCGACTTTTGAAATTTTAAAAAAGGACTTTGCTCCTTTTTCCGAAAATGGTAGAAAATTTGCGAAAAAAAATTATTGGGGAACACTATTCCGGCCATTCCTATGAATGTCCAATATTCAAAAGTGTGTTTTTTTTGACAATAGGCGACATTCTTCCAAATTTCGACTTTTGAAATTTTAAAAAGGACTTTGCTCCTTTTTCCGAAAATTGTAGGAGATAAGCGAAAAAACATTATTGGAGAACACTCCTCCGGCCATTTCTATGAATGTCCAATATTGAAAAGTCTTAACAGTTTGTTTTTTTGAAAATTGGCGACATTTTTCCAAATTTCAACTTTTGAAATTTTAAAAAGGACTTTGCTCCTTTTTCCGAAAATGGTAGAAAATTTGCGAAAAAAACTTATTGGGGAACACTATTCCGGCCATTCCTATGAATGTCCAATATTCAAAAGTGTGTTTTTTTGACAATAGGCGACATCTTTCAAATTTCGACTTTTGAAATTTTAAAAAGGACTTTGCTCCTTTTTCCGAAACTGGTAGAAAACTTGCGAAAAAAAATTATTGGGGAACACTATTTCGGCCATTCCTATGAATGTCCAATATTCAAAAGTGTGTTTTTTTGATAATAGGCGACATTCTTCCAAATTTCGACTTTTGAAATTATAAAAAGGACTTTGCTCCTTTTTCCGAAAATTGTAGGAGATAAGCGAAAAAACATTATTGGAGAACACTCCTCCGGCCATTTCTATGAATGTCCAATATTGAAAAGTCTTAACAGTTTGTTTTTTTGAAAATTGGCGACATTTTTCCAAATTTCAACTTTTGAAATTTTAAAAAGGACTTTGCTCCTTTTTCCGAAAATGGTCGAAAATTTGGGAAAAAAATTATTGGGGAACACTATTCCGGCCATTCCTATGAATGTCCAATATTCAAAAGTGTGTTTTTTTTGACAATAGGCGACATTCTTCCAAATTTCGACTTTTGAAATTTTAAAAAGGACTTTGCTCCTTTTTCCGAAAATTGTAGGAGATAAGCGAAAAAACATTATTGGAGAACACTCCTCCGGCCATTTCTATGAATGTCCAATATTGAAAAGTCTTAACAGTTTGTTTTTTTGAAAATTGGCGACATTTTTCCAAATTTCAACTTTTGAAATTTTAAAAAGGACTTTGCTCCTTTTTCCGAAAATGGTAGAAAATTTGCGAAAAAAACTTATTGGGGAACACTATTCCGGCCATTCCTATGAATGTCCAATATTCAAAAGTGTGTTTTTTTGACAATAGGCGACATCTTTCAAATTTCGACTTTTGAAATTTTAAAAAGGACTTTGCTCCTTTTTCCGAAACTGGTAGAAAACTTGCGAAAAAAAATTATTGGGGAACACTATTTCGGCCATTCCTATGAATGTCCAATATTCAAAAGTGTGTTTTTTTGATAATAGGCGACATTCTTCCAAATTTCGACTTTTGAAATTATAAAAAGGACTTTGCTCCTTTTTCCGAAAATTGTAGGAGATAAGCGAAAAAACATTATTGGAGAACACTCTTCCGGCCATTTCTATAAATGTCCAATATTCAAAAGTCTTAACAGTGTGTTTTTTTGAAAATTGGCGACATTTTTCCAAATTTCAACTTTTGAAATTTTAAAAAGGACTTTGCTCCTTTTTCTGAAAATGGTAGAAAATTTGCGAAAAAAAACTTATTGAGGAACACTATTCCGGCCATTCCTATGAATGTCCAATATTCAAAAGTGTGTTTTTTTGACAATAGGCGACATTCTTCCAAATTTCGACTTTTGAAATTTTAAAAAGGACTTTGCTCCTTTTTCCGAAAATGGTAGAAAACTTGCGAAAAAAAATTATTGGGGAACACTATTCCGGCCATTCCTATGAATGTCCAATATTCAAAAGTGTGTTTTTTTGACAATAGGCGACATTCTTCCAAATTTCGACTTTTGAAATTTTAAAAAGGACTTTGCTCCTTTTTCCGAAAATGGTAGAAAACTTGCGAAAAAAAATTATTGGGGAACACTATTCCGGCCATTCCTATGAATGTCCAATATTCAAAAGTGTGTTTTTTGACAATAGGCGACATTCTTCCAAATTTCGACTTTTGAAATTTTAAAAAGGACTTTGCTCCTTTTTCCGAAAATTGTAGGAGATAAGCGAAAAAACATTATTGGAGAACACTCTTCCGGCCATTTCTATGAATGTCCAATATTCAAAAGTCTTAACAGTGTGTTTTTTTGAAAATTGGCGACATTTTTCCAAATTTCAACTTTTGAAATTTTAAAAAGGATTTTGCTCCTTTTTCCGAAAATGGTAGAAAATTTGGGAAAAAATATTATTGAGGAACACTATTGCGGCCATTCCTATGAATGTCCAATATTCAAAAGTGTGTTTTTTTGACAATAGGCGACATTCTTCCAAATTTGGACTTTTGAAATTTTAAAAAGGACTTTGCTCCTTTTTCCGAAAATGGTAGAAAATTTGCGAAAAAAAATTATTGGGGAACACTATTCCGGCCATTCCTATGAATGTCCAATATTCAAAAGTGTGTTTTTTTGACAATAGGCGACATCTTTCAAATTTCGACTTTTGAAATTTTAAAAAGGACTTTGCTCCTTTTTCCGAAAATGGTAGAAAATTTGCGAAAAAAAATTATTGGGGAACACTATTCCGGCCATTCCTATGAATGTCCAATATTCAAAAGTGTGTTTTTTTGACAATAGGCGACATCTTTCAAATTTCGACTTTTGAAATTTTAAAAAGGACTTTGCTCCTTTTTCCGAAAATGGTAGAAAATTTGCAAAAAAAAATTATTGGGGAACACTTTCCGGCCATTCCTATGAATGTCCAATATTCAAAAGTGTGTTTTTTTGACAATAGGCGACATTCTTCCAAATTTCGACTTTTGAAATTTTAAAAAGGACTTTGCTCCTTTTTCCGAAAATGGTAGAAAATTTGCGCAAAAAAATTATTTAAGAACACTATTCCGGCCATTCCTATGAATGTCCAATATTCAAAAGTGTGTTTTTTTGACAATAGGCAACATTCTTCCAAATTTCGACTTTTGAAATTTTAAAAAGGACTTTGCTCCTTTTTCCGAAAATGGTAGAAAATTTGCGAAAAAAAATTATTGGGGAACACTATTCCGGCCATTCCTATGAATGTCCAATATTCAAAAGTGTGTTTTTTTGACAATAGGCGACATTCTTCCAAATTTCGACTTTTGAAATTTTAAAAAGGACTTTGCTCCTTTTTCCGAAAATGGTAGAAAATTTGCGAAAAAAAATTATTGGGCAACACTATTCCGGCCATTCCTATGAATGTCCAATATTCAAATATGTGTTTTTTTGTAAATAGGCGATATTCTTCCAAATTTCGACTTTTGAAATTTTAAAAAGGACATTGCTACTTTTACCGAAAATGGTAGGAAATTTGCGAAAAAAAATTATTGGGGAACACTATTCCGGCCATTCCTATGAATGTCCAATATTCAAAAGTATGTTTTTTTGACAATTGGCGACATTCTTCCAAATTTCGACTTTTGAAATTTTAAAAAGGACTTTGCTCCTTTTTCCGAAAATAGTAAAAAACATGCGAAAAAAAATTATTGGGGAACACTATTCCGGCCACTCCTATGTGTTTTTTTTTTGACAATAGGCGACATTCTTCCAAATTTCGACTTTTGAAATTTTAAAAAGGACTTTGCTCTTTTTTCCGAAAATGGTAGAAAATTTGTGAAAAAAAAAATATTGGGGAACACTATTCCGGCCATTCCTATGTGTTTTTTTGACAATAGGCGACATTTTTCCGAATTTCGGTACACCCATGTCGTTTTCAATAATTTTCAAGAAAAAGTATAGAACATTTTTTCATGCAAAATTATAAATCTCGAGTTTTATATTTATAAAAATTACACCCGTGACTTATTCTAACATTTTGAGGAAAACGTATCAAAAATTGGTCATGCAAAATTAGAAATTTCAGCATTAATATATAAATAAAAAGAACATGTCTTAATCAAAAAATTTCAAGAAAAATTATAAAATTTTTTTTTGGAAAATTAGAAATTTTGGCTTACATATATAAATAAATTACACCTGTGACTTATTCATAAAATTTCAAGAAAAATTATAAAAAATTTTAATGGAAAATTAGAAATCTCGGCTTTTATATTAATAAAAATAACGCTCTTGTCTTATTCAAAAATTTTCAAGAAAAAGTGTACAAAATTTTTCATGCAAAATTAGAAATTTCGGCTTTTGAATTTGTAAAAATTACACCACTATCGTTTTCAAAATTTTCAAGAAAAAGTATAGAACATTTTTTCATGCAAAATTAGAAATCTCGAGTTTTATATTTATAAAACTTACAACCGTAACTGATTCAAACATTTTGAAGAGAAAGTGTTAAAAATTAGAAATTTCAGCTTTAATATATAAACAAAATACACCTGTTACTTATTCATAAAATTTCAAGAAAAATTATAACATTTTTTTATGGAAAATTAGAAATCTCGACTTTCCATGTGTTATTAAAAAATTTTCAAGAAAAAGTGTACAAAATTGGTGATGCAAAATTAGAAATATCGGCTTTTATATTCATAAAAATTACAGCCGTGACTTATTCAAACATTTTGAAGAAAAAGTGTTAAAATATGGTCATGCAAAATTTAAAATTTTGGCTTTCCAAAAATTTCAAGAAAAATTATAAGTTATCAATAATGCGCTTCTCAATTCGTTCAAAATTTTTTTGATTTGAAGGAATGTTTGGAAAAATACATTTTTGTATGAGGAATGGTTCAAGTAGTTCAGTAAATATATGAATATTACTTCTATATGAAATGTTTAAAAAAGTAACTGTAGCTCCGGAAATATTAATTTTATTGCGAAATTATAAAAATCTGCACCAAGTTACCGATAGTGCTCTTTTCAATTCTCTTAAAACTCTTTTGATTTGAAAAATTTTATGAAAACATACATTTTTAAATGAGAAGTGGTTTAAGTTTATCAATAAATTAATAAAAATTACTTCCTTTTGAAATGTTTAAGAAAGTAACTGTAGCTCCGAAAATTTAGTTTCATTGCGAAATTATAAAAACCTCCACTAAGTTATCAATAATGCGCTTTTCAATTCGTTCAAATTTTTTTTGATTTTAAAGAATGTTTGGAAAAATACATTTTTGTATGAGGAATGCTTCAAGTTTATCAGTAAATATATGAATATTACTTCTTTATGAAATGTTTAAGAAAGTGACTGTTTCTACGGAAATATTAATTTCATTACGAAATTATAAAAAGCTTCACTAAGTTAGCAACAGTGCTCTTTTGAATTCTTTCAAAATTATTTTAATTTGAAAGAATTTTTAAAAAAATACAAATTTGGAAAAATACATTTTTGCATGAAGAACAATGAGAAATTGCAGCTTTATTATAAAAATAAATTAGACTTGTGACTTTTCCAAAAATTTCAAGAAAAAGTTAGAATATTTTTTCATGCAAAATTGTAAATCTCGAGTTTTATACATATAAAAATTACAACCATAACTGATTCAAACATTTTGAAGAAAAAGTGTTAAAAAATAGAAATTTCAGCTTTAATATATAAACAAAATACACCTGTTACTTATTCATAAAATTTCAAGAAAAATTATAACATTTTTTTTTGGAAAATTAGAAATCTCGACTTTCCATGTGTTATTCAAAAGCTTTCAAGAAAAAGTGTACAAAATTGGTGATGCAAAATTAGAAATCTCGGCTTTTATATTCATTAAAATTACACCCGTGGCTTATTCAAACATTTTGAGGAAAAAGTGTTAAAATATGGTCATGCAAAATTAAAAATTTTGGCTTTCAAAAATTTCAAGAAAAATTAAAAGTTATAAATAATGCGCTTCTCATTCGTTCAAAATTTGTTTGATTTGAAAGAATATTTGGAATAATACATTTTTGTATGAGGAATGGTTCAAGTTTATCAGTAAATATATGAATATTACTTCTTTATGAAATGTTTAAGAAAGTGACTGTATCTACGGAAATATTAACTTCATTGCGAAATTATAAAAAGCTTCACTAAGATAGCAACAGTGCTCTTTTGAATGCGTAATCAGAATGCGTTATCAGTAAATATATGAATATTACTTCTTTATGAAATGTTTAAGAAAGTGACTGTATCTACGGAAATATTAATTTCATTGCGAAATTATAAAAAGCTTCACTAAGTTAGCAACAGTGCTCTTTTGAATTCTTTCAAAATTATTTTTATTTGAAAAAATTTTTAAAAAAATACATATTTGGAAAAAAAAATTTTGCATGAGGAACAATCAGAAATTGCAGCTTTATTATATAAATAAATTAGACCCGTGACTTTTTCATGCAAAATTAGAAATCTCGAGTTTTATATTTATAAAACTTACAACCGTAACTGATTCAAACATTTTGAAAAGAAAGTGTTAAAAATTAGAAATTTCAGCTTTAATATATAAACAAAATACACCTGTTACTTATTCATAAAATTTCAAGAAAAATTATAACATTTTTTTATGGAAAATTAGAAATCTCGACTTTCCATGTGTTATTCAAAAATTTTCAAGAAAAAGTGTACAAAATTGGTGATGCAAAATTAGAAATCTCGGCTTCTATATTCATAAAAATTACACCCGTGGCTTATTCAAACATTTTGAAGAAAAAGTGTTAAAATATGGTCATGCAAAATTAAAAATTTTGGCTTTCCAAAAATTTCAAGAAAAATTATAAGTTATAAATAATGCGCTTCTCATTCGTTCAAAATTTGTTTGATTTGAAAGAATGTTTGGAAAAATACATTTTTGTATGAGGAATGGTTCAAGTTTATCAGTAAATATATGAATATTACTTCTATATAAAATGTTTAAAAAAGTAAAAACATACATTTTTAAATGAGAAGTGGTTTAAGTTTATCAATAAATTAATAAAAATTACTTCCTTTTGAAATGTTTAAGAAAGTGACTGTAGCTCCGGAAATATTAATTTCATTGCGAAATTATAAAAACCTCCACTAAGTTATCAATAATGCGCTTTTCAATTCGTTCAAATTTTTTTTTGATTTTAAAGAATTTTTGGAAAAATTCATTTTTGTATGAGGAATAGTTCAAGTTTATCAGTAAATATATATATGAATATTACTTCTTTATGAAATGTTTTAAAAAGTGACTGTATCTCCGGAAATATTAATTTCATTACGAAATTATATAAATCTTCACAAAATTATCAATCGATCGCTCTTCATTCTTTTAAAACTATTTTGATTTTAAATGTTTAAGAAAGTGACTGTATCTCCGGAAATATTAACTTCATTACGAAATTCTTTTAAAACTGTTTTGATTTGAAAGAATTTATGAAAACATACATTTTTAAATGAGAAGTGGCTTAAGTTTATCAATAAATTAATAAAAATTACTTCCTTATAAAATGTTTAAGAAAGTGACTGTATCCCCGGAAATATTAATTTCGTTGCGAAATTATAAAAATCTTCACTAAGTAATCAATAGTGCTCTTTTCAATTCTATCAAAATTGTTTTGATTTTAAAGAATGTTTGGAAAAATACATTTTTGTATTAGGAATAGTTTAAGTTTATCAGTAAATATATATATGAATATTACTTCTTTATGAAATGTTTAAGAAAGTGACTGTATCTCCGGAAATATTAATTTCATTACGAAATTATATAAATCTTCACAAAATTATCAATCGATCGCTCTTCATTCTTTTAAAACTGTTTTGATTTGAAATGTTTAAGAACGTGACTGTATCTCCGGAAATATTAACTTCATTACGAAATTCTTTTAAAACTGTTTTGATTTGAAAGAATTTATGAAAACATACATTTTTAAATGAGAAGTGGCTTAAGTTTATCAATAAATTAATAAAAATTACTTCCTTATAAAATGTTTAAGAAAGTCACTGTATCTCCGGAAATTTTAATTTCATTGCGAAATTATTAAAATCTTCACCAAGTTATCGATAGTGCTCTTTTCAATTCTTCTTAAATTGTTTGATTTGAAAGAATGTTTGAAAAGACAATTTTTGTATGAGGAGTAGTTCAAATAAAAAAAATATATTAAAATAAATATATGAATATTACTTTTATATGAAACTTTGAATTTAAAAGCACTAAGTTATTAACAGTGCTCTTTTCAATTCCTTTAAAATTGTTTTCATTTGAAAGAATGTTTGAAAAAATACATTTTTATATGAGAAGTGGTTTAAGTTTATCAATAAATTAATAAAAATTACTTCCTTTTGAAATGTTTAAGAAAGTGACTGTATTTCCGGAAATATTAATTTCATTGCGAAATTATAAAAACCTCCACTAAGTTGTTAATAATGCGCTTTTCAATTCGTTCAAATTTGTTTTGATTTGAAAGAATGTTTGGAAAAATACATTTTTGTATGAGGAATGGTTCAAGTTTATCAGTAAATATATGAATATTACTGCTTTATGAAATGTTTAAGAAAGTGACTGTATCTACGGAAATATTAATTTCATTGCGAAATTATAAAAAACTTCACAAAATTATCAATCGATCGCTCTTCATACTTTTAAAACTGTTTTGATTTAAAAGATTTTATGAAAACATACATTTTTAAATGAAAAGTGGCTTAAGTTTATCAATAAATTAATAAAAATTACTTTTTAGGAAATGTTTAAGAAAATGACTGTATCTCCGGAAATATTAATTTCATTGCGAAATTATTAAAATTTTTACTAAGTTAATGTTTTAATTCTTTAAAAATTGTGTGATTTGAATGAATGTTTGAAACGAAAATTTTTGTATGAAGAGTAGTTCAAATAAAAAAAAATTTATTAAAATAAATATATGAATATTACTTTTATATGAATCTTTGAATTGAAAAGCACTTAGTTATTAACAGTGCTCTTTTAAATTCCTTTAAAATTGTTTTCATTTGAAAGAGTTTATGAAAAAATATCTATTTTTATGAGAAACGGTTCAAGCTTATCAATAAATATATGAATATTACTTCCTTTTGAAATGCTTAAGAAAGTGACTGTAGCTTCGGAAATATTAATTTCGTTGCGAAATTATAAAAACCTCCACTAAGTTAGCAACAGTGCTCTTTTGAATTCTTTAAAAATTATTTTAATTTGAAAAAGTTTTTGAAAAAATAATTTTTTTTATGAGAAGCGGTTCAAGCTTATCAATAAATATATGAATATTACTTCCTTTTGAAATGTTTAAGAAAGTGACTGTTGCTCCAGAATTATTAATTTCATTGTGAAATTATAAAAACCTCCACTAATTTATCAATAATGCGCTTTTCAATTCTTTTAAATCTGTTTTGATTTTGATTTGAAACGACAATTTTTGTATGAGGAGTAGTTCAAATAAAAAAAAAAAAAAATATATATTAATAAATATATGAATATTACTTTCATATGAATATTTGAATTGAAAAGCACTAAGTTATTAACAGTGCTCTTTTCAATTCCTTTAAAATTGTTTTCATTTGAAAGAGTTTTTGAAAAATTACATTTTTTTATGAGAAGCGGTTCAAGCTTATCAATAAATATATGAATATTACTTCCTTTTGAAATGTTTAAGAAAGTGACTGTAGCTCCGGAAATATTAATTTCAATGCGAAATTATAAAAACCTCCACTAAGTTGTCAATAATGCGCTTTTCATGTCGTTCAAATTATTTTTGATTTGAAAGAATGTTTGGAAAAATACATTTTTGTATGAGGAATGGTTCAAGTTTGTCAGTAAATATATGAATATTACTTCTATATGATATGTTTAAAAAAGTAACTGTAGCTCCGGAAATATTATTTTATTGCGAAATTATAAGAATCTGCACCAAGTTACCGATAGTGCTCTTTTCAATTCTTTTAAATCTGTTTTGATTTTGATTTGAAACGATTATTTTTGTATGAGGAGTAGTTCAAATAAAAAAAAAATATATTAAGAAATATATGAATATTACTTTCATATGAATATTTGAATTGAAAAGCAATAAGTTTTTAACAGTGCTCTTTTCAATTCCTTTAAAATTGTTTTCATTTGAAAGAATGTTTGAAAAAATACATTTTTATATGAGAAGTTGTTTAAGTTTATCAATAAATTAATAAAAATTACTTTCCTATGAAATGTTTACGAAAGTGACTGTATCTCCGGAAATATTAATTTCGTTGCGAAATTATAAAAATCTTCACTAAGTTATCAATAGTGCTCTTTTCAATTCTTTCAAAATTGTTTTTATTTTAAAGAATGTTTGGAAAAATACATTTTTGTATGAGGAATGGTTTAAGCATATCAGTAAATATATGAATATTATTTCTCAATGAAATGTTTAAGAAAGTTACTGTATCTCCGGAAATATTAATTTCATTGCGAAATTATTAAAATCTTCACCAAGTTATCGTTTCAATTCTTTTAAAATTGTGTAATTTGAATGAATGTTTGAAAAGATAATTTTTGTATGAGGAGTAGTTCAAATAAAAAAAAAATATATTAAAATAAATATATGAATATAACTTTCATATGAAGCTTTGAATTGAAAAGCAATAAGTTTTTAACAATGCTCTTTTCAATTCCTTTAAAATTGTTTTCATTTGAAAGACTTTTTGAAAATATTAATTTCTCCTAAAAGCTCCGGAAATATTAATTTCGTTGCGAAATTATGAAGAGCTTCATTAAGTTAGCAACAGTGCTCTTTTGAATTCTTTAAAAATTATTTTAATTTGAAAAAGTTTTTGAAAAAATAAATTTTTTTATGAGAAGCGGTTCAAGCTTATCAATAAATATATGAATATTACTTCCTTTTGAAATGTTTAAGAAAGTGACTGTATGTCCGGTAATATTCTTTTATTGCGACATTATAAAAATCTTCACCAAGTTATCGATAGTGCTCTTTTCAATTCTTTTTAAATTGTTTGATTTGAAAGAATGTTTGAAACGAAAATTTTTGTATGAAGAGTAGTTCAAATAAAAAAAAAATTATTAAAATAAATATATGAATATTGTTTCATATGAATCTTTAAATTGAAAAGCACTTAGTTATTAACAGTGCTCTTTTCAATTCCTTTAAAATTGTTTTCATTTGAAAGAGTTTATGAAAAAATATCTATTTTTATGTGAAACGGTTCAAGCTTATCAATAAATATATGAATATTACTTCCTTTTGAAATGCTTAAGAAAGTTACTGTAGCTTCGGAAATATTAATTTCATTGCGAAATTATAAAAACCTCCACTAAGTTAGCAACAGTGCTCTTTTGAATTCTTTCAAAATTATTTTAATTTGAAAGAATTTTTAAAAAAATACATATTTGAAAAAATACATTTTTGCATGAGGAAAAATTAAAAATTGCACCTTTATTATATAAATAAATTAAACCCGTGACTTTTTCCAAAAATTTCAAGAGAGATTATACAAATTTTTAATGGAAAATTAGAAATCTTGGCTTTTATATTTACAAAAATTACACCCGGTCTTATTCAAGAATTTCCAAGAAAAAGTGCACAAAATTTTTCATGCAAGATTAGAAATCTCGGCTTTTGAATTTGTAAAAATTACACCCATGTCGTTTTCAAAAATTTTCAAGAAAAAGTATAGAACATTTTCTCATGCAAAATTAGAAATCTCGAGTTTTATATTTATAAAAATTACAAGCGTAACTGATACAACAATTTTGAAGAAAAAGTGTTAAAAATTAGAAATTTCAGCTTTAATATATAAACAAAATACACCTGTTACTTATTCATAAAATTTCAAGAAAAATTATAACATTTTTTTATGGAAAATTAGAAATCTCGACTTTCATATTTATTAAAATTACACCCATGTGTTATTCAAAAATTTTCAAGAAAAAGTGTACAAAATTGGTGTTAACGAATAATTTAAGGTAGTATTATTGCCTACTGCTATTTATTCACACATCACTATATTATAAAATATGAATTCCGTTTTATTCGATGCATAAGACATAAACGGGAGTAAATTACTTATGCTCAGAGAAAATGTATTGAAACAAAATACTGGTTTTTTTATGCATGCAATTGCCTATTACATGCAAATTCATATACGCGTATACATACATATGTATATACTTACTTACGGTATTATTTAAAATGTATAAACTCTCATTAGTTATAAGCACTGTTACATATTCTTTTTAGATTTTATTATTATACTTAAAATTTTTTTACTGACTTCACTTGTCTTTACTGCCTCGCTGCGATCATACATACTTAAGACTTAATAAACATAAAGTTAAATTCTCATACATAAATTTGGTGCCGAAACCCGGGAATTGATGCATAAATTGAAGCGTGCCTAGTGGAAGTTCAATAAAATAAATTTGAAGACTGGAAAACCAATAAAATGGCGGAATTACACCAACATATCGAGAGCCAAAGAGATTTGTTACGGAACCTGAAGAAAACCGCTAAGCTTTATGATTTGCAAACGAATAAAACGCATGGATTTGCACAATCGGTTTTAGACGAAATAGAAGCGAATTTTGCAAAATTTAAAGAAGGTAATAGTCATTTATGTTGCATAGTCCATGAAAATACCATTAATACAGAAAATATTCCGTATTTCGAAGAAGATGTTTATTACCAGTTTCAGAAGGAATTTTTTACCCTTAAGGGTCTGTTGCTTGATTTCATGGAATCTTGTGATCTTCGGTCGCCTGGAATTCAATCCAGTACGTTTGCTGGTTCTGGTCATTCTAGAAATGAAACATTTTCGGTTCAGGCACGGTTACCGAAAATTGACTTGCCAATCTTTAGTGGAGATTATTTAGCCTGGATGTCATACCAAGATATGTTTATTTCACTAGTGCATAATAATCCCAGCCTGTCTGATGTCCAAAAATTTTGTTTTTTGAAAACTTCTTGCAAGGAAACTCCACTGGATATCGTGAATGAATATCCAGCAACGGACGCTAGCTACACTTTAGCTTGGACAGCATTGCAAAATAGATATCACAATAAAAGGAAAATAGTTGATACTATTTTTAAAAAGTTATTTTCGATACCTGTTTCTGATGGCTCCGCCAAAAGCATTCAGTTAATTTTAGATACAACCCGCACTAGTATAGCGCTTCTACGCAGCTTAGAAGTAAATACTGAAGGTGAACATGCTATGCTTATATATATGACTGTGAATAAGCTGGACTTACAAATACGCAAGGAATGGGAGCAATCTCTAAAGGCGTCAACGGAAATTCCTCCAATAGGAGATTTATTCAAATTCCTAGAAGCAACATTTCGAACATTAGAAACACTTTCTGATCAGGCCGATTCAAGTCCTAATGCAGTTCGTTTGTCATCAAAATCCTCACTAAATAATAACGGTAAAAGCAATTTTCGACGGCATGCAAACGCTGTTTCTACAAGCAACAACTCCAACTGCCCCTGCTGCAATAAGCGTCATCTTCTTTTCAAATGTTTCAAGTTTGCTTCGTTAGCATCTGCTGCAAAGAGAGATTTTTTAAATTCAAAGCGAATATGTAGAAATTGCTTAACACCTGGCCACTTTAGTAACAACTGTCGTGTAGTTTCTCGCTGTCAAGTCTGCCAACAGAATCACCATACAACAGTGCATAATGAATATTCGGCAACCCACTCAATTGCGAACTCACCTACCAAATCCGCTATGATTCGTGAACACCCCTCGTCTTCGCAAATACTTCAGAACGTCACTGCTCATGTAGTTGATAATTGCAAGAAATATAGTGGCAGGAAAAGGTCTCAAATTCTCTTAGCGACATTACGGGTCGTGCTAAAAACCTATCAAGGCGTCTTTGTCTTGCGGGCCCTCCTTGACCAATGTGCCCAGGCTACTTTTATCACCAAAAAGGTTGCGGACGCTCTAAAATTACCTTACACAAAGGATTTTGTAGAAATTAGCGGGGTTGGTGGACATCAACCCACGATTGTACGAAAACATGTTAATTTTACTATTTTCTCAAGAACCAACACTAATTTTAAGATCGATTGTGAGGCCTTAGTTTTACCAAAAATAACTGGATATCAACCTATGGCTATAAATGAGAAACTTTTACCTGATTTAAGTAAATTTTCGTTAGCTGATCCTTATTTCTCAGAACCTGGAGAAATTGATCTTTTGCTAGGAGGAGATATCTATGGAGATATCGTATTACCTCAACAACATACATTCAACAATGGTCCTTTTTTGCAATTGACACAATTCGGGTGGATAGTTTCGGGTCCTATTCCAGACAACAATTTACATCACAGTATTACTGTAAACGTTTGTTCTTTAGATAAACAATTACAGTCCTTTTGGGAACAGGAAGAACTGATAGAGAAGAGGGTTTTAACAGAAGAAGAAATTCTTTGTGAAGAACACTTCAAAGCTACTACTATACGTGATTCATCAGGACGTTATATGGTGTCTCTACCCTTTAAATCTCTTCTCAAGAGTAGCTTACTTCCCGTTTTTGCACAAACAGACTATACAGCACTTTCTCGCTTAAAAAGTATTGAAGCCAAATGTAAATTGAGTAAGAACTTTGGGAAGCTTTACACAGACTTTATGGAAGAGTACGAACGGCTTGGTCATATGGAAAAGGTAGGCACTTATCCCCTTGACTTGGATAGGAATGGGTTTTTTTTGCCCCATCATGGTGTTTTAAGAGAAAACAGCTCGACAACCAAGTTGAGGGTTGTTTTCGACGGTAGCTGTAAGCGGTCAGCTCAGCCCTCGTTAAATGACGAACTGGCAGCTGGTCCTGCATTACAAAATGATCTGCCTACAATCATTAATCGGTGGAGACGTTTCAAAATTGGGTTTAGGGCAGATTTAGAAAAAATGTTTCGACAAATACTCGTAATACCGGAGCAACGAAAGTTTCAACAAATTCTTTGGAGAAATATGAGATCCGAAGAGATACTAATTTACCGGCTCTCAACGGTCACTTATGGTACAACATCTGCGCCTTTTCTTTCGATTAGAGTGTTACAACAGCTAGCACTAGACGAACAGGAAAAATATCCAATGGCTTGTAGCGTGCTCAACACAGATACTTATGTTGATGATGTTATTTCTGGGGCGGATAGTTTAGCAGAAGCTTACCAGTTGCATACTGAGCTATGTAGCTTGCTAAATAAAGGTCAGTTTAATCTACGTAAATGGACAACAAACTCAAGAGAACTACTAGATTTGATTCCCGTAGACTTCAGGGAAACTTCAGGTCCAATCGTCATTAAACAGTCAACTGCAAGAAATTCAGTGACCACAAAGGGTTATATATGTTTGTTTATTTGCATGGTTACGAAAGCGCTGCACTTGGAAGCAGCCACAAACATGTCAACTGATGCGTTTCTGGCAGCTTTTAGGCGTTTTGTGTCTCGTCGCGGCCCCTGTACTGATTTGTATTCAGACTGTGGTACCAACTTTGTTGGAGCTAACAAAGAGCTGCAAATTCTGTATAATCGCAGTAAGTCGGCAATCCCAGATGAAATATACAACAAACTGGCTGCGAATAGCACAAAGTGGCATTTCATACCTCCAGCCTCTCCAAACTTTGGTGGTCTTTGGGAGGCCGGCGTCAAATCCACTAAACACCATTTGAACAGAGTGATGCAGAATCGTATTCTAACATTTGAAGAGCTTACTACGCTGCTAGCTCAGATTGAAAGCTGTTTGAATTCAAGACCGTTATGCCCCCTATCTTCAGACCCATCTGACTGTCATGCGCTAACTCCTGCCCACTTGTTGATTGGGGAGCCTACGCTTTGTGTACCAGAAGAGGATTTGCTCGAGGTCAACATTGATCGATTGAATAGATGGAAAGTTGTTGAAAAGCTCAAACAGCATTTTTGGCGACGTTGGTCAAACGAATGGTTGTGCCGAATGCAAGCGAGACCTAAATGGCTTAAAATAACACAAAGTCCAAAAGTTGGAGATTTAGTGGTATTATTCAATGAACGTGGTACTCCAGGAAACTGGCCGCTTGCTCGTATCAAGGATATTCATCCTGTCAAAGACGGTTGTGTACGGGTGGTCACTCTATCCGCACATGGCAAAGTCTTCAAACGTCCAATTTCCAAAATTGCGTCTTTGCCGATGAATGATTGCTTTGATAATACAGAAAATGATGCCAACTCTAAACCATGCGGTGATGACTGTCCCGCATTGTAAGCACTATCGCACTTAGTGGGGGAGAATGTTAATGAATAATTTAAGGTAGTATTATTGCCTACTGCTATTTATTCACACATCACTATATTATAACATATGAATTCCGTTTTATTCGATGCATAAGACATAAACGGGAGTAAATTACTTATGCTCAGAGAAAATGTATTGAAACAAAATACTGGTTTTTTTATGCATGCAATTGCCTATTACATGCAAATTCATATACGCGCATACATACATATGTATATACTTACTTACGGTATTATTTAAAATGTATAAACTCTCATTAGTTATAAGCACTGTTACATATTCTTTTTAGATTTTATTATTATACTTAAAATATTTTTACTGACTTCACTTGTCTTTACTGCCTCGCTGCGATCATACATACTTAAGACTTAATAAACATAAAGTTAAATTCTCATACAATTGGTGATGCAAAATTAGAAATCTCGGCTTTTATATTCATAAAAATTTAACCCGTGACTTATTCAAACATTTTGAAGAAAAAGTGTTAAAATATGGTCATGCAAAATTAAAAATGTTAGCTTTCCAAAAATTTTAAGAAAAATTACAAATTATCAATAATGCGCTTCTCAAATCGTTCAAAATTTTTTTGATTTGAAAGAATGTTTGGAAAAATACATTTTTGTATGAGGAATGGTTCAAGTTTATCAGTAAATATATGAATACTACTTCTATATGAAATGTTTAAAAAAGTAACTGTAGCTCCGGAAATATTAATTTTATTGCGAAATTATAAAAATCTGCACCAAGTTACCGACAGTGCTCTTTTCAATTGTTTTAAAACTCTTTTCATTTGAAAAATTTTATGAAAACATACATTTTTAAATGAGAAGTGGTTTAAGTTAATCAATAAATTAATAAAAAATACTTCATTTTGAAATGTTTAAAAAAGTAAGTGTAGCTCCGGAAATATTAATTTCATTGCGAAATTATAAAAACCTCCACTAAGTTATCAATAATGCGCTTTTCAATTCGTTCAATTTTTTTTTTGATTTTAAAGAATGTTTGGAAAAATACATTTTTGTATGAGGAATGGTTCAAGTTTATCAGTAAATATATGAATATTACTTCTTTATGAAATGTTTAAGAAAGTGACTGTATCTATGGAAATATTAATTTCATTGCGAAATTATAAAAAGCTTCACTAAGATAGCAACAGTGCTCTTTTGAATGCGTTCAAAATTATTTTAATTTGAAAGAATTTTTAAAAAAATACATATTTTGAAAAATACATTTTTCCATGAGGAACAATGAGAAATTGCAGCTTTATTATATAAATAAATTAGACTTGTGACTTTTTCCAAAAATTTCAAGAAAGATTATACAAATTTTTTATGCAAAATTAGAAATCTCGGCTTTTGAATTTGTAAAAATTACACCCATGCCGTTTTCAAAAATTTTCAAGAAAAAGTATAGAACATTTTTTCATGCAAAATTAGAAATCTCGATTTTTATATATATATAAAAATTACAACCGTAACTGTTACAAACACTTTTAAGAAAAAGTGTTAAAAAAAAGAAATTTCAGCTGTAATATATAAACAAAATACACCTGTTTTTTATTCATAAAATTTCAAGAAAAATTATAAAATTTTTTTATGGAAAATTAGAAATCTCGACTTTCCATGTGTTATTCAAAAGCTTTCACAAAAAAGTGTACAAAATTGGTGATGCAAAATTAGAAATCTCGAATTTTATATGCATTAAAATTACACCTGTGACTTATTCAAACATTTTGAAGAAAACGTATCAAAAATTGGTCATGCAAAATTAGAAATTTCAGCATTAATATATAAATAAAATGCACATGTCTTAATCTTTTAAGTTTGGAAAAATACATTTTTGTATGAGGAATGGTTCAAGTTTATCAGTAAATATATGAATATTACTTCTTTATGAAATGTTTAAGAAAGTGACTGTATCTACGGAAATATTTATTTCATTGCGAAATTATAAAAACTTCCACTAAGTTATCAATAATGCGCTTTTCAATTCGTTAAAATTTTTTTTGATTTTAAAGAATGTTTGGAATAATACATTTTTGTATGAGGAATGGTTCAAGTTTATCAGTAAATATATGAATATTACTTCTTTATGAAATGTTTAAGAAAGTGACTGTATCTACGGATATATTATTTTCATTGCGAAATTATAAAAATCTGCAACAAGTTACCGATAGTGCTCTTTTCAATTCTTTATAACTCTTTTGATTTGAAAGATTTTATGAAAACATACATTTTTAAATGAGAAGTGGTTTAAGTTTATCAATAAATTAATAAAAATTACTTCCTTTTGAAATGTTTAAGAAAGTGACTGTATTTCCGGAAATATTAATTTCATTGCGAAATTATAAAAACCTCCACTAAGTTGTTAATAATGCGCTTTTCAATTTGTTCAAATTTTTTTTGATTTGAAAGAATGGTTGGAAAAATACATTTTTATATGAGGAATGGTTCAAGTTTATCAGTAAATATATGAATATTACTGCTTTATGAAATGTTTAAGAAAGTGACTGTATCTACGGAAATATTAATTTCATTGCGAAATAATAAAAAGCTTCACTAAGATAGCAACAGTGCTCTTTTGAATGCGTTCAAAATTATTTTAATTTGAAAGAATTTTTAAAAAAATACATATTTTGAAAAATACATTTTTGCATGAGGAACAATGAGAAATTGCAGCTTTATTATATAAATAAATAAGACTTGTGACTTTTTCCAAAAATTTCAAGAAAGATTATACAAATTTTTTATGCAAAATTAGAAATCTCGGCTTTTAAAGTTGTAAAAATTACACCCATACCGTTTTCAAAAATTTTCAAGAAAAAGTATAGAACATTTTTTCATGCAAAATTAGAAATCTCGAGTTTTATATATATAAAAATTACAAACGTAACTGATACAAACATTTTGAAGAAAAAGTGTTAAAAATTAGAAATTTCAGCTTTACTATATAAACAAAATACACCTGTTACTTATTCATAAAATTTCAAGAAAAATTATAACATTTTTTTATGGAAAATTAGAAAACTCGACTTTCCATGTGTTATTCAAAAGCTTTCACAAAAAAGTGTACAAAATTGGTGATGCAAAATTAGAAATCTCGACTTTTATATGCATTAAAATTACACCTGTGACTTATTCAAACATTTTGAAGAAAACGTATCAAAAATTAGTCATGCAAAATTAGAAATTTCAGCATTAATATATAAATAAAATGCACATGTCTTAATCTTTTAAGTTTGGAAAAATACATTTTTGTATGAGGAATGGTTCAAGTTTATCAGTAAATATATGAATATTACTTCTTTATGAAATGTTTAGGAAAGTGACAGTATCTACGGAAATATTTATTTCATTGCGAAATTATAAAAACTTCCACTAAGTTATCAATAATGCCCTTTTCAATTCGTTAAAATTTTTTTTGATTTTAAAGAATGTTTGGAATAATACATTTTTGTATGAGGAATGGTTCAAGTTTATCAGTAAATATATGAATATTACTTCTTTATGAAATGTTTAAGAAAGTGACTGTATCTACGGATATATTAATTTCATTGCGAAATTATAAAAATCTGCAACAAGTTACCGATAGTGCTCTTTTCAGTTCTTTTAAAACTCTTTTGATTTGAAAGATTTTATGAAAACATACATTTTTAAATGAGAAGTATTTTAAGTTTATCAATAAATTAATAAAAATTACTTCCTTTTGAAATGTTTAAGAAAGTGACTGTATATCCGGAAATATTAATTTCATTGCGAAATTATAAAAACCTCCACTAAGTTGTTAATAATGCGCTTTTCAATTCGTTCAAATTTTTTTTGATTTGAAAGAATGGTTGGAAAAATACATTTTTATATGAGGAATGGTTCAAGTTTATCAGTAAATATATGAATGTTACTGCTTTGTGAAATGTTTAAGAAAGTGACTGTATCTACGAAAATATTAATTTCATTTCGAAATTATAAAAAGCTTCACTAAGATAGCAACAGTGCTCTTTTGAATGCGTTCAAAATTATTTTAATTTGAAAGAATTTTTAAAAAAATACATATTTTGAAAAATACATTTTTCCATGAGGAACAATGAGAAATTGCAGCTTTATTATATAAATAAATAAGATATGTGACTTTTTCCAAAAATTTCAAGAAAGATTATACAAATTTTTTATGCAAAATTAGAAATCTCGGCTTTTGAATTTGTAAAAATTACACCCATGCCGTTTTCAAAAATTTTCAAGAAAAAGTATAGAACATTTTTTCATGCAAAATTAGAAATCTCGAGTTTTATATATATAAAAATTACAAACGTAACTGATACAAACATTTTGAAGAAAAAGTGTTAAAAATTAGAAATTTCAGCTTTACTATATAAACAAAATACACCGGTTACTTATTCATAAAATTTCAAGAAAAATTATAACATTTTTTTATGGAAAATTAGAAATCTCGATTTTCCATGTGTTATTCAAAAATTTTCAAGAAAAAGTGTACAAAATTGGTGATGCAAAATTAGAAATCTCGGCTTTTATATTCATAAATATTACACCCGTGACTTATTCAAACCTTTTGAAGAAAAAGTGTTAAAATTAGGTCATGCAAAATTAAAAATTTTGGCTTTCCAGAAATTTCAAGAAAAATTATAAGTTATAAATAATGCGCTTCTCATTCGTTCAAAATTTGTTTGATTTGAAAGAATGTTTGGAAAAATACATTTTTGTATGAGGAATGGTTCAAGTTTATCAGTAAATATATGAATATTACTTCTATATGAAATGTTTAAAAAAGTAACTGTAGCTCCGGAAATATTAATTTTATTGCGACATTATAAAAATCTGCACCAAGTTACCGATAGTGCTCTTTTCAATTCTCTTAAAGCTCTTTTGGATTGAAAGATTTTATGAAAACATTCATTTTTAAATGAGAAGTGGTTTAAGTTTATCAATAAATTAATAAAAATTACTTCCTTTTGAAATGTTTAAGAAAGTGACGGTATCTACGGAAATATTAATTTCATTGCGAAATTATAAAAACCTCCACTAAGTTATCAATAATGCGCTTTTCAATTCGTTCAAATTTTTTTTTGATTTTAAAGAATTTTTGGAAAAATTCATTTTTGTATGAGGAATGCTTCAAGTTTATCGGTATATATGAATATTACTTCTTTATATATAAATTCATAATATATGAATATTACTTCTTTATGAAATGTTTAAGAAAGTGACTGTATCTACGGAAATATTAATTTCATTGCGAAATTATTAAAAGCTTCACTAAGTTAGCAACAGTGCTCTTTTGAATTCTTTCAAAATTATTTTAATTTCAAAGAATTTTTAAACAAATACATATTTGGAATAATACATTTTTGCATGAGGAACAATCAGAAATTGCAGCTTTATTATATAAATAAATTAGACCCGTGACTTTTTTCAAAAATTTCAAGAAAGTTTGTACAAATTTTTTAATGGATAATTAAAAATCGCGGCTTTCATATTTACAAAAATTACACCCGGTCTTATTCAAAAATTTTCAAGAAAGAGTATACAAAATTTTTCATGCAATATTAAAAATCTCGGTATTACTGTATATAAAAATTACACCCGTGACTTATTCAAACATTTTGAAGAAAACGTATCAAAAATTGGTCATGCAAAATTACAAATTTCAGCATTAATATATAAAAAAAATGCACATGTTTTAATCAAAAAATTTCAAGAAAAATTATAAAAATTTTTTTTGGAAAATTAGAAATTTCGGCTTTTATATATAAAAAAATAACACTCTTGTCTTATTCAAAAATTTTAAAGAAAAAGTTTACAAAATTTTTCATGCAAAATTAGAAATCTCAGCTTTTGAATTTGTAAAAATTACACCCATGTCTTATTCAAAAATGTTCAAGAAAAAGTATAGAACAATTTTTCATGCAAAACTAGAAATCTCGGGTTTTATATATATAAAAATTACACCCGTAACTGATTCAAACATTTTGAAGAAGAAGTGTTAAAAATTAGAAATTTCAGCTTTAATATATAAACAAAATACACCTGTTACTTATTCATAAAATTTCAAGAAAAATTATAACATTTTTTTATGGAAAATTAGAAATCTCGACTTTCCATGTGTTATTCAAAAGCTTTCAAGAAAAAGTGTACAAAATTGGTGAGGCAAAATTGGAAATCTCGGCTTTTATATTCATAAAAATTACACCCGTGACTTATTCAAACATTTTGAAGAAAAAGTGTTAAAATATGGTCATGCAAAATTAAAAATTTTGGCTTTCCAAAAATTTCAGGAAAAATTATAAGTTATATATGCGCTTCTCAATTCGTTCAAAATTTTTTTGATTTGAAAGAATGTTTGGAAAAATACATTTTTGTATGACGAATGGTTCAAGTTTATCAGTAAATATATGAATATTACTTCTATATGAAATGTTTAAGAAAGTGACTGTATCTACGGAAATATTAATTTCATTGCGAAATTATAAAAAGCTTCACTAAGTTAGCAACAGCGCTCTTTTGAATTCTTTCAAAATTATTTTAATTTGAAAGAATTTTCAAAAAAATACATATTTGGAAAAAAAAATTTTTGCATGAGGAACAATATAAAATTGTAGCTTTATTATATAAATAAATTAGACCCGTGACTTTTTCCAAAAATTTCAAGTAAGATTATACAAATTTTTTATACAAAATTAGAAATCTCGGCTTTTAAATTTGTAAAAATTACACCCATGTCGTTTTCAAAAATTTTCAAAAAAAAAGTTAGAACATTTTTTCATGCAAAATTAGAAATCTCGAGTTTTATATATATAAAAATTACAAACGTAACTGATACAAACATTTTGAAGAAAAAGTGTTAAAAATTAGAAATTTCAGCTTTACTATATAAACAAAATACACCTGTTACTTATTCATAAAATTTCAAGAAAAATTATAACATTTTTTTATGGAAAATTAGAAATCTCGACTTTCATATTTATTAAAATTACACCCATGTGTTATTCAAAAATTTTCAAGAAAAAGTGTACAAAATTGGTGATGCAAAATTAGAAATCTCGGCTTTTATATTCATAAAAATTACACCTGTGACTTATTCAAACATTTTGAAGAAAAAGTGTTAAAATATGGTCATGCAAAATTAAAAATGTTAGCTTTCCAAAAATTTCAAGAAAAATTACAAATTATCAATAAAGCGCTTCTCAAATCGTTCAAAATTTTTTTGATTTGAAAGAATGTTTGGAAAAATACATTTTTGTATGAGGAATGGTTCAAGTTTATCAGTAAATATATGAATATTACTTCTATATGATATATTTAAAAAAGTAACTGTAGCTTCGGAAATATTATTTTATTGCGAAATTATAAAAATCTGCACCAAGTTACCGATAGTGATCTTTTCAATTCTTTTAAACCTGTTTTGATTTTGATTTGAAACGACAAATTTTGTATGAGGAATAGTTCAAATAAAAAAAAAATATATTAATAAATATATGAATATTACTTTCATATGAATATTTGAATTGAAAAGCAATAAGTTTTTAACAGTGCTCTTTTCAATTCCTTTAAAATTGTTTTCATTTGAAGGAGTTTTTGAAAAAATCAATTTTTTTATGAGAAGCGTTTCATGCTTATCAATAAATATATGAATATTACTTCCTTTTGAAATGTTTAAGAAAGTGACTGTAGCTCCGGAAATATTAATTTCATTGCGAAATTATTAAAATCTTCACCAAGTTTTCGTTTCAATTCTTTTAAAATTGTGTAATTTGAATGAATGTTTGAAAAGACAATTTTTGTATGAAAAGTAGTTCAAATAAAAAAAAATATATTAAAATAAATATATGAATATAACTTTCATATGAAGCTTTGAATTGAAAAGCAATAAGTTTTTAACAGTGCTCTTTTCAATTCCCTTAAAATTGTTTTCATTTGAAAGAGTTTTTGAAAAAATTAATTTTTTTATGAGAAGCGTTTCATGCTTATCAATAAATATATGAATATTACTTCCTTTTGAAATGTTTAAGAAAGTGACTGTAGCTCCGGAAATATTAATTTCATTGCGAAATTATAAAAACCTCCACTAAGTTGTCAATAATGCGCTTTTCATTTCGTTCAAAATTTGTTTGATTTGAAAGAATGTTTGGAAAAATACATTTTTGTATGAGGACTGGTTCAAGTTTATCAGTAAATATATGAATATTACTTCTATATGAAATGTTTAAAAAAGTAACTGTAGCTCCGGAAATATTAATTTTATTGCGACATTATAAAAATCTGCACCAAGTTACCGATAGTGCTCTTTTCAATTCTCTTAAAGCTCTTTTGGATTGAAAGATTTTATGAAAACATTCATTTTTAAATGAGAAGTGGTTTAAGTTTATCAATAAATTAATAAAAATTACTTCCTTTTGAAATGTTTAAGAAAGTGACGGTATCTACGGAAATATTAATTTCATTGCGAAATTATAAAAACCTCCACTAAGTTATCAATAATGCGCTTTTCAATTCGTTCAAATTTTTTTTTGATTTTAAAGAATTTTTGGAAAAATTCATTTTTGTATGAGGAATGCTTCAAGTTTATCGGTATATATGAATATTACTTCTTTATATATAAATTCATAATATATGAATATTACTTCTTTATGAAATGTTTAAGAAAGTGACTGTATCTACGGAAATATTAATTTCATTGCGAAATTATTAAAAGCTTCACTAAGTTAGCAACAGTGCTCTTTTGAATTCTTTCAAAATTATTTTAATTTCAAAGAATTTTTAAACAAATACATATTTGGAATAATACATTTTTGCATGAGGAACAATCAGAAATTGCAGCTTTATTATATAAATAAATTAGACCCGTGACTTTTTTCAAAAATTTCAAGAAAGTTTGTACAAATTTTTTAATGGATAATTAAAAATCGCGGCTTTCATATTTACAAAAATTACACCCGGTCTTATTCAAAAATTTTCAAGAAAGAGTATACAAAATTTTTCATGCAATATTAAAAATCTCGGTATTACTGTATATAAAAATTACACCCGTGACTTATTCAAACATTTTGAAGAAAACGTATCAAAAATTGGTCATGCAAAATTACAAATTTCAGCATTAATATATAAAAAAAATGCACATGTTTTAATCAAAAAATTTCAAGAAAAATTATAAAATTTTTTTTTGGAAAATTAGAAATTTCGGCTTTTATATATAAAAAAATAACACTCTTGTCTTATTCAAAAATTTTAAAGAAAAAGTTTACAAAATTTTTCATGCAAAATTAGAAATCTCAGCTTTTGAATTTGTAAAAATTACACCCATGTCTTATTCAAAAATGTTCAAGAAAAAGTATAGAACAATTTTTCATGCAAAACTAGAAATCTCGGGTTTTATATATATAAAAATTACACCCGTAACTGATTCAAACATTTTGAAGAAGAAGTGTTAAAAATTAGAAATTTCAGCTTTAATATATAAACAAAATACACCTGTTACTTATTCATAAAATTTCAAGAAAAATTATAACATTTTTTTATGGAAAATTAGAAATCTCGACTTTCCATGTGTTATTCAAAAGCTTTCAAGAAAAAGTGTACAAAATTGGTGAGGCAAAATTGGAAATCTCGGCTTTTATATTCATAAAAATTACACCCGTGACTTATTCAAACATTTTGAAGAAAAAGTGTTAAAATATGGTCATGCAAAATTAAAAATTTTGGCTTTCCAAAAATTTCAGGAAAAATTATAAGTTATATATGCGCTTCTCAATTCGTTCAAAATTTTTTTGATTTGAAAGAATGTTTGGAAAAATACATTTTTGTATGACGAATGGTTCAAGTTTATCAGTAAATATATGAATATTACTTCTATATGAAATGTTTAAGAAAGTGACTGTATCTACGGAAATATTAATTTCATTGCGAAATTATAAAAAGCTTCACTAAGTTAGCAACAGCGCTCTTTTGAATTCTTTCAAAATTATTTTAATTTGAAAGAATTTTCAAAAAAATACATATTTGGAAAAAAAAATTTTTGCATGAGGAACAATATAAAATTGTAGCTTTATTATATAAATAAATTAGACCCGTGACTTTTTCCAAAAATTTCAAGTAAGATTATACAAATTTTTTATACAAAATTAGAAATCTCGGCTTTTAAATTTGTAAAAATTACACCCATGTCGTTTTCAAAAATTTTCAAAAAAAAAGTTAGAACATTTTTTCATGCAAAATTAGAAATCTCGAGTTTTATATATATAAAAATTACAAACGTAACTGATACAAACATTTTGAAGAAAAAGTGTTAAAAATTAGAAATTTCAGCTTTACTATATAAACAAAATACACCTGTTACTTATTCATAAAATTTCAAGAAAAATTATAACATTTTTTTATGGAAAATTAGAAATCTCGACTTTCATATTTATTAAAATTACACCCATGTGTTATTCAAAAATTTTCAAGAAAAAGTGTACAAAATTGGTGATGCAAAATTAGAAATCTCGGCTTTTATATTCATAAAAATTACACCTGTGACTTATTCAAACATTTTGAAGAAAAAGTGTTAAAATATGGTCATGCAAAATTAAAAATGTTAGCTTTCCAAAAATTTCAAGAAAAATTACAAATTATCAATAAAGCGCTTCTCAAATCGTTCAAAATTTTTTTGATTTGAAAGAATGTTTGGAAAAATACATTTTTGTATGAGGAATGGTTCAAGTTTATCAGTAAATATATGAATATTACTTCTATATGATATATTTAAAAAAGTAACTGTAGCTCCGGAAATATTATTTTATTGCGAAATTATAAAAATCTGCACCAAGTTACCGATAGTGCTCTTTTCAATTCTTTTAAACCTGTTTTGATTTTGATTTGAAACGACAAATTTTGTATGAGGAATAGTTCAAATAAAAAAAAAATATATTAATAAATATATGAATATTACTTTCATATGAATATTTGAATTGAAAAGCAATAAGTTTTTAACAGTGCTCTTTTCAATTCCTTTAAAATTGTTTTCATTTGAAGGAGTTTTTGAAAAAATCAATTTTTTTATGAGAAGCGTTTCATGCTTATCAATAAATATATGAATATTACTTCCTTTTGAAATGTTTAAGAAAGTGACTGTAGCTCCGGAAATATTAATTTCATTGCGAAATTATTAAAATCTTCACCAAGTTTTCGTTTCAATTCTTTTAAAATTGTGTAATTTGAATGAATGTTTGAAAAGACAATTTTTGTATGAGGAGTAGTTCAAATAAAAAAAAATATATTAAAATAAATATATGAATATAACTTTCATATGAAGCTTTGAATTGAAAAGCAATAAGTTTTTAACAGTGCTCTTTTCAATTCCCTTAAAATTGTTTTCATTTGAAAGAGTTTTTGAAAAAATTAATTTTTTTATGAGAAGCGTTTCATGCTTATCAATAAATATATGAATATTACTTCCTTTTGAAATGTTTAAGAAAGTGACTGTAGCTCCGGAAATATTAATTTCATTGCGAAATTATAAAAACCTCCACTAAGTTGTCAATAATGCGCTTTTCATTTCGTTCAAATTATTTTGGTTTGAAAGAATGTTTGGAAAAATACATTTTTGTATGAGGAATGGTTCAAGTTTATCAGTAAATATATGAATTTTACTTCTTTATGAAATGTTTAAGAAAGTGACTGTATCTACGGAAATATTAATTTCATTGCGAAATTATAAAAAGCTTCACTAAGATAGCAACAGTGCTCTTTTGAATGCGTAATCAGAATGCGTTATCAGTAAATATATGAATATTACTTCTTTATGAAATGTTTAAGAAAGTGACTGTATCTACGGAAATATTAATTTCATTGCGAAATTATAAAAAGCTTCACTAAGTTAGCAACAGTGCTCTTTTGAATTCTTTCAAATTTATTTTAATATGAAAGAATTTTTAAAAAAATACATATTTGGAAAAATACATTTTTGCATGAGGAACAATGAGAAATTGCAGTTTTATTATATTAATAATGCCGTTTTCAAACATTTTCAAGAAAAAGTGTAGAACATTTTTTCATGCAAAATTAGAAATCTCGAGTTTTATATTTATAAAAATTACAAGCGTAACTGATACAACAATTTTGAAGAAAAAGTGTTAAAAATTATAAATTTCAGCTTTTATATATAAACAAAATACACCTGTTACTTATTCATAAAATTTCAAGAAAAATTATAAAATTTGTTTATGGAAAATAAGAAATCTCGACTTTCATATTTATTAAAATTACACCCATGTGTTACTCAAAAATTTTCAAGAAAAAGTGTACAAAATTGGTGATGCAAAATTAGAAATCTCAGCTTTTGAATTTGTAAAAATTACACCCATGTCGTTTTCGAAAATTTTCAAGAAAAAGTACAGAACATTTTTTCAGGCAAAATTAGAAATCTTGAGTTTTATGTATATAAAAATTACAACCGTAACTGATTCAAACATTTTGAAGAAAAAGTGTTAAAAATTAGAAATTTCAGCTTTAATATATAAACAAAATACACCTGTTACTTATTCATAAAATTTCAAGAAAAATTATAACATTTTTTTATGGAAAATTAGAAATCTCGACTTTCCATGTGTTATTCAAAAGCTTTCAAGAAAAAGTGTACAAAATTGGTGAGGCAAAATTGGAAATCTCGGCTTTTATATTCATAAAAATTACACACGTGACTTATTCAAACATTTTGAAGAAAAAGTGTTAAAATATGGTCATGCAAAATTAAAAATTTTGGCTTTCCAAAAATTTCAGGAAAAATTATAAGTTATATATGCGCTTCTCAATTCGTTCAAAATTTTTTTGATTTGAAAGAATGTTTGGAAAAATACATTTTTGTATGACGAATGGTTCAAGTTTATCAGTAAATATATGAATATTACTTCTATATGAAATGTTTAAGAAAGTGACTGTATCTACGGAAATATTAATTTCATTGCGAAATTATAAAAAGCTTCACTAAGTTAGCAACAGCGCTCTTTTGAATTCTTTCAAAATTATTTTAATTTGAAAGAATTTTCAAAAAAATACATATTTGGAAAAAAAAATTTTTGCATGAGGAACAATATAAAATTGTAGCTTTATTATATAAATAAATTAGACCCGTGACTTTTTCCAAAAATTTCAAGTAAGATTATACAAATTTTTTATACAAAATTAGAAATCTCGGCTTTTAAATTTGTAAAAATTACACCCATGTCGTTTTCAAAAATTTTCAAAAAAAAAGTTAGAACATTTTTTCATGCAAAATTAGAAATCTCGAGTTTTATATATATAAAAATTACAAACGTAACTGATACAAACATTTTGAAGAAAAAGTGTTAAAAATTAGAAATTTCAGCTTTACTATATAAACAAAATACACCTGTTACTTATTCATAAAATTTCAAGAAAAATTATAACATTTTTTTATGGAAAATTAGAAATCTCGACTTTCATATTTATTAAAATTACACCCATGTGTTATTCAAAAATTTTCAAGAAAAAGTGTACAAAATTGGTGATGCAAAATTAGAAATCTCGGCTTTTATATTCATAAAAATTACACCCGTGACTTATTCAAACATTTTGAAGAAAAAGTGTTAAAATATGGTCATGCAAAATTAAAAATGTTAGCTTTCCAAAAATTTCAAGAAAAATTACAAATTATCAATAAAGCGCTTCTCAAATCGTTCAAAATTTTTTTGATTTGAAAGAATGTTTGGAAAAATACATTTTTGTATGAGGAATGGTTCAAGTTTATCAGTAAATATATGAATATTACTTCTATATGATATATTTAAAAAAGTAACTGTAGCTCCGGAAATATTATTTTATTGCGAAATTATAAAAATCTGCACCAAGTTACCGATAGTGCTCTTTTCAATTCTTTTAAATCTGTTTTGATTTTGATTTGAAACGACAAATTTTGTATGAGGAATAGTTCAAATAAAAAAAAAATATATTAATAAATATATGAATATTACTTTCATATGAATATTTGAATTGAAAAGCAATAAGTTTTTAACAGTGCTCTTTTCAATTCCTTTAAAATTGTTTTCATTTGAAAGAGTTTTTGAAAAAATCAATTTTTTTATGAGAAGCGTTTCATGCTTATCAATAAATATATGAATATTACTTCCTTTTGAAATGTTTAAGAAAGTGACTGTAGCTCCGGAAATATTAATTTCATTGCGAAATTATTAAAATCTTCACCAAGTTTTCGTTTCAATTCTTTTAAAATTGTGTAATTTGAATGAATGTTTGAAAAGACAATTTTTGTATGAGGAGTAGTTCAAATAAAAAAAAATATATTAAAATAAATATATGAATATAACTTTCATATGAAGCTTTGAATTGAAAAGCAATAAGTTTTTAACAGTGCTCTTTTCAATTCCCTTAAAATTGTTTTCATTTGAAAGAGTTTTTGAAAAAATAAATTTTTTTATGAGAAGCGTTTCATGCTTATCAATAAATATATGAATATTACTTCCTTTTGAAATGTTTAAGAAAGTGACTGTAGCTCCGGAAATATTAATTTCATTGCGAAATTATAAAAACCTCCACTAAGTTGTCAATAATGCGCTTTTCATTTCGTTCAAATTATTTTGGTTTGAAAGAATGTTTGGAAAAATACATTTTTGTATGAGGAATGGTTCAAGTTTATCAGTAAATATATGAATTTTACTTCTTTATGAAATGTTTAAGAAAGTGACTGTATCTACGGAAATATTAATTTCATTGCGAAATTATAAAAAGCTTCACTAAGATAGCAACAGTGCTCTTTTGAATGCGTAATCAGAATGCGTTATCAGTAAATATATGAATATTACTTCTTTATGAAATGTTTAAGAAAGTGACTGTATCTACGGAAATATTAATTTTATTGCGAAATTATAAAAATCTGCACCAAGTTACCGACAGTGCTCTTTTCAATTCTTTTAAAACTCTTTTCATTTGAAAAATTTTATGAAAACATACATTTTTAAATGAGAAGTGGTTTAAGTTAATCAATAAATTAATAAAAAATACTTCATTTTGAAATGTTTAAAAAAGTAAGTGTAGCTCCGGAAATATTAATTTCATTGCGAAATTATAAAAACCTCCACTAAGTTATCAATAATGCGCTTTTCAATTCGTTTAATTTTTTTTTTGATTTTAAAGAATGTTTGGAAAAATACATTTTTGTATGAGGAATGGTTCAAGTTTATCAGTAAATATATGAATATTACTTCTTTATGAAATGTTTAAGAAAGTGACTGTATCTATGGAAATATTAATTTCATTGCGAAATTATAAAAAGCTTCACTAAGATAGCAACAGTGCTCTTTTGAATGCGTTCAAAATTATTTTAATTTGAAAGAATTTTTAAAAAAATACATATTTTGAAAAATACATTTTTCCATGAGGAACAATGAGAAATTGCAGCTTTATTATATAAATAAATAAGACTTGTGACTTTTTCCAAAAATTTCAAGAAAGATTATACAAATTTTTTATGCAAAATTAGAAATCTCGGCTTTTAAATTTGTAAAAATTACACCCATACCGTTTTCAAAAATTTTCAAGAAAAAGTATAGAACATTTTTTCATGCAAAATTAGAAATCTCGAGTTTTATATATATAAAAATTACAAACGTAACTGATACAAACATTTTGAAGAAAAAGTAGTAAAAATTAGAAATTTCAGCTTTACTATATAAACAAAATACACCTGGTACTTATTCATAAAATTTCAAGAAAAATTATAACATTTTTTTATGGAAAATTAGAAAACTCGACTTTCCATGTGTTATTCAAAAGCTTTCACAAAAAAGTGTACAAAATTGGTGATGCAAAATTAGAAATCTCGACTTTTATATGCATTAAAATTACACCTGTGACTTATTCAAACATTTTGAAGAAAACGTATCAAAAATTGGTCATGCAAAATTAGAAATTTCAGCATTAATATATAAATAAAATGCACATGTCTTAATCTTTTAAGTTTGGAAAAATACATTTTTGTATGAGGAATGGTTCAAGTTTATCATTAAATATATGAATATTACTTCTTTATGAAATGTTTAGGAAAGTGACAGTATCTACGGAAATATTTATTTCATTGCGAAATTATAAAAACTTCCACTAAGTTATCAATAATGCCCTTTTCAATTCGTTAAAATTTTTTTTGATTTTAAAGAATGTTTGGAATAATACATTTTTGTATGAGGAATGGTTCAAGTTTATCAGTAAATATATGAATATTACTTCTTTATGAAATGTTTAAGAAAGTGACTGTATCTACGGATATATTAATTTCATTGCGAAATTATAAAAATCTGCAACAAGTTACCGATAGTGCTCTTTTCAGTTCTTTTAAAACGCTTTTGATTTGAAAGATTTTATGAAAACATACATTTTTAAATGAGAAGTATTTTAAGTTTATCAATAAATTAATAAAAATTACTTCCTTTTGAAATGTTTAAGAAAGTGACTGTATATCCGGAAATATTAATTTCATTGCGAAATTATAAAAACCTCCACTAAGTTGTTAATAATGCGCTTTTCAATTCGTTCAAATTTTTTTTGATTTGAAAGAATGGTTGGAAAAATACATTTTTATATGAGGAATGGTTCAAGTTTATCAGTAAATATATGAATATTACTGCTTTGTGAAATGTTTAAGAAAGTGACTGTATCTACGAAAATAATAATTTCATTTCGAAATTATAAAAAGCTTCACTAAGATAGCAACAGTGCTTATTTGAATGCGTTCAAAATTATTTTAATTTGAAAGAATTTTTAAAAAAATACATATTTTGAAAAATACATTTTTGCATGAGGAACAATGAGAAATTGCAGCTTTATTATATAAATAAATAAGATATGTGACTTTTTCCAAAAATTTCAAGAAAGATTATACAAATTTTTTATGCAAAATTAGAAATCTCGGCTTTTGAATTTGTAAAAATTACACCCATGCCGTTTTCAAAAATTTTCAAGAAAAAGTATAGAACATTTTTTCATGCAAAATTAGAAATCTCGAGTTTTATATATATAAAAATTACAAACGTAACTGATACAAACATTTTGAAGAAAAAGTGTTAAAAATTAGAAATTTCAGCTTTACTATATAAACAAAATACACCTGTTACTTATTCATAAAATTTCAAGAAAAATTATAACATTTTTTTATGGAAAATTAGAAATCTCGATTTTCCATGTGTTATTCAAAAATTTTCAAGAAAAAGTGTACAAAATTGGTGATGCAAAATTAGAAATCTCGGCTTTTATATTCATAAATATTACACCCGTGACTTATTCAAACCTTTTGAAGAAAAAGTGTTAAAATATGGTCATGCAAAATTAAAAATTTTGGCTTTCCAGAAATTTCAAGAAAAATTATAAGTTATAAATAATGCGCTTCTCATTCGTTCAAAATTTGTTTGATTTGAAAGAATGTTTGGAAAAATACATTTTTGTATGAGGAATGGTTCAAGTTTATCAGTAAATATATGAATATTACTTCTATATGAAATGTTTAAAAAAGTAACTGTAGCTCCGGAAATATTAATTTTATTGCGACATTATAAAAATCTGCACCAAGTTACCGATAGTGCTCTTTTCAATTCTCTTAAAGCTCTTTTGGATTGAAAGATTTTATGAAAACATACATTTTTAAATGAGAAGTGGTTTAAGTTTATCAATAAATTAATAAAAATTACTTCCTTTTGAAATGTTTAAGAAAGTGACGGTATCTACGGAAATATTAATTTCATTGCGAAATTATAAAAACCTCCACTAAGTTATCAATAATGCGCTTTTCAATTCGTTCAAATTTTTTTTTGATTTTAAAGAATTTTTGGAAAAATTCATTTTTGTATGAGGAATGCTTCAAGTTTATCAGTATATATGAATATTACTTCTTTATATATAAATTCATAATATATGAATATTACTTCTTTATGAAATGTTTAAGAAAGTGACTGTATCTACGGAAATATTAATTTCATTGCGAAATTATTAAAAGCTTCACTAAGTTAGCAACAGTGCTCTTTTGAATTCTTTCAAAATTATTTTAATTTCAAAGAATTTTTAAACAAATACATATTTGGAATAATACATTTTTGCATGAGGAACAATCAGAAATTGCAGCTTTATTATATAAATAAATTAGACCCGTGACTTTTTTCAAAAATTTCAAGAAAGTTTGTACAAATTTTTTAATGGATAATTAAAAATCGCGGCTTTCATATTTACAAAAATTACACCCGGTCTTATTCAAAAATTTTCAAGAAAGAGTATACAAAATTTTTCATGCAATATTAAAAATCTCGGTATTACTGTATATAAAAATTACACCCGTGACTTATTCAAACATTTTGAAGAAAACGTATCAAAAATTGGTCATGCAAAATTACAAATTTCAGCATTAATATATAAAAAAAATGCACATGTTTTAATCAAAAAATTTCAAGAAAAATTATAAAATTTTTTTTTGGAAAATTAGAAATTTCGGCTTTTATATATAAAAAAATAACACTCTTGTCTTATTCAAAAATTTTAAAGAAAAAGTTTACAAAATTTTTCATGCAAAATTAGAAATCTCAGCTTTTGAATTTGTAAAAATTACACCCATGTCTTATTCAAAAATGTTCAAGAAAAAGTATAGAACAATTTTTCATGCAAAACTAGAAATCTCGGGTTTTATATATATAAAAATTACACCCGTAACTGATTCAAACATTTTGAAGAAGAAGTGTTAAAAATTAGAAATTTCAGCTTTAATATATAAACAAAATACACCTGTTACTTATTCATAAAATTTCAAGAAAAATTATAACATTTTTTTATGGAAAATTAGAAATCTCGACTTTCCATGTGTTATTCAAAAGCTTTCAAGAAAAAGTGTACAAAATTGGTGAGGCAAAATTGGAAATCTCGGCTTTTATATTCATAAAAATTACACCCGTGACTTATTCAAACATTTTGAAGAAAAAGTGTTAAAATATGGTCATGCAAAATTAAAAATTTTGGCTTTCCAAAAATTTCAGGAAAAATTATAAGTTATATATGCGCTTCTCAGTTCGTTCAAAATTTTTTTGATTTGAAAGAATGTTTGGAAAAATACATTTTTGTATGACGAATGGTTCAAGTTTATCAGTAAATATATGAATATTACTTCTATATGAAATGTTTAAGAAAGTGACTGTATCTACGGAAATATTAATTTCATTGCGAAATTATAAAAAGCTTCACTAAGTTAGCAACAGCGCTCTTTTGAATTCTTTCAAAATTATTTTAATTTGAAAGAATTTTCAAAAAAATACATATTTGGAAAAAAAAATTTTTGCATGAGGAACAATATAAAATTGTAGCTTTATTATATAAATAAATTAGACCCGTGACTTTTTCCAAAAATTTCAAGTAAGATTATACAAATTTTTTATACAAAATTAGAAATCTCGGCTTTTAAATTTGTAAAAATTACACCCATGTCGTTTTCAAAAATTTTCAAAAAAAAAGTTAGAACATTTTTTCATGCAAAATTAGAAATCTCGAGTTTTATATATATAAAAATTACAAACGTAACTGATACAAACATTTTGAAGAAAAAGTGTTAAAAATTAGAAATTTCAGCTTTACTATATAAACAAAATACACCTGTTACTTATTCATAAAATTTCAAGAAAAATTATAACATTTTTTTATGGAAAATTAGAAATCTCGACTTTCATATTTATTAAAATTACACCCATGTGTTATTCAAAAATTTTCAAGAAAAAGTGTACAAAATTGGTGATGCAAAATTAGAAATCTCGGCTTTTATATTCATAAAAATTACACCCGTGACTTATTCAAACATTTTGAAGAAAAAGTGTTAAAATATGGTCATGCAAAATTAAAAATGTTAGCTTTCCAAAAATTTCAAGAAAAATTACAAATTATCAATAAAGCGCTTCTCAAATCGTTCAAAATTTTTTTGATTTGAAAGAATGTTTGGAAAAATACATTTTTGTATGAGGAATGGTTCAAGTTTATCAGTAAATATATGAATATTACTTCTATATGATATATTTAAAAAAGTAACTGTAGCTCCGGAAATATTATTTTATTGCGAAATTATAAAAATCTGCACCAAGTTACCGATAGTGTTTTTTTCAATTCTTTTAAACCTGTTTTGATTTTGATTTGAAACGACAAATTTTGTATGAGGAATAGTTCAAATAAAAAAAAAATATATTAATAAATATATGAATATTACTTTCATATGAATATTTGAATTGAAAAGCAATAAGTTTTTAACAGTGCTCTTTTCAATTCCTTTAAAATTGTTCACATTTGAAAGAGTTTTTGAAAAAATCAATTTTTTTATGAGAAGCGTTTCATGCTTATCAATAAATATATGAATATTACTTCCTTTTGAAATGTTTAAGAAAGTGACTGTAGCTCCGGAAATATTAATTTCATTGCGAAATTATTAAAATCTTCACCAAGTTTTCGTTTCAATTCTTTTAAAATTGTGTAATTTGAATGAATGTTTGAAAAGACAATTTTTGTATGAGGAGTAGTTCAAATAAAAAAAAATATATTAAAATAAATATATGAATATAACTTTCATATGAAGCTTTGAATTGAAAAGCAATAAGTTTTTAACAGTGCTCTTTTCAATTCCCTTAAAATTGTTTTCATTTGAAAGAGTTTTTGAAAAAAATAATTTTTTTATGAGAAGCGTTTCATGCTTATCAATAAATATATGAATATTACTTCCTTTTGAAATGTTTAAGAAAGTGACTGTAGCTCCGGAAATATTAATTTCATTGCGAAATTATAAAAACCTCCACTAAGTTGTCAATAATGCGCTTTTCATTTCGTTCAAATTATTTTGGTTTGAAAGTATGTTTGGAAAAATACATTTTTGTATGAGGAATGGTTCAAGTTTATCAGTAAATATATGAATTTTACTTCTTTATGAAATGTTTAAGAAAGTGACTGTATCTACGGAAATATTAATTTCATTGCGAAATTATAAAAAGCTTCACTAAGATAGCAACAGTGCTCTTTTGAATGCGTAATCAGAATGCGTTATCAGTAAATATATGAATATTACTTCTTTATGAAATGTTTAAGAAAGTGACTGTATCTACGGAAATATTATTTTCATTGCGAAATTATAAAAAGCTTCACTAAGTTAGCAACAGTGCTCTTTTGAATTCTTTCAAATTTATTTTAATATGAAAGAATTTTTAAAAAAATACATATTTGGAAAAATACATTTTTGCATGAGGAACAATGAGAAATTGCAGTTTTATTATATTAATAATGCCGTTTTCAAACATTTTCAAGAAAAAGTATAGAACATTTTTTCATGCAAAATTAGAAATCTCGAGTTTTATATATATAAAAATTACAAACGTAACTGATACAAACATTTTGAAGAAAAAGTGTTAAAAATTAGAAATTTCAGCTTTACTATATAAACAAAATACACCTGTTACTTATTCATAAAATTTCAAGAAAAATTATAACATTTTTTTATGGAAAATTAGATATCTCGATTTTCCATGTGTTATTCAAAAATTTTCAAGAAAAAGTGTACAAAATTGGTGATGCAAAATTAGAAATCTCGGCTTTTATATTCCTAAATATTACACCCGTGACTTATTCAAACATTTTGAAGAAAAAGTGTTAAAATATGGTCATGCAAAATTAAAAATGTTAGCTTTCCAAAAATTTGAAGAAAAATTATAAGTTATAAATAATGCGCTTCTCATTTGTTCAAAATTTGTTTGATTTGAAGGAATGTTTGGAAAAATACATTTTTGTATGAGGAATGGTTCAAGTTTATCAGTAAATATATGAATATTACTTCTATATGAAATGTTTAAAAAAGTAACTGTAGCTCCGGATATATTAATTTTGTTGCGAAATTATAAAAATCAGCACCAAGTTACCGATAGGGCTCTTTTCAAATCTTTTAAAACTCTTTTGATTTGAAAGATTTTATGAAAACATACATTTTTAAATGAGAAGTGGTTTAAGTTTATCAATAAATTAATAAAAATTACTTCCTTTTGAAATGTTTAAGAAAGTGACTGTAGCTCCTGAAATATTAATTTCATTGCGAAATTATAAAAACCTCCACTAAGTTATCAATCATGCGCTTTTCAATTCGTTCAAATTTTTTTTGATTTTAAAGAATTTTTGGAAAAATTCATTTTTGTATGAGGAATGGTTCAAGTTTATCAGTATATATGAATATTACTTCTTTATATATGAATTCATAATATATGAATATTACTTCTTTATGAAATGTTTAAGAAAGTGACTGTATCTACGGAAATATTAATTTCTTTGCGAAATTATAAAAATCTTCACTAAGTAATCAATAGTGCTCTTTTCAATTCTATCAAAATTGTTTTGATTTTAAAGAATGTTTGGAAAAATACATTTTTGTATTAGGAATAGTTCAAGTTTATCAGTAAATATATATATGAATATTACTTCTTTATGAAATGTTTAAGAAAGTGACTGTATCTCCGGAAATATTAATTTCATTACGAAATTATAAAAATCTTCACAAAATTATCAAGCGATCGCTCTTCATTCTTTTAAAACTGTTTTGATTTGAAATGTTTAAGAAAGTGACTGTATCTCCGGAAATATTAACTTCATTACAAAATTCTTTTAAAACTGTTTTGATTTGAAAGAATTTATGAAAACATACATTTTTAAATGAGAAGTGGCTTAAGTTTATCAATAAATTAATAAAAATTACTTCCTTATAAAATGTTTAAGAAAGTGACTGTATCTCCGGAAATATTAATTTCATTGCGAAATTATTAAAATCTTCACCAAGTTATCGATAGTGCTCTTTTCAATTCTTTTTAAATTGTTTGATTTGAAAGAATGTTTGAAAAGACAATTTTTGTATGAGGAGTAGTTCAAATAAAAAAAAAATATATTAATAAATATATGAATATTACTTTCATATGAATATTTGAATTGAAAAGCAATAAGTTTTTAACAGTGCTCTTTTCAATTCCTTTAAAATTGTTTTCATTTGAAAGAATGTTTGAAAAAATACATTTTTATATGAGAAGTGGTTTAAGTTTATCAATAAATTAATAAAAATTACTTTCCTATGAAATGTTTACGAAAGTGACTGTATCTCCGGAAATATTAATTTCATTGCGAAATTATAAAAATCTTCACTAAGTTATCAATAGTGCTCTTTTCAATTCTTTCAAAATTGTTTTTATTTTAAAGAATGTTTGGAAAAATACATTTTTGTATGAGAAATGGTTCAAGCATATCAGTAAATATATGAATATTATTTCTCAATGAAATGATTAAGAAAGTTACTGTATCTCCGGAAATATTAATTTCATTGCGAAATTATTAAAATCTTCACCAAGTTATCGTTTCAATTCTTTTAAAATTGTGTAATTTGAATGAATGTTTGAAAAGACAATTTTTGTATGAGGAGTAGTTCAAATAAAAAAAAATATATTAAAATAAATATATGAATATAACTTTCATATGAAGCTTTGAATTGAAAAGCACTAAGTTTTTAACAGTGCTCTTTTCAATTCCTTTAAAATTGTTTCCATTTGAAATAGTTTTTGAAAAAATACATTTTTTTTATGAGAAGCGGTTCAAGCTTATCAATAAATATATGAATATTACTTCCTTTTGAAATGTTTAAGAAAGTGACTGTAGCTCCGGAAATATTAATTTCGTTGCGAAATTATAAAAAGCTTCATTAAGTTAGCAACAGTGCTCTCTTGAATTTTTTAAAAATTATTTTAATTTGAAAAAGTTTCTGAAAAAATAAATTTTTTTATGAGAAGCGGTTCAAGCTTATCAATAAATATATGAATATTACTTCCTTTTGAAATGTTTAAGAAAGTGACTGTATGTCCGGTAATATTCTTTTATTGCGACATTATAAAAATCTTCACCAAGTTATCGATAGTGCTCTTTTCAATTCTTTTTAAATTGTTTGATTTGAAAGAATGTTTGAAAAGACAATTTTTGTATGAAGAGTAGTTCAAATAAAAAAAATTTATTAAAATAAATATATGAATATTACTTTCATATGAATCTTTAAATTGAAAAGCACTTAGTTATTAACAGTGCTCTTTTCAATTCCTTTAAAATTGTTTTCATTTGAAAGAGTTTATGAAAAAATATCTATTTTTATGAGAAACGGTTCAAGCTTATCAATAAATATATGAATATTACTTCCTTTTGAAATGCTTAAGAAAGTGACTGTAGCTTCGGAAATATTAATTTCATTGCGATATTATAAAAACCTCCACTAAGTTAGCAACAGTGCTCTTTTGAATTCTTTCAAAATTATTTTAATTTGAAACAATTTTTAAAAAAATACATATTTGGAAAAATACATTTTTGCATGAGGAAAAATTAAAAATTGCACCTTTATTATATAAATAAATTAAACCCGTGACTTTTTCCAAAAATTTCAAGAAAGATTATACAAATTTTTAATGGAAAATTAGAAATCTTGGCTTTTATATTTACAAAAATTACACCCGGTCTTATTCAAGAATTTCCAAGAAAAAGTGCACAAAATTTTTCATGCAAGATTAGAAATCTCGGCTTTTGAATTTGTAAAAATTACACCCATGTCGTTTTAAAAAATTTTCAAGAAAAAGTATAGAACATTTTTTCATGCAAAATTAGAAATCTCGAGTTTTATATTTATAAAAATTGCAAGCGTAACTGATACAACAATTTTGAAGAAAAAGTGTTAAAAATTAGAAATTTCAGCTTTAATATATAAACAAAATACACCTGTTACTTATTCATAAAATTTCAAGAAAAATTATAACATTTTTTATGGAAAATTAGAAATCTCGACTTTCATATTTATTAAAATTACACCCATGTGTTATTCAAAAATTTTCAAGAAAAAGTGTACAAAATTGGTGATGCAAAATTAGAAATCTCGGCTTTTATATTCATAAAAATTACACCCGTGACTTATTCAAACATTTTGAAGAAAAAGTGTTAAAATATGGTCATGCAAAATTAAAAATGTTAGCTTTCCAAAAATTTCAAGAAAAATTACAAATTATCAATAAAGCGCTTCTCAAATCGTTCAAAATTTTTTTGATTTGAAAGAATGTTTGGAAAAATACATTTTTGTATGAGGAATGGTTCAAGTTTATCAGTAAATATATGAATATTACTTCTATATGAAATGTTTAAAAAAGTAACTGTAGCTCCGGAAATATTAATGTTATTGCGAAATTATAAAAATCTGCACCAAGTTACCGATAGTGCTCTTTTCAAATCTTTTAAAATTGTTTTGATTTGAAAGAATTTATGAAAACATACATTTTTAAATGAGAAGTGGTTTAAGTTTATCAATAATCTAATAAAATTTACTTCTTTATGAAATGTTTATGAAAGTGACTGTATCTCCGGAAATATTATATTCATTAAGAAATTATTAAGATATTCACCAAGTTATCGTTTCAATTCTTTTAAAATTGTGTGATTTGAATGAATGTTTGAAAAGACAATTTTTGTATGAAGAAGTAGTTCAAATAAAAAAAATGTATTAAAATAAATATATGAATATTACTTTCATATGAATCTTTGAATTGGAAAGCACTAAGTTATTAAAAGTGCTCCTTTGAATTCTTTCAAAATTATTTTAATTTGAAAGAATTTTTAAAAAAATACATATTTGGAAAAATACATTTTTGCATAAGAAAAATTAGAAATTGCAGCTTTATTATATATAAATTAGACTAGTGACTTTTTCCAAAAATTTCATGAAAGATTATACAATTTTTTTATGCAAAATTAGAAATCTCGGCTTTTGAATTTGTAAAAATTACACCCATGCCGTTTTCAAAAATTTTCAAGAAAAAGTATAGAACATTTTTTCATGCAAAATTAGAAATCTCGATTTTTATATATATATAAAAATTACAACCGTAACTGTTACAAACATTTTTAAGAAAAAGTGTTAAAAAAAAGAAATTTCAGCTGTAATATATAAACAAAATACACCTGTTTTTTATTCATAAAATTTCAAGAAAAATTATAAAATTTTTTTATGGAAAATTAGAAATCTCGACTTTCCATGTGTTATTCAAAAGCTTTCACAAAAAAGTGTACAAAATTGGTGATGCAAAATTAGAAATCTCGACTTTTATATGCATTAAAATTACACCTGTGACTTATTCAAACATTTTGAAGAAAACGTATCAAAAATTGGTCATGCAAAATTAGAAATTTCAGCATTAATATATAAATAAAATGCACATGTCTTAATCTTTTAAGTTTGGAAAAATACATTTTTGTATGAGGAATGGTTCAAGTTTATCAGTAAATATATGAATATTACTTCTTTATGAAATGTTTAAGAAAGTGACTGTATCTACGGAAATATTTATTTCATTGCGAAATTATAAAAACTTCCACTTAGTTATCAATAATGCGCTTTTCAATTCGTTAAAATTTTTTTTGATTTTAAAGAATGTTTGGAATAATACATTTTTGTATGAGGAATGGTTCAAGTTTATCAGTAAATATATGAATATTACTTCTTTATGAAATGTTTAAGAAAGTGACTGTATCTCCGGATATATTAATTTCATTGCGAAATTATTAAAATCTGCAACAAGTTACCGATAGTGCTCTTTTCAATTCTTTTAAAACTCTTTTGATTTGAAAGATTTTATGAAAACATACATTTTTAAATGAGAAGTGGTTTAAGTTTATCAATAAATTAATAAAAATTACTTCCTTTTGAAATGTTTAAGAAAGTGACTGTATTTCCGGAAATATTAATTTCATTGCGAAATTATAAAAAACTCCACTAAGTTGTTAATAATGCGCTTCTCAATTCGTTCAAACTTTTTTTGATTTGAAAGAATGTTTGGAAAAATACATTTTTGTATGACGAATGGTTCAAGTTTATCAGTAAATATATGAATATTACTTCTTTATGAAATGTTTAAGAAAGTGACTGTATCTACGGAAATATTAATTTCATTGCGAAATTATAAAAAGCTTCACTAAGTTAGCAACAGCGCTCTTTTGAATTCTTTCAAAATTATTTTAATTTGAAAGAATTTTCAAAAAAATACATATTTGGAAAAAAAAATTTTTGCATGAGGAACAATATAAAATTGCAGCTTTGTTATATAAATAAATTAGACCCGTGACTTTTTCCAAAAATTTCAAGAAAGATTATACAAATTTTTTATACAAAATTAGAAATCTCGGCTTTTGAATTTGTAAAAATTACACCCATGTCGTTTTCAAAAATTTTAAAAAAAAAAGTTAGAACATTTTTTCATGCAAAATTAGAAATCTCAAGTTTTATATTTATAAAAATTACAAGCGTAACTGATACAACAATTTTGAAGAAAAAGTGTTAAAAATTATAAATTTCAGCTTTAATATATAAACAAAATACACCTGTTACTTATTCATAAAATTTCAAGAAAATTTATAAAACTTTTTTATGGAAAATTAGAAATCGCGACTTTTATATTCATAAAAATTACACCCGTGTCTTATTCAAACATTTTGAAGAAAAAGTGTTAAAATATGGTCATGCAAAATTAAAAATTTTGGCTCTCCAAAAATTTAAAGAAAAATTATAAGTTATCAATAATGCGCTTCTCAATTCGTTAAAAATTTTTTTGATTTGAAAGAATGTTTGGAAAAATGCATTTTTGTATGAGGAATGGTTCAAGTTTATCAGTAAATATATGAATATTACTTCTATATGATATGTTTAAAAAAGTAACTGTAGCTCCGGAAATATTATTTTATTGCGAAATTATAAAAATCTGCACAAAGTTACCGATAGTGCTCTTTTCAATTCTTTTAAACCTGTTTTGATTTTGATTTGAAACGACAAATTTTGTATGAGGAATAGTTCAAATAAAAAAAAAATATTATAATAAATATATGAATATTACTTTCATATGAATATTTGAATTGAAAAGCACTAAGTTATTAAAAGTGCTCTTTTCAATTCCTTTAAAATTGTTTTCATTTGAAAGAGTTTTTGAAAAATTAAATTTTTTTATGAGAAGCGTTTCATGCTTATCAATAAATATATGAATATTACTTCCTTTTGAAATGTTTAAGAAAGTGACTGTAGCTCCGGAAATATTAATTTCGTTGCGAAATTATAAAAAGCTTCACTAAGTTAGCAACAGTGCTCTTTTAAATTCTTTAAAAATTATTTTAATTTGAAAAAGTTTTTGAAAAAATAAATTTTTTTATGAGAAGCGGTTCAAGCTTATCAATAAATATATGAATATTACTTCCTTTTGAAATGTTTAAGAAAGTGACTGTAGCTCCAGAATTATTAATTTCATTGTGAAATTATAAAAACCTCCACTAATTTATCAATAATGCGCTTTTCAATTCTTTTAAATCTGTTTTGATTTTGATTTGAAACGACAATTTTTGTATGAGGAGTAGTTCAAATAAAAAAAAAAATATATTAATAAATATATGAATATTACTTTCATATGAATATTTGAATTGAAAAGCAATAAGTTTTTAACAGTGCTCTTTTCAATTCCTTTAAAATTGTTTTCATTTGAAAGAATGTTTGAAAAAATAAATTTTTATATGAGAAGTGGTTTAAGTTTATCAATAAATTAATAAAAATTACTTTTCTATGAAATGTTTACGAAAGTGACTGTATCTCCGGAAATATTAATTTCGTTGCGAAATTATAAAAATCTTCACTAAGTTATCAATAGTGCTCTTTTCAATTCTTTCAAAACTGTTTTTATTTTAAAGAATGTTTGGAAAAATACATTTTTGTATGAGGAATGGTTCAAGCTTATCAGTAAATATATGAATATTATTTCTCAATGAAATGTTTAAGAAAGTTACTGTATCTCCGGAAATATTAATTTCATTGCGAAATTATTAAAATCTTCACCAAGTTATCGTTTCAATTCTTTTAAAATTGTGTAATTTGTATGAATGTTTGAAAAGACAATTTTTGTATGAGGAGTAGTTCAAATAAAAAAAAATATATTAAAATAAATATATGAATATAACTTTCATATGAAGCTTTGAATTGAAAAGCACTAAGTTTTTAACAGTGCTCTTTTCAATTCCTTTAAAATTGTTTTCATTAGAAAGAGTTTTTGAAAAAATACATTTTTTTATGAGAAGCGGTTCAAGCTTATCAATAAATATATGAATATTACTTCCTTTTGAAATGTTTAAGAAAGTGACTGTAGCTCCGGAAATATTAATTTCGTTGCGAAATTATAAAAAGCTTCACTAAGTTAGCAACAGTGCTCTTTTGAATTCTTTAAAAATTATTTTAATTTGAAAAAGTTTTTGAAAAAATAAATTTTTTTATGAGAAGCGGTTCAAGCTTATCAATAAATATATGAATATTACTTCCTTTTGAAATGTTTAAGAAAGTGACTGTATGTCCGGTTATATTCTTTTATTGCGACATTATAAAAATCTTCACCAAGTTATCGATAGTGCTCTTTTCAATTCTTTTTAAATTTTTTGATTTGAAGGAATGTTTGAAAAGACAATTTTTGTATGAAGAGTAGTTCAAATAAAAAAAACTTATTAAAATAAATATATGAATATTACTTTCATATGAATCTTTGAATTGAAAAGCACTTAGTTATTAACAGTGCTCTTTTCAATTCCTTTAAAATTGTTTTCATTTGAAAGAGTTTATGAAAAAATACATATTTTTATGAGAAGCGGTTCAAGCTTATCAATAAATATATGAATGTTACTTTCTTTTGAAATGTTTAAGAAAGTGACTGTAGCCCCGGAAATATTAATTTCATTGCGAAATTATAAAAACCTCCACTAAGTTATCAATAATGGACTTTTCAATTCCTTCAAAATGTTTTTGATTTGAAGGAATGTTTGGAAAAATACATTTTTGTATGAGGAATGGTTCAATTTTATCAGTAAATATATGAATATTTCTTCTTTATGAAATGTTTAAGAAAGTGACTGTATCTACGGAAATATTAATTTCATTGCGAAATTATAAAAAGCTTGACTAAGTTAGCTACAGCGCTCTTTTGAATTCTTTCAAAATTATTTTAATTTGAAAAAATTTTTAAAAAAATACATATTTGGAAAAAAACATTTTTGCATGAGGAACAATCAGAAATTGCAGCTTTATTATATAAATAAATCAGACCCGTGACTTTTTCCAAAAATTTCAAGAAAGATTATACAAATTTTTTATGGAAAAATTTTAAATAAAAAGTGTACAAAAGTTTTCATACAAAATTAGAAATCTCGGCTTTTGTATTTGTAAAAATTACACCCATGTCGTTTTCAATAATTTTCAAGAAAAAGTATAGAGCATTTTTTCATGCAAAATTAGAAATCTCGAGATTTATATTTATAAAAATTACACCCGTGACTTATTCTAACATTTTGAAGAAAACGTATCAAAAATTGGTCATGCAAAATTAGAAATTTCAGCATTAATATATAAATAAAATGCACATGTCTTAATCGAAAAATTTCAAGAAAAATTATAAAATTTTTTTTTGGAAAATTAGAAATTTTGGCTTTAATATATAAATAAATTACACCTGTGACTTATTCATAAAATTTCAAGAAAAATTATAAAAATTTTTAATGGAAAATTAGAAATCTCGGCTTTTATATTTATAAAAATAACGCTCTTGTCTTATTCAAAAATTTTCAAGAAAAAGTGTACAAAATTTTTCATGCAAAATTAGAAATTTCGGCTTTTGAATTTGTAAAAATTACACCCCTATCGTTTTCAAAATTTTCAAGAAAAAGTATAGATAATTTTTTCATGCAAAATTAGAAATCTCGAGTTTTATATTTATAAAACTTACAACCGTAACTGATTCAAACATTTTGAAGAGAAAGTGTTAAAAATTAGAAATTTCAGCTTTAATATATAAACAAAATACACCTGTTACTTATTCATAAAATTTCAAGAAAATTTATAAAATTTTTTTATGGAAAATTTGAAATCTCGACTTTCTATGTGTTATTCAAAAATTTTCAAGAAAAAGTGTACAAAATTGGTAATGCAAAATTAAAAATCTCTGCTTTTATATTCATAAAAATTACACCCGTGGCTTATTCAAACATTTTGAAAAAAAAGTTTTAAAATATGGTCATGCAAAATTAAAAATTTTGGCTTTCCAAAAATTTCAAGAAAAATTATAAGTTATAAATACTGCGCTTCTCATTCGTTCAAAATTTGTTTGATTTGAAAGAATGTTTGGAAAAATACATTTTTGTATGAGGAATGGTTCAAGTTTATTAGTAAATATATGAATATTACTTCTATATGAAATGTTTAAAAAAGTAAAAACATACATTTTTAAATGAGAAGTGGTTTAAGTTTATCAATAAATTAATAAAAATTACTTCCTTTTGAAATGTTTAAGAAAGTGACTGTAGCTCCGGAAATATTAATTTCATTGCGAAATTATAAAAACCTCCACTAAGTTATCAATAATGCGCTTTTCAATTCGTTCAAATTTTTTTTGATTTGAAAGAATGTTTGGAAAAATACATTTTTGTATGAGGAATGGTTCAAGTTTATCAGTAAATATATGAATATTACTTCTATATGAAATGTTTAAAAAAGTAAAAACATACATTTTTAAATGAGAAGTGGTTTAAGTTTATCAATAAATTAATAAAAATTACTTCCTTTTGAAATGTTTAAGAAAGTGACTGTAGCTCCGGAAATATTAATTTCATTGCGAAATTATAAAAACCTCCACTAAGTTATCAATAATGCGCTTTTCAATTCGTTCAAATTTTTTTTTGATTTTAAAGAATTTTTGGAAAAATTCATTTTTGTATGAGGAATGGTTCAAGTTTATCAGTATATATGAATATTACTTCTTTATATATGAATTCATAATATATGAATATTACTTCTTTATGAAATGTTTAAGAAAGTGACTGTATCTACGGAAATATTAATTTCTTTGCGAAATTATAAAAATCTTCACTAAGTAATCAATAGTGCTCTTTTCAATTCTATCAAAATTGTTTTTATTTTAAAGAATGTTTGGAAAAATACATTTTTGTATTAGGAATAGTTCAAGTTTATCAGTAAATATATATATGAATATTACTTCTTTATGAAATGTTTAAGAAAGTGACTGTATCTCCGGAAATATTAATTTCATTACGAAATTATAAAAATCTTCACAAAATTATCAAGCGATCGCTCTTCATTCTTTTAAAACTGTTTTAATTTGAAATGTTTAAGAAAGTGACTGTATCTCCGGAAATATTAACTTCATTACAAAATTCTTTTAAAACTGTTTTGATTTGAAAGAATTTATGAAAACATACATTTTTAAATGAGAAGTGGCTTAAGTTTATCAATAAATTAATAAAAATTACTTCCTTATAAAATGTTTAAGAAAGTGACTGTATCTCCGGAAATATTAATTTCATTGCGAAATTATTAAAATCTTCACCAAGTTATCGTTTCAATTCTTTTAAAATTGTGTAATTTGAATGAATGTTTGAAAAGACAATTTTTGTATGAGGAGTAGTTCAAATAAAAAAAAAAATATATTAAACTAAATATATGAATATAACTTTCATATGAAGCTTTGAATTGAAAAGCAATAAGTTTTTAACAGTGCTCTTTTCAATTCCTTTAAAATTGTTTTCATTTGAAAGAATGTTTGAAAAAATACATTTTTATATGAGAAGTGGTTTAAGTTTATCAATAAATTAATAAAAATTACTTTCCTATGAAATGTTTACGAAAGTGACTGTATCTCCGGAAATATCAATTTCGTTGCGAAATTATAAAAATCTTCACTAAGTTATCAATAGTGCTCTTTTCAATTCTTTCAAAATTGTTTTTATTTTAAAGAATGTTTGGAAAAATACATTTTTGTATGAGAAATGGTTCAAGCATATCAGTAAATATATGAATATTATTTCTCAATGAAATGTTTAAGAAAGTTACTGTATCTCCGGAAATATTAATTTCATTGCGAAATTATTAAAATCTTCACCAAGTTATCGTTTCAATTCTTTTAAAATTGTGTAATTTGAATGAATGTTTGAAAAGACAATTTTTGTATGAGGAGTAGTTCAAATAAAAAAAAAATATATTAAAATAAATATATGAATATAACTTTCATATGAAGCTTTGAATTGAAAAGCACTAAGTTTTTAACAGTGCTCTTTTCAATTCCTTTAAAATTGTTTCCATTTGAAAGAGTTTTTGAAAAAATAAATTTTTTTTATGAGAAGCGGTTCAAGCTTATCAATAAATATATGAATTTTACTTCCTTTTGAAATGTTTAAGAAAGTGACTGTAGCCCCGGAAATATTAATTTCATTGCGAAATTTAAAAACCTCCACTAAGTTATCAATAATGGACTTTTCAATTCCTTCAAAATGTTTTTGATTTGAAGGAATGTTTGGAAAAATACATTTTTGTATGAGGAATGGTTCAATTTTATCAGTAAATATATGAATATTTCTTCTTTATGAAATGTTTAAGAAAGTGACTGTATCTACGGAAATATTAATTTCATTGCGAAATTATAAAAAGCTTGACTAAGTTAGCTACAGCGCTCTTTTGAATTCTTTCAAAATTATTTTAATTTGAAAAAATTTTTAAAAAAATACATATTTGGAAAAAAACATTTTTGCATGAGGAACAATCAGAAATTGCAGCTTTATTATATAAATAAATTAGACCCGTGACTTTTTCCAAAAATTTCAAGAAAGATTATACAAATTTTTTATGGAAAAATTTTAAACAAAAAGTGTACAAAAGTTTTCATACAAAATTAGAAATCTCGGCTTTTGTATTTGTAAAAATTACACCCATGTCGTTTTCAATAATTTTCAAGAAAAAGTATAGAGCATTTTTTCATGCAAAATTAGAAATCTCGAGATTTATATTTATAAAAATTACACCCGTGACTTATTCTAACATTTTGAAGAAAACGTATCAAAAATTGGTCATGCAAAATTAGAAATTTCAGCATTAATATATAAATAAAATGCACATGTCTTAATCGAAAAATTTCAAGAAAAATTATAAAATTTTTTTTTGGAAAATTAGAAATTTTGGCTTTAATATATAAATAAATTACACCTGTGACTTATTCATAAAATTTCAAGAAAAATTATAAAAATTTTTAATGGAAAATTAGAAATCTCGGCTTTTATATTTATAAAAATAACGCTCTTGTCTTATTCAAAAATTTTCAAGAAAAAGTGTACAAAATTTTTCATGCAAAATTAGAAATTTCGGCTTTTGAATTTGTAAAAATTACACCCCTATCGTTTTCAAAATTTTCAAGAAAAAGTATAGATAATTTTTTCATGCAAAATTAGAAATCTCGAGTTTTATATTTATAAAACTTACAACCGTAACTGATTCAAACATTTTGAAGAGAAAGTGTTAAAAATTAGAAATTTCAGCTTTAATATATAAACAAAATACACCTGTTACTTATTCATAAAATTTCAAGAAAATTTATAAAATTTTTTTATGGAAAATTTGAAATCTCGACTTTCTATGTGTTATTCAAAAATTTTCAAGAAAAAGTGTACAAAATTGGTAATGCAAAATTAAAAATCTCTGCTTTTATATTCATAAAAATTACACCCGTGGCTTATTCAAACATTTTGAAAAAAAAGTTTTAAAATATGGTCATGCAAAATTAAAAATTTTGGCTTTCCAAAAATTTCAAGAAAAATTATAAGTTATAAATACTGCGCTTCTCATTCGTTCAAAATTTGTTTGATTTGAAAGAATGTTTGGAAAAATACATTTTTGTATGAGGAATGGTTCAAGTTTATCAGTAAATATATGAATATTACTTCTATATGAAATGTTTAAAAAAGTAAAAACATACATTTTTAAATGAGAAGTGGTTTAAGTTTATCAATAAATTAATAAAAATTACTTCCTTTTGAAATGTTTAAGAAAGTGACTGTAGCTCCTTAAATATTAATTTCATTGCGAAATTATAAAAACCTCCACTAAGTTATCAATAATGCGCTTTTCAATTCGTTCAAATTTTTTTTGATTTTAAAGAATTTTTGGAAAAATTCATTTTTGTATGAGGAATGGTTCAAGTTTATCAGTATATATGAATATTACTTCTTTATATATGAATTCATAATATATGAATATTACTTCTTTATGAAATGTTTAAGAAAGTGACTGTATCTACGGAAATATTAATTTCTTTGCGAAATTATAAAAATCTTCACTAAGTAATCAATAGTGCTCTTTTCAATTCTATCAAAATTGTTTTGATTTTAAAGAATGTTTGGAAAAATACATTTTTGTATTAGGAATAGTTCAAGTTTATCAGTAAATATATATATGAATATTACTTCTTTATGAAATGTTTAAGAAAGTGACTGTATCTCCGGAAATATTAATTTCATTGCGAAATTATTAAAATCTTCACCAAGTTATCGATAGTGCTCTTTTCAATTCTTTTTAAATTGTTTGATTTGAAAGAATGTTTGAAAAGACAATTTTTGTATGAGGAGTAGTTCAAATAAAAAAAAAATATATTAATAAATATATGAATATTACTTTCATATGAATATTTGAATTGAAAAGCAATAAGTTTTTAACAGTGCTCTTTTCAATTCCTTTAAAATTGTTTTCATTTGAAAGAATGTTTGAAAAAATACATTTTTATATGAGAAGTGGTTTAAGTTTATCAATAAATTAATAAAAATTACTTTCCTATGAAATGTTTACGAAAGTGACTGTATCTCCGGAAATATTAATTTCGTTGCGAAATTATAAAAATCTTCACTAAGTTATCAATAGTGCTCTTTTCAATTCTTTCAAAATTGTTTTTATTTTAAAGAATGTTTGGAAAAATACATTTTTGTATGAGAAATGGTTCAAGCATATCAGTAAATATATGAATATTATTTCTCAATGAAATGTTTAAGAAAGTTACTGTATCTCCGGAAATATTAATTTCATTGCGAAATTATTAAAATCTTCACCAAGTTATCGTTTCAATTCTTTTAAAATTGTGTAATTTGAATGAATGTTTGAAAAGACAATTTTTGTATGAGGAGTAGTTCAAATAAAAAAAAATATATTAAAATAAATATATGAATATAACTTTCATATGAAGCTTTGAATTGAAAAGCACTAAGTTTTTAACAGTGCTCTTTTCAATTCCTTTAAAATTGTTTCCATTTGAAAGAGTTTTTGAAAAATTAAATTTTTTTATGAGAAGCGTTTCATGCTTATCAATAAATATATGAATATTACTTCCTTTTGAAATGTTTAAGAAAGTGACTGTAGCTCCGGAAATATTAATTTCGTTGCGAAATTATAAAAAGCTTCACTAAGTTAGCAACAGTGCTCTTTTAAATTCTTTAAAAATTATTTTAATTTGAAAAAGTTTTTGAAAAAATAAATTTTTTTATGAGAAGCGGTTCAAGCTTATCAATAAATATATGAATATTACTTCCTTTTGAAATGTTTAAGAAAGTGACTGTAGCTCCAGAATTATTAATTTCATTGTGAAATTATAAAAACCTCCACTAATTTATCAATAATGCGCTTTTCAATTCTTTTAAATCTGTTTTGATTTTGATTTGAAACGACAATTTTTGTATGAGGAGTAGTTCAAATAAAAAAAAAAATATATTAATAAATATATGAATATTACTTTCATATGAATATTTGAATTGAAAAGCAATAAGTTTTTAACAGTGCTCTTTTCAATTCTTTTAAAATTGTTTTCATTTGAAAGAATGTTTGAAAAAATAAATTTTTATATGAGAAGTGGTTTAAGTTTATCAATAAATTAATAAAAATTACTTTTCTATGAAATGTTTACGAAAGTGACTGTATCTCCGGAAATATTAATTTCGTTGCGAAATTATAAAAATCTTCACTAAGTTATCAATAGTGCTCTTTTCAATTCTTTCAAAACTGTTTTTATTTTAAAGAATGTTTGGAAAAATACATTTTTGTATGAGGAATGGTTCAAGCTTATCAGTAAATATATGAATATTATTTTTCAATGAAATGTTTAAGAAAGTTACTGTATCTCCGGAAATATTAATTTCATTGCGAAATTATTAAAATCTTCACCAAGTTATCGTTTCAATTCTTTTAAAATTGTGTAATTTGTATGAATGTTTGAAAAGACAATTTTTGTATGAGGAGTAGTTCAAATAAAAAAAAATATATTAAAATAAATATATGAATATAACTTTCATATGAAGCTTTGAATTGAAAAGCACTAAGTTTTTAACAGTGCTCTTTTCAATTCCTTTAAAATTGTTTTCATTAGAAAGAGTTTTTGAAAAAATACATTTTTTTATGAGAAGCGGTTCAAGCTTATCAATAAATATATGAATATTACTTCCTTTTGAAATGTTTAAGAAAGTGACTGTAGCTCCGGAAATATTAATTTCGTTGCGAAATTATAAAAAGCTTCACTAAGTTAGCAACAGTGCTCTTTTGAATTCTTTAAAAATTATTTTAATTTGAAAAAGTTTTTGAAAAAATAAATTTTTTTATGAGAAGCGGTTCAAGCTTATCAATAAATATATGAATATTACTTCCTTTTGAAATGTTTAAGAAAGTGACTGTATGTCCGGTAATATTCTTTTATTGCGACATTATAAAAATCTTCACCAAGTTATCGATAGTGCTCTTTTCAATTCTTTTTAAATTTTTTGATTTGAAGGAATGTTTGAAAAGACAATTTTTGTATGAAGAGTAGTTCAAATAAAAAAAACTTATTAAAATAAATATATGAATATTACTTTCATATGAATCTTTGAATTGAAAAGCACTTAGTTATTAACAGTGCTCTTTTCAATTCCTTTAAAATTGTTTTCATTTGAAAGAGTTTATGAAAAAATACATATTTTTATGAGAAGCGGTTCAAGCTTATCAATAAATATATGAATATTACTTTCTTTTGAAATGTTTAAGAAAGTGACTGTAGCCCCGGAAATATTAATTTCATTGCGAAATTATAAAAACCTCCACTAAGTTATCAATAATGGACTTTTCAATTCCTTCAAAATGTTTTTGATTTGAAGGAATGTTTGGAAAAATACATTTTTGTATGAGGAATGGTTCAATTTTATCAGTAAATATATGAATATTTCTTCTTTATGAAATGTTTAAGAAAGTGACTGTATCTACGGAAATATTAATTTCATTGCGAAATTATAAAAAGCTTGACTAAGTTAGCTACAGCGCTCTTTTGAATTCTTTCAAAATTATTTTAATTTGAAAAAATTTTTAAAAAAATACATATTTGGAAAAAAACATTTTTGCATGAGGAACAATCAGAAATTGCAGCTTTATTATATAAATAAATTAGACCCGTGACTTTTTCCAAAAATTTCAAGAAAGATTATACAAATTTTTTATGGAAAAATTTTAAATAAAAAGTGTACAAAAGTTTTCATACAAAATTAGAAATCTCGGCTTTTGTATTTGTAAAAATTACACCCATGTCGTTTTCAATAATTTTCAAGAAAAAGTATAGAGCATTTTTTCATGCAAAATTAGAAATCTCGAGATTTATATTTATAAAAATTACACCCGTGACTTATTCTAACATTTTGAAGAAAACGTATCAAAAATTGGTCATGCAAAATTAGAAATTTCAGCATTAATATATAAATAAAATGCACATGTCTTAATCGAAAAATTTCAAGAAAAATTATAAAATTTTTTTTTGGAAAATTAGAAATTTTGGCTTTAATATATAAATAAATTACACCTGTGACTTATTCATAAAATTTCAAGAAAAATTATAAAAATTTTTAATGGAAAATTAGAAATCTCGGCTTTTATATTTATAAAAATAGCGCTCTTGTCTTATTCAAAAATTTTCAAGAAAAAGTGTACAAAATTTTTCATGCAAAATTAGAAATTTCGGCTTTTGAATTTGTAAAAATCCCACCCCTATCGTTTTCAAAATTTTCAAGAAAAAGTATAGATAATTTTTTCATGCAAAATTAGAAATCTCGAGTTTTATATTTATAAAACTTACAACCGTAACTGATTCAAACATTTTGAAGAGAAAGTGTTAAAAATTAGAAGTTTCAGCTTTAATATATAAACAAAATACACCTGTTACTTATTCATAAAATTTCAAGAAAATTTATAAAATTTTTTTATGGAAAATTTGAAATCTCGACTTTCTATGTGTTATTCAAAAATTTTCAAGAAAAAGTGTACAAAATTGGTAATGCAAAATTAAAAATCTCTGCTTTTATATTCATAAAAATTACACCCGTGGCTTATTCAAACATTTTGAAAAAAAAGTTTTAAAATATGGTCATGCAAAATTAAAAATTTTGGCTTTCCAAAAATTTCAAGAAAAATTATAAGTTATAAATACTGCGCTTCTCATTCGTTCAAAATTTGTTTGATTTGAAAGAATGTTTGGAAAAATACATTTTTGTATGAGGAATGGTTCAAGTTTATCAGTAAATATATGAATATTACTTCTATATGAAATGTTTAAAAAAGTAAAAACATACATTTTTAAATGAGAAGTGGTTTAAGTTTATCAATAAATTAATAAAAATTACTTCCTTTTGAAATATTTAAGAAAGTGACTGTAGCTCCTTAAATATTAATTTCATTGCGAAATTATAAAAACCTCCACTAAGTTATCAATAATGCGCTTTTCAATTCGTTCAAATTTTTTTTGATTTTAAAGAATTTTTGGAAAAATTCATTTTTGTATGAGGAATGGTTCAAGTTTATCAGTATATATGAATATTACTTCTTTATATATGAATTCATAATATATGAATATTACTTCTTTATGAAATGTTTAAGAAAGTGACTGTATCTCCGGAAATATTAATTTCATTACGAAATTATAAAAATCTTCACAAAATTATCAAGCGATCGCTCTTCATTCTTTTAAAACTGTTTTGATTTGAAATGTTTAAGAAAGTGACTGTATCTCCGGAAATATTAACTTCATTACAAAATTCTTTTAAAACTGTTTTGATTTGAAAGAATTTATGAAAACATACATTTTTAAATGAGAAGTGGCTTAAGTTTATCAATAAATTAATAAAAATTACTTCCTTATAAAATGTTTAAGAAAGTGACTGTATCTCCGGAAATATTAATTTCATTGCGAAATTATTAAAATCTTCACCAAGTTATCGTTTCAATTCTTTTAAAATTGTGTAATTTGAATGAATGTTTGAAAAGACAATTTTTGTATGAGGAGTAGTTCAAATAAAAAAAAAAATATATTAAACTAAATATATGAATATAACTTTCATATGAAGCTTTGAATTGAAAAGCAATAAGTTTTTAATAGTGCTCTTTTCAATTCCTTTAAAATTGTTTTCATTTGAAAGAATGTTTGAAAAAATACATTTTTATATGAGAAGTGGTTTAAGTTTATCAATAAATTAATAAAAATTACTTTCCTATGAAATGTTTACGAAAGTGACTGTATCTCCGGAAATATCAATTTCGTTGCGAAATTATAAAAATCTTCACTAAGTTATCAATAGTGCTCTTTTCAATTCTTTCAAAATTGTTTTTATTTTAAAGAATGTTTGGAAAAATACATTTTTGTATGAGAAATGGTTCAAGCATATCAGTAAATATATGAATATTATTTCTCAATGAAATGTTTAAGAAAGTTACTGTATCTCCGGAAATATTAATTTCATTGCGAAATTATTAAAATCTTCACCAAGTTATCGTTTCAATTCTTTTAAAATTGTGTAATTTGAATGAATGTTTGAAAAGACAATTTTTGTATGAGGAGTAGTTCAAATAAAAAAAAAAATATATTAAAATAAATATATGAATATAACTTTCATATGAAGCTTTGAATTGAAAAGCACTAAGTTTTTAACAGTGCTCTTTTCAATTCCTTTAAAATTGTTTCCATTTGAAAGAGTTTTTGAAAAAATAAATTTTTTTTATGAGAAGCGGTTCAAGCTTATCAATAAATATATGAATTTTACTTCCTTTTGAAATGTTTAAGAAAGTGACTGTAGCCCCGGAAATATTAATTTCATTGCGAAATTATAAAAACCTCCACTAAGTTATCAATAATGGACTTTTCAATTCCTTCAAAATGTTTTTGATTTGAAGGAATGTTTGGAAAAATACATTTTTGTATGAGGAATGGTTCAATTTTATCAGTAAATATATGAATATTTCTTCTTTATGAAATGTTTAAGAAAGTGACTGTATCTACGGAAATATTAATTTCATTGCGAAATTATAAAAAGCTTGACTAAGTTAGCTACAGCGCTCTTTTGAATTCTTTCAAAATTATTTTAATTTGAAAAAATTTTTAAAAAAATACATATTTGGAAAAAAACATTTTTGCATGAGGAACAATCAGAAATTGCAGCTTTATTATATAAATAAATTAGACCCGTGACTTTTTCCAAAAATTTCAAGAAAGATTATACAAATTTTTTATGGAAAAATTTTAAATAAAAAGTGTACAAAAGTTTTCATACAAAATTAGAAATCTCGGCTTTTGTATTTGTAAAAATTACACCCATGTCGTTTTCAATAATTTTCAAGAAAAAGTATAGAGCATTTTTTCATGCAAAATTAGAAATCTCGAGATTTATATTTATAAAAATTACACCCGTGACTTATTCTAACATTTTGAAGAAAACGTATCAAAAATTGGTCATGCAAAATTAGAAATTTCAGCATTATTATATAAATAAAATGCACATGTCTTAATCGAAAAATTTCAAGAAAAATTATAAAATTTTTTTTTGGAAAATTAGAAATTTTGGCTTTAATATATAAATAAATTACACCTGTGACTTATTCATAAAATTTCAAGAAAAATTATAAAAATTTTTAATGGAAAATTAGAAATCTCGGCTTTTATATTTATAAAAATAACGCTCTTGTCTTATTCAAAAATTTTCAAGAAAAAGTGTACAAAATTTTTCATGCAAAATTAGAAATTTCGGCTTTTGAATTTGTAAAAATTACACCCCTATCGTTTTCAAAATTTTCAAGAAAAAGTATAGATAATTTTTTATGCAAAATTAGAAATCTCGAGTTTTATATTTATAAAACTTACAACCGTAACTGATTCAAACATTTTGAAGAGAAAGTGTTAAAAATTAGAAATTTCAGCTTTAATATATAAACAAAATACACCTGTTACTTATTCATAAAATTTCAAGAAAATTTATAAAATTTTTTTATGGAAAATTTGAAATCTCGACTTTCTATGTGTTATTCAAAAATTTTCAAGAAAAAGTGTACAAAATTGGTAATGCAAAATTAAAAATCTCTGCTTTTATATTCATAAAAATTACACCCGTGGCTTATTCAAACATTTTGAAAAAAAAGTTTTAAAATATGGTCATGCAAAATTAAAAATTTTGGCTTTCCAAAAATTTCAAGAAAAATTATAAGTTATAAATACTGCGCTTCTCATTCCTTCAAAATTTGTTTGATTTGAAAGAATGTTTGGAAAAATACATTTTTGTATGAGGAATGGTTCAAGTTTATCAGTAAATATATGAATATTACTTCTATATGATATGTTTAAAAAAGTAACTGTAGCTCCGGAAATATTATTTTATTGCGAAATTATAAAAATCTGCACAAAGTTACCGATAGTGCTCTTTTCAATTCTTTTAAACCTGTTTTGATTTTGATTTGAAACGACAAATTTTGTATGAGGAATAGTTCAAATAAAAAAAAAATATTATAATAAATATATGAATATTACTTTCATATGAATATTTGAATTGAAAAGCACTAAGTTATTAAAAGTGCTCTTTTCAATTCCTTTAAAATTGTTTTCATTTGAAAGAGTTTTTGAAAAATTAAATTTTTTTATGAGAAGCGTTTCATGCTTATCAATAAATATATGAATATTACTTCCTTTTGAAATGTTTAAGAAAGTGACTGTAGCTCCGGAAATATTAATTTCGTTGCGAAATTATAAAAAGCTTCACTAAGTTAGCAACTGTGCTCTTTTAAATTCTTTAAAAATTATTTTAATTTGAAAAAGTTTTTGAAAAAATAAATTTTTTTATGAGAAGCGGTTCAAGCTTATCAATAAATATATGAATATTACTTCCTTTTGAAATGTTTAAGAAAGTGACTGTAGCTCCAGAATTATTAATTTCATTGTGAAATTATAAAAACCTCCACTAATTTATCAATAATGCGCTTTTCAATTCTTTTAAATCTGTTTTGATTTTGATTTAAAACGACAATTTTTGTATGAGGAGTAGTTCAAATAAAAAAAAAATATATTAATAAATATATGAATATTACTTTCATATGAATATTTGAATTGAAAAGCAATAAGTTTTTAACAGTGCTCTTTTCAATTCCTTTAAAATTGTTTTCATTTGAAAGAATGTTTGAAAAAATAAATTTTTATATGAGAAGTGGTTTAAGTTTATCAATAAATTAATAAAAATTACTTTTCTATGAAATGTTTACGAAAGTGACTGTATCTCCGGAAATATTAATTTCGTTGCGAAATTATAAAAATCTTCACTAAGTTATCAATAGTGCTCTTTTCAATTCTTTCAAAACTGTTTTTATTTTAAAGAATGTTTGGAAAAATACATTTTTGTATGAGGAATGGTTCAAGCTTATCAGTAAATATATGAATATTATTTCTCAATGAAATGTTTAAGAAAGTTACTGTATCTCCGGAAATATTAATTTCATTGCGAAATTATTAAAATCTTCACCAAGTTATCGTTTCAATTCTTTTAAAATTGTGTAATTTGTATGAATGTTTGAAAAGACAATTTTTGTTTGAGGAGTAGTTCAAATAAAAAAAAATATATTAAAATAAATATATGAATATAACTTTCATATGAAGCTTTGAATTGAAAAGCACTAAGTTTTTAACAGTGCTCTTTTCAATTCCTTTAAAATTGTTTTCATTAGAAAGAGTTTTTGAAAAAATACATTTTTTTATGAGAAGCGGTTCAAGCTTATCAATAAATATATGAATATTACTTCCTTTTGAAATGTTTAAGAAAGTGACTGTAGCTCCGGAAATATTAATTTCGTTGCGAAATTATAAAAAGCTTCACTAAGTTAGCAACAGTGCTCTTTTGAATTCTTTAAAAATTATTTTAATTTGAAAAAGTTTTTGAAAAAATAAATTTTTTTATGAGAAGCGGTTCAAGCTTATCAATAAATATATGAATATTACTTCCTTTTGAAATGTTTAAGAAAGTGACTGTATGTCCGGTAATATTCTTTTATTGCGACATTATAAAAATCTTCACCAAGTTATCGATAGTGCTCTTTTCAATTCTTTTTAAATTTTTTGATTTGAAGGAATGTTTGAAAAGACAATTTTTGTATGAAGAGTAGTTCAAATAAAAAAAACTTATTAAAATAAATATATGAATATTACTTTCATATGAATCTTTGAATTGAAAAGCACTTAGTTATTAACAGTGCTCTTTTCAATTCCTTTAAAATTGTTTTCATTTTAAAGAGTTTATGAAAAAATACATATTTTTATGAGAAGCGGTTCAAGCTTATCAATAAATATATGAATATTACTTTCTTTTGAAATGTTTAAGAAAGTGACTGTAGCCCCGGAAATATTAATTTCATTGCGAAATTATAAAAACCTCCACTAAGTTATCAATAATGGACTTTTCAATTCCTTCAAAATGTTTTTGATTTGAAGGAATGTTTGGAAAAATACATTTTTGTATGAGGAATGGTTCAATTTTATCAGTAAATATATGAATATTTCTTCTTTATGAAATGTTTAAGAAAGTGACTGTATCTACGGAAATATTAATTTCATTGCGAATTTATAAAAAGCTTGACTAAGTTAGCTACAGCGCTCTTTTGAATTCTTTCAAAATTATTTTAATTTGAAAAAATTTTTAAAAAAATACATATTTGGAAAAAAACATTTTTGCATGAGGAACAATCAGAAATTGCAGCTTTATTATATAAATAAATTAGACCCGTGACTTTTTCCAAAAATTTCAAGAAAGATTATACAAATTTTTTATGGAAAAATTTTAAATAAAAAGTGTACAAAAGTTTTCATACAAAATTAGAAATCTCGGCTTTTGTATTTGTAAAAATTACACCCATGTCGTTTTCAATAATTTTCAAGAAAAAGTATAGAGCATTTTTTCATGCAAAATTAGAAATCTCGAGATTTATATTTATAAAAATTACACCCGTGACTTATTCTAACATTTTGAAGAAAACGTATCAAAAATTGGTCATGCAAAATTAGAAATTTCAGCATTAATATATAAATAAAATGCACATGTCTTAATCGAAAAATTTCAAGAAAAATTATAAAATTTTTTTTTGGAAAATTAGAAATTTTGGCTTTAATATATAAATAAATTACACCTGTGACTTATTCATAAAATTTCAAGAAAAATTATAAAAATTTTTAATGGAAAATTAGAAATCTCGGCTTTTATATTTATAAAAATAACGCTCTTGTCTTATTCAAAAATTTTCAAGAAAAAGTGTACAAAATTTTTCATGCAAAATTAGAAATTTCGGCTTTTGAATTTGTAAAAATTACACCCCTATCGTTTTCAAAATTTTCAAGAAAAAGTATAGATAATTTTTTCATGCAAAATTAGAAATCTCGAGTTTTATATTTATAAAAATTACAACCGTAACTGTTACAAACATTTTGAAGAGAAAGTGTTAAAAATTAGAAATTTCAGCTTTAATATATAAACAAAATACACCTGTTACTTATTCATAAAATTTCAAGAAAATTTATAAAATTTTTTTATGGAAAATTTGAAATCTCGACTTTCTATGTGTTATTCAAAAATTTTCAAGAAAAAGTGTACAAAATTGGTAATGCAAAATTAAAAATCTCTGCTTTTATATTCATAAAAATTACACCCGTGGCTTATTCAAACATTTTGAAAAAAAAGTTTTAAAATATGGTCATGCAAAATTAAAAATTTTGGCTTTCCAAAAATTTCAAGAAAAATTATAAGTTATAAATACTGCGCTTCTCATTCGTTCAAAATTTGTTTGATTTGAAAGAATGTTTGGAAAAATACATTTTTGTATGAGGAATGGTTCAAGTTTATCAGTAAATATATGAATATTACTTCTATATGAAATGTTTAAAAAAGTAAAAACATACATTTTTAAATGAGAAGTGGTTTAAGTTTATCAATAAATTAATAAAAATTACTTCCTTTTGAAATGTTTAAGAAAGTGACTGTAGCTCCGGAAATATTAATTTCATTGCGAAATTATAAAAACCTCCACTAAGTTATCAATAATGCGCTTTTCAATTCGTTCAAATTTTTTTTGATTTTAAAGAATTTTTGGAAAAATTCATTTTTGTATGAGGAATGGTTCAAGTTTATCAGTATATATGAATATTACTTCTTTATATATGAATTCATAATATATGAATATTACTTCTTTATGAAATGTTTAAGAAAGTGACTGTATCTACGGAAATATTAATTTCTTTGCGAAATTATAAAAATCTTCACTAAGTAATCAATAGTGCTCTTTTCAATTCTATCAAAATTGTTTTGATTTTAAAGAATGTTTGGAAAAATACATTTTTGTATTAGGAATAGTTCAAGTTTATCAGTAAATATATATATGAATATTACTTCTTTATGAAATGTTTAAGAAAGTGACTGTATCTCCGGAAATATTAATTTCATTACGAAATTATAAAAATCTTCACAAAATTATCAAGCGATCGCTCTTCATTCTTTTAAAACTGTTTTGATTTGAAATGTTTAAGAAAGTGACTGTATCTCCGGAAATATTAACTTCATTACAAAATTCTTTTAAAACTGTTTTGATTTGAAAGAATTTATGAAAACATACATTTTTAAATGAGAAGTGGCTTAAGTTTATCAATAAATTAATAAAAATTACTTCCTTATAAAATGTTTAAGAAAGTGACTGTATCTCCGGAAATATTAATTTCATTGCGAAATTATTAAAATCTTCACCAAGTTATCGATAGTGCTCTTTTCAATTCTATTTAAATTGTTTGATTTGAAAGAATGTTTGAAAAGACAATTTTTGTATGAGGAGTAGTTCAAATAAAAAAAAAATATATTAATAAATATATGAATATTACTTTCATATGAATATTTGAATTGAAAAGCAATAAGTTTTTAACAGTGCTCTTTTCAATTCCTTTAAAATTGTTTTCATTTGAAAGAATGTTTGAAAAAATACATTTTTATATGAGAAGTGGTTTAAGTTTATCAATAAATTAATAAAAATTACTTTCCTATGAAATGTTTACGAAAGTGACTGTATCTCCGGAAATATTAATTTCGTTGCGAAATTATAAAAATCTTCACTAAGTTATCAATAGTGCTCTTTTCAATTCTTTCAAAATTGTTTTTATTTTAAAGAATGTTTGGAAAAATACATTTTTGTATGAGAAATGGTTCAAGCATATCAGTAAATATATGAATATTATTTCTCAATGAAATGTTTAAGAAAGTTACTGTATCTCCGGAAATATTAATTTCATTGCGAAATTATTAAAATCTTCACCAAGTTATCGTTTCAATTCTTTTAAAATTGTGTAATTTGAATGAATGTTTGAAAAGACAATTTTTGTATGAGGAGTAGTTCAAATAAAAAAAAAATATATTAAAATAAATATATGAATATAACTTTCATATGAAGCTTTGAATTGAAAAGCACTAAGTTTTTAACAGTGCTCTTTTCAATTCCTTTAAAATTGTTTCCATTTGAAAGAGTTTTTGAAAAAATAAATTTTTTTTATGAGAAGCGGTTCAAGCTTATCAATAAATATATGAATTTTACTTCCTTTTGAAATGTTTAAGAAAGTGACTGTAGCCCCGGAAATATTAATTTCATTGCGAAATTATAAAAACCTCCACTAAGTTATCAATAATGGACTTTTCAATTCCTTCAAAATGTTTTTGATTTGAAGGAATGTTTGGAAAAATACATTTTTGTATGAGGAATGGTTCAATTTTATCAGTAAATATATGAATATTTCTTCTTTATGAAATGTTTAAGAAAGTGACTGTATCTACGGAAATATTAATTTCATTGCGAAATTATAAAAAGCTTGACTAAGTTAGCTACAGCGCTCTTTTGAATTCTTTCAAAATTATTTTAATTTGAAAAAATTTTTAAAATAATACATATTTGGAAAAAAACATTTTTGCATGAGGAACAATCAGAAATTGCAGCTTTATTATATAAATAAATTAGACCCGTGACTTTTTCCAAAAATTTCAAGAAAGATTATACAAATTTTTTATGGAAAAATTTTAAATAAAAAGTGTACAAAAGTTTTCATATAAAATTAGAAATCTCGGCTTTTGTATTTGTAAAAATTACACCCATGTCGTTTTCAATAATTTTCAAGAAAAAGTATAGAGCATTTTTTCATGCAAAATTAGAAATCTCGAGATTTATATTTATAAAAATTACACCCGTGACTTATTCTAACATTTTGAAGAAAACGTATCAAAAATTGGTCATGCAAAATTAGAAATTTCAGCATTATTATATAAATAAAATGCACATGTCTTAATCGAAAAATTTCAAGAAAAATTATAAAATTTTTTTTTGGAAAATTAGAAATTTTGGCTTTAATATATAAATAAATTACACCTGTGACTTATTCATAAAATTTCAAGAAAAATTATAAAAATTTTTAATGGAAAATTAGAAATCTCGGCTTTTATATTTATAAAAATAACGCTCTTGTCTTATTCAAAAATTTTCAAGAAAAAGTGTACAAAATTTTTCATGCAAAATTAGAAATTTCGGCTTTTGAATTTGTAAAAATTACACCCCTATCGTTTTCAAAATTTTCAAGAAAAAGTATAGATAATTTTTTATGCAAAATTAGAAATCTCGAGTTTTATATTTATAAAACTTACAACCGTAACTGATTCAAACATTTTGAAGAGAAAGTGTTAAAAATTAGAAATTTCAGCTTTAATATATAAACAAAATACACCTGTTACTTATTCATAAAATTTCAAGAAAATTTATAAAATTTTTTTATGGAAAATTTGAAATCTCGACTTTCTATGTGTTATTCAAAAATTTTCAAGAAAAAGTGTACAAAATTGGTAATGCAAAATTAAAAATCTCTGCTTTTATATTCATAAAAATTACACCCGTGGCTTATTCAAACATTTTGAAAAAAAAGTTTTAAAATATGGTCATGCAAAATTAAAAATTTTGGCTTTCCAAAAATTTCAAGAAAAATTATAAGTTATAAATACTGCGCTTCTCATTCGTTCAAAATTTGTTTGATTTGAAAGAATGTTTGGAAAAATACATTTTTGTATGAGGAATGGTTCAAGTTTATCAGTAAATATATGAATATTACTTCTATATGATATGTTTAAAAAAGTAACTGTAGCTCCGGAAATATTATTTTATTGCGAAATTATAAAAATCTGCACAAAGTTACCGATAGTGCTCTTTTCAATTCTTTTAAACCTGTTTTGATTTTGATTTGAAACGACAAATTTTGTATGAGGAATAGTTCAAATAAAAAAAAAATATTATAATAAATATATGAATATTACTTTCATATGAATATTTGAATTGAAAAGCACTAAGTTATTAAAAGTGCTCTTTTCAATTCCTTTAAAATTGTTTTCATTTGAAAGAGTTTTTGAAAAATTAAATTTTTTTATGAGAAGCGTTTCATGCTTATCAATAAATATATGAATATTACATCCTTTTGAAATGTTTAAGAAAGTGACTGTAGCTCCGGAAATATTAATTTCGTTGCGAAATTATAAAAAGCTTCACTAAGTTAGCAACAGTGCTCTTTTAAATTCTTTAAAAATTATTTTAATTTGAAAAAGTTTTTGAAAAAATAAATTTTTTTATGAGAAGCGGTTCAAGCTTATCAATAAATATATGAATATTACTTCCTTTTGAAATGTTTAAGAAAGTGACTGTAGCTCCAGAATTATTAATTTCATTGTGAAATTATAAAAACCTCCACTAATTTATCAATAATGCGCTTTTCAATTCTTTTAAATCTGTTTTGATTTTGATTTGAAACGACAATTTTTGTATGAGGAGTAGTTCAAATAAAAAAAAAAATATATTAATAAATATATGAATATTACTTTCATATGAATATTTGAATTGAAAAGCAATAAGTTTTTAACAGTGCTCTTTTCAATTCCTTTAAAATTGTTTTCATTTGAAAGAATGTTTGAAAAAATAAATTTTTATATGAGAAGTGGTTTAAGTTTATCAATAAATTAATAAAAATTACTTTTCTATGAAATGTTTACGAAAGTGACTGTATCTCCGGAAATATTAATTTCGTTGCGAAATTATAAAAATCTTCACTAAGTTATCAATAGTGCTCTTTTCAATTCTTTCAAAACTGTTTTTATTTTAAAGAATGTTTGGAAAAATACATTTTTGTATGAGGAATGGTTCAAGCTTATCAGTAAATATATGAATATTATTTCTCAATGAAATGTTTAAGAAAGTTACTGTATCTCCGGAAATATTAATTTCATTGCGAAATTATTAAAATCTTCACCAAGTTATCGTTTCAATTCTTTTAAAATTGTGTAATTTGTATGAATGTTTGAAAAGACAATTTTTGTTTGAGGAGTAGTTCAAATAAAAAAAAATATATTAAAATAAATATATGAATATAACTTTCATATGAAGCTTTGAATTGAAAAGCACTAAGTTTTTAACAGTGCTCTTTTCAATTCCTTTAAAATTGTTTTCATTAGAAAGAGTTTTTGAAAAAATACATTTTTTTATGAGAAGCGGTTCAAGCTTATCAATAAATATATGAATATTACTTCCTTTTGAAATGTTTAAGAAAGTGACTGTAGCTCCGGAAATATTAATTTCGTTGCGAAATTATAAAAAGCTTCACTAAGTTAGCAACAGTGCTCTTTTGAATTCTTTAAAAATTATTTTAATTTGAAAAAGTTTTTGAAAAAATAAATTTTTTTATGAGAAGCGGTTCAAGCTTATCAATAAATATATGAATATTACTTCCTTTTGAAATGTTTAAGAAAGTGACTGTATGTCCGGTAATATTCTTTTATTGCGACATTATAAAAATCTTCACCAAGTTATCGATAGTGCTCTTTTCAATTCTTTTTAAATTTTTTGATTTGAAGGAATGTTTGAAAAGACAATTTTTGTATAAAACTAAAAAAAACTTATTAAAATAAATATATGAATATTACTTTCATATGAATTTTTGAATTGAAAAGCACTTAGTTATTAACAGTGCTCTTTTCAATTCCTTTAAAATTGTTTTCATTTTAAAGAGTTTATGAAAAAATACATATTTTTATGAGAAGCGGTTCAAGCTTATCAATAAATATATGAATATTACTTTCTTTTGAAATGTTTAAGAAAGTGACTGTAGCCCCGGAAATATTAATTTCATTGCGAAATTATAAAAACCTCCACTAAGTTATCAATAATGGACTTTTCAATTCCTTCAAAATGTTTTTGATTTGAAGGAATGTTTGGAAAAATACATTTTTGTATGAGGAATGGTTCAAGTTTATCAGTAAATATATGAATATTTCTTCTTTATGAAATGTTTAAGAAAGTGACTGTATCTACGGAAATATTAATTTCATTGCGAATTTATAAAAAGCTTGACTAAGTTAGCTACAGCGCTCTTTTGAATTCTTTCAAAATTATTTTAATTTGAAAAAATTTTTAAAAAAATACATATTTGGAAAAAAACATTTTTGCATGAGGAACAATCAGAAATTGCAGCTTTATTATATAAATAAATTAGACCCGTGACTTTTTCCAAAAATTTCAAGAAAGATTATACAAATTTTTTATGGAAAAATTTTAAATAAAAAGTGTACAAAAGTTTTCATACAAAATTAGAAATCTCGGCTTTTGTATTTGTAAAAATTACACCCATGTCGTTTTCAATAATTTTCAAGAAAAAGTATAGAGCATTTTTTCATGCAAAATTAGAAATCTCGAGATTTATATTTATAAAAATTACACCCGTGACTTATTCTAACATTTTGAAGAAAACGTATCAAAAATTGGTCATGCAAAATAAGAAATTTCAGCATTAATATATAAATAAAATGCACATGTCTTAATCGAAAAATTTCAAGAAAAATTATAAAATTTTTTTTTGGAAAATTAGAAATTTTGGCTTTAATATATAAATAAATTACACCTGTGACTTATTCATAAAATTTCAAGAAAAATTATAAAAATTTTTAATGGAAAATTAGAAATCTCGGCTTTTATATTTATAAAAATAACGCTCTTGTCTTATTCAAAAATTTTCAAGAAAAAGTGTACAAAATTTTTCATGCAAAATTAGAAATTTCGGCTTTTGAATTTGTAAAAATTACACCCCTATCGTTTTCAAAATTTTCAAGAAAAAGTATAGATAATTTTTTCATGCAAAATTAGAAATCTCGAGTTTTATATTTATAAAAATTACAACCGTAACTGTTACAAACATTTTGAAGAGAAAGTGTTAAAAATTAGAAATTTCAGCTTTAATATATAAACAAAATACACCTGTTACTTATTCATAAAATTTCAAGAAAATTTATAAAATTTTTTTATGGAAAATTTGAAATCTCGACTTTCTATGTGTTATTCAAAAATTTTCAAGAAAAAGTGTACAAAATTGGTAATGCAAAATTAAAAATCTCTGCTTTTATATTCATAAAAATTACACCCGTGGCTTATTCAAACATTTTGAAAAAAAAGTTTTAAAATATGGTCATGCAAAATTAAAAATTTTGGCTTTCCAAAAATTTCAAGAAAAATTATAAGTTATAAATACTGCGCTTCTCATTCGTTCAAAATTTGTTTGATTTGAAAGAATGTTTGGAAAAATACATTTTTGTATGAGGAATGGTTCAAGTTTATCAGTAAATATATGAATATTACTTCTATATGAAATGTTTAAAAAAGTAAAAACATACATTTTTAAATGAGAAGTGGTTTAAGTTTATCAATAAATTAATAAAAATTACTTCCTTTTGAAATGTTTAAGAAAGTGACTGTAGCTCCGGAAATATTAATTTCATTGCGAAATTATAAAAACCTCCACTAAGTTATCAATAATGCGCTTTTCAATTCGTTCAAATTTTTTTTGATTTTAAAGAATTTTTGGAAAAATTCATTTTTGTATGAGGAATGGTTCAAGTTTATCAGTATATATGAATATTACTTCTTTATATATGAATTCATAATATATGAATATTACTTCTTTATGAAATGTTTAAGAAAGTGACTGTATCTACGGAAATATTAATTTCTTTGCGAAATTATAAAAATCTTCACTAAGTAATCAATAGTGCTCTTTTCAATTCTATCAAAATTGTTTTGATTTTAAAGAATGTTTGGAAAAATACATTTTTGTATTAGGAATAGTTCAAGTTTATCAGTAAATATATATATGAATATTACTTCTTTATGAAATGTTTAAGAAAGTGACTGTATCTCCGGAAATATTAATTTCATTACGAAATTATAAAAATCTTCACAAAATTATCAAGCGATCGCTCTTCATTCTTTTAAAACTGTTTTGATTTGAAATGTTTAAGAAAGTGACTGTATCTCCGGAAATATTAACTTCATTACAAAATTCTTTTAAAACTGTTTTGATTTGAAAGAATTTATGAAAACATACATTTTTAAATGAGAAGTGGCTTAAGTTTATCAATAAATTAATAAAAATTACTTCCTTATAAAATGTTTAAGAAAGTGACTGTATCTCCGGAAATATTAATTTCATTGCGAAATTATTAAAATCTTCACCAAGTTATCGATAGTGCTCTTTTCAATTCTATTTAAATTGTTTGATTTGAAAGAATGTTTGAAAAGACAATTTTTGTATGAGGAGTAGTTCAAATAAAAAAAAAATATATTAATAAATATATGAATATTACTTTCATATGAATATTTGAATTGAAAAGCAATAAGTTTTTAACAGTGCTCTTTTCAATTCCTTTAAAATTGTTTTCATTTGAAAGAATGTTTGAAAAAATACATTTTTATATGAGAAGTGGTTTAAGTTTATCAATAAATTAATAAAAATTACTTTCCTATGAAATGTTTACGAAAGTGACTGTATCTCCGGAAATATCAATTTCGTTGCGAAATTATAAAAATCTTCACTAAGTTATCAATAGTGCTCTTTTCAATTCTTTCAAAATTGTTTTTATTTTAAAGAATGTTTGGAAAAATACATTTTTGTATGAGAAATGGTTCAAGCATATCAGTAAATATATGAATATTATTTCTCAATGAAATGTTTAAGAAAGTTACTGTATCTCCGGAAATATTAATTTCATTGCGAAATTATTAAAATCTTCACCAAGTTATCGTTTCAATTCTTTTAAAATTGTGTAATTTGAATGAATGTTTGAAAAGACAATTTTTGTATGAGGAGTAGTTCAAATAAAAAAAAAAATATATTAAAATAAATATATGAATATAACTTTCATATGAAGCTTTGAATTGAAAAGCACTAAGTTTTTAACAGTGCTCTTTTCAATTCCTTTAAAATTGTTTCCATTTGAAAGAGTTTTTGAAAAAATAAATTTTTTTTATGAGAAGCGGTTCAAGCTTATCAATAAATATATGAATTTTACTTCCTTTTGAAATGTTTAAGAAAGTGACTGTAGCCCCGGAAATATTAATTTCATTGCGAAATTATAAAAACCTCCACTAAGTTATTAATAATGGACTTTTCAATTCCTTCAAAATGTTTTTGATTTGAAGGAATGTTTGGAAAAATACATTTTTGTATGAGGAATGGTTCAATTTTATCAGTAAATATATGAATATTTCTTCTTTATGAAATGTTTAAGAAAGTGACTGTATCTACGGAAATATTAATTTCATTGCGAAATTATAAAAAGCTTGACTAAGTTAGCTACAGCGCTCTTTTGAATTCTTTCAAAATTATTTTAATTTGAAAAAATTTTTAAAAAAATACATATTTGGAAAAAAACATTTTTGCATGAGGAACAATCAGAAATTGCAGCTTTATTATATAAATAAATTAGACCCATGACTTTTTCCAAAAATTTCAAGAAAGATTATACAAATTTTTTATGGAAAAATTTTAAATAAAAAGTGTACAAAAGTTTTCATACAAAATTAGAAATCTCGGCTTTTGTATTTGTAAAAATTACACCCATGTCGTTTTCAATAATTTTCAAGAAAAAGTATAGAGCATTTTTTCATGCAAAATTAGAAATCTCGAGATTTATATTTATAAAAATTACACCCGTGACTTATTCTAACATTTTGAAGAAAACGTATCAAAAATTGGTCATGCAAAATTAGAAATTTCAGCATTAATATATAAATAAAATGCACATGTCTTAATCGAAAAATTTCAAGAAAAATTATAAAATTTTTTTTTGGAAAATTAGAAATTTTGGCTTTAATATATAAATAAATTACACCTGTGACTTATTCATAAAATTTCAAGAAAAATTATAAAAATTTTTAATGGAAAATTAGAAATCTCGGCTTTTATATTTATAAAAATAACGCTCTTGTCTTATTCAAAAATTTTCAAGAAAAAGTGTACAAAATTTTTCATGCAAAATTAGAAATTTCGGCTTTTGAATTTGTAAAAATTACACCCCTATCGTTTTCAAAATTTTCAAGAAAAAGTATAGATAATTTTTTCATGCAAAATTAGAAATCTCGAGTTTTATATTTATAAAACTTACAACCGTAACTGATTCAAACATTTTGAAGAGAAAGTGTTAAAAATTAGAAATTTCAGCTTTAATATATAAACAAAATACACCTGTTACTTATTCATAAAATTTCAAGAAAATTTATAAAATTTTTTTATGGAAAATTTGAAATCTCGACTTTCTATGTGTTATTCAAAAATTTTCAAGAAAAAGTGTACAAAATTGGTAATGCAAAATTAAAAATCTCTGCTTTTATATTCATAAAAATTACACCCGTGGCTTATTCAAACATTTTGAAAAAAAAGTTTTAAAATATGGTCATGCAAAATTAAAAATTTTGGCTTTCCAAAAATTTCAAGAAAAATTATAAGTTATAAATACTGCGCTTCTCATTCGTTCAAAATTTGTTTGATTTGAAAGAATGTTTGGAAAAATACATTTTTGTATGAGGAATGGTTCAAGTTTATCAGTAAATATATGAATATTACTTCTATATGAAATGTTTAAAAAAGTAAAAACATACATTTTTAAATGAGAAGTGGTTTAAGTTTATCAATAAATTAATAAAAATTACTTCCTTTTGAAATGTTTAAGAAAGTGACTGTAGCTCCGGAAATATTAATTTCATTGCGAAATTATAAAAACCTCCACTAAGTTATCAATAATGCGCTTTTCAATTCGTTCAAATTTTTTTTGATTTTAAAGAATTTTTGGAAAAATTCATTTTTGTATGAGGAATGGTTCAAGTTTATCAGTATATATGAATATTACTTCTTTATATATGAATTCATAATATATGAATATTACTTCTTTATGAAATGTTTAAGAAAGTGACTGTATCTACGGAAATATTAATTTCTTTGCGAAATTATAAAAATCTTCACTAAGTAATCAATAGTGCTCTTTTCAATTCTATCAAAATTGTTTTGATTTTAAAGAATGTTTGGAAAAATACATTTTTGTATTAGGAATAGTTCAAGTTTATCAGTAAATATATATATGAATATTACTTCTTTATGAAATGTTTAAGAAAGTGACTGTATCTCCGGAAATATTAATTTCATTACGAATTTATAAAAATCTTCACAAAATTATCAAGCGATCGCTCTTCATTCTTTTAAAACTGTTTTGATTTGAAATGTTTAAGAAAGTGACTGTATCTCCGGAAATAATAACTTCATTACAAAATTCTTTTAAAACTGTTTTGATTTGAAAGAATTTATGAAAACATACATTTTTAAATGAGAAGTGGCTTAAGTTTATCAATAAATTAATAAAAATTACTTCCTTTTGAAATGTTTAAGAAAGTGACTGTAGCTCCGGAAATATTAATTTCATTGCGAAATTATAAAAACCTCCACTAAGTTATCAATAATGCGCTTTTCAATTCGTTCAAATTTTTTTTGATTTGAAAGAATGTTTGGAAAAATACATTTTTGTATGAGGAATGGTTCAAGTTTATCAGTAAATATATGAATATTACTTCTATATGAAATGTTTAAAAAAGTAAAAACATACATTTTTAAATGAGAAGTGGTTTAAGTTTATCAATAAATTAATAAAAATTACTTCCTTTTGAAATGTTTAAGAAAGTGACTGTAGCTCCGGAAATATTAATTTCATTGCGAAATTATAAAAACCTCCACTAAGTTATCAATAATGCGCTTTTCAATTCGTTCAAATTTTTTTTGATTTTAAAGAATTTTTGGAAAAATTCATTTTTGTATGAGGAATGGTTCAAGTTTATCAGTATATATGAATATTACTTCTTTATATATGAATTCATAATATATGAATATTACTTCTTTATGAAATGTTTAAGAAAGTGACTGTATCTACGGAAATATTAATTTCTTTGCGAAATTATAAAAATCTTCACTAAGTAATCAATAGTGCTCTTTTCAATTCTATCAAAATTGTTTTGATTTTAAAGAATGTTTGGAAAAATACATTTTTGTATTAGGAATAGTTCAAGTTTATCAGTAAATATATATATGAATATTACTTCTTTATGAAATGTTTAAGAAAGTGACTGTATCTCCGGAAATATTAATTTCATTACGAAATTATAAAAATCTTCACAAAATTATCAAGCGATCGCTCTTCATTCTTTTAAAACTGTTTTGATTTGAAATGTTTAAGAAAGTGACTGTATCTCCGGAAATATTAACTTCATTACAAAATTCTTTTAAAACTGTTTTGATTTGAAAGAATTTATGAAAACATACATTTTTAAATGAGAAGTGGCTTAAGTTTATCAATAAATTAATAAAAATTACTTCCTTATAAAATGTTTAAGAAAGTGACTGTATCTCCGGAAATATTAATTTCATTGCGAAATTATTAAAATCTTCACCAAGTTATCGATAGTGCTCTTTTCAATTCTTTTTAAATTGTTTGATTTGAAAGAATGTTTGAAAAGACAATTTTTGTATGAGGAGTAGTTCAAATAAAAAAAAAATATATTAATAAATATATGAATATTACTTTCATATGAATATTTGAATTGAAAAGCAATAAGTTTTTAACAGTGCTCTTTTCAATTCCTTTAAAATTGTTTTCATTTGAAAGAATGTTTGAAAAAATACATTTTTATATGAGAAGTTGTTTAAGTTTATCAATAAATTAATAAAAATTACTTTCCTATGAAATGTTTACGAAAGTGACTGTATCTCCGGAAATATTAATTTCGTTGCGAAATTATAAAAATCTTCACTAAGTTATCAATAGTGCTCTTTTCAATTCTTTCAAAATTGTTTTTATTTTAAAGAATGTTTGGAAAAATACATTTTTGTATGAGAAATGGTTCAAGCATATCAGTAAATATATGAATATTATTTCTCAATGAAATGTTTAAGAAAGTTACTGTATCTCCGGAAATATTAATTTCATTGCGAAATTATTAAAATCTTCACCAAGTTATCGTTTCAATTCTTTTAAAATTGTGTAATTTGAATGAATGTTTGAAAAGACAATTTTTGTATGAGGAGTAGTTCAAATAAAAAAAAATATATTAAAATAAATATATGAATATAACTTTCATATGAAGCTTTGAATTGAAAAGCACTAAGTTTTTAACAGTGCTCTTTTCAATTCCTTTAAAATTGTTTCCATTTGAAAGAGTTTTTGAAAAAATAAATTTTTTTTATGAGAAGCGGTTCAAGCTTATCAATAAATATATGAATTTTACTTCCTTTTGAAATGTTTAAGAAAGTGACTGTAGCCCCGGAAATATTAATTTCATTGCGAAATTATAAAAACCTCCACTAAGTTATCAATAATGGACTTTTCAATTCCTTCAAAATGTTTTTGATTTGAAGGAATGTTTGGAAAAATACATTTTTGTATGAGGAATGGTTCAATTTTATCAGTAAATATATGAATATTTCTTCTTTATGAAATGTTTAAGAAAGTGACTGTATCTACGGAAATATTAATTTCATTGCGAAATTATAAAAAGCTTGACTAAGTTAGCTACAGCGCTCTTTTGAATTCTTTCAAAATTATTTTAATTTGAAAAAATTTTTAAAAAAATACATATTTGGAAAAAAACATTTTTGCATGAGGAACAATCAGAAATTGCAGCTTTATTATATAAATAAATTAGACCCGTGACTTTTTCCAAAAATTTCAAGAAAGATTATACAAATTTTTTATGGAAAAATTTTAAATAAAAAGTGTACAAAAGTTTTCATACAAAATTAGAAATCTCGGCTTTTGTATTTGTAAAAATTACACCCATGTCGTTTTCAATAATTTTCAAGAAAAATTATAGAGCATTTTTTCATGCAAAATTAGAAATCTCGAGATTTATATTTATAAAAATTACACCCGTGACTTATTCTAACATTTTGAAGAAAACGTATCAAAAATTGGTCATGCAAAATTAGAAATTTCAGCATTAATATATAAATAAAATGCACATGTCTTAATCGAAAAATTTCAAGAAAAATTATAAAATTTTTTTTTGGAAAATTAGAAATTTTGGCTTTAATATATAAATAAATTACACCTGTGACTTATTCATAAAATTTCAAGAAAAATTATAAAAAATTTTAATGGAAAATTAGAAATCTCGGCTTTTATATTTATAAAAATAACGCTCTTGTCTTATTCAAAAATTTTCAAGAAAAAGTGTACAAAATTTTTCATGCAAAATTAGAAATTTCGGCTTTTGAATTTGTAAAAATTACACCCCTATCGTTTTCAAAATTTTCAAGAAAAAGTATAGATAATTTTTTCATGCAAAATTAGAAATCTCGAGTTTTATATTTATAAAACTTACAACCGTAACTGATTCAAACATTTTGAAGAGAAAGTGTTAAAAATTAGAAATTTCAGCTTTAATATATAAACAAAATACACCTGTTACTTATTCATAAAATTTCAAGAAAATTTATAAAATTTTTTTATGGAAAATTTGAAATCTCGACTTTCTATGTGTTATTCAAAAATTTTCAAGAAAAAGTGTACAAAATTGGTAATGCAAAATTAAAAATCTCTGCTTTTATATTCATAAAAATTACACCCGTGGCTTATTCAAACATTTTGAAAAAAAAGTTTTAAAATATGGTCATGCAAAATTAAAAATTTTGGCTTTCCAAAAATTTCAAGAAAAATTATAAGTTATAAATACTGCGCTTCTCATTCGTTCAAAATTTGTTTGATTTGAAAGAATGTTTGGAAAAATACATTTTTGTATGAGGAATGGTTCAAGTTTATCAGTAAATATATGAATATTACTTCTATATGAAATGTTTAAAAAAGTAAAAACATACATTTTTAAATGAGAAGTGGTTTAAGTTTATCAATAAATTAATAAAAATTACTTCCTTTTGAAATGTTTAAGAAAGTGACTGTAGCTCCGGAAATATTAATTTCATTGCGAAATTATAAAAACCTCCACTAAGTTATCAATAATGCGCTTTTCAATTCGTTCAAATTTTTTTTGATTTTAAAGAATTTTTGGAAAAATTCATTTTTGTATGAGGAATGGTTCAAGTTTATCAGTATATATGAATATTACTTCTTTATATATGAATTCATAATATATGAATATTACTTCTTTATGAAATGTTTAAGAAAGTGACTGTATCTACGGAAATATTAATTTCTTTGCGAAATTATAAAAATCTTCACTAAGTAATCAATAGTGCTCTTTTCAATTCTATCAAAATTGTTTTGATTTTAAAGAATGTTTGGAAAAATACATTTTTGTATTAGGAATAGTTCAAGTTTATCAGTAAATATATATATGAATATTACTTCTTTATGAAATGTTTAAGAAAGTGACTGTATCTCCGGAAATATTAATTTCATTACGAAATTATAAAAATCTTCACAAAATTATCAAGCGATCGCTCTTCATTCTTTTAAAACTGTTTTGATTTGAAATGTTTAAGAAAGTGACTGTATCTCCGGAAATATTAACTTCATTACAAAATTCTTTTAAAACTGTTTTGATTTGAAAGAATTTATGAAAACATACATTTTTAAATGAGAAGTGGCTTAAGTTTATCAATAAATTAATAAAAATTACTTCCTTATAAAATGTTTAAGAAAGTGACTGTATCTCCGGAAATATTAATTTCATTGCGAAATTATTAAAATCTTCACCAAGTTATCGATAGTGCTCTTTTCAATTCTTTTTAAATTGTTTGATTTGAAAGAATGTTTGAAAAGACAATTTTTGTATGAGGAGTAGTTCAAATAAAAAAAAAATATATTAATAAATATATGAATATTACTTTCATATGAATATTTGAATTGAAAAGCAATAAGTTTTTAACAGTGCTCTTTTCAATTCCTTTAAAATTGTTTTCATTTGAAAGAATGTTTGAAAAAATTCATTTTTATATGAGAAGTGGTTTAAGTTTATCAATAAATTAATAAAAATTACTTTCCTATGAAATGTTTACGAAAGTGACTGTATCTCCGGAAATATTAATTTCGTTGCGAAATTATAAAAATCTTCACTAAGTTATCAATAGTGCTCTTTTCAATTCTTTCAAAATTGTTTTTATTTTAAAGAATGTTTGGAAAAATACATTTTTGTATGAGAAATGGTTCAAGCATATCAGTAAATATATGAATATTATTTCTCAATGAAATGTTTAAGAAAGTTACTGTATCTCCGGAAATATTAATTTCATTGCGAAATTATTAAAATCTTCACCAAGTTATCGTTTCAATTCTTTTAAAATTGTGTAATTTGAATGAATGTTTGAAAAGACAATTTTTGTATGAGGAGTAGTTCAAATAAAAAAAAATATATTAAAATAAATATATGAATATAACTTTCATATGAAGCTTTGAATTGAAAAGCACTAAGTTTTTAACAGTGCTCTTTTCAATTCCTTTAAAATTGTTTCCATTTGAAAGAGTTTTTGAAAAAATAAATTTTATTTATGAGAAGCGGTTCAAGCTTATCCATAAATATATGAATTTTACTTCCTTTTGAAATGTTTAAGGAAGTGACTGTATCTCCGGAAATATTAATTTCATTACGAAATTATAAAAATCTTCACAAAATTATCAAGCGATCGCTCTTCATTCTTTTAAAACTGTTTTGATTTGAAATGTTTAAGAAAGTGACTGTATCTCCGGAAATATTAACTTCATTACAAAATTCTTTTAAAACTGTTTTGATTTGAAAGAATTTATGAAAATATACATTTTTAAATGAGAAGTGGCTTAAGTTTATCAATAAATTAATAAAAATTACTTCCTTATAAAATGTTTAAGAAAGTGACTGTATCTCCGGAAATATTAATTTCATTGCGAAATTATTAAAATCTTCACCAAGTTATCGATAGTGCTCTTTTCAATTCTTTTTAAATTGTTTGATTTGAAAGAATGTTTGAAAAGACAATTTTTGTATGAGGAGTAGTTCAAATAAAAAAAAATATATTAATAAATATATGAATATTACTTTCATATGAATATTTGAATTGAAAAGCAATAAGTTTTTAACAGTGCTCTTTTCAATTCCTTTAAAATTGTTTTCATTTGAAAGAATGTTTGAAAAAATACATTTTTATATGAGAAGTGGTTTAAGTTTATCAATAAATTAATAAAAATTACTTTCCTATGAAATGTTTACGAAAGTGACTGTATCTCCGGAAATATTAATTTCGTTGCGAAATTATAAAAATCTTCACTAAGTTATCAATAGTGCTCTTTTCAATTCTTTCAAAATTGTTTTTATTTTAAAGAATGTTTGGAAAAATACATTTTTGTATGAGAAATGGTTCAAGCATATCAGTAAATATATGAATATTATTTCTCAATGAAATGTTTAAGAAAGTTACTGTATCTCCGGAAATATTAATTTCATTGCGAAATTATTAAAATCTTCACCAAGTTATCGTTTCAATTCTTTTAAAATTGTGTAATTTGAATGAATGTTTGAAAAGACAATTTTTGTATGAGGAGTAGTTCAAATAAAAAAAAAAATATATTAAAATAAATATATGAATATAACTTTCATATGAAGCTTTGAATTGAAAAGCACTAAGTTTTTAACAGTGCTCTTTTCAATTCCTTTAAAATTGTTTCCATTTGAAAGAGTTTTTGAAAAAATAAATTTTTTTTATGAGAAGCGGTTCAAGCTTATCAATAAATATATGAATTTTACTTCCTTTTGAAATGTTTAAGAAAGTGACTGTATGTCCGGTAATATTCTTTTATTGCGACATTATAAAAAGCTTCATAAAGTTAGCAACAGTGCTCTTTTGAATTTTTTAAAAATTATTTTAATTTGAAAAAGTTTCTGAAAAAATAAATTTTTTTATGAGAAGCGGTTCAAGCTTATCAATAAATATATGAATATTACTTCCTTTTGAAATGTTTAAGAAAGTGACTGTATGTCCGGTAATATTCTTTTATTGCGACATTATAAAAATCTTCACCAAGTTATCGATAGTGCTCTTTTCAATTCTTTTTAAATTGTTTGATTTGAAAGAATGTTTGAAAAGACAATTTTTGTATGAAGAGTAGTTCAAATAAAAAAAATTTATTAAAATAAATATATGAATATTACTTTCATATGAATCTTTAAATTGAAAAGCACTTAGTTATTAACAGTGCTCTTTTCAATTCCTTTAAAATTGTTTTCATTTGAAAGAGTTTATGAAAAAATATCTATTTTTATGAGAAACGGTTCAAGCTTATCAATAAATATATGAATATTACTTCCTTTTGAAATGCTTAAGAAAGTGACTGTAGCTTCGGAAATATTAATTTCATTGCGAAATTATAAAAACCTCCACTAAGTTAGCAACAGTGCTCTTTTGAATTCTTTCAAAATTATTTTAATTTGAAAAAATTTTTAAAAAAATACATATTTGGAAAAAAACATTTTTGCATGAGGAACAATCAGAAATTGCAGCTTTATTATATAAATAAATTAGACCCGTGACTTTTTCCAAAAATTTCAAGAAAGATTATACAAATTTTTTATGGAAAAATTTTAAATAAAAAGTGTACAAAAGTTTTCATACAAAATTAGAAATCTCGGCTTTTGTATTTGTAAAAATTACACCCATGTCGTTTTCAATAATTTTCAAGAAAAAGTATAGAGCATTTTTTCATGCAAAATTAGAAATCTCGAGATTTATATTTATAAAAATTACACCCGTGACTTATTCTAACATTTTGAAGAAAACGTATCAAAAATTGGTCATGCAAAATTAGAAATTTCAGCATTAATATATAAATAAAATGCACATGTCTTAATCGAAAAATTTCAAGAAAAATTATAAAATTTTTTTTTGGAAAATTAGAAATTTTGGCTTTAATATATAAATAAATTACACCTGTGACTTATTCATAAAATTTCAAGAAAAATTATAAAAATTTTTAATGGAAAATTAGAAATCTCGGCTTTTATATTTATAAAAATAACGCTCTTGTCTTATTCAAAAATTTTCAAGAAAAAGTGTACAAAATTTTTCATGCAAAATTAGAAATTTCGGCTTTTGAATTTGTAAAAATTACACCCCTATCGTTTTCAAAATTTTCAAGAAAAAGTATAGATAATTTTTTCATGCAAAATTAGAAATCTCGAGTTTTATATTTATAAAAATTACAACCGTAACTGTTACAAACATTTTGAAGAGAAAGTGTTAAAAATTAGAAATTTCAGCTTTAATATATAAACAAAATACACCTGTTACTTATTCATAAAATTTCAAGAAAATTTATAAAATTTTTTTATGGAAAATTTGAAATCTCGACTTTCTATGTGTTATTCAAAAATTTTCAAGAAAAAGTGTACAAAATTGGTAATGCAAAATTAAAAATCTCTGCTTTTATATTCATAAAAATTACACCCGTGGCTTATTCAAACATTTTGAAAAAAAAGTTTTAAAATATGGTCATGCAAAATTAAAAATTTTGGCTTTCCAAAAATTTCAAGAAAAATTATAAGTTATAAATACTGCGCTTCTCATTCGTTCAAAATTTGTTTGATTTGAAAGAATGTTTGGAAAAATACATTTTTGTATGAGGAATGGTTCAAGTTTATCAGTAAATATATGAATATTACTTCTATATGAAATGTTTAAAAAAGTAAAAACATACATTTTTAAATGAGAAGTGGTTTAAGTTTATCAATAAATTAATAAAAATTACTTCCTTTTGAAATGTTTAAGAAAGTGACTGTAGCTCCTTAAATATTAATTTCATTGCGAAATTATAAAAACCTCCACTAAGTTATCAATAATGCGCTTTTCAATTCGTTCAAATTTTTTTTGATTTTAAAGAATTTTTGGAAAAATTCATTTTTGTATGAGGAATGGTTCAAGTTTATCAGTATATATGAATATTACTTCTTTATATATGAATTCATAATATATGAATATTACTTCTTTATGAAATGTTTAAGAAAGTGACTGTATCTACGGAAATATTAATTTCTTTGCGAAATTATAAAAATCTTCACTAAGTAATCAATAGTGCTCTTTTCAATTCTATCAAAATTGTTTTGATTTTAAAGAATGTTTGGAAAAATACATTTTTGTATTAGGAATAGTTCAAGTTTATCAGTAAATATATATATGAATATTACTTCTTTATGAAATGTTTAAGAAAGTGACTGTATCTCCGGAAATATTAATTTCATTACGAAATTATAAAAATCTTCACAAAATTATCAAGCGATCGCTCTTCATTCTTTTAAAACTGTTTTGATTTGAAATGTTTAAGAAAGTGACTGTATCTCCGGAAATATTAACTTCATTACAAAATTCTTTTAAAACTGTTTTGATTTGAAAGAATTTATGAAAACATACATTTTTAAATGAGAAGTGGCTTAAGTTTATCAATAAATTAATAAAAATTACTTCCTTATAAAATGTTTAAGAAAGTGACTGTATCTCCGGAAATATTAATTTCATTGCGAAATTATTAAAATCTTCACCAAGTTATCGATAGTGCTCTTTTCAATTCTATTTAAATTGTTTGATTTGAAAGAATGTTTGAAAAGACAATTTTTGTATGAGGAGTAGTTCAAATAAAAAAAAAATATATTAATAAATATATGAATATTACTTTCATATGAATATTTGAATTGAAAAGCAATAAGTTTTTAACAGTGCTCTTTTCAATTCCTTTAAAATTGTTTCCATTTGAAAGAGTTTTTGAAAAAATAAATTTTTTTTATGAGAAGCGGTTCAAGCTTATCAATAAATATAAGAATTTTACTTCCTTTTGAAATGTTTAAGAAAGTGACTGTATGTCCGGTAATATTCTTTTATTGCGACATTATAAAAAGCTTCATTAAGTTAGCAACAGTGCTCTTTTGAATTTTTTAAAAATTATTTTAATTTGAAAAAGTTTCTGAAAAAATAAATTTTTTTATGAGAAGCGGTTCAAGCTTATCAATAAATATATGAATATTACTTCCTTTTGAAATGTTTAAGAAAGTGACTGTATGTCCGGTAATATTCTTTTATTGCGACATTATAAAAATCTTCACCAAGTTATCGATAGTGCTCTTTTCAATTCTTTTTAAATTGTTTGATTTGAAAGAATGTTTGAAAAGACAATTTTTGTATGAAGAGTAGTTCAAATAAAAAAAATTTATTAAAATAAATATATGAATATTACTTTCATATGAATCTTTAAATTGAAAAGCACTTAGTTATTAACAGTGCTCTTTTCAATTCCTTTAAAATTGTTTTCATTTGAAAGAGTTTATGAAAAAATATCTATTTTTATGAGAAACGGTTCAAGCTTATCAATAAATATATGAATATTACTTCTTTTTGAAATGCTTAAGAAAGTGACTGTAGCTTCGGAAATATTAATTTCATTGCGAAATTATAAAAACCTCCACTAAGTTAGCAACAGTGCTCTTTTGAATTCTTTCAAAATTATTTTAATTTGAAACAATTTTTAAAAAAATACATATTTGGAAAAATACATTTTTGCATGAGGAAAAATTAAAAATTGCACCTTTATTATATAAATAAATTAAACCCGTGACTTTTTCCAAAAATTTCAAGAAAGATTATACAAATTTTTAATGGAAAATTAGAAATCTTGGCTTTTATATTTACAAAAATTACACCCGGTCTTATTCAAGAATTTCCAAGAAAAAGTGCACAAAATTTTTCATGCAAGATTAGAAATCTCGGCTTTTGGATTTGTAAAAATTACACCCATGTCGTTTTAAAAAATTTTCAAGAAAAAGTATAGAACATTTTTTCATGCAAAATTAGAAATCTCGAGTTTTATATTTATAAAAATTACAAGCGTAACTGATACAACAATTTTGAAGAAAAAGTGTTAAAAATTAGAAATTTCAGCTTTAATATATAAACAAAATACACCTGTTACTTATTCATAAAATTTCAAGAAAAATTATAACATTTTTTATGGAAAATTAGAAATCTCGACTTTCATATTTATTAAAATTACACCCATGTGTTATTCAAAAATTTTCAAGAAAAAGTGTACAAAATTGGTGATGCAAAATTAGAAATCTCGGCTTTTATATTCATAAAAATTACACCCGTGACTTATTCAAACATTTTGAAGAAAAAGTGTTAAAATATGGTCATGCAAAATTAAAAATGTTAGCTTTCCAAAAATTTCAAGAAAAATTACAAATTATCAATAATGCGCTTCTCAATTCGTTCAAACTTTTTTTGATTTGAAAGAATGTTTGGAAAAATACATTTTTGTATGACGAATGGTTCAAGTTTATCAGTAAATATATGAATATTACTTCTTTATGAAATGTTTAAGAAAGTGACTGTATCTACGGAAATATTAATTTCATTGCGAAATTATAAAAAGCTTCACTAAGTTAGCAACAGCGCTCTTTTGAATTCTTTCAAAATTATTTTAATTTGAAAGAATTTTCAAAAAAATACATATTTGGAAAAAAAAATTTTTGCATGAGGAACAATATAAAATTGCAGCTTTATTATATAAATAAATTAGACCCGTGACTTTTTCCAAAAATTTCAAGAAAGATTATACAAATTTTTTATACAAAATTAGAAATCTCGGCTTTTGAATTTGTAAAAATTACACCCATGTCGTTTTCAAAAATTTTAAAAAAAAAAAGTTAGAACATTTTTTCATGCAAAATTAGAAATCTCGAGTTTTATATTTATAAAAATTACAAGCGTAACTGATACAACAATTTTGAAGAAAAAGTGTTAAAAATTATAAATTTCAGCTTTAATATATAAACAAAATACACCTGTTACTTATTCATAAAATTTCAAGAAAATTTATAAAACTTTTTTATGGAAAATTAGAAATCGCGACTTTTATATTCATAAAAATTACACCCGTGTCTTATTCAAACATTTTGAAGAAAAAGTGTTAAAATATGGTCATGCAAAATTAAAAATTTTGGCTCTCCAAAAATTTAAAGAAAAATTATAAGTTATCAATAATGCGCTTCTCAATTCGTTAAAAATTTTTTTGATTTGAAAGAATGTTTGGAAAAATGCATTTTTGTATGAGAAATGGTTCAAGTTTATCAGTAAATATATGAATATTACTTCTATATGATATGTTTAAAAAAGTAACTGTAGCTCCGGAAATATTATTTTATTGCGAAATTATAAAAATCTGCACAAAGTTACCGATAGTGCTCTTTTCAATTCTTTTAAACCTGTTTTGATTTTGATTTGAAACGACAAATTTTGTATGAGGAATAGTTCAAATCAAAAAAAAAATATTGTAATAAATATATGAATATTACTTTCATATGAATATTTGAATTGAAAAGCACTAAGTTATTAAAAGTGCTCTTTTCAATTCCTTTAAAATTGTTTTCATTTGAAAGAGTTTTTGAAAAATTAAATTTTTTATGAGAAGCGTTTCATGCTTATCAATAAATATATGAATATTACTTCCTTTTGAAATGTTTAAGAAAGTGACTGTAGCTCCGGAAATATTAATTTCGTTGCGAAATTATAAAAAGCTTCACTAATTTATCAATAATGCGCTTTTCAATTCTTTTAAATCTGTTTTGATTTTGATTTGAAACGACAATTTTTGTATGAGGAGTAGTTCAAATAAAAAAAAAATATATTAATAAATATATGAATATTACTTTCATATGAATATTTGAATTGAAAAGCAATAAGTTTTTAACAGTGTTCTTTTCAATTCCTTTAAAATTGTTTTCATTTGAAAGAATGTTTGAAAAAATAAATTTTTATATGAGAAGTGGTTTAAGTTTATCAATAAATTAATAAAAATTACTTTTCTATGAAATGTTTACGAAAGTGACTGTATCTCCGGAAATATTAATTTCGTTGCGAAATTATAAAAAGCTTCACTAAGTTAGCAACAGTGCTCTTTTGAATTCTTTAAAAATTATTTTAATTTGAAAAAGTTTTTGAAAAAATAAATTTTTTTATGAGAAGCGGTTCAAGCTTATCAATAAATATATGAATATTACTTCCTTTTGAAATGTTTAAGAAAGTGACTGTAGCTCCAGAATTATTAATTTCATTGTGAAATTATAAAAACCTCCACTAATTTATCAATAATGCCCTCTTCAATTCTTTTAAATCTGTTTTGATTTTGATTTGAAACGACAATTTTTGTATGAGGAGTAGTTCAAATAAAAAAAAAATATATTAATAAATATATGAATATTACTTTCATATGAATATTTGAATTGAAAAGCAATAAGTTTTTAACAGTGCTCTTTTCAATTCCTTTAAAATTGTTTTCATTTGAAAGAATGTTTGAAAAAATAAATTTTTATATGAGAAGTGGTTTAAGTTTATCAATAAATTAATAAAAATTACTTTTCTATGAAATGTTTACGAAAGTGACTGTATCTCCGGAAATATTAATTTCGTTGCGAAATTATAAAAAGCTTCACTAAGTTAGCAACAGTGCTCTTTTGAATTCTTTAAAAATTATTTTAATTTGAAAAAGTTTTTGAAAAAATAAATTTTTTTATGAGAAGCGGTTCAAGCTTATCAATAAATATATGAATATTACTTCCTTTTGAAATGTTTAAGAAAGTGACTGTATGTCCGGTAATATTCTTTTATTGCGACATTATAAAAATCTTCACCAAGTTATCGATAGTGCTCTTTTCAATTCTTTTTAAATTTTTTGATTTGAAGGAATGTTTGGAAAAATACATTTTTGTATGAGGAATGGTTCAATTTTATCAGTAAATATATGAATATTTCTTCTTTATGAAATGTTTAAGAAAGTGACTGTATCTACGGAAATATTAATTTCATTGCGAAATTATTAAAATCTTCACCAAGTTATCGATAGTGCTCTTTTCAATTCTTTTTAAATTGTTTGATTTGAAAGAATGTTTGAAAAGACAATTTTTGTATGAGGAGTAGTTCAAATAAAAAAAAAATATATTAATAAATATATGAATATTACTTTCATATGAATATTTGAATTGAAAAGCAATAAGTTTTTAACAGTGCTCTTTTCAATTCCTTTAAAATTGTTTTCATTTGAAAGAATGTTTGAAAAAATACATTTTTATATGAGAAGTGGTTTAAGTTTATCAATAAATTAATAAAAATTACTTTCCTATGAAATGTTTACGAAAGTGACTGTATCTCCGGAAATATTAATTTCGTTGCGAAATTATAAAAATCTTCACTAAGTTATCAATAGTGCTCTTTTCAATTCTTTCAAAATTGTTTTTATTTTAAAGAATGTTTGGAAAAATACATTTTTGTATGAGAAATGGTTCAAGCATATCAGTAAATATATGAATATTATTTCTCAATGAAATGTTTAAGAAAGTTACTGTATCTCCGGAAATATTAATTTCATTGCGAAATTATTAAAATCTTCACCAAGTTATCGTTTCAATTCTTTTAAAATTGTGTAATTTGAATGAATGTTTGAAAAGACAATTTTTGTATCAGGAGTAGTTCAAATAAAAAAAAATATATTAAAATAAATATATGAATATAACTTTCATATGAAGCTTTGAATTGAAAAGCACTAAGTTTTTAACAGTGCTCTTTTCAATTCCTTTAAAATTGTTTCCATTTGAAAGAGTTTTTGAAAAAATAAATTTTATTTATGAGAAGCGGTTCAAGCTTATCAATAAATATATGAATTTTACTTCCTTTTGAAATGTTTAAGAAAGTGACTGTATCTCCGGAAATATTAATTTCATTACGAAATTATAAAAATCTTCACAAAATTATCAAGCGATCGCTCTTCATTCTTTTAAAACTGTTTTGATTTGAAATGTTTAAGAAAGTGACTGTATCTCCGGAAATATTAACTTCATTACAAAATTCTTTTAAAACTGTTTTGATTTGAAAGAATTTATGAAAATATACATTTTTAAATGAGAAGTGGCTTAAGTTTATCAATAAATTAATAAAAATTACTTCCTTATAAAATGTTTAAGAAAGTGACTGTATCTCCGGAAATATTAATTTCATTGCGAAATTATTAAAATCTTCACCAAGTTATCGATAGTGCTCTTTTCAATTCTTTTTAAATTGTTTGATTTGAAAGAATGTTTGAAAAGACAATTTTTGTATGAGGAGTAGTTCAAATAAAAAAAAATATATTAATAAATATATGAATATTACTTTCATATGAATATTTGAATTGAAAAGCAATAAGTTTTTAACAGTGCTCTTTTCAATTCCTTTAAAATTGTTTTCATTTGAAAGAATGTTTGAAAAAATACATTTTTATATGAGAAGTGGTTTAAGTTTATCAATAAATTAATAAAAATTACTTTCCTATGAAATGTTTACGAAAGTGACTGTATCTCCGGAAATATTAATTTCGTTGCGAAATTATAAAAATCTTCACTAAGTTATCAATAGTGCTCTTTTCAATTCTTTCAAAATTGTTTTTATTTTAAAGAATGTTTGGAAAAATACATTTTTGTATGAGAAATGGTTCAAGCATATCAGTAAATATATGAATATTATTTCTCAATGAAATGTTTAAGAAAGTTACTGTATCTCCGGAAATATTAATTTCATTGCGAAATTATTAAAATCTTCACCAAGTTATCGTTTCAATTCTTTTAAAATTGTGTAATTTGAATGAATGTTTGAAAAGACAATTTTTGTATGAGGAGTAGTTCAAATAAAAAAAAAAATATATTAAAATAAATATATGAATATAACTTTCATATGAAGCTTTGAATTGAAAAGCACTAAGTTTTTAACAGTGCTCTTTTCAATTCCTTTAAAATTGTTTCCATTTGAAAGAGTTTTTGAAAAAATAAATTTTTTTTATGAGAAGCGGTTCAAGCTTATCAATAAATATATGAATTTTACTTCCTTTTGAAATGTTTAAGAAAGTGACTGTATGTCCGGTAATATTCTTTTATTGCGACATTATAAAAAGCTTCATAAAGTTAGCAACAGTGCTCTTTTGAATTTTTTAAAAATTATTTTAATTTGAAAAAGTTTCTGAAAAAATAAATTTTTTTATGAGAAGCGGTTCAAGCTTATCAATAAATATATGAATATTACTTCCTTTTGAAATGTTTAAGAAAGTGACTGTATGTCCGGTAATATTCTTTTATTGCGACATTATAAAAATCTTCACCAAGTTATCGATAGTGCTCTTTTCAATTCTTTTTAAATTGTTTGATTTGAAAGAATGTTTGAAAAGACAATTTTTGTATGAAGAGTAGTTCAAATAAAAAAAATTTATTAAAATAAATATATGAATATTACTTTCATATGAATCTTTAAATTGAAAAGCACTTAGTTATTAACAGTGCTCTTTTCAATTCCTTTAAAATTGTTTTCATTTGAAAGAGTTTATGAAAAAATATCTATTTTTATGAGAAACGGTTCAAGCTTATCAATAAATATATGAATATTACTTCCTTTTGAAATGCTTAAGAAAGTGACTGTAGCTTCGGAAATATTAATTTCATTGCGAAATTATAAAAACCTCCACTAAGTTAGCAACAGTGCTCTTTTGAATTCTTTCAAAATTATTTTAATTTGAAAAAATTTTTAAAAAAATACATATTTGGAAAAAAACATTTTTGCATGAGGAACAATCAGAAATTGCAGCTTTATTATATAAATAAATTAGACCCGTGACTTTTTCCAAAAATTTCAAGAAAGATTATACAAATTTTTTATGGAAAAATTTTAAATAAAAAGTGTACAAAAGTTTTCATACAAAATTAGAAATCTCGGCTTTTGTATTTGTAAAAATTACACCCATGTCGTTTTCAATAATTTTCAAGAAAAAGTATAGAGCATTTTTTCATGCAAAATTAGAAATCTCGAGATTTATATTTATAAAAATTACACCCGTGACTTATTCTAACATTTTGAAGAAAACGTATCAAAAATTGGTCATGCAAAATTAGAAATTTCAGCATTAATATATAAATAAAATGCACATGTCTTAATCGAAAAATTTCAAGAAAAATTATAAAATTTTTTTTTGGAAAATTAGAAATTTTGGCTTTAATATATAAATAAATTACACCTGTGACTTATTCATAAAATTTCAAGAAAAATTATAAAAATTTTTAATGGAAAATTAGAAATCTCGGCTTTTATATTTATAAAAATAACGCTCTTGTCTTATTCAAAAATTTTCAAGAAAAAGTGTACAAAATTTTTCATGCAAAATTAGAAATTTCGGCTTTTGAATTTGTAAAAATTACACCCCTATCGTTTTCAAAATTTTCAAGAAAAAGTATAGATAATTTTTTCATGCAAAATTAGAAATCTCGAGTTTTATATTTATAAAAATTACAACCGTAACTGTTACAAACATTTTGAAGAGAAAGTGTTAAAAATTAGAAATTTCAGCTTTAATATATAAACAAAATACACCTGTTACTTATTCATAAAATTTCAAGAAAATTTATAAAATTTTTTTATGGAAAATTTGAAATCTCGACTTTCTATGTGTTATTCAAAAATTTTCAAGAAAAAGTGTACAAAATTGGTAATGCAAAATTAAAAATCTCTGCTTTTATATTCATAAAAATTACACCCGTGGCTTATTCAAACATTTTGAAAAAAAAGTTTTAAAATATGGTCATGCAAAATTAAAAATTTTGGCTTTCCAAAAATTTCAAGAAAAATTATAAGTTATAAATACTGCGCTTCTCATTCGTTCAAAATTTGTTTGATTTGAAAGAATGTTTGGAAAAATACATTTTTGTATGAGGAATGGTTCAAGTTTATCAGTAAATATATGAATATTACTTCTATATGAAATGTTTAAAAAAGTAAAAACATACATTTTTAAATGAGAAGTGGTTTAAGTTTATCAATAAATTAATAAAAATTACTTCCTTTTGAAATGTTTAAGAAAGTGACTGTAGCTCCTCAAATATTAATTTCATTGCGAAATTATAAAAACCTCCACTAAGTTATCAATAATGCGCTTTTCAATTCGTTCAAATTTTTTTTGATTTTAAAGAATTTTTGGAAAAATTCATTTTTGTATGAGGAATGGTTCAAGTTTATCAGTATATATGAATATTACTTCTTTATATATGAATTCATAATATATGAATATTACTTCTTTATGAAATGTTTAAGAAAGTGACTGTATCTACGGAAATATTAATTTCTTTGCGAAATTATAAAAATCTTCACTAAGTAATCAATAGTGCTCTTTTCAATTCTATCAAAATTGTTTTGATTTTAAAGAATGTTTGGAAAAATACATTTTTGTATTAGGAATAGTTCAAGTTTATCAGTAAATATTACTTCTTTATGAAATGTTTAAGAAAGTGACTGTATCTCCGGAAATATTAATTTCATTACGAAATTATAAAAATCTTCACAAAATTATCAAGCGATCGCTCTTCATTCTTTTAAAACTGTTTTGATTTGAAATGTTTAAGAAAGTGACTGTATCTCCGGAAATATTAACTTCATTACAAAATTCTTTTAAAACTGTTTTGATTTGAAAGAATTTATGAAAACATACATTTTTAAATGAGAAGTGGCTTAAGTTTATCAATAAATTAATAAAAATTACTTCCTTATAAAATGTTTAAGAAAGTGACTGTATCTCCGGAAATATTAATTTCATTGCGAAATTATTAAAATCTTCACCAAGTTATCGATAGTGCTCTTTTCAATTCTATTTAAATTGTTTGATTTGAAAGAATGTTTGAAAAGACAATTTTTGTATGAGGAGTAGTTCAAATAAAAAAAAAATATATTAATAAATATATGAATATTACTTTCATATGAATATTTGAATTGAAAAGCAATAAGTTTTTAACAGTGCTCTTTTCAATTCCTTTAAAATTGTTTTCATTTGAAAGAATGTTTGAAAAAATACATTTTTATATGAGAAGTGGTTTAAGTTTATCAATAAATTAATAAAAATTACTTTCCTATGAAATGTTTACGAAAGTGACTGTATCTCCGGAAATATTAATTTCGTTGCGAAATTATAAAAATCTTCACTAAGTTATCAATAGTGCTCTTTTCAATTCTTTCAAAATTGTTTTTATTTTAAAGAATGTTTGGAAAAATACATTTTTGTATGAGAAATGGTTCAAGCATATCAGTAAATATATGAATATTATTTCTCAATGAAATGTTTAAGAAAGTTACTGTATCTCCGGAAATATTAATTTCATTGCGAAATTATTAAAATCTTCACCAAGTTATCGTTTCAATTCTTTTAAAATTGTGTAATTTGAATGAATGTTTGAAAAGACAATTTTTGTATGAGGAGTAGTTCAAATAAAAAAAAATATATTAAAATAAATATATGAATATAACTTTCATATGAAGCTTTGAATTGAAAAGCACTAAGTTTTTAACAGTGCTCTTTTCAATTCCTTTAAAATTGTTTCCATTTGAAAGAGTTTTTGAAAAAATAAATTTTTTTTATGAGAAGCGGTTCAAGCTTATCAATAAATATAAGAATTTTACTTCCTTTTGAAATGTTTAAGAAAGTGACTGTATGTCCGGTAATATTCTTTTATTGCGACATTATAAAAAGCTTCATTAAGTTAGCAACAGTGCTCTTTTGAATTTTTTAAAAATTATTTTAATTTGAAAAAGTTTCTGAAAAAATAAATTTTTTTATGAGAAGCGGTTCAAGCTTATCAATAAATATATGAATATTACTTCCTTTTGAAATGTTTAAGAAAGTGACTGTATGTCCGGTAATATTCTTTTATTGCGACATTATAAAAATCTTCACCAAGTTATCGATAGTGCTCTTTTCAATTCTTTTTAAATTGTTTGATTTGAAAGAATGTTTGAAAAGACAATTTTTGTATGAAGAGTAGTTCAAATAAAAAAAATTTATTAAAATAAATATATGAATATTACTTTCATATGAATCTTTAAATTGAAAAGCACTTAGTTATTAACAGTGCTCTTTTCAATTCCTTTAAAATTGTTTTCATTTGAAAGAGTTTATGAAAAAATATCTATTTTTATGAGAAACGGTTCAAGCTTATCAATAAATATATGAATATTACTTCCTTTTGAAATGCTTAAGAAAGTGACTGTAGCTTCGGAAATATTAATTTCATTGCGAAATTATAAAAACCTCCACTAAGTTAGCAACAGTGCTCTTTTGAATTCTTTCAAAATTATTTTAATTTGAAACAATTTTTAAAAAAATACATATTTGGAAAAATACATTTTTGCATGAGGAAAAATTAAAAATTGCACCTTTATTATATAAATAAATTAAACCCGTGACTTTTTCCAAAAATTTCAAGAAAGATTATACAAATTTTTAATGGAAAATTAGAAATCTTGGCTTTTATATTTACAAAAATTACACCCGGTCTTATTCAAGAATTTCCAAGAAAAAGTGCACAAAATTTTTCATGCAAGATTAGAAATCTCGGCTTTTGGATTTGTAAAAATTACACCCATGTCGTTTTAAAAAATTTTCAAGAAAAAGTATAGAACATTTTTTCATGCAAAATTAGAAATCTCGAGTTTTATATTTATAAAAATTACAAGCGTAACTGATACAACAATTTTGAAGAAAAAGTGTTAAAAATTAGAAATTTCAGCTTTAATATATAAACAAAATACACCTGTTACTTATTCATAAAATTTCAAGAAAAATTATAACATTTTTTATGGAAAATTAGAAATCTCGACTTTCATATTTATTAAAATTACACCCATGTGTTATTCAAAAATTTTCAAGAAAAAGTGTACAAAATTGGTGATGCAAAATTAGAAATCTCGGCTTTTATATTCATAAAAATTACACCCGTGACTTATTCAAACATTTTGAAGAAAAAGTGTTAAAATATGGTCATGCAAAATTAAAAATGTTAGCTTTCCAAAAATTTCAAGAAAAAGTACAAATTATCAATAATGCGCTTCTCAATTCGTTCAAACTTTTTTTGATTTGAAAGAATGTTTGGAAAAATACATTTTTGTATGACGAATGGTTCAAGTTTATCAGTAAATATATGAATATTACTTCTTTATGAAATGTTTAAGAAAGTGACTGTATCTACGGAAATATTAATTTCATTGCGAAATTATAAAAAGCTTCACTAAGTTAGCAACAGCGCTCTTTTGAATTCTTTCAAAATTATTTTAATTTGAAAGAATTTTCAAAAAAATACATATTTGGAAAAAAAAATTTTTGCATGAGGAACAATATAAAATTGCAGCTTTATTATATAAATAAATTAGACCCGTGACTTTTTCCAAAAATTTCAAGAAAGATTATACAAATTTTTTATACAAAATTAGAAATCTCGGCTTTTGAATTTGTAAAAATTACACCCATGTCGTTTTCAAAAATTTTTAAAAAAAAAAGTTAGAACATTTTTTCATGCAAAATTAGAAATCTCGAGTTTTATATTTATAAAAATTACAAGCGTAACTGATACAACAATTTTGAAGAAAAAGTGTTAAAAATTATAAATTTCAGCTTTAATATATAAACAAAATACACCTGTTACTTATTCATAAAATTTCAAGAAAATTTATAAAACTTTTTTATGGAAAATTAGAAATCGCGAATTTTATATTCATAAAAATTACACCCGTGTCTTATTCAAACATTTTGAAGAAAAAGTGTTAAAATATGGTCATGCAAAATTAAAAATTTTGGCTCTCCAAAAATTTAAAGAAAAATTATAAGTTATCAATAATGCGCTTCTCAATTCGTTAAAAATTTTTTTGATTTGAAAGAATGTTTGGAAAAATGCATTTTTGTATGAGAAATGGTTCAAGTTTATCAGTAAATATATGAATATTACTTCTATATGATATGTTTAAAAAAGTAACTGTAGCTCCGGAAATATTATTTTATTGCGAAATTATAAAAATCTGCACAAAGTTACCGATAGTGCTCTTTTCAATTCTTTTAAACCTGTTTTGATTTTGATTTGAAACGACAAATTTTGTATGAGGAATAGTTCAAATAAAAAAAAAATATTGTAATAAATATATGAATATTACTTTCATATGAATATTTGAATTGAAAAGCACTAAGTTATTAAAAGTGCTCTTTTCAATTCCTTTAAAATTGTTTTCATTTGAAAGAGTTTTTGAAAAATTAAATTTTTTATGAGAAGCGTTTCATGCTTATCAATAAATATATGAATATTACTTCCTTTTGAAATGTTTAAGAAAGTGACTGTAGCTCCGGAAATATTAATTTCGTTGCGAAATTATAAAAAGCTTCACTAATTTATCAATAATGCGCTTTTCAATTCTTTTAAATCTGTTTTGATTTTGATTTGAAACGACAATTTTTGTATGAGGAGTAGTTCAAATAAAAAAAAAATATATTAATAAATATATGAATATTACTTTCATATGAATATTTGAATTGAAAAGCAATAAGTTTTTAACAGTGTTCTTTTCAATTCCTTTAAAATTGTTTTCATTTGAAAGAATGTTTGAAAAAATAAATTTTTATATGAGAAGTGGTTTAAGTTTATCAATAAATTAATAAAAATTACTTTTCTATGAAATGTTTACGAAAGTGACTGTATCTCCGGAAATATTAATTTCGTTGCGAAATTATAAAAAGCTTCACTAAGTTAGCAACAGTGCTCTTTTGAATTCTTTAAAAATTATTTTAATTTGAAAAAGTTTTTGAAAAAATAAATTTTTTTATGAGAAGCGGTTCAAGCTTATCAATAAATATATGAATATTACTTCCTTTTGAAATGTTTAAGAAAGTGACTGTAGCTCCAGAATTATTAATTTCATTGTGAAATTATAAAAACCTCCACTAATTTATCAATAATGCGCTTTTCAATTCTTTTAAATCTGTTTTGATTTTGATTTGAAACGACAATTTTTGTATGAGGAGTAGTTCAAATAAAAAAAAAATATATTAATAAATATATGAATATTACTTTCATATGAATATTTGAATTGAAAAGCAATAAGTTTTTAACAGTGCTCTTTTCAATTCCTTTAAAATTGTTTTCATTTGGAAGAATGTTTGAAAAAATACATTTTTATATGAGAAGTGGTTTAAGTTTATCAATAAATTAATAAAAATTACTTTTCTATGAAATGTTTACGAAAGTGACTGTATCTCCGGAAATATTAATTTCGTTGCGAAATTATAAAAAGCTTCACTAAGTTAGCAACAGTGCTCTTTTGAATTCTTTAAAAATTATTTTAATTTGAAAAAGTTTTTGAAAAAATAAATTTTTTTATGAGAAGCGGTTCAAGCTTATCAATAAATATATGAATATTACTTCCTTTTGAAATGTTTAAGAAAGTGACTGTATGTCCGGTAATATTCTTTTATTGCGACATTATAAAAATCTTCACCAAGTTATCGATAGTGCTTTTTTCAATTCTTTTTAAATTTTTTGATTTGAAGGAATGTTTGGAAAAATACATTTTTGTATGAGGAATGGTTCAATTTTATCAGTAAATATATGAATATTTCTTCTTTATGAAATGTTTAAGAAAGTGACTGTATCTACGGAAATATTAATTTCATTGCGAAATTATAAAAAGCTTGACTAAGTTAGCTACAGCGCTCTTTTGAATTCTTTCAAAATTATTTTAATTTGAAAAAATTTTTAAAAAAATACATATTTGGAAAAAAACATTTTTGCATGAGGAACAATCAGAAATTGCAGCTTTATTATATAAATAAATTAGACCCGTGACTTTTTCCAAAAATTTCAAGAAAGATTATACAAATTTTTTATGGAAAAATTTTAAATAAAAAGTGTACAAAAGTTTTCATACAAAATTAGAAATCTCGGCTTTTGTATTTGTAAAAATTACACCCATGTCGTTTTCAATAATTTTCAAGAAAAAGTATAGAGCATTTTTTCATGCAAAATTAGAAATCTCGAGATTTATATTTATAAAAATTACACCCGTGACTTATTCTAACATTTTGAAGAAAACGTATCAAAAATTGGTCATGCAAAATTAGAAATTTCAGCATTAATATATAAATAAAATGCACATGTCTTAATCGAAAAATTTCAAGAAAAATTATAAAATTTTTTTTTGGAAAATTAGAAATTTTGGCTTTAATATATAAATAAATTACACCTGTGACTTATTCATAAAATTTTAAGAAAAATTATAAAAATTTTTAATGGAAAATTAGAAATCTCGGCTTTTATATTTATAAAAATAACGCTCTTGTCTTATTCAAAAATTTTCAAGAAAAAGTGTACAAAATTTTTCATGCAAAATTAGAAATTTCGGCTTTTGAATTTGTAAAAATTACACCCCTATCGTTTTCAAAATTTTCAAGAAAAAGTATAGATAATTTTTTCATGCAAAATTAGAAATCTCGAGTTTTATATTTATAAAACTTACAACCGTAACTGTTACAAACATTTTGAAGAGAAAGTGTTAAAAATTAGAAATTTCAGCTTTAATATATAAACAAAATACACCTGTTACTTATTCATAAAATTTCAAGAAAATTTATAAAATTTTTTTATGGAAAATTTGAAATCACGACTTTCTATGAGTTATTCAAAAATTTTCAAGAAAAAGTGTACAAAATTGGTAATGCAAAATTAAAAATCTCTGCTTTTATATTCATAAAAATTACACCCGTGGCTTATTCAAACATTTTGAAAAAAAAGTTTTAAAATATGGTCATGCAAAATTAAAAATTTTGGCTTTCCAAAAATTTCAAGAAAAATTATAAGTTATAAATACTGCGCTTCTCATTCGTTCAAAATTTGTTTGATTTGAAAGAATGTTTGGAAAAATACATTTTTGTATGAGGAATGGTTCAAGTTTATCAGTAAATATATGAATATTACTTCTATATGAAATGTTTAAAAAAGTAAAAACATACATTTTTAAATGAGAAGTGGTTTAAGTTTATCAATAAATTAATAAAAATTACTTCCTTTTGAAATGTTTAAGAAAGTGACTGTAGCTCCGGAAATATTAATTTCATTGCGAAATTATAAAAACCTCCACTAAGTTATCAATAATGCGCTTTTCAATTCGTTCAAATTTTTTTTGATTTTAAAGAATTTTTGGAAAAATTCATTTTTGTATGAGGAATGGTTCAAGTTTATCAGTATATATGAATATTACTTCTTTATATATGAATTCATAATATATGAATATTACTTCTTTATGAAATGTTTAAGAAAGTGACTGTATGTCCGGAAATATTAATTTCGTTGCGAAATTATAAAAATCTTCACTAAGTAATCAATAGTGCTCTTTTCAATTCTATCAAAATTGTTTTGATTTTAAAGAATGTTTGGAAAAATACATTTTTGTATTAGGAATAGTTCAAGTTTATCAGTAAATATTACTTCTTTATGAAATGTTTAAGAAAGTGACTGTATCTCCGGAAATATTAATTTCATTACGAAATTATAAAAATCTTCACAAAATTATCAATCGATCGCTCTTCATTCTTTTAAAACTGTTTTGATTTGAAATGTTTAAGAAAGTGACTGTATCTCCGGAAATATTAACTTCATTACGAAATTCTTTTAAAACTGTTTTGATTTGAAAGAATTTATGAAAACATACATTTTTAAATGAGAAGTGGCTTAAGTTTATAAATAAATTAATAAAAATAACTTCCTTATAAAATGTTTAAGAAAGTGACTGTATCTCCGGAAATATTAATTTCATTGCGAAATTATTAAAATCTTCACCAAGTTATCGATAGTGCTCTTTTCAATTCTTTTTAAATTGTTTGATTTGAAAGAATGTTTGAAAAGACAATTTTTGTATGAGGAGTAGTTCAAATAAAAAAAATATATTAAAATAAATATATGAATATTACTTTCATATGAAACTTTGAATTTAAAAGCACTAAGTTATTAACAGTGCTCTTTTCAATTCCTTTAAAATTGTTTTCATTTGAAAGAATGTCTGAAAAAATACATTTTTATATGAGAAGTGGTTTAAGTTTATCAATAAATTAATAAAAATTACTTCCTTTTGAAATGTTTAAGAAAGTGACTGTATTTCCGGAAATATTAATTTCATTGCGAAATTATAAAAACCTCCACTAAGTTGTTAATAATGCGCTTTTCAATTCGTTCAAATTTGTTTTGATTTGAAAGAATGTTTGGAAAAATACATTTTTGTATGAGGAATGGTTCAAGTTTATCAGTAAATATATGAATATTACTGCTTTATGAAATGTTTAAGAAAGTGACTGTATCTACGGAAATATTAATTTCATTGCAAAATTATAAAAAGCTTCACAAAATTATCAATCGATCGCTCTTCATACTTTTAAAACTGTTTTGATTTGAAAGATTTTATGAAAACATACATTTTTAAATGAGAAGTGGCTTAAGTTTATCAATAAATTAATAAAAATTACTTTTTATGAAATGTTTAAGAAAGTGACTGTATCTCCGGAAATATTAATTTCATTGTGAAATTATAAAAACCTCCACTAAGTTAGCAACAGTGCTCTTTTGAATTCTTTCAAAATTATTTTAATTTCAAAGAATTTTTAAAAAAATACATATTTGGAAACATACATTTTTGCATGAGGAACAATCAGAAATTGCAGCTTTATTATATAAATAAATTAGACCCGTGACTTTTTCCAAAAATTTCAAGAAAGATTATACAAATTTTTTATTCAAAATTAGAAATCTCAGCTTAAAATTTTTACTAAGTTATCGTTTTAATTCTTTAAAAATTGTGTGATTTGAATGAATGTTTGAAACGAAATTTTTTGTATGAAGAGTAGTTCAAATAAAAAAAAATTTATTAAAATAAATATATGAATATTACTTTTATATGAATCTTTGAATTGAAAAGCACTTAGCTATTAACAGTGCTCTTTTCAATTCCTTTAAAATTGTTTCCATTTGAAAGAGTTTTTGAAAAAATAAATTTTTTTTATGAGAAGCGGTTCAAGCTTATCAATAAATATATGAATTTTACTTCCTTTTGAAATGTTTAAGAAAGTGACTGTATGTCCGGTAATATTCTTTTATTGCGACATTATAAAAAGCTTCATAAAGTTAGCAACAGTGCTCTTTTGAATTTTTTAAAAATTATTTTAATTTGAAAAAGTTTCTGAAAAAATAAATTTTTTTATGAGAAGCGGTTCAAGCTTATCAATAAATATATGAATATTACTTCCTTTTGAAATGTTTAAGAAAGTGACTGTAGCTTCGGAAATATTAATTTCATTGCGAAATTATAAAAACCTCCACTAAGTTAGCAACAGTGCTCTTTTGAATTCTTTCAAAATTATTTTAATTTCAAAGAATTTTTAAAAAAATACATATTTGGAAAAATACATTTTTGCATGAGGAACAATCAGAAATTGCAGCTTTATTATATAAATAAATTAGACCCGTGACTTTTTCCAAAAATTTCAAGAAAGATTATACAAATTTTTTATTCAAAATTAAAAATCTCAGCTTTTGAATTTGTAAAAATTACACCCATGTCCTTTCCAAAAATTTTCAAGAAAAAGTATAAAACATTTTTTCATGCAAAATTAGAAATCTCGAGTTTTATATATATAAAAATTACAACCGTAACTGATTCAAACGTTTTGAAGAAAAAGTGTTAAAAATTAGAAATTTCAGCTTTAATATATAAACAAAATACAACTGTTACTTATTCATAAAATTTCAAGAAAATTTATAACATTTTTTTATGAAAAATTAGAAATCTCGACTTTCCATGTGTTATTCAAAAATTTTAAAGAAAAAGTGTACAAAATTTTTCATGCAAAATTAGAAATCTCAGCTTTTGAATTTGTAAAAATTACACCCATGTCTTATTCAAAAATGTTCAAGAAAAAGTATAGAACATTTTTTCATGCAAAATTAGAAATCTCGGGTTTTATATTTATAAAAATTACACCCGTAACTGATTCAAACATTTTGAAGAAAAAGTGTTAAAAATTAGAAATTTCAGCTTTAATATATAAACAAAATACACATGTTTTATTCAAAAAATTTCAAGAAAAATTATAAATTTTTTTTATGGAAAATAAGAAATCTCGACTTTCATATTTATTAAAATTACACCCATGTGTTATTCAAAAATTTTCAAGAAAAAGTGTACAAAATTGGTGATGCAAAATTAGAAATCTCGGCTTTTATATTCATAAAAATTACACCCGTGACTTATTCAAACATTTTGAAGAAAAAGTGTTAAAATATGGTCATGCAAAATTAGAAATGTTAGCTTTCCAAAAATTTCAAGAAAATTTACAAATTGTCAATAATGCGCTTCTCAAATCGTTCAAAATTTTTTTGATTTGAAAGAATGTTTGGAAAAATACATTTTTGTATGAGGAATGGTTCAAGTTTATCAGTAAATATATGAATATTACTTCTATATGAAATGTTTAAAAAATTAACTGTAGCTCCGGAAATATTATTTTATTGCGAAATTATAAGAATCTGCACCAAGTTACCGATAGTTCTCTTTTCAATTCTTTTAAATCTGTTTTGATTTTGATTTGAAACGACAATTTTTGTATGAGGAGTAGTTCAAATAAAAAAAAAAAATATATTAATAAATATATGAATATTACTTTCATATGAATATTTGAATTGAAAAGCACTAAGTTATTAAAAGTGCTCTTTTCAATTCCTTTAAAATGTTTTTCATTTGAAAGAGTTTTTGAAAAATTAAATTTTTTTATGAGAAGCGGTTCAAGCTTATCAATAAATATATGAATATTACTTCCTTTTGAAATGTTTAAGAAAGTGACTGTAGCTCCGGAAATATTAATTTCATTGCGAAATTATAAAAACCTCCACTAAGTTAGCAACAGTGCTCTTTTGAATTCTTTAAAAATTATTTTAATTTGAAAAAGTTTTTGAAAAAATAAATTTTTTTATGAGAAGCGGTTCAAGCTTATCAATAAATATATGAATATTACTTCCTTTTGAAATGTTTAAGAAAGTGACTGTAGCTCCAGAATTATTAATTTCATTGTGAAATTATAAAAACCTCCACTAATTTATCAATAATGCGCTTTTCAATTCTTTTAAATCTGTTTTGATTTTGATTTGAAACGACAATTTTTGTATGAGGAGTAGTTCAAATAAAAAAAAAAATATATTAATAAATATATGAATATTACTTTCATATGAATATTTGAATTGAAAAGCACTAAGTTATTAAAAGTGCTCTTTTCAATTCCTTTAAAATTGTTTTCATTTGAAAGAGTTTTTGAAAAAATATCTATTTTTATGAGAAACGGTTCAAGCTTATCAATAAATATATGAATATTACTTCCTTTTGAAATGTTTAAGAAAGTGACTGTAGCTCCGGAAATATTAATTTCATTGCGAAATTATAAAAACCTCCACTAAGTTGTCAATAATGCGCTTTTCAATTCGTTCAAATTATTTTTGATTTGAAAGAATGTTTGGAATAATACATTTTTGTATGAGGAATGGTTCAAGGTTATCAGTAAATATATGAATATTACTTCTATATGAAATGTTTAAAAAAGTAACTGTAGCTCCGGAAATATTATTTTATTGCGAAATTATAAGAAACTGCACCAAGTTACCGATAGTGCTCTTTTCAATTCTTTTAAATCTGTTTTGATTTTGATTTGAACCGACAATTTTTGTATGAGGAGTAGTTCAAATAAAAAAAAAATATATTAATAAATATATGAATATTACTTTCATATGAATATTTGAATTGAAAAGCAATAAGTTTTTAACAGTGCTCTTTTCAATTCCTTTAAAATTGTTTTCATTTGAAAGAATGTTTGAAAAAATACATTTTTATATGAGAAGTGGTTTAAGTTTATCAATAAATTAATAAAAATTACTTTCCTATGAAATGTTTACGAAAGTGACTGTATCTCCGGAAATATTAATTTCGTTGCGAAATTATAAAAATCTTCACTAAGTTATCAATAGTGCTCTTAACAATTCTTTCAAAATTGTTTTTATTTTAAAGAATATTTGGAAAAATACATTTTTGTATGAGAAATGGTTCAAGCATATCAGTAAATATATGAATATTATTTCTCAATGAAATGTTTAAGAAAGTTACTGTATCTCCGGAAATATTAATTTCATTGCGAAATTATTAAAATCTTCACCAAGTTATCGTTTCAATTCTTTTAAAATTGTGTAATTTGAATGAATGTTTGAAAAGACAATTTTTGTATGAAGAGTAGTTCAAATAAAAAAAAATATATTAAAATAAATATATGAATATAACTTTCATATGAAGCTTTGAATTGAAAAGCAATAAGTTTTTAACAGTGCTCTTTTGAATTCTTTACAAATTATTTTAATTTGAAAAAGTTTCTGAAAAAATAAATTTTTTTATGAGAAGCGGTTCAAGCTTATCAATAAATATATGAATATTACTTCCTTTTGAAATGTTTAAGAAAGTGACTGTATGTCCGGTAATATTCTTTTATTGCGACATTATAAAAATCTTCACCAAGTTATCGATAGTGCTCTTTTCAATTCTTTTTAAATTGTTTGATTTGAAAGAATGTTTGAAAAGACAATTTTTGTATGAAGAGTAGTTCAAATAGAAAAATTTATTTAAATAAATATATGAATATTACTTTCATATGAATCTTTAAATTGAAAAGCACTTAGTTATTAACAGTGCTCTTTTCAATTCCTTTAAAATTGTTTTCATTTGAAAGAGTTTATGAAAAAATATCTATTTTTATGAGAAACGGTTCAAGCTTATCAATAAATATATGAATATTACTTCCTTTTGAAATGCTTAAGAAAGTGACTGTAGCTTCGGAAATATTAATTTCATTGCGAAATTATAAAAACCTCCACTAAGTTAGCAACAGTGCTCTTTTGAATTCTTTCAAAATTATTTTAATTTGAAAGAATTTTTAAAAAAATACATATTTAGAAAAATACATTTTTGCATGAGGAAAAATTAGAAATTGCACCTTTATTATATAAATAAATTAAACCCGTGACTTTTTCCAAAAATTTCAAGAAAGATTATACAAATTTTTAATGGAAAATTAGAAATCTTGGCTTTTATATTTACAAAAATTACACCCGGTCTTATTCAAGAATTTCCAAGAAAAAGTGCACAAAATTTTTCATGCAAGATTAGAAATCTCGGCTTTTGAATTTGTAAAAATTACACCCATGTCGTTTTAAAAAATTTTCAAGAAAAAGTATAGAACATTTTTTCATGCAAAATTAGAAATCTCGAGTTTTATATTTATAAAAATTACAAGCGTAACTGATACAACAATTTTGAAGAAAAAGTGTTAAAAATTAAAAATTTCAGCTTTAATATATAAACAAAATACACCTGTTACTTATTCATAAAAATTCAAGAAAAATTATAACATTTTTTATGGAAAATTAGAAATCTCGACTTTCCATGTGTTATTCAAAAGCTTTCAAGAAAAAGTGTACAAAATTGGTGATGCAAAATTAGAAATCTCGACTTTTATATGCATTAAAATTACACCTGTGACTTATTCAAACATTTTGAAGAAAACGTATCAAAAATTGGTCATGCAAAATTAGAAATTTCAGCATTAATATATAAATAAAATGCACATGTCTTAATCTGTTAAGTTTGGAAAAATACATTTTTGTATGAGGAATGGTTCAAGTTTATCAGTAAATATATGAATATTACTTCTTTATGAAATGTTTAAGAAAGTGACTGTATCTACGGAAATATTTATTTCATTGCGAAATTATAAAAATCTGCACCAAGTTACCGATAGTGCTCTTTTCAATTTTTTTAAACCTGTTTTGATTTTGATTTGAAACGACAAATTTTGTATGAGGAATAGTTCAAATAAAAAAAAAATATATTAATAAATATATGAATATTACTTTCATATAAATATTTGAATTGAAAAGCACTAAGTTATTAAAAGTGCTCTTTTCAATTCCTTTAAAATTGTTTTCATTTGAAAGAGTTTTTGAAAAATTAAATTTTTTTATGAGAAGCGTTTCATGCTTATCAATAAATATATGAATATTACTTCCTTTTGAAATGTTTAAGAAAGTGACTGTAGCTCCGGAAATATTAATTTCGTTGCGAAATTTTAAAAAGCTTCACTAAGTTAGCAACAGTGCTCTTTTAAATTCTTTAAAAATTATTTTAATTTGAAAAAGTTTTTGAAAAAATAAATTTTTTTATGAGAAGCGGTTCAAGCTTATCAATAAATATATGAATATTACTTCCTTTTGAAATGTTTAAGAAAGTGACTGTAGCTCCAGAATTATTAATTTCATTGTGAAATTATAAAAACCTCCACTAATTTATCAATAATGTGCTTTTCAATTCTTTTAAATCTGTTTTGATTTTGATTTGAAACGACAATTTTTGTATGAGGAGTAGTTCAAATAAAAAAAAAAAATATATTAATAAATATATGAATATTACTTTCATATGAATATTTGAATTGAAAAGCAACAAGTTTTTAACAGTGCTCTTTTCAATTCCTTTAAAATTGTTTTCATTTGAAAGAATGTTTGAAAAAATAAATTTTTATATGAGAAGTGGTTTAAGTTTATCAATAAATTAATAAAAATTACTTTTCTATGAAATGTTTACGAAAGTGACTGTATCTCCGGAAATATTAATTTCATTGCGAAATTATTAAAATCTTCACCAAGTTATCGTTTCAATTCTTTTAAAATTGTGTAATTTGAATGAATGTTTGAAAAGACAATTTTTGTATGAGGTGTAGTTCAAATAAAAAAAAATATATTAAAATAAATATATGAATATAACTTTCATATGAAGCTTTGAATTGAAAAGCACTAAGTTTTTAACAGTGCTCTTTTCAATTCCTTTAAAATTGTTTTCATTAGAAAGAGTTTTTGAAAAAATACATTTTTTTATGAGAAGCGGTTCAAGCTTATCAATAAATATATGAATATTACTTCCTTTTGAAATGTTTAAGAAAGTGACTGTATGTCCGGTAATATTCTTTTATTGCGACATTATAAAAATCTTCACCAAGTTATCGATAGTGCTCTTTTCAATTCTTTTTAAATTTTTTGATTTGAAAGAATGTTTGAAAAGACAATTTTTGTATGAAGAGTAGTTCAAATAAAAAAAACTTATAAAAATAAATATATGAATATTACTTTCATATGAATCTTTGAATTGAAAAGCACTTAGTTATTAACAGTGCTCTTTTCAATTCCTTGAAAATTGTTTTCATTTGAAAGAGTTTATGAAAAAATACATATTTTTATGAGAAGCGGTTTAAGCTTATCAATAAATATATGAATATTACTTTCTTTTGAAATGTTTACGAAAGTGACTGTAGCTCCGGAAATATTAATTTCACTGCGAAATTATAAAAACCTCCACTAAGTTATCAATAATGGACTTTTCAATTCCTTCAAAATGTTTTTGATTTGAAGGAATGTTTGGAAAAATACATTTTTGTATGAGGAATGGTTCAATTTTATCAATAAATATATGAATATTTCTTCTTTATGAAATGTTTAAGAAAGTGACTGTATCTACGGAAATATTAATTTCATTGCGAAATTATAAAAAGCTTCACTAAGTTAGCAACAGTGCTCTTTTCAATTCTTTCAAAATTATTTTAATTTCAAAGAATTTAAAAAAAAATACATATTTGGAAAAATACATTTTTGCATGAGGAAAAATTAGAAATTGCACCCTTATTATATGAATAAATTAGACCCGTGACTTTTTCCAAAAATTTCAAGAAAGATTATACAAATTTTTTATGGAAAATTAGAAATCTTGGCTTTTATATTTACAAAAATTACACCCGGTATTATTCAAAAATTTCCAAGAAAAAGTTTACAAAATTTTTCATGCAAGATTAGAAATCTCGGCTTTTGAATTTGTAAAAATTACACCCATGTCGTTTTCAAAAATTTTCAAGAAAAAGTATAGAACATTTTTTCATGCAAAATTAGAAATCTCGAGTTTTATATTTATAAAAATTACAAGCGTAACTGATACAACAATTTTGAAGAAAAAGTGTTAAAAATTAGAAACTATAGCTTTAATATATAAACAAAATACACCTGTTACTTATTCATAAAATTTCAAGAAAAATTATAACATTTTTTTAAGGAAAATTATAAATCTCGACTTTCCATGTGTTATTCAAAAATTTTCAAGAAAAAGTGTACAAAATTGGTGATGCAAAATTAGAAATCTCGGCTTTTATATTCATAAAAATTACACCCATGGCTTATTCAAAAATTTTGAAGAAAAAGTGTTAAAATATGGTCATGCAAAATTAAAAATGTTAGCTTTCCAAAAATTTCAAGAAAAATTACAAATTATCAATAATGCGCTTCTCAAATCGTTCAAAATTTTCTTGATTTGAAAGAATGTTTGGAAAAATACATTTTTGTATGAGGAATGGTTCAAGTTTATCAGTAAATATATGAATATTACTTCTATATGAAATGTTTAAAAAAGTAACTGTAGCTCCGGAAATATTAATTTTATTGCGAAATTATAAAAATCTGCACCAAGTTACCGACAGTGCTCTTTTCAATTCTTTTAAAACTCTTTTGATTTGAAAGATTTTATGAAAACATACATTTTTAAATGAGAAGTGGTTTAAGTTAATCAATAAAATAATAAAAAATACTTCCTTTTGAAATGTTTAAAAAAGTAACTGTAGCTCCGGAAATTTAATTTCATTGCGAAATTATAAAATTCGTTCAAATTTTTTTTGATTTTAAAGAATGTTTGGAAAAATAAATTTTTGTATAAGGAATGGTTCAAGTTTATCAGTAAATATATGAATATTACTTCTTTTTGAAATGTTTAAGAAAGTGACTGTATCTACGGAAATATTTATTTCATTGCGAAATTATAAAAACCTCCACTAAGTTAGCAACAGTGCTCTTTTGAATTCTTTCAAAATTATTTTAATTTGAAAGAATTTTTAAAAAAATACATATTTGGAAAAATACATTTTTGCATGAGGAAAAATTAGAAATTGCAGCTTTATTATTTATTATATGAATGTTTGAAAAGATAATTTTTGTATGAGGAGTAGTTCAAATAAAAACAATATATTAAAATAAATATATGAATATAACTTTCATATGAAACTTAGAATTGAAAAGCACTAAGTTATTAACAGTGCTCTTTTCAATTCCTTTAAAATTGTTTTCATTTGAAAGAGTTTTTGAAAAAATACATTTTTTTATGAGAAGCGGTTCAAGCTTATCAATAAATATATGAATATTACTTTCTTTTGAAATGTTTAAGAACGTGACTGTAGCTCCGGAAATATTAATTTCATTGCGAAATTATAAAAACCTCCACTAAAATATCAATAATGCACTTTTCAATTCCTTCAAAATTTTTTTGATTTGAAAGAATGTTTGGAAAAATACATTTTTGTATGAGGAATGGTTCAATTTTATCAGTAAATATATGAATATTTCTTCTTTATGAAATGTTTAAGAAAGTGACTGTATCTACGGAAATATTAATTTCATTGCAAAATTATAAAAAGCTTCACTAAGTTAGCAACAGCGCTCTTTTGAATTCTTTCAAAATTATTTTAATTTGAAAGAATTTTCAAAAAAATACATATTTGGAAAAAAAAATTTTTGCATGAGGGACAATATAAAATTGCAGCTTTATTATATAAATAAATTAGACCCGTGACTTTTTCCCAAAATTTCAAGAAAGATTATACAAATTTTTTATACAAAAATACAAATCTCGGCTTTTGAATTTGTAAAAATTACACCCATGTCGTTTTCAAAAATTTTCAAAAAAAAAGTTAGAACATTTTTTCATGCAAAATTAGAAATGTCGAGTTTTATATATATATAAATTACAAACGTAACTGATACAAACATTTTGAAGAAAAAGTGTTAAAAATTAGAAATTTCAGCTTTACTATATAAACAAAATACACCTGTTACTTATTCATAAATTTTCAAGAAAAATTATAACATTTTTTTATGGAAAATTAGAAATCTCGACTTTCCATGTGTTATTCAAAAATTTTCAAGAAAAAGTGTACAAAATTGGAATTTTAAGAAGTGGCTATATTAATTTCATTGCGAAATTATAAAAACTTCCACTAAGTTATCAATAATGCGTTTTCAATTCGTTAAAATTTTTTTTGATTTTAAAGAATGTTTGGAAAAATACATTTTTGTATGAGGAATGGTTCAAGTTTATCAGTAAATATATGAATATTACTTCTTTATGAAATGGTCAAGAAAGTGACTGTATCTACGGAAATATTAATTTCATTGCGAAATTATAAAAATCTGCAACAAGTTACCGATAGTACTGTTTTCAATTGTTTTAAAACGCTGTTGATTTGAAAGATTTTATGAAAACATACATTTTTAAATGAGAAGTGGTTTAAGTTTATCAATAAATTAATCAAAATTACTTCCTTTTGAAATGTTTAAAAAAGTAACTGTATCTCCGAAAATTTTATTTCATTGCGAAATTATAAAAACCTCCACTAAGTTGTCAATAATGCGCTTTTCATTTCGTTCAAATTATTTTGGTTTGAAAGAATGTTTGGAAAAATACATTTTTGTATGAGGAATGGTTCAAGTTTATCAGTAAATATATGAATATTACTTCTTTATGAAATGTTTAGGAAAGTGACTGTATCCACGGAAATATTAATTTCATTGCGAAATTATAAAAATCTTCACTAAGTTAGCAACAGTGCTCTTTTAAATTCTTTAAAAATTATTTTAATTTGAAAAAGTTTTTGAAAAAATAAATTTTTTTATGAGAAGCGGTTCAAGCTTATCAATAAATATATGAATATTACTTCCTTTTGAAATGTTTAAGAAAGTGACTGTATGTCCTGTAATATTCTTTTATTGCGACATTATAAAAATCTTCACCAAGTTATCGATAGTGCTCTTTTCAATTCTTTTTAAATTTTTTGATTTGAAAGAATGTTTGAAAAGACAATTTTTGTATGAAGAGTAGTTCAAATAAAAAAAACTTATTAAAATAAATATATGAATATTACTTTCATATGAATCTTTGATATGAAAAGCAATTAGTTATTAACAGTGCTCTTTTCAATTCCTTTAAAATTGTTTTCATTTGAAAGAGTTTATGAAAAAATACATATTTTTATGAGAAGCGGTTTAAGCTTATCAATAAATATATGAATATTACTTTCTTTTGAAATGTTTAAGAAAGTGACTGTAGCTCCGGAAATATTAATTTCATTGCGAAATTATAAAAACCTCCACTAAGTTATCAATAATGGACTTTTCAATTCCTTCAAAATGTTTTTGATTTGAAGGAATGTTTGGAAAAATACATTTTTGTATGAGGAATGGTTCAATTTTATCAATAAATATATGAATATTTCTTCTTTATGAAATGTTTAAGAAAGTGACTGTATCCACGGAAATATTAATTTCATTGCGAAATTATAAAAAGCTTCACTAAGTTAGCAACAGTGCTCTTTTGAATTCTTTCAAAATTATTTTAAATTCCAAAGAATTTTTAAAAAAATACATATTTGGAAAAATACATTTTTGCATGAGGAAAAATTAGAAATTGCACCCTTATTATATGAATAAATTAGACCCGTGACTTTTTCCAAAAATTTCAAGAAAGATTATACAAATTTTTTTTGGAAAATTAGAAATCTTGGCTTTTATATTTACAAAAATTACACCCGGTCTTATTCAAAAATTTCCAAGAAAAAGTTTACAAAATTTTTCATGCAAGATTAGAAATCTCGGCTTTTGAATTTGTAAAAATTACACCAATGTCGTTTTCAAAAATTTTCTAGAAAAAGTATAGAACATTTTTTCATGCAAAATTAGAAATCTCGAGTTTTATATTTATAAAAATTACAAGCGTAACTGATACAACAATTTTGAAGAAAAAGTGTTAAAAATTAGAAACTTTAGCTTTAATATATAAACAAAATACACCTGTTACTTATTCATAAAATTTCAAGAAAAATTATAACATTTTTTTATGGAAAATTAGAAATCTCGACTTTCCATGTGTTATTCAAAAATTTTCAAGAAAAAGTGTACAAAATTGGAATTTTAAGAAGTGGCTATATTAATTTCATTGCGAAATTATAAAAACTTCCACTAAGTTATCAATAATGCGTTTTCAATTCGTTAAAATTTTTTGTGATTTTAAAGAATGTTTGGAAAAATACATTTTTGTATGAGGAATGGTTCAAGTTTATCAGTAAATATATGAATATTACTTCTTTATGAAATGGTTAAAAAAGTGACTGTATCTACGGAAATATTAATTTCATTGCGAAATTATAAAAAGCTTCACTAAGTTAGCAACAGTGCTCTTTTGAATTCTTTCAAAATTATATTAATTTGAAAGAATTTTTAAAAAAATACATATTTGGAAAAATACATTTTTGCATGAGGAAAAATTAGAAATTGCAGCTTTATTATTTATTATATGAATGTTTGAAAAGACAATTTTTGTATGAGGAGTAGTTCAAATAAAAAAAATATATTAAAATAAATATATGAATATTACTTTCATATGAAACTTTGAATTGAAAAGCACTAAGTTATTAACAGTGCTCTTTTCAATTCCTTTAAAATTGTTTTCATTTGAAAGAGTTTTTTAAAAAATACAATTTTTTATGAGAAGCGGTTCAAGCTTATCAATAAATATATGAATATTACTTTCTTTTGAAATGTTTAAGAACGTGACTGTAGCTCCGGAAATATTAATTTCATTGCGAAATTATAAAAACCTCCACTAAGTTATTAATAATGCACTTTTCAATTCCTTCAAAATTTTTTTGATTTGAAAGAATGTTTGGAAAAATACATTTTTGTATGAGGAATGGTTCAATTTTATCAGTAAATATATAAATATTTCTTCTTTATGAAATGTTTAAGAAAGTGACTGTATCTACGGAAATATTAATTTCATTGCGAAATTATAAAAAGCTTCACTAAGTTAGCAACAGTGCTCTTTTGAATTCTTTCAAAATTATATTAATTTGAAAGAATTTTTACAAAAATACATATTTGGAAAAATACATTTTTGCATGAGGAAAAATTAGAAATTGCAGCTTTATTATTTATTATATGAATGTTTGAAAAGACAATTTTTGTATGAGGAGTAGTTCAAATAAAAAAAATATATTAAAATAAATATATGAATATTACTTTCATATGAAACTTTGAATTGAAAAGCACTAAGTTATTAACAGTGCTCTTTTCAATTCCTTTAAAATTGTTTTCATTTGAAAGAGTTTATGAAAAAATACATATTTTTATATGAGAAGCGGTTCAAGCTTATCAATAAATATATGAATATTACTTTCTTTTGAAATGTTTAAGAAAGTGACTGTAGCTCCGGAAATATTAATTTCATTGCGAAATTATAAAAACCTCCACTAAGTTATCAATAATGCACTTTTCAATTCCTTCAAAATGTTTTTGATTTGAAAGAATGTTTAAAAAATTCATTTTTGTATGAGGAATGGTTCAATTTTATCAGTAAATATATGAATATTTCTTCTTTATGAAATGTTTAAGAAAGTGACTGTATCTACGGAAATATTAATTTCATTGCGAAATTATAAAAAGCTTCACTAAGTAAGCAACAGAGCTCTTTTGAATTCTTTCAAAATTATTTTAATTTCAAAGAATTTTTAAAAAAATACATATTTGGAAAATACATTTTTGCATGAGGAACAATCAGAAATTGCAGCTTTATTATATAAATAAATTAGACCCGTGACTTTTTCCAAAAATTTCAAGAAAGTTTGTACAAATTTTTTAATGGATAATTAAAAATCGCGGCTTTCATATTTACAAAAATTACAGCCGGTCTTATTCAAAAATTTTTAAGAAAGAGTATACAAAATTTTTCAAAAGAGTACATTCAAACATTTTGAAGAAAACGTATCAAAAATTGGTCATGCAAAATTACAAATTTCAGCATTATTATATATAAAAAAAATGCACATGTTTTAATCAAAAAATTTCAAGAAAAATTATAAAACTTTTTTATGGAAAATAAGAAATCTCGACTTTCATATTTATTAAAATAACATCATGTGTTATTCAAAAATTTTAAAGAAAAAGTGTACAAAATTGGTGATGCAAAATTAGAAATCTCGGTTTTTATATTCATAAAAATTATACCCGTAACTTATTCAAACATTTTGAAGAAAAAGTGCTAAAATATGGTCATGCAAAATTAAAAATCTTGGCTTTCCAAAAAGTTCAAGAAAAATTATAAGTTATGAATGCGCTTCTCAATTCGTTCAAAGTTTTTTTGATTTGAAATAATGTTTGGAAAAATAAATTTTTGTATGAGGAATGGTTCAATGCGCTTCTCAATTCGTTCAAAATTTTTTTGATTTGAAAGAATGTTTGGAAAAATGCATTTTTGTATGAGAAATGGTTCAAGTTTATCAGTAAATATATGAATATTACTTCTATATGAAATGTTTAAAAAATTAACTGTAGCTCGGGAAATATTAATTTTATTGCGAAAAAGTGTACAAAATTGGTGATGCAATATTAAAAAACTCGGCTTTAATGTATATAAAAATTACACCCGTGACTTATTCAAACATTTTGAAGAAAACGTATCAAAAATTGGTCATGCTAAGTTAGAAATTTCAGCATTAATATATAAATAAAATGCACATGTCTTAATCAAAAAATTTCAAGAAAAATGATAAAATTTTTTTTTGGAAAATTAAAAATTTTGGCTTTAATATATAAATAAATTACACATGTGAGTTATTCATAAAATTTCAAGAAAAATTATAATCAGTTTTTATGCAAAATTAGAAATCTCGGTTTTTATATTCATAAAAATTACACCCGTGACTTATTCAAACATTTTGAAAAAAAATTTTTAAAATATGGTCATGCAAAATTAAAAATTTTGACTTTCCAAAAATTTCAAAAAAATTTATAAGTTATCAATAATGCGCTTCTCAATTCGTTCAAAATTTTTTGATTTGAAAGAATGTTTGGAAAAATGCATTTTTGTATGAGAAATGGTTCAAGTTTATCAGTAAATATATGAATATTACTTCTATATGAAATGTTTAAAAAAGTAACTGTAGCTCCGGATATATTAATTTTGTTGCGAAATTATAAAAATCTGCACCAAGTTACCGACAGTGCTCTTTTCAATTCTTTTAAAATTGTTTTGATTTGAAAGAATTTATGAAAACATACATTTTTAAATGAGAAGTGGTTTAAGTTTATCAATAATCTAATAAAATTTATTTCTTTATGAAATGTTTATGAAAGTGACTGTATCTCCGGAAATATTATATTCATTGCGAAATTATTAAAATATTCACCAAGTTATCGTTTCAATTCTTTTAAAATTGTGTGATTTGAATGAATGTTTGAAAAGACAATTTTTGTATGAAGAAGTAGTTCAAATAAAAAAAATGTATTAAAATAAATATATAAATATTACTTTCATATGAATCTTTGAATTGAGAAGCACTAAGTTATTAAAAGTGCTCCTTTGAATTCTTTCAAAATTATTTTAATTTGAAAGAATTTTTAAAAAAATACATATTTGGAAAAATACATTTTTGCATGAGAAAAATTAGAAATTGCAGCTTTATTATATATAAATTAGACTAGTGACTTTTTCCAAAAATTTCATGAAAGATTATACAAATTTTTTATGGAAAATTAGAAATCTCGGCTTTTATATTTACAAAAATTACACCCGGTCTTACTCAAAAATTTTCAAGAAAGAGTATACAAAATTTTTCATGCAAAATTAGAAATCTCTGGTCTTATATTTACAAAAATTACACCTGTTACTTATTCAAAAAATTTCAAAAAAAATTATAAAATTTTTTTATGGAAAATTAGAAATCTCGACTTTCATATTTATTAAAATTACACCTATGTGTTATTTAAAAATTTTCAAGAAAAAGTGTACAAAATTGGTGATGCAAAATTAGAAATCTCGGCTTTTATATTCATAAAAATTACACCCGTGTCTTATTCAAACATTTTGAAGAAAAAGTGTTAAAATATGGTCATGCAAAATTAAAAATTTTGGCTCTCCAAAAATTTAAAGAAAAATTATAAGTTATCAATAATGCGCTTCTCAATTCGTTAAAAATTTTTTTGATTTGAAAGAATGTTTGGAAAAATGCATTTTTGTATGAGAAATGGTTCAAGTTTATCAGTAAATATATGAATATTACTTCTATATGATATGTTTAAAAAAGTAACTGTAGCTCCGGAAATATTATTTTATTGCAAAATTATAAAAACTTGCACCAAGTTACCGATAGTGCTCTATGCAATTCTCTTAAAACTCTTTTGATTTGAAAGATTGTATGAAAACCTACATTTTTAAATGAGAAGTGGTTTAAGTTTATCAATAAATTAATAAAAATTACTTCCTTTTGAAATGTTTAATAAGGTGACTGTAGCTCCAGAAATATTAATTTCATTGCGAAATTATAAAAACCTCCACTAAGTTATCAATAATGCGCTATTCAATTCGTTCAAATTTTTTTTTGATTTTAAAGAATGTTTGGAAAAATAAATTTTTGTATGAGGAATGGTTCAAGTTTATCAGTAAATATATGAATATTGCTTCTTTATGAAATGTTTAAGAAAGTGACTGTTTCTACGGAAATATTAATTTCATTGCGAAATTATAAAAAGCTTCACTAAGATAGCAACAGTGCTCTTTTGAATGCGTTCAAAATTATTTTAATTTGAAAGAATTTTTAAAAAAATACATATTTTGAAAAATACATTTTTGCATGAGGAACAATGAAAAATTGCAGCTTTATTATATAAATAAATTAGACTTGTGACTTTTTCCAAAAATTTCAAGAAAGATTATACAAATTTTTTATGCAAAATTAGAAATCTCGGCTTTTGAATTTGTAAAAATAACACCCATGCCGTTTTCAAAAATTTTCAAAAAAAAAGTTAGAACATTTTTTCAGGCAAAATTAGAAATCTCGAGTTTCCATGTGTTATTAAAAAATTTTCAAGAAAAAGTGTACAAAATTGGTGATTCAAAATTATAAATCTCGGCTTTTATATTCATAAAAATTACACCCGTAGCTTATTCAAACATTTTGAAGAAAGAGTATACAAAATTTTTTATGCATGATTAGAAATCTCGGCTTTTGAATTTGTAAAAATTACCCTCATGTCGTTTTCAAAATTTTCAAGAAAAAGTATAGAACATTTGTTCATGCAAAATTAGAAATCTCGAGTTTTATATTTATAAAAATTACAACCGTAACTGATTCAAACATTTTGAAGAAAAAGTGTTAAAATATGGTCATGCAAAATTAAAAATTTTGCTTTCCAAAAATTTCAAGAAAAATTATAAGTTATAAATAATGCGCTTCTCAATAAGTTCAAATTTTTTTTGATTTGAAAGAATGTTTGGAAAAATACATTTTTGTATGAGGAATGGTTCAAGTTTATCAGTAAATATATGAATATTACTTCTATATGAAATGTTTAAAAAAGTAACTGTAGCTCCGGATATATTAATTTTGTTGCGAAATTATAAAAATCAGCACCAACTTACCGACAGTGCTCTTTTCAAATCTTTTAAAACTCTTTTGATTTGAAAGATTTTATGAAAACATACATTTTTAAATGAGAAGTGGTTTAAGTTTATCAATAAATTAATTAAAATTACTTCCTTATGAAATGTTTAGGAAAGTGACTGTATCTCCGAAAATATTAATTTCGTTGCGAAATTATAAAAATCTCCACTAAGTTGTTAATAATGCGCTTTTCAATTCGTTCAAATTTTTTTTGATTTGAAAGAATGGTTGGAAAAATACATTTTTGTATGAGGAATGGTTCAAGTTTATCAGTAAATATATGAATATTACTTCTTTATGAAATGTTTAAGAAAGTGACTGTATCTACGGAAATATTAATTTCGTTGCGAAATTATAAAAACCTCCACTAAGTTGTTAATAATGCGCTTTTCAATTCGTTCAAATTTTTTTTGATTTGAAAGAATGGTTGGAAAAATACATTTTTGTATGAGGAATGGTTCAAGTTTATCAGTAAATATATGAATATTGCTTCTTTATGAAATGTTTAAGAAAGTGACTGTATCTACGGAAATATTAATTTCATTGCGAAATTATAAAAAGCTTCACTAAGTTAGCAACAGCGCTCTTTTGAATTCTTTCAAAATTATTTTAATTTGAAAGAATTTTCAAAAAAATACATATTTGGAAAAAAAAATTTTTGCATGAGGAACAATATAAAATTGCAGCTTTATTATATAAATAAATTAGACCCGTGACTTTTTCCAAAAATTTCAAGAAAGGTTATACAAATTTTTTATACAAAATTAGAAATCTCGGCTTTTGAATTTGTAAAAATTACACCCATGTCGTTTTCAAAAATTTTCCAAAAAAAAGTTAGAACATTTTTTCATGTAAAATTAGAAATCTCGAGTTTTATATATATAAAAATTACAAACGTAACTGATACAAACATTTTGAAGAAAAAGTGTTAAAAATTAGAAATTTCAGCTTTACTATATAAACAAAATACACCTGTTACTTATTCATAAAATTTCAAGAAAAATTATAACATTTTTTTATGGAAAATTAGAAATCTCGATTTTCCATGTGTTATTCAAAAATTTTCAAGGAAAAGTGTACAAAATTGGTGATGCAAAATTAGAAATCTCGGCTTTTATATTCATAAATATTACACCCGTGACTTATTCAAACCTTTTGAAGAAAAAGTGTTAAAATATGGTCATGCAAAATTAAAAATTTTGGCTTTCCAAAAATTTCAAGAAAAATTATAAGTTATAAATAATGCGCTTCTCATTCGTTCAAAATTTGTTTGATTTGAAAGAATGTTTGGAAAAATACATTTTTGTATGAGGAATGGTTCAAGTTTATCAGTAAATATATGAATATTACTTCTTTATGAAATGTTTAAGAAAGTGACTGTATCTACGGAAATATTAATTTCATTGCGAAATTATAAAAACCTGCACCAAGTTACCGATAGTGCTCTTTGCAATTCTCTTAAAACTCTTTTGATTTGAAAGATTGTATGAAAACCTACATTTTTAAATGAGAAGTGGTTTAAGTTTATCAATAAATTAATTAAAATTACTTCCTTATGAAATGTATAGGAAAGTGATTGTATCTCCGAAAATATTAATTTCGTTGCGAAATTATAAAAATCTCCACTAAGTTGTTAATAATGCGCTTTTCAATTCGTTCAAATTTTTTTTGATTTGAAAGAATAGTTGGAAAAATAAATTTTTGTATGAGGAATGGTTCAAGTTTATCAGTAAATATATGAATATTACTTCTTTATGAAATGTTTAAGAAAGTGACTGTATCTACGGAAATATTAATTTCATTGCGAAATTATAAAAAGCTTCACTAAGTTAGCAACAGTGCTCTTTTGAATTCTTTCAAAATTATTTTAATTTGAAAGAATTTTTAAAAAAATACATATTTGGAAAATTACATTTTTGCATGAGAAAAATTAGAAATTGCATAAAAGTAACTGTAGCTCCGGAAATATTAATGTTATTGCGAAATTATAAAAATCTGCACCAAGTTACCGACAGTGCTCTTTTCAATTCTTTTAAAATTGTTTTGATTTGAAAGAATTTATGAAAACATACATTTTTAAATGAGAAGTGGTTTAAGTTTATCAATAATCTAATAAAATTTATTTCTTTATGAAATGTTTATGAAAGTGACTGTATCTCCGAAATATTATATTCATTGCGAAATTATTAAAATATTCACCAAGTTATCGTTTCAATTCTTTTAAAATTGTGTGATTTGAATGAATGTTTGAAAAGACAATTTTTGTATGAAGAAGTAGTTCAAATAAAAAAAATGTATTAAAATAAATATATAAATATTACTTTCATATGAATCTTTGAATTAAAAAGCACTAAGTTATTAAAAGTGCTCCTTTGAATTCTTTCAAAATTATTTTAATTTGAAAGAATTTTTAAAAAAATACATATTTGGAAAATTACATTTTTGCATGAGAAAACATAGAAATTGCAGCTTTATTATATATAAATTAGACTAGTGACTTTTTCCAAAAATTTCATGAAAGATTATACAAATTTTTTATGGAAAATTAGAAATCTTGGCTTTTATATTTACAAAAATTACACCCGGTCTTACTCAAAAATTTTCAAGAAAGAGTATACAAAATTTTTCATGCAAAATTAGAAATCTCTAGTTTTATATTTACAAAAATTACACCTGTTACTTATTCAAAAAATTTCAAAAAAAATTATAAAATTTTTTTATGGAAAATTAGAAATCTCGACTTTCATATTTATTAAAATTACACCCATGTGTTATTCAAAAATTTTCAAGAAAAAGTGTACAAAATTGGTGATGCAAAATTAGAAATCTCGGCTTTTATATTCATAAAAATTACACCCGTGTCTTATTCAAACATTTTGAAGAAAAAGTGTTAAAATATGGTCATGCAAAATTAAAAATTTTGGCTTTCCAAAAATTTCAAGAAAAATTATAAGTTATAAATAATGCGCTTCTCATTCGTTCAAAATTTGTTTGATTTGAAAGAATGTTTGGAAAAATACATTTTTGTATGAGGAATGGTTCAAGTTTATCAGTAAATATATGAATATTACTTCTTTATGAAATGTTTAAGAAAGTGACTGTATCTACGGAAATATTAATTTCATTGCGAAATTATAAAAACCTGCACCAAGTTACCGATAGTGCTCTTTGCAATTCTCTTAAAACTCTTTTGATTTGAAAGATTTTATGAAAACATACATTTTTAAATGAGAAGTGGTTTAAGTTTATCAATAAATTAATACAAATTACTTCCTTTTGAAATGTTTAACAAAGTAACTGTAGCTCCGAAAATTTAATTTCATTGCGAGATTATAAAAACCTCCACTAAGTTGTTAATAATGCGCTTTTCAATTCGTTCAAATTTTTTTTGATTTGAAAGAATGGTTGGAAAAATACATTTTTGTATGAGGAATGGTTCAAGTTTATCAGTAAATATATGAATATTACTTCTTTATGAAATGTTTAAGAAAGTGACTGTATCTACGGAAATATTAATTTCGTTGCGAAATTATAAAAACCTCCACTAAGTTGTTAATAATGCGCTTTTCAATTCGTTCAAATTTTTTTTGATTTGAAAGAATGTTTGGAAAAATACATTTTTGTATGAGGAATGGTTCAAGTTTATCAGTAAATATATGAATATTACTTCTATATGAAATGTTTAAAAAAGTAACTGTAGCTCCGGATATATTAATTTTGTTGCGAAATTATAAAAATCAGCACCAACTTACCGACAGTGCTCTTTTCAAATCTTTTAAAACTCTTTTGATTTGAAAGATTTTATGAAAACATACATTTTTAAATGAGAAGTGGTTTAAGTTTATCAATAAATTAATTAAAATTACTTCCTTATGAAATGTATAGGAAAGTGACTGTATCTCCGAAAATACTAATTTCGTTGCGAAATTATAAAAATCTCCACTAAGTTGTTAATAATGCGCTTTTCAATTCGTTCAAATTTTTTTTGATTTGAAAGAATGGTTGGAAAAATACATTTTTGTATGAGGAATGGTTCAAGTTTATCAGTAAATATATGAATATTACTTCTTTATAAAATGTTTAAGAAAGTGACTGTATCTACGGAAATATTAATTTCATTGCGAAATTATAAAAAGCTTCACTAAGTTAGCAACAGTGCTCTTTTGAATTCTTTCAAAATTATTTTAATTTGAAAGAATTTTTAAAAAAATACATATTTGGAAAATTACATTTTTGCATGAGAAAAATTAGAAATTGCATAAAAGTAACTGTAGCTCCGGAAATATTAATGTTATTGCGAAATTATAAAAATCTGCACCAAGTTACCGACAGTGCTCTTTTCAATTCTTTTAAAATTGTTTTGATTTGAAAGAATTTATGAAAACATACATTTTTAAATGAGAAGTGGTTTAAGTTTATCAATAATCTAATAAAATTTATTTCTTTATGAAATGTTTATGAAAGTGACTGTATCTCCGGAAATATTATATTCATTGCGAAATTATTAAAATATTCACCAAGTTATCGTTTCAATTCTTTTAAAATTGTGTGATTTGAATGAATGTTTGAAAAGACAATTTTTGTATGAAGAAGTAGTTCAAATAAAAAAAATGTATTAAAATAAATATATAAATATTACTTTCATATGAATCTTTGAATTGAGAAGCACTAAGTTATTAAAAGTGCTCCTTTGAATTCTTTCAAAATTATTTTAATTTGAAAGAATTTTTAAAAAAATACATATTTGGAAAAATACATTTTTGCATGAGAAAAATTAGAAATTGCAGCTTTATTATATATAAATTAGACTAGTGACTTTTTCCAAAAATTTCATGAAAGATTATACAAATTTTTTATGGAAAATTAGAAATCTCGGCTTTTATATTTACAAAAATTACACCCGGTCTTACTCAAAAATTTTCAAGAAAGAGTATACAAAATTTTTCATGCAAAATTAGAAATCTCTGGTCTTATATTTACAAAAATTACACCTGTTACTTATTCAAAAAATTTCAAAAAAAATTATAAAATTTTTTTATGGAAAATTAGAAATCTCGACTTTCATATTTATTAAAATTACACCTATGTGTTATTTAAAAATTTTCAAGAAAAAGTGTACAAAATTGGTGATGCAAAATTAGAAATCTCGGCTTTTATATTCATAAAAATTAAACCCGTGTCTTATTCAAACATTTTGAAGAAAAAGTGTTAAAATATGGTCATGCAAAATTAAAAATTTTGGCTTTCCAAAAATTTCAAGAAAAATTATAAGTTATAAATAATGCGCTTCTCATTCGTTCAAAATTTGTTTGATTTGAAAGAATGTTTGGAAAAATACATTTTTGTATGAGGAATGGTTCAAGTTTATCAGTAAATATATGAATATTACTTCTTTATGAAATGTTTAGGAAAGTGACTGTATCTACGGAAATATTAATTTCATTGCGAAATTATAAAAAGCTTCACTAAGTTAGCAACAGTGCTCTTTTCAATTCTTTCAAAATTATTTTAATTTCAAAGAATTAAAAAAAAAATACATATTTGGAAAAATACATTTTTGCATGAGGAAAAATTAGAAATTGCACCTTTATTATATAAATAAATTAGACCCGTGACTTTTTCCAAAAATTTCAAGAAAGATTATACAAATTTTTTATGGAAAATTAGAAATCTTGGCTTTTATATTTACAAAAATTACACCCGGTCTTATTCAAAAATTTCCAAGAAAAAGTGTACAAAATTTTTCATGCAAGATTAGAAATCTCGGCTTTTGAATTTGTAAAAATTACACCCATGTCGTTTTCAAAAATTTTCAAGAAAAAGTATAGAACATTTTTTCATGCAAAATTAGAAATTTCGAGTTTTATATTAATAAAAATTACAAGCGTAACTGATACAACAATTTTGAAGAAAAAGTGTTAAAAATTATAAATTTCAGCTTTAATATATAAACAAAATACACCTGTTACTTATTCATAAAATTTCAAGAAAATTTATAAAATTTTTTTATGGAAAATTAGAAATCTCGACTTTCATATTTATTAAAATTACACCCATGTGTTATTCAAAAATTTTCAAGAAAAAGTGTACAAAATTGGTGATGCAAAATTAGAAATCTCGGCTTTTATATTCATAAAAATTACACCCGTGTCTTATTCAAACATTTTGAAGAAAAAGTGTTAAAATATGGTCATGCAAAATTAAAAATGTTAGCTTTCCAAAAATTTAAAGAAAAATTATAAGTTATCAATAATGCGCTTCTCAATTCGTTAAAAATTTTTTTTGATTTGAAAGAATGTTTGGAAAAATGCATTTTTGTATGAGGAATGGTTCAAGTTTATCAGTAAATTTATGAATATTACTTCTATATGATATGTTTAAAAAAGTAACTGTAGCTCCGGAAATATTATTTTATTGCGAAATTATAAAAATCTGCACCAAGTTACCGATAGTGCTCTTTTCAATTCTTTTAAACCTGTTTTGATTTTGATTTGAAACGACAAATTTTGTATGAGGAATAGTTCAAATAAAAAAAAAATATATTAATAAATATATGAATATTACTTTCATATGAATATTTGAATTGAAAAGCACTAAGTTATTAAAAGTGCTCTTTTCAATTCCTTTAAAATTGTTTCCATTTGAAAGAGTTTTTGAAAAATTAAATTTTTTTATGAGAAGCGTTTCATGCTTATCAATAAATATATGAATATTACTTCCTTTTGAAATGTTTAAGAAAGTGACTGTAGCTCCGGAAATATTAATTTCGTTGCGAAATTTTAAAAAGCTTCACTAAGTTAGCAACAGTGCTCTTTTAAATTCTTTAAAAATTATTTTAATTTGAAAAAGTTTTTGAAAAAATAAATTTTTTTATGAGAAGCGGTTCAAGCTTATCAATAAATATATGAATATTACTTCCTTTTGAAATGTTTAAGAAAGTGACTGTATGTCCGGTAATATTCTTTTATTGCGACATTATAAAAATCTTCACCAAGTTATCGATAGTGCTCTTTTCAATTCTTTTTAAATTTTTTGATTTGAAAGAATGTTTGAAAAGACAATTTTTGTATGAAGAGTAGTTCAAATAAAAAAAACTTATTAAAATAAATATATGAATATTACTTTCATATGAATCTTTGATATGAAAAGCAATTAGTTATTAACAGTGCTCTTTTCAATTCCTTTAAAATTGTTTTCATTTGAAAGAGTTTATGAAAAAATACATATTTTTATGAGAAGCGGTTTAAGCTTATCAATAAATATATGAATATTACTTTCTTTTGAAATGTTTAAGAAAGTGACTGTAGCTCCGGAAATATTAATTTCATTGCGAAATTATAAAAACCTCCACTAAGTTATCAATAATGGACTTTTCAATTCCTTCAAAATGTTTTTGATTTGAAGGAATGTTTGGAAAAATACATTTTTGTATGAGGAATGGTTCAATTTTATCAATAAATATATGAATATTTCTTCTTTATGAAATGTTTAAGAAAGTGACTGTATCCACGGAAATATTAATTTCATTGCGAAATTATAAAAAGCTTCACTAAGTTAGCAACAGTGCTCTTTTGAATTCTTTCAAAATTATATTAATTTGAAAGAATTTTTAAAAAAATACATATTTGGAAAAATACATTTTTGCATGAGGAAAAATTAGAAATTGCAGCTTTATTATTTATTATATGAATGTTTGAAAAGACAATTTTTGTATGAGGAGTAGTTCAAATAAAAAAAATATATTAAAATATATATATGAATATTACTTTCATATGAAACTTTGAATTGAAAAGCACTAAGTTATTAACAGTGCTCTTTTCAATTCCTTTAAAATTGTTTTCATTTGAAAGAGTTTTTGAAAAAATACATTTTTTTATGAGAAGCGGTTCAAGCTTATCAATAAATATATGAATATTACTTTCTTTTGAAATGTTTAAGAACGTGACTGTAGCTCCGGAAATATTAATTTCATTGCGAAATTATAAAAACCTCCACTAAGTTATTAATAATGCACTTTTCAATTCCTTCAAAATTTTTTTGATTTGAAAGAATGTTTGGAAAAATACATTTTTGTATGAGGAATGGTTCAATTTTATCAGTAAATATATAAATATTTCTTCTTTATGAAATGTTTAAGAAAGTGACTGTATCTACGGAAATATTAATTTCATTGCAAAATTATAAAAAGCTTCACTAAGTTAGCAACAGTGCTCTTTTGAATTCTTTCAAAATTATTTTAATTTAAAAGAATTTTTAAAAAAATACATATTTGGAAAAATACATTTTTGCATGAGGATAAATTAGAAATTGCAGCTTTATTATTTATTATATGAATGTTTGAAAAGACAATTTTTGTATGAGGAGTAGATCAATTAAAAAAAATATATTAAAATAAATATATGAATATTACTTTCATATGAAACTTTGAATTGAAAAGCACTAAGTTATTAACAGTGCTCTTTTCAATTCCTTTAAAATTGTTTTCATTTGAAAGAGTTTATGAAAAAATACATATTTTTATATGAGAAGCGGTTCAAGCTTATCAATAAATATATGAATATTACTTTCTTTTGAAATGTTTAAGAAAGTGACTGTAGCTCCGGAAATATTAATTTCATTGCGAAATTATAAAAACCTCCACTAAGTTATCAATAATGCACTTTTCAATTCCTTCAAAATGTTTTTGATTTGAAAGAATGTTTAAAAAATTCATTTTTGTATGAGGAATGGTTCAATTTTATCAGTAAATATATGAATATTTCTTCTTTATGAAATGTTTAAGAAAGTGACTGTATCTACGGAAATATTAATTTCATTGCGAAATTATAAAAAGCTTCACTAAGTAAGCAACAGTGCTCTTTTGAATTCTTTCAAAATTATTTTAATTTCAAAGAATTTTTAAAAAAATACATATTTGGAAAATACATTTTTGCATGAGGAACAATCAGAAATTGCAGCTTTATTATATAAATAAATTAGACCCGTGACTTTTTCCAAAAATTTCAAGAAAGTTTGTACAAATTTTTTAATGGATAATTAAAAATCGCGGCTTTCATATTTACAAAAATTACACCCGGTCTTATTCAAAAATTTTTAAGAAAGAGTATACAAAATTTTTCAAAAGAGTACATTCAAACATTTTGAAGAAAACGTATCAAAAATTGGTCATGCAAAATTACAAATTTCAGCATTATTATATATAAAAAAAATGCACATGTTTTAATCAAAAAATTTCAAGAAAAATTATAAAATTTTTTTATGGAAAATAAGAAATCTCGACTTTCATATTTATTAAAATAACATCATGTGTTATTCAAAAATTTTAAAGAAAAAGTGTACAAAATTGGTGATGCAAAATTAGAAATCTCGGTTTTTATATTCATAAAAATTATACCCGTGACTTATTCAAACATTTTGAAGAAAAAGTGCTAAAATATGGTCATGCAAAATTAAAAATCTTGGCTTTCCAAAAAGTTCAAGAAAAATTATAAGTTATGAATGCGCTTCTCAATTCGTTCAAAGTTTTTTTGATTTGAAATAATGTTTGGAAAAATAAATTTTTGTATGAGGAATGGTTCAATGCGCTTCTCAATTCGTTCAAAATTTTTTTGATTTGAAAGAATGTTTGGAAAAATACATTTTTGTATGAGGAATGGTTCAAGTTTATCAGTAAATATATGAATATTACTTCTATATGAAATGTTTAAAAAAGTAACTGTAGCTCCGGATATATTAATTTTGTTGCGAAATTATAAAAATCAGCACCAACTTACCGACAGTGCTCTTTTCAAATCTTTTAAAACTCTTTTGATTTGAAAGATTTTATGAAAACATACATTTTTAAATGAGAAGTGGTTTAAGTTTATCAATAATCTAATAAAATTTATTTCTTTATGAAATGTTTATGAAAGTGACTGTATCTCCGGAAATATTATATTCATTGCGAAATTATTAAAATATTCACCAAGTTATCGTTTCAATTCTTTTAAAATTGTGTGATTTGAATGAATGTTTGAAAAGACAATTTTTGTATGAAGAAGTAGTTCAAATAAAAAAAATGTATTAAAATAAATATATGAATATTACTTTCATATGAATCTTTGAATTGAGAAGCACTAAGTTATTAAAAGTGCTCCTTTGAATTCTTTCAAAATTATTTTAATTTGAAAGAATTTTTAAAAAAATACATATTTGGAAAAATACATTTTTGCATGAGAAAAATTAGAAATTGCAGCTTTATTATATATAAATTAGACTAGTGACTTTTTCCAAAAATTTCATGAAAGATTATACAAATTTTTTATGGAAAATTAGAAATCTCGGCTTTTATATTTACAAAAATTACACCCGGTCTTACTCAAAAATTTTCAAGAAAGAGTATACAAAATTTTTCATGCAAAATTAGAAATCTCTGGTCTTATATTTACAAAAATTACACCTGTTACTTATTCAAAAAATTTCAAAAAAAATTATAAAATTTTTTTATGGAAAATTAGAAATCTCGACTTTCATATTTATTAAAATTACACCCATGTGTTATTCAAAAATTTTCAAGAAAAAGTGTACAAAATTGGTGATGCAAAATTAGAAATCTCGGCTTTTATATTCATTAAAATTACACCCGTGTCTTATTCAAACATTTTGAAGAAAAAGTGTTAAAATATGGTCATGCAAAATTAAAAATTTTGCTTTCCAAAAATTTCAAGAAAAATTATAAGTTATCAATAATGCGCTTCTCAATTCGTTAAAAATTTTTTTGATTTGAAAGAATGTTTGGAAAAATGCATTTTTGTATGAGAAATGGTTCAAGTTTATCAGTAAATATATGAATATTACTTCTATATGATATGTTTAAAAAAGTAACTGTAGCTCCGGAAATATTATTTTATTGCAAAATTATAAAAACCTGCACCAAGTTACCGATAGTGCTCTTTGCAATTCTCTTAAAACTCTTTTGATTTGAAAGATTGTATGAAAACCTACATTTTTAAATGAGAAGTGGTTTAAGTTTATCAATAAATTAATAAAAATTACTTCCTTTTGAAATGTTTAATAAGGTGACTGTAGCTCCGGAAATATTAATTTCATTGCGAAATTATAAAAACCTCCACTAAGTTATCAATAATGCGCTATTCAATTCGTTCAAATTTTTTTTGATTTGAAAGAATGGTTGGAAAAATACATTTTTGTATGAGGAATGGTTCAAGTTTATCAGTAAATATATGAATATTGCTTCTTTATGAAATGTTTAAGAAAGTGACTGTTTCTACGGAAATATTAATTTCATTGCGAAATTATAAAAAGCTTCACTAAGTTAGCAACAGTGCTCTTTTGAATTCTTTCAAAATTATTTTAATTTGAAAGAATTTTTAAAAAAATACATATTTGGAAAATTACATTTTTGCATGAGAAAAATTAGAAATTGCATAAAAGTAACTGTAGCTCCGGAAATATTAATGTTATTGCGAAATTATAAAAATCTGCACCAAGTTACCGACAGTGCTCTTTTCAATTCTTTTAAAATTGTTTTGATTTGAAAGAATTTATGAAAACATACATTTTTAAATGAGAAGTGGTTTAAGTTTATCAATAATCTAATGAAATTTATTTCTTTATGAAATGTTTATGAAAGTGACTGTATCTCCGAAATATTATATTCATTGCGAAATTATTAAAATATTCACCAAGTTATCGTTTCAATTCTCTTAAAATTGTGTGATTTGAATGAGTGTTTGAAAAGACAATTTTTGTATGAAGAAGTAGTTCAAATAAAAAAAATGTATTAAAATAAATATATAAATATTACTTTCATATGAATCTTTGAATTAAAAAGCACTAAGTTATTAAAAGTGCTCCTTTGAATTCTTTCAAAATTATTTTAATTTGAAAGAATTTTTAAAAAAATACATATTTGGAAAATTACATTTTTGCATGAGAAAACATAGAAATTGCAGCTTTATTATATATAAATTAGACTAGTGACTTTTTCCAAAAATTTCATGAAAGATTATACAAATTTTTTATGGAAAATTAGAAATCTTGGCTTTTATATTTACAAAAATTACACCCGGTCTTACTCAAAAATTTTCAAGAAAGAGTATACAAAATTTTTCATGCAAAATTAGAAATCTCTAGTTTTATATTTACAAAAATTACACCTGTTACTTATTCAAAAAATTTCAAAAAAAATTATAAAATTTTTTTATGGAAAATTAGAAATCTCGACTTTCATATTTATTAAAATTACACCCATGTGTTATTCAAAAATTTTCAAGAAAAAGTGTACAAAATTGGTGATGCAAAATTAGAAATCTCGGCTTTTATATTCATAAAAATTACACCCGTGTCTTATTCAAACATTTTGAAGAAAAAGTGTTAAAATATGGTCATGCAAAATTAAAAAATTTTGGCTCTCCAAAAATTTAAAGAAAAATTATAAGTTATCAATAATGCGCTTCTCAATTCGTTAAAAATTTTTTTGATTTGAAAGAATGTTTGGAAAAATGCATTTTTGTATGAGAAATGGTTCAAGTTTATCAGTAAATATATGAATATTACTTCTATATGATATGTTTAAAAAAGTAACTGTAGCTCCGGAAATATTATTTTATTGCAAAATTATAAAAACCTGCACCAAGTTACCGACAGTGCTCTTTGCAATTCTCTTAAAACTCTTTTGATTTGAAAGATTGTATGAAAACCTACATTTTTAAATGAGAAGTGGTTTAAGTTTATCAATAAATTAATAAAAATTACTTCCTTTTGAAATGTTTAATAAGGTGACTGTAGCTCCGGAAATATTAATTTCATTGCGAAATTATAAAAACCTCCACTAAGTTATCAATAATGCGCTATTCAATTCGTTCAAATTTTTTTTTTTGATTTTAAAGAATGTTTGGAAAAATAAATTTTTGTATGAGGAATGGTTCAAGTTTATCAGTAAATATATGAATATTACTTCTTTATGAAATGTTTAAGAAAGTGACTGTATCTACGGAAATATTAATTTCATTGCGAAATTATAAAAAGCTTCACTAAGATAGCAACAGTGCTCTTTTGAATGCGTTCAAAATTATTTTAATTTGAAAGAATTTTTAAAAAAATACATATTTTGAAAAATACATTTTTGCATGAGGAACAATGAGAAATTGCAGCTTTATTATATAAATAAATTAGACTTGTGACTTTTTCCAAAAATTTAAGAAAGATTATACAAATTTTTTAATGGATAATTAGAAATCGCGGCTTTCATATTTACAAAAATTACACCCGGTCTTATTCAAAAATGTTCAAGAAAGAGTATACAAAATTTTTCATGCAATATTAAAAATCTCGGTATTACTGTATATAAAAATTACACCCGTGACTAATTCAAACATTTTGAAGAAAACGTATCAAAAATTGGTCATGCAAAATTAAAAATTTCAGCATTAATATATAAAAAAAATGCACTTGTTTTAATCAAAAAATTTCAAGAAAAATTATAAAAATTTTTTTTGGAAAATTAGAAATTTCGGCTTTTATATATATAAAAATAACACTCTTGTCTTATTCAAAAATTTTAAAGAAAAAGTGTACAAAATTTTTCATGCAAAATTAGAAATCTCAGCTTTTGAATTTGTAAAAATTACACCCATGTCTTATTCAAAAATGTTCAAGAAAAAGTATAGAACATTTTTTCATGCAAAATTAGAAATCTCGGGTTTTATATTTATAAAAATTACACCCGTAACTGATTCAAACATTTTGAAGAAAAAGTGTTAAAAATTAGAAATTTCAGCTTTAATATATAAACAAAATACACATGTTTTATTCAAAAAATTTCAAGAAAAATTATAAAATTTGTTTATGGAAAATAAGAAATCTCGACTTTCATATTTATTAAAATTACACCCATGTGTTACTCAAAAATTTTCAAGAAAAAGTGTCAAAATTGGTGATGCAAAATTAGAAATCTCAGCTTTTGAATTTGTAAAAATTACACCCATGTCGTTTTCGAAAATTTTCAAGAAAAAGTACAGAACATTTTTTCAGGCAAAATTAGAAATCTTGAGTTTTATATATATAAAAATTACAACCGTAACTGATTCAAACATTTTGAAGAAAAAGTGTTAAAAAATAGAAATTTCAGCTTTAATATATAAACAAAATACACCTGTTACTTATTCATAAAATTTCAAGAAAAATTATAACATTTTTTTATGGAAAATTAGAAATCTCGACTTTCCATGTGTTATTCAAAAGCTTTCAAGAAAAAGTGTACAAAATTGGTGATGCAAAATTAGAAATCTCGGCTTTTATATTCATAAAAATTACACCCGTGACTTATTCAAACATTTTGAAGAAAAAGTGTTAAAATATGGTCATGCAAAATTAAAAATTTTGGCTTTCCAAAAATTTCAGGGAAAATTATAAGTTATATATAATGCGCTTCTCAATTCGTTCAAAATTTTTTTGATTTGAAAGAATGTTTGGAAAAATACATTTTTGTATGACGAATGGTTCAATGTTATCAGTAAATATATGAATATTACTTCTTTATGAAATGTTTAAGAAAGTGACTGTATCTACGGAAATATTAATTTCATTGCGAAATTATAAAAAGCTTCACTAAGTTAGCAACAGCGCTCTTTTGAATTCTTTCAAAATTATTTTAATTTGAAAGAATTTTCAAAAAAATACATATTTGGAAAAAAAAATTTTTGCATGAGGAACAATATAAAATTGCAGCTTTATTATATAAATAAATTAGACCCGTGACTTTTTCCAAAAATTTCAAGAAAGATTATACAAATTTTTTATACAAAATTAGAAATCTCGGCTTTTGAATTTGTAAAAATTACACCCATGTCGTTTTCAAAAATTTTCCAAAAAAAAGTTAGAACATTTTTTCATGCAAAATTAGAAATCTCGAGTTTTATATATATAAAAATTACAAACGTAACTGATACAAACATTTTGAAGAAAAAGTGTTAAAAATTAGAAATTTCAGCTTTACTATATAAACAAAATACACCTGTTACTTATTCATAAAATTTCAAGAAAAATTATAACATTTTTTTATGGAAAATTAGAAATCTCGATTTTCCATGTGTTATTCAAAAATTTTCAAGAAAAAGTGTACAAAATTGGTGATGCAAAATTAGAAATCTCGGCTTTTATATTCATAAATATTACACCCGTGACTTATTCAAACCTTTTGAAGAAAAAGTGTTAAAATATGGTCATGCAAAATTAAAAATTTTGGCTTTCCAAAAATTTCAAGAAAAATTATAAGTTATAAATAATGCGCTTCTCATTCGTTCAAAATTTGTTTGATTTGAAAGAATGTTTGGAAAAATACATTTTTGTATGAGGAATGGTTCAAGTTTATCAGTAAATATATGAATATTACTTCTTTATGAAATGTTTAAGAAAGTGACTGTATCTACGGAAATATTAATTTCATTGCGAAATTATAAAAATCTGCAACAAGTTACCGATAGTGCTCTTTTCAATTCTTTTAAAACTCTTTTGATTTGAAAGATTTTATGAAAACATACATTTTTAAATGAGAAGTGGTTTAAGTTTATCAATAAATTAATACAAATTACTTCCTTTTGAAATGTTTAACAAAGTAACTGTAGCTCCGAAAATTTAATTTCATTGCGAGATTATAAAAACCTCCACTAAGTTGTCAATAATGCGCTTTTCAATTCGTTCAAATTATTTTGGTTTGAAAGAATGTTTGGAAAAATACATTTTTGTATGAGGAATTGTTTAAGTTTATCAGTAAATATATGAATATTACTTCTTTATAAAATGTTTAAGAAAGTGACTGTATCTACGGAAATATTAATTTCATTGCGAAATTATAAAAAGCTTCACTAAGTTAGCAACAGCGCTCTTTTGAATTCTTTTAAAATTATTTTAATTTGAAAGAATTTTCAAAAAAATACATATTTGGAAAAAAAAATTTTTGCATGAGGAACAATCAAAAATTGCAGCTTTATTATATAAATAAATTAGACCCGTGACTTTTTCCAAAAATTTCAAGAAAGATTATACAAATTTTTTATGCAAAATAAGAAATCTCAGCTTTTGAATTTGTAAAAATTTCACCCATGTCGTTTTCGAAAATTTTCAAGAAAAAGTATAGAACATTTTTTCAGGCAAAATTAGAAATCTCGAGTTTCCATGTGTTATTAAAAAATTTTCAAGAAAAAGTGTACAAAATTGGTGATTCAAAATTAGAAATCTCGGGTTTTATATTTATAAAAATTACACCCGTAACTGATTCAAACATTTTGAAGAAAAAGTGTTAAAAATTAGAAATTTCAGCTTTAATATATAAACAAAATACACATGTTTTATTCAAAAAATTTCAAGAAAAATTATAAAATTTGTTTATGGAAAATAAGAAATCTCGACTTTCATATTTATTAAAATTACACCCATGTGTTATTCAAAAATTTTCAAGAAAAAGTGTACAAAATTGGTGATGCAAAATTAGAAATCTCAGCTTTTGAATTTGTAAAAATTACACCCATGTCGTTTTCGAAAATTTTCAAGAAAAAGTATAGAACATTTTTTCAGGCAAAATTAGAAATCTCGAGTTTTATATATATAAAAATTACAACCGTAACTGATTCAAACATTTTGAAGAAAAAGTGTTAAAAAATAGAAATTTCAGCTTTAATATATAAACAAAATACACCTGTTACTTATTCATAAAATTTCAAGAAAAATTATAACATTTTTTTATGGAAAATTAGAAATCTCGACTTTCCATGTGTTATTCAAAAGCTTTCAAGAAAAAGTGTACAAAATTGGTGATGCAAAATTAGAAATCTCGGCTTTTATATTCATAAAAATTACACCCGTGACTTATTCAAACATTTTGAAGAAAAAGTGTTAAAATATGGTCATGCAAAATTAAAACTTTTGGCTTTCCAAAAATTTCAGGGAAAATTATAAGTTATATATAATGCGCTTCTCAATTCGTTCAAAATTTTTTTGATTTGAAAGAATGTTTGGAAAAATACATTTTTGTATGACGAATGGTTCAAGTTTATCAGTAAATATATGAATATTACTTCTTTATGAAATGTTTAAGAAAGTGACTGTATCTACGGAAATATTAATTTCATTGCGAAATTATAAAAAGCTTCACTAAGTTAGCAACAGCGCTCTTTTGAATTCTTTCAAAATTATTTTAATTTGAAAGAATTTTCAAAAAAATACATATTTGGAAAAAAAAATTTTTGCATGAGGAACAATATAAAATTGCAGCTTTATTATATAAATAAATTAGACCCGTGACTTTTTCCAAAAATTTCAAGAAAGATTATACAAATTTTTTATACAAAATTAGAAATCTCGGCTTTTGAATTTGTAAAAATTACACCCATGTCGTTTTCAAAAATTTTCAAAAAAAAAAGTTAGAACATTTTTTCAGGCAAAATTAGAAATCTCGAGTTTCCATGTGTTATTAAAAAATTTTCAAGAAAAAGTGTACAAAATTGGTGATTCAAAATTATAAATCTCGGCTTTTATATTCATAAAAATTACACCCGTAGCTTATTCAAACATTTTGAAGAAAGAGTATACAAAATTTTTTATGCATGATTAGAAATCTCGGCTTTTGAATTTGTAAAAATTACCCTCATGTCGTTTTCAAAATTTTCAAGAAAAAGTATAGAACATTTGTTCATGCAAAATTAGAAATCTCGAGTTTTATATTTATAAAAATTACAACCGTAACTGATTCAAACATTTTGAAGAAAAAGTGTTAAAATATGGTCATGCAAAATTAAAAATTTTGCTTTCCAAAAATTTCAAGAAAAATTATAAGTTATAAATAATGCGCTTCTCAATAAGTTCAAATTTTTTTTGATTTGAAAGAATGTTTGGAAAAATACATTTTTGTATGAGGAATGGTTCAAGTTTATCAGTAAATATATGAATATTACTTCTATATGAAATGTTTAAAAAAGTAACTGTAGCTCCGGATATATTAATTTTGTTGCGAAATTATAAAAATCAGCACCAACTTACCGACAGTGCTCTTTTCAAATCTTTTAAAACTCTTTTGATTTGAAAGATTTTATGAAAACATACATTTTTAAATGAGAAGTGGTTTAAGTTTATCAATAAATTAATTAAAATTACTTCCTTATGAAATGTTTAGGAAAGTGACTGTATCTCCGAAAATATTAATTTCGTTGCGAAATTATAAAAATCTCCACTAAGTTGTTAATAATGCGCTTTTCAATTCGTTCAAATTTTTTTTGATTTGAAAGAATGGTTGGAAAAATACATTTTTGTATGAGGAATGGTTCAAGTTTATCAGTAAATATATGAATATTACTTCTTTATGAAATGTTTAAGAAAGTGACTGTATCTACGGAAATATTAATTTCGTTGCGAAATTATAAAAACCTCCACTAAGTTGTTAATAATGCGCTTTTCAATTCGTTCAAATTTTTTTTGATTTGAAAGAATGTTTGGAAAAATACATTTTTGTATGAGGAATGGTTCAAGTTTATCAGTAAATATATGAATATTACTTCTATATGAAATGTTTAAAAAAGTAACTGTAGCTCCGGATATATTAATTTTGTTGCGAAATTATAAAAATCAGCACCAACTTACCGACAGTGCTCTTTTCAAATCTTTTAAAACTCTTTTGATTTGAAAGATTTTATGAAAACATACATTTTTAAATGAGAAGTGGTTTAAGTTTATCAATAAATTAATTAAAATTACTTCCTTATGAAATGTATAGGAAAGTGACTGTATCTCCGAAAATATTAATTTCGTTGCGAAATTATAAAAATCTCCACTAAGTTGTTAATAATGCGCTTTTCAATTCGTTCAAATTTTTTTTGATTTGAAAGAATGGTTGGAAAAATACATTTTTGTATGAGGAATGGTTCAAGTTTATCAGTAAATATATGAATATTACTTCTTTATGAAATGTTTAAGAAAGTGACTGTATCTACGGAAATATTAATTTCATTGCGAAATTATAAAAAGCTTCACTAAGTTAGCAACAGTGCTCTTTTGAATTCTTTCAAAATTATTTTAATTTGAAAGAATTTTTAAAAAAATACATATTTGGAAAATTACATTTTTGCATGAGAAAAATTAGAAATTGCATAAAAGTAACTGTAGCTCCGGAAATATTAATGTTATTGCGAAATTATAAAAATCTGCACCAAGTTACCGACAGTGCTCTTTTCAATTCTTTTAAAATTGTTTTGATTTGAAAGAATTTATGAAAACATACATTTTTAAATGAGAAGTGGTTTAAGTTTATCAATAATCTAATAAAATTTATTTCTTTATGAAATGTTTATGAAAGTGACTGTATCTCCGAAATATTATATTCATTGCGAAATTATTAAAATATTCACCAAGTTATCGTTTCAATTCTTTTAAAATTGTGTGATTTGAATGAATGTTTGAAAAGACAATTTTTGTATGAAGAAGTAGTTCAAATAAAAAAAATGTATTAAAATAAATATATAAATATTACTTTCATATGAATCTTTGAATTAAAAAGCACTAAGTTATTAAAAGTGCTCCTTTGAATTCTTTCAAAATTATTTTAATTTGAAAGAATTTTTAAAAAAATACATATTTGGAAAATTACATTTTTGCATGAGAAAACATAGAAATTGCAGCTTTATTATATATAAATTAGACTAGTGACTTTTTCCAAAAATTTCATGAAAGATTATACAAATTTTTTATGGAAAATTAGAAATCTTGGCTTTTATATTTACAAAAATTACACCCGGTCTTACTCAAAAATTTCCAAGAAAGAGTATACAAAATTTTTCATGCAAAATTAGAAATCTCTAGTTTTATATTTACAAAAATTACACCTGTTACTTATTCAAAAAATTTCAAAAAAAATTATAAAATTTTTTTATGGAAAATTAGAAATCTCGACTTTCATATTTATTAAAATTACACCCATGTGTTATTCAAAAATTTTCAAGAAAAAGTGTACAAAATTGGTGATGCAAAATTAGAAATCTCGGCTTTTATATTCATAAAAATTACACCCGTGTCTTATTCAAACATTTTGAAGAAAAAGTGTTAAAATATGGTCATGCAAAATTAAAAATTTTGGCTCTCCAAAAATTTAAAGAAAAATTATAAGTTATCAATAATGCGCTTCTCAATTCGTTAAAAATTTTTTTGATTTGAAAGAATGTTTGGAAAAATGCATTTTTGTATGAGAACTGGTTCAAGTTTATCAGTAAATATATGAATATTACTTCTATATGATATGTTTAAAAAAGTAACTGTAGCTCCGGAAATATTATTTTATTGCAAAATTATAAAAACCTGCACCAAGTTACCGACAGTGCTCTTTGCAATTCTCTTAAAACTCTTTTGATTTGAAAGATTGTATGAAAACCTACATTTTTAAATGAGAAGTGGTTTAAGTTTATCAATAAATTAATAAAAATTACTTCCTTTTGAAATGTTTAATAAGGTGACTGTAGCTCCGGAAATATTAATTTCATTGCGAAATTATAAAAACCTCCACTAAGTTATCAATAATGCGCTATTCAATTCGTTCAAATTTTTTTTTTGATTTTAAAGAATGTTTGGAAAAATAAATTTTTGTATGAGGAATGGTTCAAGTTTATCAGTAAATATATGAATATTACTTCTTTATGAAATGTTTAAGAAAGTGACTGTATCTACGGAAATATTAATTTCATTGCGAAATTATAAAAAGCTTCACTAAGATAGCAACAGTGCTCTTTTGAATGCGTTCAAAATTATTTTAATTTGAAAGAATTTTTAAAAAAATACATATTTTGAAAAATACATTTTTGCATGAGGAACAATGAGAAATTGCAGCTTTATTATATAAATAAATTAGACTTGTGACTTTTTCCAAAAATTTCAAGAAAGATTATACAAATTTTTTAATGGATAATTAGAAATCGCGGCTTTCATATTTACAAAAATTACACCCGGTCTTATTCAAAAATGTTCAAGAAAGAGTATACAAAATTTTTCATGCAATATTAAAAATCTCGGTATTACTGTATATAAAAATTACACCCGTGACTAATTCAAACATTTTGAAGAAAACGTATCAAAAATTGGTCATGCAAAATTAAAAATTTCAGCATTAATATATAAAAAAAATGCACATGTTTTAATCAAAAAATTTCAAGAAAAATTATAAAAATTTTTTTTGGAAAATTAGAAATTTCGGCTTTTATATATATAAAAATAACACTCTTGTCTTATTCAAAAATTTTAAAGAAAAAGTGTACAAAATTTTTCATGCAAAATTAGAAATCTCAGCTTTTGAATTTGTAAAAATTACACCCATGTCTTATTCAAAAATGTTCAAGAAAAAGTATAGAACATTTTTTCATGCAAAATTAGAAATCTCGGGTTTTATATTTATAAAAATTACACCCGTAACTGATTCAAACATTTTGAAGAAAAAGTGTTAAAAATTAGAAATTTCAGCTTTAATATATAAACAAAATACACATGTTTTATTCAAAAAATTTCAAGAAAAATTATAAAATTTGTTTATGGAAAATAAGAAATCTCGACTTTCATATTTATTAAAATTACACCCATGTGTTACTCAAAAATTTTCAAGAAAAAGTGTACAAAATTGGTGATGCAAAATTAGAAATCTCAGCTTTTGAATTTGTAAAAATTACACCCATGTCGTTTTCGAAAATTTTCAAGAAAAAGTACAGAACATTTTTTCAGGCAAAATTAGAAATCTTGAGTTTTATATATATAAAAATTACAACCGTAACTGATTCAAACATTTTGAAGAAAAAGTGTTAAAAATTAGAAATTTCAGCTTTACTATATAAACAAAATACACCTGTTACTTATTCATAAAATTTCAAGAAAAATTATAACATTTTTTTATGGAAAATTAGAAATCTCGACTTTCCATGTGTTATTCAAAAGCTTTCAAGAAAAAGTGTACAAAATTGGTGATGCAAAATTAGAAATCTCGGCTTTTATATTCATAAAAATTACACCCGTGACTTATTCAAACATTTTGAAGAAAAAGTGTTAAAATATGGTCATGCAAAATTAAAAATTTTGGCTTTCCAAAAATTTCAGGGAAAATTATAAGTTATATATAATGCGCTTCTCAATTCGTTCAAAATTTTTTTGATTTGAAAGAATGTTTGGAAAAATACATTTTTGTATGACGAATGGTTCAAGGTTATCAGTAAATATATGAATATTACTTCTTTATGAAATGCTTAAGAAAGTGACTGTATCTACGGAAATATTAATTTCATTGCGAAATTATAAAAAGCTTCACTAAGTTAGCAACAGCGCTCTTTTGAATTCTTTCAAAATTATTTTATTTTGAAAGAATTTTCAAAAAAATACATATTTGGAAAAAAAAATTTTTGCATGAGGAACAATATAAAATTGCAGTTTTATTATATAAATAAATTAGACCCGTGACTTTTTCCAAAAATTTCAAGAAAGATTATACAAATTTTTTATACAAAATTAGAAATCTCGGCTTTTGATTTTGTAAAAATTACACCCATGTCGTTTTCAAAAATTTTCCAAAAAAAAGTTAGAACATTTTTTCATGCAAAATTAGAAATCTCGAGTTTTATATATATAAAAATTACAAACGTAACTGATACAAACATTTTGAAGAAAAAGTGTTAAAAATTAGAAATTTCAGCTTTACTATATAAACAAAATACACCTGTTACTAATTCATAAAATTTCAAGAAAAATTATAACATTTTTTTATGGAAAATTAGAAATCTCGATTTTCCATGTGTTATTCAAAAATTTTCAAGAAAAAGTGTACAAAATTGGTGATGCAAAATTAGAAATCTCGGCTTTTATATTCATAAATATTACACCCGTGACTTATTCAAACCTTTTGAAGAAAAAGTGTTAAAATATGGTCATGCAAAATTAAAAATTTTGGCTTTCCAAAAATTTCAAGAAAAATTATAAGTTATAAATAATGCGCTTCTCATTCGTTCAAAATTTGTTTGATTTGAAAGAATGTTTGGAAAAATACATTTTTGTATGAGGAATGGTTCAAGTTTATCAGTAAATATATGAATATTACTTCTTTATGAAATGTTTAAGAAAGTGACTGTATCTACGGAAATATTAATTTCATTGCGAAATTATAAAAATCTGCAACAAGTTACCGATAGTGCTCTTTTCAATTCTTTTAAAACTCTTTTGATTTGAAAGATTTTATGAAAACATACATTTTTAAATGAGAAGTGGTTTAAGTTTATCAATAAATTAATAAAAATTACTTCCTTTTGAAATGTTTAAGAAAGTAACTGTAGCTCCGAAAATTTAATTTCATTGCGAAATTATAAAAACCTCCACTAAGTTGTCAATAATGCGCTTTTCAATTCGTTCAAATTATTTTGGTTTGAAAGAATGTTTGGAAAAATACATTTTTGTATGAGGAATTGTTCAAGTTTATCAGTAAATATATGAATATTACTTCTTTATAAAATGTTTAAGAAAGTGACTGTATCTACGGAAATATTAATTTCATTGCGAAATTATAAAAAGCTTCACTAAGTTAGCAACAGCGCTCTTTTGAATTCTTTTAAAATTATTTTAATTTGAAAGAATTTTCAAAAAAATACATATTTGGAAAAAAAAATTTTTGCATGAGGAACAATCAAAAATTGCAGCTTTATTATATAAATAAATTAGACCCATGACTTTTTCCAAAAATTTCAAGAAAGATTATACAAATTTTTTATGCAAAATAAGAAATCTCAGCTTTTGAATTTGTAAAAATTTCACCCATGTCGTTTTCGAAAATTTTCAAGAAAAAGTATAGAACATTTTTTCAGGCAAAATTAGAAATCTCGAGTTTCCATGTGTTATTAAAAAATTTTCAAGAAAAAGTGTACAAAATTGGTGATTCAAAATTATAAATCTCGGCTTTTATATTCATAAAAATTACACCCGTAGCTTATTCAAACATTTTGAAGAAAGTGTATACAAAATTTTTCATGCATGATTAGAAATCTCGGCTTTTGAATTTGTAAAAATTACCCTCATGTCGTTTTCAAAATTTTCAAGAAAAAGTATAGAACATTTGTTCATGCAAAATTAGAAATCTCGAGTTTTATATTTATAAAAATTACAACCGTAACTGATTCAAACATTTTGAAGAAAAAGTGTTAAAATATGGTCATGCAAAATTAAAAATTTTGCTTTCCAAAAATTTCAAGAAAAATTATAAGTTATAAATAATGCGCTTCTCAATAAGTTCAAATTTTTTTTGATTTGAAAGAATGTTTGGAAAAATACATTTTTGTATGTTGTTGTTGAGGAATGGTTCAAGTTTATCAGTAAATATATGAATATTACTTCTATATGAAATGTTTAAAAAAGTAACTGTAGCTCCGGATATATTAATTTTGTTGCGAAATTATAAAAATCAGCACCAAGTTACCGATAGGGCTCTTTTCAAATCTTTTAAAACTCTTTTGATTTGAAAGATTTTATGAAAACAAACATTTTTAAATGAGAAGTGGTTTAAGTTTATCAATAAACTAATTAAAATTACTTCCTTATGAAATGTTTAGGAAAGTGACTGTATCTCCGAAAATATTAATTTCGTTGCGAAATTATAAAAATCTCCACTAAGTTGTTAATAATGCGCTTTTCAATTCGTTCAAATTTTTTTTGATTTGAAAGAATGGTTGGAAAAATACATTTTTGTATGAGGAATGGTTCAAGTTTATCAGTAAATATATGAATATTACTTCTTTATGAAATGTTTAAGAAAGTGACTGTATCTACGGAAATATTAATTTCATTGCGAAATTATAAAAAGCTTCACTAAGTTAGCAACAGTGCTCTTTTGAATTCACCCGGTCTTATTCAAAAATTTTAAAGAAAAAGTGTACAAAATTTTTCATGCAAAATTAGAAATCTCAGCTTTTGAATTTGTAAAAATTACACCCATGTCTTATTCAAAAATGTTCAAGAAAAAGTATAGAACATTTTTTCATGCAAAATTAGAAATCTCGGGTTTTATATTTATAAAAATTACACCCGCAACTGATTCAAACATTTTAAAGAAAAAGTATTAAAAATTAGAAATTTCAGCTTTAATATATAAAAAAAAACACCTGTTACTTATTCATAAAATTTCAAGAAAAATTATAACATTTTTTTATGGAAAATTAGAAATCTCGACTTTCCATGTGTTATTCAAAAATTTTCAAGAAAAAGTGTACAAAATTGGTGATGCAAAATTAGAAACCTGGGCTTTTATATTCATAAATATTACACCCGTGACTTATTCAAACCTTTTGAAGAAAAAGTGTTAAAATATGGTCATGCAAAATTAAAAATTTTGGCTTTCCAAAAATTTCAAGAAAAATTATAAGTTATAAATAATGCGCTTCTCATTCGTTCAAAATTTGTTTGATTTGAAAGAATGTTTGGAAAAATACATTTTTGTATGAGGAATGGTTCAAGTTTATCAGTAAATATATGAATATTACTTCTTTATGAAATGTTTAAGAAAGTGACTGTATCTACGGAAATATTAATTTCATTGCGAAATTATAAAAATCTGCAACAAGTTACCGATAGTGCTCTTTTCAATTCTTTTAAAACTCTTTTGATTTGAAAGATTTTATGAAAACATACATTTTTAAATGAGAAGTGGTTTAAGTTTATCAATAAATTAATAAAAATTACTTCCTTTTGAAATGTTTAAGAAAGTAACTGTAGCTCCGAAAATTTAATTTCATTGCGAGATTATAAAAACCTACACTAAGTTGTCAATAATGCGCTTTTCAATTCGTTCAAATTATTTTGGTTTGAAAGAATGTTTGGAAAAATACATTTTTGTATGAGGAATTGTTCAAGTTTATCAGTAAATATATGAATATTACTTCTTTATAAAATGTTTAAGAAATTGACTGTATCTACGGAAATATTAATTTCATTGCGAAATTATAAAAAGCTTCACTAAGTTAGCAACAGCGCTCTTTTGAATTCTTTCAAAATTATTTTAATTTGAAAGAATTTTCAAAAAAATACATATTTGGAAAAAAAAATTTTTGCATGAGGAACAATCAAAAATTGCAGCTTTATTATATAAATAAATTAGACCCGTGACTTTTTCAAAAAATTTCAAGAAAGATTATACAAATTTTTTATGCAAAATAAGAAATCTCAGCTTTTGAATTTGTAAAAATTTCACCCATGTCGTTTTCGAAAATTTTCAAGAAAAAGTATAGAACATTTTTTCAGGCAAAATTAGAAATCTCGAGTTTCCATGTGTTATTAAAAAATTTTCAAGAAAAAGTGTACAAAATTGGTGATTCAAAATTATAAATCTCGGCTTTTATATTCATAAAAATTACACCCGTAGCTTATTCAAACATTTTGAAGAAAGTGTATACAAAATTTTTCATGCATGATTAGAAATCTCGGCTTTTGAATTTGTAAAAATTACCCTCATGTCGTTTTCAAAATTTTCAAGAAAAAGTATAGAACATTTGTTCATGCAAAATTAGAAATCTCGAGTTTTATATTTATAAAAATTACAACCGTAACTGATTCAAACATTTTGAAGAAAAAGTGTTAAAATATGGTCATGCAAAATTAAAAATTTTGCTTTCCAAAAATTTCAAGAAAAATTATAAGTTATAAATAATGCGCTTCTCAATAAGTTCAAATTTTTTTTGATTTGAAAGAATGTTTGGAAAAATACATTTTTGTATGAGGAATGGTTCAAGTTTATCAGTAAATATATGAATATTACTTCTATATGAAATGTTTAAAAAAGTAACTGTAGCTCCGGATATATTAATTTTGTTGCGAAATTATAAAAATCAGCACCAACTTACCGACAGTGCTCTTTTCAAATCTTTTAAAACTCTTTTGATTTGAAAGATTTTATGAAAACATAAATTTTTAAATGAGAAGTGGTTTAAGTTTATCAATAAATTAATTAAAATTACTTCCTTATGAAATGTATAGGAAAGTGACTGCATCTCCGCAAATATTAATTTCGTTGCGAAATTATAAAAATCTCCACTAAGTTAGCAACAGTGCTCTTTTGAATTCACCCGGTCTTATTCAAAAATTTTCAAGAAAGAGTATACAAAATTTTTCATGCAATATTAAAAATCTCGGTATTACTGTATATAAAAATTACACCCGTGACTTATTCAAACATTTTGAAGAAAACGTATCAAAAATTGGTCATGCAAAATTACAAATTTCAGCATTAATATAAAAAAAAAATGCACATGTTTTAATCAAAAAATTTCAAGAAAAATTATAAAATTTTCTTTTAAAAAATTAGAAATTTCGGCTTTTATATATATAAAAATAACACTCTTGTCTTATTCAAAAATTTTAAAGAAAAAGTGTACAAAATTTTTCATGCAAAATTAGAAATCTCAGCTTTTGAATTTGTAAAAATTACACCCATGTCTTATTAAAAATGTTCAAGAAAAAGTATAGAACATTTTTTCATGCAAAATTAGAAATCTCGGGTTTTATATTTATAAAAATTACACCCGCAACTGATTCAAACATTTTGAAGAAAAAGTGTTAAAAATTAGAAATTTCAGCTTTAATATATAAACAAAATACACATGTTTTATTCAAAAAATTTCAAAAAAAATTATAAAATTTTTTTATGGAAAATTAGAAAGCTCGACTTTCATATTTATTAAAATTACACCCATGTGTTATTCAAAAATTTTCAAGAAAAAGTGTACAAAATTGGTGATGCAAAATTAGAAATCTCGGCTTTTATATTCATAAAAATTACACCCGTGGCTTATTCAAATATTTTGAAGAAAAAGTGTTAAAATATGGTCATGCAAAATTAAAAATTTTGGCTCTCCAAAAATTTAAAGAAAAATTATAAGTTATCAATAATGCGCTTCTCAATTCGTTAAAAATTTTTTTGATTTGAAAGAATGTTTGGAAAAATGCATTTTTGTATGAGGAATGGTTCAAGTTTATCAGTAAATATATGAATATTACTTCTATATGATATGTTTAAAAAAGTAACTGTAGCTCCGGAAATATTATTTTATTGCGAAATTATAAAAATCTGCACCAAGTTACCGATAGTGCTCTTTTCAATTCTTTTAAATCTGTTTTGATTTTGATTTGAAACGACAATTTTTGTATGAGGAGTAATTCAAATAAAAAAAAAATATATTTTAATAAATATATGAATATTACTTTCATATGAATATTTGAATCGAAAAGCACTAAGTTTTTAACAGTGCTCTTTTCAATTCCTTTAAAATTGTTTTCATTTGAAAGAGTTTTTGAAAAAATAAATTTTTTTATGAGAAGCGGTTCAAGCTTATCAATAAATATATGAATATTACTTCCTTTTGAAATGTTTAAGAAAGTGACTGTAGCTTCGGAAATATTAATTTCGTTGCGAAATTATAAAAAGCTTCACTAAGTTAGCAACAGTGCTCTTTTGAATTCTTTAAAAATTATTTTAATTTGAAAAAGTTTTTGAAAAAATAAATTTTTTTATGAGAAGCGGTTCAAGCTTATCAATAAATATATGAATATTACTTCCTTTTGAAATTTTTAAGAAAGTGACTGTATGTCCTGTAATATTCTTTTATTGCGACATTATAAAAATCTTCACCAAGTTATCGATAGTGCTCTTTTGAATTCTTTCAAAATTATTTTAATTTGAAAGAATTTTTAAAAAAATACATATTTGGAAAAATACATTTTTGCATGAGGAAAAATTAGAAATTGCACCTTTATTATATAAATAAATTAGACCCGTGACTTTTTCCAAAAATTTCAAGAAAGATTATACAAATTTTTTATGGAAAATTAGAAATCTTGGCTTTTATATTTACAAAAATTACACCCGGTCTTATTCAAAAATTTTCAAGAAAAAGTATAGAACATTTTTTCATGCAAAATTAGAAATCTCGAGTTTTATATTTATAAAAATTACAAGCGTAACTGATACAACAATTTTGAAGAAAAAGTGTTAAAAATTAGAAATTTCAGTTTTAATATATAAACAAAATACACATGTTTTATTCAAAAAATTTCAAGAAAAATTATAACATTTTTTTATGGAGAATTAGAAATCTCGACTTTCATATTTATTAAAATTACACCCATGTGTTATTCAAAAATTTTCAAGAAAAAGTGTACAAAATTGGTGATGCAAAATTAGAAATCTCGGCTTTTATATTCATAAAAATTACACCCGTGACTTATTCAAACATTTTGAAGAAAAAGTGTTAAAATATGGTCATGCAAAATTAAAAATGTTAGCTTTCCAAAAATTTCAAGAAAAATTACAAATTATCAATAATGCGCTTCTCAAATCGTTCAAAATTTTTTTGATTTGAAAGAATGTTTGGAAAAATACATTTTTGTATGAGGAATGGTTCAAGTTTATCAGTAAATATATGAATATTACTTCTATATGAAATGTTTAAAAAAGTAACTGTAGCTCCGGAAATTTAATTTCATTGCGAAATTATAAAATTCGTTAAAATTTTTTTTGATTTTAAAGAATGTTTGGAAAAATACATTTTTGTATAAGGAATGGTTCAAGTTTATCAGTAAATATATGAATATTACTTCTTTTTGAAATGTTTAAGAAAGTGACTGTATCTACGGAAATATTAATTTCATTGCGAAATTATAAAAAGCTTCACTAAGTTAGCAACAGTGCTCTTTTGAATTCTTTCAAAATTATTTTAATTTGAAAGAATTTTTAAAAAAATACATATTTGGAAAAATACATTTTTGCATGAGGAAAAATTAGAAATTGCAGCTTTATTATTTATTATATAAATGTTTGAAAAGACAATTTTTGTATGAGGAGTAGTTCAAATAAAAAAAATATATTAAAATAAATATATGAATATTACTTTCATATGAAACTTTGAATTGAAAAGCACTAAGTTATTAACAGTGCTCTTTTCAATTCCTTTAAAATTGTTTTCATTTGAAAGAGTTTATGAAAAAATACATATTTTTATGAGAAGCGGTTCAAGCTTATCAATAAATATATGAATATTACTTTCTTTTGAAATGTTTAAGAAAGTGACTGTAGCTCCGGAAATATTAATTTCATTGCGAAATTATAAAAACCTCCACTAAGTTATCAATAATGCACTTTTCAATTCCTTCAAAATTTTTTTGATTTGAAAGAATATTTGGAAAAATACATTTTTGTATGAGGAATGGTTCAATTTTATCAGTAAATATATAAATATTACTTCTACATGATATGTTTAATAAAGTAAATGTAGCTTCGGAAATATTAATTTCATTGCGAAATTATAAAAATCTTCACTTAGTTAGCAACAGTGCTCTTTTGAATTCTTTCAAAATTATTTTAATTTGAAAGAATTTTTAAAAAAATACATATTTGGAAAAATACATTTTTGCATGAGGAAAAATTAGAAATTGCAGCTTTATTATTTATTATATAAATGTTTGAAAAGACAATTTTTGTATGAGGAGTAGTTCAAATAAAAAAAATATATTAAAATAAATATATGAATATTACTTTCATATGAAACTTTGAATTGAAAAGCACTAAGTTATTAACAGTGCTCTTTTCAATTCCTTTCAAATTGTTTTCATTTGAAAGAGTTTTTGAAAAAAAAAATTTTTTTATGAGAAGCGGTTCAAGCTTATCAATAAATATATGAATATTACTTCCTTTTGAAGTGTTTAAGAAAGTGACTGTAGCTCAGGAAATATTAACTTCATTACAAAATTCTTTTAAAACTGTTTTGATTTGAAAGAATTTACGAAAACATACATTTTTAAAGGAGAAGTGGTTTAAGTTTATCAATAAATTAATAAAAATTACTTCCTTATGAAATGTTTAAGAATGTGACTGTATATCCGGAAATATTAATTTCATTGCGAAATTATTGAAATCTTCACCAAGTTATCGATAGTGCTCCTTTTAATTCTTTTTAAATTGTTTGATTTGAAAGAATGTTTGAAGAGAAAGTTTTCTACCATTTTCGAAAAAAGGAACAAAGTCCTTTTTAAAATTTAAAAATTCGAAATTTGGAAGAATGTCGCCTATTGTCAAAAAAAAACACATAGGAATGGCCGGAATAGTGTTCCCCAATAATTTTTTTTCGCAAATTTTCTACCATTTTCGGAAAAAGGAGCAAAGTCCTTTTTAAAATTTCAAAAGTCGAAATTTGGAAGAATGTCGCCTATTGTCAAAAAAACACTTTTTTGAATATTGGACATTCATAGGAATGGCCGGAATAGTGTTCCCCAATAATTTTTTTTCGCAAATTTTCTACCATTTTCGGAAAAAGAAGCAAAGTCCTTTTTAAAATTTCAAAAGTCGAAATTTGGAAGAATGTCGCCTTTGTCAAAAAAACACACTTTTGAATATTGGACATTCATAGGAATGGCCGGAATAGTGTTCCCCAATAATTTTTTTTTCGCAAATTTTCTACCATTTTCGGAAAAAGGAGCAAAGTCCTTTTCAAAATTTCAAAAGTAGAAATTTGGAAGAATTTCGCATATTTTCAAAAAAACACCTTGTTAAGCCTTTTGAATATTGGACATTCATAGAAATGGCTGGAATAGAATTCCCCAATAATTTTTTTTCGCAAAATTTTAACCATTTTCGGAAAAAGGAGCAAAGTCCTTTTTAAAATTTCAAAAGTCGAAATTTGGAAGAATGTCGCCTATTGTCAAAAAAACACACTTTTGAATATTGGACATTCATAGGAATGGCCGGAATAGTGTTCCCCAATAATTTTTTTTCGCAAATTTTCTACCATTTTTGGAAAAAGGAGCAAAGTCCTTTTTAAAATTTCAAAAGTCGAAATTTGGAAGAATGTCGCCTATTGTCAAAAAAAAAACGCACTTTGGAATATTGGACATTCATAGGAATGGCCGGAATAGTGTTTCCCAATAATGTTTTTTCGCCCATCTCCTACCATTTTCGGAAAAAGGAGCAAAGTCCTTTTTAAAATTTCAAAAGTCGAAATTTGGAAGAATGTCGCCTATTGTCAAAAAAAACACACTTTTGAATATTGGACATTCATAGGAATGGCCGGAATAGTGTTCCCCAAATTTTTTTTTTGCAAATTTTCTACCATTTTCGGAAAAAGGAGCAAAGTCCTTTTTAAAATTTCAAAAGTCGAAATTTGGAAGAATGTCGCCTATTGTCAAAAAAACACACTTTTGAATATTGGACATTCATAGGAATGGCCGGAATAGTGTTCCCCAATAATTTTTTTTCGCAAATTTTCTACCATTTTCGGAAAAAGGAGCAAAGTCCTTTTCAAAATTTCAAAAGTCGAAATTTGGAAGAATGTCGCCTATTGTCAAAAAAACACACTTTTGAATATTGGACATTCATAGGAATGGCCGGAATAGTGTTCCCCAATAATTTTTTTTCGCAAATTTTTTAACATTTTCGGAAAAAGGGGCAAAGTCCTTTTTAAAATTTAAAAAGTCGAAATATGCAAGAATGTCGCCTATTGTCAAAAAAACACACTTTTGAATATTGGACATTCATAGGAATGGCCGGAATAGTGTTCCCCAATAATTTTTTTTCGCAAATTTTGTACCATTTTCGTAAAAAGGAGCAAAGTCCTTTTTAAAATTTCAAAAGTCGAAATTTGGAAGAATGTCGCCTATTGTCAAAAAAACACACTTTTGAATATTGGACATTCATAGGAATGGCCGGAATAGTGTTCCCCAATAATTTTTTTTCGCAAATTTTCTACCATTTTCGGAAAAAGGAACAAAGTCCTTTCTAAAATTTCAAAAGTTGAAATTTGGAAAAATGTCGCCAATTTTCAAAAAAACACACTGCTAAGACTTTTGAATATTGGACATTCATAGAAATGGCCGGAATAGTGTTCCCCAATAATGTTTTTTCGCCCATCTCCTACCATTTTCGGAAAAAGCAGCAAAGTCCTTTTTAAAATTTCAAAAGTCGAAATTTGGAAGAATGTCGCCTATTGTCAAAAAAACACACCTTTGAATATTGGACATTCATAGGAATGGCCGGAATAGTGTTCCCCAATAATTTTTTTTCGCAAATTTTCTACCATTTTCGGAAAAAGGAGCAAAGTCCTTTTCAAAATTTTAAAAGTCGAAATTTGGAAGAATGTCGCCTATTGTCAAAAAAACACACTTTTGAATATTGGACATTCATAGGAATGGCCGGAATAGTGTTCCCCAATAATGTTTTTTCGCCCATCTCCTACCATTTTCGGAAAAAGGAGCAAAGTCCTTTTTAAAATTTCAAAAGTCGAAATTTGGAAGAATGTCGCCTATTGTCAAAAAAACACACTTTTGAATATTGGACATTCATAGGAATGGTCGGAATAGTGTTCCCCAATAATTTTTTTTCGCAAATTTTTTACCATTTTCGGAAAAAGGAGCAAAGTCCTTTTTAAAATTTCAAAAGTCCAAATTTGGAAGAATGTCGCCTATTGTCAAAAAAACACACTTTTGAATATTGGACATTCATAGGAATGGCCGGAATAGTGTTCCCCAATAATTTTTTTTCGCAAATTTTCAACCATTTTCGGAAAAAGGAGCAAAGTCCTTTTTAAAATTTCAAAAGTCGAAATTTGGAAGAATGTCGCCTATTGTCAAAATCACACTTTTGAATATTGGACATTCATAAGAATGGCCGGAATAGTGTTCCCCAATAATTTTTTTTCGCAAATTTTCTACCATTTTCGGAAAAAGGAGCACAGTCCTTTTTAAAATTTCAAAAGTCGAAATTTGGAAGAATGTCGCCTATTGTCAAAAAAACACACTTTTGAATATTGGACATTCATAGGAATGGCCGGAATAATGTTCCCCAATAATTTTTTTCCCAAATTTTCTACCATTTTCGGAAAAAGGAGCAAAGTCCTTTTCAAAATTTCAAAACTCCAAATTTGGAAGAATGTCGCCTATTGTCAAAAAAACACACTTTTGAATATTGGACACTCATAGGAATGGCCGGAATAGTGTTCCCCAATAATTTTTTTTCGCAAATTTTGTACCATTTTCGGAAAAAGGAGCAAAGTCCTTTTCAAAATTTCAAAAGTCAAAATTTGGAAGAATGTCGCCTATTGTCAAAAAAACACACTTTTGAATATTGGACATTCATAGGAATGGCCGGAATAGTGTTCCCCAATAATTTTTTTTCGCAAATTTTCTACCATTTTCGGAAAAAGGAGCAAAGTCCTTTTTAAAATTTCAAAAGTCGAAATTTGAAAGAATGTCGCCTATTGTCAAAAAAACGCACTTTGGAATATTGGACATTCATAGGAATGGCCGGGATAGTGTTCCCCAATAATTTTTTTTCGCAAATTTTCTACCATTTTCAGAAAAAGGAGCAAAGTCCTTTTTAAAATTTCAAAAGTCGAAATTTGGAAGAATGTCGCCTATTGTCAAAAAAACACACTTTTGAATATTGGACATTCATAGGAATGGCCGGAATAGTGTTCCCCAATAATTTTTTTTCGCAAATTTTCTACCATTTTCGGAAAAAGGAGCAAAGTCCTTTTTAAAATTTCAAAAGTCGAAATTTGGAAGAATGTCGCCTATTGTCAAAAAAACGCACTTTGGAATATTGGACATTCATAGGAATGGCCGGAATAGTGTTCCCCAATAATTTTTTTTCGCAAATTTTCTACCATTTTCGGAAAAAGGAGCAAAGTCCTTTTTAAAATTTCAAAAGTCGAAATTTGGAAGAATGTCGCCTATTGTCAAAAAACACACTTTTGAATATTGGACATTCATAGGAATGGCCGGAATAGTGTTCCCCAATAATTTTTTTTTTGCAAATTTTCTACCATTTTCGGAAAAATGAGCAAAGTCCTTTTCAAAATTTCAAAAGTCGAAATTTGGAAGAATGTCGCCTATTGTCAAAAAAACACACTTTTGAATATTGGACATTCATAGGAATGGCCGGAATAGTGTTCCCCAATAATTTTTTTTTGCAAATTTTCTACCATTTTTGGAAAAAGGAGCAAAGTCCTTTTTAAAATTTCAAAAGTCGAAATTTGGAAGAATGTCGCCTATTGTCAAAAAAACACACTTTTGAATATTGGACATTCATAGGAATGGCCGGAATAGTGTTCCCCAATAATTTTTTTTTGCAAATTTTCTACCATTTTTGGAAAAAGGAGCAAAGTCCTTTTTAAAATTTCAAAAGTCGAAATTTGGAAGAATGTCGCCTATTGTCAAAAAAACACACTTTTGAATATTGGACATTCATAGGAATGGCCGGAATAGTGTTCCCCAATAATTTTTTTTCGCAAATTTTCTACCATTTTCGGAAAAAGGAGCAAAGTCCTTTTTAAAATTTCAAAAGTCGAAATTTGGAAGAATGTCGCCTATTGTCAAAAAAACACACTTTTGAATATTGGACATTCATAGGAATGGCCGGAATAGTGTTCCCCAATAATTTTTTTTCGCAAATTTTGTACCATTTTCGGAAAAAGGAGCAAAGTCCTTTTTAAAATTTCAAAAGTCGAAATTTGGAAGAATGTCGCCTATTGTCAAAAAAACACACTTTTGAATATTGGACATTCATAGGAGTGGCCGGAATAGTGTTCCGCAATAATTTTTTTTCGCAAATTTTCTACTATTTTCGGAAAAAAGAGCAAAGTCCTTTTTAAAATTTCAAAAATCGAAATTTGGAAGAATGTCGCCTATTGTCAAAAAAACACACTTTTGAATATTGGACATTCATAGAAATGGCCGGAATAGTGTTCCCCAATAATTTTTTTTCGCAAATTTTCTACCATTTTCGGAAAAAGGAGCAAAGTCCTTTTTAAAATTTCAAAACTCCAAATTTGGAAGAATGTCGCCTATTGTCAAAAAAACACACTTTTGAATACTGGACATTCATAGGAATGGCCGGAATAGTGTTCCCCAATAATTTTTTTTCGCAAATTTTCTACCATTTTCGGAAAAAGGAGCAAAGTCCTTTTTAAAATTTCAAAAGTCGAAATATGGAAGAATGTCACCTATTGTCAAAAAAACACACTTTTGAATATTGGACATTCATAGGAATGGCCGGAATAGTGTTCCCCAATAATTTTTTTTCGCAAATTTTCTACCATTTTCGGAAAAAGGAGCAAAGTCCTTTTTAAAATTTCAAAAGTCGAAATTTGGAAGAATGTCGCCTATTGTCAAAAAAACACACTTTTGAATATTGGACATTCATAGGAATGGCCGGAATAGTGTTCCCCAATAATTTTTTTTCGCAAATTTTCTACCATTTTCGGAAAAAGGAGCAAAGTCCTTTTTAAAATTTCAAAAGTCGAAATTTGGAAGAATGTCGCCTATTGTCAAAAAAAACACACTTTTGAATATTGGACATTCATAGGAATGGCCGGAATAGTGTTCCCCAATAATTTTTTTTCGCAAATTTTCTACCATTTTCGGAAAAAGGAGCAAAGTCCTTTTTAAAATTTCAAAAGTCGAAATTTGGAAGAATGTCGCCTATTGTCAAAAAAACACACTTTTGAATATTGGACATTCATAGGAATGGCCGGAATAGTGTTCCCCAATAATTTTTTTTCGCAAATTTTCTACCATTTTCGGAAAAAGGAGCAAAGTCCTTTTTAAAATTTCAAAAGTCGAAATTTGGAAGAATGTCGCCTATTGTCAAAAAAACACACTTTTGAATATTGGACATTCATAGGAATGGCCGGAATAGTGTTCCCCAATAATTTTTTTTCGCAAATTTTCTACTATTTTCGGAAAAAAGAGCAAAGTCCTTTTTAAAATTTCAAAAATCGAAATTTGGAAGAATGTCGCCTATTGTCAAAAAAAACACACTTTTGAATATTGGACATTCATAGGAATGGCCGGAATAGTGTTCCCCAATAATTTTTTTTCGCAAATTTTCTACCATTTTCGGAAAAAGGAGCAAAGTCCTTTTTAAAATTTCAAAACTCCAAATTTGGAAGAATGTCGCCTATTGTCAAAAAAACACACTTTTGAATATTGGACATTCATAGGAATGGCCGGAATAGTGTTCCCCAATAATTTTTTTTCGCAAATTTTCTACCATTTTCGGAAAAAAGAGCAAATTCCTTTTTAAAATTTCAAAAATCGAAATTTGGAAGAATGTCGCCTATTGTCAAAAAAACACACTTTTGAATATTGGACATTCATAGGAATGGCCGGAATAGTGTTCCCCAATAATTTTTTTTCGCAAATTTTCTACCATTTTCGGAAAAAGGAGCAAAGTCCTTTTTAAAATTTCAAAAGTCGAAATTTGGAAGAATGTCGCCTATTGTCCAAAAAAACACACTTTTGAATATTGGACATTCATAGGAATGGCCGGAATAGTGTTCCCCAATAATTTTTTTTCGCAAATTTTCTACCATTTTCGGAAAAAGCAGCAAAGTCCTTTTTAAAATTTCAAAAGTCGAAATTTGGAAGAATGTCGCCTATTGTCAAAAAAACACACTTTTGAATACTGGACATTCATAGGAATGGCCGGAATAGTGTTCCCCAATAATTTTTTTTCGCAAATTTTCTACCATTTTCGGAAAAAGGAGCAAAGTCCTTTTTAAAATTTCAAAAGTCGAAATTTGGAAGAATGTCGCCTATTGTCAAAAAAAACACACTTTTGAATATTGGACATTCATAGGAATGGCCGGAATAGTGTTCCCCAATAATTTTTTTTCGCAAATTTTCTACCATTTTCGGAAAAAAGAGCAAAGTCCTTTTTAAAATTTCAAAAATCGAAATTTGGAAGAATGTCGCCTATTGTCAAAAAAACATACTTTTGAATATTGGACATTCATAGGAATGGCCGGAATAGTGTTCCCCAATAATTTTTTTTCGCAAATTTTCTACCATTTTCGGAAAAAGGAGCAAAGTCCTTTTTAAAATTTCAAAAGTCGAAATTTGGAAGAATGTCGCCTATTGTCAAAAAAACACACTTTTGAATATTGGATATTCATAGGAATGGCCGGAATAGTGTTCCCCAATAATTTTTTTTCGCAAATTTTCTACCATTTTCGGAAAAAAGAGCAAAGTCCTTTTTAAAATTTCAAAAATCGAAATTTGGAAGAATGTCGCCTATTGTCAAAAAAACACACTTTTGAATATTGGACATTCATAGGAATGGCCGGAATAGTGTTCCCCAAAAATTTTTTTTCGCAAATTTTCTACCATTTTCGGAAAAAGGAGCAAAGTCCTTTTTAAAATTTCAAAAGTCGAAATTTGGAAGAATGTCGCCTATTGTCAAAAAAACACACTTTTGAATATTGGACATTCATAGGAATGGCCGGAATAGTGTTCCCCAATAATTTTTTTCCCCAAATTTTTTACCATTTTCGGAAAATGGAGCAAAGTCCTTTTTAAAATTTCAAAAATCGAAATTTGGAAGAATGTCGCCTATTGTCAAAAAAACACACTTTTGAATATTGGACATTCATAGGAATGGCCGGAATAGTGTTCCCCAATAATTTTTTTTCGCAAATTTTGTACCATTTTCGGAAAAAGGAGTAAAGTCCTTTTTAAAATTTCAAAAGCCGAAATTTGGAAGAATGTCGCCTATTGTCACAAAAACACACTTTTGAATATTGGACATTCATAGGAATGGCCGGAATAGTGTTCACCAATAATTTTTTTTCGCAAATTTTCTACCATTTTCGGAAAAAGGAGCAAAGTCCTTTTCAAAATTTCAAAACTCCAAATTTGGAAGAATGTCGCCTATTGTCAAAAAAACGCACTTTTGAATATTGGACATTCATAGGAATGGCCGGAATAGTGTTCCCCAATAATTTCTTTCCCCAAATTTTCTACCATTTTCGGAAAAAGGAGCAAAGTCCTTTTTAAAATTTCAAAAGTCGAAATTTGGAAGAATGTCGCCTATTGTCAAAAAAACATACTTTTGAATATTGGACATTCATAGGAATGGCCGGAATAGTGTTCCCCAATAATTTTTTTTCGCAAATTTTCTACCATTTTCGGAAAAAGGAGCAAAGTCCTTTTTAAAATTTCAAAAGTCGAAATTTGGAAGAATGTCGCCTATTGTCAAAAAAACACACTTTTGAATATTGGACATTCATAGGAATGGCCGGAATAGTGTTCCCCAATAATTTTTTTTCGCAAATTTTCTACCATTTTCGGAAAAAGGAGCAAAGTCCTTTTTAAAATTTCAAAAGTCGAAATTTGGAAGAATGTCGCCTATTGTCAAAAAAACACACTTTTGAATATTGGACATTCATAGGAATGGCCGGAATAGTGTTCCCCAATAATTTTTTTTCGCAAATTTTGTACCATTTTCGGAAAAAGGAGCAAAGTCCTTTTTAAAATTTCAAAAGTCGAAATTTGGAAGAATGTCGCCTATTGTCAAAAAAACGCACTTTTGAATATTGGACATTCATAGGAATGGCCGGAATAGTGTTCCCCAATAATTTTTTTTCGCAAATTTTGTACCATTTTCGGAAAAAGGAGCAAAGTCCTTTTTAAAATTTCAAAAGTCGAAATTTGGAAGAATGTCGCCTATTGTCAAAAAAACACACTTTTGAATATTGGACATTCATAGGAATGGCCGGAATAGTGTTCCCCAATAATTTTTTTTCACAAATTTTGTACCATTTTCGGAAAAAGGAGCAAAGTCCTTTTTAAAATTTCAAAAGTCGAAATTTGGAAGAATGTCGCCTATTGTCAAAAAAACACACTTTTGAATATTGGACATTCATAGGAATGGCCGGAATAGTGTTCCCCAATAATTTTTTTTCGCAAATTTTGTACCATTTTCGGAAAAAGGAGCAAAGTCCTTTTTAAAATTTCAAAAGTCGAAATTTGGAAGAATGTCGCCTATTGTCAAAAAAACGTACTTTTGAATATTGGACATTCATAGGAATGGCCGGAATAGTGTTCCCCAATAATTTTTTTTCGCAAATTTTGTACCATTTTCGGAAAAAGGAGCAAAGTCCTTTTTAAAATTTCAAAAGTCGAAATTTGGAAGAATGTCGCCTATTGTCAAAAAAACACACTTTTGAATATTGGACATTCATAGGAATGGCCGGAATAGTGTTCCCCAATAATTTTTTTTCGCAAATTTTCTACCATTTTCGGAAAAAGGAACAAAGTCCTTTTTAAAATTTCAAAAGTCGAAATTTGGAAGAATGTCGCCTATTGTCAAAAAAACACACTTTTGAATATTGGACATTCATAGGAATGGCCGGAATAGTGTTCCCCAATAATTTTTTTTCGCAAATTTTGTACCATTTTCGGAAAAAGGAGCAAAGTCCTTTTTAAAATTTCAAAAGTCGAAATTTGGAAGAATGTCGCCTATTGTCAAAAAAACACACTTTTGAATATTGGACATTCATAGGAATGGCCGGAATAGTGTTCCCCAATAATTTCTTTCCCCAAATTTTCTACCATTTTCGGAAAAAGGAACAAAGTCCTTTTTAAAATTTCAAAAGTCGAAATTTGGAAGAATGTCGCCTATTGTCAAAAAAACACACTTTTGAATATTGGACATTTATAGGAATGGCCGGAATAGTGTTCCCCAATAATTTTTTTTCGCAAATTTTGTACCATTTTCGAAAAAAGGAGCAAAGTCCTTTTTAAAATTTCAAAAGTCGAAATTTGGAAGAATGTCGCCTATTGTCAAAAAAACACACTTTTGAATATTGGACATTCATAGGAATGGCCGGAATAGTGTTCCCCAATAATTTCTTTCCCCAAATTTTCTACCATTTTCGGAAAAAGGAACAAAGTCCTTTTTAAAATTTCAAAAGTCGAAATTTGGAAGAATGTCGCCTATTGTCAAAAAAACACACTTTTGAATATTGGACATTCATAGGAATGGCCGGAATAGTGTTCCCCAATAATTTCTTTCCCCAAATTTTCTACCATTTTCGGAAAAAGGAACAAAGTCCTTTTTAAAATTTCAAAAGTCGAAATTTGGAAGAATGTCGCCTATTGTCAAAAAAACACACTTTTGAATATTGGACATTCATAGGAATGGCCGGAATAGTGTTCCCCAATAATTTTTTTTCACAAATTTTGTACCATTTTCGGAAAAAGGAGCAAAGTCCTTTTTAAAATTTCAAAAGTCGAAATTTGGAAGAATGTCGCCTATTGTCAAAAAAACACACTTTTGAATATTGGACATTCATAGGAATGGCCGGAATAGTGTTCCCCAATAATTTTTTTTCGCAAATTTTCTACCATTTTCGGAAAAAGGAGCACAGTCCTTTTTAAAATTTCAAAAGTCGAAATTTGGAAGAATGTCGCCTATTGTCAAAAAAACGCACTTTTGAATATTGGACATTCATAGGAATGGCCGGAATAGTGTTCCCCAATAATTTTTTTTCGCAAATTTTCTACCATTTTCGGAAAAAGGAGCAAAGTCCTTTTTAAAATTTCAAAACTCCAAATTTGGAAGAATGTCGCCTATTGTCAAAAAAACACACTTTTGAATATTGGACATTCATAGGAATGGCCGGAATAGTGTTCCCCAATAATTTCTTTCCCCAAATTTTCTACCATTTTCGGAAAAAGGAGCAAAGTCCTTTTTAAAATTTCAAAAGTCGAAATTTGGAAGAATGTCACCTATTGTCAAAAAAACACACTTTTGAATATTGGACATTCATAGGAATGGCCGGAATAGTGTTCCCCAATAATTTTTTTTCGCAAATTTTGTACCATTTTCGGAAAAAGGAGCAAAGTCCTTTTTAAAATTTCAAAAGTCGAAATTTGGAAGAATGTCGCCTATTGTCAAAAAAACGTACTTTTGAATATTGGACATTCATAGGAATGGCCGGAATAGTGTTCCCCAATAATTTTTTTTCGCAAATTTTGTACCATTTTCGGAAAAAGGAGCAAAGTCCTTTTTAAAATTTCAAAAGTCGAAATTTGGAAGAATGTCGCCTATTGTCAAAAAAACACACTTTTGAATATTGGACATTCATAGGAATGGCCGGAATAGTGTTCCCCAATAATTTTTTTTCGCAAATTTTCTACCATTTTCGGAAAAAGGAACAAAGTCCTTTTTAAAATTTCAAAAGTCGAAATTTGGAAGAATGTCGCCTATTGTCAAAAAAACACACTTTTGAATATTGGACATTCATAGGAATGGCCGGAATAGTGTTCCCCAATAATTTTTTTTCGCAAATTTTGTACCATTTTCGGAAAAAGGAGCAAAGTCCTTTTTAAAATTTCAAAAGTCGAAATTTGGAAGAATGTCGCCTATTGTCAAAAAAACACACTTTTGAATATTGGACATTCATAGGAATGGCCGGAATAGTGTTCCCCAATAATTTCTTTCCCCAAATTTTCTACCATTTTCGGAAAAAGGAACAAAGTCCTTTTTAAAATTTCAAAAGTCGAAATTTGGAAGAATGTCGCCTATTGTCAAAAAAACACACTTTTGAATATTGGACATTTATAGGAATGGCCGGAATAGTGTTCCCCAATAATTTTTTTTCGCAAATTTTGTACCATTTTCGAAAAAAGGAGCAAAGTCCTTTTTAAAATTTCAAAAGTCGAAATTTGGAAGAATGTCGCCTATTGTCAAAAAAACGCACTTTTGAATATTGGACATTCATAGGAATGGCCGGAATAGTGTTCCCCAATAATTTTTTTTCGCAAATTTTGTACCATTTTCGGAAAAAGGAGCAAAGTCCTTTTTAAAATTTCAAAAGTCGAAATTTGGAAGAATGTCGCCTATTGTCAAAAAAACACACTTTTGAATATTGGACATTCATAGGAATGGCCGGAATAGTGTTCCCCAATAATTTTTTTTCGCAAATTTTGTACCATTTTCGGAAAAAGGAGCAAAGTCCTTTCTAAAATTTCAAAAGTCGAAATTTGGAAGAATGTCGCCTATTGTCAAAAAAACACACTTTTGAATATTGGACATTCATAGGAATGGCCGGAATAGTGTTCCCCAATAATTTTTTTCGCAAATTTTGTACCATTTTCGGAAAAAGGAGCAAAGTCCTTTTTAAAATTTCAAAAGTCGAAATTTGGAAGAATGTCGCCTATTGTCAAAAAAACACACTTTTGAATATTGGACATTCATAGGAATGGCCGGAATAGTGTTCCCCAATAATTTTTTTTCGCAAATTTTCTACCATTTTCGGAAAAAGGAGCAAAGTCCTTTTTAAAATTTCAAAAGTCGAAATTTGGAAGAATGTCGCCTATTGTCAAAAAAACACACTTTTGAATATTGGACATTCATAGGAATGGCCGGAATAGTGTTCCCCAATAATTTTTTTTCGCAAATTTTGTACCATTTTCGGAAAAAGGAGCAAAGTCCTTTCTAAAATTTCAAAAGTTGAAATTTGGAAAAATGTCGCCAATTTTCAAAAAAACACACTGTTAAGACTTTTGAATATTAGACATTCATAGGAATGGCCGGAATAGTGTTCCCCAATAATTTTTTTTCGAAAATTTTCTACCATTTTCGGAAAAAGGAGCAAAGTCCTTTTCAAAATTTCAAAAGTCCAAATTTGGAAGAATGTCGCCTATTGTCAAAAAAACACACTTTTGAATATTGGACATTCATAGGAATGGCCGGAATAGTGTTCCCCAATAATTTTTTTTCGCAAATTTTCTACCATTTTCGGAAAAAGGAGCAAAGTCCTTTTTAAAATTTCAAAAGTCGAAATTTGGAAGAATGTCGCCTATTGTCAAAAAAAAACACACTTTTGAATATTGGACATTCATAGGAATGGCCGGAATAGTGTTCCTCAATAATTTCTTTCCCCAAATTTTCTACCATTTTCGGAAAAAGGAACAAAGTCCTTTTTAAAATTTCAAAAGTCGAAATTTGGAAGAATGTCGCCTATTGTCAAAAAAACACACTTTTGAATATTGGACATTCATAGGAATGGCCGGAATAGTGTTCCCCAATAATTTTTTTTCGCAAATTTTGTACCATTTTCGAAAAAAGGAGCAAAGTCCTTTTTAAAATTTCAAAAGTCGAAATTTGGAAGAATGTCGCCTATTGTCAAAAAAACACACTTTTGAATATTGGACATTCATAGGAATGGCCGGAATAGTGTTCCCCAATAATTTTTTTTCGCAAATTTTGTACCATTTTCGGAAAAAGGAGCAAAGTCCTTTTTAAAATTTCAAAAGTCGAAATTTGGAAGAATGTCGCCTATTGTCAAAAAAACACACTTTTGAATATTGGACATTCATAGGAATGGCCGGAATAGTGTTCCCCAATAATTTTTTTTTACAAATTTTGTACCATTTTCGGAAAAAGGAGCAAAGTCCTTTTTAAAATTTCAAAAGTCGAAATTTGGAAGAATGTCGCCTATTGTCAAAAAAACACACTTTTGAATATTGGACATTCATAGGAATGGCCGGAATAGTGTTCCCCAATAATTTTTTTTCGCAAATTTTCTACCATTTTCGGAAAAAGGAGCAAAGTCCTTTTTAAAATTTCAAAAGTCGAAATTTGGAAGAATGTCGCCTATTGTCAAAAAAACACACTTTTGAATATTGGACATTCATAGGAATGGCCGGAATAGTGTTCCCCAATAATTTTTTTTCGCAAATTTTGTATCATTTTCGGAAAAAGGAGCAAAGTCCTTTTTAAAATTTCAAAAGTCGAAATTTGGAAGAATGTCGCCTATTGTCAAAAAAACACACTTTTGAATATTGGACATTCATAGGAATGGCCGGAATAGTGTTCCCCAATAATTTTTTTTCCCAAATTTTCTACCATTTTCGGAAAAAGGAGCAAAGTCCTTTTTAAAATTTCAAAAGTCGAAATTTGGAAGAATGTCGCCTATTGTCAAAAAAACACACTTTTGAATATTGGACATTCATAGGAATGGCCGGAATAGTGTTCCCCAATAATTTTTTTTCGCAAATTTTCTACCATTTTCGGAAAAAGGAGCAAAGTCCTTTTTAAAATTTCAAAACTCCAAATTTGGAAGAATGTCGCCTATTGTCAAAAAAACACACTTTTGAATATTGGACATTCATAGGAATGGCCGGAATAGTGTTCCCCAATAATTTCTTTCCCCAAATTTTCTACCATTTTCGGAAAAAGGAGCAAAGTCCTTTTTAAAATTTCAAAAGTCGAAATTTGGAAGAATGTCGCCTATTGTCAAAAAAACACACTTTTGAATATTGGACATTCATAGGAATGGCCGGAATAGTGTTCCCCAATAATTTTTTTTCGCAAATTTTGTACCATTTTCGGAAAAAGGAGCAAAGTCCTTTTTAAAATTTCAAAAGTCGAAATTTGGAAGAATGTCGCCTATTGTCAAAAAAACGCACTTTTGAATATTGGACATTCATAGGAATGGCCGGAATAGTGTTCCCCAATAATTTTTTTTCGCAAATTTTGTACCATTTTCGGAAAAAGGAGCAAAGTCCTTTTTAAAATATCAAAAGTCGAAATTTGGAAGAATGTCGCCTATTTAAAAAAAACACACTTTTGAATATTGGACATTCATAGGAATGGCCGGAATAGTGTTCCCCAATAATTTTTTTTCGCAAATTTTGTACCATTTTCGGAAAAAGGAGCAAAGTCCTTTTTAAAATTTCAAAAGTCGAAATTTGGAAGAATGTCGCCTATTGTCAAAAAAACACACTTTTGAATATTGGACATTCATAGGAATGGCCGGAATAGTGTTCCCCAATAATTTTTTTTCGCAAATTTTCTACCATTTTCGGAAAAAGGCGCAAAGTCCTTTTTAAAATTTCAAAAGTCGAAATTTGGAAGAATGTCGCCTATTGTCAAAAAAACACACTTTTGAATATTGGACATTCATAGGAATGGCCGGAATAGTGTTCCCCAATAATTTTTTTTCGCAAATTTTGTACCATTTTCGGAAAAAGGAGCAAAGTCCTTTTTAAAATTTCAAAAGTCGAAATTTGGAAGAATGTCGCCTATTGTCAAAAAAAAAACACACTTTTGAATATTGGACATTCATAGGAATGGCCGGAATAGTGTTCCCCAATAATTTCTTTCCCCAAATTTTCTACCATTTTCGGAAAAAGGAACAAAGTCCTTTTTAAAATTTCAAAAGTCGAAATTTGGAAGAATGTCGCCTATTGTCAAAAAAACACACTTTTGAATATTGGACATTCATAGGAATGGCCGGAATAGTGTTCCCCAATAATTTTTTTTCGCAAATTTTGTACCATTTTCGGAAAAAGGAGCAAAGTCCTTTTTAAAATTTCAAAAGTCGAAATTTGGAAGAATGTCGCCTATTGTCAAAAAAACACACTTTTGAATATTGGACATTCATAGGAATGGCCGGAATAGTGTTCCCCAATAATTTTTTTTCGCAAATTTTCTACCATTTTCGGAAAAAGGAGCAAAGTCCTTTTTAAAATTTCAAAAGTCGAAATTTGGAAGAATGTCGCCTATTGTCAAAAAAACACACTTTTGAATATTGGACATTCATAGGAATGGCCGGAATAGTGTTGCCCAATAATTTTTTTTCGCAAATTTTCTACCATTTTCGGAAAAAGGATCAAAGTCCTTTTTAAAATTTCAAAAGTCGAAATTTGGAAGAATGTCGCCTATTGTCAAAAAAACACACTTTTGAATATTGGACATTCATAGGAATGGCCGGAATAGTGTTCCCCAATAATTTTTTTTCGCAAATTTTGTACCATTTTCGGAAAAAGGAGCAAAGTCCTTTCTAAAATTTCAAAAGTTGAAATTTGGAAAAATGTCGCCAATTTTCAAAAAAACACACTGTTAAGACTTTTGAATATTGGACATTCATAGGAATGGCCGGAATAGTGTTCCCCAATAATTTTTTTTCGCAAATTTTCTACCATTTTCGGAAAAAGGAGCAAAGTCCTTTTCAAAATTTCAAAAGTCGAAATTTGGAAGAATGTCGCCTATTGTCAAAAAAACACACTTTTGAATATTGGACATTCATAGGAATGGCCGGAATAGTGTTCCCCAATAATTTTTTTTCGCAAATTTTGTACCATTTTCGGAAAAAGGAGCAAAGTCCTTTTTAAAATTTCAAAAGTCGAAATTTGGAAGAATGTCGCCTATTGTCAAAAAAAAACACACTTTTGAATATTGGACATTCATAGGAATGGCCGGAATAGTGTTCCCCAATAATTTCTTTCCCCAAATTTTCTACCATTTTCGGAAAAAGGAGCAAAGTCCTTTTTAAAATTTCAAAAGTCGAAATTTGGAAGAATGTCGCCTATTGTCAAAAAAATACACTTTTGAATATTGGACATTCATAGGAATGGCCGGAATAGTGTTCCCCAATAATTTTTTTTCGCAAATTTTGTACCATTTTCGGAAAAAGGAGCAAAGTCCTTTTTAAAATTTCAAAAGTCGAAATTTGGAAGAATGTCGCCTATTGTCAAAAAAACGCACTTTGGAATATTGGACATTCATAGGAATGGCCGGAATAGTGTTCCCCAATAATTTTTTTTCGCAAATTTTCTACCGTTTTCGGAAAAAGGAGCAAAGTCCTTTTTAAAATTTCAATAGTCGAAATTTTTAAGAATGTCGCCTATTGTCAAAAAAACGCACTTTGGAATATTGGACATTCATAGGAATGGCCGGAATAGTGTTCCCCAATAATTTTTTTTTCGCAAATTTTCTACTATTTTCGGAAAAAGGAGCAAAGTCCTTTTTAAAATTTCAAAAGTCGAAATATGGAAGAATGTCGCCTATTGTCAAAAAAACGCACTTTGGAATATTGGACATTCATTAGAATTTCCGGGATAGTGTTTTCCAATAATTTGTTTTCGCAAATTTTCTACCATTTTCGGAAAAAGGAGCAAAGTCCTTTTTAAAATTTCAAAAGTCGAAATTTGGAAGAATGTCGCCTATTGTCAAAAAAACGCACTTTGGAATATTGGACATTCATAGGAATGGCCGGAATAGTGTTCCCCAATAATTTTTTTTCCAAATTTTCTACTATTTTCGGAAAAAGGAGCAAAGTCCTTTTTAAAATTTCAAAAGTCGAAATTTGGAAGAATGTCGCCTATTGTCAAAAAAACGCACTTTGGAATATCGGACATTCATAGGAATGGCCGGAATAGTGTTCCGCAATAATTTTTTTCCCCAAATTTTTTACCATTTTCGGAAAAAGGAGCAAAGTCCTTTTTAAAATTTCAAAAGTCGAAATTTGGAAGAATGTCGCCTATTGTCAAAAAAACGCACTTTGGAATATTGGACATTCATAGGAATGGCCGGAATAGTGTTCCCCAATAATTTTTTTTCGCAAATTTTCTACCATTTTCGGAAAAAGGAGCAAAGTCCTTTTTAAAATTTCAAAAGTCGAAATATAGAAGAATGTCGCCTATTGTCAAAAAAACGCACTTTGGAATATTGGACATTCATAGGAATTTCCGGGATAGTGTTTTCCAATAATTTGTTTCCGCAAATTTTCTACCATTTTCGGAAAAAGGAGCAAAGTCCTTTTTAAAATTTCAAAAGTCGAAATTTGGAAGAATGTCGCCTATTGTCAAAAAAACGCACTTTTGAATATTGGACATTCATAGGAATGGCCGGAATAGTGTTCCCCAATAATTTTTTTTCCCAAATTTTCTACCATTTTCGGAAAAAGGAGCAAAGTCCTTTCTAAAATTTCTAAAGTTGAAATTTGGAAAAATGTCGCCAATTTTCAAAAAAACACACTGTTAAGACTTTTGAATATTGGACATTCATAGGAATGGCCGGAATAATGTTCCCCAATAATTTTTTCCCCAAATTTTTTACCATTTTCGGAAAAAGGAGCAAAGTTCTTTTTAAAATTTCAAAACCCGAAATTTGGAAGAATGTCGCCTATTGTCAAAAAAAAACACACTTTTGAATATTGCACATTCATAGGAATGGCCGGAATAGTGTTCCCCAATAATTTTTTTTCGCAAATTTTCTACCATTTTCGGAAAAAGGAGCAAAGTCCTTTTTAAAATTTCAAAAGTCGATATTTTGAAGAATGTCGCCTATTGTCAAAAAAACACACTTTTGAATATTGGACATTCATAGGAATGGCCGGAATAGTGTTCCCCAATAATTTTTTTTCCCAAATTTTGTACCATTTTTGGAAAAAGGAGCAAAGTCCTTTTTAAAATTTCAAAAGCCGAAATTTGGAAGAATGTCGCCTATTGTCAAAAAAACACACTTTTGAATATTGGACATTCATAGGAATGGCCGGAATAGTGTTCCCCAATAATTTTTTTTCCCAAATTTTCTACCATTTTCGGAAAAAGGAGCAAAGTCCTTTTTAAAATTTCAAAAGTCGAAATTTGGAAGAATGTCGCCTAATGTCAAAAAAACACACTTTTGAATATTGGACATTCATAGGAATGGCCGGAATAGTGTTCCCCAATAATTTTTTTTCCCAAATTTTCTACCATTTTCGGAAAAAGGAGCAAAGTCCTTTTTAAAATTTCAAAAGCCGAAATTTGGAAGAATGTCGCCTATTGTCAAAAAACACACTTTTGAATATTGGACATTCATGGGAATGGCCGGAATAATGTTCCCCAATAATTTTTTTCCCCAAATTTTTTACCATTTTCGGAAAAAGGAGCAAAGTCCTTTTTAAAATTTCAAAAGCAGAAATTTGGAAGAATGTCGCCTATTGTCAAAAAAACGCACTTTGGAATATCGGACATTCATAGGAATGGCCGGAATAGTGTTCCCCAATAATTTTTTTCCCCAAATTTTTTACCATTTTCGGAAAAAGGAGCAAAGTCCTTTTTAAAATTTCAAAAGCCGAAATTTGGAAGAATGTCGCCTATTGTCAAAAAAACGCACTTTTGAATATTGAACATTCATAGGAATGGCCGGAATAGTGTTTTCCAATAATTTGTTTTCGCAAATTTTCTACCATTTTCGGAAAAAGGAGCAAAGTGCTTTTTAAAATTTCAAAAGTCGAAATTTGGAAGAATGTCGCCTATTGTCAAAAAAACACACTTTTGAATATTGGACATTCATAGGAATGGCCGGAATAGTGTTCCCCAATAATTTTTTTTCCCAAATTTTCTACCATTTTCGGAAAAAGGAGCAAAGTCCTTTTTAAAATTTCAAAAGTCGAAATTTGGAAGAATGTCGCCTATTGTCAAAAAAACGCACTTTTGAATATTGGACATTCATAGGAATGGCCGGAATAGTGTTCCCCAATAATTTTTTTCCCCAAATTTTCTACCATTTTCGGAAAAAGGAGCAAAGTCCTTTCTAAAATTTCTAAAGTTGAAATTTGGAAAAATGTCGCCAATTTTCAAAAAAACACACTGTTAAGACTTTTGAATATTGGACATTCATCGGAATGGCCGGAATAGTGTTCCCCAATAATTTTTTTTCCCAAATTTTCTACCATTTTCGGAAAAAGGAGCAAAGTCCTTTTTAAAATTTCAAAAGCCGAAATTTGGAAGAATGTCGCCTACTGTCAAAAAACACACTTTTGAATATTGGACATTCATAGGAATGGCCGGAATAATGTTCCCCAATAATTTTTTCCCCAAATTTTTTACCATTTTCGGAAAAAGGAGCAAAGTTCTTTTTAAAATTTCAAAACCCGAAATTTGGAAGAATGTCGCCTATTGTCAAAAAAACACACTTTTGAATATTGGACATTCATAGGAATGGCCGGAATAGTGTTCCCCAATAATTTTTTTTCGCAAATTTTCTACCATTTTCGGAAAAAGGAGCAAAGTCCTTTTTAAAATTTCAAAAGTCGAAATTTGGAAGAATGTCGCCTATTGTCAAAAAAACACACTTTTGAATATTGGACATTCATAGGAAAGGCCGGAATAGTGTTCCCCAATAATTTTTTTTCGCAAATTTTCTACCATTTTCGGAAAAAGGAGCAAAGTCCTTTTCAAAATTTCAAAACTCCAAATTTGGAAGAATGTCGCCTATTGTCAAAAAAACACACTTTTGAATATTGGACATTCATAGGAATGGCCGGAGTAGTGTTCCCCAATAATTTCTTTCCCCAAATTTTCTACCATTTTCGGAAAAAGGAGCAAAGTCCTTTTTAAAATTTCAAAAGTCGAAATTTGGAAAAATGTCGCCTATTGTCAAAAAAACACACTTTTGAATATTGGACATTCATAGGAATGGCCGGAATAGTGTTCCCCAATAATTTTTTTTCGCAAATTTTCTACCATTTTCGGAAAAAGGAGCAAAGTCCTTTTCAAAATTTCAAAAGTCAAAATTTGGAAGAATGTCGCCTATTGTCAAAAAAAAACGCACTTTTGAATATGGGACATTCATAGGAATGGCCGGAATAGTGTTCCGCTATAATTTCTTTCCCCAAATTTTCTACCATTTTTGGAAAAAGGAGCAAAGTCCTTTTCAAAATTTCAAAAGTCGAAATTTGGAAGAATGTCGCCTATTGTCCAAAAAACGCACTTTTGAATATTGGACATTCATAGGAATGGCCGGAATAGTGTTCCCCAATAATTTTTTTTCGCAAATTTTGTACCATTTTCGGAAAAAGGAGCAAAGTCCTTTTCAAAATTTCAAAAGTCGGAATTTGGAAGAATGTCGCCTATTGTCAAAAAAACACACTTTTGAATATTGGACATTCATAGGAATGGCCGGAATAGTGTTCCCCAATAATTTTTTTTCGCAAATTTTGTACCATTTTCGGAAAAAGGAGCAAAGTCCTTTTTAAAATTTCAAAAGTCGAAATTTGGAAGAATGTCGCCTATTGTCAAAAAAAACACACTTTTGAATATTGGATATTCATAGGAATGGCCGGAATAGTGTTCCCCAATAATTTTTTTTCGCAAATTTTCTACCATTTTCGGAAAAAGGAGCAAAGTCCTTTTTAAAATTTCAAAAGTCGAAATTTGGAAGAATGTCGCCTATTGTCAAAAAAACGCACTTTTGAATATTGGACATTCATAGGAATGGCCGGAATAGTGTTCCCCAATAATTTCTTTTCCCAAATTTTCTACCATTTTCGGAAAAAGGAGCAAAGTCCTTTTCAAAATTTCAAAAGTCGAAATTTGGAAGAATGTCGCCTATTGTCAAAAAAAACACACTTTTGAATATTGGACATTCATCGGAATGGCCGGAATAGTGTTCCCCAATAATTTTTTTTCGCAAATTTTCTACCATTTTCGGAAAAAGGAGCAAAGTCCTTTTCAAAATTTGAAAAGTCGAAATTTGAAAGAATGTCGCCTATTGTCAAAAAAAACACACTTTTGAATATTGGACATTCATAGGAATGGCCGGAATAGTGTTCCCCAATAATTTTTTTCGCAAATTTTCTACCATTTTCGGAAAAAGGAGCAAAGTCCTTTTTAAAATTTCAAAAGTCGAAATTTGGAAGAATGTCGCCTATTGTCAAAAAAACACACTTTTGAATATTGGACATTCATAGGAATGGCCGGAATAGTGTTCTCCAATAATTTTTTTTCGCAAATTTTGTACCATTTTCGGAAAAAGGAGCAAAGTCCTTTTTATAATTTCAAAAGTCGAAATTTGGAAGAATGTCGCCTATTGTCAAAAAAACGCACTTTTGAATATTGGACATTCATAGGAATGGCCGGAATAGTGTTCCCCAATAATTTTTTTTCGCAAATTTTGTACCATTTTCGGAAAAAGGAGCAAAGTCTTTTTTAAAATTTCAAAAGTCGAAATTTGGAAGAATGTCGCCTATTGTCAAAAAAACACACTTTTGAATATTGGACATTCATAGGAATGGCCGGAATAGTGTTCCCCAATAATTTTTTTTCGCAAATTTTGTACCATTTTCGGAAAAAGGAGCAAAGTCCTTTCTAAAATTTCAAAAGTTGAAATTTGGAAAAATGTCGCCAATTTTCAAAAAAACACACTGTTAAGACTTTTGAATATTGGAAATTCATAGGAATGGCCGGAATAGTGTTCCCCAATAATTTTTTTTCGAAAATTTTCTACCATTTTCGGAAAAAGGAGCAAAGTCCTTTTCAAAATTTCAAAAGTCGAAATTTGGAAGAATGTCGCCTATTGTCAAAAAACATACTTTTGAATATTGGACATTCATAGGAATGGCCGGAATAGTGTTCCCCAATAATTTTTTCGCAAATTTTGTACCATTTTCGGAAAAAGGAGCAAAGTCCTTTTTAAAATTTCAAAAGTCGAAATTTGGAAGAATGTCGCCTATTGTCAAAAAAACACACTTTTGAATATTGGACATTCATAGGAATGGCCGGAATAGTGTTCCCCAATAATTTTTTTTCGCAAATTTTGTACCATTTTTGGAAAAAGGAGCAAAGTCCTTTTTAAAATTTCAAAAGTCGAAATTTGGAAGAATGTCGCCTATTGTCAAAAAAACACACTTTTGAATATTGGACATTCATAGAAATGGCCGGAATAGTGATCCCCAATAATTTTTTTTTGCAAATTTTGTACCATTTTCGGAAAAAGGAGCAAAGTCCTTTTTAAAATTTCAAAAGTCGAAATTTGGAAGAATGTCGCCTATTGTCAAAAAAACACACTTTTGAATATTGGACATTCATAGGAATGGCCGGAATAGTGTTCCCCAATAATTTTTTTTCGCAAATTTTGTACCATTTTCGGAAAAAGGAGCAAAGTCCTTTTTAAAATTTCAAAAGTCGAAATTTGGAAGAATGTCGCCTATTGTCAAAAAAACGCACTTTTGAATATTGGACATTCATAGGAATGGCCGGAATAGTGTTCCCCAATAATTTTTTTTCGCAAATTTTGTACCATTTTCGGAAAAAGGAGCAAAGTCCTTTTTAAAATTTCAAAAGTCGAAATTTGGAAGAATGTCGCCTATTGTCAAAAAAACACACTTTTGAATATTGGACATTCATAGGAATGGCCGGAATAGTGTTCCCCAATAATTTTTTTTCGCAAATTTTCTACCATTTTCGGAAAAAGGAGCAAAGTCCTTTTTAAAATTTCAAAAGTCGAAATTTGGAAGAATGTCGCCTATTGTCAAAAAAACGCACTTTTGAATATTGGACATTCATAGGAATGGCCGGAATAGTGTTCCCCAATAATTTTTTTTGGCAAATTTTGTACCATTTTCGGAAAAAGGAGCAAAGTCCTTTTTAAAATTTCAAAAGTCGAAATTTGGAAGAATGTCGCCTATTGTCAAAAAAACACACTTTTGAATATTGGACATTCATAGGAATGGCCGGAATAGTGTTCCGCAATAATTTGTTTTCGCAAATTTTGTACCATTTTCGGAAAAAGGAGCAAAGTCCTTTCTAAAATTTCAAAAGTTGAAATTTGGAAAAATGTCGCCAATTTTCAAAAAAACACACTGTTAAGACTTTTGAATATTGGACATTCATAGGAATGGCCGGAATAGTGTTCCCCAATAATGTTTTTTCGCCCATCTCCTACAATTTTCGGAAAAAGGAGCAAAGTCCTTTTTAAAATTTCAAAAGCCGAAATTTGGAAGAATGTCGCCTATTGTCAAAAAAAAACACATAGGAATGGCCGGAATAGTGTTCCCCAATAATTTTTTTTTCTGCAAATTTTCTACCATTTTCGGAAAAAGGAGCAAAGTCCTTTTCAAAATTTCAAAAGTCGAAATTTGGAAGAATGTCGCCTATTGTCAAAAAAACGCACTTTTGAATATTGGACATTCATAGGAATGGCCGGAATAGTGTTCCCCAATAATTTTTTTTCGCAAATTTTCTACCATTTTCGGAAAAAGGAGCAAAGTCCTTTTTAAAATTTCAAAAGTCGAAATTTGGAAGAATGTCGCCTATTGTCAAAAAAACACACTTTTGAATATTGGACATTCATAGGAATGGCCGGAGTAGTGTTCCCCAATAATTTTTTTTCGCAAATTTTGTACCATTTTCGGAAAAAGGAGCAAAGTCCTTTTTAAAATTTCAAAAGTCGAAATTTGGAAGAATGTCGCCTATTGTCAAAAAAACACACATTTGAATATTGGACATTCATAGGAATGGCCGGAATAGTGTTCCCCAATAATTTTTTTTCGCAAATTTTGTACCATTTTCGGAAAAAGGAGCAAAGTCCTTTTTAAAATTTCAAAAGTCGAAATTTGGAAGAATGTCGCCTATTGTCAAAAAAACGCACTTTTGAATATTGGACATTCATAGGAATGGCCGGAGTAGTGTTCCCCAATAATTTTTTTTTCGCAAATTTTCTACCATTTTCGGAAAAAGGAGCAAAGTCCTTTTTAAAATTTCAAAAGTCGAAATTTGGAAGAATGTCGCCTATTGTCAAAAAAACACACATTTGAATATTGGACATTCATAGGAATGACCGGAATAGTGTTCCCCAATAATTTTTTTTCGCAAATTTTGTACCATTTTCGGAAAAAGGAGCAAAGTCCTTTTTAAAATTTCAAAAGTCGAAATTTGGAAGAATGTCGCCTATTGTCAAAAAAACACACATTTGAATATTGGACATTCATAGGAATGGCCGGAATAGTGTTCCCCAATAATTTTTTTTCGCAAATTTTCTACCATTTTCGGAAAAAGGAGCAAAGTCCTTTTTAAAATTTCAAAAGTCGAAATTTGGAAGAATGTCGCCTATTGTCAAAAAAACACACTTTTGAATATTGGACATTCATAGGAATGGCCGGAATAGTGTTCCCCAATAATTTTTTTTCGCAAATTTTGTACCATTTTCGGAAAAAGGAGCAAAGTCCTTTTTAAAATTTCAAAAGTCGAAATTTGGAAGAATGTCGCCTATTGTCAAAAAAACACACATTTGAATATTGGACATTCATAGGAATGGCCGGAATAGTGTTCCCCAATAATTTTTTTTCGCAAATTTTGTACCATTTTCGGAAAAAGGAGCAAAGTCCTTTTTAAAATTTCAAAAGTCGAAATTTGGAAGAATGTCGCCTATTGTCAAAAAAACACACATTTGAATATTGGACATTCATAGGAATGGCCGGAATAATGTTCCCCAATAAATTTTTTCCCCAAATTTTTTACCATTTTCGGAAAAAGGAGCAAAGTCCTTTTTAAAATTTCAAAAGCCGAAATTTGGAAGAATGTCGCCTATTGTCAAAAAAACACACTTTTGAATATTGGACATTCATAGGAATGGCCGGAATAGTGTTCCCCAATAATATTTTTCGAAAATTTTGTACCATTTTCGGAAAAAGGAGCAAAGTCCTTTTTAAAATTTCAAAAGTCGAAATTTGGAAGAATGTCGCCTATTGTCAAAAAAACACACTTTTGAATATTGGACATTCATAGGAATGGCCGGAATAGTGTTCCCCAATAATTTTTTTTCGCAAATTTTCTACCATTTTCGGAAAAAGGAGCAAAGTCCTTTCTAAAATTTCAAAAGTTGAAATTTGGAAAAATGTCGCCAATTTTCAAAAAAACACACTGTTAAGACTTTTGAATATTGGACATTCATAGGAATGGCCGGAATAGTGTTCTCCAATAATTTTTTTTCGCAAATTTTGTACCATTTTCGGAAAAAGGAGCAAAGTCCTTTTCAAAATTTCAAAAGTCGAAATTTGGAAGAATGTCGCCTATTGTCAAAAAACATACTTTTGAATATTGGACATTCATAGGAATGGCCGGAATAGTGTTCCCCAATAATTTTTTTTCGCAAATTTTCTACCATTTTCGGAAAAAGGAGCAAAGTCCTTTTTAAAATTTCAAAAGTCGAAATTTGGAAGAATGTCGCCTATTGTCAAAAAAACACACATTTGAATATTGGACATTCATAGGTATGGCCGGAATAGTGTTCCCCAATAATTTTTTTTCGCAAATTTTGTACCATTTTCGGAAAAAGGAGCAAAGTCCTTTTTAAAATTTCAAAAGTCGAAATTTGGAAGAATGTCGCCTATTGTCAAAAAAACGCACTTTTGAATATTGGACATTCATAGGAATGGCCGGAATAGTGTTCCCCAATAATTTTTTTTCGCAAATTTTGTACCATTTTCGGAAAAAGGAGCAAAGTCCTTTTTAAAATTTCAAAAGTCGAAATTTGGAAGAATGTCGCCTATTGTCAAAAAAACACACTTTTGAATATTGGACATTCATAGGAATGGCCGGAATAGTGTTCCCCAATAATTTTTTTTCGCAAATTTTGTACCATTTTCGGAAAAAGGAGCAAAGTCCTTTTTAAAATTTCAAAAGTCGAAATTTGGAAGAATGTCGCCTATTGTCAAAAAAACGCACTTTTGAATATTGGACATTCATAGGAATGGCCGGAATAGTATTCCCCAATAATTTTTTTTTCGCAAATTTTCTACCATTTTCGGAAAAAGGAGCAAAGTCTTTTTTAAAATTTCAAAAGTCGAAATTTGGAAGAATGTCGCCTATTGTCAAAAAAACACACATTTGAATATTGGACATTCATAGGAATGGCCGGAATAGTGTTCCCCAATAATTTTTTTTCGCAAATTTTGTACCATTTTCGGAGAAAGGAGCAAAGTCCTTTTTAAAATTTCAAAAGTCGAAATTTGGAAGAATGTCGCCTATTGTCAAAAAAACACACATTTGAATATTGGACATTCATAGGAATGGCCGGAATAGTGTTCCCCAATAATTTTTTTTCGCAAATTTTGTACCATTTTCGGAAAAAGGAGCAAAGTCCTTTTTAAAATTTCAAAAGTCGAAATTTGGAAGAATGTCGCCTATTGTCAAAAAACACACTTTTGAATATTGGACATTCATAGGAATGGCCGGAATAGTGTTCCCCATTAATTTTTTTTCGAAAATTTTCTACCATTTTCGGAAAAAGGAGCAAAGTCCTTTTTAAAATTTCAAAAGTCGAAATTTGGAAGAATGTCGCCTATTGTCAAAAAAACACACTTTTGAATATTGGACATTCATAGGAATGGCCGGAATAGTGTTCCCCAATAATTTTTTTTCGCAAATTTTGTACCATTTTCGGAAAAAGGAGCAAAGTCCTTTTTAAAATTTCAAAAGTTGAAATTTGGAAGAATGTCGCCTATTGTCAAAAAAACACACATTTGAATATTGGACATTCATAGGAATGGCCGGAATAGTGTTCCCCAATAATTTTTTTTCCCAAATTTTCTACCATTTTCGGAAAAAGGAGCAAAGTCCTTTTTAAAATTTCAAAAGTCGAAATTTGGAAGAATGTCGCCTATTGTCAAAAAAACACACATTTGAATATTGGAAATTCATAGGAATGGCCGGAATAGTGTTCCCCACTAATTTTTTTTTCGCAAATTTTCTACCATTTTCGGAAAAAGGAGCAAAGTCCTTTTTAAAATTTCAAAAGTCGAAATTTGGAAGAATGTCGCCTATTGTCAAAAAAACGCACTTTTGAATATTGGACATTCATAGGAATGGCCGGAATAGTGTTCCCCAATAATTTTTTTTCGCAAATTTTGTACCATTTTCGGAAAAAGGAGCAAAGTCCTTTTTAAAATTTCAAAAGCCGAAATTTGGAAGAATGTCGCCTATTGTCAAAAAACACACTTTTGAATATTGGAAATTCATGGGAATGGCCGGAATAATGTTCCCCAATAATTTTTTTCCCCAAATTTTTTACCATTTTCGGAAAAAGGAGCAAAGTCCTTTTTAAAATTTCAAAAGCCGAAATTTGGAAGAATGTCGCCTATTGTCAAAAAACACACTTTTGAATATTGGACATTCATGGGAATGGCCGGAATAATGTTCCCCAATAAATTTTTTCCCCAAATTTTGTACCATTTTCGGAAAAAGGAGCAAAGTCCTTTTTAAAATTTCAAAAGTCGAAATTTGGAAGAATGTCGCCTATTGTCAAAAAAACACACTTTTGAATATTGGACATTCATAGGAATGGCCGGAATAGTGTTCCCCAATAATTTTTTTTCCCAAATTTTCTACCATTTTCGGAAAAAGGAGCAAAGTCCTTTTTAAAATTTCAAAAGCCGAAATTTGGAAGAATGTCGCCTATTGTCAAAAAAACGCACTTTTGAATATTGGACATTCATAGGAATGGCCGGAATAGTGTTCCCCAATAATTTTTTTTCCCAAATTTTCTACCATTTTCGGAAAAAGGAGCAAAGTCCTTTTTAAAATTTCAAAAGTCGAAATTTGGAAGAATGTCGCCTATTGTCAAAAAACACACTTTTGAATATTGGACATTCATGGGAATGGCCGGAATAGTGTTCCCCAATAAATTTTTTCCCCAAATTTTTTACCATTTTCGGAAAAAGGAGCAAAGTCCTTTTTAAAATTTCAAAAGCCGAAATTTGGAAGAATGTCGCCTATTGTCAAAAAAACACACTTTTGAATATTGGACATTCATAGGAATGGCCGGAATAGTGTTCCCCAATAATATTTTTCGAAAATTTTGTACCATTTTCGGAAAAAGGAGCAAAGTCCTTTTTAAAATTTCAAAAGTCGAAATTTGGAAGAATGTCGCCTATTGTCAAAAAAACACACTTTTGAATATTGGACATTCATAGGAATGGCCGGAATAGTGTTCCCCAATAATTTTTTTTCGCAAATTTTGTACCATTTTCGGAAAAAGGAGCAAAGTCCTTTCTAAAATTTCAAAAGTTGAAATTTGGAAAAATGTCGCCAATTTTCAAAAAAACACACTGTTAAGACTTTTGAATATTGGACATTCATAGGAATGGCCGGAATAGTGTTCCCCAATAATTTTTTTTCGCAAATTTTGTACCATTTTCGGAAAAAGGAGCAAAGTCCTTTTCAAAATTTCAAAAGTCGAAATTTGGAAGAATGTCGCCTATTGTCAAAAAACATACTTTTGAATATTGGACATTCATAGGAATGGCCGGAATAGTGTTCCCCAATAATTTTTTTTCGCAAATTTTCTACCATTTTCGGAAAAAGGAGCAAAGTCCTTTTTAAAATTTCAAAAGTCGAAATTTGGAAGAATGTCGCCTATTGTCAAAAAAACACACATTTGAATATTGGACATTCATAGGAATGGCCGGAATAGTGTTCCCCAATAATTTTTTTTCGCAAATTTTCTACCATTTTCGGAAAAAGGAGCAAAGTCCTTTTTAAAATTTCAAAAGTCGAAATTTGGAAGAATGTCGCCTATTGTCAAAAAAACGCACTTTTGAATATTGGACATTCATAGGAATGGCCGGAATAGTGTTCCCCAATAATTTTTTTTCGCAAATTTTGTACCATTTTCGGAAAAAGGAGCAAAGTCCTTTTTAAAATTTCAAAAGTCGAAATTTGGAAGAATGTCGCCTATTGTCAAAAAAACGCACTTTTGAATATTGGACATTCATAGGAATGGCCGGAATAGTGTTCCCCAATAATTTTTTTTCGCAAATTTTGTACCATTTTCGGAAAAAGGAGCAAAGTCCTTTTTAAAATTTCAAAAGTCGAAATTTGGAAGAATGTCGCCTATTGTCAAAAAAACACACTTTTGAATATTGGACATTCATAGGAATGGCCGGAATAGTGTTCCCCAATAATTTTTTTTCGCAAATTTTCTACCATTTTCGGAAAAAGGAGCAAAGTCCTTTTTAAAATTTCAAAAGTCGAAATTTGGAAGAATGTCGCCTATTGTCAAAAAAACGCACTTTTGAATATTGGACATTCATAGGAATGGCCGGAATAGTGTTCCCCAATAATTTTTTTTGGCAAATTTTGTACCATTTTCGGAAAAAGGAGCAAAGTCCTTTTTAAAATTTCAAAAGTCGAAATTTGGAAGAATGTCGCCTATTGTCAAAAAAACACACTTTTGAATATTGGACATTCATAGGAATGGCCGGAATAGTGTTCCGCAATAATTTGTTTTCGCAAATTTTGTACCATTTTCGGAAAAAGGAGCAAAGTCCTTTCTAAAATTTCAAAAGTTGAAATTTGGAAAAATGTCGCCAATTTTCAAAAAAACACACTGTTAAGACTTTTGAATATTGGACATTCATAGGAATGGCCGGAATAGTGTTCCCCAATAATGTTTTTTCGCCCATCTCCTACCATTTTCGGAAAAAGGAGCAAAGTCCTTTTTAAAATTTCAAAAGCCGAAATTTGGAAGAATGTCGCCTATTGTCAAAAAAAACACATAGGAATGGCCGGAATAGTGTTCCCCAATAATTTTTTTTTCTGCAAATTTTCTACCATTTTCGGAAAAAGGAGCAAAGTCCTTTTCAAAATTTCAAAAGTCGAAATTTGGAAGAATGTCGCCTATTGTCAAAAAAACGCACTTTTGAATATTGGACATTCATAGGAATGGCCGGAATAGTGTTCCCCAATAATTTTTTTTCGCAAATTTTCTACCATTTTCGGAAAAAGGAGCAAAGTCCTTTTTAAAATTTCAAAAGTCGAAATTTGGAAGAATGTCGCCTATTGTCAAAAAAACACACTTTTGAATATTGGACATTCATAGGAATGGCCGGAGTAGTGTTCCCCAATAATTTTTTTTCGCAAATTTTGTACCATTTTCGGAAAAAGGAGCAAAGTCCTTTTTAAAATTTCAAAAGTCGAAATTTGGAAGAATGTCGCCTATTGTCAAAAAAACACACATTTGAATATTGGACATTCATAGGAATGGCCGGAATAGTGTTCCCCAATAATTTTTTTTCGCAAATTTTGTACCATTTTCGGAAAAAGGAGCAAAGTCCTTTTTAAAATTTCAAAAGTCGAAATTTGGAAGAATGTCGCCTATTGTCAAAAAAACGCACTTTTGAATATTGGACATTCATAGGAATGGCCGGAGTAGTGTTCCCCAATAATTTTTTTTTCGCAAATTTTCTACCATTTTCGGAAAAAGGAGCAAAGTCCTTTTTAAAATTTCAAAAGTCGAAATTTGGAAGAATGTCGCCTATTGTCAAAAAAACACACATTTGAATATTGGACATTCATAGGAATGACCGGAATAGTGTTCCCCAATAATTTTTTTTCGCAAATTTTGTACCATTTTCGGAAAAAGGAGCAAAGTCCTTTTTAAAATTTCAAAAGTCGAAATTTGGAAGAATGTCGCCTATTGTCAAAAAAACACACATTTGAATATTGGACATTCATAGGAATGGCCGGAATAGTGTTCCCCAATAATTTTTTTTCGCAAATTTTGTACCATTTTCGGAAAAAGGAGCAAAGTCCTTTTTAAAATTTCAAAAGTCGAAATTTGGAAGAATGTCGCCTATTGTCAAAAAAACACACTTTTGAATATTGGACATTCATAGGAATGGCCGGAATAGTGTTCCCCAATAATTTTTTTTCGCAAATTTTGTACCATTTTCGGAAAAAGGAGCAAAGTCCTTTTTAAAATTTCAAAAGTCGAAATTTGGAAGAATGTCGCCTATTGTCAAAAAAACACACATTTGAATATTGGACATTCATAGGAATGGCCGGAATAATGTTCCCCAATAAATTTTTTCCCCAAATTTTTTACCATTTTCGGAAAAAGGAGCAAAGTCCTTTTTAAAATTTCAAAAGCCGAAATTTGGAAGAATGTCGCCTATTGTCAAAAAAACACACTTTTGAATATTGGACATTCATAGGAATGGCCGGAATAGTGTTCCCCAATAATATTTTTCGAAAATTTTGTACCATTTTCGGAAAAAGGAGCAAAGTCCTTTTTAAAATTTCAAAAGTCGAAATTTGGAAGAATGTCGCCTATTGTCAAAAAAACACACTTTTGAATATTGGACATTCATAGGAATGGCCGGAATAGTGTTCCCCAATAATTTTTTTTCGCAAATTTTCTACCATTTTCGGAAAAAGGAGCAAAGTCCTTTCTAAAATTTCAAAAGTTGAAATTTGGAAAAATGTCGCCAATTTTCAAAAAAACACACTGTTAAGACTTTTGAATATTGGACATTCATAGGAATGGCCGGAATAGTGTTCTCCAATAATTTTTTTTCGCAAATTTTGTACCATTTTCGGAAAAAGGAGCAAAGTCCTTTTCAAAATTTCAAAAGTCGAAATTTGGAAGAATGTCGCCTATTGTCAAAAAACATACTTTTGAATATTGGACATTCATAGGAATGGCCGGAATAGTGTTCCCCAATAATTTTTTTTCGCAAATTTTGTACCATTTTCGGAAAAAGGAGCAAAGTCCTTTTTAAAATTTCAAAAGTCGAAATTTGGAAGAATGTCGCCTATTGTCAAAAAAACACACATTTGAATATTGGACATTCATAGGAATGGCCGGAATAGTGTTCCCCAATAATTTTTTTTCGCAAATTTTGTACCATTTTCGGAAAAAGGAGCAAAGTCCTTTTTAAAATTTCAAAAGTCGAAATTTGGAAGAATGTCGCCTATTGTCAAAAAAACGCACTTTTGAATATTGGACATTCATAGGAATGGCCGGAATAGTGTTCCCCAATAATTTTTTTTCGCAAATTTTGTACCATTTTCGGAAAAAGGAGCAAAGTCCTTTTTAAAATTTCAAAAGTCGAAATTTGGAAGAATGTCGCCTATTGTCAAAAAAACACACTTTTGAATATTGGACATTCATAGGAATGGCCGGAATAGTGTTCCCCAATAATTTTTTTTCGCAAATTTTGTACCATTTTCGGAAAAAGGAGCAAAGTCCTTTTTAAAATTTCAAAAGTCGAAATTTGGAAGAATGTCGCCTATTGTCAAAAAAACGCACTTTTGAATATTGGACATTCATAGGAATGGCCGGAATAGTATTCCCCAATAATTTTTTTTTCGCAAATTTTCTACCATTTTCGGAAAAAGGAGCAAAGTCTTTTTTAAAATTTCAAAAGTCGAAATTTGGAAGAATGTCGCCTATTGTCAAAAAAACACACATTTGAATATTGGACATTCATAGGAATGGCCGGAATAGTGTTCCCCAATAATTTTTTTTCGCAAATTTTGTACCATTTTCGGAGAAAGGAGCAAAGTCCTTTTTAAAATTTCAAAAGTCGAAATTTGGAAGAATGTCGCCTATTGTCAAAAAAACACACATTTGAATATTGGATATTCATAGGAATGGCCGGAATAGTGTTCCCCAATAATTTTTTTTCGCAAATTTTGTACCATTTTCGGAAAAAGGAGCAAAGTCCTTTTTAAAATTTCAAAAGTCGAAATTTGGAAGAATGTCGCCTATTGTCAAAAAAACACACTTTTGAATATTGGACATTCATAGGAATGGCCGGAATAGTGTTCCCCAATAATTTTTTTTCGCAAATTTTCTACCATTTTCGGAAAAAGGAGCAAAGTCCTTTTTAAAATTTCAAAAGTCGAAATTTGGAAGAATGTCGCCTATTGTCAAAAAAACACACTTTTGAATATTGGACATTCATAGGAATGGCCGGAATAGTGTTCCCCAATAATTTTTTTTCGCAAATTTTGTACCATTTTCGGAAAAAGGAGCAAAGTCCTTTTTAAAATTTCAAAAGTTGAAATTTGGAAGAATGTCGCCTATTGTCAAAAAAACACACATTTGAATATTGGACATTCATAGGAATGGCCGGAATAGTGTTCCCCAATAATTTTTTTTCCCAAATTTTCTACCATTTTCGGAAAAAGGAGCAAAGTCCTTTTTAAAATTTCAAAAGTCGAAATTTGGAAGAATGTCGCCTATTGTCAAAAAAACACACATTTGAATATTGGAAATTCATAGGAATGGCCGGAATAGTGTTCCCCACTAATTTTTTTTTCGCAAATTTTCTACCATTTTCGGAAAAAGGAGCAAAGTCCTTTTTAAAATTTCAAAAGTCGAAATTTGGAAGAATGTCGCCTATTGTCAAAAAAACGCACTTTTGAATATTGGACATTCATAGGAATGGCCGGAATAGTGTTCCCCAATAATTTTTTTTCCCAAATTTTCTACCATTTTCGGAAAAAGGAGCAAAGTCCTTTTTAAAATTTCAAAAGCCGAAATTTGGAAGAATGTCGCCTATTGTCAAAAAACACACTTTTGAATATTGGACATTCATGGGAATGGCCGGAATAATGTTCCCCAATAATTTTTTTCCCCAAATTTTTTACCATTTTCGGAAAAAGGAGCAAAGTCCTTTTTAAAATTTCAAAAGCCGAAATTTGGAAGAATGTCGCCTATTGTCAAAAAACACACTTTTGAATATTGGACATTCATGGGAATGGCCGGAATAATGTTCCCCAATAAATTTTTTCCCCAAATTTTGTACCATTTTCGGAAAAAGGAGCAAAGTCCTTTTTAAAATTTCAAAAGTCGAAATTTGGAAGAATGTCGCCTATTGTCAAAAAAACGCACTTTTGAATATTGGACATTCATAGGAATGGCCGGAATAGTGTTCCCCAATAATTTTTTTTCCCAAATTTTCTACCATTTTCGGAAAAAGGAGCAAAGTTCTTTTTAAAATTTCAAAAGCCGAAATTTGGAAGAATGTCGCCTATTGTCAAAAAAACGCACTTTTGAATATTGGACATTCATAGGAATGGCCGGAATAGTGTTCCCCAATAATTTTTTTCCCCAAATTTTCTACCATTTTCGGAAAAAGGAGCAAAGTCCTTTTTAAAATTTCAAAAGTCGAAATTTGGAAGAATGTCGCCTATTGTCAAAAAACACACTTTTGAATATTGGACATTCATGGGAATGGCCGGAATAGTGTTCCCCAATAAATTTTTTCCCCAAATTTTTTACCATTTTCGGAAAAAGGAGCAAAGTCCTTTTTAAAATTTCAAAAGCCGAAATTTGGAAGAATGTCGCCTATTGTCAAAAAAACACACTTTTGAATATTGGACATTCATAGGAATGGCCGGAATAGTGTTCCCCAATAATATTTTTCGAAAATTTTGTACCATTTTCGGAAAAAGGAGCAAAGTCCTTTTTAAAATTTCAAAAGTCGAAATTTGGAAGAATGTCGCCTATTGTCAAAAAAACACACTTTTGAATATTGGACATTCATAGGAATGGCCGGAATAGTGTTCCCCAATAATTTTTTTTCGCAAATTTTGTACCATTTTCGGAAAAAGGAGCAAAGTCCTTTCTAAAATTTCAAAAGTTGAAATTTGGAAAAATGTCGCCAATTTTCAAAAAAACACACTGTTAAGACTTTTGAATATTGGACATTCATAGGAATGGCCGGAATAGTGTTCCCCAATAATTTTTTTTCGCAAATTTTGTACCATTTTCGGAAAAAGGAGCAAAGTCCTTTTCAAAATTTCAAAAGTCGAAATTTGGAAGAATGTCGCCTATTGTCAAAAAACATACTTTTGAATATTGGACATTCATAGGAATGGCCGGAATAGTGTTCCCCAATAATTTTTTTTCGCAAATTTTCTACCATTTTCGGAAAAAGGAGCAAAGTCCTTTTTAAAATTTCAAAAGTCGAAATTTGGAAGAATGTCGCCTATTGTCAAAAAAACACACATTTGAATATTGGACATTCATAGGAATGGCCGGAATAGTGTTCCCCAATAATTTTTTTTCGCAAATTTTCTACCATTTTCGGAAAAAGGAGCAAAGTCCTTTTTAAAATTTCAAAAGTCGAAATTTGGAAGAATGTCGCCTATTGTCAAAAAAACGCACTTTTGAATAATGGACATTCATAGGAATGGCCGGAATAGTGTTCCCCAATAATTTTTTTTCGCAAATTTTGTACCATTTTCGGAAAAAGGAGCAAAGTCCTTTTTAAAATTTCAAAAGTCGAAATTTGGAAGAATGTCGCCTATTGTCAAAAAAACACACTTTTGAATATTGGACATTCATAGGAATGGCCGGAATAGTGTTCCCCAATAATTTTTTTTCGCAAATTTTCTACCATTTTCGGAAAAAGGAGCAAAGTCCTTTTTAAAATTTCAAAAGTCGAAATTTGGAAGAATGTCGCCTATTGTCAAAAAAACGCACTTTTGAATATTGGACATTCATAGGAATGGCCGGAATAGTGTTCCCCAATAATTTTTTTTTCGCAAATTTTCTACCATTTTCGGAAAAAGGAGCAAAGTCTTTTTTAAAATTTCAAAAGTCGAAATTTGGAAGAATGTCGCCTATTGTCAAAAAAACACACTTTTGAATATTGGACATTCATAGGAATGGCCGGAATAGTGTTCCCCAATAATTTTTTTTCGCAAATTTTGTACCATTTTCGGAAAAAGGAGCAAAGTCCTTTTTAAAATTTCAAAAGTCGAAATTTGGAAGAATGTCGCCTATTGTCAAAAAAACACACATTTGAATATTGGACATTCATAGGAATGGCCGGAATAGTGTTCCCCAATAATTTTTTTTCGCAAATTTTGTACCATTTTCGGAAAAAGGAGCAAAGTCCTTTTTAAAATTTCAAAAGTCGAAATTTGGAAGAATGTCGCCTATTGTCAAAAAAACACACTTTTGAATATTGGACATTCATAGGAATGGCCGGAATAGTGTTCCCCAATAATTTTTTTTCGCAAATTTTCTACCATTTTCGGAAAAAGGAGCAAAGTCCTTTTTAAAATTTCAAAAGTCGAAATTTGGAAGAATGTCGCCTATTGTCAAAAAAACACACTTTTGAATATTGGACATTCATAGGAATGGCCGGAATAGTGTTCCCCAATAATTTTTTTTCGCAAATTTTGTACCATTTTCGGAAAAAGGAGCAAAGTCCTTTTTAAAATTTCAAAAGTTGAAATTTGGAAGAATGTCGCCTATTGTCAAAAAAACACACATTTGAATATTGGACATTCATAGGAATGGCCGGAATAGTGTTCCCCAATAATTTTTTTTCCCAAATTTTCTACCATTTTCGGAAAAAGGAGCAAAGTCCTTTTTAAAATTTCAAAAGTCGAAATTTGGAAGAATGTCGCCTATTGTCAAAAAAACACACATTTGAATATTGGAAATTCATAGGAATGGCCGGAATAGTGTTCCCCACTAATTTTTTTTTCGCAAATTTTCTACCATTTTCGGAAAAAGGAGCAAAGTCCTTTTTAAAATTTCAAAAGTCGAAATTTGGAAGAATGTCGCCTATTGTCAAAAAAACGCACTTTTGAATATTGGACATTCATAGGAATGGCCGGAATAGTGTTCCCCAATAATTTTTTTTCCCAAATTTTCTACCATTTTCGGAAAAAGGAGCAAAGTCCTTTTTAAAATTTCAAAAGCCGAAATTTGGAAGAATGTCGCCTATTGTCAAAAAACACACTTTTGAATATTGGACATTCATGGGAATGGCCGGAATAATGTTCCCCAATAATTTTTTTCCCCAAATTTTTTACCATTTTCGGAAAAAGGAGCAAAGTCCTTTTTAAAATTTCAAAAGCCGAAATTTGGAAGAATGTCGCCTATTGTCAAAAAACACACTTTTGAATATTGAACATTCATGGGAATGGCCGGAATAATGTTCCCCAATAAATTTTTTCCCCAAATTTTGTACCATTTTCGGAAAAAGGAGCAAAGTCCTTTTTAAAATTTCAAAAGTCGAAATTTGGAAGAATGTCGCCTATTGTCAAAAAAACGCACTTTTGAATATTGGACATTCATAGGAATGGCCGGAATAGTGTTCCCCAATAATTTTTTTTCCCAAATTTTCTACCATTTTCGGAAAAAGGAGCAAAGTCCTTTTTAAAATTTCAAAAGCCGAAATTTGGAAGAATGTCGCCTATTGTCAAAAAAACGCACTTTTGAATATTGGACATTCATAGGAATGGCCGGAATAGTGTTCCCCAATAATTTTTTTTCCCAAATTTTCTACCATTTTCGGAAAAAGGAGCAAAGTCCTTTTTAAAATTTCAAAAGTCGAAATTTGGAAGAATGTCGCCTATTGTCAAAAAACACACTTTTGAATATTGGACATTCATGGGAATGGCCGGAATAGTGTTCCCCAATAAATTTTTTCCCCAAATTTTTTACCATTTTCGGAAAAAGGAGCAAAGTCCTTTTTAAAATTTCAAAAGCCGAAATTTGGAAGAATGTCGCCTATTGTCAAAAAAACACACTTTTGAATATTGGACATTCATAGGAATGGCCGGAATAGTGTTCCCCAATAATATTTTTCGAAAATTTTGTACCATTTTCGGAAAAAGGAGCAAAGTCCTTTTTAAAATTTCAAAAGTCGAAATTTGGAAGAATGTCGCCTATTGTCAAAAAAACACACTTTTGAATATTGGACATTCATAGGAATGGCCGGAATAGTGTTCCCCAATAATTTTTTTTCGCAAATTTTGTACCATTTTCGGAAAAAGGAGCAAAGTCCTTTCTAAAATTTCAAAAGTTGAAATTTGGAAAAATGTCGCCAATTTTCAAAAAAACACACTGTTAAGACTTTTGAATATTGGACATTCATAGGAATGGCCGGAATAGTGTTCCCCAATAATTTTTTTTCGCAAATTTTGTACCATTTTCGGAAAAAGGAGCAAAGTCCTTTTCAAAATTTCAAAAGTCGAAATTTGGAAGAATGTCGCCTATTGTCAAAAAACATACTTTTGAATATTGGACATTCATAGGAATGGCCGGAATAGTGTTCCCCAATAATTTTTTTTCGCAAATTTTCTACCATTTTCGGAAAAAGGAGCAAAGTCCTTTTTAAAATTTCAAAAGTCGAAATTTGGAAGAATGTCGCCTATTGTCAAAAAAACACACATTTGAATATTGGACATTCATAGGAATGGCCGGAATAGTGTTCCCCAATAATTTTTTTTCGCAAATTTTCTACCATTTTCGGAAAAAGGAGCAAAGTCCTTTTTAAAATTTCAAAAGTCGAAATTTGGAAGAATGTCGCCTATTGTCAAAAAAACGCACTTTTGAATATTGGACATTCATAGGAATGGCCGGAATAGTGTTCCCCAATAATTTTTTTTCGCAAATTTTGTACCATTTTCGGAAAAAGGAGCAAAGTCCTTTTTAAAATTTCAAAAGTCGAAATTTGGAAGAATGTCGCCTATTGTCAAAAAAACACACTTTTGAATATTGGACATTCATAGGAATGGCCGGAATAGTGTTCCCCAATAATTTTTTTTCGCAAATTTTGTACCATTTTCGGAAAAAGGAGCAAAGTCCTTTTTAAAATTTCAAAAGTCGAAATTTGGAAGAATGTCGCCTATTGTCAAAAAAACGCACTTTTGAATATTGGACATTCATAGGAATGGCCGGAATAGTGTTCCCCAATAATTTTTTTTTCGCAAATTTTCTACCATTTTCGGAAAAAGGAGCAAAGTCTTTTTTAAAATTTCAAAAGTCGAAATTTGGAAGAATGTCGCCTATTGTCAAAAAAACACACATTTGAATATTGGACATTCATAGGAATGGCCGGAATAGTGTTCCCCAATAATTTTTTTTCGCAAATTTTGTACCATTTTCGGAGAAAGGAGCAAAGTCCTTTTTAAAATTTCAAAAGTCGAAATTTGGAAGAATGTCGCCTATTGTCAAAAAAACACACATTTGAATATTGGACATTCATAGGAATGGCCGGAATAGTGTTCCCCAATAATTTTTTTTCGCAAATTTTGTACCATTTTCGGAAAAAGGAGCAAAGTCCTTTTTAAAATTTCAAAAGTCGAAATTTGGAAGAATGTCGCCTATTGTCAAAAAAACACACTTTTGAATATTGGACATTCATAGGAATGGCCGGAATAGTGTTCCCCAATAATTTTTTTTCGCAAATTTTCTACCATTTTCGGAAAAAGGAGCAAAGTCCTTTTTAAAATTTCAAAAGTCGAAATTTGGAAGAATGTCGCCTATTGTCAAAAAAACACACTTTTGAATATTGGACATTCATAGGAATGGCCGGAATAGTGTTCCCCAATAATTTTTTTTCGCAAATTTTGTACCATATTCGGAAAAAGGAGCAAAGTCCTTTTTAAAATTTCAAAAGTTGAAATTTGGAAGAATGTCGCCTATTGTCAAAAAAACACACATTTGAATATTGGACATTCATAGGAATGGCCGGAATAGTGTTCCCCAATAATTTTTTTTCCCAAATTTTCTACCATTTTCGGAAAAAGGAGCAAAGTCCTTTTTAAAATTTCAAAAGTCGAAATTTGGAAGAATGTCGCCTATTGTCAAAAAAACACACATTTGAATATTGGAAATTCATAGGAATGGCCGGAATAGTGTTCCCCAATAATTTTTTTTCGCAAATTTTGTACCATTTTCGGAAAAAGGAGCAAAGTCCTTTTTAAAATTTCAAAAGTCGAAATTTGGAAGAATGTCGCCTATTGTCAAAAAAACGCACTTTTGAATATTGGACATTCATAGGAATGGCCGGAATAGTGTTCCCCAATAATTTTTTTTCCCAAATTTTCTACCATTTTCGGAAAAAGGAGCAAAGTCCTTTTTAAAATTTCAAAAGCCGAAATTTGGAAGAATGTCGCCTATTGTCAAAAAACACACTTTTGAATATTGGACATTCATGGGAATGGCCGGAATAATGTTCCCCAATAATTTTTTTCCCCAAATTTTTTACCATTTTCGGAAAAAGGAGCAAAGTCCTTTTTAAAATTTCAAAAGCCGAAATTGGGAAGAATGTCGCCTATTGTCAAAAAAACACACTTTTGAATATTGGACATTCATAGGAATGGCCGGAATAGTGTTCCCCAATAATATTTTTCGCAAATTTTGTACCATTTTCGGAAAAAGGAGCAAAGTCCTTTTTAAAATTTCAAAAGTCGAAATTTGGAAGAATGTCGCCTATTGTCAAAAAAACACACTTTTGAATATTGGACATTCATAGGAATGGCCGGAATAGTGTTCCCCAATAATTTTTTTTCGCAAATTTTGTACCATTTTCGGAAAAAGGAGCAAAGTCCTTTCTAAAATTTCAAAAGTTGAAATTTGGAAAAATGTCGCCAATTTTCAAAAAAACACACTGTTAAGACTTTTGAATATTGGACATTCATAGGAATGGCCGGAATAGTGTTCCCCAATAATTTTTTTTCGAAAATTTTCTACCATTTTCGGAAAAAGGAGCAAAGTCCTTTTCAAAATTTCAAAAGTCGAAATTTGGAAGAATGTCGCCTATTGTCAAAAAACATACTTTTGAATATTGGACATTCATAGGAATGGCCGGAATAGTGTTCCCCAATAATTTTTTTTCGCAAATTTTGGACCATTTTCGGAAAAAGGAGCAAAGTCCTTTTTAAAATTTCAAAAGTCGAAATTTGGAAGAATGTCGCCTATTGTCAAAAAAACACACTTTTGAATATTGGACATTCATAGGAATGGCCGGAATAGTGTTCCCCAATAATTTTTTTTTCGCAAATTTTCTACCATTTTCGGAAAAAGGAGCAAAGTCCTTTTTAAAATTTCAAAAGTCGAAATTTGGAAGAATGTCGCCTATTGTCAAAAAAACGCACTTTTGAATATTGGACATTCATAGGAATGGCCGGAATAGTGTTCCCCAATAATTTTTTTTCGCAAATTTTGTACCATTTTCGGAAAAAGGAGCAAAGTCCTTTTCAAAATTTCAAAAGTCGAAATTTGGAAAAATGTCGCCAATTTTCAAAAAAACACACTGTTAAGACTTTTGAATATTGGAAATTCATAGGAATGGCCGGAATAGTGTTCCCCAATAATTTTTTTTCGAAAATTTTCTACCATTTTCGGAAAAAGGAGCAAAGTCCTTTTCAAAATTTCAAAAGTCGAAATTTGGAAGAATGTCGCCTATTGTCAAAAAACATACTTTTGAATATTGGACATTCATAGGAATGGCCGGAATAGTGTTCCCCAATAATTTTTTTTCGCAAATTTTCTACCATTTTCGGAAAAAGGAGCAAAGTCCTTTTTAAAATTTCAAAAGTCGAAATTTGGAAGAATGTCGCCTATTGTCAAAAAAACACACTTTTGAATATTGGACATTCATAGGAATGGCCGGAATAGTGTTCCCCAATAATTTTTTTTCGCAAATTTTGTACCATTTTCGGAAAAAGGAGCAAAGTCCTTTTTAAAATTTCAAAAGTCGAAATTTGGAAGAATGTCGCCTATTGTCAAAAAAACGCACTTTTGAGTATTGGACATTCATAGGAATGGCCGGAATAGTGTTCCCCAATAATTTTTTTTCGTAAATTTTGTACCATTTTCGGAAAAAGGAGCAAAGTCCTTTTTAAAATTTCAAAAGTCGAAATTTGGAAGAATGTCGCCTATTGTCAAAAAAACACACTTTTGAATATTGGACATTCATAGGAATGGCCGGAATAGTGTTCCCCAATAATTTTTTTTTCGCAAATTTTCTACCATTTTCGGAAAAAGGAGCAAAGTCCTTTTTAAAATTTCAAAAGTCGAAATTTGGAAGAATGTCGCCTATTGTCAAAAAAACGCACTTTTGAATATTGGACATTCATAGGAATGGCCGGAATAGTGTTCCCCAATAATTTTTTTTCGCAAATTTTGTACCATTTTCGGAAAAAGGAGCAAAGTCCTTTTCAAAATTTCAAAAGTCGAAATTTGGAAGAATGTCGCCTATTGTCAAAAAACATACTTTTGAATATTGGACATTCATAGGAATGGCCGGAATAGTGTTCCCCAATAATTTTTTTCGCAAATTTTGTACCATTTTCGGAAAAAGGAGCAAAGTCCTTTCTAAAATTTCAAAAGTTGAAATTTGGAAAAATGTCGCCAATTTTCAAAAAAACACACTGTTAAGACTTTTGAATATTGGACATTCATAGGAATGGCCGGAATAGTGTTCCCCAATAATTTTTTTTGAAAATTTTCTACCATTTTCGGAAAAAGGAGCAAAGTCCTTTTCAAAATTTCAAAAGTCGAAATTTGGAAGAATGTCGCCTATTGTCAAAAAACATACTTTTGAATATTGGACATTCATAGGAATGACCGGAATAGTGTTCCCCAATAATTTTTTTTCGCAAATTTTGTACCATTTTCGGAAAAAGGAGCAAAGTCCTTTTTAAAATTTCAAAAGTCGAAATTTGGAAGAATGTCGCCTATTGTCAAAAAAACGCACTTTTGAATATTGGACATTCATAGGAATGGCCGGAATAGTGTTCCCCAATAATTTTTTTTCGCAAATTTTATACCATTTTCGGAAAAAAGAGCAAAGTCCTTTTTAAAATTTAAAAAATCGAAATTTGGAAGAATGTCGCCTATTGTCAAAAAAACACACTTTTGAATATTGGACATTCATAGGAATGGCCGGAATAGTGTTCCCCAATAATTTTTTTTCGCAAATTTTGTACCATTTTCGGAAAAAGGAGCAAAGTCCTTTTTAAAATTTCAAAAGTCGAAATTTGGAAGAATGTCGCCTATTGTCAAAAAACACACTTTTGAATATTGGACATTCATAGGAATGGCCGGAGTAATGTTCCCCAATAATTTTTTTTTCCAAATTTTGTACCATTTTCGGAAAAAGGAGCAAAGTCCTTTTTAAAATTTCAAAAGTCGAAATTTGGAAGAATGTCGCCTATTGTCAAAAAAACGCACTTTTGAATATTGGACATTCATAGGAATGGCCGGAATAGTGTTCCCCAATAATTTTTTTTCGCAAATTTTGTACCATTTTCGGAAAAAGGAGCAAAGTCCTTTTTAAAATTTCAAAAGTCGAAATTTGGAAGAATGTCGCCTATTGTCAAAAAAACACACTTTTGAATATTGGACATTCATAGGAATGGCCGGAATAGTGTTCCCCAATAATTTTTTTTTCGCAAATTTTCTACCATTTTCGGAAAAAGGAGCAAAGTCCTTTTTAAAATTTCAAAAGTCGAAATTTGGAAGAATGTCGCCTATTGTCAAAAAAACGCACTTTTGAATATTGGACATTCATAGGAATGGCCGGAATAGTGTTCCCCAATAATTTTTTTTCGCAAATTTTGTACCATTTTCGGAAAAAGGAGCAAAGTCCTTTTCAAAATTTCAAAAGTCGAAATTTGGAAGAATGTCGCCTATTGTCAAAAAACATACTTTTGAATATTGGACATTCATAGGAATGGCCGGAATAGTGTTCCCCAATAATTTTTTTTCGCAAATTTTGTACCATTTTCGGAAAAAGGAGCAAAGTCCTTTCTAAAATTTCAAAAGTTGAAATTTGGAAAAATGTCGCCAATTTTCAAAAAAACACACTGTTAAGACTTTTGAATATTGGACATTCATAGGAATGGCCGGAATAGTGTTCCCCAATAATTTTTTTTTGGAAATTTTCTACCATTTTCGGAAAAAGGAGCAAAGTCCTTTTCAAAATTTCAAAAGTCGAAATTTGGAAGAATGTCGCCTATTGTCAAAAAACATACTTTTGAATATTGGACATTCATAGGAATGGCCGGAATAGTGTTCCCCAATAATTTTTTTTCGCAAATTTTGTACCATTTTCGGAAAAAGGAGCAAAGTCCTTTTTAAAATTTCAAAAGTCGAAATTTGGAAGAATGTCGCCTATTGTCAAAAAAACACACTTTTGAATATTGGACATTCATAGGAATGGCCGGAATAGTGTTGCCCAATAATTTTTTTCGCAAATTTTGTACCATTTTCGGAAAAAGGAGCAAAGTCCTTTTTAAAATTTCAAAAGTCGAAATTTGGAAGAATGTCGCCTATTGTCAAAAAACATACTTTTGAATATTGGACATTCATAGGAATGGCCGGAATAGTGTTCCCCAATAATTTTTTTTCGCAAATTTTGTACCATTTTCGGAAAAAGGAGCAAAGTCCTTTTTAAAATTTCAAAAGTCGAAATTTGGAAGAATGTCGCCTATTGTCAAAAAAACACACTTTTGAATATTGGACATTCATAGGAATGGCCGGAATAGTGTTCCCCAATAATTTTTTTTCGCAAATTTTGTACTATTTTCGGAAAAAGGAGCAAAGTCCTTTTTAAAATTTCAAAAGTCGAAATTTGGAAGAATGTCGCCTATTGTCAAAAAAACGCACTTTGGAATATTGGACATTCATAGGAATGGCCGGAATAGTGTTCCCCAATAATTTTTTTTCGCAAATTTTGTACCATTTTCGGAAAAAGGAGCAAAGTCCTTTTTAAAATTTCAAAAGTCGAAATTTGGAAGAATGTCGCCTATTGTCAAAAAAACGCACTTTTGAATATTGGACATTCATAGGAATGGCCGGAATAGTGTTCCCCAATAATTTTTTTTCGCAAATTTTGTACCATTTTCGGAAAAAGGAGCAAAGTCCTTTTTAAAATTTCAAAAGTCGAAATTTGGAAGAATGTCGCCTATTGTCAAAAAAACGCACTTTTGAATATTGGACATTCATAGGAATGGCCGGAATAGTGTTCCCCAATAATTTTTTTTCGCAAATTTTGTACCATTTTCGGAAAAAGGAGCAAAGTCCTTTTTAAAATTTCAAAAGTCGAAATTTGGAAGAATGTCGCCTATTGTCAAAAAAACACACTTTTGAATATTGGACATTCATAGGAATGACCGGAATAGTGTTCCCCAATAATTTTTTTTCGCAAATTTTGTACCACTTTCGGAAAAAGGAGCAAAGTCCTTTTCAAAATTTCAAAAGTCGAAATTTGGAAGAATGTCGCCTATTGCCAAAAAACATACTTTTGAATATTGGACATTCATAGGAATGGCCGGAATAGTGTTCCCCAATAATTTTTTTTCGCAAATTTTGTACCATTTTCGGAAAAAGGAGCAAAGTCCTTTTTAAAATTTCAAAAGTCGAAATTTGGAAGAATGTCGCCTATTGTCAAAAAAACGCACTTTTGAATATTGGACATTCATAGGAATGGCCGGAATAGTGTTCCCCAATAATTTTTTTTCGCAAATTTTGTACCATTTTCGGAAAAAGGAGCAAAGTCCTTTTTAAAATTTCAAAAGTCGAAATTTGGAAGAATGTCGCCTATTGTCAAAAAAACGCACTTTTGAATATTGGACATTCATAGGAATGGCCGGAATAGTGTTCCCCAATAATTTTTTTTCGCAAATTTTGTACCATTTTCGGAAAAAGGAGCAAAGTCCTTTTTAAAATTTCAAAAGTCGAAATTTGGAAGAATGTCGCCTATTGTCAAAAAAACACACTTTTGAATATTGGACATTCATAGGAATGGCCGGAATAGTGTTCCCCAATAATTTTTTTTCGAAAATTTTCTACCATTTTCGGAAAAAGGAGCAAAGTCCTTTTCAAAATTTCAAAAGTCGAAATTTAAAAGAATGTCGCCTATTGTCAAAAAACATACTTTTGAATATTGGACATTCATAAGAATGGCCGGAATAGTGTTCCCCAATAATTTTTTTTCGCAAATTTTGTACCATTTTCGGAAAAAGGAGCAAAGTCCTTTTTAAAATTTCAAAAGTCGAAATTTGGAAGAATGTCGCCTATTGTCAAAAAAACACACTTTTGAATATTGGACATTCATAGGAATGGCCGGAATAGTGTTCCCCAATAATTTTGTTTCGCAAATTTTGTACCATTTTCGGAAAAAGGTGCAAAGTCCTTTTTAAAATTTCAAAAGTCGAAATTTGGAAGAATGTCGCCTATTGTCAAAAAAACGCACTTTTGAATATTGGACATTCATAGGAATGGCCGGAATAGTGTTCCCCAATAATTTTTTTTCGCAAATTTTCTACCATTTTCGGAAAAAGGAGCAAAGTCCTTTTTAAAATTTCAAAAGTCCAAATTTGGAAGAATGTCGCCTATTGTCAAAAAAACGCACTTTTGAATATTGGACATTCATAGGAATGGCCAGAATAGTGTTCCCCAATAATTTTTTTTCACAAATTTTGTACCATTTTCGGAAAAAGGAGCAAAGTCCTTTTTAAAATTTCAAAAGTCGAAATTTGGAAGAATGTCGCCTATTGTCAAAAAAACACACTTTTGAATATTGGACATTCATAGGAATGGCCGGAATAGTGTTCCCCAATAATTTTTTTTCGCAAATTTTGTACCATTTTCGGAAAAAGGAGCAAAGTCCTTTCTAAAATTTCAAAAGTTGAAATTTGGAAAAATGTCGCCAATTTTCAAAAAAACACACTGTTAAGACTTTTGAATATTGGACATTCATAGGAATGGCCGGAATAGTGTTCCCCAATAATTTTTTTTCCAAAATTTTCTACCATTTTCGGAAAAAGGAGCAAAGTCCTTTTCAAAATTTCAAAAGTCGAAATTTGGAAGAATGTCGCCTATTGTCAAAAAAAACACACTTTTGAATATTGGACATTCATAGGAATGGCCGGAATAGTGTTCCCCAATAATTTTTTTTCGCAAATTTTGTACCATTTTCGGAAAAAGGAGCAAAGTCCTTTTTAAAATTTCAAAAGTCGAAATTTGGAAGAATGTCGCCTATTGTCAAAAAAACACACTTTTGAATATTGGACATTCATAGGAATGGCCGGAATAGTGTTCCCCAATAATTTTTTTTCGAAAATTTTCTACCATTTTCGGAAAAAGGAGCAAAGTCCTTTTCAAAATTTCAAAAGTCGAAATTTAAAAGAATGTCGCCTATTGTCAAAAAACATACTTTTGAATATTGGACATTCATAAGAATGGCCGGAATAGTGTTCCCCAATAATTTTTTTTCGCAAATTTTGTACCATTTTCGGAAAAAGGAGCAAAGTCCTTTTTAAAATTTCAAAAGTCGAAATTTGGAAGAATGTCGCCTATTGTCAAAAAAACACACTTTTGAATATTGGACATTCATAGGAATGGCCGGAATAGTGTTCCCCAATAATTTTGTTTCGCAAATTTTGTACCATTTTCGGAAAAAGGTGCAAAGTCCTTTTTAAAATTTCAAAAGTCGAAATTTGGAAGAATGTCGCCTATTGTCAAAAAAACGCACTTTTGAATATTGGACATTCATAGGAATGGCCGGAATAGTGTTCCCCAATAATTTTTTTTCGCAAATTTTCTACCATTTTCGGAAAAAGGAGCAAAGTCCTTTTTAAAATTTCAAAAGTCCAAATTTGGAAGAATGTCGCCTATTGTCAAAAAAACGCACTTTTGAATATTGGACATTCATAGGAATGGCCAGAATAGTGTTCCCCAATAATTTTTTTTCACAAATTTTGTACCATTTTCGGAAAAAGGAGCAAAGTCCTTTTTAAAATTTCAAAAGTCGAAATTTGGAAGAATGTCGCCTATTGTCAAAAAAACACACTTTTGAATATTGGACATTCATAGGAATGGCCGGAATAGTGTTCCCCAATAATTTTTTTTCGCAAATTTTGTACCATTTTCGGAAAAAGGAGCAAAGTCCTTTCTAAAATTTCAAAAGTTGAAATTTGGAAAAATGTCGCCAATTTTCAAAAAAACACACTGTTAAGACTTTTGAATATTGGACATTCATAGGAATGGCCGGAATAGTGTTCCCCAATAATTTTTTTTCCAAAATTTTCTACCATTTTCGGAAAAAGGAGCAAAGTCCTTTTCAAAATTTCAAAAGTCGAAATTTGGAAGAATGTCGCCTATTGTCAAAAAAAACACACTTTTGAATATTGGACATTCATAGGAATGGCCGGAATAGTGTTCCCCAATAATTTTTTTTCGCAAATTTTGTACCATTTTCGGAAAAAGGAGCAAAGTCCTTTTTAAAATTTCAAAAGTCGAAATTTGGAAGAATGTCGCCTATTGTCAAAAAAACACACTGTTAAGACTTTTGAATATTGGACATTCATAGGAATGGCCGGAATAGTGTTGCCCAATAATTTTTTTTTCGCAAATTTTGTACGATTTTCGGAAAAAGGAGCAAAGTCCTTTTTAAAATTTCAAAAGCCGAAATTTAGAAGAATGTCGCCTATTGTCAAAAAAACACACTTTTGAATATTGAACATTCATAGGAATGGCCGGAATAGTGTTCCCCAATAATTTTTTTTCGCAAATTTTGTACCATTTTCAGAAAAAGGAGCAAAGTCCTTTTCAAAATTTCAAAAGTCGAAATTTGGAAGAATGTCGCCTATTGTCAAAAAAACACACTTTTGAATATTGGACATTCATAGGAATGGCCGGAATAGTGTTGCCCAATAATTTTTTTTCGCAAATTTTCTACTATTTTCGGAAAAAGGAGCAAAGTCCTTTTTAAAATTTCAAAACTCCAAATTTGGAAGAATGTCGCCTATTGTCAAAAAAAACACACTTTTGAATATTGGACATTCATAGGAATGGCCGGAATAGTGTTCCATAATAATTTGTTTTTGCAAATTTTCTACCATTTTCGGAAAAAGGAGCAAAGTCCTTTTTAAAATTTCAAAACTTCAAATTTGGAAGAATGTCGCCTATTGTCAAAAAAACACACTTTTGAATATTGGACATTCATAGGAATGGCCGGAATAGTGTTCCCCAATAATTTTTTTTCCCAAATTTTCTACCATTTTCGGAAAAAGGAGCAAATTCCTTTTTAAAATTTCAAAAGTCGAAATTTGGAAGGATGTCGCCTATTGTCAAAAAAACACACTTTTGAATATTGGACATTCATAGGAATGGCCGGAATAGTGTTCCCCAATAATTTTTTTTCGCAAATTTTGTACCATTTTCGGAAAAAGGAGCAAAGTCCTTTCTAAAATTTCAAAAGTTGAAATTTGGAAAAATGTCGCCAATTTTCAAAAAAACACACTGTTAAGACTTTTGAATATTGGACATTCATAGGAATGGCCGGAATAGTGTTCCCCAATAATTTTTTTTCGAAAATTTTCTACCATTTTCGGAAAAAGGAGCAAAGTCCTTTTCAAAATTTCAAAAGTCGAAATTTGGAAGAATGTCGCCTATTGTCAAAAAACATACTTTTGAATATTGGACATTCATAGGATAGGCCGGAATAGTGTTCCGCAATAATTTTTTTTCGCAAATTTTGTACCATTTTCGGAAAAAGGAGCAAAGTCCTTTCTAAAATTTCAAAAGTTGAAATTTGGAAAAATGTCGCCAATTTTCAAAAAAACACACTGTTAAGACTTTTGAATATTGGACATTCATAGGAATGGCCGGAATAGTGTTCCCCAAAAATTTTTTTTGCAAATTTTCTATTATTTTCGGAAAAAGGAGCAAAGTCTTTTTAAAATTTCAAAACTCCAAATTTGGAAGAATGTCGCCTATTGTCAAAAAAACACACTTTTGAATATTGGACATTCATAGAAATGGCCGGAATAGTGTTCCCCAATAATTTTTTTTTGCAAATTTTCTACCATTTTCGGAAAAAGGAGCAAAGTCCTTTTTAAAATTTCAAAACTCCAAATTTGGAAGAATGTCGCCTATTGTCAAAAAAACACACTTTTGAATATTGGACATTCATAGGAATGGCCGGAATAGTGTTCCCCAATAATTTTTTTTCGCAAATTTTCTACCATTTTCGGAAAAAGGAGCAAATTCCTTTTTAAAATTTCAAAAGTCGAAATTTGGAAGGATGTCGCCTATTGTCAAAAAAACACACTTTTGAATATTGGACATTCATAGGAATGGCCGGAATAGTGTTCCCCAATAATTTTTTTTCGCAAATTTTCTACCATTTTCGGAAAAAGGAGCAAAGTCCTTTTTAAAATTTCAAAAGTCGAAATTTGGAAGAATGTCGCCTATTGTCAAAAAAACACACTGTTAAGACTTTTGAATATTGGACATTCATAGGAATGGCCGGAATAGTGTTGCCCAATAATTTTTTTTTCGCAAATTTTGTACGATTTTCGGAAAAAGGAGCAAAGTCCTTTTTAAAATTTCAAAAGCCGAAATTTAGAAGAATGTCGCCTATTGTCAAAAAAACACACTTTTGAATATTGAACATTCATAGGAATGGCCGGAATAGTGTTCCCCAATAATTTTTTTTCGCAAATTTTGTACCATTTTCAGAAAAAGTAGCAAAGTCCTTTTCAAAATTTCAAAAGTCGAAATTTGGAAGAATGTCGCCTATTGTCAAAAAAACACACTTTTGAATATTGGACATTCATAGGAATGGCCGGAATAGTGTTGCCCAATAATTTTTTTTCCCAAATTTTCTACTATTTTCGGAAAAAGGAGCAAAGTCCTTTTTAAAATTTCAAAACTCCAAATTTGGAAGAATGTCGCCTATTGTCAAAAAAAACACACTTTTGAATATTGGACATTCATAGGAATGGCCGGAATAGTGTTCCATAATAATTTGTTTTTGCAAATTTTCTACCATTTTCGGAAAAAGGAGCAAAGTCCTTTTTAAAATTTCAAAACTTCAAATTTGGAAGAATGTCGCCTATTGTCAAAAAAACACACTTTTGAATATTGGACATTCATAGGAATGGCCGGAATAGTGTTCCCCAATAATTTTTTTTCCCAAATTTTCTACCATTTTCGGAAAAAGGAGCAAATTCCTTTTTAAAATTTCAAAAGTCGAAATTTGGAAGGATGTCGCCTATTGTCAAAAAAACACACTTTTGAATATTGGACATTCATAGGAATGGCCGGAATAGTGTTCCCCAATAATTTTTTTTCGCAAATTTTCTACCATTTTCGGAAAAAGGAGCAAAGTCCTTTTTAAAATTTCAAAAGTCGAAATTTGGAAGAATGTCGCCTATTGTCAAAAAAACACACTTTTGAATATTGGACATTCATAGGAATGGCCGGAATAGTGTTCCCCAATAATTTTTTTTCGCAAATTTTGTACCATTTTCGGAAAAAGGAGCAAAGTCCTTTTTAAAATTTCAAAAGCCGAAATTTAGAAGAATGTCGCCTATTGTCAAAAAAACACACTTTTGAATATTGGACATTCATAGGAATGGCCGGAATAGTGTTCCCCAATAATTTTTTTTCGCAAATTTTGTACCATTTTCGGAAAAAGGAGCAAAGTCCTTTTCAAAATTTCAAAAGTCGAAATTTGGAAGAATGTCGCCTATTGTCAAAAAAACGCACTTTTGAATATTGGACATTCATAGGAATGGCCGGAATAGTGTTCCCCAATAATTTTTTTTCGCAAATTTTGTACCATTTTCGGAAAAAGGAGCAAAGTCCTTTTTAAAATTTCAAAAGTCGAAATTTGGAAGAATGTCGCCTATTGTCAAAAAAACACACTTTTGAATATTGGACATTCATAGGAATGGCCGGAATAGTGTTCCATAATAATTTGTTTTTGCAAATTTTCTACCATTTTCGGAAAAAGGAGCAAAGTCCTTTTTAAAATTTCAAAAGTCGAAATTTGGAAGAATGTCGCCTATTGTCAAAAAAACACACTTTTGAATATTGGACATTCATAGGAATGGCCGGAATAGTGTTCCCCAATAATTTTTTTTCCCAAATTTTCTACCATTTTCGGAAAAAGGAGCAAAGTCCTTTTTAAAATTTCAAAAGTCGAAATTTGGAAGAATGTCGCCTATTGTCAAAAACACACACTTTTGAATATTGGACATTCATAGGAATGGCCGGAATAGTGTTCCCCAATAATTTTTTTTCGCAAATTTTGTACCATTTTCGGAAAAAGGAGCAAAGTCCTTTTTAAAATTTCAAAAGCCGAAATTTAGAAGAATGTCGCCTATTGTCAAAAAAAACACACTTTTGAATATTGGACATTCATAGGAATGGCCGGAATAGTGTTCCCCAATAATTTTTTTTCGCAAATTTTGTACCATTTTCGGAAAAAGGAGCAAAGTCCTTTTCAAAATTTCAAAAGTCGAAATTTGGAAGAATGTCGCCTATTGTCAAAAAAACGCACTTTTGAATATTGGACATTCATAGGAATGGCCGGAATAGTGTTCCCCAATAATTTTTTTTTGCAAATTTTGTACCATTTTCGGAAAAAGGAGCAAAGTCCTTTTTAAAATTTCAAAAGTCGAAATTTGGAAGAATGTCGCCTATTGTCAAAAAAACACACTTTTGAATATTGGACATTCATAGGAATGGCCGGAATAGTGTTGCCCAATAATTTTTTTTCGCAAATTTTGTACCATTTTCGGAAAAAGGAGCAAAGTCCTTTTTAAAATTTCAAAAGTCGAAATTTGGAAGAATGTCGCCTATTGTCAAAAAAACGCACTTTTGAATATTGGACATTCATAGGAATGGCCGGAATAGTGTTCCCCAATAATTTTTTTTCGCAAATTTTGTACCATTTTCGGAAAAAGGAGCAAAGTCCTTTTTAAAATTTCAAAAGTCGAAATTTGGAAGAATGTCGCCTATTGTCAAAAAAACACACTTTTGAATATTGGACATTCATAGGAATGGCCGGAATAGTATTCCCCAATAATTTTTTTTCGCAAATTTTCTACCATTTTCGGAAAAAGGAGCAAAGTCCTTTCTAAAATTTCAAAAGTTGAAATTTGGAAAAATGTCGCCAATTTTCAAAAAAACACACTGTTAAGACTTTTGAATATTGGACATTCATAGGAATGGCCGGAATAGTGTTCCCCAATAATTTTTTTTCGCAAATTTTCTACCATTTTCGGAAAAAGGAGCAAAGTCCTTTTCAAAATTTCAAAAGTCGAAATTTGGAAGAATGTCGCCTATTGTCAAAAAACATACTTTTGAATATTGGACATTCATAGGATAGGCCGGAATAGTGTTCCGCAATAATTTTTTTTCGCAAATTTTGTACCATTTTCGGAAAAAGGAGCAAAGTCCTTTCTAAAATTTCAAAAGTTGAAATTTGGAAAAATGTCGCCAATTTTCAAAAAAACACACTGTTAAGACTTTTGAATATTGGACATTCATAGGAATGGCCGGAATAGTGTTCCCCAAAAATTTTTTTTGCAAATTTTCTACTATTTTCGGAAAAAGGAGCAAAGTCCTTTTTAAAATTTCAAAACTCCAAATTTGGAAGAATGTCGCCTATTGTCAAAAAAAACACACTTTTGAATATTGGACATTCATAGGAATGGCCGGAATAGTGTTCCCCAATAATTTTTTTTTTGCAAATTTTCTACCATTTTCGGAAAAAGGAGCAAAGTCCTTTTTAAAATTTCAAAACTCCAAATTTGGAAGAATGTCGCCTATTGTCAAAAAAACACACTTTTGAATATTGGACATTCATAGGAATGGCCGGAATAGTGTTCCCCAATATTTTTTTTTCGCAAATTTTGTACCATTTTCGGAATAAGGAGCAAAGTCCTTTTTAAAATTTCAAAAGTCGAAATTTGGAAGAATGTCGCCTATTGTCAAAAAAACGCACTTTTGAATATTGGACATTCATAGGAATGGCCGGAATAGTGTTCCCCAATAATTTTTTTTCGCAAATTTTCTACCATTTTCGGAAAAAGGAGCAAAGTCCTTTTTAAAATTTCAAAAGTCGAAATTTGGAAGAATGTCGCCTATTGTCAAAAAAACACACTTTTGAATATTGGACATTCATAGGAATGGCCGGAATAGTGTTGCCCAATAATTTTTTTTCGCAAATTTTGTACCATTTTCGGAAAAAGGAACAAAGTCCTTTTTAAAATTTCAAAACTCCAAATTTGGAAGAATGTCGCCTATTTTCAAAAAAACACACTTTTGAATATTGGACATTCATAGGAATGGCCGGAATAATGTTCCCCAATAATTTTTTTCCCCAAATTTTTTAGCATTTTCGGAAAAAGGAGCAAAGTCCTTTTTAAAATTTCAAAAGTCGAAATTTGGAAGAATGTCGCCTATTGTCAAAAAAACACACTTTTGAATATTGGACATTCATAGGAATGGCCGGAATAGTGTTGCCCAATAATTTTTTTTCGCAAATTTTCTACCATTTTCGGAAAAAGGAGCAAATTCCTTTTTAAAATTTCAAAAGTCGAAATTTGGAAGGATGTCGCCTATTGTCAAAAAAACACACTTTTGAATATTGGACATTCATAGGAATGGCCGGAATAGTGTTCCCCAATAATTTTTTTTCGCAAATTTTCTACCATTTTCGGAAAAAGGAGCAAAGCCCTTTTTAAAATTTCAAAAGTCGAAATTTGGAAGTATGTCGCTATTGTCAAAAAAACACACTTTTGAATATTGGACATTCATAGGAATGGCCGGAATAGTGTTCCCCAATAATTTTTTTTCGCAAATTTTCTACCATTTTCGGAAAAAGGAGCAAAGCCCTTTTTAAAATTTCAAAAGTCGAAATTTGGACGTATGTCGCTATTGTCAAAAAAACACACTTTTGAATATTGGACATTCATAGGAATGGCCGGAATAGTGTTCCCCAATAATTTTTTTTCGCAAATTTTTTACCATTTTCGGAAAAAGGAACAAAGTCCTTTTTAAAATTTCAAAAGTCGAAATTTGGAAGAATGTCGCCTATTGTCAAAAAACACACTTTTGAATATTGGGCATTCATAGGAATGGCCGGAATAGTGTTCCCCAATAATTTTTTTTCGCAAATTTTCTACCATTTTCGGAAAAAGGAGCAAAGTCCTTTTTAAAATTTAAAAAGTCGAAATTTGGAAGAATGTCGCCTATTGTCAAAAAAACGCACTTTGGAATATTGGACATTCATAGGAATGGCCGGGATAGTGTTCCCCAATAATTTTTTTTTCGCAAATTTTCTACCATTTTCGGAAAAAGGAGCAAAGTCCTTTTTAAAATTTCAATAGTCGAAATTTGGAAGAATGTCGCCTATTGTCAAAAAAACACACTTTTGAATATTGGACATTCATAGGAATGGCCGGAATAGTGTTCCCCAATAATTTTTTTTCGCAAATTTTCTACCATTTTCGGAAAAAGGAGCAAAGTCCTTTTTAAAATTTCAAAAGCCGAAATTTGGAAGAATGTCGCCTATTGTCAAAAAAACACACTTTTGAATATTGGACATTCATAGGAATGGCCGGAATAGTGTTCCCCAATAATTTTTTTTCGCAAATTTTCTACCATTTTCGGAAAAAGGAGCAAAGTCCTTTTTAAAATTTCAAAAGCCGAAATTTGGAAGAATGTCGCCTATTGTCAAAAAAACACACTTTTGAATATTGGACATTCATAGGAATGGCCGGAATAGTGTTCCCCAATAATTTTTTTTCGCAAATTTTCTACCATTTTCGGAAAAAGGAGCAAAGTCCTTTTTAAAATTTCAAAAGCCGAAATTTGGAAGAATGTCGCCTATTGTCAAAAAGCACACTTTTGAATATTGGACATTCATAGGAATGGCCGGAATAGTGTTCCCCAATAATTTTTTTTTGCAAATTTTGTACCATTTTCGGAAAAAGGAGCAAAGTCCTTTTTAAAATTTCAAAAGTCGAAATTTGGAAGAATGTCGCCTATTGTCAAAAAAACACACTTTTAAATATTGGACATTCATAGGAATGGCCGGAATAGTGTTCCCCAATAATTTTTTTTTGCAAATTTTCTACCATTTTCGGAAAAAGGAGCAAAGTCCTTTTTAAAATTTCAAAAGTCGAAATTTGGAAGAATGTCGCCTATTGTCAAAAAAACGCACTTTGGAATATTGGACATTCATAGGAATGGCCGGGATAGTGTTCCCTAATAATTTTTTTTTCGCAAATTTTCTACCCTTTTCGGAAAAAGGAGCAAAGTCCTTTTTAAAATTTAAAAAGCCGAAATTTGGAAGAATGTCGCCTATTGTCAAAAAGCACACTTTTGAATATTGTACATTCATAGGAATGGCCGGAATAGTGTTACCCAATAATTTTTTTTCGCAAATTTTGTACCATTTTCGGAAAAAGGAGCAAAGTCCTTTTTAAAATTTCAAAAGTCGAAATTTGGAAGAATGTCGCCTATTGTCAAAAAAACACACTTTTGAATATTGGACATTCATAGGAATGGCCGGAATAGTGTTCCCCAATAATTTTTTTTCGCAAATTTTCTACCATTTTCGGAAAAAGGAGCAAAGTCCTTTTTAAAATTTCAAAAGTCGAAATTTGGAAGAATGTCGCCTATTGTCAAAAAAACACACTTTTGAATATTGGACATTCATAGGAATGGCCGGAATAGTGTTCCCCAATAATTTTTTTTCGCAAATTTTCTACCATTTTTGGAAAAAGGAGCAAAGTCCTTTTTAAAATTTCAAAACTCCAAATTTGGAAGAATGTCGCCTATTGTCAAAAAAACACACTTTTGAATATTGGACATTCATAGGAATGGCCGGAATAGTGTTCCCCAATAATTTTTTTTCGCAAATTTTCTACCATTTTCGGAAAAAGGAGCAAAGTCCTTTTTAAAATTTCAAAACTCCAAATTTGGAAGAATGTCGCCTATTGTCAAAAAAACACACTTTTGAATATTGGACATTCATAGGAATGGCCGGAATAGTGTTCCCCAATAATTTTTTTTCGCAAATTTTCTACCATTTTTGGAAAAAGGAGCAAAGTCCTTTTTAAAATTTCAAAACTCCAAATTTGGAAGAATGTCGCCTATTGTCAAAAAAACACACTTTTGAATATTGGACATTCATAGGAATGGCCGGAATAGTGTTCCCCAATAATTTTTTTTCGCAAATTTTCTACCATTTTCGGAAAAAGGAGCAAAGTCCTTTTTAAAATTTCAAAACTCCAAATTTGGAAGAATGTCGCCTATTGTCAAAAAAACACACTTTTGAATATTGGACATTCATAGGAATGGCCGGAATAGTGTTCCCCAATAATGTTTTTTCGCCCATCTCCTACAATTTTCAGAAAAAGGAGCAAAGTCCTTTTTACAATTTCAAAAGTTGAAATTTGGAAGAATGTCGCCTATTGTCAAAAAACACACTTTTGAATATTGGACATTCATAGGAATGGCCGGAATAGTGTTCCCCAATAATTTTTTTTCGCAAATTTTCTACCATTTTTGGAAAAAGGAACAAAGTCCTTTTTAAAATTTCAAAAGTCGAAATTTGGAAGAATGTCGCCTATTGTCAAAAAACACACTTTTGAATATTGGACATTCATAGGAATGGCCGGAATAGTGTTCCCCAATAATTTTTTTCGCAAATTTTCTACCATTTTCGGAAAAAGGAGCAAAGTCCTTTTTAAAATTTCAAAACTCCAAATTTGGAAGAATGTCGCCTATTGTAAAAAAAACACACTTTTGAATATTGGACATTCATAGGAATGGCCGGAATAGTGTTCCCCAATAATTTTTTTTCGCAAATTTTCTACCATTTTCGGAAAAAGGAGCAAAGTCCTTTTTAAAATTTCAAAACTCCAAATTTGGAAGAATGTCGCCTATTGTCAAAAAAACACACTTTTGAATATTGGACATTCATAGGAATGGCCGGAATAATGTTCCCCAATAATTTTTTTCGCAAATTTTGTACCATTTTTGGAAAAAGGAGCAAAGTCCTTTTTAAAATTTCAAAAGTCGAAATTTGGAAGAATGTCGCCTATTGTCAAAAAAACACACTTTTGAATATTGGACATTCATAGGAATGGCCGGAATAGTGTTCCCCAATAATTTTTTTTCGCAAATTTTCTACCATTTTCGGAAAAAGGAGCAAAGTCCTTTTTAAAATTTCAAAAGTCGAAATTTGGAAGAATGTCGCCTATTGTCAAAAAGCACACTTTTGAATATTTGACATTCATAGGAATGGCCGGAATAGTGTTCCCCAATAATTTTTTTTCGCAAATTTTGTACCATTTTCGGAAAAAGGAGCAAAGTCCTTTTTAAAATTTCAAAAATCGAAATTTGGAAGAATGTCGCCTATTGTCAAAAAAACACACTTTTGAATATTGGACATTCATAGGAATGGCCGGAATAGTGTTCCCCAATAATTTTTTTTCGCAAATTTTCTACCATTTTCGGAAAAAGGAGCAAAGTCCTTTTTAAAATTTCAAAAGTCGAAATTTGGAAGAATGTCGCCTATTGTCAAAAAAACGCACTTTGGAATATTGGACATTCATAGGAATGGCCGGAATAGTGTTCCCTAATAATTTTTTTTCGCAAATTTTCTACCATTTTCGGAAAAAGGAGCAAAGTTCTTTTTAAAATTTCAAAAGCCGAAATTTGGAAGAATGTCGCCTATTGTCAAAAAAACACACTTTGGAATATTGGACATTCATAGGAATGGCCGGAATAGTGTTCCCCAATAATTTTTTTTTTCGCAAATTTTCTACCATTTTCGGAAAAAGGAGCAAAGTCCTTTTTAAAATTTCAAAAGTCGAAATTTGGAAGAATGTCGCCTATTGTCAAAAAAAAAACGCAATTTGGAATATTGGACATTCATAGGAATGGCCGGAATAGTGTTCCCCAATAATTTTTTTTCGCAAATTTTCTACCATTTTCGCAAAAAGGAGCAAAGTCCTTTTTAAAATTTCAAAAGTCGAAATTTGGAAGAATGTCGCCTATTGTCAAAAAGACACACTTTTAAATATTGGACATTCATAGGAATGGCCGGAATAGTGTTCCACAATAATTTTTTTTTGCAAATTTTTTACCATTTTCGAAAAAAGGAGCAAAGTCCTTTTTAAAATTTCAAAAGGCGAAATTTGGAAGAATGTCGCCTATTGTCAAAAAAACACACTTTTGAATATTGGACATTCATAGGAATGGCCGGAATAGTGTTCCCCAATAATTTTTTTTCGAAAATTTTCTACCATTTTCGGAAAAAGGAGCAAAGTCCTTTTCAAAATTTCAAAAGCCGAAATTTGGAAGAATGTCGCCTATTGTCAAAAAAACACACTTTTGAATATTGGACATTCATGGAAATGGCCGGAATAGTGTTCCCCAATAATTTTTTTTCGCAAATTTTCTACCATTTTCGGAAAAAGGAGCAAAGTCCTTTTCAAAATTTCAAAAGTCGAAATTTGGAAGAATGTCGCCTATTGTCAAAAAAACACACTTTTGAATATTGGACATTTATAGGAATGGCCGGAATAGTGTTCCCCAATAATTTTTTTTCGCAAATTTTCTACCATTTTCGGAAAAAGGAGCAAAATCCTTTTTAAAATTTCAAAAGCCGAAATTTGGAAGAATGTCGCCTTTTGTCAAAAAAACACACTTTTGAATATTGGACATTCATAGGAATGGCCAAAATAGTGTTCCCCAATAATTTTTTTTCGCAAATTTTCTACCATTTTCGGAAAAAGGAGCAAAGTCCTTTTTAAAATTTCAAAAGTCGAAATTTGGAAGAATGTCGCCTATTGTCAAAAAAACACACTTTTGAATAGTGGACATTCATAGGAATGGCCGGAATAGTGTTCCCCAATAATTTTTTTTCGCAAATTTTCTACCATTTTCGGAAAAAGGAGCAAAGTCCTTTTTAAAATTTCAAAAGCCGAAATTTGGAAGAATGTCGCCTATTGTCAAAAAAACACACTTTTGAATATTGAACATTCATAGGAATGGCCGGAATAGTGTTCCCCAATAATTTTTTTTCGCAAATTTTCTACCATTTTCGGAAAAAGGAGCAAAGTCCTTTTTAAAATTTCAAAAGCCGAAATTTGGAAGAATGTCGCCTATTTTCAAAAAAACACACTTTTGAATAGTGGACATTCTTAGGAATGGCCGGAATAGTGTTCCCCAATAATTTTTTTCCCCAAATTTTCTACCATTTTCAGAAAAAGGAGCAAAGTCCTTTCTAAAATTTCAAAAGTTGAAATTTGGAAAAATGTCGCCAATTTTCAAAAAAACACACTGTTAAGACTTTTGAATATTGGACATTCATAGGAATGGCCGGAATAGTGTTCCCCAATAATTTTTTTTCGCAAATTTTCTACTATTTTCGGAAAAAGGAGCAAAGTCCTTTTCAAAATTTCAAAAGTCGAAATTTGGAAGAATGTCGCCTATTGTCAAAAAAACACACTTTTGAATATTGGACATTCATAGGAATGGCCGGAATAGTGTTCCCCAATAATTTTTTTTCGCAAAGTTTCTACCATTTTCGGAAAAAGGAGCAAAGTCCTTTTTAAAATTTCAAAAGTCGAAATTTGGAAGAATGTCGCCTATTGTCAAAAAAACACACTTTTGAATATTGGACATTCTTAGGAATGGCCGGAATAGTGTTCCCCAATAATTTTTTTTCGCAAATTTTGTACCATTTTCGGAAAAAGGAGCAAAGTCCTTTCTAAAATTTCAAAAGTTGAAATTTGGAAAAATGTCGCCAATTTTCAAAAAAACACACTGTTAAGACTTTTGAATATTGGACATTCATAGGAATGGCCGGAATAGTGTTCCCCAATAATTTTTTTTCGCAAATTTTCTACTATTTTCGGAAAAAGGAGCAAAGTCCTTTTCAAAATTTCAAAAGTCGAAATTTGGAAGAATGTCGCCTATTGTCAAAAAAACACACTTTTGAATATTGGACATTCATAGGAATGGCCGGAATAGTGTTCTTCAATAATTTTTTTTCGCAAAGTTTCTACCATTTTCGGAAAAAGGAGCAAAGTCCTTTTTAAAATTTCAAAAGTCGAAATTTGGAAGAATGTCGCCTATTGTCAAAAAAACACACTTTTGAATATTGGACATTCATAGGAATGGCCGGAATAGTGTTCCCCAATAATTTTTTTTCGCAAATTTTCTACCATTTTCGGAAAAAGGAGCAAAGTCCTTTTTAAAATTTCAAAAGTCGAAATTTGGAAGAATGTCGCCTATTGTCAAAAAAACGCACTTTGGAATATTGGACATTCATAGGAATGGCCGGAATAGTGTTCCGCAATAATTTTTTTTCGCAAATTTTCTACCATTTTCGGAAAAAGGAGCAAAGTCCTTTTTAAAATTTCAAAAGCCGAAATTTGGAAGAATGTCGCCTATTGTCAAAAAAACACACTTTTGAATATTGGACATTCATAGGAAGGGCCGGAATAGTGTTCCCCAATAATTTTTTTTCGCAAATTTTCTACCATTTTCGGAAAAAGGAGCAAAGTCCTTTTTAAAATTTCAAAAGCCGAAATTTGGAAGAATGTCGCCTATTGTCAAAAAAAAACACTTTTGAATATTGGACATTCATAGGAATGGCCGGAATAGTGTTCCCCAATAATTTTTTTTCGCAAATTTTCTACCATTTTCGGAAAAAGGAGCAAAGTCCTTTTTAAAATTTCAAAAGCCGAAATTTGGAAGAATGTCGCCTATTTTCAATAAAACACACTTTTGAATAGTGGACATTCATAGGAATGGCCGGAATAGTGTTCCCCAATAATTTTTTTCCCCAAATTTTCTACCATTTTCAGAAAAGGGAGCAAAGTCCTTTCTAAAATTTCAAAAGTTGAAATTTGGAAAAATGTCGCCAATTTTCAAAAAAACACACTGTTAAGAGTTTTGAATATTGGACATTCATAGGAATGGCCGGAATAGTGTTCCCCAATAATTTTTTTTCGCAAATTTTCTACTATTTTCGGAAAAAGGAGCAAAGTCCTTTTCAAAATTTCAAAAGTCGAAATTCGGAAGAATGTCGCCTATTGTCAAAAAACACACTTTTGAATATTGGACATTCATAGGAATAGCCGGAATAGTGTTCCCCAAAAATTTTTTTCGCAAATTTTCTACTATTTTCGGAAAAAGGAGCAAAGTCCTTTTCAAAATTTCAAAAGCCGAAATTTGGAAGAATGTCGCCTATTGTCAAAAAACACACTTTTGAATATTGGACATTCATAGGAATGGCCGGAATAGTGTTCCCCAATAATTTTTTTTCGCAAATTTTCTACCATTTTCGGAAAAAGGAGCAAAGTCCTTTTTAAAATTTCAAAACTCCAAATTTGGAAGAATGTCGCCTATTGTCAAAAAAACACACTTTTGAATATTGGACATTCATAGGAATGGCCGGAATAGTGTTCCCCAATAATTTTTTTTCGCAAATTTTCTACCATTTTCGGAAAAAGGATCAAAGTCCTTTTTAAAATTTCAAAAGTCGAAATTTGGAAGAATGTCGCCTATTGTCAAAAAAACACACTTTTGAATATTGGACATTCATGAGAATGGCCGGAATAGTGTTCCCCAATAATTTTTTTTCGCAAATTTTCTACCATTTTCGAAAAAAGGAGCAAAGTCCTTTTTAAAATTTCAAAAGTCGAAATTTGGAAGAATGTCGCCTATTGTCAAAAAAACACACTTTTGAATATTGGACATTCATAGGAATGGCCGGAATAGTGTTCCCCAATAATTTTTTTTCGCAAATTTTCTACCATTTTCGGAAAAAGGAGCAAAGTCCTTTTTAAAATTTCAAAACTCCAAAATTGGAAGAATGTCGCCTATTGTCAAAAAAACACACTTTTGAATATTGGACATTCATAGGAATGGCCGGAATAGTGTTCCCCAATAATGGTAGAAAATTTGGGGAAAAAAATTATTGCGGAACACTATTCCGGCCATTCCTATGAATGTCCGATATTCCAAAGTGCGTTTTTTTGACAATAGGCGACATTCTTCCAAATTTCGACTTTTGAAATTTTAAAAAGGACTTTACTCCTTTTTCCGAAAATGGTAGAAAATTTGGGAAAAAAAATTATTGGGGAACACTATTCCGGCCATTCCTATGAATGTCCAATATTCAAAAGTGTGTTTTTTTGACAATAGGCGACATTCTTCCAAATTTGGAGTTTTGAAATTTTAAAAAGGACTTTGCTCCTTTTTCCGAAAATGGTAGAAAATTTGCGAAAAAAAATTATTGGGGAGCACTATTCCGGTCATTCCTATGAATGTCCAATATTCAAAAGTGTGTTTTTTTGACAATAGGCGACATTCTTCCAAATTTCGACTTTTGAAATTTTAAAAAGGACTTTGCTCCATTTTCCGAAAATGGTAGAAAATTTGCGAAAAAAAATTATTGGGGAATACTATTCCGGCCATTCCTATGAATGTCCAATATTCAAAAGTGTGTTTTTTTGACAATAGGCGACATTCTTCCAAATTTGGAGTTTTGAAATTTTAAAAAGGACTTTGCTCCTTTTTCCGAAAATGGTAGAAAATTTGCGAAAAAAAATTATTGGGGAACACTATTCCGGCCATTCCTATGAATGTCCAATATTCAAAAGTGTGTTTTTTTGACAATAGGCGTTATTCTTCCAAATTTCGACTTTTGAAATTTTGAAAAGGACCTTGCTCCTTTTTCCGAAAATGGTAGAAAATTTGCGAAAAAAAATTATTGGGGAATACTATTCCGGCCATTCCTATGAATGTCCAATATTCAAAAGTGTGTTTTTTTGACAATAGGCGACATTCTTCCAAATTTGGAGTTTTGAAATTTTAAAAAGGACTTTGCTCCTTTTTCCGAAAATGGTAGAAAATTTGCGAAAAAAAATTATTGGGGAACACTATTCCGGCCATTCCTATGAATGTCCAATATTCAAAAGTGTGTTTTTTTGACAATAGGCGACATTCTTCCAAATTTCGACTATTGAAATTTTAAAAAGGACTTTGCTCCTTTTTCCAAAAACGGTAGAAAATTTGCGAAAAAAAATTATTGGGGAACACTATTCCGGCCATTCCTATGAATGTCCAATATTCCAAAGTGCGTTTTTTTTGACAATAGGCGACATTCTTCCAAATTTCGACTTTTGAAATTTTAAAAAGGACTTTGCTCCTTTTTCCGAAAATGGTACAAAATTTGCGAAAAAAAATTATTGGGGAACACTATTCCGGCCATTCCTATGAATGTCCAATATTCAAAAGTGTGTTTTTTTGACAATAGGCGACATTCTTCCAAATTTCGGCTTTTGAAATTTTAAAAAGGACTTTGCTCCTTTTTCCGAAAATGGTAAAAAATTTGGGGAAAAAAATTGTTGGGGAACATTATTCCGGCCATTCCTATGAATATCCAATATTCAAAAGTGTGTTTTTTTGACAATAGGCGACATTCTTTCAAATTTCGACTTTTGAAATTTTAAAAAGGACTTTGCTCCTTTTTCCGAAAATGGTACAAAATTTGCGAAAAAAAATTATTGGGGAACACTATTCCGGCCATTCCTATGAATGTCCAATATTCAAAAGTGTGTTTTTTTGACAATAGGCGACATTCTTCCAAATTTCGACTTTTGAAATTTTAAAAAGGACTTTGCTCCTTTTTCCGAAAATGGTACAAAATTTGCGAAAAAAAATTATTGGGGAACACTATTCCGGCCATTCCTATGAATGTCCAATATTCAAAAGTGCGTTTTTTTGACAATAGGCGACATTCTTCCAAATTTCGACTTTTGAAATTTTAAAAAGGACTTTGCTCCTTTTTCCGAAAATGGTACAAAATTTGCGAAGAAAAATTATTGGGGAACACTATTCCGGCCATTCCTATGAATGTCCAATATTCAAAAGTATGTTTTTTTGACAATAGGCGACATTCTTCCAAATTTCGACTTTTGAAATTTTAAAAAGGACTTTGCTCCTTTTTCCGAAAATGGTAGAAAATTTGGGAAAAAAAATTATTGGGGAACACTATTCCGGCCATTCCTATGAATGTCCAATATTCAAAAGTGTGTTTTTTTGACAATAGGCGACATTCTTCCAAATTTCGACTTTTGAAATTTTGAAAAGGACTTTGCTCCTTTTCCGAAAATGGTACAAAATTTGCGAAAAAAATTATTGGGGAACACTATTCCGGCCATTCCTATGAATGTCCAATATTCAAAAGTGCGTTTTTTTGACAATAGGCGACATTCTTCCAAATTTCGACTTTTGAAATTTTAAAAAGGACTTTGCTCCTTTTTCCGAAAATGGTAGAAAATTTGCGAAAAAAAAATTATTGGGGAACACTATTCCGGCCATTCCTATGAATGTCCAATATTCAAAAGTGTGTTTTTTTGACAATAGGCGACATTCTTCCAAATTTCGACTTTTGAAATTTTAAAAAGGACTTTGCTCCTTTTTCCGAAAATGGTAGAAAATTTGCGAAAAAAAATTATTGGGGAACACTATTCCGGCCATTCCTATGAATGTCCAATATTCAAAAGTGTGTTTTTTTCACAATAGGCGACATTCTTCCAAATTTGGAGTTTTGAAATTTTAAAAAGGACTTTGCTCCTTTTTCCGAAAATGGTAGAAAATTTGCGAAAAAAAATTATTGGGAAACACTATTCCGGCCATTCCTATGAATGTCCAATATTCAAAAGTGTGTTTTTTTGACAATAGGCGACATTCTTCCAAATTTGGAGTTTTGAAATTTTAAAAAGGACTTTGCTCCTTTTTCCGAAAATGGTAGAAAATTTGCGAAAAAAAATTATTGGGGAATACTATTCCGGCCATTCCTATGAATGTCCAATATTCAAAAGTGTGTTTTTTTGACAATAGGCGACATTCTTCCAAATTTGGAGGTTTGAAATTTTAAAAAGGACTTTGCTCTTTTTTCCGAAAATGGTACAAAATTTGCGAAAAAAAATTATTGGGGAACACTATTCCGGCCATTCCTATGAATGTCCAATATTCAAAAGTGTGTTTTTTTGACAATAGGCGACATTCTTCCAAATTTCGACTTTTGAAATTTTAAAAAGGACTTTGCTCCTTTTTCCGAAAATGGTAGAAAATTTGCGAAAAAAAATTATTGGGGAACACTATTCCGGCCATTCCTATGAATGTCCAATATTCAAAAGTGTGTTTTTTTTGACAATAGGCGACATTCTTCCAAATTTCGACTTTTGAAATTTTGAAAAGGACTTTGCTCCTTTTTCCGAAAATGGTAGAAAATTTGCGAAAAAAAATTATTGGGGAACACTATTCCGGCCATTCCTATGAATGTCCAATATTCAAAAGTGTGTTTTTTTGACAATAGGCGACATTCTTCCAAATTTGGAGTTTTGAAATTTTAAAAAGGACTTTGCTCCTTTTTCCGAAAATGGTAGAAAATTTGCGAAAAAAAATTATTGGGGAACACTATTCCGGCCATTCCTATGAATGTCCAACATTCAAAAGTGTGTTTTTTTTGACAATAGGCGACATTCTTCCAAATTTCGACTTTTGAAATTTTAAAAAGGACTTTGCTCCTTTTTCCGAAAATGGTAGAAAATTTGCGAAAAAAAATTATTGGGGAACACTATTCCGGCCATTCCTATGAATGTCCAATATTCAAAAGTGTGTTTTTTTTGACAATAGGCGACATTCTTCCAAATTTCGGCTTTTGAAATTTTAAAAAGGACTTTGCTCCTTTTTCCGAAAATGGTAGAAAATTTGCGAAAAAAAATTATTGGGGAACACTATTCCGGCCATTCCTATGAATGTCCAATATTCAAAAGTGTGTTTTTTTGACAATAGGCGACATTCTTCCAAATTTGGAGTTTTGAAATTTTAAAAAGGACTTTGCTCCTTTTTCCGAAAATGGTAGAAAATTTGCGAAAAAAAATTATTGGGGAACACTATTCCGGCCATTCCTATGAATGTCCAATATTCAAAAGTATGTTTTTTTGACAATAGGCGACATTCTTCCAAATTTCGACTTTTGAAATTTTAAAAAGGACTTTGCTCCTTTTTCCGAAAATGGTACAAAATTTGCGAAAAAAAATTATTGGGGAACACTATTCCGGCCATTCCTATGAATGTCCAATATTCAAAAGTATGTTTTTTTGACAATAGGCGACATTCTTCCAAATTTCGACTTTTGAAATTTTGAAAAGGACTTTGCTCCTTTTTCCGAAAATGGTACAAAATTTGCGAAAAAAAATTATTGGGGAACACTATTCCGGCCATTCCTATGAATGTCCAATATTCAAAAGTGCGTTTTTTTGACAATAGGCGACATTCTTCCAAATTTCGACTTTTAAAATTTTAAAAAGGACTTTGCTCCTTTTTCCGAAAATGGTACAAAATTTGCGAAAAAAAATTATTGGGGAACACTATTCCGGCCATTCCTATGAATGTCCAATATTCAAAAGTGTGTTTTTTTGACAATAGGCGACATTCTTCCAAATTTCGACTTTTGAAATTTTAAAAAGGACTTTGCTCCTTTTTCCGAAAATGGTACAAAATTTGCGAAAAAAAATTATTGGGGAACACTATTCCGGCCATTCCTATGAATGTCCAATATTCAAAAGTGTTGTTTTTTGACAATAGGCAACATTCTTCCAAATTTCAACTTTTGAAATTTTAAAAAGGACTTTTCTCCTTTTTCCGAAAGTGGTAGAAAATTTGCTAAAAAAAATTATTGGGGAACACTATTCCGGCCATTCCTATGAATGTCCAATATTCAAAAGTGTGTTTTTTTGACAATAGGCGACATTCTTCCAAATTTCGACTTTTGAAATTTTAAAAAGGACTTTGCTCCTTTTTCCGAAAATGGTAAAAAATTTGCGAAAAAAAATTATTGGGGAACACTATTCCGGCCATTCCTATGAATGTCCAATATTCAAAAGTGTGTTTTTTTGACAATGGGCGACATTCTTCCAAATTTCGACTTTTGAAATTTTAAAAAGGACTTTGCTCCTTTTTCCGAAAATGGTACAAAATTTGCGAAAAAAAATTATTGGGGAACACTATTCCGGCCATTCCTATGAATGTCCAATATTCAAAAGTGTGTTTTTTTGACAATAGGCGACATTCTTCCAAATTTCGACTTTTGAAATTTTAAAAAGGACTTTGCTCCTTTTTCCGAAAATGGTAGAAAATTTGCGAAAAAAAATTATTGGGGAACACTATTCCGGCCATTCCTATGAATGTCCAATATTCAAAAGTGTGTTTTTTTGACAATAGGCGACATTCTTCCAAATTTGGAGTTTTGAAATTTTAAAAAGGACTTTGCTCCTTTTTCCGAAAATGGTAAAAAATTTGGGAAAAAAAATTATTGGGGAACACTATTCCGGCCATTCCTATGAATGTCCAATATTCAAAAGTGTGTTTTTTGACAATAGGCGACATTCTTCCAAATTTCGACTTTTGAAATTTTGAAAAGGACTTTGCTCCTTTTTCCGAAAATGGTAGAAAATTTGCGAAAAAAAATTATTGGGGAACACTATTCCGGCCATTCCTATGAATGTCCAATATTCAAAAGTGTGTTTTTTTGACAATAGGCGACATTCTTCCAAATTTGGAGTTTTGAAATTTTAAAAAGGACTTTGCTCCTTTTTCCGAAAATGGTAAAAAATTTGGGAAAAAAAATTATTGGGGAACACTATTCCGGCCATTCCTATGAATGTCCACTATTCAAAAGTGTGTTTTTTTGAAAATAGGCGACATTCTTCCAAATTTCGGCTTTTGAAATTTTAAAAAGGACTTTGCTCCTTTTTCCGAAAATGGTAGAAAATTTGCGAAAAAAAATTATTGGGGAACACTATTCCGGCCATTCCTATGAATGTCCAATATTCAAAAGTGTGTTTTTTGACAATAGGCGACATTCTTCCAAATTTCGGCTTTTGAAATTTTGAAAAGGACTTTGCTCCTTTTTCCGAAAATAGTAGAAAATTTGCGAATAAAAATTATTGGGGAACACTATTCCGGCCATTCCTATGAATGTCCAATATTCAAAAGTGTGTTTTTTGACAATAGGCGACATTCTTCCAAATTTCGGCTTTTGAAATTTTGAAAAGGACTTTGCTCCTTTTTCCGAAAATGGTAGAAAATTTGCGAAAAAAAATTATTGGGGAACACTATTCCGGCCATTCCTATGAATGTCCAATATTCAAAAGTGTGTTTTTTGACAATAGGCGACATTCTTCCAAATTTCGACTTTTGAAATTTTGAAAAGGACTTTGCTCCTTTTTCCGAAAATAGTAGAAAATTTGCGAAAAAAAATTATTGGGGAACACTATTCCGGCCATTCCTATGAATGTCCAATATTCAAAAGTCTTAACAGTGTGTTTTTTTGAAAATTGGCGACATTTTTCCAAATTTCAACTTTTGAAATTTTAGAAAGGACTTTGCTCCTTTTTCTGAAAATGGTAGAAAATTTGGGGAAAAAAATTATTGGGGAACACTATTCCGGCCATTCCTATGAATGTCCACTATTCAAAAGTGTGTTTTTTTGAAAATAGGCGACATTCTTCCAAGTTTCGGCTTTTGAAATTTTAAAAAGGACTTTGCTTCTTTTTCCGAAAATGGTAGAAAATTTGCGAAAAAAAATTATTGGGGAACACTATTCCGGCCATTCCTATGAATGTCCAATATTCAAAAGTGTGTTTTTTTTGACAATAGGCGACATTCTTCCAAATTTCGGCTTTTGAAATTTTAAAAAGGACTTTGCTCCTTTTTCCGAAAATGGTAGAAAATTTGCGAAAAAAAATTATTGGGGAACACTATTCCGGCCATTCCTATGAATGTCCAATATTCAAAAGTGTGTTTTTTTGACAATAGGCGACATTCTTCCAAATTTCGGCTTTTGAAATTTTAAAAAGGACTTTGCTCCTTTTTCCGAAAATGGTAGAAAATTTGCGAAAAAAAATTATTGCGGAACACTATTCCGGCCATTCCTATGAATGTCCAATATTCAGAAGTGTGTTTTTTTGACAATAGGCGACATTCTTCCAAATTTCGACTTTTGAAATTTTAAAAAGGACTTTGCTCCTTTTTCCGAAAATGGTAGAAAATTTGCGAAAAAAAATTATTGGGGAACACTATTCCGGCCATTCCTATGAATGACCAATATTCAAAAGTGTGTTTTTTTGACAATAGGCGACATTCTTCCAAATTTGGAGTTTTGAAATTTTAAAAAGGACTTTGCTCCTTTTTACGAAAATGGTAGAAAATTTGCGAAAAAAAATTATTGGGGAACACTATTCCGGCCATTCCTATGAATGTCCAATATTCAAAAGTGTGTTTTTTTGACAATAGGCGACATTCTTCCAAATTTCGCCTTTTGAAATTTTAAAAAGGACTTTGCTCCTTTTTCCGAAAATGGTAAAAAATTTGGGAAAAAAAATTATTAGGGAACATTACTCCGGCCATTCCTATGAATGTCCAATATTCAAAAGTGTGTTTTTTGACAATAGGCGACATTCTTCCAAATTTCGGCTTTTGAAATTTTAAAAAGGACTTTGCTCCTTTTTCCGAAAATGGTACAAAATTTGCGAAAAAAAATTATTGGGGAACACTATTCCGGCCATTCCTATGAATGTCCAATATTCAAAAGTGTGTTTTTTGACAATAGGCGACATTCTTCCAAATTTCGGCTTTTGAAATTTTAAAAAGGACTTTGCTCCTTTTTCCGAAAATGGTAGACAATTTGCAAAAAAAAATTATTGGGGAACACTATTCCGGCCATTCCAATGAATTTCCACTATTCAAAAGTGTGTTTTTTTGACAATAGGCGACATTCTTCCAAATTTCGGCTTTTGAAATTTTAAAAAGGACTTTGCTCCTTTTTCCGAAAATGGTAGAAAATTTGCGAAAAAAAATTATTGGGGAACACTATTCCGGCCATTCCTATGAATGTCCAATATTCAAAAGTGTGTTTTTTTGACAAAAGGCGACATTCTTCCAAATTTCGGCTTTTGAAATTTTAAAAAGGACTTTGCTCCTTTTTCCGAAAATGGTAGAAAATTTGCGAAAAAAAATTATTGGGGAACACTATTCCGGCTATTCCTATAAATGTCCAATATTCAAAAGTGTGTTTTTTTGACAATAGGCGACATTCTTCCAAATTTCGACTTTTGAAATTTTGAAAAGGACTTTGCTCCTTTTTCCGAAAATGGTAGAAAATTTGCGAAAAAAAAATATTGGGGAACACTATTCCGGCCATTCCTATGAATGTCCAATATTCAAAAGTGTGTTTTTTTGACAATAGGCGACATTCTTCCAAATTTCGACTTTTGAAATTTTGAAAAGGACTTTGCTCCTTTTTCCAAAAATAGTAGAAAATTTGCGAAAAAAAATTATTGGGGAACACTACTCCGGCCATTCCTATGAATGTCCAATATTCAAAAGTCTTAACAGTGTGTTTTTTTGAAAATTGGCGACATTTTTCCAAATTTCAACTTTTGAAATTTTAGAAAGGACTTTGCTCCTTTTTCTGAAAATGGTAGAAAATTTGGGGAAAAAAATTATTGCGGAACACTATTCCGGCCATTCCTATGAATGTCCACTATTCAAAAGTGTGTTTTTTTGAAAATATGCGACATTCTTCCAAATTTCGACTTTTGAAATTTTAAAAAGGACTTTGCTCCTTTTTCCGAAAATGGTAGAAAATTTGCGAAAAAAAATTATTGGGGAACACTATTCCGGCCATTCCTATGAATGTCCAATATTCAAAAGTGTGTTTTTTTGACAATAGGCGACATTCTTCCAAATTTCGGCTTTTGAAATTTTAAAAAGGACTTTGCTCCTTTTTCCGAAAATGGTAGAAAATTTGCGAAAAAAAATTATTGGGGAACACTATTCCGGCCATTCCAATGAATGTCCACTATTCAAAAGTGTGTTTTTTGACAATAGGCGACATTCTTCCAAATTTCGGCTTTTGAAATTTTAAAAAGGACTTTGCTCCTTTTTCCGAAAATGGTAGAAAATTTGCGAAAAAAAATTATTGGGGAACACTATTCCGGCCATTCCTATAAATGTCCAATATTCAAAAGTGTGTTTTTTTGACAATAGGCGACATTCTTCCAAATTTCGACTTTTGAAATTTTGAAAAGGACTTTGCTCCTTTTTCCGAAAATGGTAGAAAATTTGCGAAAAAAAATTATTGGGGAACACTATTCCGGCCATTCCCATGAATGTCCAATATTCAAAAGTGTGTTTTTTTGACAATAGGCGACATTCTTCCAAATTTCGGCTTTTGAAACTTTAAAAAGGACTTTGCTCCTTTTTCCGAAAATGGTAGAAAATTTTAAAAAAAAAATTTTTGGGGAACACTATTCCGGCCATTCCTATGAATGTCCAATATTCAAAAGTGTGTTTTTTTGACAATAGGCGACATTCTTCCAAATTTCGCCTTTTGAAATTTTAAAAAGGACTTTGCTCCTTTTTTCGAAAATGGTAAAAATTTGCAAAAAAAAATTATTGTGGAACACTATTCCGGCCATTCCTATGAATGTCCAATATTTAAAAGTGTGTTTTTTTGACAATAGGCGACATTCTTCCAAATTTCGACTTTTGAAATTTTAAAAAGGACTTTGCTCCTTTTTCCGAAAATGGTAGAAAATTTGCGAAAAAAAATTATTGGGGAACACTATTCCGGCCATTCCTATGAATGTCCAATATTCCAAAGTGCGTTTTTTTTGACAATAGGCGACATTCTTCCAAATTTCGACTTTTGAAATTTTAAAAAGGACTTTGCTCCTTTTTCCGAAAATGGTAGAAAATTTGCGAAAAAAAATTATTGGGGAACACTATTCCGGCCATTCCTATGAATGTCCAATATTCCAAAGTGCGTTTTTTTTGACAATAGGCGACATTCTTCCAAATTTCGACTTTTGAAATTTTAAAAAGGACTTTGCTCCTTTTTCCGAAAATGGTAGAAAATTTGCGAAAAAAAATTATTAGGGAACACTATCCCGGCCATTCCTATGAATGTCCAATATTCCAAAGTGCGTTTTTTTGACAATAGGCGACATTCTTCCAAATTTCGACTTTTGAAATTTTGAAAAGGACTTTGCTCCTTTTTCCGAAAATGGTAGAAAATTTGCGAAAAAAATTATTGGGGAACACTATTCCGGCCATTCCTATGAATGTCCAATATTCAAAAGTGTGTTTTTTTGACAATAGGCGACATTCTTCCAAATTTCGGCTTTTGAAATTTTAAAAAGGACTTTGCTCCTTTTTCCGAAAATGGTAGAAAATTTGCGAAAAAAAATTATTAGGGAACACTATCCCGGCCATTCCTATGAATGTCCAATATTCCAAAGTGCGTTTTTTTGACAATAAGCGACATTCTTCCAAATTTCGACTTTTGAAATTTTAAAAAGGACTTTGCTCCTTTTTCCGAAAATGGTAGAAAATTTGCGAAAAAAAATTATTGGGGAACACTATTCCGGACATTCCTATGAATGTCCAATATTCAAAAGTGTGTTTTTTTGACAATAGGCGACATTCTTCCAAATTTCGACTTTTGAAATTTGAAAAAGGACTTTGCTCCTTTTTCCGAAAATGGTACAAAATTTGCGAAAAAAAATTATTGGGGAACACTATTCCGGCCATTCCTATGAATGTCCAATATTCAAAAGTGTGTTTTTTTGACAATAGGCGACATTCTTCCAAATTTCGACTTTTGAAATTTTAAAAAGGACTTTGCTCCTTTTTCCGAAAATGGTACAAAATTTGCGAAAAAAAATTATTGGGGAACACTATTCCGGCCATTCCTATGAATGTCCAATATTCAAAAGTCTTAACAGTGTGTTTTTTTGAAAATTGGCGACATTTTTCCAAATTTCAACTTTTGAAATTTTAGAAAGGACTTTGCTCCTTTTTCTGAAAATGGTAGAAAATTTGGGGAAAAAAATTATTGGGGAACACTATTCCGGCCATTCCTATGAATGTCCACTATTCAAAAGTGTGTTTTTTTGAAAATAGGCGACATTCTTCCAAATTTCGGCTTTTGAAATTTTACAAAGGACTTTGCTCCTTTTTCCGAAAATGGTAGAAAATTTGCGAAAAAAAATTATTGGGGAACACTATTCCGGCCATTCCTATGAATGTCCAATATTCAAAAGTGTGTTTTTTTGACAATAGGCGACATTCTTCCAAATTTCGGCTTTTGAAATTTTAAAAAGGACTTTGCTCCTTTTTCCGAAAATGGTAGAAAATTTGCGAAAAAAAATTATTGGGGAACACTATTCCGGCCATTCCTATGAATGTCCACTATTCAAAAGTGTATTTTTTTGACAATAGGCGACATTCTTCCAAATTTCGGCTTTTGAAATTTTAAAAAGGACTTTGCTCCTTTTTCCGAAAATGGTAGAAAATTTGCGAAAAAAAATTATTGGGGAACACTATTCCGGCCATTCCTATAAATGTCCAATATTCAAAAGTGTGTTTTTTTGACAATAGGCGACATTCTTCCAAATTTCGACTTTTGAAATGTTGAAAAGGACTTTGCTCCTTTTTCCGAAAATGGTAGAAAATTTGCGAAAAAAAAAATTATTGGGGAACACTATTCCGGCCATTCCCATGAATGTCCAATATTCAGAAGTGTGTTTTTTTGACAATAGGCGACATTCTTTCAAATTTCGGCTTTTGAAATTTTGAAAAGGACTTTGCTCCTTTTTCCGAAAATGGTAGAAAATTTTCGAAAAAAAATTATTGGGGAACACTATTCCGGCCATTCCTATGAATGTCCAATATTCAAAAGTGTGTTTTTTTGACAATAGGCGACATTCTTCCAAATTTCGCCTTTTGAAATTTTAAAAAGGACTTTGCTCCTTTTTTCGAAAATGGTAAAAAATTTGCAAAAAAAAATTATTGTGGAACACTATTCCGGCCATTCCTATGAATGTCCAATATTTAAAAGTGTGTTTTTTTGACAATAGGCGACATTCTTCCAAATTTCGACTTTTGAAATTTTAAAAAGGACTTTGCTCCTTTTTCCGAAAATGGTAGAAAATTTGCGAAAAAAAATTATTGGGGAGCACTATTCCGGCCATTCCTATGAATGTCCAATATTCAAAAGTATGTTTTTTTGACAAGCGGCGACATTCTTCCAAATTTCACTTTTGAAATTTTGAAAAGGACTTTGCTCCTTTTTCCGAAAATGGTAGAAAATTTGCGAAAAAAAATTATTGGGGAACACTATTCCGGCCATTCCTATGAATGTCCAATATTCAAAAGTGTGTTTTTTTGACAATAGGCGACATTCTTCCAAATTTCGCCTTTTGAAATTTTAAAAAGGACTTTGCTCCTTTTTTCGAAAATGGTAAAAAATTTGCAAAAAAAAAATATTGTGGAACACTATTCCGGCCATTCCTATGAATGTCCAATATTTAAAAGTGTGTTTTTTTGACAATAGGCGACATTCTTCCAAATTTCGACTTTTGAAATTTTAAAAAGGACTTTGCTCCTTTTTCCGAAAATGGTAGAAAATTTGCGAAAAAAAATTATTGGGGAACACTATTCCGGCCATTCCTATGAATGTCCAATATTCCAAAGTGCGTTTTTTTTGACAATAGGCGACATTCTTCCAAATTTCGACTTTTGAAATTTTAAAAAGGACTTTGCTCCTTTTTCCGAAAATGGTAGAAAATTTGCGAAAAAAAAAATTATTGGGGAACACTATTCCGGCCATTCCTATGAATGTCCAATATTCCAAAGTGCTTTTTTTTGACAATAGGCGACATTCTTCCAAATTTCGACTTTTGAAATTTTAAAAAGGACTTTGCTCCTTTTTCCGAAAATGGTAGAAAATTTTCGAAAAAAAATTATTGGGGAACACTATTCCGGCCATTCCTATGAATGTCCAATATTCAAAAGTCTTAACAGTGTGTTTTTTTGAAAATTGGCGACATTTTTCCAAATTTCAACTTTTGAAATTTTAGAAAGGACTTTGCTCCTTTTTCTGAAAATGGTAGAAAATTTGGGGAAAAAAATTATTGGGGAACACTATTCCGGCCATTCCTATGAATGTCCACTATTCAAAAGTGTGTTTTTTTGAAAATAGGCGACATTCTTCCAAATTTCGGCTTTTGAAATTTTACAAAGGACTTTGCTCCTTTTTCTGAAAATGGTAGAAAATTTGCGAAAAAAAATTATTGGGGAACACTATTCCGGCCATTCCTATGAATGTCCAATATTCAAAAGTGTGTTTTTTTGACAATAGGCGACATTCTTCCAAATTTCGACTTTTGAAATTTTAAAAAGGACTTTGCTCCTTTTTCCGAAAATGGTAGAAAATTTGCGAAAAAAAATTATTGGCGAACACTATTCCGGCCATTCCTATGAATGTCCACTATTCAAAAGTGTGTTTTTTTGACAATAGGCGACATTCTTCCAAATTTCGGCTTTTGAAATTTTAAAAAGGACTTTGCTCCTTTTTCCGAAAATGGTAGAAAATTTGCGAAAAAAAATTATTGGGGAACACTATTCCGGCCATTCCTATGAATGTCCAATATTCAAAAGTGTGTTTTTTGACAAAAGGCGACATTCTTCCAAATTTCGGCTTTTGAAATTTTAAAAAGGACTTTGCTCCTTTTTCCGAAAATGGTAGAAAATTTGCGAAAAAAAATTATTGGGGAACACTATTCCGGCCATTCCTATAAATGTCCAATATTCAAAAGTGTGTTTTTTTGACAATAGGCGACATTCTTCAAAATTTCGACTTTTGAAATTTTGAAAAGGACTTTGCTCCTTTTTCCGAAAATGGTACAAAATTTGCGAAAAAAAATTATTGGGGAACACTATTCCGGCCATTCCTATGAATGTCCAATATTCAAAAGTGTGTTTTTTTTGACAATAGGCGACATTCTTCCAAATTTCGGCTTTTGAAATTTTAAAAAGGACTTTGCTCCTTTTTTCGAAAATGGTAAAAAATTTGCAAAAAAAAATTATTGGGGAACACTATTCCGGCCATTCCTATGAATGTCCAATATTTAAAAGTGTGTTTTTTTGACAATAGGCGACATTCTTCCAAATTTCGACTTTTGAAATTTTAAAAAGGACTTTGCTCCTTTTTCCGAAAATGGTAGAAAATTTGCGAAAAAAAATTATTGGGGAACACTATTCCGGCCATTCCTATGAATGTCCAATATTCAAAAGTGTGTTTTTTTGACAATAGGCGACATTCTTCCAAATTTCGTCTTTTGAAATTTTAAAAAGGACTTTGCTCCTTTTTCCGAAAATGGTAGAAAATTTGCGAAAAAAAATTATTGGGGAACACTATTCCGGCCATTCCTATGAATGTCCACTATTCAAAAGTGTGTTTTTTTGGCAATAGGCGACATTCTTCCAAATTTCGGCTTTTGAAATTTTAAAAAGGACTTTGCTCCTTTTTCCGAAAATGGTAGAAAATTGCGAAAAAAAATTATTGGGGAACACTATTCCGGCCATTCCCATGAATGTCCAATATTCAAAAGTGTGTTTTTTTGACAATAGGCGACATTCTTTCAAATTTCGGCTTTTGAAATTTTGAAAAGGACTTTGCTCCTTTTTCCGAAAATGGTAGAAAATTTGCGAAAAAAAATTATTGGGGAACACTATTCCGGCCATTCCTATGAATGTCCAATATTCAAAAGTGTGTTTTTTTGACAATAGGCGACATTCTTCCAAATTTCGTCTTTTGAAATTTTAAAAAGGACTTTGCTCCTTTTTCCGAAAATGGTAGAAAATTTGCGAAAAAAAATTATTGGGGAACACTATTCCGGCCATTCCCATGAATGTCCAATATTCAAAAGTGTGTTTTTTTGACAATAGGCGACATTCTTCCAAATTTCGACTTTTGAAATTTTAAAAAGGACTTTGCTCCTTTTTCCGAAAATGGTACAAAATTTGCGAAAAAAAATTATTGGGGAACACTATTCCGGCCATTCCTATGAATGTCCAATATTCAAAAGTGTGTTTTTTTGACAATAGGCGACATTCTTCCAAATTTCGTCTTTTGAAATTTTAAAAAGGACTTTGCTCCTTTTTCCGAAAATGGTAGAAAATTTGCGAAAAAAAATTATTGGGGAACACTATTCCGGCCATTCCTATAAATGTCCAATATTCAAAAGTGTGTTTTTTTGACAATAAGCGACATTCTTCCAAATTTCGACTTTTGAAATTTTGAAAAGGACTTTGCTCCTTTTTCCGAAAATGGTAGAAAATTTGCGAAAAAAAATTATTGGGGAACACTATTCCGGCCATTCCCATGAATGTCCAATATTCAAAAGTGTGTTTTTTTGACAATAGGCGACATTCTTTCAAATTTCGGCTTTTGAAATTTTGAAAAGGACTTTGCTCCTTTTTCCGAAAATGGTAGAAAATTTTCGAAAAAAAATTATTGGGGAACACTATTCCGGCCATTCCTATGAATGTCCAATATTCAAAAGTGTGTTTTTTTGACAATAGGCGACATTCTTCCAAATTTCGCCTTTTGAAATTTTAAAAAGGACTTTGCTCCTTTTTTCGAAAATGGTAAAAAATTTGCAAAAAAAAATTATTGTGGAACACTATTCCGGCCATTCCTATGAATGTCCAATATTTAAAAGTGTGTTTTTTTGACAATAGGCGACATTCTTCCAAATTTCGACTTTTGAAATTTTAAAAAGGACTTTGCTCCTTTTTCCGAAAATGGTAGAAAATTTGGGAAAAAAAATTATTGGGGAACACTATTCCGGCCATTCCTATGAATGTCCAATATTCCAAAGTGCGTTTTTTTTGACAATAGGCGACATTCTTCCAAATTTCGACTTTTGAAATTTTAAAAAGGACTTTGCTCCTTTTTCCGAAAATGGTAGAAAATTTGCGAAAAAAAAAATTATTGGGGAACACTATTCCGGCCATTCCTATGAATGTCCAATATTCCAAAGTGCTTTTTTTTGACAATAGGCGACATTCTTCCAAATTTCGACTTTTGAAATTTTAAAAAGGACTTTGCTCCTTTTTCCGAAAATGGTAGAAAATTTGCGAAAAAAAATTATTGGGGAACACTATTCCGGCCATTCCTATGAATGTTCAATATTTAAAAGTGTGTTTTTTTGACAATAGGCGACATTCTTCCAAATTTCGACTTTTGAAATTTTAAAAAGGACTTTGCTCCTTTTTCCGAAAATGGTAGAAAATTTGCGAAAAAAAATTATTAGGGAACACTATCCCGGCCATTCCTATGAATGTCCAATATTCAAAAGTGTGTTTTTTTGACAATAGGCGACATTCTTCCAAATTTCGGCTTTTGAAATTTTAAAAAGGACTTTGCTCCTTTTTCCGAAAATGGTAGAAAATTTGCAAAAAAAAATTATTAGGGAACACTATCCCGGCCATTCCTATGAATGTCCAATATTCCAAAGTGCGTTTTTTTGACAATAGGCGACATTCTTCCAAATTTCGGCTTTTGAAATTTTAAAAAGGACTTTGCTCCTTTTTCCGAAAATGGTAGAAAATTTGGGAAAAAAAATTATTGGGGAACACTATTCCGGCCATTCCTATGAATGTCCAATATTCAAAAGTGTGTTTTTTTCACAATAGGCGACATTCTTCCAAATTTCGACTTTTGAAATTTTAAAAAGGACTTTGCTCCTTTTTTCGAAAATGGTACAAAATTTGCGAAAAAAATTATTGGGGAACACTATTCCGGCCATTCCTATGAATGTCCAATATTCAAAAGTGTGCTTTTTGACAATAGGCGACATTCTTCCAAATTTCGACTTTTGAAATTTTAAAAAGGACTTTGCTCCTTTTTCCGAAAATGGTAGAAAATTTGCGAAAAAAAATTATTGGGGAACACTATTCCGGCCATTCCTATGAATGTCCAATATTCAAAAGTGTGTTTTTTTGACAATAGGCGACATTCTTCCAAATTTCGACTTTTGAAATTTTAAAAAGGACTTTGCTTCTTTTTCCGAAAATGGTAGAAAATTTGCGAAAAAAAATTATTGGGGAACACTATTCCGGCCATTCCTATGAATGTCCAATATTCAAAAGTGTGTTTTTTGACAATAGGCGACATTCTTCCAAATTTCGACTTTTGAAATTTTAAAGAGGACTTTGTTCCTTTTTCCGAAAATGGTAGAAAATTTGCGAAAAAAAATTATTGGGGAACACTATTCCGGCCATTCCTATGAATGTCCAATATTCAAAAGTGTGCTTTTTGACAATAGGCGACATTCTTCCAAATTTCGACTTTTGAAATTTTAAAAAGGACTTTGCTCCTTTTTCCGAAAATGGTAAAAAATTTGCAAAAAAAAATTATTGTGGAACACTATTCCGGCCATTCCTATGAATGTCCAATATTTAAAAGTGTGTTTTTTTGACAATAGGCGACATTCTTCCAAATTTCGACTTTTGAAATTTTAAAAAGGACTTTGCTCCTTTTTCCGAAAATGGTAGAAAATTTGGGAAAAAAAATTATTGGGGAACACTATTCCGGCCATTCCTATGAATGTCCAATATTCCAAAGTGCGTTTTTTTTGACAATAGGCGACATTCTTCCAAATTTCGACTTTTGAAATTTTAAAAAGGACTTTGCTCCTTTTTCCGAAAATGGTAGAAAATTTGCGAAAAAAAAAATTATTGGGGAACACTATTCCGGCCATTCCTATGAATGTCCAATATTCCAAAGTGCTTTTTTTTGACAATAGGCGACATTCTTCCAAATTTCGACTTTTGAAATTTTAAAAAGGACTTTGCTCCTTTTTCCGAAAATGGTAGAAAATTTGCGAAAAAAAATTATTGGGGAACACTATTCCGGCCATTCCTATGAATGTTCAATATTCAAAAGTGTGTTTTTTTGACAATAGGCGACATTCTTCCAAATTTCGACTTTTGAAATTTTAAAAAGGACTTTGCTCCTTTTTCCGAAAATGGTAGAAAATTTGCGAAAAAAAATTATTAGGGAACACTATCCCGGCCATTCCTATGAATGTCCAATATTCAAAAGTGTGTTTTTTTGACAATAGGCGACATTCTTCCAAATTTCGGCTTTTGAAATTTTAAAAAGGACTTTGCTCCTTTTTCCGAAAATGGTAGAAAATTTGCAAAAAAAAATTATTAGGGAACACTATCCCGGCCATTCCTATGAATGTCCAATATTCCAAAGTGCGTTTTTTTGACAATAGGCGACATTCTTCCAAATTTCGGCTTTTGAAATTTTAAAAAGGACTTTGCTCCTTTTTCCGAAAATGGTAGAAAATTTGGGAAAAAAAATTATTGGGGAACACTATTCCGGCCATTCCTATGAATGTCCAATATTCAAAAGTGTGTTTTTTTCACAATAGGCGACATTCTTCCAAATTTCGACTTTTGAAATTTTAAAAAGGACTTTGCTCCTTTTTTCGAAAATGGTACAAAATTTGCGAAAAAAAATTATTGGGGAACACTATTCCGGCCATTCCTATGAATGTCCAATATTCAAAAGTGTGCTTTTTGACAATAGGCGACATTCTTCCAAATTTCGACTTTTGAAATTTTAAAAAGGACTTTGCTCCTTTTTCCGAAAATGGTAGAAAATTTGCGAAAAAAAATTATTGGGGAACACTATTCCGGCCATTCCTATGAATGTCCAATATTCAAAAGTGTGTTTTTTTGACAATAGGCGACATTCTTCCAAATTTCGACTTTTGAAATTTTAAAAAGGACTTTGCTTCTTTTTCCGAAAATGGTAGAAAATTTGCGAAAAAAAATTATTGGGGAACACTATTCCGGCCATTCCTATGAATGTCCAATATTCAAAAGTGTGTTTTTTGACAATAGGCGACATTCTTCCAAATTTCGACTTTTGAAATTTTAAAAAGGACTTTGTTCCTTTTTCCGAAAATGGTAGAAAATTTGCGAAAAAAAATTATTGGGGAACACTATTCCGGCCATTCCTATGAATGTCCAATATTCAAAAGTGTGTTTTTTTGACAATAGCGACATACTTCCAAATTTCGACTTTTGAAATTTTAAAAAGGGCTTTGCTTCTTTTTCCGAAAATGGTAGAAAAGTTGCGAAAAAAAATTATTGGGGAACACTATTCCGGCCATTCCTATGAATGTCCAATATTCAAAAGTGTGTTTTTTTGACAATAGGCGACATTCTTCCAAATTTCGACTTTTGAAATTGTAAAAAGGACTTTGCTCCTTTTTCCGAAAATTGTAGGAGATAAGCGAAAAAACATTATTGGGGAACACTATTCCGGCCATTCCTATGAATGTCCAATATTCAAAAGTGTGTTTTTTTGACAATAGGCGACATTCTTCCAAATTTCGACTTTTGAAATTTTAAAAAGGACTTTGCTCCTTTTTCCGAAAATGGTACAAAATTTGCGAAAAAAAATTATTGGGGAACACTATCCCGGCCATTCCTATGAATGTCCAATATTCAAAAGTGTGCTTTTTGACAATAGGCGACATTCTTCCAAATTTCGGCTTTTGAAATTTTAAAAAGGACTTTGCTCCTTTTTCCGAAAATGGTAGAGAATTTGCGAAAAAAAATTATTGGGGAACACTATTCCGGCCATTCCTATGAATGTCCAATATTCAAAAGTGTGTTTTTTTGACAATAGGCGACATTCTTCCAAATTTCGGCTTTTGAAATTTTAAAAAGGACTTTGCTCCTTTTTCCGAAAATGGTAGAAAATTTGCGAAAAAAAATTATTGGGGAACACTATTCCGGCCATTCCAATGAATGTCCAATATTCACAAGTGTGTGTTTTTGACAATAGGCGACATTCTTCCAAATTTCGGCTTTTGAAATTTTAAAAAGGACTTTGCTCCTTTTTCCGAAAATGATAGAAAATTTGCGAAAAAAAATTATTGGGGAACACTATTCCGGCCATTCCTATGAATGTCCAATATTCAAAAGTGTGTTTTTTTGACAATAGGCGACATTCTTCCAAATTTCGACTATTGAAATTTTAAAAAGGACTTTGCTCCTTTTTCCGAAAATGGCAGAAAATTTGCAAAAAAAAATTATTGGGGAACACTATCCCGGCCATTCCTATGAATGTCCAATATTCCAAAGTGCGTTTTTTTGACAATAGGCGACATTCTTCCAAATTTCGACTTTTGAAATTTTAAAAAGGACTTTGCTCCTTTTTCCGAAAATGGTAGAAAATTTGCCAAAAAAAAAATTATTGGGGAACACTATTTCGGCCATTCCTATGAATGTCCAATATTCAAAAGTGTGTTTTTTTGACAATAGGCGACATTCTTCCAAATTTCGACTTTTGAAATTTTAAAAAGGACTTTGCTTCTTTTTCCGAAAATGGTAGAAAATTTGCGAAAAAAAATTATTGGGGAACACTATTCCGGCCATTCCTATGAATGTCCAATATTCAAAAGTGTGTTTTTTGACAATAGGCGACATTCTTCCAAATTTCGACTTTTGAAATTTTAAAAAGGACTTTGTTCCTTTTTCCGAAAATGGTAGAAAATTTGCAAAAAAAAATTATTGGGGAACACTATTCCGGCCATTCCTATGAATGTCCAATATTCAAAAGTGTGTTTTTTTGACAATAGCGACATACTTCCAAATTTCGACTTTTGAAATTTTAAAAAGGGCTTTGCTCCTTTTTCCGAAAATGGTAGAAAATTTGGGAAAAAAAATTATTGGGGAACACTATTCCGGCCATTCCTATGAATGTCCAATATTCAAAAGTGTGTTTTTTTGACAATAGGCGACATTCTTCCAAATTTCGACTTTTGAAATTGTAAAAAGGACTTTGCTCCTTTTTCCGAAAATTGTAGGAGATAAGCGAAAAAACATTATTGGGGAACACTATTCCGGCCATTCCTATGAATGTCCAATATTCAAAAGTGTGTTTTTTTGACAATAGGCGACATCCTTCCAAATTTCGACTTTTGAAATTTTAAAAAGGAATTTGCTCCTTTTTCCGAAAATGGTAGAAAATTTGCGAAAAAAAATTATTGGGGAACACTATTCCGGCCATTCCTGTGAATGTCCAATATTCAAAAGTGTGTTTTTTTGACAATAGGCGACATTCTTCCAAATTTGGAGTTTTGAAATTTTAAAAAGGACTTTGCTCCTTTTTCCGAAAATGGTAGAAAATTTGCAAAAAAAAATTATTGGGGAACACTATTCCGGCCATTCCTATGATTTTATGAATATAAAAGCCGAGATTTCTAATTTTGCATCACCAATTTTGTACACTTTTTCTTGAAAATTTTTGAATAACACATGGAAAGTCGAGATTTCTAATTTTCCATAAAAAAATGTTATAATTTTTCTTGAAATTTTATGAATAAGTAACAGGTGTATTTTGTTTATATATTAAAGCTGAAATTTCTAATTTTTAATACTTTTTCTTCAAAATGTTTGAATCAGTTACGGTTGTAATTTTTATATATATAAAACTCGAGATTTCTAATTTTGCATGAAAAAATGTTCTTACTTTTTCTTGAAAATTTTTGAAAACGACATGGGTGTAATTTTTACAAATTCAAAAGCCGAGATTTCTAATTTTGCATGACCATATTTTAACACTTTTTCTTCAAAATGTTTGAATAAGCCACGGGTGTAATTTTTATGAATATAAAAGCCGAGATTTCTAATTTTGCATCACCAATTTTGTACACTTTTTCTTAAAAATTTTTGAAAAACACATGGAAAGTCGAGATTTCTAATTTTCCTTAAAAAAATGTTATAATTTTTCTTGAAATTTTATGAATAAGTAACAGGTGTTTTTTTTTTATATATTAAAGCTGAAATTTCTAATTTTTAATACTTTTTCTTCAAAATGTTTAAATCAGTTACGGTTGTAATTTTTATATATATAAAACTCGAGATTTCTAATTTTGCATGAAAAAATGTTCTAACTTTTTCTTGAAAATTTTTGAAAACGACATGGGTGTAATTTTTACAAATTCAAAAGCCGAGATTTCTAATTTTGCATGACCATATTTTAACACTTTTTCTTCAAAATGTTTGAATAAGTCAAGGGTGTAATTTTTATCAATATAAAAGCCGTGATTTCTAATTTTGCATCACCAATTTTGTACACTTTTTCTTGAAAATTTTTGCATAACACATGGGTATAATTTTAATAAATATGAAAGTTGAGATTTCTAATTTTCCATAAAAAAATGTTATAATTTCTCTTGAAATTTTTTGAATAAGTAACAAGTGTATTTTGTTTATATATAAAAGCTGAAATTTCTAATTTTTAACACTTTCTTTTCAAAATGTTTGAATCAGTTACGGTTGTAAGTTTTCTAAATATAAAACTCGAGATTTCTAATTTTGCATGAAAAAATGTTCTATACTTTTTCTTGAAATTTTTGAAAACGACATGGGTGTAATTTTTACAAATTCAAAAGCCGAGATTTCTAATTTTGTATGAAAACTTTTGTACACTTTTTTTTTAAATTTTTCCAAAAAAAAATTTGTATAATCTTTCTTGAAATTTTTGGAAAAAGTCACAAGTCTAATTTATTTATATAATAAAGCTGCAATTTCTCATTGTTCCTCATGCAAAAATGTATTTTTCCAAATATGTATTTTTTTAAAAATTCTTTCAAATTAAAATAATTTTGAAAGAATTCAAAAGAGCACTGTTGCTAACTTAGTGAAGAATTTTATAATTTCGCAATGAAATTAATATTTCCGGAGCTACAGTCACTTTCTTAAACATTTCAAAAGGAAGTAATTTTTATTAATTTATTGATAAACTTAAAACACTTCTCATTTAAAAATGTATGTTTTCATAAAATCTTTCAAATCAAAAGAGTTTTACAACAATTGAAAAGATCACTATCGGTAACTTGGTGCAGATTTTTATAATTTCGCAACAAAATTAATATTTCCGGAGCTACAGTTACTTTCTTAAACATTTCATAAAAGAGTAATATTCATATATTTACTGATAAACTTGAACCATTCCTCATACAAAAATGTATTTTTCCAAACATTCTTTAAAATCAAAACAATTTTGAAAGAATTGAAAAGCGCATTATTGATAACTTAGTGGAGGTTTTTATAACTTCGCAATGAAATTAATATTTCCGGAGCTACAGTCACTTTCTTAAACATTTCAAAAGGAAGTAATTTTTATTAATTTATTGATAAACTTAAAACACTTCTCATTTAAAAATGTATGTTTTCATAAAATCTTTCAAATCAAAAGAGTTTTAAGAGAATTGAAAAGAGCACTATCGGTAACTTGGTCCAGGTTTGTATAATTTCGCAATAAAATTAATATTTCCGGAGCTACAGTTACTTTTTTAAACATTTCATATACAAGTAATATTCATATATTTACTGAACTACTTGAACCATTCCTCATACAAAAATGTATTTTTCAAAACATTCTTTCAAATCAAACAAATTTTGAACGAATGAGAAGCGCATTATTTATAACTTATAATTTTTCTTGAAATTTTTGCAAAGCCAAAATTTTTAATTTTGCATGACCATATTTTAACACTTTTCCTTCAAAATTGTAATTTTTATGAATATAAAAGCCGAGATTTTTAATTTTGCATCACCAATTTTGTACACTTTTTCTTGAAAATTTTTGAATAACACATGGAAAGTCGAGATTTCTAATTTTCCATAAAAAAATGTTATAATTTTTCTTGAAATTTTATGAATAAGTAACAGGTGTATTTTGTTTATATATTAAAGCTGAAATTTCTAATTTTTAACACTTTCTTTTCAAAATGTTTGAATCAGTTACGGTTGTAAGTTTTCTAAATATAAAACTCGAGATTTCTAATTTTGCATGAAAAAATGTTCTATACTTTTTCTTGAAAATTTTTGAAAACGGCATGGGTGTAATTTTTACAAATTCAAAAGCCGAGATTTCTAATTTTGCATAAAAAATTTGTATAATCTTTCTTGAAACTTTTGGAAAAATCACGCGTCTAATTTATTTATATAATAAAGCTGCAATTTCTCATTGTTCCTAATGCAAAAATGTATTTTTCTTTCAAATTAAAATAATTTTGAAAAAATTCAAAAGAGCGCTGTTGCTAACTTAGTGAAGCTTTTTATAATTTCGCAATGAAATTAATATTTCCGTAGATACATTCACTTTCTTAAACATTTCATAAAGAAGTAATATTCATATATTTACTGCTAAGCTTGAACCATTCCTCATACAAAAATGTATTTTTCCAAACATTCTTTAAATTCAAAAAAAATTTGAACGAATTGAAAAGCGCATTATTGATAACTTAGTGGAGGTTTTTAGAATTTCGCAATGAAATTAATATTTCCGGAGCGACAGTCACTTTCTTAAACATTTCAAAAGGAAGTAATTTTTATTAATTTATTGATAAACTTAAACCACTTCTCATTTAAAAATGTATGTTTTCATAAAATCTTTCAAATCAAAAGAGTTTTAAGAGAATTGAAAAGAGCACTATCGGTAACTTGGTGCAGGTTTTTATAATTTTGCAATAAAATTAATATTTCCGGAGCTACAGTTACTTTTTTAAACATTCCATATACAAGTAATATTCATATATTTACTGATAAACTTGAACAATTCCTCATACAAAACTGTATTTTTCCAAACATTCTTTCAATTAGAACAAATTTTGAACGAATGAGAAGCGCATTATTTATAACTTATAATTTTTCTTGAAATTTTTGCAAAGCCAAAATTTTTAATTTTGTATGACCATATTTTAACACTTTTTCTTCAAAATGTTTGAATAAGCCACGGGTGTAATTTTTATGAATATAAAAGCCGAGATTTCTAATTTTGCATCACCAATTTTGTACACTTTTTCTTGAAAATTTTTGAATAACACATGGAAAGTCGAGTTTTCTAATTTTCCATAAAAAAATGTTATAATTTTTCTTGAAATTTTATGAATAAGTAACAGGTGTATTTTGTTTATATATTAAAGCTGAAATTTCTAATTTTTAACACTTTTTCTTCAAAATGTTTGAATCAGTTACGGTTGTAATTTTTATATATATAAAACTCGAGATTTCTAATTTTGCCTGAAGAATTTGTTCTATACTTTTTCTTCAAAATTTTCGAAAATGACATGGGTGTAATTTTTACAAATTCAAAAGCTGAGATTTCTAATTTTGCATAAAAAATTTCTATAATCTTTCTTGAAATTTTTGGAAAAAGTCACGGGTCTAATTTATTTATATAATAAAGCTGCAATTTCTCATTGTTCCTCATGCAAAAATGTATTTTTCCAAATATGTATTTTTTTAAAAATTCTTTCAAATTAAAATAATTTTGAACGCGTTCAAAAGAGCACTGTTGCTATCTTAGTGAAGCTTTTTATAATTTCGCAATGAAATTAATATTTCCGTAGATACAGTCACTTTCTTAAACATTTCAAAAGGAAGTAATTTTTATTAATTTATTGATAAACTTAAACCACTTCTCATTTAAAAATGTATGTTTTCATAAAATCTTTGAAATCAAAAGAGTTTTAAGAGAATTGAAAAGAGCACTATCGGTAACTTGGTGCAGGTTTTTATAATTTCGCAATAAAATTAATATTCCCGGAGCTACAGTTACTTTTTTAAATATTTCATATACAAGTAATATTCATATATTTACTGATAAACTTGAACCATTCCTCATACAAAAATGTATTTTTCCAAACATTCTTTCAAACCAAAAAAATTTTGAACGATTTGAGAAGCACATAATTGATAATTTGTAATTTTTCTTGAAATTTTTGGGAAGCTAACATTTTTAATTTTGCATGACCATATTTTAACACTTTTTCTTCAAAATGTTTGAATAAGTCACGGGTGTAATTTTTATGAATATAAAAGCCGAGATTTCTAATTTTGCATCACCAATTTTGTACACTTTTTCTTGAAAATTTTTGAATAACACATGGGTGTAATTTTAATAAATATGAAAGTCGAGATTTCTAATTTTCCATAAAAAAATGTTATAATTTTTCTTGAAATTTTATGAATAAGTAACAGGTGTATTTTGTTTATATATTAAAGCTGAAATTTCTCTTTTTTAACACTTTTTCTTCAAAATGTTTGAATAAGTCACGGGTTTAATTTTTATGAATATAAAAACCGAGATTTCTAATTTTGCATGAAAAAATGTTCTATACTTTTTCTTGAACATTTTTGAATAAGATATGGGTGTAATTTTTACAAATTCAAATGCTGAGATTTCTAATTTTGCATGAAAAATGTTGTACACTTTTTCTTTAAAATTTTTGAATAAGACAAGGGTGTTATTTTTATATATATAAAAGCCGAAATTTCTAATTTTCCAAAAAAAAAATTTATAATTTTTCTTGAAATTTTTTGATTAAAACATGTGCATTTTTTTATATATTAATGCTGAAATTTGTAATTTTGCATGACCAATTTTTGATACGTTTTCTTCAAAATGTTTGAATAAGTCACGGGTGTAATTTTTATGAATATAAAAGCCGAGATTTCTAATTTTGAATCACCAATTTTGTACACTTTTTCTTGAAAATTTTTTAATAACACATGGAAGCTCGAGATTTCTAATTTTGCCTGAAAAACTGTTCTATACTTTTTCTTGAAAATTTTCGAAAACGACATGGGTGTAATTTTTACAAATTCAAATGCTGAGATTTCTTATTTTGCATAAAAAATTTGTATAATCTTTCTTGAAATTTTTGGAAAAAGTCACGGGTCTAATTTATTTATATAATAAAGCTGCAATTTCTCATTGTTCCTCTTGCAAAAATGTATTTTTCCAAATATGTATTTTTTTAAAAATTCTTTCAAATTAAAATAATTTTGAACGCGTTCAAAAGAGCACTGTTGCTATCTTAGTGAAGCTTTTTATAATTTCGCAATGAAATTAATATTTCCGTAGATACAGTCACTTTCTTAAACATTTCAAAAGGAAGTAATTTTTATTAATTTATTGATAAACTTAAACCACTTCTCATTTAAAAATGTATGTTTTCATAAAATCTTTGAAATCAAAAGAGTTTTAAGAGAATTGAAAAGAGCACTATCGGTAACTTGGTGCAGGTTTTTATAATTTCGCAATAAAATTAATATTCCCGGAGCTACAGTTACTTTTTTAAATATTTCATATACAAGTAATATTCATATATTTACTGATAAACTTGAACCATTCCTCATACAAAAATGTATTTTTCCAAATATTCTTTCAAATCAAACAAATTTTTAACGAATGAGAAGCGCATTATTTATAACTTATAATTTTCCTTGAAGTTTTTGGAAAGCCAAAATTTTTAATTTTGCATGACCATATTTTAACACTTTTTCTTCAAAATGTTTGAATAAGCCACGGGTGTAATTTTTATCAATATAAAAGCCGAGATTTCTAATTTTGCATCACCAATTTTGTACACTTTTTCTTGAAAATTTTTGAATAACACATGGAAAGTCGAGTTTTCTAATTTTCCATCAAAAAATGTTATAATTTTTCTTGAAATTTTATGAATAAGTAACAGGTGTATTTTGTTTATATATTAAAGCTGAAATTTCTAATTTTTAACACTTTTTCTTCAAAATGTTTGAATCAGTTACGGTTGTAATTTTTATATATATAAAACTCGAGTATTCAAATTTTGCATTAAAAAATATTCTAACTTTTTCTTGAAAATTTTTGAAAACGACATGGGTGTAATTTTTACAAATTCAAAAGCCGAGATTTCTAATTTTGCATGACCATATTTTAACACTTTTTCTTCAAAATATTTGAATAAGTCACGGGTGTAATTTTTATGAATATAAAAGCCGAGATTTCTAATTTTGCATCACCAATTTTGTACACTTTTTCCTGAAAATTTTTGCATAACACATGGGTGTAATTTTAATAAATATGAAAGTTGAGATTTCAAATTTTCCATAAAAAAATGTTATAATTTTTCTTGAAATTTTATGAATAAGTAACAGGTGTATTTTGTTTATATATTAAAGCTGAAATTTCTAATTTTGAATACTTTTTCTTCAAAATGTTTGTATCAGTTACGGTTGTAATTTTTATATATATAAAACTCGAGATTTCTAATTTTGCATGAAAAAATGTTCTATACTTTTTCTTGAAAATTTTTGAAAACGACATGGGTGTAATTTTTACAAATTCAAAAGCTGAGATTTCTAATTTTGCATAAAAAATTTGTATAATCTTTCTTGAAATTTTTTGAAAAAGTCACGCGTCTAATTTATTTATATAATAAAGCTGCAATTTCTGATTGTTCCTCATGCAAAAATGTATTTTTCCAAATATGTATTTTTTTAAAAATTCTTTCAAATTAAAATAATTTTGAACGCATTAAAAAGAGCACTGTTGCTAACTTAATGAAGCTTTTTATAATTTCGCAATGAAATTAATATTTCCGTAGATACGGCAACTTTCTTAAACATTTCATAAAGAAGTAATATTCATATATTTACTGATAAACTTGAACCATTCCTCATACAAAAATGTATTTTTCCAAACATTCTTTAAAATCAAAAAAAAAATTTGAACGAATTGAAAAGCGCATTATTGATAAATAAGTGGAGGTTTTTATAATTTCGTAATGAAATTAATATTTCCGCAGCTACAGTTAATTTTTTTTAACATTTCATAAAGAAGTAATATTCATATATTTACTGATAAACTTGAACCATTCCTCATACAAAAATGTATTTTTCCAAACATTCTTTAAAATCAAAAAAAAATTTGAACGAATTGAAAAGCGCATTATTGATAACTTAGTGGAGGTTTTTATAATTTCGCAATGAAATTAATATTTCCGGAGCTACAGTCGCTGTCTTAAACATTTCAAAAGGAATTAATTTTTATTAATTTATTGATAAAAATAAACCACTTCTCATTTAAAAATGAATGTTTTCATAAAATCTTTAAAATCAAAAGAGCTTTTAAAGAATTTCGTAATAAAGTTAATATTTCCGGAGATACAGTCACTTTCTTAAACATTTCATATAGAAGTAATATTCATATATTTACTGATAAACTTGAACCATTTCTCATATAAAAATGTATTTTTCCAAACATTCTTTCAAATCAAACAAATTTTGAACGAATGAGAAGCGCATTATTTATAACTTATAATTTTTCTTGAAATTTTTGCAAAGCCAAAATTTTTAATTTTGCATGACCATATTTTAACACTTTTCATTCAAAATTGTAATTTTTATGAATATAAGAGCCGAGATTACTAATTTTGCATCACCAATTTTGTACACTTTTTCTTGAAAATTTTTGAATAACACATGGAAAGTCGAGATTTCTAATTTTCCATAAAAAAATGTTATAATTTTTCTTGAAATTTTATGAATAAGTAACAGGTGTATTTTGTTTATATATTAAAGCTGAAATTTCTAATTTTTAACACTTTCTTTTCAAAATGTTTGAATCAGTTACGGTTGTAAGTTTTCTAAATATAAAACTCGAGATTTCTAATTTTTTTGAAATTTTAAAAAGGACTTTGCTCCTTTTTCCGAAAATGGTAAAAAATTTGCGAAAAAAAATTATTGGGGAACACTATTCCGGCCATTCCTATGTGTTTTTTTTTGACAATAGGCGACATTCTTCCAAATTTCGACTTTTGAAATTTTAAAAAGGACCTTGCTCCTTTTTCCGAAAATTGTAGGAGATGGGCGAAAAAACATTATTGGGGAACACTATTCCGGCCATTCCTATGAATGTCCAATATTCAAAAGTGTGTTTTTTTGACAATAGGCGACATTCTTCCAAATTTGGACTTTTGAAATTTTAAAAAGGACCTTGCTCCTTTTTCCGAAAATGGTAGAAAATTTGCAAAAAAAAATTATTGGGGAATACTATTCCGGCCATTCCTATGAATGTCCAATATTCAAAAGTGTGTTTTTTTGACAATAGGCGACATTCTTCCAAATTTCGACTTTTGAAATTTTAAAAGGGACTTTGCTCCTTTTTCCGAAAATGGTAGAAAACTTGCGAAAAAAAATTATTGGGGAACACTATTCCGGCCATTCCTATGAATGTCCAATATTCAAAAGTGTGTTTTTTTGACAATAGGCGACATTCTTCCAAATTTCGATTTTTGAAATTTTAAAAAGGACTTTGCTCCTTTTTCCGAAAATGGTAGAAAACTTGGGAAAAAAATTATTGGGGAACACTATTCCGGCCATTCCTATGAATGTCCAATATTCAAAAGTGTGTTTTTTTGACAAAAGGCGACATTCTTCCAAATTTCGACTTTTAAAATTTTAAAACGGACTTTGCTCCTTTTTCCGAAAATGGTAGAAAATTTGCGAAAAAAAATTATTGGGGAACACTATTCCGGCCATTCCTATGAATGTCCAATATTCAAAAGTGTGTTTTTTTTGACAATAGACGACATTCTTCCAAATTTCGACTTTTGAAATTTTAAAAAGTACTTTGCTCCTTTTTCCGAAAATGGTAGAAAATTTGCGAAAAAAAATTATTGGGGAACACTATTCCGGCCATTCCTATGAATGTCCAATATTCAAAAGTGTGTTTTTTTGACAATAGGCGACATTCTTCCAAATTTCGGCTTTTGAAATTTTAAAAAGGACTTTGCTCCTTTTTCCGAAAATGGTAGAAAATTTGCGAAAAAAAATTATTGGAGAACACTATTCCGGCCATTCCTATGAATATCTAATATTCAAAAGTGTGTTTTTTTGACAAGAGGCGACATTCTTCCAAATTTCGGCTTTTGAAATTTTAAAAAGGACTTTGCTCCTTTTTCCGAAAATGGTTAAAAATTTGCGAAAAAAAAATTATTGGGGAATTCTATTCCGGCCATTCCTATGAATGTCCAATATTCAAAAGTGTGTTTTTTTGACAATATGCGATATTCTTCCAAATTTCGACTTTTGAAATTTTAAAAAGGACTTTGCTCCTTTTTCCGAAAATGGTAGAAAATTTGCGAAAAAAAATTATTGGGGAACACTATTCCGGCCATTCCTATGAATGTCCAATATTCAAAAGTGTGTTTTTTTGACAATAGGCGACATTCTTCCAAATTTGGAGTTTTGAAATTTTAAAAAGGACTTTGCTCCTTTTTCCGAAAATGGTAGAAAATTTGCAGAAAAAAATTATTGGGGAACACTATTCCGGCCATTCCTATGAATGTCCAATATTCAAAAGTGTGTTTTTTTGACAATAGGCGACATTCTTCCAAATTTCGATTTTTGAAATTTTAAAAAGGACTTTGCTCTCTTTTCCGAAAATGGTAGAAAACTTGCGAAAAAAAATTATTCGGGAACATTATTCCGGCCATTCCTATGAATGTCCAATATTCAAAAGTGTGTTTTTTTGACAATAGGCGACATTCTTCCAAATTTCGACTTTTAAAATTTTAAAACGGACTTTGCTCCTTTTTCCGAAAATGGTAGAAAATTTGCGAAAAAAAATTATTGGGGAACACTATTCCGGCCATTCCTATGAATGTCCAATATTCAAAAGTGTGTTTTTTTGACAATAGGCGACATTCTTCCAAATTTGGAGTTTTGAAATTTTAAAAAGGACTTTGCTCTTTTTTCCGAAAATGGTAGAAAATTTGCGAAAAAAAATTATTGGGGAACACTATTCCGGCCATTCCTATGTGTTTTTTTTGACAATAGGCGACATTCTTCCAAATTTCGACTTTTGAAATTTTAAAAAGGACCTTGCTCCTTTTTCCGAAAATTGTAGGAGATGGGCGAAAAAACATTATTGGGGAACACTATTCCGGCCATTCCTATGAATGTCCAATATTCAAAAGTGTGTTTTTTTGACAATAGGCGACATTCTTCCAAATTTCGACTTTTGAAATTTTAAAAAGGACCTTGCTCCTTTTTCCGAAAATTGTAGGAGATGGGCGAAAAAACATTATTGGGGAACACTATTCCGGCCATTCCTATGAATGTCCAATATTCAAAAGTGTGTTTTTTTGACAATAGGCGACATTCTTCCAAATTTCGACTTTTGAAATTGTAAAAAGGACTTTGCTCCTTTTTCCGAAAATGGTAGAAAATTTGCGAAAAAAAAATATTGGGGAATACTATTCCGGCCATTCCTATGAATGTCCAATATTCAAAAGTGTGTTTTTTTGACAATAGGCGACATTCTTCCAAATTTCGACTTTTGAAATTTTAAAAAGGACTTTGCTCCTTTTTCCGAAAATGGTAGAAAATTTGCGAAAAAAAATTATTGGGGAACACTATTCCGGCCATTCCTATGTGTTTTTTTTGGCAATAGGCGACATTCTTCCAAATTTCGACTTTTGAAATTTTAAAAAGGACTTTGCTCCTTTTTCCGAAAATGGTAGAAAATTTGCGAAAAAAAATTATTGGGGAGCACTATTCCGGCCATTCCTATGAATGTCCAATATTCAAAAGTATGTTTTTTTGACAATAGGCGACATTCTTCCAAATTTCGACTTTTGAAATTTTAAAAAGGACTTTGCTCCTTTTTCCGAAAATGGTAGAAAATTTGCGAAAAAAAATTATTGGGGAGCACTATTCCGGCCATTCCTATGAATGTCCAATATTCAAAAGTATGTTTTTTTGACAATAGGCGACATTCTTCCAAATTTCGACTTTTGAAATTTTGAAAAGGACTTTGCTCCTTTTTCCGAAAATGGTAGAAAATTTGCGAAAAAACATTATTGGGGAACACTATTCCGGCCATTCCTATGAATGTCCAATATTTAAAAGTGTGTTTTTTTGACAATAGGCGACATTCTTCCAAATTTCGACTTTTGAAATTTTAAAAAGGACTTTGCTCCTTTTTCCGAAAATGGTAGAAAATTTGCGAAAAAAAATTATTCGGGAACATTATTCCGGCCATTCCTATGAATGTCCAATATTCAAAAGTGTGTTTTTTTGACAATAGGCGACATTCTTCCAAATTTCGACTTTTGAAATTTTAAAAGGACTTTGCTCCTTTTTTCGAAAATGGTAGGAGATGGGCGAAAAAACATTATTGGGGAACACTATTCCGGCCATTCCTATGAATGTCCAATATTCAAAAGTGTGTGTTTTTTTGACAATAGGCGACATTCTTCCAAATTTCGACTTTTGAAATTTTAAAAAGGACTTTGCTCCTTTTTTCGAAAATGGTAGGAGATGGGCGAAAAAACATTATTGGGGAACACTATTCCGGCCATTCCTATGAATGCCCAATATTCAAAAGTGTGTTTTTTTGACAATAGGCGACATTCTTCCAAATTTCGACTTTTGAAATTTTAAAAAGGACTTTGCTCCTTTTTCCGAAAATGGTAGAAAATTTGCGAAAAAAAATTATTGGGGAGCACTATTTCGGCCATTCCTATGAATGTCCAATATTCAAAAGTATGTTTTTTTGACAATAGGCGACATTCTTCCAAATTTCGACTTTTGAAATTTTGAAAAGGACTTTGCTCCTTTTTCCGAAAATGGTAGAAAATTTGCAAAAAAAAATTATTGGGGAGCACTATTCCGGCCATTCCTATGAATGTCCAATATTCAAAAGTATGTTTTTTTGACAATAGGCGACATTCTTCCAAATTTCGACTTTTGAAATTTTAAAAAGGACTTTGCTCCTTTTTTCGAAAATGGTAGGAGATGGGCGAAAAAAAATTATTGGGGAACACTATTCCGGCCATTCCTATGAATGTCCAATATTCAAAAGTATGTTTTTTTGACAATAGGCGACATTCTTCCAAATTTCGACTTTTGAAATTTTGAAAAGGACTTTGCTCCTTTTTCCGAAAATGGTAGAAAATTTGCGAAAAAAAATTATTGGGGAACACTATTCCGGCCATTCCTATGAATGTCCAATATTCAAAAGTATGTTTTTTTGACAATAGGCGACATTCTTCCAAATTTCGACTTTTGAAATTTTGAAAAGGACTTTGCTCCTTTTTCCGAAAATGGTAGAAAATTTGCGAAAAAAAATTATTGGGGAGCACTATTCCAGCTATTCCTATGAATGTCCAATATTCAAAAGTATGTTTTTTTGACAATAGGCGACATTCTTCCAAATTTCGACTTTTGAAATTTTGAAAAGGACTTTGCTCCTTTTTCCGAAAATGGTAGAAAATTTGCGAAAAAAAATTATTGGGGAACACTATTCCGGCCATTCCTATGAATGTCCAATATTCAAAAGTGTGTTTTTTTGACAATAGGCGACATTCTTCCAAATTTGGAGTTTTGAAATTTTAAAAAGGACTTTGCTCCTTTTTCCGAAAATGGTAGAAAATTTGCGAAAAAAAATTATTGGGGAACACTATTCCGGCCATTCCTATGAATGTCCAATATTCAAAAGTGTGTTTTTTTGACAATAGGCGACATTCTTCCAAATTTCGACTTTTGAAATTTTGAAAAGGACTTTGCTCCTTTTTCCGAAAATGGTAGAAAATTTGCGAAAAAAAATTATTGGGGAACACTATTCCGGCCATTCCTATGAATGTCCAATATTCAAAAGTGTGTTTTTTTGACAATAGGCGACATTCTTCCAAATTTGGAGTTTTGAAATTTTAAAAAGGACTTTGCTCCTTTTTCCGAAAATGGTAGAAAATTTGCGAAAAAAAATTATTGGGGAACACTATTCCGGCCATTCCTATGAATGTCCAATATTCAAAAGTGTGTTTTTTTGACAATAGGCGACATTCTTCCAAATTTCGACTTTTGAAATTTTAAAAAGGACTTTGCTCCTTTTTTCGAAAATGGTAGGAGATGGGCGAAAAAACATTATTGGGGAACACTATTCCGGCCATTCCTATGAATGTCCAATATTCAAAAGTATGTTTTTTTGACAATAGGCGACATTCTTCCAAATTTCGACTTTTGAAATTTTAAAAAGGACTTTGCTCCTTTTTTCGAAAATGGTAGGAGATGGGCGAAAAAACATTATTGGGGAACACTATTCCGGCCATTCCTATGAATGTCCAATATTCAAAAGTGTGTTTTTTTGACAATAGGCGACATTCTTCCAAATTTCGACTTTTGAAATTTTGAAAAGGACTTTGATCCTTTTTCCGAAAATGGTATAAAATTTGCGAAAAAAAATTATTGGGGAGCACTATTCCGGCCATTCCTATGAATGTCCAATATTCAAAAGTGTGTTTTTTTGACAATAGGCGACATTCTTCCAAATTTCGACTTTTGAAATTTTGAAAAGGACTTTGCTCCTTTTTCCGAAAATGGTAGAAAATTTGCGAAAAAAAATTATTGGGGAACACTATTCCGGCCATTCCTATGAATGTCCAATATTCAAAAGTATGTTTTTTTGACAATAGGCGACATTCTTCCAAATTTCGACTTTTGAAATTTTGAAAAGGACTTTGCTCCTTTTTCCGAAAATGGTAGAAAATTTGCGAAAAAAAATTATTGGGGAACACTATTCCGGCCATTCCTATGAATGTCCAATATTCAAAAGTGTGTTTTTTTGACAATAGGCGACATTCTTCCAAATTTGGAGTTTTGAAATTTTAAAAAGGACTTTGCTCCTTTTTCCGAAAATGGTAGAAAATTTGCGAAAAAAAATTATTGGGGAACACTATTCCGGCCATTCCTATGAATGTCCAATATTCAAAAGTGTGTTTTTTTGACAATAGGCGACATTCTTCCAAATTTCGACTTTTGAAATTTTGAAAAGGACTTTGCTCCTTTTTCCGAAAATGGTAGAAAATTTGCGAAAAAAAATTATTGGGGAGCACTATTCCGGCCATTCCTATGAATGTCCAATATTCAAAAGTGTGTTTTTTTGACAATAGGCGACATTCTTCCAAATTTCGACTTTTGAAATTTTGAAAAGGACTTTGCTCCTTTTTCCGAAAATGGTAGAAAATTTGCGAAAAAAAATTATTGGGGAACACTATTCCGGCCATTCCTATGAATGTCCAATATTCAAAAGTATGTTTTTTTGACAATAGGCGACATTCTTCCAAATTTCGACTTTTGAAATTTTGAAAAGGACTTTGCTCCTTTTTCCGAAAATGGTAGAAAATTTGCGAAAAAAAATTATTGGGGAGCACTATTCCGGCCATTCCTATGAATGTCCAATATTCAAAAGTATGTTTTTTTGACAATAGGCGACATTCTTCCAAATTTCGACTTTTGAAATTTTAAAAAGGACTTTGCTCCTTTTTCCGAAAATGGTAGAAAATTTGCGAAAAAAAATTATTGGGGAACACTATTCCGGCCATTCTTATGAATGTCCAATATTAAAAAATGTGTTTTTTTGACAATAGGCGACATTCTTCCAAATTTCGACTTTTGAAATTTTGAAAAGGACTTTGCTCCTTTTTCCGAAAATGGTAGAAAATTTGCGAAAAAAAATTATTGGGGAGCACTATTCCGGCCATTCCTATGAATGTCCAATATTCAAAAGTCTGTTTTTTGACAATAGGCGACATTCTTCCAAATTTCGACTTTTGAAATTTTGAAAAGGACTTTGCTCCTTTTTCCGAAAATGGTAGAAAATTTGCGAAAAAAAATTATTGGGGAACACTATTCCGGCCATTCCTATGAATGTCCAATATTCAAAAGTGTGTTTTTTTGACAATAGGCGACATTCTTCCAAATTTGGAGTTTTGAAATTTTAAAAAGGACTTTGCTCCTTTTTCCGAAAATGGTAGAAAATTTGCGAAAAAAATTATTGGGGAGCACTATTCCGGCCATTCCTATGAATGTCCAATATTCAAAAGTATGTTTTTTTGACAATAGGCGACATTCTTCCAAATTTCGACTTTTGAAATTTTAAAAAGGACTTTGCTCCTTTTTCCGAAAATGGTAGAAAATTTGCGAAAAAAAATTATTGGGGAGCACTATTCCGGCCATTCCTATGAATGTCCAATATTCAAAAGTATGTTTTTTTGACAATAGGCGACATTCTTCCAAATTTCGACTTTTGAAATTTTAAAAAGGACTTTGCTCCTTTTTCCGAAAATGGTAGAAAATTTGCGAAAAAAAATTATTGGGGAACACTATTCCGGCCATTCTTATGAATGTCCAATATTAAAAAATGTGTTTTTTTGACAATAGGCGACATTCTTCCAAATTTCGACTTTTGAAATTTTGAAAAGGACTTTGCTCCTTTTTCCGAAAATGGTAGAAAATTTGCGAAAAAAAATTATTGGGGAGCACTATTCCGGCCATTCCTATGAATGTCCAATATTCAAAAGTATGTTTTTTTGACAATAGGCGACATTCTTCCAAATTTCGACTTTTGAAATTTTGAAAAGGACTTTGCTCCTTTTTCCGAAAATGGTAGAAAATTTGCGAAAAAAAATTATTGGGGAGCACTATTCCGGCCATTCCTATGAATGTCCAATATTCAAAAGTATGTTTTTTTGACAATAGGCGACATTCTTCCAAATTTCGACTTTTGAAATTTTGAAAAGGACTTTGCTCCTTTTTTCGAAAATGGTAGGAGATGGGCGAAAAAACATTATTGGGGAACACTATTCCGGCCATTCCTATGAATGTCCAATATTCAAAAGTGTGTTTTTTTGACAATAGGCGACATTCTTCCAAATTTCGACTTTTGAAATTTTAAAAAGGACTTTGCTCCTTTTTCCGAAAATGGTAGAAAATTTGCGAAAAAAAATTATTGGGGAGCACTATTCCGGCCATTCCTATGAATGTCCAATATTCAAAAGTATGTTTTTTTGACAATAGGCGACATTCTTCCAAATTTCGACTTTTGAAATTTTGAAAAGGACTTTGCTCCTTTTTCCGAAAATGGTAGAAAATTTGCGAAAAAAAATTATTGGGGAACACTATTCCGGCCATTCCTATGAATGTCCAATATTCAAAAGTGTGTTTTTTTGACAATAGGCGACATTCTTCCAAATTTCGACTTTTGAAATTTTAAAAAGGACTTTGCTCCTTTTTCCGAAAATGGTAGAAAATTTGCAAAAAAAATTATTGGGGAACACTATTCCGGCCATTCCTATGAATGTCCAATATTCAAAAGTGTGTTTTTTTGACAATAGGCGACATTCTTCCAAATTTGGAGTTTTGAAATTTTAAAAAGGACTTTGCTCCTTTTTCCGAAAATGGTAGAAAATTTGCGAAAAAAAATTATTGGGGAACACTATTCCGGCCATTCCTATGAATGTCCAATATTCAAAAGTATGTTTTTTTGACAATAGGCGACATTCTTCCAAATTTCGACTTTTGAAATTTTAAAAAGGACTTTGCTCCTTTTTCCGAAAATGGTAGAAAATTTGCGAAAAAAAATTATTGGGGAACACTATTCCGGCCATTCCTATGAATGTCCAATATTCAAAAGTATGTTTTTTTGACAATAGGCGACATTCTTCCAAATTTCGACTTTTGAAATTTTAAAAAGGACTTTGCTCCTTTTTCCGAAAATGGTAGAAAATTTGCGAAAAAAAATTATTGGGGAACACTATTCCGGCCATTCCTATGAATGTCCAATATTCAAAAGTGTGTTTTTTTGACAATAGGCGACATTCTTCCAAATTTGGAGTTTTGAAATTTTAAAAAGGACTTTGCTCCTTTTTCCGAAAATGGTAGAAAATTTGCGAAAAAAAATTATTGGGGAACACTACTCCGGCCATTCCTATGAATGTCCAATATTCAAAAGTGTGTTTTTTTGACAATAGGCGACATTCTTCCAAATTTCGACTTTTGAAATTTTAAAAAGGACTTTGCTCCTTTTTCCGAAAATGGTAGAAAATTTGCGAAAAAAAATTATTGGGGAACACTATTCCGGCCATTCCTATGAATGTCCAATATTCAAAAGTATGTTTTTTTGACAATAGGCGACATTCTTCCAAATTTCGACTTTTGAAATTTTAAAAAGGACTTTGCTCCTTTTTCCGAAAATGGTAGAAAATTTGCGAAAAAAAATTATTGGGGAACACTATTCCGGCCATTCCTATGAATGTCCAATATTCAAAAGTATGTTTTTTTGACAATAGGCGACATTCTTCCAAATTTCGACTTTTGAAATTTTGAAAAGGACTTTGCTCCTTTTTCCGAAAATGGTAGAAAATTTGCGAAAAAAAATTATTGGGGAACACTATTCCGGCCATTCCTATGAATGTCCAATATTCAAAAGTGTGTTTTTTTTGACAATAGGCGACATTCTTCCAAATTTCGACTTTTGAAATTTTAAAAAGGACTTTGCTCCTTTTTCCGAAAATGGTAGAAAATTTGCGAAAAAAAATTATTGGGGAACACTATTCCGGCCATTCCTATGAATGTCCAATATTCAAAAGTGTGTTTTATGACAATAGGCGACATTCTTCCAAATTTGGAGTTTTGAAATTTTAAAAAGGACTTTGCTCCTTTTTCCGAAAATGGTAGAAAATTTGCGAAAAAAAATTATTGGGGAACACTATTCCGGCCATTCCTATGAATGTCCAATATTCAAAAGTATGTTTTTTTGACAATAGGCGACATTCTTCCAAATTTCGACTTTTGAAATTTTAAAAAGGACTTTGCTCCTTTTTCCGAAAATGGTAGAAAATTTGCGAAAAAAAATTATTGGGGAACACTATTCCGGCCATTCCTATGAATGTCCAATATTCAAAAGTGTGTTTTTTTTTGACAATAGGCGACATTCTTCCAAATTTGGAGTTTTGAAATTTTAAAAAGGACTTTGCTCCATTTTCCGAAAATGGTAGAAAATTTGCGAAAAAAATTATTGGGGAATACTATTCCGGCCATTCCTATGAATGTCCAATATTCAAAAGTGCGTTTTTTTTGACAATAGGCGACATTCTTCCAAATTTGGAGTTTTGAAATTTTAAAAAGGACTTTGCTCCTTTTTCCGAAAATGGTAGAAAATTTGCGAAAAAAAATTATTGAGGAACACTATTCCGGCCATTCCTATGAATGTCCAATATTCAAAAGTGTGTTTTTTTGACAATAGGCGACATTCTTCCAAATTTCGACTTTTGAAATTTTGAAAAGGACTTTGCTCCTTTTTCCGAAAATGGTAGAAAATTTGCGAAAAAAATTATTGGGGAGCACTATTCCGGCCATTCCTATGAATGTCCAATATTCAAAAGTATGTTTTTTTGACAATAGGCGACATTCTTCCAAATTTCGACTTTTGAAATTTTAAAAAGGACTTTGCTTCTTTTTCCGAAAATGGTAGAAAATTTGCAAAAAAAAATTATTGGGGAACACTATTCCGGCCATTCCTATGAATGTCCAATATTCAAAAGTGTGTTTTTTGACAATAGGCGACATTCTTCCAAATTTCGACTTTTGAAATTTTAAAAAGGACTTTGCTCCTTTTTTCGAAAATGGTAGGAGATGGGCGAAAAAACATTATTGGGGAACACTATTCCGGCCATTCCTATGAATGTCCACAATTCAAAAGTGTGTTTTTTTTGATAATAGGCGACATTCTTCCAAATTTCGACTTTGGAAATTTTAAAAAGGACTTTGCTCCTTTTTTCGAAAATGGTAGGAGATGGGCGAAAAAACATTATTGGGGAACACTATTCCGGCCATTCCTATGAATGTCCAATATTCAAAAGTGTGTTTTTTTGACAATAGGCGACATTCTTCCAAATTTCGACTTTTAAATTTTAAAAAGGACTTTGCTCCTTTTTTCGAAAATGGTAGGAGATGGGAGAAAAAACATTATTGGGGAACACTATTCCGGCCATTCCTATGAATGTCCAATATTCAAAAGTGTGTTTTTTTGACAATAGGCGACATTCTTCCAAATTTGGAGTTTTGAAATTTTAAAAAGGACTTTGCTCCTTTTTCCGAAAATGGTAGAAAATTTGCGAAAAAAAATTATTGGGGAACACTATTCCGGCCGTTCCTATGAATATCCAATATTCAAAAGTGTGTTTTTTTGACAATAGGCGACATTCTTCCAAATTTCGACTTTTAAATTTTAAAAAGGACTTTGCTCCTTTTTTGGAAAATGGTAGGAGATGGAAGAAAAAACATTATTGGGGAACACTATTCCGGCCATTCCTATGAATGTCCAATATTCAAAAGTGTGTTTTTTTGACAATAGGCGACATTCTTCCAAATTTCGACTTTTGAAATTTTAAAAAGGACTTTGCTCCTTTTTCCGAAAATGGTAGAAAATTTGCGAAAAAAAATTATTGGGGAGCACTATTCCGGCCATTCCTATGAATGTCCAATATTCAAAAGTATGTTTTTTTGACAAGCGGCGACATTCTTCCAAATTTCACTTTTGAAATTTTGAAAAGGACTTTGCTCCTTTTTCCAAAAATGGTAGAAAATTTGCGAAAAAAAAATTATTGGGGAGCACTATTCCGGCCATTCCTATGAATGTCCAATATTCAAAAGTATGTTTTTTTGACAATAGGCGACATTCTTCCAAATTTCGACTTTTGAAATTTTAAAAAGGACTTTGCTCCTTTTTTCGAAAATGGTAGGAGATGGGCGAAAAAACATTATTGGGGAACACTATTCCGGCCATTCCTATGAATGTCCAATATTCAAAAGTGTGTTTTTTTGACAATAGGCGACATTCTTCCAAATTTCGACTTTTGAAATTTTAAAAAGGACTTTGCTCCTTTTTCCGAAAATGGTAGAAAATTTGCGAAAAAAAATTATTGGGGAACACTATTCCGGCCATTCCTATGAATGTCCAATATTCAAAAGTATGTTTTTTTGACAATAGGCGACATTCTTCCAAATTTCGACTTTTGAAATTTTAAAAAGGACTTTGCTCCTTTTTCCGAAAATGGTAGAAAATTTGCGAAAAAAAATTATTGGGGAGCACTATTCCGGCCATTCCTATGAATGTCCAATATTCAAAAGTGTGTTTTTTTGACAATAGGCGACATTCTTCCAAATTTGGAGTTTTGAAATTTTAAAAAGGACTTTGCTCCTTTTTCCGAAAATGGTAGAAAATTTGCGAAAAAAAATTATTGGGGAACACTATTCCGGCCATTCCTATGAATGTCCAATATTCAAAAGTGTGTTTTTTTGACAATAGGCGACATTCTTCCAAATTTCGACTTTTGAAATTTTAAAAAGGACTTTGCTCCTTTTTCCGAAAATGGTAGAAAATTTGCCAAAAAATTTATTGGGGAATACTACTCCGGCCATTCCTATGAATGTCCAATATTCAAAAGTGTGTTTTTTTGACAATAGGCGACATTCTTCCAAATTTCGACTTTTGAAATTTTAAAAAGGACTTTGCTCCTTTTTCCGAAAATGGTAGCAAATTTGCGAAAAAAAATTATTGGGGAACACTATTCCGGCCATTCCTATGAATGTCCAATATTCAAAAGTGTGTTTTTTTTGACAATAGGCGACATTCTTCCAAATTTCGACTTTTGAAATTTTGAAAAGGACTTTGCTCCTTTTTCCGAAAATGGTAGAAAATTTGCGAAAAAAAATTATTGGGGAACACTATTCCGGCCATTCCTATGAATGTCCAATATTCAAAAGTGTGTTTTTTTGACAATAGGCGACATTCTTCCAAATTTCGACTTTTGAAATTTTAAAAAGGACTTTGCTCCTTTTTCCGAAAATGGTAGAAAATTTGCGAAAAGAATATTGGACATTCATAGGAATGGCCGGAATAGTGCTCCCCTCCCCAATAATTTTTTTTCGCAAATTTGCTACCATTTTCGGAAAAAGGAGCAAAGTCCTTTTTAAAATTTCAAAAGTCGAAATTTGGAAGAATGTCGCCTATTGTCAAAAAAACACACTTTTGAATATTGGACATTCATAGGAATGGCCGGAATAGTGTTCCCCAATAATTTTTTTTCGCAAATTTTCTACCATTTTCGGAAAAAGGAGCAAAGTCCTTTTTAAAATTTCAAAAGTCGAAATTTGGAAGAATGTCGCCTATTGTCAAAAAAACACACTTTTGAATATTGGACATTCATAGGAATGGCCGGAATAGTGTTCCCCAATAATTTTTTTTCGCAAATTTTCTACCATTTTCGGAAAAAGGAGCAAAGTCCTTTTTAAAATTTCAAAAGTCGAAATTTGGAAGAATGTCGCCTATTGTCAAAAAAACACACTTTTGAATACTGGACATTCATAGGAATGGCCGGAATAGTGTTCCCCAATAATTTTTTTTCGCAAATTTTCTACCATTTTCGGAAAAAGGAGCAAAGTCCTTTTTAAAATTTCAAAAGTCGAAATTTGGAAGAATGTCGCCTATTTACAAAAAAACACACTTTTGAATATTGGACATTCATAGGAATGGCCGGAATAGTGTTCCCCAATAATTTTTTTTCGCAAATTTTCTACCATTTTCGGAAAAAGGAGCAAAGTCCTTTTTAAAATTTCAAAAGTCGAAATTTGGAAGAATGTCGCCTATTGTCAAAAAAACACACTTTTGAATATTGGACATTCATAGGAATGGCCGGAATAGTGTTCCCCAATAATTTTTTTTCGCAAATTTTCTACCATTTTCGGAAAAAGGAGCAAAGTCCTTTTCAAAATTTCAAAACTCCAAATTTGGAAGAATGTCGCCTATTGTCAAAAAAACACACTTTTGAATATTTGACATTCATAGGAATGGCCGGAATAGTGTTCCCCAATAATTTTTTTTCGCAAATTTTCTACCATTTTCGGAAAAAGGAGCAAAGTCCTTTTTAAAATTTCAAAACTCCAAATTTGGAAGAATGTCGCCTATTGTCAAAAAAACACACTTTTGAATATTGGACATTCATAGGAATGGCCGGAATAGTGTTCCCCAATAATTTTTTTTCGCAAGTTTTCTACCATTTTCGGAAAAAGGAGCAAAGTCCTTTTTAAAATTTCAAAACTCCAAATTTGGAAGAATGTCGCCTATTGTCAAAAAAACACACTTTTGAATATTGGACATTCATAGGAATGGCCGGAATAGTGTTCCCCAATAATTTTTTTCGCAAATTTTCTACCATTTTCGGAAAAAGGAGCAAAGTCCTTTTTAAAATTTCAAAAGTCGAAATTTGGAAGAATGTCGCCTATTGTCAAAAAAACACACTTTTGAATATTGGACATTCATAGGAATGGCCGGAATAGTGTTCCCCAATAATTTTTTTTCGCAAATTTTCTACCATTTTCGGAAAAAGGAGCAAAGTCCTTTTTAAAATTTCAAAAGTCGAAATTTGGAAGAATGTCGCCTATTGTCAAAAAAACACACTTTTGAATATTGGACATTCATAGGAATGGCCGGAATAGTGTTCCCCAATAATTTTTTTTCGCAAATTTGCTACCATTTTCGGAAAAAGGAGCAAAGTCCTTTTTAAAATTTCAAAAGTCGAAATTTGGAAGAATGTCGCCTATTGTCAAAAAAACACACTTTTGAATATTGGACATTCATAGGAATGGCCGGAATAGTGTTCCCCAATAATTTTTTTTCGCAAATTTTCTACCATTTTCGGAAAAAGGAGCAAAGTCCTTTTTAAAATTTCAAAAGTCGAAATTTGGAAGAATGTCGCCTATTTACAAAAAAACACACTTTTGAATATTGGACATTCATAGGAATGGCCGGAATAGTGTTCCCCAATAATTTTTTTTCGCCAATTTTCTACCATTTTCGAAAAAGGAGCAAAGTCCTTTTTAAAATTTCAAAAGTCGAAATTTGGAAGAATGTCGCCTATTGTCAAAAAAAAACACACTTTTGAATATTGGACATTCATAGGAATGGGCGGAATAGTGTTCCCCAATAATTTTTTTTCGCAAATTTTCTACCATTTTCGGAAAAAGGAGCAAAGTCCTTTTTAAAATTTCAAAAGTCGAAATTTGGAAGAATGTCGCCTATTGTCAAAAAAAAACACACTTTTGAATATTGGACATTCATAGGAATGGCCGGAATAGTGTTCCCCAATAATTTTTTTTTCGCAAATTTTCTACCATTTTCGGAAAAAGGAGCAAAGTCCTTTTTAAAATTTCAAAACTCTAAATTTGGAAGAATGTCGCCTATTGTCAAAAAAACACACTTTTGAATATTGGACATTCATAGGAATGGCTGGAATAGTGTTCACCAATAATTTTTTTTCGCAAATTTTCAACCATTTTCGGAAAAATAAGCAAAGTCCTTTTTAAAATTTCAAAAGTCGATATTTGGAAGAATGTCGCCTATTGTCAAAAAAACACACTTTTGAATATTGGACATTCATAGGAATGGCCGGAATAGTATTCCCCAATAATTTTTTTCGCAAATTTTGTACTATTTTCGGAAAAAGGAGCAAAGTCCTTTTTAAAATTTCAAAAGTCGATATTTGGAAGAATGTCGCCTATTGTCAAAAAAAACACACTTTTGAATATTGGACATTCATAGGAATGGCCGGAATAGTGTTCCCCAATAATTTTTTTTCGCAAATTTTGTACCATTTTCGGAAAAAGGAGCAAAGTCCTTTTTAAAATTTCAAAAGTCGATATTTGGAAGAATGTCGCCTATTGTCAAAAAAACACACTTTTGAATATTGGACATTCATAGGAATGGCCGGAATAGTATTCCCCAATAATTTTTTTTCGCAAATTTTCTACCATTTTCGGAAAAAGGAGCAAAGTCCTTTTTAAAATTTCAAAACTCCAAATTTGGAAGAATGTCGCCTATTGTCAAAAAAACACACTTTTGAATATTGGACATTCATAGGAATGGCCGGAATAGTGTTCCCCAATAATTTTTTTTCGCAAATTTTCTACCATTTTCGGAAAAAGGAGCAAAGTCCTTTTTAAAATTTCAAAAGTCGATATTTGGAAGAATGTCGCCTATTGTCAAAAAAACACACTTTTGAATATTGGACATTCATAGGAATGGCCGGAATGGTGCTCCCCAATATTTTTTTTCGCAAATTTTCTACCATTTTCGGAAAAAGGAGCAAAGTCCTTTTTAAAATTTCAAAACTTCAAATTTGGAAGAATGTCGCCTATTGTCAAAAAAACACACTTTTGAATATTGGACATTTTTAGGAATGGCCGGAATAGTGTTCCCCAATAATATTTTTTCGCAAATTTTCTACCATTTTCGGAAAAAGGAGCAAAGTCCTTTTTAAAATTTCAAAAGTCGAAATTTGGAAGAATGTCGCCTATTGTCAAAAAAAAAACACACTTTTGAATATTGGACATTCATAGGAATGGCCGGAATAGTGTTCCCCAATAATTTTTTTTCGCAAATTTTCTACCATTTTCGGAAAAAGGAGCAAAGTCCTTTTTAAAATTTCAAAACTCCAAATTTGGAAGAATGTCGCCTATTGTCAAAAAAACACACTTTTGAATATTGGACATTCATAGGAATGGCCGGAATAGTGTTCCCCAATAATTTTTTTTCGCAAATTTTCAACCATTTTCGGAAAAAGGAGCAAAGTCCTTTTTAAAATTTCAAAACTCCAAATTTGGAAGAATGTCGCCTATTGTCAAAAAAACACACTTTTGAATATTGGACATTCATAGGAATGGCCGGAATAGTATTCCCCAATAATTTTTTTTCGCAAATTTTGTACTATTTTCGGAAAAAGGAGCAAAGTCCTTTTTAAAATTTCAAAAGTCGATATTTGGAAGAATGTCGCCTATTGTCAAAAAAAACACACTTTTGAATATTGGACATTCATAGGAATGGCCGGAATAGTGTTCCCCAATAATTTTTTTTCGCAAATTTTGTACTATTTTCGGAAAAAGGAGCAAAGTCCTTTTTAAAATTTCAAAAGTCGATATTTGGAAGAATGTCGCCTATTGTCAAAAAAACACACTTTTGAATATTGGACATTCATAGGAATGGCCGGAATAGTATTCCCCAATAATTTTTTTTCGCAAATTTTCTACCATTTTCGGAAAAAGGAGCAAAGTCCTTTTTAAAATTTCAAAAGTCGAAATTTGGAAGAATGTCGCCTATTGTCAAAAAAACACACTTTTGAATATTGGACATTCATAGGAATGGCCGGAATAGTGTTCCCCAATAATTTTTTTTCGCAAATTTTCTACCATTTTCGGAAAAAGGAGCAAAGTCCTTTTTAAAATTTAAAAAGTCGATATTTGGAAGAATGTCGCCTATTGTCAAAAAAACACACTTTTGAATATTGGACATTCATAGGAATGGCCGGAATGGTGCTCCCCAATATTTTTTTTCGCAAATTTTCTACCATTTTCGGAAAAAGGAGCAAAGTCCTTTTTAAAATTTCAAAACTCCAAATTTGGAAGAATGTCGCCTATTGTCAAAAAAACACACTTTTGAATATTGGACATTCATAGGAATGGCCGGAATAGTGTTCCCCAATAATTTTTTTTCGCAAATTTTCTACCATTTTCGGAAAAAGGAGCAAAGTCCTTTTTAAAATTTCAAAAGTCGAAATTTGGAAGAATGTCGCCTATTGTCAAAAAAAAACACACTTTTGAATATTGGACATTCATAGGAATGGCCGGAATAGTGTTCCCCAATAATTTTTTTTCGCAAATTTTCTACCATTTTCGGAAAAAGGAGCAAAGTCCTTTTTAAAATTTCAAAACTCCAAATTTGGAAGAATGTCGCCTATTGTCAAAAAAACACACTTTTGAATATTGGACATTCATAGGAATGGCCGGAATAGTGTTCCCCAATAATTTTTTTTCGCAAATTTTCAACCATTTTCGGAAAAAGGAGCAAAGTCCTTTTTAAAATTTCAAAACTCCAAATTTGGAAGAATGTCGCCTATTGTCAAAAAAACACACTTTTGAATATTGGACATTCATAGGAATGGCCGGAGTAGTGTTCCCCAATAATTTTTTTTCGCAAGTTTTCTACCATTTTCGGAAAAAGGAGCAAAGTCCTTTTTAAAATTTCAAAAGTCGATATTTGGAAGAATGTCGCCTATTGTCAAAAAAACACACTTTTGAATATTGGACATTCAAAGGAATGGCCGGAATAGTATTCCCCAATAATTTTTTTTCGCAAATTTTCTACCATTTTCGGAAAAAGGAGCAAAGTCCTTTTTAAAATTTCAAAAGTCGAAATTTGGAAGAATGTCGCCTGTTGTCAAAAAAACACACTTTTGAATATTGGACATTCATAGGAATGGCCGGAATAGTGTTCCCCAATAATTTTTTTTCGCAAATTTTGTACTATTTTCGGAAAAAGGAGCAAAGTCCTTTTTAAAATTTCAAAAGTCGAAATTTGGAAGAATGTCGCCTATTGTCAAAAAAACACACTTTTGAATATTGGACATTCATAGGAATGGCCGGAATAGTGTTCCCCAATAATTTTTTTTCGCAAATTTTGTACTATTTTCGGAAAAAGGAGCAAAGTCCTTTTTAAAATTTCAAAAGTCGATATTTGGAAGAATGTCGCCTATTGTCAAAAAAACACACTTTTGAATATTGAACATTCATAGGAATGGCCTGAATATTATTCCCCAATAATTTTTTTTTGCAAATTTTCTACCATTTTCGGAAAAAGGAGCAAAGTCCTTTTTAAAATTTCAAAACTCCAAATTTGGAAGAATGTCGCCTATTGTCAAAAAAACACACTTTTGAATATTGGACATTCATAGGAATGGCCGGAATAGTGTTCCTCAATAATTTTTTTTCGCAAATTTTCTACCATTTTCGGAAAAAGGAGCAAAGTCCTTTTTAAAATTTCAAAAGTCGATATTTGGAAGAATGTCGCCTATTGTCAAAAAAACACACTTTTGAATATTGGACATTCATAGGAATGGCCGGAATGGTGCTCCCCAATATTTTTTTTCGCAAATTTTCTACCATTTTCGGAAAAAGGAGCAAAGTCCTTCTTAAAATTTCAAAACTCCAAATTTGGAAGAATGTCGCCTATTGTCAAAAAAAACACACTTTTGAATATTGGACATTCATAGGAATGGCCGGAATAGTGTTCCCCAATAATTTTTTTTCGCAAATTTTCTACCATTTTCGGAAAAAGGAGCAAAGTCCTTTTTAAAATTTCAAAACTCCAAATTTGGAAGAATGTCGCCTATTGTCAAAAAAACACACTTTTGAATATTGGACATTCATAGGAATGGCCGGAATAGTGTTCCCCAATAATTTTTTTTCGCAAATTTTCTACCATTTTCGGAAAAAGGAGCAAAGTCCTTTTTAAAATTTCAAAAGTCGATATTTGGAAGAATGTCGCCTATTGTCAAAAAAACACACTTTTGAATATTGGACATTCATAGGAATGGCCGGAATAGTGTTCCCCAATAATTTTTTTTCGCAAATTTTCTACCATTTTCGGAAAAAGGAGCAAAGTCCTTTTTAAAATTTCAAAAGTCGAAATTTGGAAGAATGTCGCATATTGTCATAAAAACACACTTTTGAATATTGGACATTCAAAGGAATGGCCGGAATAGTGTTCCCCATTAATTTTTTTTCGCAAATTTTCTAACATTTTCGGAAAAAGGAGCAAAGTCCTTTTTAAAATTTCAAAAGTCGAAATTTGGAAGAATGTCGCCTATTGTCAAAAAAACCCACTTTTGAATATTGGACATTCATAGGAATGGCCGGAATAGTGTTCCCCAATAATTTTTTTTCGCAAATTTTCTACCATTTTCGGAAAAAGGAGCAAAGTCCTTTTTAAAATTTCAAAAGTCGAAATTTGGAAGAATGTCGCCTATTGTCAAAAAAACACACTTTTGAATATTGGACATTCATAGGAATGGCCGGAATGGTGCTCCCCAATATTTTTTTTCGCAAATTTTTTACCATTTTCGGAAAAAGGAGCAAAGTCTTTTTTAAAATTTCAAAAGTCGAAATTTGGAAGAATGTCGCCTATTGTCAAAAAAACACACTTTTGAATATTGGACATTCATAGGAATGGCCGGAATAATGTTCCCCAATAATTTTTTTCGCAAATTTTCTACCATTTTCGGAAAAAGGAGCAAAGTCCTTTTTAAAATTTCAAAAGTCGAAATTTGGAAGAATGTCGCCTATTGTCACAAAAACACACTTTTGAATATTGGACATTCATAGGAATGAACGGAATGGTGTTCCCCAATCATTTTTTTCGCAAATTTTCTAACATTTTCGGAAAAAGGAGCAAAGTCCTTTTTAAAATTTCAAAAGTCCAAATTTGGAAGAATGTCGCCTATTGTCAAAAAAAACACACTTTTGAATATTGGACATTCATAGGAATGGCCGGAATAGTGTTCTTCAATAATTTGTTTTCTCAAATTTTCTACCATTTTCGGAAAAAGGAGCAAAGTCTTTTTTAAAATTTCAAAAGTCGAAATTTGGAAGAATGTCGCCTATTGTCAAAAAAAAACGCACTTTTGAATATTGGACATTCATAGGAATGGCCGGAATAGTGTTCTTCAATAATTTGTTTTCTCAAATTTTCTACCATTTTCGGAAAAAGGAGCAAAGTCCTTTTCAAAATTTCAAAAGTCGAAATTTGGAAGAATGTCGCATATTGTCATAAAAACACACTGTTAAGACTTTTGAATATTGGACATTCATAGAAATGGCCGGAAGAGTGTTCTCCATTAATGTTTTTTCGCTTATCTCCTACAATTTTCGGAAAAAAAAGCAAAGCCCTTCTTAAAATTTCAAAAATCCAAATTTGGAAGAATGTCGCCAATTGTCAAAAAAACACACTTTTGAATATTGGACATTCATAGGAATGGCCGGAATAGTATTCCCCAATAATTTTTTTTCGCAAATTTTCTACCATTTTCGGAAAAAGGAGCAAAGTCCTTTTTACAATTTCAAAAGTCGAAATTTGGAAGAATGTCGCCTATTGTCAAAAAAACACACTTTTGAATATTGGACATTCATAGGAATGGCCGGAATAGTGTTCCCCAATAATTTTTTTTCGCAAATTTTCTACCATTTTCGGAAAAACGAACAAAGTACTTTTTAAAATTTCAAAAGTCGAAATTTGGAAGAATGTCGCCTATTGTCAAAAAACACACTTTTGAATATTGGACATTCATAGAAATGGCCGGAATAGTGTTCCCCAATAATTTTTTTTCGCAAATTTTCTACCATTTTCGGAAAAAGAAGCAAAGTCCTTTTTAAAATTTCAAAACTCCAAATTTGGAAGAATGTCGCCTATTGTCAAAAAAACACACTTTTGAATATTGGACATTCATAGGAATGGCCGGAGTAGTGTTCCCCAATAATTTTTTTTTTGCAAATTTTCTACCATTTTCGGAAAAATGAGCAAAGTCCTTTTCAAAATTTCAAAAGTCGAAATTTGGAAGAATGTCGCCTATTGTCAAAAAAACACACTTTTGAATATTGGACATTCATAGGAATGGCCGGAATAGTGTTCCCCAATAATTTTTTTTCCCAAATTTTCTACCATTTTCGGAAAAAGGAGCAAAGTCCTTTTCAAAATTTCAAAAGTCGAAATTTGGAAGAATGTCGCCTATTGTCAAAAAAACACACTTTTGAATATTGGACATTCATAGGAATGGCCGGAATAGTGTTCCCAATAATTTTTTTCGCAAATTTTCTACCATTTTCGGAAAAAGGAGCAAAGTCCTTTTTAAAATTTCAAAACTCCAAATTTGGAAGAATGTCGCCTATTGTCAAAAAAACACACTTTTGAATATTGGACATTCATAGGAATGGCCGGAATAGTGTTCCCCAATAATTTTTTTTCGCAAATTTTCTACCATTTTCGGAAAAAGGAGCAAAGTCCTTTTTAAAATTTCAAAACTCCAAATTTGAAAGAATGTCGCCTATTGTCAAAAAAACACACTTTTGAATATTGGACATTCATAGGAATGGCCGGAATAGTGTTCCCCAATAATTTTTTTTCGCAAATTTTCTACCATTTTCGGAAAAAGGAGCAAAGTCCTTTTTAAAATTTCAAAACTCCAAATTTGGAAGAATGTCGCCTATTGTCAAAAAAACACACTTTTGAATATTGGACATTCATTGGAATGGCCGGAATAGTGTTCCCCAATAATTTTTTTTCGCAAATTTTCTACCATTTTCGGAAAAAGGAACAAAGTCCTTTTTAAAATTTCAAAAGTCGAAATTTGGAAGAATGTCGCCTATTGTCAAAAAACACACTTTTGAATATTGGACATTCATAGGAATGGCCGGAATAGTGTTCCCCAATAATTTTTTTTCGCAAATTTTCTACCATTTTCGGAAAAAGGAGCAAAGTCCTTTTCAAAATTTAAAAAGTCGAAATTTGGAAGAATGTCGCCTATTGTCAAAAAACACACTTTTGAATATTGGACATTCATAGGAATGGCCGGAATAGTGTTCCCCAATAATTTTTTTTCGCAAATTTTCTACCATTTTCGGAAAAAGGAACAAAGTCCTTTTTAAAATTTCAAAAGTCGAAATTTGGAAGAATGTCGCCTATTGTCAAAAAACACACTTTTGAATATTGGACATTCATAGGAATGGCCGGAATAGTGTTCCCCAATAATTTTTTTTCGCAAATTTTCTACCATTTTCGGAAAAAGGTGCAAAGTCCTTTTTAAAATTTCAAAAGCCGAAATTTGGAAGAATGTCGCCTATTGTCAAAAAAACATACTTTTGAATATTGGACATTTTTAGGAATGGCCGGAATAGTGTTCCCCAATAATTTTTTTTCGCAAATTTTCTACCATTTTCGGAAAAAGGAGCAAAGTCCTTTTTAAAATTTCAAAAGTCGAAATTTGGAAGAATGTCGCCAATTGTCAAAAAAACACACTTTTGAATATTGGACAATCATTGGAATGGCCGAAAGAGTGTTCTCCAATAATGTTTTTTCGCTTATCTCCTACAATTTTCGGAAAAAGGAGCAAAGTCCTTTTTACAATTTCAAAAGTCGAAATTTGGAAGAATGTCGCCTATTGTCAAAAAAACACACTTTTGAATATTGGACATTCATAGGAATGGCCGGAATAGTGTTCTCCAATAATTTTTTTTCGCAAATTTTCTACCATTTTCGGAAAAAGGAACAAAGTCCTTTTTAAAATTTCAAAAGTCGAAATTTGGAAGAATGTCGCCTATTGTCAAAAAACACACTTTTGAATATTGGACATTCATAGGAATGGCCGGAATAGTGTTCCCCAATAATTTTTTTTCGCAAATTTTCTACCATTTTCGGAAAACGAAGCAAAGTCCTTTTTAAAATTTCAAAAGTCGAAATTTGGAAGAATGTCGCCTATTGTCAAAAAAACACACTTTTGAATATTGGACATTCATAGGAATGGCCGGAATAGTGTTCCACAATAATTTTTTTTCGCAAATTTTCTACCATTTTCGGAAAAAGGAGCAAAGTCCTTTTTAAAATTTCAAAACTCGAAATTTGGAAGAATGTCGCCTATTGTCAAAAAACACACTTTTGAATATTGGACATTCATAGGAATGGCCGGAATAGTGTTCCCCAATAATTTTTTTTCGCAAATTTTCTACCATTTTCGGAAAAAGGTGCAAAGTCCTTTTTAAAATTTCAAAAGCCGAAATTTGGAAGAATGTCGCCTATTGTCAAAAAAACACACTTTTGAATATTGGACATTCATAGGAATGGCCGGAATAGTGTTCCCCAATAAATTTTTTTTTGCAAATTTTCTACCATTTTCGGAAAAATGAGCAAAGTCCTTTTCAAAATTTCAAAAGTCGAAATTTGGAAGAATGTCGCCTATTGTCAAAAAAACACACTTTTGAATATTGGACATTCATAGGAATGGCCGGAATAGTGTTCCCCAATAATTTTTTTTCCCAAATTTTCTACCATTTTCGGAAAAAGGAGCAAAGTCCTTTTTAAAATTTCAAAAGTCGAAATTTGGAAGAATGTCGCCTATTGTCAAAAAAACACACTTTTGAATATTGGACATTCATAGGAATGGCCGGAATAGTGTTCCCAATAATTTTTTTCGCAAATTTTCTACCATTTTCGGAAAAAGGAGCAAAGTCCTTTTTAAAATTTCAAAACTCCAAATTTGGAAGAATGTCGCCTATTGTCAAAAAAACACACTTTTGAATATTGGACATTCATAGGAATGGCCGGTATAGTGTTCCCAATAATTTTTTTCGCAAATTTTCTACCATTTTCGGAAAAAGGAGCAAAGTCCTTTTTAAAATTTCAAAACTCCAAATTTGGAAGAATGTCGCCTATTGTCAAAAAAACACACTTTTGAATATTGGACATTCATAGGAATGGCCGGAATAGTGTTCCCCAATAATTTTTTTTCGCAAATTTTCTACCATTTTCGGAAAAAGGAGCAAAGTCCTTTTTAAAATTTCAAAACTCCAAATTTGAAAGAATGTCGCCTATTGTCAAAAAAACACACTTTTGAATATTGGACATTCATAGGAATGGCCGGAATAGTGTTCCCCAATAATTTTTTTTCGCAAATTTTCTACCATTTTCGGAAAAAGGAACAAAGTCCTTTTTAAAATTTCAAAAGTCGAAATTTGGAAGAATGTCGCCTATTGTCAAAAAACACACTTTTGAATATTGGACATTCATAGGAATGGCCGGAATAGTGTTCCCCAATAATTTTTTTTCGCAAATTTTCTACCATTTTCGGAAAAAGGAGCAAAGTCCTTTTTAAAATTTCAAAACTCCAAATTTGGAAGAATGTCGCCTATTGTCAAAAAAACACACTTTTGAATATTAGACATTCATAGGAATGGCCGGAATAGTGTTCCCCAATAATTTTTTTTCCCAAATTTTCTACCATTTTCGGAAAAAGGAGCAAAGTCCTTTTTAAAATTTCAAAAGTCGAAATTTGGAAGAATGTCGCCTATTGTCAAAAAACCACACTTTTGAATATTGGACATTCATAGGAATGGCCGGAATAGTGTTCCCAATAATTTTTTTCGCAAATTTTCTACCATTTTCGGAAAAAGGAGCAAAGTCCTTTTTAAAATTTCAAAACTCCAAATTTGGAAGAATGTCGCCTATTGTCAAAAAAACACACTTTTGAATATTGGACATTCATAGGAATGGCCGGAATAGTGTTCCCCAATAATTTTTTTTCGCAAATTTTCTACCATTTTCGGAAAAAGGAGCAAAGTCCTTTTTAAAATTTCAAAACTCCAAATTTGAAAGAATGTCGCCTATTGTCAAAAAAACACACTTTTGAATATTGGACATTCATAGGAATGGCCGGAATAGTGTTCCCCAATAATTTTTTTTCGCAAATTTTCTACCATTTTCGGAAAAAGGAACAAAGTCCTTTTTAAAATTTCAAAAGTCGAAATTTGGAAGAATGTCGCCTATTGTCAAAAAACACACTTTTGAATATTGGACATTCATAGGAATGGCCGGAATAGTGTTCCCCAATAATTTTTTTTCGCAAATTTTCTACCATTTTCGGAAAAAGGAGCAAAGTCCTTTTTAAAATTTCAAAACTCCAAATTTGGAAGAATGTCGCCTATTGTCAAAAAAACACACTTTTGAATATTGGACATTCATTGGAATGGCCGGAATAGTGTTCCCCAATAATTTTTTTTCGCAAATTTTCTACCATTTTCGGAAAAAGGAACAAAGTCCTTTTTAAAATTTCAAAAGTCGAAATTTGGAAGAATGTCGCCTATTGTCAAAAAACACACTTTTGAATATTGGACATTCATAGGAATGGCCGGAATAGTGTTCCCCAATAATTTTTTTTCCCAAATTTTCTACCATTTTCGGAAAAAGGAGCAAAGTCCTTTTCAAAATTTAAAAAGTCGAAATTTGGAAGAATGTCGCCTATTGTCAAAAAACACACTTTTGAATATTGGACATTCATAGGAATGGCCGGAATAGTGTTCCCCAATAATTTTTTTTCGCAAATTTTCTACCATTTTCGGAAAAAGGAACAAAGTCCTTTTTAAAATTTCAAAAGTCGAAATTTGGAAGAATGTCGCCTATTGTCAAAAAACACACTTTTGAATATTGGACATTCATAGGAATGGCCGGAATAGTGTTCCCCAATAATTTTTTTTCGCAAATTTTCTACCATTTTCGGAAAAAGGTGCAAAGTCCTTTTTAAAATTTCAAAAGCCGAAATTTGGAAGAATGTCGCCTATTGTCAAAAAAACACACTTTTGAATATTGGACATTTTTAGGAATGGCCGGAATAGTGTTCCCCAATAATTTTTTTTCGCAAATTTTCTACCATTTTCGGAAAAAGGAGCAAAGTCCTTTTTAAAATTTCAAAAGTCGAAATTTGTGAAGAATGTCGCCAATTGTCAAAAAAACACACTTTTGAATATTGGACAATCATTGGAATGGCCGAAAGAGTGTTCTCCAATAATGTTTTTTCGCTTATCTCCTACAATTTTCGGAAAAAGGAGCAAAGTCCTTTTTACAATTTCAAAAGTCGAAATTTGGAAGAATGTCGCCTATTGTCAAAAAAACACACTTTTGAATATTTGACATTCATAGGAATGGCCGGAATAGTGTTCTCCAATAATTTTTTTTCGCAAATTTTCTACCATTTTCGGAAAAAGGAACAAAGTCCTTTTTAAAATTTCAAAAGTCGAAATTTGGAAGAATGTCGCCTATTGTCAAAAAACACACTTTTGAATATTGGACATTCATAGGAATGGCCGGAATAGTGTTCCCCAATAATTTTTTTTCGCAAATTTTCTACCATTTTCGGAAAACGAAGCAAAGTCCTTTTTAAAATTTCAAAAGTCGAAATTTGGAAGAATGTCGCCTATTGTCAAAAAAACACACTTTTGAATATTGGACATTCATAGGAATGGCCGGAATAGTGTTCCACAATAATTTTTTTTCGCAAATTTTCTACCATTTTCGGAAAAAGGAGCAAAGTCCTTTTTAAAATTTCAAAACTCGAAATTTGGAAGAATGTCGCCTATTGTCAAAAAACACACTTTTGAATATTGGACATTCATAGGAATGGCCGGAATAGTGTTCCCCAATAATTTTTTTTCGCAAATTTTCTACCATTTTCGGAAAAAGAAGCAAAGTCCTTTTTAAAATTTCAAAAGTCGAAATTTGGAAGAATGTCGCCTATTGTCAAAAAAACACACTTTTGAATATTGGACATTCATAGGAATGGCCGGAATAGTGTTCCCCAATAATTTTTTTTTCCCAAATTTTCTACCATTTTCGGAAAAAGGAGCAAAGTCCTTTTTAAAATTTCAAAACTCCAAATTTGGAAGAATGTCGCCTATTGTCAAAAAAACACACTTTTGAATATTGGACATTCATAGGAATGGCCGGAATAGTGTTCCCCAATAATTTTTTTCGCAAATTTTCTACCATTTTCGGAAAAAGGAGCAAAGTCCTTTTTAAAATTTCAAAACTCCAAATTTGGAAGAATGTCGCCTATTGTCAAAAAAACACACTTTTGAATATTGGACATTCATAGGAATGGCCGGAATAGTGTTCCCCAATAATTTTTTTTCGCAAATTTTCTACCATTTTCGGAAAAAGGAGCAAAGTCCTTTTTAAAATTTCAAAAGTCGAAATTTGGAAGAATGTCGCCTATTGTCAAAAAAACACACTTTTGAATATTGGACATTCATAGGAATGGCCGGAATAGTGTTCCCCAATAATTTTTTTTCGCAAATTTTCTACCATTTTCGGAAAAAGGAACAAAGTCCTTTTTAAAATTTCAAAAGTCGAAATTTGGAAGAATGTCGCCTATTGTCAAAAAACACACTTTTGAATATTGGACATTCATAGGAATGGCCGGAATAGTGTTCCCCAATAATTTTTTTTCGCAAATTTTCTACCATTTTCGGAAAAAGGAGCAAAGTCCTTTTTAAAATTTCAAAACTCCAAATTTGTGAAGAATGTCGCCTATGGTAAAAAAAACACACTTTTGAATATTGGACATTCATAGGAATGGCCGGAATAGTGTTCCCCAATAATTTTTTTTCGCAAATTTTCTACCATTTTCGGAAAAAGGAACAAAGTCCTTTTTAAAATTTCAAAAGTCGAAATTTGGAAGAATGTCGCCTATTGTCAAAAAACACACTTTTGAATATTGGACATTCATAGGAATGGCCGGAATAGTGTTCCCCAATAATTTTTTTTCCCAAATTTTCTACCATTTTCGGAAAAAGGAGCAAAGTCCTTTTCAAAATTTCAAAAGTCGAAATTTGGAAGAATGTCGCCTATTGTCAAAAAACACACTTTTGAATATTGGACATTCATAGGAATGGCCGGAATAGTGTTCCCCAATAATGTTTTTTCGCCCATCTCCTACCATTTTCGGAAAAAGGAGCAAAGTCCTTTTTAAAATTTCAAAAGTCGAAATTTGGAAGAATGTCGCCTATTGTCAAAAAACACACTTTTGAATATTGGACATTCATAGGAATGGCCGGAATAGTGTTCCCCAATAATTTTTTTTCGCAAATTTTCTACCATTTTCGGAAAAAGGAACAAAGTCCTTTTTAAAATTTCAAAAGTCGAAATTTGGAAGAATGTCGCCTATTGTCAAAAAAACATACTTTTGAATATTGGACATTCATAGGAATGGCCGGAATAGTGTTCCCCAATAATTTTTTTCCGCAAATTTTCTACCATTTTCGGAAAAAGGAACAAAGTCCTTTTTAAAATTTCAAAAGTCGAAATTTGGAAGAATGTCGCCTATTGTCAAAAAACATACTTTTGAATATTGGACATTCATAGGAATGGCCGGAATAGTGTTCCCCAATAATTTTTTTTCGCAAATTTTCTTCCATTTTCGGAAAAAGGAACAAAGTCCTTTTTAAAATTTCAAAAGTCGAAATTTGGAAGAATGTCGCCTATTGTCAAAAAAACACACTTTTGAATATTGGACATTCATAGGAATGGCCGGAATAGTGTTCCCCAATAATTTTTTTTCGCAAATTTTCTACCATTTTCGGAAAAAGGAGCAAAGTCCTTTTTAAAATTTCAAAACTCCAAATTTGGAAGAATGTCGCCTATTGTCAAAAAAACACACTTTTGAATATTGGACATTCATAGGAATGGCCGGAATAGTATTCCCCAATAATTTTTTTTCGCAAATTTTCTACCATTTTCGGAAAAAGGAGCAAAGTCCTTTTTAAAATTTCAAAACTCCAAATTTGGAAGAATGTCGCCTATTGTCAAAAAAACACACTTTTGAATATTGGACATTCATAGGAATGGCCGGAATAGTGTTCCCCAATAATTTTTTTTTGCAAATTTTCTACCATTTTCGGAAAAAGGAACAAAGTCCTTTTTAAAATTTCAAAAGTCGAAATTTGGAAGAATGTCGCCTATTGTCAAAAAGCACACTTTTGAATATTGGACATTCATAGGAATGGCCGGAATAGTGTTCCACAATAATTTTTTTTCGCAAATTTTCTACCATTTTCGGAAAAAGGAGCAAAGTCCTTTTTAAAATTTCAAAACTCCAAATTTGGAAGAATGTCGCCTATTGTCAAAAAACACACTTTTGAATATTGGACATTCATAGGAATGGCCGGAATAGTGTTCCCCAATAATTTTTTTCCCCAAATTTTCTACCATTTTCGGAAAAAGGAACAAAGTCCTTTTTAAAATTTCAAAAGTCGAAATTTGGAAGAATGTCGCCTATTGTCAAAAAACACACTTTTGAATATTGGATATTCATAGGAATGGCCGGAATAGTGTTCCCCAATAATGTTTTTTCGCCCATCTCCTACCATTTTCGGAAAAAGGAACAAAGTCCTTTTTAAAATTTCAAAACTCCAAATTTGGAAGAATGTCGCCTATTGTCAAAAAACACACTTTTGAATATTAGACATTCATAGGAATGGCCGGAATAGTGTTCCCCAATAATTTTTTTTCGCAAATTTTCTACCATTTTCGGAAAAAGGAGCAAAGTCCTTTTTAAAATTTCAAAAGTCGAAATTTGGAAGAATGTCGCCTATTGTCAAAAAAACACACTTTTGAATATTGGACATTCACAGGACTGGCCGGAATAGTGTTCCCCAATAATTTTTTTTCCCAAATTTTCTACCATTTTCGGAAAAAGGAACAAAGTCCTTTTTAAAATTTCAAAAGTCGAAATTTGGAAGAATGTCGCCTATTGTCAAAAAACACACTTTTGAATATTGGACATTCATAGGAATGGCCGGAATAGTGTTCCCCAATAATTTTTTTTCGCAAATTTTCTACCATTTTCGGAAAAAGGAGCAAAGTCCTTTTCAAAATTTCAAAAGTCGAAATTTGGAAGAATGTCGCCTATTGTCAAAAAACACACTTTTGAATATTGGACATTCATAGGAATGGCCGGAATAGTGTTCCCCAATAATTTTTTTTCGCAAATTTTCTACCATTTTCGGAAAAAGGAGCAAAGTCCTTTTTAAAATTTCAAAAGTCGAAATTTGGAAGAATGTCGCCTATTGTCAAAAAACACACTTTTGAATATTGGACATTCATAGGAATGGCCGGAATAGTGTTCCCCAATAATGTTTTTTCGCCCATCTCCTACCATTTTCGGAAAAAGGAGCAAAGTCCTTTTTAAAATTTCAAAAGCCGAAATTTGGAAGAATGTCGCCTATTGTCAAAAAAAACACATAGGAATGGCCGGAATAGTGTTCCCCAATAATTTTTTTTTCTGCAAATTTTCTACCATTTTCGGAAAAAGGAGCAAAGTCCTTTTCAAAATTTCAAAAGTCCAAATTTGGAAGAATGTCGCCTATTGTCAAAAAAACACACATTTGAATATTGGACATTCATAGGAATGGCCGGAATAGTGTTCCCCAATAATTTTTTTTCGCAAATTTTCTACCGTTTTCGGAAAAAGGAGCAAAGTCCTTTTTAAAATTTCAAAAGTCGAAATTTGGAAGAATGTCGCCTATTGTCAAAAAACACACTTTTGAATATTGGACATTCATAGGAATGGCCGGAATAGTGTTTCCCAATAATTTTTTTTCGCAAATTTTCTACCATTTTCGGAAAAAGGAACAAAGTCCTTTTTAAAATTTCAAAAGTCGAAATTTGGAAGAATGTCGCCTATTGTCAAAAAAACATACTTTTGAATATTGGACATTCATAGGAATGGCCGGAATAGTGCTCCCCAATAATTTTTTTTCGCAAATTTTCTACCATTTTCGGAAAAAGGAGCAAAGTCCTTTTTAAAATTTCAAAAGTCGAAATTTGGAAGAATGTCGCCTATTGTCAAAAAAAACACACTTTTGAATATTGGACATTCATAGGAATGGCCGGAATAGTGTTTCACAATAATTTTTTTTCGCAAATTTTCTACCATTTTCGGAAAAAGGAACAAAGTCCTTTTTAAAATTTCAAAAGTCGAAATTTGGAAGAATGTCGCCTATTGTCAAAAAAACATACTTTTGAATATTGGACATTCATAGGAATGGCCGGAATAGTGTTCCCCAATAATTTTTTTTCGCCCATCTCTTACCATTTTCGGAAAAAGGAACAAAGTCCTTTTTAAAATTTCAAAAGTCGAAATTTGGAAGAATGTCGCCTATTGTCAAAAAACACACTTTTGAATATTGGACATTCATAGGAATGGCCGGAATAGTGTTCCCCAATAATTTTTTTTCGCAAATTTTCTACCATTTTCGGAAAAAGGAACAAAGTCCTTTTTAAAATTTCAAAAGTCGAAATTTGGAAGAATGTCGCCTATTGTCAAAAAAACATACTTTTGAATATTGGACATTCATAGGAATGGCCGGAATAGTGCTCCCCAATAATTTTTTTTCGCAAATTTTCTACCATTTTCGGAAAAAGGAGCAAAGTCCTTTTCTAAATTTCAAAAGTCGAAATTTGGAAGAATGTCGCCTATTGTCAAAAAAACACACTTTTGAATATTGGACATTCATAGGAATGGCCGGAATAGTGTTCCCCAATAATTTTTTTTCGCAAATTTTCTACCATTTTCGGAAAAACGAGCAAAGTCCTTTTCAAAATTTCAAAAGTCGAAATTTGGAAGAATGTCGCCTATTGTCAAAAAAACACACTTTTGAATATTGGACATTCATAGGAATGGCCGGAATAGTGTTCCCCAATAATTTTTTTTCGCAAATTTTCTACCATTTTCGGAAAAAGGAGCAAAGTCCTTTTTAAAATTTCAAAACTCCAAATTTGGAAGAATGTCGCCTATTGTCAAAAAAACACACTTTTGAATATTGGACATTCATAGGAATGGCCGGAATAGTGTTCCCCAATAATTTTTTTTCGCAAATTTTCTACCATTTTCGGAAAAAGGAGCAAAGTCCTTTTTAAAATTTCAAAACTCCAAATTTGGAAGAATGTCGCCTATTGTCAAAAAAACACACTTTTGAATATTGGACATTCATAGGAATGGCCGGAATAGTGTTCCCCAATAATGTTTTTTCGCTTATCTCCTACAATTTTCAGAAAAAGGAGCAAAGTCCTTTTTACAATTTCAAAAGTCGAAATTTGGAAGAATGTCGCCTATTGTCAAAAAAACACACTTTTGAATATTGGACATTCATAGGAATGGCCGGAATAGTGTTCCCCAATAATTTTTTTTCGCAAATTTTCTACCATTTTCGGAAAAAGGAACAAAGTCCTTTTTAAAATTTCAAAAGTCGAAATTTGGAAGAATGTCGCCTATTGTCAAAAAACACACTTTTGAATATTGGACATTCACAGGAATGGCCGGAATAGTGTTCCCCAATAATTTTTTTTTGCAAATTTTCTACCATTTTCGGAAAAAGGAGCAAAGTCCTTTTTAAAATTTCAAAACTCCAAATTTGGAAGAATGTCGCCTATTGTCAAAAAAACACACTTTTGAATATTGGACATTCACAGGAATGGCCGGAATAGTGTTCCCCAATAATTTTTTTTCCCAAATTTTCTACCATTTTCGGAAAAAGGAACAAAGTCCTTTTTAAAATTTCAAAAGTCGAAATTTGGAAGAATGTCGCCTATTGTCAAAAAACACACTTTTGAATATTGGACATTCATAGGAATGGCCGGAATAGTGTTCCCCAATAATTTTTTTTCGCAAATTTTCTACCATTTTCGGAAAAAGGAGCAAAGTCCTTTTCAAAATTTCAAAAGTCGAAATTTGGAAGAATGTCGCCTATTGTCAAAAAACACACTTTTGAATATTGGACATTCATAGGAATGGCCGGAATAGTGTTCCCCAATAATTTTTTTTCGCAAATTTTCTACCATTTTCGGAAAAAGGAGCAAAGTCCTTTTTAAAATTTCAAAAGTCGAAATTTGGAAGAATGTCGCCTATTGTCAAAAAACACACTTTTGAATATTGGACATTCATAGGAATGGCCGGAATAGTGTTCCCCAATAATGTTTTTTCGCCCATCTCCTACCATTTTCGGAAAAAGGAGCAAAGTCCTTTTTAAAATTTCAAAAGCCGAAATTTGGAAGAATGTCGCCTATTGTCAAAAAAAACACATAGGAATGGCCGGAATAGTGTTCCCCAATAATTTTTTTTTCTGCAAATTTTCTACCATTTTCGGAAAAAGGAGCAAAGTCCTTTTCAAAATTTCAAAAGTCCAAATTTGGAAGAATGTCGCCTATTGTCAAAAAAACACACATTTGAATATTGGACATTCATAGGAATGGCCGGAATAGTGTTCCCCAATAATTTTTTTTCGCAAATTTTCTACCATTTTCGGAAAAAGGAGCAAAGTCCTTTTTAAAATTTCAAAAGTCGAAATTTGGAAGAATGTCGCCTATTGTCAAAAAAACACACTTTTGAATATTGGACATTCATAGGAATGGCCGGAATAGTGTTCCCCAATAATTTTTTTTTCGCAAATTTTGTACCATTTTCGGAAAAAGGAGCAAAGTCCTTTTCAAAATTTCAAAAGTCGAAATTTGGAAGAATGTCGCCTATTGTCAAAAAACACACTTTTGAATATTGGACATTCATAGGAATGGCCGGAATAGTGTTCCCCAATAATTTTTTTTCGCAAATTTTCTACCATTTTCGGAAAAAGGAGCAAAGTCCTTTTTAAAATTTCAAAACTCCAAATTTGGAAGAATGTCGCCTATTGTCAAAAAAACACACTTTTGAATATTGGACATTCATAGGAATGGCCGGAATAGTGTTCCCCAGTAATTTTTTTTCGCAAATTTTATACCATTTTCGGAAAAAGGAGCAAAGTCCTTTTTAAAATTTCAAAACTCCAAATTTGGAAGAATGTCGCCTATTGTCAAAAAAACACACTTTTGAATATTGGATATTCATAGGAATGGCCGGAATAGGGTTCCATAATAATTTTTTTCGCAAATTTTCTACCATTTTCGGAAAAAGGAGCAAAGTCCTTTTTAAAATTTCAAAAGTCGAAATTTGGAAGAATGTCGCCTATTGTCAAAAAACTCACTTTTGAATATTGGACATTCATAGGAATGGCCGGAATAGTGTTCCCCAATAATGTTTTTTCGCCCATCTCCTACCATTTTCGGAAAAAGGAGCAAAGTCCTTTTTAAAATTTCAAAAGCCGAAATTTGGAAGAATGTCGCCTATTGTCAAAAAAAACACATAGGAATGGCCGGAATAGTGTTCCCCAATAATTTTTTTTTCTGCAAATTTTCTACCATTTTCGGAAAAAGGAGCAAAGTCCTTTTCAAAATTTCAAAAGTCCAAATTTGGAAGAATGTCGCCTATTGTCAAAAAAACACACATTTGAATATTGGACATTCATAGGAATGGCCGGAATAGTGTTCCCCAATAATTTTTTTTCGCAAATTTTCTACCATTTTCGGAAAAAGGAGCAAAGTCCTTTTTAAAATTTCAAAAGTCGAAATTTGGAAGAATGTCGCCTATTGTCAAAAAACACACTTTTGAATATTGGACATTCATAGGAATGGCCGGAATAGTGTTCCCCAATAATGTTTTTTCGCCCATCTCCTACCATTTTCGGAAAAAGGAGCAAAGTCCTTTTTAAAATTTCAAAAGTCGAAATTTGGAAGAATATCGCCTATTGTCAAAAAAAACACACTTTTGAATATTGGACATTCATAGGAATGGCCGGAATAGTGTTCCCCAATAATTTTTTTTCGCAAATTTTCTACCATTTTCGGAAAAAGGAGCAAAGTCCTTTTCAAAATTTCAAAAGTCGAAATTTGGAAGAATGTCGCCTATTGTCAAAAAACACACTTTTGAATATTGGACATTCATAGGAATGGCCGGAATAGTATTCCCCAATAATTTTTTTTCGCAAATTTTCTACCATTTTCGGAAAAAGGAGCAAAGTCCTTATCAAAATTTCAAAAGTCGAAATTTGGAAGAATGTCGCCTATTGTCAAAAAAACACACTTTTGAATATTGGACATTCATAGGAATGGCCGGAATAGTGTTCCCCAATAATTTTTTTTCGCAAATTTTGTACCATTTTCGGAAAAAGGAGCAAAGTCCTTTTTAAAATTTCAAAAGTCGAAATTTGGAAGAATGTCGCCTATTGTCAAAAAAAAAAACACACTTTTGAATATTGGACATTCATAGGAATGGCCGGAATAGTGTTCCCCAATAATTTTTTTTCGCAAATTTTCTATTATTTTCGGAAAAAGGAGCAAAGTCCTTTTTAATATTTCAAAACTCCAAATTTGGAAGAATGTCGCCTATTGTCAAAAAACACACACTTTTGAATATTGGACATTCATAGGAATGGCCGGAATAGTGTTCCCCAATAATTTTTTTTCGCAAATTTTCTACCATTTTCGGAAAAAGGAGCAAAGTCCTTTTTAAAATTTCAAAACTCCAAATTTGGAAGAATGTCGCCTATTGTCAAAAAAACACACTTTTGAATATTGGACATTCATAGGAATGGCCGGAATAGTGTTCCCCAATAATTTTTTTTCGCAAATTTTCTACCATTTTCGGAAAAAGGAGCAAAGTCCTTTTCAAAATTTCAAAAGTCCAAATTTGGAAGAATGTCGCCTATTGTCAAAAAAACACACATTTGAATATTGGACATTCATAGGAATGGCCGGAATAGTGTTCCCCAATAATTTTTTTTCGCAAATTTTCTACCATTTTCGGAAAAAGGAGCAAAGTCCTTTTTAAAATTTCAAAAGTCGAAATTTGGAAGAATGTCGCCTATTGTCAAAAAACACACTTTTGAATATTGGACATTCATAGGAATGGCCGGAATAGTGTTCCCCAATAATGTTTTTTCGCCCATCTCCTACCATTTTCGGAAAATGGAGCAAAGTCCTTTTTAAAATTTCAAAAGCCGAAATTTGGAAGAATGTCGCCTATTGTCAAAAAAAACACATAGGAATGGCCGGAATAGTGTTCCCCAATAATTTTTTTTTCTGCAAATTTTCTACCATTTTCGGAAAAAGGAACAAAGTCCTTTTTAAAATTTCAAAAGTCGAAATTTGGAAGAATGTCGCCTATTGTCAAAAAAACATACTTTTGAATATTGGACATTCATAGGAATGGCCGGAATAGTGCTCCCCAATAATTTTTTTTCCCAAATTTTCTACCATTTTCGGAAAAAGGAGCAAAGTCCTTTTTAAAATTTCAAAAGTCGAAATTTGGAAGAATGTCGCCTATTGTCAAAAAACACACTTTTGAATATTGGACATTCATAGGAATGGCCGGAATAGTGTTTCCCAATAATTTTTTTTCGCAAATTTTCTACCATTTTCGGAAAAAGGAACAAAGTCCTTTTTAAAATTTCAAAAGTCGAAATTTGGAAGAATGTCGCCTATTGTCAAAAAAACATACTTTTGAATATTGGACATTCATAGGAATGGCCGGAATAGTGTTCCCCAATAATTTTTTTTCGCCCATCTCCTACCATTTTCGGAAAAAGGAACAAAGTCCTTTTTAAAATTTCAAAAGTCGAAATTTGGAAGAATGTCGCCTATTGTCAAAAAACACACTTTTGAATATTGGACATTCATAGGAATGGCCGGAATAGTGTTTCCCAATAATTTTTTTTCGCAAATTTTCTACCATTTTCGGAAAAAGGAACAAAGTCCTTTTTAAAATTTCAAAAGTCGAAATTTGGAAGAATGTCGCCTATTGTCAAAAAAACATACTTTTGAATATTGGACATTCATAGGAATGGCCGGAATAGTGCTCCCCAATAATTTTTTTTCGCAAATTTTCTACCATTTTCGGAAAAAGGAGCAAAGTCCTTTTCTAAATTTCAAAAGTCGAAATTTGGAAGAATGTCGCCTATTGTCAAAAAAACACACTTTTGAATATTGGACATTCATAGGAATGGCCGGAATAGTGTTCCCCAATAATTTTTTTTCGCAAATTTTCTACCATTTTCGGAAAAAGGAGCAAAGTCCTTTTCAAAATTTCAAAAGTCGAAATTTGGAAGAATGTCGCCTATTGTCAAAAAAACACACTTTTGAATATTGGACATTCATAGGAATGGCCGGAATAGTGTTCCCCAATAATTTTTTTTCGCAAATTTTCTACCATTTTCGGAAAAAGGAGCAAAGTCCTTTTTAAAATTTCAAAACTCCAAATTTGGAAGAATGTCGCCTATTGTCAAAAAAACACACTTTTGAAAGGAGCAAAGTCCTTTTTAAAATTTCAAAACTCCAAATTTGGAAGAATGTCGCCTATTGTCAAAAAAACACACTTTTGAATATTGGACATTCATAGGAATGGCCGGAATAGTGTTCCCCAATAATGTTTTTTCGCTTATCTCCTACAATTTTCAGAAAAAGGAGCAAAGTCCTTTTTACAATTTCAAAAGTCGAAATTTGGAAGAATGTCGCCTATTGTCAAAAAAACACACTTTTGAATATTGGACATTCATAGGAATGGCCGGAATAGTGTTCCCCAATAATTTTTTTTCGCAAATTTTCTACCATTTTCGGAAAAAGGAACAAAGTCCTTTTTAAAATTTCAAAAGTCGAAATTTGGAAGAATGTCGCCTATTGTCAAAAAACACACTTTTGAATATTGGACATTCATAGGAATGGCCGGAATAGTGTTCCCCAATAATTTTTTTTCGCAAATTTTCTACCATTTTCGGAAAAAGGAGCAAAGTCCTTTTTAAAATTTCAAAACTCCAAATTTGGAAGAATGTCGCCTATTGTCAAAAAAACACACTTTTGAATATTGGACATTCACAGGAATGGCCGGAATAGTGTTCCCCAATAATTTTTTTTCCCAAATTTTCTACCATTTTCGGAAAAAGGAACAAAGTCCTTTTTAAAATTTCAAAAGTCGAAATTTGGAAGAATGTCGCCTATTGTCAAAAAACACACTTTTGAATATTGGACATTCATAGGAATGGCCGGAATAGTGTTCCCCAATAATTTTTTTTCGCAAATTTTCTACCATTTTCGGAAAAAGGAGCAAAGTCCTTTTCAAAATTTCAAAAGTCGAAATTTGGAAGAATGTCGCCTATTGTCAAAAAACACACTTTTGAATATTGGACATTCATAGGAATGGCCGGAATAGTGTTCCCCAATAATTTTTTTTCGCAAATTTTCTACCATTTTCGGAAAAAGGAGCAAAGTCCTTTTTAAAATTTCAAAAGTCGAAATTTGGAAGAATGTCGCCTATTGTCAAAAAACACACTTTTGAATATTGGACATTCATAGGAATGGCCGGAATAGTGTTCCCCAATAATGTTTTTTCGCCCATCTCCTACCATTTTCGGAAAAAGGAGCAAAGTCCTTTTTAAAATTTCAAAAGCCGAAATTTGGAAGAATGTCGCCTATTGTCAAAAAAACACATAGGAATGGCCGGAATAGTGTTCCCCAATAATTTTTTTTTCTGCAAATTTTCTACCATTTTCGGAAAAAGGAGCAAAGTCCTTTTCAAAATTTCAAAAGTCCAAATTTGGAAGAATGTCGCCTATTGTCAAAAAAACACACATTTGAATATTGGACATTCATAGGAATGGCCGGAATAGTGTTCCCCAATAATATTTTTTCGCAAATTTTCTACCATTTTCGGAAAAAGGAGCAAAGTCCTTTTTAAAATTTCAAAAGTCGAAATTTGGAAGAATGTCGCCTATTGTCAAAAAAACACACTTTTGAATATTGGACATTCATAGGAATGGCCGGAATAGTGTTCCCCAATAATTTTTTTTTCGCAAATTTTGTACCATTTTCGGAAAAAGGAGCAAAGTCCTTTTCAAAATTTCAAAAGTCGAAATTTGGAAGAATGTCGCCTATTGTCAAAAAACACACTTTTGAATATTGGACATTCATAGGAATGGCCGGAATAGTGTTCCCCAATAATTTTTTTTCGCAAATTTTCTACCATTTTCGGAAAAAGGAGCAAAGTCCTTTTTAAAATTTCAAAACTCCAAATTTGGAAGAATGTCGCCTATTGTCAAAAAAACACACTTTTGAATATTGGACATTCATAGGAATGGCCGGAATAGTGTTCCCCAGTAATTTTTTTTCGCAAATTTTATACCATTTTCGGAAAAAGGAGCAAAGTCCTTTTTAAAATTTCAAAACTCCAAATTTGGAAGAATGTCGCCTATTGTCAAAAACACACACTTTTGAATATTGGATATTCATAGGAATGGCCGGAATAGGGTTCCCCAATAATTTTTTTCGCAAATTTTCTACCATTTTCGGAAAAAGGAGCAAAGTCCTTTTTAAAATTTCAAAAGTCGAAATTTGGAAGAATGTCGCCTATTGTCAAAAAACTCACTTTTGAATATTGGACATTCATAGGAATGGCCGGAATAGTATTCCCCAATAATTTTTTTTCGCAAATTTTCTACCATTTTCGGAAAAAGGAGCAAAGTCCTTTTTAAAATTTCAAAAGTCGAAATTTGGAAGAATGTCGCCTATTGTCAAAAAAACACACTTTTGAATATTGGACATTCATAGGAATGGCCGGAATAGTGTTCCCCAGTAATTTTTTTTCGCAAATTTTATACCATTTTCGGAAAAAGGAGCAAAGTCCTTTTTAAAATTTCAAAACTCCAAATTTGGAAGAATGTCGCCTATTGTCAAAAAAACACACTTTTGAATATTGGACATTCATAGGAATGGCCGGAATAGTGTTCCCCAATAATTTTTTTTTGCAAATTTTCTATCATTTTCGAAAAAGGAGCAAAGTCCTTTTTAAAATTTCAAAAGTCCAAATTTGGAAGAATGTCGCCTATTGTCAAAAAAAACACACTTTTGAATATTGGACATTCATAGGAATGGCCGGAATAGTGTTCCCCAATAATTTTTTTTTGCAAATTTTCTATCATTTTCGAAAAAGGAGCAAAGTCCTTTTTAAAATTTCAAAAGTCGAAATTTGGAAGAATGTCGTCTATTGTCAAAAAAACACAAAAATCCTTATGGCACAATTACAAAGGAATATTTCTAATAAGTAAAATCCTTACGGTACAATTACAAAGGAATATTTGTAACAAGTAAAATCCTTACGGCACAATTACATGGCCCTATAATTCTAATAAGAAAAACCCGCCTAAATATACCACTGATGACCTAACAACCACTACATCACGTCAGTCGCAGAGTATTAATTGTGATGCAAGAATTATAAAAATAAACATTACTTTTCCTCTACGCATCTACGTCACATCAGTCTAGTTTTTAACAAAAGCAAGAACAAAACATAAAGAGCCAATGAGATTTACATACAAGAAAATGGCGGTTTTATAAATTGGCGTTTTTAAGCCAATTTCAAAAATAAAAGCAATATTTATTATATACACTTGTTTTAAGAATTAAAATTAATAAAAAATCAAAAAATTCATAGACATTCATAGAAATGGCCGGAATAGTGTTCCCCAATAATTTTTTTTCGCAAATTTTCTACTATTTTCGGAAAAAGGAGCAAAGTCCTTTTTAAAATTTCAAAAGTCGAAATTTGGAAGAATGTCGCCTATTGTCAAAAAAACACACTTTTGAAAAAGGTGCAAAGCCCTTTTTAAAATTTCAAAAGTCGAAATTTGGGAGAATGTCGCCTATTGTCAAAAAACACACTTTTGAATATTGGACATTCATAGGAATGGCCGGAGTAGTATTCCCCAATAATTTTTTTTCGCAAATTTTCTACCATTTTCAGAAAAAGGAGCAAAGTCCTTTTTAAAATTTCAAAACTCCAAATTTGGAAGAATGTCGCCTATTGTCAAAAAAACGCACTTTTGAATATTGGACATTCATAGGAATGGCCGGAATAGTGTTCCCCAATAATTTTTTTCGCAAATTTTCTACCATTTTCGGAAAAAGGTGCAAAGTCCTTTTTAAAATTTCAAAAGTCGAAATTTGGGAGAATGTCGCCTATTGTCAAAAAACACACTTTTGAATATTGGGCATTCATAGGAATGGCCGGAATAGTATTCCCCAATAATTTTTTTTCGCAAATTTTCTACCATTTTCGGAAAAAGGAGCAAAGTCCTTTTTAAAATTTCAAAAGTCGAAATTTGGAAGAATGTCGCCTATTGTCAAAAAAACACACTTTTGAATATTGGACATTCATAGGAATGGCCGAAATAGTGTTCCCCAATAATTTTTTTTTGCAAATTTTCTATCATTTTCGAAAAAGGAGCAAAGTCCTTTTTAAAATTTCAAAAGTCCAAATTTGGAAGAATGTCGCCTATTGTCAAAAAAAACACACTTTTGAATATTGGACATTCATAGGAATGGCCGGAATAGTGTTCCCCAATAATTTTTTTTCGCAAATTTTCTACCATTTTCGGAAAAAGGTGCAAAGTCCTTTTTAAAATTTCAAAAGTCGAAATTTGGAAGAATGTCGCCTATTGTCAAAAAAACACACTTTTGAATATTGGACATTCATATGAATGGCCGGAATAGTGTTCCCCAATAATTTTTTTTCGCAAATTTTGTACCATTTTCGGAAAAAGGATCAAAGTCCTTTTTAAAATTTCAAAAGCCGAAATTTGGAAGAATGTCGCCTATTGTCAAAAAAAACACATAGGAATGGCCGGAATAGTGTTCCCCAATAATTTTTTTTCGCAAATTTTCTACCATTTTCGGAAAAAGGAGCAAAGTCCTTTTCAAAATTTCAAAAGTCCAAATTTGGAAGAATGTCGCCTATTGTCAAAAAAACACACTTTTGAATATTGGACATTCATAGGAATAACAGGAATAGTGTTCCCCAATAATTTTTTTTCGCAAATTTTCTACCATTTTCGGAAAAAGGAGCAAAGTCCTTTTTAAAATTTCAAAAGTCGAAATTTGGAAGAATGTCGCCTATTGTCAAAAAAAACACACTTTTGAATATTGGACATTCATAGGAATGGCCGGAATAGTGTTCCCCAATAATTTTTTTTCGCAAATTTTCTACCATTTTCGGAAAAAGGAGCAAAGTCCTTTTCAAAATTTCAAAAGTCGAAATTTGGAAGAATATCGCCTATTGTCAAAAAAAACACACTTTTGAATATTGGACATTCATAGGAATGGCCGGAATAGTGTTCCCCAATAATTTTTTTTCGCAAATTTTCTACCATTTTCGGAAAAAGGAGCAAAGTCCTTTTCAAAATTTCAAAAGTCGAAATTTGGAAGAATGTCGCCTATTGTCAAAAAACACACTTTTGAATATTGGACATTCATAGGAATGGCCGGAATAGTATTCCCCAATAATTTTTTTTCGCAAATTTTCTACCATTTTCGGAAAAAGGAGCAAAGTCCTTATCAAAATTTCAAAAGTCGAAATTTGGAAGAATGTCGCCTATTGTCAAAAAAACACACTTTTGAATATTGGACATTCATAGGAATGGCCGGAATAGTGTTCCCCAATAATTTTTTTTCGCAAATTTTGTACCATTTTCGGAAAAAGGAGCAAAGTCCTTTTTAAAATTTCAAAAGTCGAAATTTGGAAGAATGTCGCCTATTGTCAAAAAAAAAAACACACTTTTGAATATTGGACATTCATAGGAATGGCCGGAATAGTGTTCCCCAATAATTTTTTTTCGCAAATTTTCTATTATTTTCGGAAAAAGGAGCAAAGTCCTTTTTAATATTTCAAAACTCCAAATTTGGAAGAATGTCGCCTATTGTCAAAAAACACACACTTTTGAATATTGGACATTCATAGGAATGGCCGGAATAGTGTTCCCCAATAATTTTTTTTCGCAAATTTTCTACCATTTTCGGAAAAAGGAGCAAAGTCCTTTTTAAAATTTCAAAACTCCAAATTTGGAAGAATGTCGCCTATTGTCAAAAAAACACACTTTTGAATATTGGACATTCATAGGAATGGCCGGAATAGTGTTCCCCAATAATTTTTTTTCGCAAATTTTCTACCATTTTCGGAAAAAGGAGCAAAGTCCTTTTTAAAATTTCAAAACTCCAAATTTGGAAGAATGTCGCCTATTGTCAAAAAAACACACTTTTGAATATTGGACATTCATAGGAATGGCCGGAATAGTGTTCCCCAATAATTTTTTTTCGCAAATTTTCTACCATTTTCGGAAAAAGGAACAAAGTCCTTTTTAAAATTTCAAAAGTCGAAATTTGGAAGAATGTCGCCTATTGTCAAAAAACACACTTTTGAATATTGGACATTCATAGGAATGGCCGGAATAGTGTTCCCCAATAATTTTTTTTCGCAAATTTTCTACCATTTTCGGAAAAAGAAGCAAAGTCCTTTTCGAAATTTCAAAAGTCGAAATTTGGAAGAATGTCGCCTATTGTCAAAAAAACACACTTTTGAATATTGGACATTCATAGGAATGGCCGGAATAGTGTTCCCCAATAATTTTTTTTCGCAAATTTTCTACCATTTTCGGAAAAAGGAGCAAAGTCCTTTTCAAAATTTCAAAAGTCGAAATTTGGAAGAATGTCGCCTATTGTCAAAAAACACACTTTTGAATATTGGACATTCATAGGAATGGCCGGAGTAGTGTTCCCCAATAATTTTTTTTCGCAAATTTTCTACCATTTTCGGAAAAAGGAGCAAAGTCCTTTTTAAAATTTCAAAACTCCAAATTTGGAAGAATGTCGCCTATTGTCAAAAAAACACACATTTGAATATTGGACATTCATAGGAATGGCCGGAATAGTGTTCCCCAATAATTTTTTTTCGCAAATTTTCTACCATTTTCGGAAAAAGGAGCAAAGTCCTTTTTAAAATTTCAAAACTCCAAATTTGGAAGAATGTCGCCTATTGTCAAAAAACACACTTTTGAATATTGGACATTCATAGGAATGGCCGGAATAGTGTTCCCCAATAATTTTTTTTCGCAAATTTTCTACCATTTTCGGAAAAAGAAGCAAAGTCCTTTTCAAAATTTCAAAAGTCGAAATTTGGAAGAATGTCGCCTATTGTCAAAAAAACACACTTTTGAATATTGGACATTCATAGGAATAACAGGAATAGTGTTCCCCAATAATTTTTTTTCGCAAATTTTCTACCATTTTCGGAAAAAGGAGCAAAGTCCTTTTTAAAATTTCAAAAGTCGAAATTTGGAAGAATGTCGCCTATTGTCAAAAAAAACACACTTTTGAATATTGGACATTCATAGGAATGGCCGGAATAGTGTTCCCCAATAATTTTTTTTCGCAAATTTTCTACCATTTTCGGAAAAAGGAGCAAAGTCCTTTTCAAAATTTCAAAAGTCGAAATTTGGAAGAATATCGCCTATTGTCAAAAAAAACACACTTTTGAATATTGGACATTCATAGGAATGGCCGGAATAGTGTTCCCCAATAATTTTTTTTCGCAAATTTTCTACCATTTTCGGAAAAAGGAGCAAAGTCCTTTTCAAAATTTCAAAAGTCGAAATTTGGAAGAATGTCGCCTATTGTCAAAAAACACACTTTTGAATATTGGGCATTCATAGGAATGGCCGGCATAGTATTCCCCAATAATTTTTTTTCGCAAATTTTCTACCATTTTCGGAAAAAGGAGCAAAGTCCTTTTCAAAATTTCAAAAGTCGAAATTTGGAAGAATGTCGCCTATTGTCAAAAAAACACACTTTTGAATATTGGACATTCATAGGAATGGCCGGAATAGTGTTCCCCAATAATTTTTTTTCGCAAATTTTCTACCATTTTCGGAAAAAGGAGCAAAGTCCTTTTTAAAATTTCAAAACCCCAAATTTGGAAGAATGTCGCCTATTGTCAAAAAAAACACACTTTTGAATATTGGACATTCATAGGAATGGCCGGAATAGTATTCCCCAATAATTTTTTTTCGCAAATTTTCTACCATTTTCGGAAAAAGGAGCAAAGTCCTTTTTAAAATTTCAAAAGTCGAAATTTGGAAGAATGTCGCCTATTGTCAAAAAAACACACTTTTGAATATTGGACATTCATAGGAATGGCCGGAATAGTGTTCCCCAATAATGTTTTTTTGCCCATCTCCTACCATTTTCGAAAAAAGGAGCAAAGTCCTTTTTAAAATTTCAAAAGTCGAAATTTGGAAGAATGTCGCCTATTGTCAAAAAAACATACTTTTGAATATTGGACATTCATAGGAATGGCCGGAATAGTGCTCCCCAATAATTTTTTTTCGCAAATTTTCTACCATTTTCGGAAAAAGGAGCAAAGTCCTTTTCAAAATTTCAAAAGTCGAAATTTGGAAGAATGTCGCCTATTGTCAAAAAAACATACTTTTGAATATTGGAAATTCATAGGAATGGCCGGAATAGTGCTCCCCAATAATTTTTTTTCGCAAATTTTCTACCATTTTCGAAAAAAGGAGCAAAGTCCTTTTTAAAATTTCAAAAGTCGAAATTTGGAAGAATGCCGCCTATTGTCAAAAAAACACACTTTTGAATATTGGACATTCATAGGAATGGCCGGAATAGTGTTCCCCAATAATGTTTTTTCGCCCATCTCCTACCATTTTCGTAAAAAGGAGCAAAGTCCTTTTTAAAATTTCAAAAGTCGAAATTTGGAAGAATGTCGCCTATTGTCAAAAAAACACACTTTTGAATATTGGACATTCATAGGAATGGCCGGAATAGTGTTCCCCAATAATGTTTTTTCGCCCATCTCCTACCATTTTCGAAAAAAGGAGCAAAGTCCTTTTTAAAATTTCAAAAGTCGAAATTTGGAAGAATGTCGCCTATTGTCAAAAAACACACTTTTGAATATTGGACATTCATAGGAATGGCCGGAATAGTGTTCCCCAATAATTTTTTTTCGCAAATTTTCTACCATTTTCGGAAAAAGAAGCAAAGTCCTTTTTAAAATTTCAAAAGCCGAAATTTGGAAGAATGTCGCCTATTGTCAAAAAAACATACATTTGAATATTGGACATTCATAGGAATGGCCGGAATAGTGCTCCCCAATAATTTTTTTTCGCAAATTTTCTACCATTTTCGGAAAAAGGAGCAAAGTCCTTTTTAAAATTTCAAAAGTCGAAATTTGGAAGAATGTCGCCTATTGTCAAAAAAACACACTTTTAAATATTGGACATTCATAGGAATGGCCGGAATAGTGTTCCCCAATAATTTTTTTTTGCAAATTTTCTATCATTTTCGAAAAAGGAGCAAAGTCCTTTTTAAAATTTCAAAAGTCCAAATTTGGAAGAATGTCGCCTATTGTCAAAAAAAACACACTTTTGAATATTGGACATTCATAGGAATGGCCGGAATAGTGTTCCCCAATAATTTTTTTTCGCAAATTTTCTACCATTTTCGGAAAAAGGAGCAAAGTCCTTTTTAAAATTTCAAAAGTCGAAATTTGGAAGAATGTCGCCTATTGTCAAAAAAACACAAAAATCCTTATGGCACAATTACAAAGGAATATTTCTAATAAGTAAAATCCTTACGGTACAATTACAAAGGAATATTTGTAACAAGTAAAATCCTTACGGCACAATTACATGGCCCTATAATTCTAATAAGAAAAACCCGCCTAAATATACTACTGATGACCTAACAACCACTACATCACGTCAGTCGCAGAGTATTAATTGTGATGCAAGAATTATAAAAATAAACATTACTTTTCCTCTACGCATCTACGTCACATCAGTCTAGTTTTTAACAAAAGCAAGAACAAAACATAAAGAGCCAATGAGATTTACATACAAGAAAATGGCGGTTTTATAAATTGGCGTTTTTAAGCCAATTTCAAAAATAAAAGCAATATTTATTATATACACTTGTTTTAAGAATTAAAATTGATAAAAAATCAAAAAATTCATAGACATTCATAGAAATGGCCGGAATAGTGTTCCCCCTATAATTTTTTTTCGCAAATTTTCTACTATTTTCGGAAAAAGGAGCAAAGTCCTTTTTAAAATTTCAAAAGTCGAAATTTGGAAGAATGTCGCCTATTGTCAAAAAAACACACTTTTGAAAAAGGTGCAAAGTCCTTTTTAAAATTTCAAAAGTCGAAATTTGGGAGAATGTCGCCTATTGTCAAAAAACACACTTTTGAATATTGGACATTCATAGGAATGGCCGGAATAGTATTCCCCAATAATTTTTTTTCGCAAATTTTCTACCATTTTCGGAAAAAGGAGCAAAGTCCTTTTTAAAATTTCAAAAGTCGAAATTTGGAAGAATGTCGCCTATTGTCAAAAAAACACACTTTTGAAAAAGGTGCAAAGTCCTTTTTAAAATTTCAAAAGTCGAAATTTGGGAGAATGTCGCCTATTGTCAAAAAACACACTTTTGAATATTGGACATTCATAGGAATGGCCGGAATAGTATTCCCCAATAATTTTTTTTCGCAAATTTTCTACCATTTTCGGAAAAAGGAGCAAAGTCCTTTTTAAAATTTCAAAAGTCGAAATTTGGAAGAATGTCGCCTATTGTCAAAAAAACACACTTTTGAATATTGGACATTCATAGGAATGGCCGAAATAGTGTTCCCCAATAATTTTTTTTCGCAAATTTTCTACCATTTTCGGAAAAAGGAGCAAAGTCCTTTTTAAAATTTCAAAAGTCGAAATTTGGAAGAATGTCGCCTATTGTCAAAAAAACACACTTTTGAATATTGGTGATGCCAAATTAGAAATCTCGGCTTCTATATTCATAAAAATTACACCCGTGGCTTATTCAAACATTTTGAAGAAAAAGTGTTAAAATATGGTCATGCAAAATTAAAAATTTTGGCTTTCCAAAAATTTCAAGAAAAATTATAAGTTATAAATAATGCGCTTCTCATTCGTTCAAAATTTGTTTGATTTGAAAGAATGTTTGGAAAAATACATTTTTGTATGAGGAATGGTTCAAGTTTATCAGTAAATATATGAATATTACTTCTATATAAAATGTTTAAAAAAGTTTTTAAATGAGAAGTGGTTTAAGTTTATCAATAAATTAATAAAAATTACTTCCTTTTGAAATGTTTAAGAAAGTGACTGTAGCTCCGGAAATATTAATTTCATTGCGAAATTATAAAAACCTCCACTAAGTTATCAATAATGCGCTTTTCAATTCGTTCAAATTTTTTTTTGATTTTAAAGAATTTTTGGAAAAATTCATTTTTGTATGAGGAATAGTTCAAGTTTATCAGTAAATATATATATGAATATTACTTCTTTATGAAATGTTTTAAAAAGTGACTGTATCTCCGGAAATATTAATTTAATTACGAAATTATATAAATCTTCACAAAATTATCAATCGATCGCTCTTCATTCTTTTAAAACTATTTTGATTTTAAATGTTTAAGAAAGTGACTGTATCTCCGGAAATATTAACTTCATTACGAAATTCTTTTAAAACTGTTTTGATTTGAAAGAATTTATGAAAACATACATTTTTAAATGAGAAGTGGCTTAAGTTTATCAATAAATTAATAAAAATTACTTCCTTATAAAATGTTTTAGAAAGTGACTGTATCCCCGGAAATATTAATTTCGTTGCGAAATTATAAAAATCTTCACTAAGTAATCAATAGTGCTCTTTTCAATTCTATCAAAATTGTTTTGATTTTAAAGAATGTTTGGAAAAATACATTTTTGTATTAGGAATAGTTCAAGTTTATCAGTAAATATATATATGAATATTACTTCTTTATGAAATGTTTAAGAAAGTGACTGTATCTCCGGAAATATTAATTTCATTACGAAATTATATAAATCTTCACAAAATTATCAATCGATCGCTCTTCATTCTTTTAATACTGTTTTGATTTGAAATGTTTAAGAACGTGACTGTATCTCCGGAAATATTAACTTCATTACGAAATTCTTTTAAAACTGTTTTGATTTGAAAGAATTTATGAAAACATACATTTTTAAATGAGAAGTGGCTTAAGTTTATCAATAAATTAATAAAAATTACTTCCTTATAAAATGTTTAAGAAAGTGACTGTATCTCCGGAAATTTTAATTTCATTGCGAAATTATTAAAATCTTCACCAAGTTATCGATAGTGCTCTTTTCAATTCTTCTTAAATTGTTTGATTTGAAAGAATGTTTGAAAAGACAATTTTTGTATGAGGAGTAGTTCAAATAAAAAAAATATATTAAAATAAATATATGAATATTACTTTCATATGAAACTTTGAATTTAAAAGCACTAAGTTATTAACAGTGCTCTTTTCAATTCCTTTAAAATTGTTTTCATTTGAAAGAATGTTTGAAAAAATACATTTTTATATGAGAAGTGGTTTAAGTTTATCAATAAATTAATAAAAATTACTTCCTTTTGAAATGTTTAAGAAAGTGACTGTATTTCCGGAAATATTAATTTCATTGCGAAATTATAAAAACCTCCACTAAGTTGTTAATAATGCGCTTTTCAATTCGTTCAAATTTGTTTTGATTTGAAAGAATGTTTGGAAAAATACATTTTTGTATGAGGAATGGTTCAAGTTTATCAGTAAATATATGAATATTACTGCTTTATGAAATGTTTAAGAAAGTGACTGTATCTACGGTAATATTAATTTCATTGCGAAATTATAAAAAACTTCACAAAATTATCAATCGATCGCTCTTCATACGTTTAAAACTGTTTTGATTTAAAAGATTTTATGAAAACATACATTTTTAAATGAAAAGTGGCTTAAGTTTATCAATAAATTAATAAAAATTACTTTTTAGGAAATGTTTAAGAAAATGACTGTATCTCCGGAAATATTAATTTCATTGCGAAATTATTAAAATTTTTACTAAGTTAATGTTTTAATTCTTTAAAAATTGTGTGATTTGAATGAATGTTTGAAACGAAAATTTTTGTATGAAGAGTAGTTCAAATAAAAAAAAATTTATTAAAATAAATATATGAATATTACTTTTATATGAATCTTTGAATTGAAAAGCACTTAGTTATTAACAGTGCTCTTTTCAATTCCTTTAAAATTGTTTTCATTTGAAAGAGTTTATGAAAAAATATCTATTTTTATGAGAAACGGTTCAAGCTTATCAATAAATATATGAATATTACTTCCTTTTGAAATGCTTAAGAAAGTGACTGTAGCTTCGGAAATATTAATTTCGTTGCGAAATTATAAAAACCTCCACTAAGTTAGCAACAGTGCTCTTTTGAATTCTTTAAAAATTATTTTAATTTGAAAAAGTTTTTGAAAAAATAATTTTTTTTATGAGAAGCGGTTCAAGCTTATCAATAAATATATGAATATTACTTCCTTTTGAAATGTTTAAGAAAGTGACTGTTGCTCCAGAATTATTAATTTCATTGTGAAATTATAAAAACCTCCACTAATTTATCAATAATGCGCTTTTCAATTCTTTTAAATCTGTTTTGATTTTGATTTGAAACGACAATTTTTGTATGAGGAGTAGTTCAAATAAAAAAAAAAAAAATATATTAATAAATATATGAATATTACTTTCATATGAATATTTGAATTGAAAAGCACTAAGTTATTAACAGTGCTCTTTTCAATTCCTTTAAAATTGTTTTCATTTGAAAGAGTTTTTGAAAAATTACATTTTTTTATGAGAAGCGGTTCAAGCTTATCAATAAATATATGAATATTACTTCCTTTTGAAATGTTTAAGAAAGTGACTGTAGCTCCGGAAATATTAATTTCAATGCGAAATTATAAAAACCTCCACTAAGTTGTCAATAATGCGCTTTTCATGTCGTTCAAATTATTTTTGATTTGAAAGAATGTTTGGAAAAATACATTTTTGTATGAGGAATGGTTCAAGTTTGTCAGTAAATATATGAATATTACTTCTATATGATATGTTTAAAAAAGTAACTGTAGCTCCGGAAATATTATTTTATTGCGAAATTATAAGAATCTGCACCAAGTTACCGATAGTGCTCTTTTCAATTCTTTTAAATCTGTTTTGATTTTGATTTGAAACGATTATTTTTGTATGAGGAGTAGTTCAAATAAAAAAAAAATATATTAAGAAATATATGAATATTACTTTCATATGAATATTTGAATTGAAAAGCAATAAGTTTTTAACAGTGCTCTTTTCAATTCCTTTAAAATTGTTTTCATTTGAAAGAATGTTTGAAAAAATACATTTTTATATAAGAAGTTGTTTAAGTTTATCAATAAATTAATAAAAATTACTTTCCTATGAAATGTTTACGAAAGTGACTGTATCTCCGGAAATATTAATTTCGTTGCGAAATTATAAAAATCTTCACTAAGTTATCAATAGTGCTCTTTTCAATTCTTTCAAAATTGTTTTTATTTTAAAGAATGTTTGGAAAAATACATTTTTGTATGAGGAATGGTTTAAGCATATCAGTAAATATATGAATATTATTTCTCAATGAAATGTTTAAGAAAGTTACTGTATCTCCGGAAATATTAATTTCATTGCGAAATTATTAAAATCTTCACCAAGTTATCGTTTCAATTCTTTTAAAATTGTGTAATTTGAATGAATGTTTAAAAAGATAATTTTTGTATGAGGAGTAGTTCAAATAAAAAAAAATATATTAAAATAAATATATGAATATAACTTTCATATGAAGCTTTGAATTGAAAAGCAATAAGTTTTTAACAATGCTCTTTTCAATTCCTTTAAAATTGTTTTCATTTTTTCATTTTTGTTTTCATTTGAAAGTTTTTGAAAAAATACATTTTTTTTATGAGAAGCGGTTCAAGCTTATCAATAAATATATGAATATTACTTCCTTTTTTCGCAAATTTTCTACCATTTTCGGAAAAAGGAGCAAAGTCCTTTTTAAAATTTCAAAAGTCGAAATTTGGAAGAATGTCGCCTATTGTCAAAAAAACACACTTTTGAATATTGGACATTCATAGGAATGGCCGGAATAGTGTTCCCCAATAATGTTTTTTCGCCCATCTCCTACCATTTCCGAAAAAAGGAGCAAAGTCCTTTTTAAAATTTCAAAAGTCGAAATCTGGAAGAATGTCGCCTATTGTCAAAAACACACACTTTTGAATATTGGACATTCATAGGAATGGCCGGAATAGTGTTCCCCAATAATTTTTTTTCGCAAATTTTCTACCATTTTCGGAAAAAGGAGCAAAGTCCTTTTTAAAATTTCAAAACTCCAAATTTGGAAGAATGTCGCCTATTGTCAAAAAAACACACTTTTGAATATTGGACATTCATAGGAATGGCCGGAATAGTGTTCCCCAATAATTTTTTTTCGCAAATTTGCTACCATTTTCGGAAAAAGGAGCAAAGTCCTTTTTAAAATTTCAAAAGTCGAAATTTGGAAGAATGTCGCCTATTGTCAAAAAAACACACTTTTGAATATTGGACATTCATAGGAATGGCCGGAATAGTGTTCCCCAATAATTTTTTTTCGCAAATTTTCTACCATTTTCGGAAAAAGGAGCAAAGTCCTTTTTAAAATTTCAAAACTCCAAATTTGGAAGAATGTCGCCTATTGTCAAAAAAACACACTTTTGAATATTGGACATTCATAGGAATGGCCGGAATAGTGTTCCCCAATAATTTTTTTTCGCAAATTTTCCAACATTTTCGGAAAAAGGAGCAAAGTCCTTTTTAAAATTTCAAAACTCCAAATTTGGAAGAATGTCGCCTATTGTCAAAAAAACACACTTTTGAATATTGGACATTCATAGGAATGGCCGGAATAGTGTTCCCCAATAATTTTTTTTCGCAAATTTTCTACCATTTTCGGAAAAAGGAGCAAAGTCCTTTTTAAAATTTCAAAAGTCGAAATTTGGAAGAATGTCGCCTATTGTCAAAAAAACACACTTTTGAATATTGGACATTCATAGGAATGGCCGGAATAGTGTTCCCCAATAATTTTTTTTCGCAAGTTTTCTACCATTTTCGGAAAAAGGAGCAAAGTCCTTTTTAAAATTTCAAAACTCCAAATTTGGAAGAATGTCGCCTATTGTCAAAAAAACACACTTTTGAATATTGGACATTCATAGGAATGGCCGGAATAGTGTTCCCAAATAATTTTTTTTCGCAAATTTTCTACCATTTTCGGAAAAAGGAGCAAAGTCCTTTTTAAAATTTCAAAACTCCAAATTTGGAAGAATGTCGCCTATTGTCAAAAAAACACACTTTTGAATATTGGACATTCATAGGAATGGCCGGAATAGTGTTCCCCAATAATTTTTTTTCGCAAATTTTCTACCATTTTCGGAAAAAGGAGCAAAGTCCTTTTTAAAATTTCAAAAGTCGAAATTTGGAAGAATGTCGCCTATTGTCAAAAAAACACACTTTTGAATATTGGACATTCATAGGAATGGCCGGAATAGTGTTCCCCAATAATTTTTTTTCGCAAATTTTCTACCATTTTCGGAAAAAGGAGCAAAGTCCTTTTCAAAATTTCAAAAGTCGAAATTTGGAAGAATGTCGCCTATTGTCAAAAAAACACATTTTTGAATATTGGACATTCATAGGAATGGCCGGAATAGTGTTCCCCAATAATTTTTTTTCGCAAATTTTCTACCATTTTCGGAAAAAGGAGCAAAGTCCTTTTCAAAATTTCAAAACTCCAAATTTGGAAGAATGTCGCCTATTGTCAAAAAAACACACTTTTGAATATTGGACATTCATAGGAATGGCCGGAATAATATTCCCCAATAATTTTTTTTCGCAAATTTTCTACCATTTTCGGAAAAAGGAGCAAAGTCCTTTTTAAAATTTCAAAAGTCGAAATTTGGAAGAATGTCGCCTATTGTCAAAAAAACACACTTTTGAATATTGGACATTCATAGGAATGGCCGGAATAGTGTTCCCCAATAATTTTTTTTCGCAAATTATCTACCATTTTCGGAAAAAGGAGCAAAGTCCTTTTCAAAATTTCAAAAGTCGAAATTTGGAAGAATGTCGCCTATTGTCAAAAAAACACACTTTTGAATATTGGACATTCATAGGAATGGCCGGAATAGTGTTCCCCAATAATGTTTTTTCGCCCATCTCCTACCATTTTCGGAAAAAGGAGCAAAGTCCTTTTCAAAATTTCAAAAGTCGAAATTTGGAAGAATGTCGCCTATTGTCAAAAAAACACATTTTTGAATATTGGACATTCATAGGAATGGCCGGAATAGTGTTCCCCAATAATTTTTTTTCGCAAATTTTCTACCATTTTCGGAAAAAGGAGCAAAGTCCTTTTTAAAATTTCAAAACTCCAAATTTGGAAGAATGTCGCCTATTGTCAAAAAAACACACTTTTGAATATTGGACATTCATAGGAATGGCCGGAATAATATTCCCCAATAATTTTTTTTCGCAAATTTTCTACCATTTTCGGAAAAAGGAGCAAAGTCCTTTTTAAAATTTCAAAAGTCGAAATTTGGAAGAATGTCGCCTATTGTCAAAAAAACACACTTTTGAATATTAGACATTCATAGGAATGGCCGGAATAGTGTTCCCCAATAATTTTTTTTCGCAAATTATCTACCATTTTCGGAAAAAGGAGCAAAGTCCTTTTCAAAATTTCAAAAGTCGAAATTTGGAAGAATGTCGCCTATTGTCAAAAAAACACACTTTTGAATATTGGACATTCATAGGAATGGCCGGAATAGTGTTCCCCAATAATTTTTTTTCGCAAATTTTCTACCATTTTCGGAAAAAGGAGCAAAGTCCTTTTTAAAATTTCAAAACTCCAAATTTGGAAGAATGTCGCCTATTGTCAAAAAAACACACTTTTGAATATTGGACATTCATAGGAATGGCCGGAATAATATTCCCCAATAATTTTTTTTCGCAAATTTTCTACCATTTTCGGAAAAAGGAGCAAAGTCCTTTTCAAAATTTCAAAAGTCGAAATTTGGAAGAATGTCGCCTATTGTCAAAAAAACACACTTTTGAATATTGGACATTCATAGGAATGGCCGGAATAGTGTTCCCCAATAATTTTTTTTCGCAAATTTTTTACCATTTTCGGAAAAAGGAGCAAAGTCCTTTTTAAAATTACAAAAGTCGAAATTTGGAAGAATGTCGCCTATTGTCAAAAAAACACACTTTTGAATATTGGACATTCATAGGAATGGCCGGAATAGTGTTCCCCAATAATGTTTTTTCGCCCATCTTCTACCATTTTCGTAAAAAGGAGCAAAGTCCTTTTTAAAATTTCAAAAGTCGAAATTTGGAAGAATGTCGCCTATTGTCAAAAAAAACACACTTTTGAATATTGGACATTCATAGGAATGGCCGGAATAGTGTTCCCCAATAATTTTTTTTCGCAAATTTTCTACCATTTTCGGAAAAAGGAGCAAAGTCCTTTTTAAAATTTCAAAAGTCGAAATTTGGAAGAATGTCGCCTATTGTCAAAAAACACACTTTTGAATATTGGACATTCATAGGAATGGCCGGAATAGTGTTCCCCAATAATTTTTTTTCGCAAATTTTCTACCATTTTCGGAAAAAGGAGCAAAGTCCTTTTTAAAATTTCAAAAGTCGAAATTTGGAAGAATGTCGCCTATTGTCAAAAAAACATACATTTGAATATTGGACATTCATAGGAATGGCCGGAATAGTGCTCCCCAATAATTTTTTTTCGCAAATTTTCTACCATTTTCGGAAAAAGGAGCAAAGTCCTTTTCAAAATTTCAAAAGTCGAAATTTGGAAGAATGTCGCCTATTGTCAAAAAACTCACTTTTGAATATTGGACATTCATAGGAATGGCCGGAATAGTATTCCCCAATAATTTTTTTTCGCAAATTTTCTACCATTTTCGGAAAAAGGAGCAAAGTCCTTTTTAAAATTTCAAAAGTCGAAATTTGGAAGAATGTCGCCTATTGTCAAAAAAACACACTTTTGAATATTGGACATTCATAGGAATGGCCGGAATAGTGTTCCCCAATAATTTTTTTTTGCAAATTTTCTATCATTTTCGAAAAAGGAGCAAAGTCCTTTTTAAAATTTCAAAAGTCCAAATTTGGAAGAATGTCGCCTATTGTCAAAAAAAACACACTTTTGAATATTGGACATTCATAGGAATGGCCGGAATAGTGTTCATCAATAATTTTTTTTCGCAAATTTTCTACCATTTTCGGGAAAAGGAGCAAAGTCCTTTTTAAAATTTCAAAAGTCGAAATTTGGAAGAATGTCGCCTATTGTCAAAAAAACACACTTTTGAATATTGGACATTCATAGGAATGGCCGGAATAGTGTTCCCCAATAATTTTTTTTTTGCAAATTTTCTATCATTTTCGAAAAAGGAGCAAAGTCCTTTTTAAAATTTCAAAAGTCCAAATTTGGAAGAATGTCGCCTATTGTCAAAAAAAACACACTTTTGAATATTGGACATTCATAGGAATGGCCGGAATAGTGTTCCCCAATAATTTTTTTTCGCAAATTTTCTACCATTTTCGGAAAAAGGAGCAAAGTCCTTTTTAAAATTTCAAAAGTCGAAATTTGGAAGAATGTCGCCTATTGTCAAAAAAACACAAAAATCCTTATGGCACAATTACAAAGGAATATTTCTAATAAGTAAAATCCTTACGGTACAATTACAAAGGAATATTTGTAACAAGTAAAATCCTTAGGGTACAATTACATGGCCCTATAATTCTAATAAGAAAAACCCGCCTAAATATACTACTGATGACCTAACAACCACTACATCACGTCAGTCGCAGAGTATTAATTGTGATGCAAGAATTATAAAAATAAACATTACTTTTCCTCTACGCATCTACGTCACATCAGTCTAGTTTTTAACAAAAGCAAGAACAAAACATAAAGAGCCAATGAGATTTACATACAAGAAAATGGCGGTTTTATAAATTGGCGTTTTTAAGCCAATTTCAAAAATAAAAGCAATATTTATTATATACACTTGTTTTAAGAATTAAAATTGATAAAAAATCAAAAAATTCATAGACATTCATAGAAATGGCCGGAATAGTGTTCCCCCTATAATTTTTTTTCGCAAATTTTCTACTATTTTCGGAAAAAGGAGCAAAGTCCTTTTTAAAATTTCAAAAGTCGAAATTTGGAAGAATGTCGCCTATTGTCAAAAAAACACACTTTTGAAAAAGGTGCAAAGTCCTTTTTAAAATTTCAAAAGTCGAAATTTGGGAGAATGTCGCCTATTGTCAAAAAACACACTTTTGAATATTGGACATTCATAGGAATGGCCGGAATAGTATTCCCCAATAATTTTTTTTCGCAAATTTTCTACCATTTTCGGAAAAAGGAGCAAAGTCCTTTTTAAAATTTCAAAAGTCGAAATTTGGAAGAATGTCGCCTATTGTCAAAAAAACACACTTTTGAAAAAGGTGCAAAGTCCTTTTTAAAATTTCAAAAGTCGAAATTTGGGAGAATGTCGCCTATTGTCAAAAAACACACTTTTGAATATTGGACATTCATAGGAATGGCCGGAATAGTATTCCCCAATAATTTTTTTTCGCAAATTTTCTACCATTTTCGGAAAAAGGAGCAAAGTCCTTTTTAAAATTTCAAAAGTCGAAATTTGGAAGAATGTTGCCTATTGTCAAAAAAACACACTTTTGAATATTGGACATTCATAGGAATGGCCGAAATAGTGTTCCCCAATAATTTTTTTTCGCAAATTTTCTACCATTTTCGGAAAAAGGAGCAAAGTCCTTTTTAAAATTTCAAAAGTCGAAATTTGGAAGAATGTCGCCTATTGTCAAAAAAACACATTTTTGAATATTGGACATTCATAGGAATGGCCGGAATAGTGTTCCCCAATAATTTTTTTTCGCAAATTTTCTACCATTTTCGGAAAAAGGAGCAAAGTCCTTTTTAAAATTTCAAAACTCCAAATTTGGAAGAATGTCGCCTATTGTCAAAAAAACACACTTTTGAATATTGGACATTCATAGGAATGGCCGGAATAATATTCCCCAATAATTTTTTTTCGCAAATTTTCTACCATTTTCGGAAAAAGGAGCAAAGTCCTTTTTAAAATTTCAAAACTCCAAATTTGGAAGAATGTCGCCTATTGTCAAAAAAACACACTTTTGAATATTGGACATTCATAGGAATGGCCGGAATAGTGTTCCCCAATAATTTTTTTTCGCAAATTTTCTACCATTTTCGGAAAAAGGAGCAAAGTCCTTTTTAAAATTTCAAAAGTCGAAATTTGGAAGAATGTCGCCTATTGTCAAAAAAACACACTTTTGAATATTGGACATTCATAGGAATGGCCGGAATAGTGTTCCCCAATAATTTTTTTTCGCAAGTTTTCTACCATTTTCGGAAAAAGGAGCAAAGTCCTTTTTAAAATTTCAAAACTCCAAATTTGGAAGAATGTCGCCTATTGTCAAAAAAACACACTTTTGAATATTGGACATTCATAGGAATGGCCGGAATAGTGTTCCCAAATAATTTTTTTTCGCAAATTTTCTACCATTTTCGGAAAAAGGAGCAAAGTCCTTTTTAAAATTTCAAAACTCCAAATTTGGAAGAATGTCGCCTATTGTCAAAAAAACACACTTTTGAATATTGGACATTCATAGGAATGGCCGGAATAGTGTTCCCCAATAATTTTTTTTCGCAAATTTTCTACCATTTTCGGAAAAAGGAGCAAAGTCCTTTTTAAAATTTCAAAAGTCGAAATTTGGAAGAATGTCGCCTATTGTCAAAAAAACACACTTTTGAATATTGGACATTCATAGGAATGGCCGGAATAGTGTTCCCCAATAATTTTTTTTCGCAAATTTTCTACCATTTTCGGAAAAAGGAGCAAAGTCCTTTTCAAAATTTCAAAAGTCGAAATTTGGAAGAATGTCGCCTATTGTCAAAAAAACACATTTTTGAATATTGGACATTCATAGGAATGGCCGGAATAGTGTTCCCCAATAATTTTTTTTCGCAAATTTTCTACCATTTTCGGAAAAAGGAGCAAAGTCCTTTTTAAAATTTCAAAACTCCAAATTTGGAAGAATGTCGCCTATTGTCAAAAAAACACACTTTTGAATATTGGACATTCATAGGAATGGCCGGAATAATATTCCCCAATAATTTTTTTTCGCAAATTTTCTACCATTTTCGGAAAAAGGAGCAAAGTCCTTTTTAAAATTTCAAAAGTCGAAATTTGGAAGAATGTCGCCTATTGTCAAAAAAACACACTTTTGAATATTAGACATTCATAGGAATGGCCGGAATAGTGTTCCCCAATAATTTTTTTTCGCAAATTATCTACCATTTTCGGAAAAAGGAGCAAAGTCCTTTTCAAAATTTCAAAAGTCGAAATTTGGAAGAATGTCACCTATTGTCAAAAAAACACACTTTTGAATATTGGACATTCATAGGAATGGCCGGAATAGTGTTCCCCAATAATTTTTTTTGCAAATTTTGTACCATTTTCGGAAAAAGGAGCAAAGTCCTTTTTAAAATTTCAAAAGTCGATATTTGGAAGAATGTCGCCTATTGTCAAAAAAACACACTTTTGAATATTGGACATTCATAGGAATGGCCGGAATAGTGTTCCCCAATAATGTTTTTTCGCCCATCTTCTACCATTTTCGTAAAAAGGAGCAAAGTCCTTTTTAAAATTTCAAAAGTCGAAATTTGGAAGAATGTCGCCTATTGTCAAAAAAACACACTTTTGAATATTGGACATTCATAGGAATGGCCGGAATAGTGTTCCCCAATAATTTTTTTTCGCAAATTTTCCACCATTTTCGGAAAAAGGAGCAAAGTCCTTTTTAAAATTTCAAAAGTCGAAATTTGGAAGAATGTCGCCTATTGTCAAAAAACACACTTTTGAATATTGGACATTCATAGGAATGGCCGGAATAGTGTTCCCCAATAATTTTTTTTCGCAAATTTTCTACCATTTTCGGAAAAAGGAGCAAAGTCCTTTTTAAAATTTCAAAAGTCGAAATTTGGAAGAATGTCGCCTATTGTCAAAAAAACATACATTTGAATATTGGACATTCATAGGAATGGCCGGAATAGTGCTCCCCAATAATTTTTTTTCGCAAATTTTCTACCATTTTCGGAAAAAGGAGCAAAGTCCTTTTCAAAATTTCAAAAGTCGAAATTTGGAAGAATGTCGCCTATTGTCAAAAAACTCACTTTTGAATATTGGACATTCATAGGAATGGCCGGAATAGTATTCCCCAATAATTTTTTTTCGCAAATTTTCTACCATTTTCGGAAAAAGGAGCAAAGTCCTTTTTAAAATTTCAAAAGTCGAAATTTGGAAGAATGTCGCCTATTGTCAAAAAAACACACTTTTGAATATTGGACATTCATAGGAATGGCCGGAATAGTGTTCCCCAATAATTTTTTTTTTGCAAATTTTCTATCATTTTCGAAAAAGGAGCAAAGTCCTTTTTAAAATTTCAAAAGTCCAAATTTGGAAGAATGTCGCCTATTGTCAAAAAAAACACACTTTTGAATATTGGACATTCATAGGAATGGCCGGAATAGTGTTCCCCAATAATTTTTTTTCGCAAATTTTCTACCATTTTCGGAAAAAGGAGCAAAGTCCTTTTTAAAATTTCAAAAGTCGAAATTTGGAAGAATGTCGCCTATTGTCAAAAAAACACAAAAATCCTTATGGCACAATTACAAAGGAATATTTCTAATAAGTAAAATCCTTACGGTACAATTACAAAGGAATATTTGTAACAAGTAAAATCCTTAGGGTACAATTACATGGCCCTATAATTCTAATAAGAAAAACCCGCCTAAATATACTACTGATGACCTAACAACCACTACATCACGTCAGTCGCAGAGTATTAATTGTGATGCAAGAATTATAAAAATAAACATTACTTTTCCTCTACGCATCTACGTCACATCAGTCTAGTTTTTAACAAAAGCAAGAACAAAACATAAAGAGCCAATGAGATTTACATACAAGAAAATGGCGGTTTTATAAATTGGCGTTTTTAAGCCAATTTCAAAAATAAAAGCAATATTTATTATATACACTTGTTTTAAGAACTAAAATTGATAAAAAATCAAAAAATTCATAGACATTCATAGAAATGGCCGGAATAGTGTTCCCCCTATAATTTTTTTTCGCAAATTTTCTACTATTTTCGGAAAAAGGAGCAAAGTCCTTTTTAAAATTTCAAAAGTCGAAATTTGGAAGAATGTCGCCTATTGTCAAAAAAACACACTTTTGAAAAAGGTGCAAAGTCCTTTTTAAAATTTCAAAAGTCGAAATTTGGGAGAATGTCGCCTATTGTCAAAAAACACACTTTTGAATATTGGACATTCATAGGAATGGCCGGAATAGTATTCCCCAATAATTTTTTTTCGCAAATTTTCTACCATTTTCGGAAAAAGGAGCAAAGTCCTTTTTAAAATTTCAAAAGTCGAAATTTGGAAGAATGTCGCCTATTGTCAAAAAAACACACTTTTGAAAAAGGTGCAAAGTCCTTTTTAAAATTTCAAAAGTCGAAATTTGGGAGAATGTCGCCTATTGTCAAAAAACACACTTTTGAATATTGGACATTCATAGGAATGGCCGGAATAGTATTCCCCAATAATTTTTTTTCGCAAATTTTCTACCATTTTCGGAAAAAGGAGCAAAGTCCTTTTTAAAATTTCAAAAGTCGAAATTTGGAAGAATGTTGCCTATTGTCAAAAAAACACACTTTTGAATATTGGACATTCATAGGAATGGCCGAAATAGTGTTCCCCAATAATTTTTTTTCGCAAATTTTCTACCATTTTCGGAAAAAGGAGCAAAGTCCTTTTTAAAATTTCAAAAGTCGAAATTTGGAAGAATGTCGCCTATTGTCAAAAAAACACACTTTTGAATATTAAACATTCAAAATTGGTGATGCAAAATTAGAAATCTCGGCTTCTATATTCATAAAAATTACACCCATGGCTTATTTAAACATTTTGAAGAAAAAGTGTTAAAATATGGTCATGCAAAATTAAAAATTTTGGCTTTCCAAAAATTTCAAGAAAAATTATAAGTTATAAATAATGCGCTTCTCATTCGTTCAAAATTTGTTTGATTTGAAAGAATGTTTGGAAAAATACATTTTTGTATGAGGAATGGTTCAAGTTTATCAGTAAATATATGAATATTACTTCTATATAAAATGTTTAAAAAAGTAAAAACATACATTTTTAAATGAGAAGTGGTTTAAGTTTATCAATAAATTAATAAAAATTACTTCCTTTTGAAATGTTTAAGAAAGTGACTGTAGCTCCGGAAATATTAATTTCATTGCGAAATTATAAAAACCTCCACTAAGTTATCAATAATGCGCTTTTCAATTCGTTCAAATTTTTTTTTGATTTTAAAGGATTTTTGGAAAAATTCATTTTTGTATGAGGAATAGTTCAAGTTTATCAGTAAATATATATATGAATATTACTTCTTTATGAAATGTTTTAAAAAGTGACTGTATCTCCGGAAATATTAATTTAATTACGAAATTATATAAATCTTCACAAAATTATCAATCGATCGCTCTTTATTCTTTTAAAACTATTTTGATTTTAAATGTTTAAGAAAGTGACTGTATCTCCGGAAATATTAACTTCATTACGAAATTCTTTTAAAACTGTTTTGATTTGAAAGAATTTATGAAAACATACATTTTTAAATGAGAAGTGGCTTAAGTTTATCAATAAATTAATAAAAATTACTTCCTTATAAAATGTTTAAGAAAGTGACTGTATCCCCGGAAATATTAATTTCGTTGCGAAATTATAAAAATCTTCACTAAGTAATCAATAGTGCTCTTTTCAATTCCATCAAAATTGTTTTGATTTTAAAGAATGTTTGGAAAAATACATTTTTGTATTAGGAGTAGTTCAAATAAAAAAAATATATTAAAATAAATATATGAATATTACTTTCATATGAAACTTTGAATTTAAAAGCACTAAGTTATTAACAGTGCTCTTTTCAATTCCTTTAAAATTGTTTTCATTTGAAAGAATGTTTGAAAAAATACATTTTTATATGAGAAGTGGTTTAAGTTTATCAATAAATTAATAAAAATTACTTCCTTTTGAAATGTTTAAGAAAGTGACTGTATTTCCGGAAATATTAATTTCATTGCGAAATTATAAAAACCTCCACTAAGTTGTTAATAATGCGCTTTTCAATTCGTTCAAATTTGTTTTGATTTGAAAGAATGTTTGGAAAAATACATTTTTGTATGAGGAATGGTTCAAGTTTATCAGTAAATATATGAATATTACTGCTTTATGAAATGTTTAAGAAAGTGACTGTATCTACGGAAATATTAATTTCATTGCGAAATTATAAAAAACTTCACAAAATTATCAATCGATCGCTCTTCATACTTTTAAAACTGTTTTGATTTAAAAGATTTTATGAAAACATACATTTTTAAATGAAAAGTGGCTTAAGTTTATCAATAAATTAATAAAAATTACTTTTTAGGAAATGTTTAAGAAAATGACTGTATCTCCGGAAATATTAATTTCATTGCGAAATTATTAAAATTTTTACTAAGTTAATGTTTTAATTCTTTAAAAATTGTGTGATTTGAATGAATGTTTGAAACGAAAATTTTTGTATGAAGAGTAGTTCAAATAAAAAAAAATTTATTAAAATAAATAAAAGCGGTTCAAGCTTATCAATAAATATATGAATATTACTTCCTTTTGAAATGTTTAAGAAAGTGACTGTTGCTCCAGAATTATTAATTTCATTGTGAAATTATAAAAACCTCCACTAATTTATCAATAATGCGCTTTTCAATTCTTTTAAATCTGTTTTGATTTTGATTTGAAACGACAATTTTTGTATGAGGAGTAGTTCAAATAAAAAAAAAAAAAATATATTAATAAATATATGAATATTACTTTCATATGAATATTTGAATTGAAAAGCACTAAGTTATTAACAGTGCTCTTTTCAATTCCTTTAAAATTGTTTTCATTTGAAAGAGTTTTTGAAAAATTACATTTTTTTATGAGAAGCGGTTCAAGCTTATCAATAAATATATGAATATTACTTCCTTTTGAAATGTTTAAGAAAGTGACTGTAGCTCCGGAAATATTAATTTCAATGCGAAATTATAAAAACCTCCACTAAGTTGTCAATAATGCGCTTTTCATGTCGTTCAAATTATTTTTGATTTGAAAGAATGTTTGGAAAAATACATTTTTGTATGAGGAATGGTTCAAGTTTGTCAGTAAATATATGAATATTACTTCTATATGATATGTTTAAAAAAGTAACTGTAGCTCCGGAAATATTATTTTATTGCGAAATTATAAGAATCTGCACCAAGTTACCGATAGTGCTCTTTTCAATTCCTTTAAAATTGTTTTCATTTGAAAGAATGTTTGAAAAAATACATTTTTATATGAGAAGTTGTTTAAGTTTATCAATAAATTAATAAAAATTACTTTCCTATGAAATGTTTACGAAAGTGACTGTATCTCCGGAAATATTAATTTCGTTGCGAAATTATAAAAATCTTCACTAAGTTATCAATAGTGCTCTTTTCAATTCTTTCAAAATTGTTTTTATTTTAAAGAATGTTTGGAAAAATACATTTTTGTATAAGGAATGGTTTAAGCATATCAGTAAATATATGAATATTATTTCTCAATGAAATGTTTAAGAAAGTTACTGTATCTCCGGAAATATTAATTTCATTGCGAAATTATTAAAATCTTCACCAAGTTATCGTTTCAATTCTTTTAAAATTGTGTAATTTGAATGAATGTTTGAAAAGATAATTTTTGTATGAGGAGTAGTTCAAATAAAAAAAAATATATTAAAATAAATATATGAATATAACTTTCATATGAAGCTTTGAATTGAAAAGCAATAAGTTTTTAACAATGCTCTTTTCAATTCCTTTAAAATTGTTTTCATTTGAAAGAGTTTTTGAAAAAATACATTTTTTTTATGAGAAGCGGTTCAAGCTTATCAATAAATATATGAATATTACTTCCTTTTGAAATGTTTAAGAAAGTGACTGTATGTCCGGTAATATTCTTTTATTGCGACATTATAAAAATCTTCACCAAGTTATCGATAGTGCTCTTTTCAATTCTTTTTAAATTGTTTGATTTGAAAGAATGTTTGAAACGAAAATTTTTGTATGAAGAGTAGTTCAAATAAAAAAAAATTTATTAAAATAAATATATGAATATTGTTTCATATGAATCTTTAAATTGAAAAGCACTTAGTTATTAACAGTGCTCTTTTCAATTCCTTTAAAATTGTTTTCATTTGAAAGAGTTTATGAAAAAATATCTATTTTTATGAGAAACGGTTCAAGCTTATCAATAAATATATGAATATTACTTCCTTTTGAAATGCTTAAGAAAGTTACTGTAGCTTCGGAAATATTAATTTCATTGCGAAATTATAAAAACCTCCACTAATTTATCAACAGTGCTCTTTTGAATTCTTTCAAAATTATTTTAATTTGAAAGAATTTTTAAAAAAATACATATTTGAAAAAATACATTTTTGCATGAGGAAAAATTAAAAATTGCACCTTTATTATATAAATAAATTAAACCCGTGACTTTTTCCAAAAATTTCAAGAGAGATTATACAAATTTTTAATGGAAAATTAGAAATCTTGGCTTTTATATTTACAAAAATTACACCCGGTCTTATTCAAGAATTTCCAAGAAAAAGTGCACAAAATTTTTCATGCAAGATTAGAAATCTCGGCTTTTGAATTTGTAAAAATTACACCCATGTCGTTTTCAAAAATTTTCAAGAAAAAGTATAGAACATTTTCTCATGCAAAATTAGAAATCTCGAGTTTTATATTTATAAAAATTACAAGCGTAACTGATACAACAATTTTGAAGAAAAAGTGTTAAAAATTAGAAATTTCAGCTTTAATATATAAACAAAATACACCTGTTACTTATTCATAAAATTTCAAGAAAAATTATAACATTTTTTTATGGAAAATTAGAAATCTCGACTTTCATATTTATTAAAATTACACCCATGTGTTATTCAAAAATTTTCAAGAAAAAGTGTACAAAATTGGTGTTAACGAATAATTTAAGGTAGTATTATTGCCTACTGCTATTTATTCACACATCACTATATTATAAAATATGAATTCCGTTTTATTCGATGCATAAGACATAAACGGGAGTAAATTACTTATGCTCAGAGAAAATGTATTGAAACAAAATACTGGTTTTTTTATGCATGCAATTGCCTATTACATGCAAATTCATATACGCGTATACATACATATGTATATACTTACTTACGGTATTATTTAAAATGTATAAACTCTCATTAGTTATAAGCACTGTTACATATTCTTTTTAGATTTTATTATTATACTTAAAATTTTTTTACTGACTTCACTTGTCTTTACTGCCTCGCTGCGATCATACATACTTAAGACTTAATAAACATAAAGTTAAATTCTCATACATAAATTTGGTGCCGAAACCCGGGAATTGATGCATAAATTGAAGCGTGCCTAGTGGAAGTTCAATAAAATAAATTTGAAGACTGGAAAACCAATAAAATGGCGGAATTACACCAACATATCGAGAGCCAAAGAGATTTGTTACGGAACCTGAAGAAAACCGCTAAGCTTTATGATTTGCAAACGAATAAAACGCATGGATTTGCACAATCGGTTTTAGACGAAATAGAAGCGAATTTTGCAAAATTTAAAGAAGGTAATAGTCATTTATGTTCCATAGTCCATGAAAATACCATTAATACAGAAAATATTCCGTATTTCGAAGAAGATGTTTATTACCAGTTTCAGAAGGAATTTTTTACCCTTAAGGGTCTGTTGCTTGATTTCATGGAATCTTGTGATCTTCGGTCGCCTGGAATTCAATCCAGTACGTTTGCTGGTTCTGGTCATTCTAGAAATGAAACATTTTCGGTTCAGGCACGGTTACCGAAAATTGACTTGCCAATCTTTAGTGGAGATTATTTAGCCTGGATGTCATACCAAGATATGTTTATTTAACTAGTGCATAATAATCCCAGCCTGTCTGATGTCCAAAAATTTTGTTTTTTGAAAACTTCTTGCAAGGAAACTCCACTGGATATCGTGAATGAATATCCAGCAACGGACGCTAGCTACACTTTAGCTTGGACAGCATTGCAAAATAGATATCACAATAAAAGGAAAATAGTTGATACTATTTTTAAAAAGTTATTTTCGATACCTGTTTCTGATGGCTCCGCCAAAAGCATTCAGTTAATTTTAGATACAACCCGCACTAGTATAGCGCTTCTACGCAGCTTAGAAGTAAATACTGAAGGTGAACATGCTATGCTTATATATATGACTGTGAATAAGCTGGACTTACAAATACGCAAGGAATGGGAGCAATCTCTAAAGGCGTCAACGGAAATTCCTCCAATAGGAGATTTATTCAAATTCCTAGAAGCAACATTTCGAACATTAGAAACACTTTCTGATCAGGCCGATTCAAGTCCTAATGCAGTTCGTTTGTCATCAAAATCCTCACTAAATAATAACGGTAAAAGCAATTTTCGACGGCATGCAAACGCTGTTTCTACAAGCAACAACTCCAACTGCCCCTGCTGCAATAAGCGTCATCTTCTTTTCAAATGTTTCAAGTTTGCTTCGTTAGCATCTGCTGCAAAGAGAGATTTTTTAAATTCAAAGCGAATATGTAGAAATTGCTTAACACCTGGCCACTTTAGTAACAACTGTCGTGTAGTTTCTCGCTGTCAAGTCTGCCAACAGAATCACCATACAACAGTGCATAATGAATATTCGGCAACCCACTCAATTGCGAACTCACCTACCAAATCCGCTATGATTCGTGAACACCCCTCGTCTTCGCAAATACTTCAGAACGTCACTGCTCATGTAGTTGATAATTGCAAGAAATATAGTGGCAGGAAAAGGTCTCAAATTCTCTTAGCGACATTACGGGTCGTGCTAAAAACCTATCAAGGCGTCTTTGTCTTGCGGGCCCTCCTTGACCAATGTGCCCAGGCTACTTTTATCACCAAAAAGGTTGCGGACGCTCTAAAATTACCTTACACAAAGGATTTTGTAGAAATTAGCGGGGTTGGTGGACATCAACCCACGATTGTACGAAAACATGTTAATTTTACTATTTTCTCAAGAACCAACACTAATTTTAAGATCGATTGTGAGGCCTTAGTTTTACCAAAAATAACTGGATATCAACCTATGGCTATAAATGAGAAACTTTTACCTGATTTAAGTAAATTTTCGTTAGCTGATCCTTATTTCTCAGAACCTGGAGAAATTGATCTTTTGCTAGGAGGAGATATCTATGGAGATATCGTATTACCTCAACAACATACATTCAACAATGGTCCTTTTTTGCAATTGACACAATTCGGGTGGATAGTTTCGGGTCCTATTCCAGACAACAATTTACATCACAGTATTACTGTAAACGTTTGTTCTTTAGATAAACAATTACAGTCCTTTTGGGAACAGGAAGAACTGATAGAGAAGAGGGTTTTAACAGAAGAAGAAATTCTTTGTGAAGAACACTTCAAAGCTACTACTATACGTGATTCATCAGGACGTTATATGGTGTCTCTACCCTTTAAATCTCTTCTCAAGAGTAGCTTACTTCCCGTTTTTGCACAAACAGACTATACAGCACTTTCTCGCTTAAAAAGTATTGAAGCCAAATGTAAATTGAGTAAGAACTTTGGGAAGCTTTACACAGACTTTATGGAAGAGTACGAACGGCTTGGTCATATGGAAAAGGTAGGCACTTATCCCCTTGACTTGGATAGGAATGGGTTTTTTTTGCCCCATCATGGTGTTTTAAGAGAAAACAGCTCGACAACCAAGTTGAGGGTTGTTTTCGACGGTAGCTGTAAGCGGTCAGCTCAGCCCTCGTTAAATGACGAACTGGCAGCTGGTCCTGCATTACAAAATGATCTGCCTACAATCATTAATCGGTGGAGACGTTTCAAAATTGGGTTTAGGGCAGATTTAGAAAAAATGTTTCGACAAATACTCGTAATACCGGAGCAACGAAAGTTTCAACAAATTCTTTGGAGAAATATGAGATCCGAAGAGATACTAATTTACCGGCTCTCAACGGTCACTTATGGTACAACATCTGCGCCTTTTCTTTCGATTAGAGTGTTACAACAGCTAGCACTAGACGAACAGGAAAAATATCCAATGGCTTGTAGCGTGCTCAACACAGATACTTATGTTGATGATGTTATTTCTGGGGCGGATAGTTTAGCAGAAGCTTACCAGTTGCATACTGAGCTATGTAGCTTGCTAAATAAAGGTCAGTTTAATCTACGTAAATGGACAACAAACTCAAGAGAACTACTAGATTTGATTCCCGTAGACTTCAGGGAAACTTCAGGTCCAATCGTCATTAAACAGTCAACTGCAAGAAATTCAGTGACCACAAAGGGTTATATATGTTTGTTTATTTGCATGGTTACGAAAGCGCTGCACTTGGAAGCAGCCACAAACATGTCAACTGATGCGTTTCTGGCAGCTTTTAGGCGTTTTGTGTCTCGTCGCGGCCCCTGTACTGATTTGTATTCAGACTGTGGTACCAACTTTGTTGGAGCTAACAAAGAGCTGCAAATTCTGTATAATCGCAGTAAGTCGGCAATCCCAGATGAAATATACAACAAACTGGCTGCGAATAGCACAAAGTGGCATTTCATACCTCCAGCCTCTCCAAACTTTGGTGGTCTTTGGGAGGCCGGCGTCAAATCCACTAAACACCATTTGAACAGAGTGATGCAGAATCGTATTCTAACATTTGAAGAGCTTACTACGCTGCTAGCTCAGATTGAAAGCTGTTTGAATTCAAGACCGTTATGCCCCCTATCTTCAGACCCATCTGACTGTCATGCGCTAACTCCTGCCCACTTGTTGATTGGGGAGCCTACGCTTTGTGTACCAGAAGAGGATTTGCTCGAGGTCAACATTGATCGATTGAATAGATGGAAAGTTGTTGAAAAGCTCAAACAGCATTTTTGGCGACGTTGGTCAAACGAATGGTTGTGCCGAATGCAAGCGAGACCTAAATGGCTTAAAATAACACAAAGTCCAAAAGTTGGAGATTTAGTGGTATTATTCAATGAACGTGGTACTCCAGGAAACTGGCCGCTTGCTCGTATCAAGGATATGCATCCTGTCAAAGACGGTTGTGTACGGGTGGTCACTCTATCCGCACATGGCAAAGTCTTCAAACGTCCAATTTCCAAAATTGCGCCTTTGCCGATGAATGATTGCTTTGATAATACAGAAAATGATGCCAACTCTAAACCATGCGGTGATGACTGTCCCGCATTGTAAGCACTATCGCACTTAGTGGGGGAGAATGTTAATGAATAATTTAAGGTAGTATTATTGCCTACTGCTATTTATTCACACATCACTATATTATAACATATGAATTCCGTTTTATTCGATGCATAAGACATAAACGGGAGTAAATTACTTATGCTCAGAGAAAATGTATTGAAACAAAATACTGGTTTTTTTATGCATGCAATTGCCTATTACATGCAAATTCATATACGCGCATACATACATATGTATATACTTACTTACGGTATTATTTAAAATGTATAAACTCTCATTAGTTATAAGCACTGTTACATATTCTTTTTAGATTTTATTATTATACTTAAAATATTTTTACTGACTTCACTTGTCTTTACTGCCTCGCTGCGATCATACATACTTAAGACTTCATAAACATAAAGTTAAATTCTCATACAATTGGTGATGCAAAATTAGAAATCTCGGCTTTTATATTCATAAAAATTTAACCCGTGACTTATTCAAACATTTTGAAGAAAAAGTGTTAAAATATGGTCATGCAAAATTAAAAATGTTAGCTTTCCAAAAATTTTAAGAAAAATTACAAATTATCAATAATGCGCTTCTCAAATCGTTCAAAATTTTTTTGATTTGAAAGAATGTTTGGAAAAATACATTTTTGTATGAGGAATGGTTCAAGTTTATCAGTAAATATATGAATATTACTTCTATATGAAATGTTTAAAATAGTAACTGTAGCTCCGGATATATTAATTTTGTTGCGAAATTATAAAAATCTGCACCAAGTTACCGACAGTGCTCTTTTCAATTCTTTTAAAACTCTTTTCATTTGAAAAATTTTATGAAAACATACATTTTTAAATGAGAAGTGGTTTAAGTTAATCAATAAATTAATAAAAAATACTTCATTTTGAAATGTTTAAAAAAGTAAGTGTAGCTCCGGAAATATTAATTTCATTGCGAAATTATAAAAACCTCCACTAAGTTATCAATAATGCGCTTTTCAATTCGTTCAATTTTTTTTTTGATTTTAAAGAATGTTTGGAAAAATACATTTTTGTATGAGGAATGGTTCAAGTTTATCAGTAAATATATGAATACTACTTCTATATGAAATGTTTAAAAAAGTAACTGTAGCTCCGGAAATATTAATTTTATTGCGAAATTATAAAAATCTGCACCAAGTTACCGACAGTGCTCTTTTCAATTCTTTTAAAACTCTTTTCATTTGAAAAATTTTATGAAAACATACATTTTTAAATGAGAAGTGGTTTAAGTTAATCAATAAATTAATAAAAAATACTTCATTTTGAAATGTTTAAAAAAGTAAGTGTAGCTCCGGAAATATTAATTTCATTGCGAAATTATAAAAACCTCCACTAAGTTATCAATAATGCGCTTTTCAATTCGTTCAATTTTTTTTTTGATTTTAAAGAATGTTTGGAAAAATACATTTTTGTATGAGGAATGGTTCAAGTTTATCAGTAAATATATAAATATTGCTTCTTTATGAAATGTTTAAGAAAGTGACTGTATCTATGGAAATATTAATTTCATTGCGAAATTATAAAAAGCTTCACTAAGATAGCAACAGTGCTCTTTTGAATGCGTTCAAAATTATTTTAATTTGAAAGAATTTTTAAAAAAATACATATTTTGAAAAATACATTTTTCCATGAGGAACAATGAGAAATTGCAGCTTTATTATATAAATAAATTAGACTTGTGACTTTTTCCAAAAATTTCAAGAAAGATTATACAAATTTTTTATGCAAAATTAGAAATCTCGGCTTTTGAATTTGTAAAAATTACACCCATGCCGTTTTCAAAAATTTTCAAGAAAAAGTATAGAACATTTTTTCATGCAAAATTAGAAATCTCGATTTTTATATATGTATAAAAATTACAACCGTAACTGTTACAAACATTTTTAAGAAAAAGTGTTAAAAAAAAGAAATTTCAGCTGTAATATATAAACAAAATACACCTGTTTTTTATTCATAAAATTTCAAGAAAAATTATAAAATTTTTTTATGGAAAATTAGAAATCTCGACTTTTCATGTGTTATTCAAAAGCTTTCACAAAAAAGTGTACAAAATTGGTGATGCAAAATTAGAAATCTCGACTTTTATATGCATTAAAATTACACCTGTGACTTATTCAAACATTTTGAAGAAAACGTATCAAAAATTGGTCATGCAAAATTAGAAATTTCAGCATTAATATATAAATAAAATGCACATGTCTTAATCTTTTAAGTTTGGAAAAATACATTTTTGTATGAGGAATGGTTCAAGTTTATCAGTAAATATATGAATATTACTTCTTTATGAAATGTTTAAGAAAGTGACTGTATCTACGGAAATATTTATTTCATTGCGAAATTATAAAAACTTCCACTAAGTTATCAATAATGCGCTTTTCAATTCGTTAAAATTTTTTTTGATTTTAAAGAATGTTTGGAATAATACATTTTTGTATGAGGAATGGTTCAAGTTTATCAGTAAATATATGAATATTACTTCTTTATGAAATGTTTAAGAAAGTGACTGTATCTACGGATATATTATTTTCATTGCGAAATTATAAAAATCTGCAACAAGTTACCGATAGTGCTCTTTTCAATTCTTTTAAAACTCTTTTGATTTGAAAGATTTTATGAAAACATACATTTTTAAATGAGAAGTGGTTTAAGTTTATCAATAAATTAATAAAAATTACTTCCTTTTGAAATGTTTAAGAAAGTGACTGTATTTCCGGAAATATTAATTTCATTGCGAAATTATAAAAACCTCCACTAAGTTGTTAATAATGCGCTTTTCAATTTGTTCAAATTTTGTTTGATTTGAAAGAATGGTTGGAAAAATACATTTTTATATCAGGAATGGTTCAAGTTTATCAGTAAATATATGAATATTACTGCTTTATGAAATGTTTAAGAAAGTGACTGTATCTACGGAAATATTAATTTCATTGCGAAATTATAAAAAGCTTCACTAAGATAGCAACAGTGCTCTTTTGAATGCGTTCAAAATTATTTTAATTTGAAAGAATTTTTAAAAAAATACATATTTTGAAAAATACATTTTTGCATGAGGAACAATGAGAAATTGCAGCTTTATTATATAAATAAATTAGACGCGTGACTTTTTCCAAAAATTTCAAGAAAGATTATACAAATTTTTTATGCAAAATTAGAAATCTCGGCTTTTGAATTTGTAAAAATTACACCCATGCCGTTTTCAAAAATTTTCAAGAAAAAGTATAGAACATTTTTTCATGCAAAATTAGAAATCTCGAGTTTTATATATATATAAATTACACCCGTAACTGATTCAAACATTTTGAAGAAGAAGTGTTAAAAATTAGAAATTTCAGCTTTAATATATAAACAAAATACACCTGTTACTTATTCATAAAATTTCAAGAAAAATTATAACATTTTTTTATGGAAAATTAGAAATCTCGACTTTCCATGTGTTATTCAAAAATTTTCAAGAAAAAGTGTACAAAATTGGTGATGCAAAATTAGAAATCTCGGCTTTTATATTCATAAATATTACACCCGTGACTTATTCAAACCTTTTGAAGAAAAAGTGTTAAAATATGGTCATGCAAAATTAAAAATTTTGGCTTTCCAAAAATTTCAAGAAAAATTATAAGTTATAAATAATGCGCTTCTCATTCATTCAAAATTTGTTTGATTTGAAAGAATGTTTGGAAAAATACATTTTTGTATGAGGAATGGTTCAAGCTTATCAGTAAATATATGAATATTACTTCTATATGAAATGTTTAAAAAAGTAACTGTAGCTCCGGAAATATTAATTTTATTGCGACATTATAAAAATCTGCACCAAGTTACCGATAGTGCTCTTTTCAATTCTCTTAAAGCTCTTTTGGATTGAAAGATTTTATGAAAACATACATTTTTAAATGAGAAGTGGTTTAAGTTTATCAATAAATTAATAAAAATTACTTCCTTTTGAAATGTTTAAGAAAGTGACGGTATCTACGGAAATATTAATTTCATTGCGAAATTATAAAAACCTCCACTAAGTTATCAATAATGCGCTTTTCAATTCGTTCAAATTTTTTTTTGATTTTAAAGAATTTTTGGAAAAATTCATTTTTGTATGAGGAATGCTTCAAGTTTATCAGTATATATGAATATTACTTCTTTATATATAAATTCATAATATATGAATATTACTTCTTTATGAAATGTTTAAGAAAGTTACTGTATCTACGGAAATATTAATTTCATTGCGAAATTATAAAAAGCTTCACTAAGTTAGCAACAGTGCTCTTTTGAATTCTTTCAAAATTATTTTAATTTCAAAGAATTTTTAAACAAATACATATTTGGAATAATACATTTTTGCATGAGGAACAATCAGAAATTGCAGCTTTATTATATAAATAAATTAGACCCGTGACTTTTTTCAAAAATTTCAAGAAAGTTTGTACAAATTTTTTAATGGATAATTAAAAATCGCGGCTTTCATATTTACAAAAATTACACCCGGTCTTATTCAAAAATTTTCAAAAAAGAGTATACAAAATTTTTCATGCAATATTAAAAATCTCGGTATTACTGTATATAAAAATTACACCCGTGACTTATTCAAACATTTTGAAGAAAACGTATCAAAAATTGGTCATGCAAAATTAAAAATTTCAGCATTAATATATAAAAAAAATGCACATGTTTTAACCAAAAAATTTCAAGAAAAATTATAAAAATTTTTTTTGGAAAATTAGAAATTTCGGCTTTTATATATAAAAAAATAACACTCTTGTCTTATTCAAAAATTTTAAAGAAAAAGTTTACAAAATTTTTCATGCAAAATTAGAAATCTCAGCTTTTGAATTTGTAAAAATTACACCCATGTCTTATTCAAAAATGTTCAAGAAAAAGTATAGAACAATTTTTCATGCAAAACTAGAAATCTCGGGTTTTATATATATAAAAATTACACCCGTAACTGATTCAAACATTTTGAAGAAGAAGTGTTAAAAATTAGAAATTTCAGCTTTAATATATAAACAAAATACACCTGTTACTTATTCATAAAATTTCAAGAAAAATTATAACATTTTTTTATGGAAAATTAGAAATCTCGACTTTCCATGTGTTATTCAAAAGCTTTCAAGAAAAAGTGTACAAAATTGGTGAGGCAAAATTGGAAATCTCGGCTTTTATATTCATAAAAATTACACCCGTGACTTATTCAAACATTTTGAAGAAAAAGTGTTAAAATATGGTCATGCAAAATTAAAAATTTTGGCTTTCCAAAAATTTCAGGAAAAATTATAAGTTATATATGCGCTTCTCAATTCGTTCAAAATTTTTTTGATTTGAAAGAATGTTTGGAAAAATACATTTTTGTATGACGAATGGTTCAAGTTTTTCAGTAAATATATGAATATTACTTCTATATGAAATGTTTAAGAAAGTGACTGTATCTACGGAAATATTAATTTCATTGCGAAATTATAAAAAGCTTCACTAAGTTAGCAACAGCGCTCTTTTGAATTCTTTCAAAATTATTTTAATTTGAAAGAATTTTCAAAAAAATACATATTTGGAAAAAAAAATTTTTGCATGAGGAACAATATAAAATTGTAGCTTTATTATATAAATAAATTAGACCCGTGACTTTTTCCAAAAATTTCAAGTAAGATTATACAAATTTTTTATACAAAATTAGAAATCTCGGCTTTTAAATTTGTAAAAATTACACCCATGTCGTTTTCAAAAATTTTCCAAAAAAAAGTTAGAACATTTTTTCATGCAAAATTAGAAATCTCGAGTTTTATATATATAAAAATTACAAACGTAACTGATACAAACATTTTGAAGAAAAAGTGTTAAAAATTAGAAATTTCAGCTTTACTATATAAACAAAATACACCTGTTACTTATTCATAAAATTTCAAGAAAAATTATAACATTTTTTTATGGAAAATTAGAAATCTCGACTTTCATATTTATTAAAATTACACCCATGTGTTATTCAAAAATTTTCAAGAAAAAGTGTACAAAATTGGTGATGCAAAATTAGAAATCTCGGCTTTTATATTCATAAAAATTACACCCGTGACTTATTCAAACATTTTGAAGAAAAAGTGTTAAAATATGGTCATGCAAAATTAAAAATGTTAGCTTTCCAAAAATTTCAAGAAAAATTACAAATTATCAATAAAGCGCTTCTCAAATCGTTCAAAATTTTTTTGATTTGAAAGAATGTTTGGAAAAATACATTTTTGTATGAGGAATGGTTCAAGTTTATCAGTAAATATATGAATATTACTTCTATATGATATATTTAAAAAAGTAACTGTAGCTCCGGAAATATTATTTTATTGCGAAATTATAAAAATCTGCACCAAGTTACCGATAGTGCTCTTTTCAATTCTTTTAAACCTGTTTTGATTTTGATTTGAAACGACAAATTTTGTATGAGGAATAGTTCAAATAAAAAAAAATATATTAATAAATATATGAATATTACTTTCATATGAATATTTGAATTGAAAAGCAATAAGTTTTTAACAGTGCTCTTTTCAATTCCTTTAAAATTGTTTTCATTTGAAAGAGTTTTTGAAAAAATCAATTTTTTTATGATAAGCGTTTCATGCTTATCAATAAATATATGAATATTACTTCCTTTTGAAATGTTTAAGAAAGTGACTGTAGCTCCGGAAATATTAATTTCATTGCGAAATTATTAAAATCTTCACCAAGTTATCGTTTCAATTCTTTTAAAATTGTGTAATTTGAATGAATGTTTGAAAAGACAATTTTTGTATGAGGAGTAGTTCAAATAAAAAAAAATATATTAAAATAAATATATGAATATAACTTTCATATGAAGCTTTGAATTGAAAAGCAATAAGTTTTTAACAGTGCTCTTTTCAATTCCCTTAAAATTGTTTTCATTTGAAAGAGTTTTTGAAAAAATAAATTTTTTTATGAGAAGCGTTTCATGCTTATCAATAAATATATGAATATTACTTCCTTTTGAAATGTTTAAGAAAGTGACTGTAGCTCCGGAAATATTAATTTCATTGCGAAATTATAAAAACCTCCACTAAGTTGTCAATAATGCGCTTTTCATTTCGTTCAAAATATTTTGGTTTGAAAGAATGTTTGGAAAAATACATTTTTGTATGAGGAATGGTTCAAGTTTATCAGTAAATATATGAATTTTACTTCTTTATGAAATATTTAAGAAAGTGACTGTATCTACGGAAATATTAATTTCATTGCGAAATTATAAAAAGCTTCACTAAGATAGCAACAGTGCTCTTTTGAATGCGTAATCAGAATGCGTTATCAGTAAATATATGAATATTACTTCTTTATGAAATGTTTAAGAAAGTGACTGTATCTACGGAAATATTAATTTCATTGCGAAATTATAAAAAGCTTCACTAAGTTAGCAACAGTGCTCTTTTGAATTCTTTCAAATTTATTTTAATATGAAAGAATTTTTAAAAAAATACATATTTGGAAAAATACATTTTTGCATGAGGAACAATGAGAAATTGCAGTTTTATTATATTAATAATGCCGTTTTCAAACATTTTCAAGAAAAAGTATAGAACATTTTTTCATGCAAAATTAGAAATCTCGAGTTTTATATATATAAAAATTACAAACGTAACTGATACAAACATTTTGAAGAAAAAGTGTTAAAAATTAGAAATTTCAGCTTTACTATATAAACAAAATACACCTGTTACTTATTCATAAAATTTCAAGAAAAATTATAACATTTTTTTATGGAAAATTAGATATCTCGATTTTCCATGTGTTATTCAAAAATTTTCAAGAAAAAGTGTACAAAATTGGTGATGCAAAATTAGAAATCTCGGCTTTTATATTCCTAAATATTACACCCGTGACTTATTCAAACATTTTGAAGAAAAAGTGCTAAAATATGGTCATGCAAAATTAAAAATTTTGGCTTTCCAAAAATTTGAAGAAAAATTATAAGTTATAAATAATGCGCTTCTCATTTGTTCAAAATTTGTTTGATTTGAAGGAATGTTTGGAAAAATACATTTTTGTATGAGGAATGGTTCAAGTTTATCAGTAAATATATGAATATTACTTCTATATGAAATGTTTAAAAAAGTAACTGTAGCTCCGGATATATTAATTTTGTTGCGAAATTATAAAAATCAGCACCAAGTTACCGATAGTGCTCTTTTCAAATCTTTTAAAACTCTTTTGATTTGAAAGATTTTATGAAAACATACATTTTTAAATGAGAAGTGGTTTAAGTTTATCAATAAATTAATAAAAATTACTTCCTTTTGAAATGTTTAAGAAAGTGACTGTAGCTCCTGAAATATTAATTTCATTGCGAAATTATAAAAACCTCCACTAAGTTATCAATAATGCGCTTTTCAATTCGTTCAAATTTTTTTTTATTTTAAAGAATGTTTGGAAAAATACATTTTTGTATTAGGAATAGTTCAAGTTTATCAGTAAATATATATATGAATATTACTTCTTTATGAAATGTTTAAGAAAGTGACTGTATCTACGGAAATATTAATTTCATTACGAAATTATAAAAATCTTCACAAAATTATCAAGCGATCGCTCTTCATTCTTTTAAAACTGTTTTGATTTGAAATGTTTAAGAAAGTGACTGTATCTCCGGAAATATTATCTTCATTACAAAATTCTTTTAAAACTGTTTTGATTTGAAAGAATTTATGAAAACATACATTTTTAAATGAGAAGTGGCTTAAGTTTATCAATAAATTAATAAAAATTACTTCCTTATAAAATGTTTAAGAAAGTGACTGTATCTCCGGAAATATTAATTTCATTGCGAAATTATTAAAATCTTCACCAAGTTATCGATAGTGCTCTTTTCAATTCTTTTTAAATTGTTTGATTTGAAAGAATGTTTGAAAAGACAATTTTTGTATGAGGAGTAGTTCAAATAAAAAAAAAATATATTAATAAATATATGAATATTACTTTCATATGAATATTTGAATTGAAAAGCAATAAGTTTTTAACAGTGCTCTTTTCAATTCCTTTAAAATTGTTTTCATTTGAAAGAATGTTTGAAAAAATACATTTTTATATGAGAAGTGGTTTAAGTTTATCAATAAATTAATAAAAATTACTTTCCTATGAAATGTTTACGAAAGTGACAGTATCTCCGGAAATATTAATTTCGTTGCGAAATTATAAAAATCTTCACTAAGTTATCAATAGTGCTCTTTTCAATTCTTTCAAAATTGTTTTTATTTTAAAGAATGTTTGGAAAAATACATTTTTGTATGAGAAATGGTTCAAGCATATCAGTAAATATATGAATATTATTTCTCAATGAAATGTTTAAGAAAGTTACTGTATCTCCGGAAATATTAATTTCATTGCGAAATTATTAAAATCTTCACCAAGTTATCGTTTCAATTCTTTTAAAATTGTGTAATTTGAATGAATGTTTGAAAAGACAATTTTTGTATGAGGAGTAGTTCAAATAAAAAAAAATATATTAAAATAAATATATGAATATAACTTTCATATGAAGCTTTGAATTGAAAAGCACTAAGTTTTTAACAGTGCTCTTTTCAATTCCTTTAAAATTGTTTCCATTTGAAAGAGTTTTTGAAAAAATAAATTTTTTTTATGAGAAGCGGTTCAAGCTTATCAATAAATATATGAATATTACTTCCTTTTGAAATGTTTAAGAAAGTGACTGTAGCTCCGGAAATATTAATTTCGTTGCGAAATTATAAAAAGCTTCACTAAGTTAGCAACAGTGCTCTTTTGAATTTTTTAAAAATTATTTTAATTTGAAAAAGTTTCTGAAAAAATAAATTTTTTTATGAGAAGCGGTTCAAGCTTATCAATAAATATATGAATATTACTTCCTTTTGAAATGTTTAAGAAAGTGACTGTATGTCCGGTAATATTCTTTTATTGCGACATTATAAAAATCTTCACCAAGTTATCGATAGTGCTCTTTTCAATTCTTTTTAAATTGTTTGATTTGAAAGAATGTTTGAAAAGACAATTTTTGTATGAAGAGTAGTTCAAATAAAAAAAATTTATTAAAATAAATATATGAATATTACTTTCATATGAATCTTTAAATTGAAAAGCACTTAGTTATTAACAGTGCTCTTTTCAATTCCTTTAAAATTGTTTTCATTTGAAAGAGTTTATGAAAAAATATCTATTTTTATGAGAAACGGTTCAAGCTTATCAATAAATATATGAATATTACTTCCTTTTGAAATGCTTAAGAAAGTGACTGTAGCTTCGGAAATATTAATTTCATTGCGAAATTATAAAAACCTCCACTAAGTTAGCAACAGTGCTCTTTTGAATTCTTTCAAAATTATTTTAATTTGAAACAATTTTTAAAAAAATACATATTTGGAAAAATACATTTTTGCATGAGGAAAAATTAAAAATTGCACCTTTATTATATAAATAAATTAAACCCGTGACTTTTTCCAAAAATTTCAAGAAAGATTATACAAATTTTTAATGGAAAATTAGAAATCTTGGCTTTTATATTTACAAAAATTACACCCGGTCTTATTCAAGAATTTCCAAGAAAAAGTGCACAAAATTTTTCATGCAAGATTAGAAATCTCGGCTTTTGAATTTGTAAAAATTACACCCATGTCGTTTTAAAAAATTTTCAAGAAAAAGTATAGAACATTTTTTCATGCAAAATTAGAAATCTCGAGTTTTATATTTATAAAAATTACAAGCGTAACTGATACAAATATTTTGAAGAAAAAGTGTTAAAAATTAGAAATTTCAGCTTTAATATATAAACAAAATACACCTGTTACTTATTCATAAAATTTCAAGAAATATTATAACATTTTTTATGGAAAATTAGAAATCTCGACTTTCATATTTATTAAAATTACACCCATGTGTTATTCAAAAATTTTCAAGAAAAAGTGTACAAAATTGGTGATGCAAAATTAGAAATCTCGGCTTTTATATTCATAAAAATTACACCCGTGACTTATTCAAACATTTTGAAGAAAAAGTGTTAAAATATGGTCATGCAAAATTAAAAATGTTAGCTTTCCAAAAATTTCAAGAAAAATTACAAATTATCAATAAAGCGCTTCTCAAATCGTTCAAAATTTTTTTGATTTGAAAGAATGTTTGGAAAAATACATTTTTGTATGAGGAATGGTTCAAGTTTATCAGTAAATATATGAATATTACTTCTATATGAAATGTTTAAAAAAGTAACTGTAGCTCCGGAAATATTAATGTTATTGCGAAATTATAAAAATCTGCACCAAGTTACCGATAGTGCTCTTTTCAAATCTTTTAAAATTGTTTTGATTTGAAAGAATTTATGAAAACATACATTTTTAAATGAGAAGTGGTTTAAGTTTATCAATAATCTAATAAAATTTACTTCTTTATGAAATGTTTATGAAAGTGACTGTATCTCCGGAAATATTATATTCATTAAGAAATTATTAAGATATTCACCAAGTTATCGTTTCAATTCTTTTAAAATTGTGTGATTTGAATGAATGTTTGAAAAGACAATTTTTGTATGAAGAAGTAGTTCAAATAAAAAAAATGTATTAAAATAAATATATGAATATTACTTTCATATGAATCTTTGAATTGGAAAGCACTAAGTTATTAAAAGTGCTCCTTTGAATTCTTTCAAAATTATTTTAATTTGAAAGAATTTTTAAAAAAATACATATTTGGAAAAATACATTTTTGCATAAGAAAAATTAGAAATTGCAGCTTTATTATATATAAATTAGACTAGTGACTTTTTCCAAAAATTTCATGAAAGATTATACAAATTTTTCATGCAAAATTAGAAATCTCGGCTTTTGAATTTGTAAAAATTACACCCATGCCGTTTTCAAAAATTTTCAAGAAAAAGTATAGAACATTTTTTCATGCAAAATTAGAAATCTCGATTTTTATATATATATAAAAATTACAACCGTAACTGTTACAAACATTTTTAAGAAAAAGTGTTAAAAAAAGAAATTTCAGCTGTAATATATAAACAAAATACACCTGTTTTTTATTCATAAAATTTCAAGAAAAATTATAAAATTTTTTTATGGAAAATTAGAAATCTCGACTTTCCATGTGTTATTCAAAAGCTTTCACAAAAAAGTGTACAAAATTGGTGATGCAAAATTAGAAATCTCGACTTTTATATGCATTAAAATTACACCTGTGACTTATTCAAACATTTTGAAGAAAACGTATCAAAAATTGGTCATGCAAAATTAGAAATTTCAGCATTAATATATAAATAAAATGCACATGTCTTAATCTTTTAAGTTTGGAAAAATACATTTTTGTATGAGGAATGGTTCAAGTTTATCAGTAAATATATGAATACTACTTCTTTATGAAATGTTTAAGAAAGTGACTGTATCTACGGAAATATTTATTTCATTGCGAAATTATAAAAACTTCCACTTAGTTATCAATAATGCGCTTTTCAATTCGTTAAAATTTTTTTTGATTTTAAAGAATGTTTGGAATAATACATTTTTGTATGAGGAATGGTTCAAGTTTATCAGTAAATATATGAATATTACTTCTTTATGAAATGTTTAAGAAAGTGACTGTATCTCCGGATATATTAATTTCATTGCGAAATTATAAAAATCTGCAACAAGTTACCGATAGTGCTCTTTTCAATTCTTTTAAAACTCTTTTGATTTGAAAGATTTTATGAAAACATACATTTTTAAATGAGAAGTGGTTTAAGTTTATCAATAAATTAATAAAAATTACTTCCTTTTGAAATGTTTAAGAAAGTGACTGTATTTCCGGAAATATTAATTTCATTGCGAAATTATAAAAAACTCCACTAAGTTGTTAATAATGCGCTTCTCAATTCGTTCAAACTTTTTTTGATTTGAAAGAATGTTTGGAAAAATACATTTTTGTATGACGAATGGTTCAAGTTTATCAGTAAATATATGAATATTACTTCTTTATGAAATGTTTAAGAAAGTGACTGTATCTACGGAAATATTAATTTCATTGCGAAATTATAAAAAGCTTCACTAAGTTAGCAACAGCGCTCTTTTGAATTCTTTCAAAATTATTTTAATTTGAAAGAATTTTCAAAAAAATACATATTTGGAAAAAAAAATTTTTGCATGAGGAACAATATAAAATTGCAGCTTTATTATATAAATAAATTAGACCCGTGACTTTTTCCAAAAATTTCAAGAAAGATTATACAAATTTTTTATACAAAATTAGAAATCTCGGCTTTTGAATTTGTAAAAATTACACCCATGTCGTTTTCAAAAATTTTCAAAAAAAAAGTTAGAACATTTTTTCATGCAAAATTAGAAATCTCGAGTTTTATATTTATAAAAATTACAAGCGTAACTGATACAACAATTTTGAAGAAAAAGTGTTAAAAATTATAAATTTCAGCTTTAATATATAAACAAAATACACCTGTTACTTATTCATAAAATTTCAAGAAAATTTATAAAACTTTTTTATGGAAAATTAGAAATCGCGACTTTTATATTCATAAAAATTACACCCGTGTCTTATTCAAACATTTTGAAGAAAAAGTGTTAAGATATGGTCATGCAAAATTAAAAATTTTGGCTCTCCAAAAATTTAAAGAAAAATTATAAGTTATCAATAATGCGCTTCTCAATTCGTTAAAAATTTTTTTGATTTGAAAGAATGTTTGGAAAAATGCATTTTTGTATGAGGAATGGTTCAAGTTTATCAGTAAATATATGAATATTACTTCTATATGATATGTTTAAAAAAGTAACTGTAGCTCCGGAAATATTATTTTATTGCGAAATTATAAAAATCTGCACAAAGTTACCGATAGTGCTCTTTTCAATTATTTTAAACCTGTTTTGATTTTGATTTGAAACGACAAATTTTGTATGAGGAATAGTTCAAATAAAAAAAAAATATTATAATAAATATATGAATATTACTTTCATATGAATATTTGAATTGAAAAGCACTAAGTTATTAAAAGTGCTCTTTTCAATTCCTTTAAAATTGTTTTCATTTGAAAGAGTTTTTGAAAAATTAAATTTTTTTATGAGAAGCGTTTCATGCTTATCAATAAATATATGAATATTACTTCCTTTTGAAATGTTTAAGAAAGTAACTGTAGCTCCGGAAATATTAATTTCGTTGCGAAATTATAAAAAGCTTCACTAAGTTAGCAACAGTGCTCTTTTAAATTCTTTAAAAATTATTTTAATTTGAAAAAGTTTTTGAAAAAATAAATTTTTTTATGAGAAGCGGTTCAAGCTTATCAATAAATATATGAATATTACTTCCTTTTGAAATGTTTAAGAAAGTGACTGTAGCTCCAGAATTATTAATTTCATTGTGAAATTATAAAAACCTCCACTAATTTATCAATAATGCGCTTTTCAATTCTTTTAAATCTGTTTTGATTTTGATTTGAAACGACAATTTTTGTATGAGGAGTAGTTCAAATAAAAAAAAAATATATTAATAAATATATGAATATTACTTTCATATGAATATTTGAATTGAAAAGCAATAAGTTTTTAACAGTGCTCTTTTCAATTCCTTTAAAATTGTTTTCATTTGAAAGAATGTTTGAAAAAATAAATTTTTATATGAGAAGTGGTTTAAGTTTATCAATAAATTAATAAAAATTACTTTTCTATGAAATGTTTACGAAAGTGACTGTATCTCCGGAAATATTAATTTCGTTGCGAAATTATAAAAATCTTCACTAAGTTATCAATAGTGCTCTTTTCAATTCTTTCAAAACTGTTTTTATTTTAAAGAATGTTTGAAAAATACATTTTTGTATGAGGAATGGTTCAAGCTTATCAGTAAATATATGAATATTATTTCTCAATGAAATGTTTAAGAAAGTTACTGTATCTCCGGAAATATTAATTTCATTGCGAAATTATTAAAATCTTCACCAAGTTATCGTTTCAATTCTTTTAAAATTGTGTAATTTGTATGAATGTTTGAAAAGACAATTTTTGTATGAGGAGTAGTTCAAATAAAAAAAAATATATTAAAATAAATATATGAATATAACTTTCATATGAAGCTTTGAATTGAAAAGCACTAAGTTTTTAACAGTGCTCTTTTCAATTCCTTTAAAATTGTTTTCATTAGAAAGAGTTTTTGAAAAAATACATTTTTTTATGAGAAGCGGTTCAAGCTTATCAATAAATATATGAATATTACTTCCTTTTGAAATGTTTAAGAAAGTGACTGTAGCTCCGGAAATATTAATTTCGTTGCGAAATTATAAAAAGCTTCACTAAGTTAGCAACAGTGCTCTTTTGAATTCTTTAGAAATTATTTTAATTTGAAAAAGTTTTTGAAAAAATAAATTTTTTTATGAGAAGCGGTTCAAGCTTATCAATAAATATATGAATATTACTTCCTTTTGAAATGTTTAAGAAAGTGACTGTATGTCCGGTAATATTCTTTTATTGCGACATTATAAAAATCTTCACCAAGTTATCGATAGTGCTCTTTTCAATTCTTTTTAAATTTTTTGATTTAAAGGAATGTTTGAAAAGACAATTTTTGTATGAAGAGTAGTTCAAATAAAAAAAACTTATTAAAATAAATATATGAATATTACTTTCATATGAATCTTTGAATTGAAAAGCACTTAGTTATTAACAGTGCTCTTTTCAATTCCTTTAAAATTGTTTTCATTTGAAAGAGTTTATGAAAAAATACATATTTTTATGAGAAGCGGTTCAAGCTTATCAATAAATATATGAATATTACTTTCTTTTGAAATGTTTAAGAAAGTGACTGTAGCCCCGGAAATATTAATTTCATTGCGAAATTATAAAAACCTCCACTAAGTTATCAATAATGGACTTTTCAATTCCTTCAAAATGTTTTTGATTTGAAGGAATGTTTGGAAAAATACATTTTTGTATGAGGAATGGTTCAATTTTATCAGTAAATATATGAATATTTCTTCTTTATGAAATGTTTAAGAAAGTGACTGTATCTACGGAAATATTAATTTCATTGCGAAATTATAAAAAGCTTGACTAAGTTAGCTACAGCGCTCTTTTGAATTCTTTCAAAATTATTTTAATTTGAAAAAATTTTTAAAAAAATATAATTTGGAAAAAAACATTTTTGCATGAGGAACAATCAGAAATTGCAGCTTTATTATATAAATAAATTAGACCCGTGACTTTTTCCAAAAATTTCAAGAAAGATTATACAAATTTTTTATGGAAAAATTTTAAATAAAAAGTGTACAAAAGTTTTCATACAAAATTAGAAACCTCGGCTTTTGTATTTGTAAAAATTACACCCATGTCGTTTTCAATAATTTTCAAGAAAAAGTATAGAGCATTTTTTCATGCAAAATTAGAAATCTCGAGATTTATATTTATAAAAATTACACCCGTGACTTATTCTAACATTTTGAAGAAAACGTATCAAAAATTGGTCATGCAAAATTAGAAATTTCAGCATTAATATATAAATAAAATGCACATGTCTTAATCGAAAAATTTCAAGAAAAATTATAAAATTTTTTTTGGAAAATTAGAAATTTTGGCTTTAATATATAAATAAATTACACCTGTGACTTATTCATAAAATTTCAAGAAAAATTATAAAAATTTTTAATGGAAAATTAGAAATCTCGGCTTTTATATTTATAAAAATAACGCTCTTGTCTTATTCAAAAATTTTCAAGAAAAAGTGTACAAAATTTTTCATGCAAAATTAGAAATTTCGGCTTTTGAATTTGTAAAAATTACACCCCTATCGTTTTCAAAATTTTCAAGAAAAAGTATAGATAATTTTTTCATGCAAAATTAGAAATCTCGAGTTTTATATTTATAAAACTTACAACCGTAACTGATTCAAACATTTTGAAGAGAAAGTGTTAAAAATTAGAAATTTCAGCTTTAATATATAAACAAAATACACCTGTTACTTATTCATAAAATTTCAAGAAAATTTATAAAATTTTTTTATGGAAAATTTGAAATCTCGACTTTCTATGTGTTATTCAAAAATTTTCAAGAAAAAGTGTACAAAATTGGTAATGCAAAATTAAAAATCTCTGCTTTTATATTCATAAAAATTACACCCGTGGCTTATTCAAACATTTTGAAAAAAAAGTTTTAAAATATGGTCATGCAAAATTAAAAATTTTGGCTTTCCAAAAATTTCAAGAAAAATTATAAGTTATAAATACTGCGCTTCTCATTCGTTCAAAATTTGTTGGATTTGAAAGAATGTTTGGAAAAATACATTTTTGTATGAGGAATGGTTCAAGTTTATCAGTAAATATATGAATATTACTTCTATATGAAATGTTTAAAAAAGTAAAAACATACATTTTTAAATGAGAAGTGGTTTAAGTTTATCAATAAATTAATAAAAATTACTTTCTTTTGAAATGTTTAAGAAAGTGACTGTAGCTCCTTAAATATTAATTTCATTGCGAAATTATAAAAACCTCCACTAAGTTATCAATAATGCGCTTTTCAATTCGTTCAAAGTTTTTTTGATTTTAAAGAATTTTTGGAAAAATTCATTTTTGTATGAGGAATGGTTCAAGTTTATCAGTATATATGAATATTACTTCTTTATATATGAATTCATAATATATGAATATTACTTCTTTATGAAATGTTTAAGAAAGTGACTGTATCTACGGAAATATTAATTTCTTTGCGAAATTATAAAAATCTTCACTAAGTAATCAATAGTGCTCTTTTCAATTCTATCAAAATTGTTTTGATTTTAAAGAATGTTTGGAAAAATACATTTTTGTATTAGGAATAGTTCAAGTTTATCAGTAAATATATATATGAATATTACTTCTTTATGAAATGTTTAAGAAAGTGACTGTATCTCCGGAAATATTAATTTCATTACGAAATTATAAAAATCTTCACAAAATTATCAAGCGATCGCTCTTCATTCTTTTAAAACTGTTTTGATTTGAAATGTTTAAGAAAGTGACTGTATCTCCGGAAATATTAACTTCATTACAAAATTCTTTTAAAACTGTTTTGATTTGAAAGAATTTATGAAAACATACATTTTTAAATGAGAAGTGGCTTAAGTTTATCAATAAATTAATAAAAATTACTTCCTTATAAAATGTTTAAGAAAGTGACTGTATCTCCGGAAATATTAATTTCATTGCGAAATTATTAAAATCTTCACCAAGTTATCGATAGTGCTCTTTTCAATTCTTTTTAAATTGTTTGATTTGAAAGAATGTTTGAAAAGACAATTTTTGTATGAGGAGTAGTTCAAATAAAAAAAAAATATATTAATAAATATATGAATATTACTTTCATATGAATATTTGAATTGAAAAGCAATAAGTTTTTAACAGTGCTCTTTTCAATTCCTTTAAAATTGTTTTCATTTGAAAGAATGTTTGAAAAAATACATTTTTATATGAGAAGTGGTTTAAGTTTATCAATAAATTAATAAAAATTACTTTCCTATGAAATGTTTACGAAAGTGACTGTATCTCCGGAAATATTAATTTCGTTGCGAAATTATAAAAATCTTCACTAAGTTATCAATAGTGCTCTTTTCAATTCTTTCAAAATTGTTTTTATTTTAAAGAATGTTTGGAAAAATACATTTTTGTATGAGAAATGGTTCAAGCATATCAGTAAATATATGAATATTATTTCTCAATGAAATGTTTAAGAAAGTTACTGTATCTCCGGAAATATTAATTTCATTGCGAAATTATTAAAATCTTCACCAAGTTATCGTTTCAATTCTTTTAAAATTGTGTAATTTGAATGAATGTTTAAAAAGACAATTTTTGTATGAGGAGTAGTTCAAATAAAAAAAAATATATTAAAATAAATATATGAATATAACTTTCATATGAAGCTTTGAATTGAAAAGCGCTAAGTTTTTAACAGTGCTCTTTTCAATTCCTTGAAAATTGTTTCCATTTGAAAGAGTTTTTGAAAAAATAAATTTTTTTTATGAGAAGCGGTTCAAGCTTATCAATAAATATATGAATATTACTTCCTTTTGAAATGTTTAAGAAAGTGACTGTAGCTCCGGAAATATTAATTTCGTTGCGAAATTATAAAAAGCTTCATTAAGTTAGCAACAGTGCTCTTTTGAATTTTTTAAAAATTATTTTAATTTGAAAAAGTTTCTGAAAAAATAAATTTTTTTATGAGAAGCGGTTCAAGCTTATCAATAAATATATGAATATTACTTCCTTTTGAAATGTTTAAGAAAGTGACTGTATGTCCGGTAATATTCTTTTATTGCGACATTATAAAAATCTTCACCAAGTTATCGATAGTGCTCTTTTCAATTCTTTTTAAATTGTTTGATTTGAAAGAATGTTTGAAAAGACAATTTTTGTATGAAGAGTAGTTCAAATAAAAAAAATTTATTAAAATAAATATATGAATATTACTTTCATATGAATCTTTAAATTGAAAAGCACTTAGTTATTAACAGTGCTCTTTTCAATTCCTTTAAAATTGTTTTCATTTGAAAGAGTTTATGAAAAAATATCTATTTTTATGAGAAACGGTTCAAGCTTATCAATAAATATATGAATATTACTTCCTTTTGAAATGCTTAAGAAAGTGACTGTAGCTTCGGAAATATTAATTTCATTGCGAAATTATAAAAACCTCCACTAAGTTATCAATAATGGACTTTTCAATTCCTTCAAAATGTTTTTGATTTGAAGGAATGTTTGGAAAAATACATTTTTGTATGAGGAATGGTTCAATTTTATCAGTAAATATATGAATATTTCTTCTTTATGAAATGTTTAAGAAAGTGACTGTATCTACGGAAATATTAATTTCATTGCGAAATTATAAAAAGCTTGACTAAGTTAGCTACAGCGCTCTTTTGAATTCTTTCAAAATTATTTTAATTTGAAAAAATTTTTAAAAAAATATAATTTGGAAAAAAACATTTTTGCATGAGGAACAATCAGAAATTGCAGCTTTATTATATAAATAAATTAGACCCGTGACTTTTTCCCAAAATTTCAAGAAAGATTATACAAATTTTTTATGGAAAAATTTTAAATAAAAAGTGTACAAAAGTTTTCATACAAAATTAGAAACCTCGGCTTTTGTATTTGTAAAAATTACACCCATGTCGTTTTCAATAATTTTCAAGAAAAAGTATAGAGCATTTTTTCATGCAAAATTAGAAATCTCGAGATTTATATTTATAAAAATTACACCCGTGACTTATTCTAACATTTTGAAGAAAACGTATCAAAAATTGGTCATGCAAAATTAGAAATTTCAGCATTAATATATAAATAAAATGCACATGTCTTAATCGAAAAATTTCAAGAAAAATTATAAAATTTTTTTTGGAAAATTAGAAATTTTGGCTTTAATATATAAATAAATTACACCTGTGACTTATTCATAAAATTTCAAGAAAAATTATAAAAATTTTTAATGGAAAATTAGAAATCTCGGCTTTTATATTTATAAAAATAACGCTCTTGTCTTATTCAAAAATTTTCAAGAAAAAGTGTACAAAATTTTTCATGCAAAATTAGAAATTTCGGCTTTTGAATTTGTAAAAATTACACCCCTATCGTTTTCAAAATTTTCAAGAAAAAGTATAGAACATTTTTTCATGCAAAATTAGAAATCTCGAGTTTTATATTTATAAAACTTACAACCGTAACTGATTCAAACATTTTGAAGAGAAAGTGTTAAAAATTAGAAATTTCAGCTTTAATATATAAACAAAATACACCTGTTACTTATTCATAAAATTTCAAGAAAATTTATAAAATTTTTTTATGGAAAATTTGAAATCTCGACTTTCTATGTGTTATTCAAAAATTTTCAAGAAAAAGTGTACAAAATTGGTAATGCAAAATTAAAAATCTCTGCTTTTATATTCATAAAAATTACACCCGTGGCTTATTCAAACATTTTGAAAAAAAAGTTTTAAAATATGGTCATGCAAAATTAAAAATTTTGGCTTTCCAAAAATTTCAAGAAAAATTATAAGTTATAAATACTGCGCTTCTCATTCGTTCAAAATTTGTTGGATTTGAAAGAATGTTTGGAAAAATACATTTTTGTATGAGGAATGGTTCAAGTTTATCAGTAAATATATGAATATTACTTCTATATGAAATGTTTAAAAAAGTAAAAACATACATTTTTAAATGAGAAGTGGTTTAAGTTTATCAATAAATTAATAAAAATTACTTTCTTTTGAAATGTTTAAGAAAGTGACTGTAGCTCCTTAAATATTAATTTCATTGCGAAATTATAAAAACCTCCACTAAGTTATCAATAATGCGCTTTTCAATTCGTTCAAAGTTTTTTTGATTTTAAAGAATTTTTGGAAAAATTCATTTTTGTATGAGGAATGGTTCAAGTTTATCAGTATATATGAATATTACTTCTTTATATATGAATTCATAATATATGAATATTACTTCTTTATGAAATGTTTAAGAAAGTGACTGTATCTACGGAAATATTAATTTCTTTGCGAAATTATAAAAATCTTCACTAAGTAATCAATAGTGCTCTTTTCAATTCTATCAAAATTGTTTTGATTTTAAAGAATGTTTGGAAAAATACATTTTTGTATTAGGAATAGTTCAAGTTTATCAGTAAATATATATATGAATATTACTTCTTTATGAAATGTTTAAGAAAGTGACTGTATCTCCGGAAATATTAATTTCATTACGAAATTATAAAAATCTTCACAAAATTATCAAGCGATCGCTCTTCATTCTTTTAAAACTGTTTTGATTTGAAATGTTTAAGAAAGTGACTGTATCTCCGGAAATATTAACTTCATTACAAAATTCTTTTAAAACTGTTTTGATTTGAAAGAATTTATGAAAACATACATTTTTAAATGAGAAGTGGCTTAAGTTTATCAATAAATTAATAAAAATTACTTCCTTATAAAATGTTTAAGAAAGTGACTGTATCTCCGGAAATATTAATTTCATTGCGAAATTATTAAAATCTTCACCAAGTTATCGATAGTGCTCTTTTCAATTCTTTTTAAATTGTTTGATTTGAAAGAATGTTTGAAAAGACAATTTTTGTATGAGGAGTAGTTCAAATAAAAAAAAAATATATTAATAAATATATGAATATTACTTTCATATGAATATTTGAATTGAAAAGCAATAAGTTTTTAACAGTGCTCTTTTCAATTCCTTTAAAATTGTTTTCATTTGAAAGAATGTTTGAAAAAATACATTTTTATATGAGAAGTGGTTTAAGTTTATCAATAAATTAATAAAAATTACTTTCCTATGAAATGTTTACGAAAGTGACTGTATCTCCGGAAATATTAATTTCGTTGCGAAATTATAAAAATCTTCACTAAGTTATCAATAGTGCTCTTTTCAATTCTTTCAAAATTGTTTTTATTTTAAAGAATGTTTGGAAAAATACATTTTTGTATGAGAAATGGTTCAAGCATATCAGTAAATATATGAATATTATTTCTCAATGAAATGTTTAAGAAAGTTACTGTATCTCCGGAAATATTAATTTCATTGCGAAATTATTAAAATCTTCACCAAGTTATCGTTTCAATTCTTTTAAAATTGTGTAATTTGAATGAATGTTTAAAAAGACAATTTTTGTATGAGGAGTAGTTCAAATAAAAAAAAATATATTTAAATAAATATATGAATATAACTTTCATATGAAGCTTTGAATTGAAAAGCGCTAAGTTTTTAACAGTGCTCTTTTCAATTCCTTTAAAATTGTTTCCATTTGAAAGAGTTTTTGAAAAAATAAATTTTTTTTATGAGAAGCGGTTCAAGCTTATCAATAAATATATGAATATTACTTCCTTTTGAAATGTTTAAGAAAGTGACTGTAGCTCCGGAAATATTAATTTCGTTGCGAAATTATAAAAAGCTTCATTAAGTTAGCAACAGTGCTCTTTTGAATTTTTTAAAAATTATTTTAATTTGAAAAAGTTTCTGAAAAAATAAATTTTTTTATGAGAAGCGGTTCAAGCTTATCAATAAATATATGAATATTACTTCCTTTTGAAATGTTTAAGAAAGTGACTGTATGTCCGGTAATATTCTTTTATTGCGACATTATAAAAATCTTCACCAAGTTATCGATAGTGCTCTTTTCAATTCTTTTTAAATTGTTTGATTTGAAAGAATGTTTGAAAAGACAATTTTTGTATGAAGAGTAGTTCAAATAAAAAAAATTTATTAAAATAAATATATGAATATTACTTTCATATGAATCTTTAAATTGAAAAGCACTTAGTTATTAACAGTGCTCTTTTCAATTCCTTTAAAATTGTTTTCATTTGAAAGAGTTTATGAAAAAATATCTATTTTTATGAGAAACGGTTCAAGCTTATCAATAAATATATGAATATTACTTCCTTTTGAAATGCTTAAGAAAGTGACTGTAGCTTCGGAAATATTAATTTCATTGCGAAATTATAAAAACCTCCACTAAGTTAGCAACAGTGCTCTTTTGAATTCTTTCAAAATTATTTTAATTTGAAAGAATTTTTAAAAAAATACATATTTGGAAAAATACATTTTTGCATGAGGAAAAATTAAAAATTGCACCTTTATTATATAAATAAATTAAACCCGTGACTTTTTCCAAAAATTTCAAGAAAGATTATACAAATTTTTAATGGAAAATTAGAAATCTTGGCTTTTATATTTACAAAAATTACACCCGGTCTTATTCAAGAATTTCCAAGAAAAAGTGCACAAAATTTTTCATGCAAGATTAGAAATCTCGGCTTTTGGATTTGTAAAAATTACACCCATGTCGTTTTAAAAAATTTTCAAGAAAAAGTATAGAACATTTTTTCATGCAAAATTAGAAATCTCGAGTTTTATATTTATAAAAATTACAAGCGTAACTGATACAACAATTTTGAAGAAAAAGTGTTAAAAATTAGAAATTTCAGCTTTAATATATAAACAAAATACACCTGTTACTTATTCATAAAATTTCAAGAAAAATTATAACATTTTTTATGGAAAATTAGAAATCTCGACTTTCATATTTATTAAAATTACACCCATGTGTTATTCAAAAATTTTCAAGAAAAAGTGTACAAAATTGGTGATGCAAAATTAGAAATCTCGGCTTTTATATTCATAAAAATTACACCCGTGACTTATTCAAACATTTTGAAGAAAAAGTGTTAAAATATGGTCATGCAAAATTAAAAATGTTAGCTTTCCAAAAATTTCAAGAAAAATTACAAATTATCAATAATGCGCTTCTCAAATCGTTCAAAATTTTTTTGATTTGAAAGAATGTTTGGAAAAATACATTTTTGTATGAGGAATGGTTCAAGTTTATCAGTAAATATATGAATATTACTTCTATATGAAATGTTTAAAAAAGTAACTGTAGCTCCGGAAATATTAATGTTATTGCGAAATTATAAAAATCTGCACCAAGTTACCGATAGTGCTCTTTTCAAATCTTTTAAAATTGTTTTGATTTGAAAGAATTTATGAAAACATACATTTTTAAATGAGAAGTGGTTTAAGTTTATCAATAATCTAATAAAATTTACTTTTTTATGAAATGTTTATGAAAGTGACTGTATCTCCGGAAATATTATATTCATTAAGAAATTATTAAAATATTCACCAAGTTATCGTTTCAATTCTTTTAAAATTGTGTGATTTGAATGAATGTTTGAAAAGACAATTTTTGTATGAAGAAGTAGTTCAAATAAAAAAAATGTATTAAAATAAATATATGAATATTACTTTCATATGAATCTTTGAATTGAAAAGCACTAAGTTATTAAAAGTGCTCCTTTGAATTCTTTCAAAATTATTTTAATTTGAAAGAATTTTTAAAAAAATACATATTTGGAAAAATACATTTTTGCATAAGAAAAATTAGAAATTGCAGCTTTATTATATATAAATTAGACTAGTGACTTTTTCCAAAAATTTCATGAAAGATTATACAAATTTTTTATGCAAAATTAGAAATCTCGGCTTTTGAATTTGTAAAAATTACACCCATGCCGTTTTCAAAAATTTTCAAGAAAAAGTATAGAACATTTTTTCATGCAAAATTAGAAATCCCGAATTTTATATATATAAAAATTACAACCGTAACTGTTACAAACATTTTTAAGAAAAAGTGTTAAAAAATAGAAATTTCAGCTGTAATATATAAACAAAATACACCTGTTACTTATTCATAAAATTTCAAGAAAAATTATAACATTTTTTTATGGAAAATTAGAAATGTCGACTTTCCTTGTGTTATTCAAAAGCTTTCAAGAAAAAGTGTACAAAATTGGTGATGCAAAATTAGAAATCTCGACTTTTATATGCATTAAAATTACACCTGTGACTTATTCAAACATTTTGAAGAAAACGTATCAAAAATTGGTCATGCCAAATTAGAAATTTCAGCATTAATATATAAATAAAATGCACATGTCTTAATCTTTTAAGTTTGGAAAAATACATTTTTGTATGAGGAATGGTTCAAGTTTATCAGTAAATATATGAATATTACTTCTTTATGAAATGTTTAAGAAAGTGACTGTATCTACGGAAATATTTATTTCATTGCGAAATTATAAAAACTTCCACTTAGTTATCAATAATGCGCTTTTCAATTCGTTAAAATTTTTTTTGATTTTAAAGAATGTTTGGAATAATACATTTTTGTATGAGGAATGGTTCAAGTTTATCAGTAAATATATGAATATTACTTCTTTATGAAATGTTTAAGAAAGTGACTGTATCTCCGGATATATTAATTTCATTGCGAAATTATAAAAATCTGCAACAAGTTACCGATAGTGCTCTTTTCAATTCTTTTAAAACTCTTTTGATTTGAAAGATTTTATGAAAACATACATTTTTAAATGAGAAGTGGTTTAAGTTTATCAATAAATTAATAAAAATTACTTCCTTTTGAAATGTTTAAGAAAGTGACTGTATTTCCGGAAATATTAATTTCATTGCGAAATTATAAAAAACTCCACTAAGTTGTTAATAATGCGCTTCTCAATTCGTTCAAACTTTTTTTGATTTGAAAGAATGTTTGGAAAAATACATTTTTGTATGACGAATGGTTCAAGTTTATCAGTAAATATATGAATATTACTTCTTTATGAAATGTTTAAGAAAGTGACTGTATCTACGGAAATATTAATTTCATTGCGAAATTATAAAAAGCTTCACTAAGTTAGCAACAGCGCTCTTTTGAATTCTTTCAAAATTATTTTAATTTGAAAGAATTTTCAAAAAAATACATATTTGGAAAAAAAAATTTTTGCATGAGGAACAATATAAAATTGCAGCTTTATTATATAAATAAATTAGACCCGTGACTTTTTCCAAAAATTTCAAGAAAGATTATACAAATTTTTTATACAAAATTAGAAATCTCGGCTTTTGAATTTGTAAAAATTACACCCATGTCGTTTTCAAAAATTTTCAAAAAAAAAGTTAGAACATTTTTTCATGCAAAATTAGAAATCTCGAGTTTTATATTTATAAAAATTACAAGCGTAACTGATACAACAATTTTGAAGAAAAAGTGTTAAAAATTATAAATTTCAGCTTTAATATATAAACAAAATACACCTGTTACTTATTCATAAAATTTCAAGAAAATTTATAAAACTTTTTTATGGAAAATTAGAAATCGCGACTTTTATATTCATAAAAATTACACCCGTGTCTTATTCAAACATTTTGAAGAAAAAGTGTTAAAATATGGTCATGCAAAATTAAAAATTTTGGCTCTCCAAAAATTTAAAGAAAAATTATAAGTTATCAATAATGCGCTTCTCAATTCGTTAAAAATTTTTTTGATTTGAAAGAATGTTTGGAAAAATGCATTTTTGTATGAGGAATGGTTCAAGTTTATCAGTAAATATATGAATATTACTTCTATATGATATGTTTAAAAAAGTAACTGTAGCTCCGGAAATATTATTTTATTGCGAAATTATAAAAATCTGCACAAAGTTACCGATAGTGCTCTTTTCAATTCTTTTAAACCTGTTTTGATTTTGATTTGAAACGACAAATTTTGTATGAGGAATAGTTCAAATAAAAAAAAATATTATAATAAATATATGAATATTACTTTCATATGAATATTTGAATTGAAAAGCACTAAGTTATTAAAAGTGCTCTTTTCAATTCCTTTAAAATTGTTTTCATTTGAAAGAGTTTTTGAAAAATTAAATTTTTTTATGAGAAGCGTTTCATGCTTATCAATAAATATATGAATATTACTTCCTTTTGAAATGTTTAAGAAAGTGACTGTAGCTCCGGAAATATTAATTTCGTTGCGAAATTATAAAAAGCTTCACTAAGTTAGCAACAGTGCTCTTTTAAATTCTTTAAAAATTATTTTAATTTGAAAAAGTTTTTGAAAAAATAAATTTTTTTATGAGAAGCGGTTCAAGCTTATCAATAAATATATGAATATTACTTCCTTTTGAAATGTTTAAGAAAGTGACTGTAGCTCCAGAATTATTAATTTCATTGTGAAATTATAAAAACCTCCACTAATTTATCAATAATGCGCTTTTCAATTCTTTTAAATCTGTTTTGATTTTGATTTGAAACGACAATTTTTGTATGAGGAGTAGTTCAAATAAAAAAAAAATATATTAATAAATATATGAATATTACTTTCATATGAATATTTGAATTGAAAAGCAATAAGTTTTTAACAGTGCTCTTTTCAATTCCTTTAAAATTGTTTTCATTTGAAAGAATGTTTGAAAAAATAAATTTTTATATGAGAAGTGGTTTAAGTTTATCAATAAATTAATAAAAATTACTTTTCTATGAAATGTTTACGAAAGTGACTGTATCTCCGGAAATATTAATTTCGTTGCGAAATTATAAAAAGCTTCACTAAGTTAGCAACAGTGCTCTTTTGAATTCTTTAAAAATTATTTTAATTTGAAAAAGTTTTTGAAAAAATAAATTTTTTTATGAGAAGCGGTTCAAGCTTATCAATAAATATATGAATATTACTTCCTTTTGAAATGTTTAAGAAAGTGACTGTATGTCCGGTAATATTCTTTTATTGCGACATTATAAAAATCTTCACCAAGTTATCGATAGTGCTCTTTTCAATTCTTTTTAAATTTTTTGATTTGAAGGAATGTTTGAAAAGACAATTTTTGTATGAAGAGTAGTTCAAATAAAAAAAAACTTATTAAAATAAATATATGAATATTACTTTCATATGAATCTTTGAATTGAAAAGCACTTAGTTATTAACAGTGCTCTTTTCAATTCCTTTAAAATTGTTTTCATTTGAAAGAGTTTATGAAAAAATACATATTTTTATGAGAAGCGGTTCAAGCTTATCAATAAATATATGAATATTACTTTCTTTTGAAATGTTTAAGAAAGTGACTGTAGACCCGGAAATATTAATTTCATTGCGAAATTATAAAAACCTCCACTAAGTTATCAATAATGGACTTTTCAATTCCTTCAAAATGTTTTTGATTTGAAGGAATGTTTGGAAAAATACATTTTTGTATGAGGAATGGTTCAATTTTATCAGTAAATATATGAATATTTCTTCTTTATGAAATGTTTAAGAAAGTGACTGTATCTACGGAAATATTAATTTCATTGCGAAATTATAAAAAGCTTGACTAAGTTAGCTACAGCGCTCTTTTGAATTCTTTCAAAATTATTTTAATTTGAAAAAATTTTTAAAAAAATACATATTTGGAAAAAAACATTTTTGCATGAGGAACAATCAGAAATTGCAGCTTTATTATATAAATAAATTAGACCCGTGACTTTTTCCAAAAATTTCAAGAAAGATTATACAAATTTTTTATGGAAAAATGTTAAATAAAAAGTGTACAAAAGTTTTCATACAAAATTAGAAATCTCGGCTTTTGTATTTGTAAAAATTACACCCATGTCGTTTTCAATAATTTTCAAGAAAAAGTATAGAGCATTTTTTCATGCAAAATTAGAAATCTCGAGATTTATATTTATAAAAATTACACCCGTGACTTATTCTAACATTTTGAAGAAAACGTATCAAAAATTGGTCATGCAAAATTAGAAATTTCAGCATTAATATATAAATAAAATGCACATGTCTTAATCGAAAAATTTCAAGAAAAATTATAAAATTTTTTTTTGGAAAATTAGAAATTTTGGCTTTAATATATAAATAAATTACACCTGTGACTTATTCATAAAATTTCAAGAAAAATTATAAAAATTTTTAATGGAAAATTAGAAATCTCGGCTTTTATATTTATAAAAATAACGCTCTTGTCTTATTCAAAAATTTTCAAGAAAAAGTGTACAAAATTTTTCATGCAAAATTGAAAATTTCGGCTTTTGAATTTGTAAAAATTACACCCCTATCGTTTTCAAAATTTTCAAGAAAAAGTATAGATAATTTTTTCATGCAAAATTAGAAATCTCGAGTTTTATATTTATAAAACTTACAACCGTAACTGATTCAAACATTTTGAAGAGAAAGTGTTAAAAATTAGAAATTTCAGCTTTAATATATAAACAAAATACACCTGTTACTTATTCATAAAATTTCAAGAAAATTTATAAAATTTTTTTATGGAAAATTTGAAATCTCGACTTTCTATGTGTTATTCAAAAATTTTCAAGAAAAAGTGTACAAAATTGGTAATGCAAAATTAAAAATCTCTGCTTTTATATTCATAAAAATTACACCCGTGGCTTATTCAAACATTTTGAAAAAAAAGTTTTAAAATATGGTCATGCAAAATTAAAAATTTTGGCTTTCCAAAAATTTCAAGAAAAATTATAAGTTATAAATACTGCGCTTCTCATTCGTTCAAAATTTGTTTGATTTGAAAGAATGTTTGGAAAAATACATTTTTGTATGAGGAATGGTTCAAGTTTATCAGTAAATATATGAATATTACTTCTATATGAAATGTTTAAAAAAGTAAAAACATACATTTTTAAATGAGAAGTGGTTTAAGTTTATCAATAAATTAATAAAAATTACTTCCTTTTGAAATGTTTAAGAAAGTGACTGTAGCTCCGGAAATATTAATTTCATTGCGAAATTATAAAAACCTCCACTAAGTTATCAATAATGCGCTTTTCAATTCGTTCAAATTTTTTTTGATTTTAAAGAATTTTTGGAAAAATTCATTTTTGTATGAGGAATGGTTCAAGTTTATCAGTATATATGAATATTACTTCTTTATATATGAATTCATAATATATGAATATTACTTCTTTATGAAATGTTTAAGAAAGTGACTGTATGTCCGGAAATATTAATTTCGTTGCGAAATTATAAAAATCTTCACTAAGTAATCAATAGTGCTCTTTTCAATTCTATCAAAATTGTTTTGATTTTTAAGAATGTTTGGAAAAATACATTTTTGTATTAGGAATAGTTCAAGTTTATCAGTAAATATATATATGAATATTACTTCTTTATGAAATGTTTAAGAAAGTGACTGTATCTCCGGAAATATTAATTTCATTACGAAATTATAAAAATCTTCACAAAATTATCAATCGATCGCTCTTCATTCTTTTAAAACTGTTTTGATTTGAAATGTTTAAGAAAGTGACTGTATCTCCGGAAATATTAACTTCATTACGAAATTCTTTTAAAATTGTTTTGATTTGAAAGAATTTATGAAAACATACATTTTTAAATGAGAAGTGGCTTAAGTTTATCAATAAATTAATAAAAATAACTTCCTTATAAAATGTTTAAGAAAGTGACTGTATCTCCGGAAATATTAATTTCATTGCGAAATTATTAAAATCTTCACCAAGTTATCGATAGTGCTCTTTTCAATTCTTTTTAAATTGTTTGATTTGAAAGAATGTTTGAAAAGACAATTTTTGTATGAGGAGTAGTTCAAATAAAAAAAATATATTAAAATAAATATATGAATATTACTTTCATATGAAACTTTGAATTTAAAAGCTCTAAGTTATTAACAGTGCTCTTTTCAATTCCTTTAAAATTGTTTTCATTTGAAAGAATGTCTGAAAAAATACATTTTTATATGAGAAGTGGTTTAAGTTTATCAATAAATTAATAAAAATTACTTCCTTTTGAAATGTTTAAGAAAGTGACTGTATTTCCGGAAATATTATTTTCATTGCGAAATTATAAAAACCTCCACTAAGTTGTTAATAATGCGCTTTTCAATTCGTTCAAATTTGTTTTGATTTGAAAGAATGTTTGGAAAAATACATTTTTGTATGAGGAATGGTTCAAGTTTATCAGTAAATATATGAATATTACTGCTTTATGAAATGTTTAAGAAAGTGACTGTATCTACGGAAATATTAATTTCATTGCGAAATTATAAAAAGCTTCACAAAATTATCAATCGATCGCTCTTCATACTTTTAAAACTGTTTTGATTTGAAAGATTTTATGAAAACATACATTTTTAAATGAGAAGTGGCTTAAGTTTATCAATAAATTAATAAAAATTACTTTTTATGAAATGTTTAAGAAAGTGACTGTATCTCCGGAAATATTAATTTCATTGTGAAATTATAAAAACCTCCACTAAGTTAGCAACAGTGCTCTTTTGAATTCTTTCAAAATTATTTTAATTTCAAAGAATTTTTAAAAAAATACATATTTGGAAACATACATTTTTGCATGAGGAACAATCAGAAATTGCAGCTTTATTATATAATTTCAAGAAAGATTATACAAATTTTTTATTCAAAATTAGAAATCTCAGCTTAAAATTTTTACTAAGTTATCGTTTTAATTCTTTAAAAATTGTGTGATTTGAATGAATGTTTGAAACGAAATTTTTTGTATGAAGAGTAGTTCAAATAAAAAAAAATTTATTAAAATAAATATATGAATATTACTTTTATATGAATCTTTGAATTGAAAAGCACTTAGTTATTAACAGTGCTCTTTTCAATTCCTTTAAAATTGTTTTCATTTGAAAGAGTTTATGAAAAAAAATCTATTTTTATAAGAAACGGTTCAAGCTTATCAATAAATATATGAATATTACTTCCTTTTGAAATGCTTAAGAAAGTGACTGTAGCTTCGGAAATATTAATTTCATTGCGAAATTATAAAAACCTCCACTAAGTTAGCAACAGTGCTCTTTTGAATTCTTTCAAAATTATTTTAATTTCAAAGAATTTTTAAAAAAATACATATTTGGAAAAATACATTTTTGCATGAGGAACAATCAGAAATTGCAGCTTTATTATATAAATAAATTAGACCCGTGACTTTTTCCAAAAATTTCAAGAAAGATTATACAAATTTTTTATTCAAAATTAAAAATCTCAGCTTTTGAATTTGTAAAAATTACACCCATGTCGTTTTCGAAAATTTTCAAGAAAAAGTATAAAACATTTTTTCATGCAAAATTAGAAATCTCGAGTTTTATATATATAAAAATTACAACCGTAACTGATTCAAACGTTTTGAAGAAAAAGTGTTAAAAATTAGAAATTTCAGCTTTAATATATAAACAAAATACAACTGTTACTTATTCATAAAATTTCAAGAAAATTTATAACATTTTTTTATGAAAAATTAGAAATCTCGACTTTCCATGTGTTATTAAAAAATTTTAAAGAAAAAGTGTACAAAATTTTTCGTGCAAAATTAGAAATCTCAGCTTTTGAATTTGTAAAAATTACACCCATGTCTTATTCAAAAATGTTCAAGAAAAAGTATAGAACATTTTTTCATGCAAAATTAGAAATCTCGGGTTTTATATTTATAAAAATTACACCCGTAACTGATTCAAACATTTTGAAGAAAAAGTGTTAAAAATTAGAAATTTCAGCTTTAATATATAAACAAAATACACATGTTTTATTCAAAAAATTTCAAGAAAAATTATAAATTTTTTTTATGGAAAATAAGAAATCTCGACTTTCATATTTATTAAAATTACACCCATGTGTTATTCAAAAATTTTCAAGAAAAAGTGTACAAAATTGGTGATGCAAAATTAGAAATCTCGGCTTTTATATTCATAAAAATTACACCCGTGACTTATTCAAACATTTTGAAGAAAAAGTGTTAAAATATGGTCATGCAAAATTAAAAATGTTAGCTTTCCAAAAATTTCAAGAAAAATTACAAATTATCAATAAAGCGCTTCTCAAATCGTTCAAAATTTTTTTGATTTGAAAGAATGTTTGGAAAAATACATTTTTGTATGAGGAATGGTTCAAGTTTATCAGTAAATATATGAATATTACTTCTATATGAAATGTTTAAAAAATTAACTGTAGCTCCGGAAATATTATTTTATTGCGAAATTATAAGAATCTGCACCAAGTTACCGATAGTTCTCTTTTCAATTCTTTTAAATCTGTTTTGATTTTGATTTGAAACGACAATTTTTGTATGAGGAGTAGTTCAAATAAAAAAAAAAAATATATTAATAAATATATGAATATTACTTTCATATGAATATTTGAATTGAAAAGCACTAAGTTATTAAAAGTGCTCTTTTCAATTCCTTTAAAATGTTTTTCATTTGAAAGAGTTTTTGAAAAATTAAATTTTTTTATGAGAAGCGGTTCAAGCTTATCAATAAATATATGAATATTACTTCCTTTTGAAATGTTTAAGAAAGTGACTGTAGCTCCGGAAATATTAATTTCATTGCGAAATTATAAAAACCTCCACTAAGTTAGCAACAGTGCTCTTTTGAATTCTTTAAAAATTATTTTAATTTGAAAAAGTTTTTGAAAAAATAAATTTTTTTATGAGAAGCGGTTCAAGCTTATCAATAAATATATGAATATTACTTCCTTTTGAAATGTTTAAGAAAGTGACTGTAGCTCCAGAATTATTAATTTCATTGTGAAATTATAAAAACCTCCACTAATTTATCAATAATGCGCTTTTCAATTCTTTTAAATCTGTTTTGATTTTGATTTGAAACGACAATTTTTGTATGAGGAGTAGTTCAAATAAAAAAAAAAAATATATTAATAAATATATGAATATTACTTTCATATGAATATTTGAATTGAAAAGCACTAAGTTATTAAAAGTGCTCTTTTCAATTCCTTTAAAATTGTTTTCATTTGAAAGAGTTTTTGAAAAAATATCTATTTTTATGAGAAACGGTTCAAGCTTATCAATAAATATATGAATATTACTTCCTTTTGAAATGTTTAAGAAAGTGACTGTAGCTCCGGAAATATTAATTTCATTGCGCAATTATAAAAACCTCCACTAAGTTGTCAATAATGCGCTTTTCAATTCGTTCAAATTATTTTTGATTTGAAAGAATGTTTGGAATAATACATTTTTGTATGAGGAATGGTTCAAGGTTATCAGTAAATATATGAATATTACTTCTATATGATATGTTTAAAAAAGTAACTGTAGCTCCGGAAATATTATTTTATTGCGAAATTATAAGAAACTGCACCAAGTTACAGATAGTGCTCTTTTCAATTCTTTTAAATCTGTTTTGATTTTGATTTGAACCGACAATTTTTGTATGAGGAGTAGTTCAAATAAAAAAAAATATATTAATAAATATATGAATATTACTTTCATATGAATATTTGAATTGAAAAGCAATAAGTTTTTAACAGTGCTCTTTTCAATTCCTTTAAAATTGTTTTCATTTGAAAGAATGTTTGAAAAAATACATTTTTATATGAGAAGTGGTTTAAGTTTATCAATAAATTAATAAAAATTACTTCCTTTTGAAATGTTTAAGAAAGTGACTGTATTTCCGGAAATATTAATTTCATTGCGAAATTATAAAAACCTCCACTAAGTTTTTAATAATGCGCTTTTCAATTCGTTCAAATTTGTTTTGATTTGAAAGAATGTTTGGAAAAATACATTTTTGTATGAGGAATGGTTAAAGGTTATCAGTAAATATATGAATATTACTTCTATATGATATGTTTAAAAAAGTAACTGTAGCTCCGGAAATATTATTTTATTGCGAAATTATAAGAAACTGCACCAAGTTACCGATAGTGCTCTTTTCAATTCTTTTAAATCTGTTTTGATTTTGATTTGAACCGACAATTTTTGTATGAGGAGTAGTTCAAATAAAAAAAAAATATATTAATAAATATACGAATATTACTTGCATATGAATATTTGAATTGAAAAGCAATAAGTTTTTAACAGTGCTCTTTTCAATTCCTTTAAAATTGTTTTCATTTGAAAGAATGTTTGAAAAAATACATTTTTATATGAGAAGTGGTTTAAGTTTATCAATAAATTAATAAAAATTACTTTCCTATGAAATTTTTACGAAAGTGACTGTATCTCCGGAAATATTAATTTCGTTGCGAAATTATAAAAATCTTCACTAAGTTATCAATAGTGCTCTTTTCAATTCTTTCAAAATTGTTTTTATTTTAAAGAATATTTGGAAAAATACATTTTTGTATGAGAAATGGTTCAAGCATATCAGTAAATATATGAATATTATTTCTCAATGAAATGTTTAAGAAAGTTACTGTATCTCCGGAAATATTAATTTCATTGCGAAATTATTAAAATCTTCACCAAGTTATCGTTTCAATTCTTTTAAAATTGTGTAATTTGAATGAATGTTTGAAAAGCCAATTTTTGTATGAGGAGTAGTTCAAATAAAAAAAAATATATTAAAATAAATATATGAATATAACTTTCATATGAAGCTTTGAATTGAAAAGCAATAAGTTTTTAACAGTGCTCTTTTGAATTCTTTACAAATTATTTTAATTTGAAAAAGTTTCTGAAAAAATAAATTTTTTTATGAGAAGCGGTTCAAGCTTATCAATAAATATATGAATATTACTTCCTTTTGAAATGTTTAAGAAAGTGACTGTATGTCCGGTAATATTCTTTTATTGCGACATTATAAAAATCTTCACCAAGTTATCGATAGTGCTCTTTTCAATTCTTTTTAAATTGTTTGATTTGAAAGAATGTTTGAAAAGACAATTTTTGTATGAAGAGTAGTTCAAATAGAAAAATTTATTTAAATAAATATATGAATATTACTTTCATATGAATCTTTAAATTGAAAAGCACTTAGTTATTAACAGTGCTCTTTTCAATTCCTTTAAAATTGTTTTCATTTGAAAGAGTTTATGAAAAAATATCTATTTTTATGAGAAACGGTTCAAGCTTATCAATAAATATATGAATATTACTTCCTTTTGAAATGCTTAAGAAAGTGACTGTAGCTTCGGAAATATTAATTTCATTGCGAAATTATAAAAACCTCCACTAAGTTAGCAACAGTGCTCTTTTGAATTCTTTCAAAATTATTTTAATTTGAAAGAATTTTTAAAAAAATACATATTTAGAAAAATACATTTTTGCATGAGGAAAAATTAGAAATTGCACCTTTATTATATAAATAAATTAAACCCGTGACTTTTTCCAAAAATTTCAAGAAAGATTATACAAATTTTTAATGGAAAATTAGAAATCTTGGCTTTTATATTTACAAAAATTACACCCGGTCTTATTCAAGAATTTCCAAGAAAAAGTGCACAAAATTTTTCATGCAAGATTAGAAATCTCGGCTTTTGAATTTGTAAAAATTACACCCATGTCGTTTTAAAAAATTTTCAAGAAAAAGTATAGAACATTTTTTCATGCAAAATTAGAAATCTCGTGTTTTATATTTATAAAAATTACAAGCGTAACTGATACAACAATTTTGAAGAAAAAGTGTTAAAAATTAGAAATTTCAGCTTTAATATATAAACAAAATACACCTGTTACTTATTCATAAAAATTCAAGAAAAATTATAACATTTTTTATGGAAAATTAGAAATCTCGACTTTCATATTTATTAAAATTACACCCATGTGTTATTCAAAAATTTTCAAGAAAAAGTGTACAAAATTGGTGATGCAAAATTAGAAATCTCGGCTTTTATATTCATAAAAATTACACCCGTGACTTATTCAAACATTTTGAAGAAAAAGTGTTAAAATATGGTCATGCAAAATTAAAAATGTTAGCTTTCCAAAAATTTCAAGAAAAATTACAAATTATCAATAATGCGCTTCTCAAATCGTTCAAAATTTTTTTGATTTGAAAGAATGTTTGGAAAAATACATTTTTGTATGAGGAATGGTTCAAGTTTATCAGTAAATATATGAATATTACTTCTATATGAAATGTTTGAAAAAGTAACTGTAGCTCCGGAAATATTAATGTTATTGCGAAATTATAAAAATCTGCACCAAGTTACCGATAGTGCTCTTTTCAATTCTTTTAAAATTGTTTTGATTTGAAAGAATTTATGAAAACATACATTTTTAAATGAGAAGTGGTTTAAGTTTATCAATAATCTAATAAAATTTACTTCTTTATGAAATGTTTATGAAAGTGACTGTATCTCCGGAAATATTATATTCATTAAGAAATTATTAAAATATTCACCAAGTTATCGTTTCAATTCTTTTAAAATTGTGTGATTTGAATGAATGTTTGAAAAGACAATTTTTGTATGAAGAAGTAGTTCAAATAAAAAAAATGTATTAAAATAAATATATGAATATTACTTTCATATGAATCTTTGAATTGAAAAGCACTAAGTTATTAAAAGTACTCCCTCCTTTAAATTCTTTCAAAATTATTTTAATTTGAAAGAATTTTTAAAAAAATACATATTTGGAAAAATACATTTTTGCATGAGAAAAATTAGAAATTGCAGCTTTATAATATATAAATTAGACTAGTGACTTTTTCTAAAAATTTCATGAAAGATTATACAAATTTTTTATGCAAAATTAGAAATCTCGGCTTTTGAATTTGTAAAAATTACACCCATGCCGTTTTCAAAAATTTTCAAGAAAAAGTATAGAACATTTTTTCATGCAAAATTAGAAATCCCGAGTTTTATATATATAAAAATTACAACCGTAACTGTTACAAACATTTTTAAGAAAAAGTGTTAAAAAATAGAAATTTCAGCTGTAATATATAAACAAAATACACCTGTTACTTATTCATAAAATTTCAAGAAAAATTATAACATTTTTTTATGGAAAATTAGAAATCTCGACTTTCCATGTGTTATTCAAAAGCTTTCAAGAAAAAGTGTACAAAATTGGTGATGCAAAATTAGAAATCTCGACTTTTATATGCATTAAAATTACACCTGTGACTTATTCAAACATTTTGAAGAAAACGTATCAAAAATTGGTCATGCAAAATGAGAAATTTCAGCATTAATATATAAATAAAATGCACATGTCTTAATCTGTTAAGTTTGGAAAAATACATTTTTGTATGAGGAATGGTTCAAGTTTATCAGTAAATATATGAATATTACTTCTTTATGAAATGTTTAAGAAAGTGACTGTATCTACGGAAATATTTATTTCATTGCGAAATTATAAAAATCTGCACCAAGTTACCGATAGTGCTCTTTTCAATTCTTTTAAACCTGTTTTGATTTTGATTTGAAACGACAAATTTTGTATGAGGAATAGTTCAAATAAAAAAAAAATATATTAATAAATATATGAATATTACTTTCATATAAATATTTGAATTGAAAAGCACTAAGTTATTAAAAGTGCTCTTTTCAATTCCTTTAAAATTGTTTTCATTTGAAAGAGTTTTTGAAAAATTAAATTTTTTTATGAGAAGCGTTTCATGCTTATCAATAAATATATGAATATTACTTCCTTTTGAAATGTTTAAGAAAGTGACTGTAGCTCCGGAAATATTAATTTCGTTGCGAAATTTTAAAAAGCTTCACTAAGTTAGCAACAGTGCTCTTTTAAATTCTTTAAAAATTATTTTAATTTGAAAAAGTTTTTGAAAAAATTAATTTTTTTATGAGAAGCGGTTCAAGCTTATCAATAAATATATGAATATTACTTCCTTTTGAAATGTTTAAGAAAGTGACTGTAGCTCCAGAATTATTAATTTCATTGTGAAATTATAAAAACCTCCACTAATTTATCAATAATGTGCTTTTCAATTCTTTTAAATCTGTTTTGATTTTGATTTGAAACGACAATTTTTGTATGAGGAGTAGTTCAAATAAAAAAAAAAATATATTAATAAATATATGAATATTACTTTCATATAAATATTTGAATTGAAAAGCACTAAGTTATTAAAAGTGCTCTTTTCAATTCCTTTAAAATTGTTTTCATTTGAAAGAGTTTTTGAAAAATTAAATTTTTTTATGAGAAGCGTTTCATGCTTATCAATAAATATATGAATATTACTTCCTTTTGAAATGTTTAAGAAAGTGACTGTAGCTCCGGAAATATTAATTTCGTTGCGAAATTATAAAAAGCTTCACTAAGTTAGCAACAGTGCTCTTTTGAATTCTTTAAAAATTATTTTAATTTGAAAAAGTTTTTGAAAAAATAAATTTTTTTATTAGAAGCGGTTCAAGCTTATCAATAAATATATGAATATTACTTCCTTTTGAAATGTTTAAGAAAGTGACTGTATGTCCGGTAATATTCTTTTATTGCGACATTATAAAAATCTTCACCAAGTTATCGATAGTGCTCTTTTCAATTCTTTTTAAATTTTTTGATTTGAAAGAATGTTTGAAAAGACAATTTTTGTATGAAGAGTAGTTCAAATAAAAAAAACTTATAAAAATAAATATATGAATATTACTTTCATATGAATCTTTGAATTGAAAAGCACTTAGTTATTAACAGTGCTCTTTTCAATTCCTTTAAAATTGTTTTCATTTGAAAGAGTTTATGCAAAAATACATATTTTTATGAGAAGCGGTTTAAGCTTATCAATAAATATATGAATATTACTTTCTTTTGAAATGTTTACGAAAGTGACTGTAGCTCCGGAAATATTAATTTCATTGCGAAATTATAAAAACCTCCACTAAGTTATCAATAATGGACTTTTCAATTCCTTCAAAATGTTTTTGATTTGAAGGAATGTTTGGAAAAATACATTTTTGTATGAGGAATAGTTCAATTTTATCAATAAATATATGAATATTTCTTCTTTATGAAATGTTTAAGAAAGTGACTGTATCTACGGAAATATTAATTTCATTGCGAAATTATAAAAAGCTTCACTAAGTTAGCAACAGTGCTCTTTTGAATTCTTTCAAAATTATTTTAATTTCAAAGAATTTTTAAAAAAATACATATTTGGAAAAATACATTTTTGCATGAGGAACAATCAGAAATTGCAGCTTTATTATATAAATAAATTAGACCCGTGACTTTTTCCAAAAATTTCAAGAAAGATTATACAAATTTTTTATTCAAAATTAAAAATCTCAGCTTTTGAATTTGTAAAAATTACACCCATGTCGTTTTCGAAAATTTTCAAGAAAAAGTATAAAACATTTTTTCATGCAAAATTAAAAATCTCCAGTTTTATATATATAAAAATTACAACCGTAACTGATTCAAACGTTTTGAAGAAAAAGTGTTAAAAATTAGAAATTTCAGCTTTAATATATAAACAAAATACAACTGTTACTTATTCATAAAATTTCAAGAAAATTTATAACATTTTTTTATGAAAAATTAGAAATCTCGACTTTCCATGTGTTATTAAAAAATTTTAAAGAAAAAGTGTACAAAATTTTTCATGCAAAATTAGAAATCTCAGCTTTTGAATTTGTAAAAATTACACCCATGTCTTATTCAAAAATGTTCAAGAAAAAGTATAGAACATTTTTTCATGCAAAATTAGAAATCTCGGGTTTTATATTTATAAAAATTACACCCGTAACTGATTCAAACATTTTGAAGAAAAAGTGTTAAAAATTAGAAATTTCAGCTTTAATATATAAACAAAATACACATGTTTTATTCAAAAAATTTCAAGAAAAATTATAAATTTTTTTTATGGAAAATAAGAAATCTCGACTTTCATATTTATTAAAATTACACCCATGTGTTATTCAAAAATTTTCAAGAAAAAGTGTACAAAATTGGTGATGCAAAATTAGAAATCTCGGCTTTTATATTCATAAAAATTACACCCGTGACTTATTCAAACATTTTGAAGAAAAAGTGTTAAAATATGGTCATGCAAAATTAAAAATGTTAGCTTTCCAAAAATTTCAAGAAAAATTACAAATTATCAATAATGCGCTTCTCAAATCGTTCAAAATTTTTTTGATTTGAAAGAATGTTTGGAAAAATACATTTTTGTATGAGGAATGGTTCAAGTTTATCAGTAAATATATGAATATTACTTCTATATGAAATGTTTGAAAAAGTAACTGTAGCTCCGGAAATATTAATGTTATTGCGAAATTATAAAAATCTGCACCAAGTTACCGATAGTGCTCTTTTCAATTCTTTTAAAATTGTTTTGATTTGAAAGAATTTATGAAAACATACATTTTTAAATGAGAAGTGGTTTAAGTTTATCAATAATCTAATAAAATTTACTTCTTTATGAAATGTTTATGAAAGTGACTGTATCTCCGGAAATATTATATTCATTAAGAAATTATTAAAATATTCACCAAGTTATCGTTTCAATTCTTTTAAAATTGTGTGATTTGAATGAATGTTTGAAAAGACAATTTTTGTATGAAGAAGTAGTTCAAATAAAAAAAATGTATTAAAATAAATATATGAATATTACTTTCATATGAATCTTTGAATTGAAAAGCACTAAGTTATTAAAAGTACTCCTTTAAATTCTTTCAAAATTATTTTAATTTGAAAGAATTTTTAAAAAAATACATATTTGGAAAAATACATTTTTGCATGAGAAAAATTAGAAATTGCAGCTTTATAATATATAAATTAGACTAGTGACTTTTTCTAAAAATTTCATGAAAGATTATACAAATTTTTTATGCAAAATTAGAAATCTCGGCTTTTGAATTTGTAAAAATTACACCCATGCCGTTTTCAAAAATTTTCAAGAAAAAGTATAGAACATTTTTTCATGCAAAATTAGAAATCCCGAGTTTTATATATATAAAAATTACAACCGTAACTGTTACAAACATTTTTAAGAAAAAGTGTTAAAAAATAGAAATTTCAGCTGTAATATATAAACAAAATACACCTGTTACTTATTCATAAAATTTCAAGAAAAATTATAACATTTTTTTATGGAAAATTAGAAATCTCGACTTTCCATGTGTTATTCAAAAGCTTTCAAGAAAAAGTGTACAAAATTGGTGATGCAAAATTAGAAATCTCGACTTTTATATGCATTAAAATTACACCTGTGACTTATTCAAACATTTTGAAGAAAACGTATCAAAAATTGGTCATGCAAAATGAGAAATTTCAGCATTAATATATAAATAAAATGCACATGTCTTAATCTGTTAAGTTTGGAAAAATACATTTTTGTATGAGGAATGGTTCAAGTTTATCAGTAAATATATGAATATTACTTCTTTATGAAATGTTTAAGAAAGTGACTGTATCTACGGAAATATTTATTTCATTGCGAAATTATAAAAATCTGCACCAAGTTACCGATAGTGCTCTTTTCAATTCTTTTAAACCTGTTTTGATTTTGATTTGAAACGACAAATTTTGTATGAGGAATAGTTCAAATAAAAAAAAAATATATTAATAAATATATGAATATTACTTTCATATAAATATTTGAATTGAAAAGCACTAAGTTATTAAAAGTGCTCTTTTCAATTCCTTTAAAATTGTTTTCATTTGAAAGAGTTTTTGAAAAATTAAATTTTTTTATGAGAAGCGTTTCATGCTTATCAATAAATATATGAATATTACTTCCTTTTGAAATGTTTAAGAAAGTGACTGTAGCTCCGGAAATATTAATTTCGTTGCGAAATTTTAAAAAGCTTCACTAAGTTAGCAACAGTGCTCTTTTAAATTCTTTAAAAATTATTTTAATTTGAAAAAGTTTTTGAAAAAATTAATTTTTTTATGAGAAGCGGTTCAAGCTTATCAATAAATATATGAATATTACTTCCTTTTGAAATGTTTAAGAAAGTGACTGTAGCTCCAGAATTATTAATTTCATTGTGAAATTATAAAAACCTCCACTAATTTATCAATAATGTGCTTTTCAATTCTTTTAAATCTGTTTTGATTTTGATTTGAAACGACAATTTTTGTATGAGGAGTAGTTCAAATAAAAAAAAAAATATATTAATAAATATATGAATATTACTTTCATATGAATATTTGAATTGAAAAGCAACAAGTTTTTAACAGTGCTCTTTTCAATTCCTTTAAAATTGTTTTCATTTGAAAGAATGTTTGAAAAAATAAATTTTTATATGAGAAGTGGTTTAAGTTTATCAATAAATTAATAAAAATTACTTTTCTATGAAATGTTTACGAAAGTGACTGTATCTCCGGAAATATTAATTTCATTGCGAAATTATTAAAATCTTCACCAAGTTATCGTTTCAATTCTTTTAAAATTGTGTAATTTGAATGAATGTTTGAAAAGACAATTTTTGTATGAGGTGTAGTTCAAATAAAAAAAAATATATTAAAATAAATATATGAATATAACTTTCATATGAAGCTTTGAATTGAAAAGCACTAAGTTTTTAACAGTGCTCTTTTCAATTCCTTTAAAATTGTTTTCATTAGAAAGAGTTTTTGAAAAAATACATTTCTTTATGAGAAGCGGTTCAAGCTTATCAATAAATATATGAATATTACTTCCTTTTGAAATGTTTAAGAAAGTGACTGTAGCTCCGGAAATATTAATTTCGTTGCGAAATTATAAAAAGCTTCACTAAGTTAGCAACAGTGCTCTTTTGAATTCTTTAAAAATTATTTTAATTTGAAAAAGTTTTTGAAAAAATAAATTTTTTTATTAGAAGCGGTTCAAGCTTATCAATAAATATATGAATATTACTTCCTTTTGAAATGTTTAAGAAAGTGACTGTATGTCCGGTAATATTCTTTTATTGCGACATTATAAAAATCTTCACCAAGTTATCGATAGTGCTCTTTTCAATTCTTTTTAAATTTTTTGATTTGAAAGAATGTTTGAAAAGACAATTTTTGTATGAAGAGTAGTTCAAATAAAAAAAACTTATAAAAATAAATATATGAATATTACTTTCATATGAATCTTTGAATTGAAAAGCACTTAGTTATTAACAGTGCTCTTTTCAATTCCTTTAAAATTGTTTTCATTTGAAAGAGTTTATGCAAAAATACATATTTTTATGAGAAGCGGTTTAAGCTTATCAATAAATATATGAATATTACTTTCTTTTGAAATGTTTACGAAAGTGACTGTAGCTCCGGAAATATTAATTTCATTGCGAAATTATAAAAACCTCCACTAAGTTATCAATAATGGACTTTTCAATTCCTTCAAAATGTTTTTGATTTGAAGGAATGTTTGGAAAAATACATTTTTGTATGAGGAATGGTTCAATTTTATCAATAAATATATGAATATTTCTTCTTTATGAAATGTTTAAGAAAGTGACTGTATCTACGGAAATATTAATTTCATTGCGAAATTATAAAAAGCTTCACTAAGTTAGCAACAGTGCTCTTTTCAATTCTTTCAAAATTATTTTAATTTCAAAGAATTTAAAAAAAAATACATATTTGGAAAAATACATTTTTGCATGAGGAAAAATTAGAAATTGCACCTTTATTATATAAATAAATTAGACCCGTGACTTTTTCCAAAAATTTCAAGAAAGATTATACAAATTTTTTATGGAAAATTAGAAATCTTGGCTTTTATATTTACAAAAATTACACCCGGTATTATTCAAAAATTTCCAAGAAAAAGTTTACAAAATTTTTCATGCAAGATTAGAAATCTCGGCTTTTGAATTTGTAAAAATTACACCCATGTCGTTTTCAAAAATTTTCAAGAAAAAGTATAGAACATTTTTTCATGCAAAATTAGAAATCTCGAGTTTTATATATATATAAATTACAAACGTAACTGATACAAACATTTTGAAGAAAAAGTGTTAAAAATTAGAAATTTCAGCTTTACTATATAAACAAAATACACCTGTTACTTATTCATAAAATTTCAAGAAAAAGTATAACATTTTTTTAAGGAAAATTAGAAATCTCGACTTTCCATGTGTTATTCAAAAATTTTCAAGAAAAAGTGTACAAAATTGGTGATGCAAAATTAGAAATCTCGGCTTTTATATTCATAAAAATTACACCCATGGCTTATTCAAAAATTTTGAAGAAAAAGTGTTAAAATATGGTCATGCAAAATTAAAAATGTTAGCTTTCCAAAAATTTCAAGAAAAATTACAAATTATCAATAATGCGCTTCTCAAATCGTTCAAAATTTTCTTGATTTGAAAGAATGTTTGGAAAAATACATTTTTGTATGAGGAATGGTTCAAGTTTATCAGTAAATATATGAATATTACTTCTATATGAAATGTTTAAAAAAGTAACTGTAGCTCCGGAAATATTAATTTTATTGCGAAATTATAAAAATCTGCACCAAGTTACCGACAGTGCTCTTTTCAATTCTTTTAAAACTCTTTTGATTTGAAAGATTTTATGAAAACATACATTTTTAAATGAGAAGTGGTTTAAGTTAATCAATAAAATAATAAAAAATACTTCCTTTTGAAATGTTTAAAAAAGTAACTGTAGCTCCGGAAATTTAATTTCATTGCGAAATTATAAAATTCGTTCAAATTTTTTTTGATTTTAAAGAATGTTTGGAAAAATAAATTTTTGTATAAGGAATGGTTCAAGTTTATCAGTAAATATATGAATATTACTTCTTTTTGAAATGTTTAAGAAAGTGACTGTATCTACGGAAATATTTATTTCATTGCGAAAATATAAAAAGCTTCACTAAGTTAGCAACAGTGCTCTTTTGAATTCTTTCAAAATTATTTTAATTTGAAAGAATTTTTAAAAAAATACATATTTGGAAAAATACATTTTTGCATGAGGAAAAATTAGAAATTGCAGCTTTATTATTTATTATATGAATGTTTGAAAAGACAATTTTTGTATGAGGAGTAGTTCAAATAAAAACAATATATTAAAATAAATATATGAATATAACTTTCATATGAAACTTTGAATTGAAAAGCACTAAGTTATTAACAGTGCTCTTTTCAATTCCTTTAAAACTGTTTTCATTTGAAAGAGTTTTTGAAAAAATACATTTTTTTATGAGAAGCGGTTCAAGCTTATCAATAAATATATGAATATTACTTTCTTTTGAAATGTTTAAGAACGTGACTGTAGCTCCGGAAATATTAATTTCATTGCGAAATTATAAAAACCTCCACTAAAATATCAATAATGCACTTTTCAATTCCTTCAAAATTTTTTTGATTTGAAAGAATGTTTGGAAAAATACATTTTTGTATGAGGAATGGTTCAATTTTATCAGTAAATATATGAATATTTCTTCTTTATGAAATGTTTAAGAAAGTGACTGTATCTACGGAAATATTAATTTCATTGCAAAATTATAAAAAGCTTCACTAAGTTAGCAACAGCGCTCTTTTGAATTCTTTCAAAATTATTTTAATTTGAAAGAATTTTCAAAAAAATACATATTTGGAAAAAAAAATTTTTGCATGAGGAACAATATAAAATTGCAGCTTTATTATATAAATAAATTAGACCCGTGACTTTTTCCCAAAATTTCAAGAAAGATTATACAAATTTTTTATACAAAAATACAAATCTCGGCTTTTGAATTTGTAAAAATTACACCCATGTCGTTTTCAAAAATTTTCAAAAAAAAAGTTAGAACATTTTTTCATGCAAAATTAGAAATGTCGAGTTTTATATATATATAAATTACAAACGTAACTGATACAAACATTTTGAAGAAAAAGTGTTAAAAATTAGAAATTTCAGCTTTACTATATAAACAAAATACACCTGTTACTTATTCATAAATTTTCAAGAAAAATTATAACATTTTTTTATGGAAAATTAGAAATCTCGACTTTCCATGTGTTATTCAAAAATTTTCAAGAAAAAGTGTACAAAATTGGAATTTTAAGAAGTGGCTATATTAATTTCATTGCGAAATTATAAAAACTTCCACTAAGTTATCAATAATGCGTTTTCAATTCGTTAAAATTTTTTTTGATTTTAAAGAATGTTTGGAAAAATACATTTTTGTATGAGGAATGGTTCAAGTTTATCAGTAAATATATGAATATTACTTCTTTATGAAATGGTTAAGAAAGTGACTGTATCTACGGAAATATTAATTTCATTGCGAAATTATAAAAATCTGCAACAAGTTACCGATAGTACTGTTTTCAATTGTTTTAAAACTCTGTTGATTTGAAAGATTTTATGGAAACATACATTTTTAAATGAGAAGTGGTTTAAGTTTATCAATAAATTAATCAAAATTACTTCCTTTTGAAATGTTTAAAAAAGTAACTGTATCTCCGAAAATTTTATTTCATTGCGAAATTATAAAAACCTCCACTAAGTTGTCAATAATGCGCTTTTCATTTCGTTCAAATTATTTTGGTTTGAAAGAATGTTTGGAAAAATACATTTTTGTATGAGGAATGGTTCAAGTTTATCAGTAAATATATGAATATTACTTCTTTATGAAATGTTTAGGAAAGTGACTGTATCTACGGAAATATTAATTTCATTGCGAAATTATAAAAAGCTTCACTAAGTTAGCAACAGTGCTCTTTTCAATTCTTTCAAAATTATTTTAATTTCAAAGAATTTAAAAAAAAATACATATTTGGAAAAATACATTTTTGCATGAGGAAAAATTAGAAATTGCACCTTTATTATATAAATAAATTAGACCCGTGACTTTTTCCAAAAATTTCAAGAAAGATTATACAAATTTTTTATGGAAAATTAGAAATCTTGGCTTTTATATTTACAAAAATTACACCCGGTCTTATTCAAAAATTTCCAAGAAAAAGTGTACAAAATTTTTCATGCAAGATTAGAAATCTCGGCTTTTGAATTTGTAAAAATTACACCCATGTCGTTTTCAAAAATTTTCAAGAAAAAGTATAGAACATTTTTTCATGCAAAATTAGAAATTTCGAGTTTTATATTTATAAAAATTACAAGCGTAACTGATACAACAATTTTGAAGAAAAAGTGTTAAAAATTATAAATTTCAGCTTTAATATATAAACAAAATACACCTGTTACTTATTCATAAAATTTCAAGAAAATTTATAAAATTTTTTTATGGAAAATTAGAAATCTCGACTTTCATATTTATTAAAATTACACCCATGTGTTATTCAAAAATTTTCAAGAAAAAGTGTACAAAATTGGTGATGCAAAATTAGAAATCTCGGCTTTTATATTCATAAAAATTACACCCGTGTCTTATTCACACATTTTGAAGAAAAAGTGTTAAAATATGGTCATGCAAAATTAAAAATTTTGGCTCTCCAAAAATTTAAAGAAAAATTATAAGTTATCAATAATGCGCTTCTCAATTCGTTAAAAATTTTTTTTGATTTGAAAGAATGTTTGGAAAAATGCATTTTTGTATGAGGATTGGTTCAAGTTTATCAGTAAATATATGAATATTACTTCTATATGATATGTTTAAAAAAGTAACTGTAGCTCCGGAAATATTATTTTATTGCGAAATTATAAAAATCTGCACCAAGTTACCGATAGTGCTCTTTTCAATTCTTTTAAACCTGTTTTGATTTTGATTTGAAACGACAAATTTTGTATGAGGAATAGTTCAAATAAAAAAAAAATATATTAATAAATATATGAATATTACTTTCATATGAATATTTGAATTGAAAAGCACTAAGTTATTAAAAGTGCTCTTTTCAATTCCTTTAAAATTGTTTTCATTTGAAAGAGTTTTTGAAAAATTAAATTTTTTTATGAGAAGCGTTTCATGCTTATCAATAAATATATGAATATTACTTCCTTTTGAAATGTTTAAGAAAGTGACTGTAGCTCCGGAAATATTAATTTCGTTGCGAAATTTTAAAAAGCTTCACTAAAATAGCAACAGTGCTCTTTTAAATTCTTTAAAAATTATTTTAATTTGAAAAAGTTTTTGAAAAAATAAATTTTTTTATGAGAAGCGGTTCAAGCTTATCAATAAATATATGAATATTACTTCCTTTTGAAATGTTTAAGAAAGTGACTGTATGTCCGGTAATATTCTTTTATTGCGACATTATAAAAATCTTCACCAAGTTATCGATAGTGCTCTTTTCAATTCTTTTTAAATTTTTTGATTTGAAAGAATGTTTGAAAAGACAATTTTTGTATGAAGAGTAGTTCAAATAAAAAAAACTTATTAAAATAAATATATGAATATTACTTTCATATGAATCTTTGATATGAAAAGCAATTAGTTATTAACAGTGCTCTTTTCAATTCCTTTAAAATTGTTTTCATTTGAAAGAGTTTATGAAAAAATACATATTTTTATGAGAAGCGGTTTAAGCTTATCAATAAATATATGAATATTACTTTCTTTTGAAATGTTTAAGAAAGTGACTGTAGCTCCGGAAATATTAATTTCATTGCGAAATTATAAAAACCTCCACTAAGTTATCAATAATGGACTTTTCAATTCCTTCAAAATGTTTTTGATTTGAAGGAATGTTTGGAAAAATACATTTTTGTATGAGGAATGGTTCAATTTTATCAATAAATATATGAATATTTCTTCTTTATGAAATGTTTAAGAAAGTGACTGTATCCACGGAAATATTAATTTCATTGCGAAATTATAAAAAGCTTCACTAACTTAGCAACAGTGCTCTTTTGAATTCTTTCAAAATTATTTTAATTTCAAAGAATTTTTAAAAAAATACATATTTGGAAAAATACATTTTTGCATGAGGAAAAATTAGAAATTGCACCCTTATTATATGAATAAATTAGACCCGTGACTTTTTCCAAAAATTTCAAGAAAGATTATACAAATTTTTTATGGAAAATTAGAAATCTTGGCTTTTATATTTACAAAAATTACACCCGGTCTTATTCAAAAATTTCCAAGAAAAAGTTTACAAAATTTTTCATGCAAGATTAGAAATCTCGGCTTTTGAATTTGTAAAAATTACACCCATGTCGTTTTCAAAAATTTTCTAGAAAAAATATAGAACATTTTTTCATGCAAAATTAGAAATCTCGAGTTTTATATTTATAAAAATTACAAGCGTAACTGATACAACAATTTTGAAGAAAAAGTGTTAAAAATTAGAAACTTTAGCTTTAATATATAAACAAAATACACCTGTTACTTATTCATAAAATTTCAAGAAAAATTATAACATTTTTTTATGGAAAATTAGAAATCTCGACTTTCCATGTGTTATTCAAAAATTTTCAAGAAAAAGTGTACAAAATTGGAATTTTAAGAAGTGGCTATATTAATTTCATTGCGAAATTATAAAAACTTCCACTAAGTTATCAATAATGCGTTTTCAATTCGTTAAAATTTTTTTTGATTTTAAAGAATGTTTGGAAAAATAAATTTTTGTATGAGGAATGGTTCAAGTTTATCAGTAAATATATGAATATTACTTCTTTATGAAATGGTTAAAAAAGTGACTGTATCTACGGAAATATTAATTTCATTGCGAAATTATAAAAAGCTTCACTAAGTTAGCAACAGTGCTCTTTTGAATTCTTTCAAAATTATATTAATTTGAAAGAATTTTTAAAAAAATACATATTTGGAAAAATACATTTTTGCATGAGGAAAAATTAGAAATTGCAGCTTTATTATTTATTATATGAATGTTTGAAAAGACAATTTTTGTATGAGGAGTAGTTCAAATAAAAAAAATATATTAAAATAAATATATGAATATTACTTTCATATGAAACTTTGAATTGAAAAGCACTAAGTTATTAACAGTGCTCTTTTCAATTCCTTTAAAATTGTTTTCATTTGAAAGAGTTTTTGAAAAAATACATTTTTTTATGAGAAGCGGTTCAAGCTTATCAATAAATATATGAATATTACTTTCTTTTGAAATGTTTAAGAACGTGACTGTAGCTCCGGAAATATTAATTTCATTGCGAAATTATAAAAACCTCCACTAAGTTATTAATAATGCACTTTTCAATTCCTTCAAAATTTTTTTGATTTGAAAGAATGTTTGGAAAAATACATTTTTGTATGAGGAATGGTTCAATTTTATCAGTAAATATATAAATATTTCTTCTTTATGAAATGTTTAAGAAAGTGACTGTATCTACGGAAATATTAATTTCATTGCAAAATTATAAAAAGCTTCACTAAGTTAGCAACAGTGCTCTTTTGAATTCTTTCAAAATTATTTTAATTTAAAAGAATTTTTAAAAAAATACATATTTGGAAAAATACATTTTTGCATGAGGATAAATTAGAAATTGCAGCTTTATTATTTATTATATGAATGTTTGAAAAGACAATTTTTGTATGAGGAGTAGATCAATTAAAAAAAATATATTAAAATAAATATATGAATATTACTTTCATATGAAACTTTGAATTGAAAAGCACTAAGTTATTAACAGTGCTCTTTTCAATTCCTTTAAAATTGTTTTCATTTGAAAGAGTTTTTGAAAAAATACATTTTTTTATGAGAAGCGGTTCAAGCTTATCAATAAATATATGAATATTACTTTCTTTTGAAATGTTTAAGAACGTGACTGTAGCTCCGGAAATATTAATTTCATTGCGAAATTATAAAAACCTCCACTAAGTTATCAATAATGCACTTTTCAATTCCTTCAAAATGTTTTTGATTTGAAAGAATGTTTAAAATATTCATTTTTGTATGAGGAATGGTTCAATTTTATCAGTAAATATATGAATATTTCTTCTTTATGAAATGTTTAAGAAAGTGACTGTATCTACGGAAATATTAATTTCATTGCGAAATTATAAAAAGCTTCACTAAGTAAGCAACAGTGCTCTTTTGAATTCTTTCAAAATTATTTTAATTTCAAAGAATTTTTAAAAAAATACATATTTGGAAAATACATTTTTGCATGAGGAACAATCAGAAATTGCAGCTTTATTATATAAATAAATTAGACCCGTGACTTTTTCCAAAAATTTCAAGAAAGTTTGTACAAATTTTTTAATGGATAATTAAAAATCGCGGCTTTCATATTTACAAAAATTACACCCGGTCTTATTCAAAAATTTTTAAGAAAGAGTATACAAAATTTTTCAAAAGAGTACATTCAAACATTTTGAAGAAAACGTATCAAAAATTGGTCATGCAAAATTACAAATTTCAGCATTATTATATATAAAAAAAATGCACATGTTTTAATCAAAAAATTTCAAGAAAAATTATAAAATTTTTTTATGGAAAATAAGAAATCTCGACTTTCATATTTATTAAAATTACACCCATGTGTTATTCAAAAATTTTAAAGAAAAAGTGTACAAAATTGGTGATGCAAAATTAGAAATCTCGGTTTTTATATTCATAAAAATTATACCCGTGACTTATTCAAACATTTTGAAGAAAAAGTGCTAAAATATGGTCATGCAAAATTAAAAATCTTGGCTTTCCAAAAAGTTCAAGAAAAATTATAAGTTATGAATGCGCTTCTCAATTCGTTCAAAGTTTTTTTGATTTGAAATAATGTTTGGAAAAATACATTTTTGTATGAGGAATGGTTCAATGCGCTTCTCAATTCGTTCAAAATTTTTTTGATTTGAAAGAATGTTTGGAAAAATGCATTTTTGTATCAGAAATGGTTCAAGTTTATCAGTAAATATATGAATATTACTTCTATATGAAATGTTTAAAAAATTAACTGTAGCTCGGGAAATATTAATTTTATTGTGAAAAAGTGTACAAAATTGGTGATGCAATATTAAAAAACTCGGCTTTAATGTATATAAAAATTACACCCGTGACTTATTCAAACATTTTGAAGAAAACGTATCAAAAATTGGTCATGCTAAGTTAGAAATTTCAGCATTAATATATAAATAAAATGCACATGTCTTAATCAAAAAATTTCAAGAAAAATGATAAAATTTTTTTTTGGAAAATTAAAAATTTTGGCTTTAATATATAAATAAATTACACATGTGAGTTATTCATAAAATTTCAAGAAAAATTATAATCAGTTTTTATGCAAAATTAGAAATCTCGGTTTTTATATTCATAAAAATTACACCCGTGACTTATTCAAACATTTTGAAAAAAAATTTTTAAAATATGGTCATGCAAAATTAAAAATTTTGACTTTCCAAAAATTTCAAAAAAATTTATAAGTTATCAATAATGCGCTTCTCAATTCGTTCAAAATTTTTTTGATTTGAAAGAATGTTTGGAAAAATGCATTTTTGTATGAGAAATGGTTCAAGTTTATCAGTAAATATATGAATATTACTTCTATATGAAATGTTTAAAAAAGTAACTGTAGCTCCGGATATATTAATTTTGTTGCGAAATTATAAAAATCTGCACCAAGTTACCGACAGTGCTCTTTTCAATTCTTTTAAAATTGTTTTGATTTGAAAGAATTTATGAAAACATACATTTTTAAATGAGAAGTGGTTTAAGTTTATCAATAATCTAATAAAATTTATTTCTTTATGAAATGTTTAAGAAAGTAACTGTAGCTCCGAAAATTTAATTTCATTGCGAGATTATAAAAACCTCCACTAAGTTGTCAATAATGCGCTTTTCAATTCGTTCAAATTATTTTGGTTTGAAAGAATGTTTGGAAAAATACATTTTTGTATGAGGAATTGTTCAAGTTTATCAGTAAATATATGAATATTACTTCTTTATAAAATGTTTAAGAAAGTGACTGTATCTACGGAAATATTAATTTCATTGCGAAATTATAAAAAGCTTCACTAAGTTAGCAACAGCGCTCTTTTGAATTCTTTTAAAATTATTTTAATTTGAAAGAATTTTTAAAAAAATACATATTTGGAAAAATACATTTTTGCATGAGAAAAATTAGAAATTGCAGCTTTATTATATATAAATTAGACTAGTGACTTTTTCTAAAAATTTCATGAAAGATTATACAAATTTTTTATGCAAAATGAGAAATCTCGGCTTTTGAATTTGTAAAAATAACACCCATGCCGTTTTCAAAAATTTTCAAGAAAAAGTATAGAACATTTTTTCATGCAAAATTAGAAATCCCGAGTTTTATATATATAAAAATTACAACCGTAACTGTTACAAATATTTTTAAGAAAAAGTATTAAAAAATAGAAATTTCAGCTGTAATATAAACAAAATACACCTGTTACTTATTCATAAAATTTCAAGAAAAATGATAACATTTTTTTATGGAAAATTAGAAATCTCGACTTTCCATGTGTTATTCAAAAGCTTTCAAGAAAAAGTGTACAAAATTGGTGATGCAAAATTAGAAATCTCGACTTTTATATGCATTAAAATTACACCCGTGACTTATTCAAACATTTTGAAGAAAACGTATCAAAAATTGGTCATGCAAAATTAGAAATTTCAGCATTAATATATAAATAAAATGCACATGTCTTAATCTTTTAAGTTTGGAAAAATACATTTTTGTATGAGGAATGGTTCAAGTTTATCAGTAAATATATGAATATTACTTCTTTATGAAATGTTTAAGAAAGTGACTGTATCTACGGAAATTTTAATTTCATTGCGAAATTATAAAAAGCTTCACTAAGTTAGCAACAGCGCTCTTTTGAATTCTTTCAAAATTATTTTAATTTGAAAGAATTTTCAAAAAAATACATATTTGGAAAAAAAAATTTTTGCATGAGGAACAATATAAAATTGCAGCTTTATTATATAAATAAATTAGACCCGTGACTTTTTCCAAAAATTTCAAGAAAGATTATACAAATTTTTTATGGAAAATTAGAAATCTTGGCTTTTATATTTACAAAAATTACACCCGGTCTTATTCAAAAATTTCCAAGAAAAAGTGTACAAAATTTTTCATGCAAGATTAGAAATCTCGGCTTTTGAATTTGTAAAAATTACACCCGTAACTGATTCAAACATTTTGAAGAAAAAGTGTTAAAAATTAGAAATTTCAGCTTTAATATATAAACAAAATACACATGTTTTATTCAAAAAATTTCAAGAAAAATTATAAAATTTGTTTATGGAAAATAAGAAATCTCGACTTTCATATTTATTAAAATTACACCCATGTGTTACTCAAAAATTTTCAAGAAAAAGTGTACAAAATTGGTGATGCAAAATTAGAAATCTCAGCTTTTGAATTTGTAAAAATTACACCCATGTCGTTTTCGAAAATTTTCAAGAAAAAGTACAGAACATTTTTTCAGGCAAAATTAGAAATCTTGAGTTTTATATATATAAAAATTACAACCGTAACTGATTCAAACATTTTGAAGAAAAAGTGTTAAAAAATAGAAATTTCAGCTTTAATATATAAACAAAATACACCTGTTACTTATTCATAAAATTTCAAGAAAAATTATAACATTTTTTTATGGAAAATTAGAAATCTCGACTTTCCATGTGTTATTCAAAAGCTTTCAAGAAAAAGTGTACAAAATTGGTGATGTAAAATTAGAAATCTCGGCTTTTATATTCATAAAAATTACACCCGTGACTTATTCAAACATTTTGAAGAAAAAGTGTTAAAATATGGTCATGCAAAATTAAAAATTTTGGCTTTCCAAAAATTTCAGGGAAAATTATAAGTTATATATAATGCGCTTCTCAATTCGTTCAAAATTTTTTTGATTTGAAAGAATGTTTGGAAAAATACATTTTTGTATGACGAATGGTTCAAGGTTATCAGTAAATATATGAATATTACTTCTTTATGAAATGTTTAAGAAAGTGACTGTATCTACGGAAATATTAATTTCATTGCGAAATTATAAAAAGCTTCACTAAGTTAGCAACAGCGCTCTTTTGAATTCTTTCAAAATTATTTTAATTTGAAAGAATTTTCAAAAAAATACATATTTGGAAAAAAAAATTTTTGCATGAGGAACAATATAAAATTGCAGCTTTATTATATAAATAAATTAGACCCGTGACTTTTTCCAAAAATTTCAAGAAAGATTATACAAATTTTTTATACAAAATTAGAAATCTCGGCTTTTGAATTTGTAAAAATTACACCCATGTCGTTTTCAAAAATTTTCCAAAAAAAAGTTAGAACATTTTTTCATGCAAAATTAGAAATCTCGAGTTTTATATATATAAAAATTACAAACGTAACTGATACAAACATTTTGAAGAAAAAGTGTTAAAAATTAGAAATTTCAGCTTTACTATATAAACAAAATACACCTGTTACTTATTCATAAAATTTCAAGAAAAATTATAAAATTTTTTTGTGGAAAATTAGAAATCTCGATTTTCCATGTGTTATTCAAAAATTTTCAAGAAAAAGTGTACAAAATTGGTGATACAAAATTAGAAATCTCGGCTTTTATATTCATAAATATTACACCCGTGACTTATTCAAACCTTTTGAAGAAAAAGTGTTAAAATATAGTCATGCAAAATTAAAAATTTTGGCTTTCCAAAAATTTCAAGAAAAATTATAAGTTATAAATAATGCGCTTCTCATTCGTTCAAAATTTGTTTGATTTGAAAGAATGTTTGGAAAAATACATTTTTGTATGAGGAATGGTTCAAGTTTATCAGTAAGTATATGAATATTACTTCTTTATGAAATGTTTAAGAAAGTGACTGTATCTACGGAAATATTAATGTCATTGCGAAATTATAAAAATCTGCAACAAGTTACCGATAGTGCTCTTTTCAATTCTTTTAAAACTCTTTTGATTTGAAAGATTTTATGAAAACATACATTTTTAATTGAGAACTGGTTTAAGTTTATCAATAAATTAATAAAAATTACTTCCTTTTGAAATGTTTAAGAAAGTAACTGTAGCTCCGAAAATTTAATTTCATTGCGAAATTATAAAAACCTCCACTAAGTTGTTAATAATGCGCTTTTCAATTCGTTCAAATTATTTTGGTTTGAAAGAATGTATGGAAAAATACATTTTTGTATGAGGAATGGTTCAAGTTTATCAGTAAATATATGAATATTACTTCTTTATGAAATGTTTAAGAAAGTGACTGTATCTACGGAAATATTTATTTCATTGCGAAATTATAAAAAGCTTCACTAAGTTAGCAACAGTGCTCTTTTGAATTCTTTCAAAATTATTTTAATTTCAAAGAATTTTTAAAAAAATACATATTTGGAAAAAAAATTTTTGCATGAGGAACAATCAGAAATTGCAGCTTTATTATATAAATAAATTAGACCCGTGACTTTTTTCAAAAATTTCAAGAAAGTTTGTACAAATTTTATAATGGATAATTAAAAATCGCGGCTTTCATATTTACAAAAATTACACCCGGTCTTATTCAAAAATTTTCAAGAAAGAGTATACAAAATTTTTCATGCACTATTAAAAATCTCGGTATTACTGTATATAAAAATTACACCCGTGACTTATTCAAACATTTTGAAGAAAACGTATCAAAAATTGGTCATGCAAAATTAAAAATTTCAGCATTAATATATAAAAAAAATGCACATGTTTTAATCAAAAAATTTCAAGAAAAATTATAAAAATTTTTTTTGGAAAATTAGAAATTTCGGCTTTTATATATAGAAAAATAACACTCTTGTCTTATTAAAAAATTTTAAAGAAAAAGTGTACAAAATTTTTCATGCAAAATTAGAAATCTCAGCTTTTGAATTTGTAAAAATTACACCCATGTCTTATTCAAAAATGTTCAAGAAAAAGTATAGAACATTTTTTCATGCAAAATTAGAAATCTCGGGTTTTATATTTATAAAAATTACACCCGTAACTGATTCAAACATTTTGAAGAAAAAGTGTTAAAAATTAGAAATTTCAGCTTTAATATATAAACAAAATACACATGTTTTATTCAAAAAATTTCAAGAAAAATTATAAAATTTGTTTATGGAAAATAAGAAATCTCGACTTTCATATTTATTAAAATTACACCCATGTGTTATTCAAAAATTTTCAAGAAAAAGTGTACAAAATTGGTGATGCAAAATTAGAAATCTCAGCTTTTGAATTTGTAAAAATTACACCCATGTCGTTTTCGAAAATTTTCAAGAAAAAGTATAGAACATTTTTTCAGGCAAAATTAGAAATCTCGAGTTTTATATATATAAAAATTACAACCGTAACTGATTCAAACATTTTGAAGAAAAAGTGTTAAAAAATATAAATTTCAGCTTTAATATATAAACAAAATACACCTGTTACTTATTCATAAAATTTCAAGAAAAATTATAACATTTTTTTATGGAAAATTAGAAATCTCGACTTTCCATGTGTTATTCAAAAGCTTTCAAGAAAAAGTGTACAAAATTGGTGATGCAAAATTAGAAATCTCGGCTTTTATATTCATAAAAATTACACCCGTGACTTATTCAAACATTTTGAAGAAAAAGTGTTAAAATATGGTCATGCAAAATTAAAACTTTTGGCTTTCCAAAAATTTCAGGGAAAATTATAAGTTATATATAATGCGCTTCTCAATTCGTTCAAAATTTTTTTGATTTGAAAGAATGTTTGGAAAAATACATTTTTGTATGACGAATGGTTCAAGTTTATCAGTAAATATATGAATATTACTTCCATATGAAATGTTTAAGAAAGTGACTGTATCTACGGAAATATTAATTTCATTGCGAAATTATAAAAAGCTTCACTAAGTTAGTAACAGCGCTCTTTTGAATTCTTTCAAAATTATTTTAATTTGAAAGAATTTTCAAAAAAATACATATTTGGAAAAAAAAAATTTTGCATGAGGAACAATATAAAATTGCAGCTTTATTATATAAATAAATTAGACCCGTGACTTTTTCCAAAAATTTCAAGAAAGATTATACAAATTTTTTATACAAAATTAGAAATCTCGGCTTTTGAATTTGTAAAAATTACACCCATGTCGTTTTCAAAAATTTTCAAAAAAAAAGTTAGAACAGTTTTTCAGGCAAAATTAGAAATCTCGAGTTTCCATGTGTTATTAAAAAATTTTCAAGAAAAAGTGTACAAAATTGGTGATTCAAAATTATAAATCTCGGCTTTTATATTCAAAAAATTACACCCGTAGCTTATTCAAACATTTTGAAGAAAGAGTATACAAAATTTTTTATGCATGATTAGAAATCTCGGCTTTTGAATTTGTAAAAATTACCCTCATGTCGTTTTCAAAATTTTCAAGAAAAAGTATAGAACATTTGTTCATGCAAAATTAGAAATCTCGAGTTTTATATTTATAAAAATTACAACCGTAACTGATTCAAACATTTTGAAGAAAAAGTGTTAAAATATGGTCATGCAAAATTAAAAATTTTGCTTTCCAAAAATTTCAAGAAAAATTATAAGTTATAAATAATGCGCTTCTCAATAAGTTCAAATTTTTTTTGATTTGAAAGAATGTTTGGAAAAATACATTTTTGTATGAGGAATGGTTCAAGTTTATCAGTAAATATATGAATATTACTTCTATATGAAATATTTAAAAAAGTAACTGTAGCTCCGGATATATTAATTTTGTTGCGAAATTATAAAAATCAGCACCAACTTACCGACAGTGCTCTTTTCAAATCTTTTAAAACTCTTTTGATTTGAAAGATTTTATAAAAACATACATTTTTAAATGAGAAGTGGTTTAAGTTTATCAATAAATTAATTAAAATTACTTCCTTATGAAATGTATAGGAAAGTGACTGTATCTCCGAAAATATTAATTTCGTTGCGAAATTATAAAAATCTCCACTAAGTTGTTAATAATGCGCTTTTCAATTCGTTCAAATTTTTTTTGATTTGAAAGAATGGTTGGAAAAATACATTTTTGTATGAGGAATGGTTCAAGTTTATCAGTAAATATATGAATATTACTTCTTTATGAAATGTTTAAGAAAGTGACTGTATCTACGGAAATATTAATTTCATTGCGAAATTATAAAAAGCTTCACTAAGTTAGCAACAGTGCTCTTTTGAATTCTTTCAAAATTATTTTAATTTGAAAGAATTTTTAAAAAAATACATATTTGGAAAATTACATTTTTGCATGAGAAAAATTAGAAATTGCATAAAAGTAACTGTAGCTCCGGAAATATTAATGTTATTGCGAAATTATAAAAATCTGCACCAAGTTACCGACAGTGCTCTTTTCAATTCTTTTAAAATTGTTTTGATTTGAAAGAATTTATGAAAACATACATTTTTAAATGAGAAGTGGTTTAAGTTTATCAATAATCTAATAAAATTTATTTCTTTATGAAATGTTTATGAAAGTGACTGTATCTCCGAAATATTATATTCATTGCGAAATTATTAAAATATTCACCAAGTTATCGTTTCAATTCTTTTAAAATTGTGTGATTTGAATGAATGTTTGAAAAGACAATTTTTGTATGAAGAAGTAGTTCAAATAAAAAAAATGTATTAAAATAAATATATAAATATTACTTTCATATGAATCTTTGAATTAAAAAGCACTAAGTTATTAAAAGTGCTCCTTTGAATTCTTTCAAAATTATTTTAATTTGAAAGAATTTTTAAAAAAATACATATTTGGAAAATTACATTTTTGCATGAGAAAACATAGAAATTGCAGCTTTATTATATATAAATTAGACTAGTGACTTTTTCCAAAAATTTCATGAAAGATTATACAAATTTTTTATGGAAAATTAGAAATCTTGGCTTTTATATTTACAAAAATTACACCCGGTCTTACTCAAAAATTTTCAAGAAAGAGTATACAAAATTTTTCATGCAAAATTAGAAATCTCTAGTTTTATATTTACAAAAATTACACCTGTTACTTATTCAAAAAATTTCAAAAAAAATTATAAAATTTTTTTATGGAAAATTAGAAATCTCGACTTTCATATTTATTAAAATTACACCCATGTGTTATTCAAAAATTTTCAAGAAAAAGTGTACAAAATTTGTGATGCAAAATTAGAAATCTCGGCTTTTATATTCATAAAAATTACACCCGTGTCTTATTCAAACATTTTGAAGAAAAAGTGTTAAAATATGGTCATGCAAAATTAAAAATTTTGGCTCTCCAAAAATTTAAAGAAAAATTATAAGTTATCAATAATGCGCTTCTCAATTCGTTAAAAATTTTTTTGATTTGAAAGAATGTTTGGAAAAATGCATTTTTGTATGAGAAATGGTTCAAGTTTATCAGTAAATATATGAATATTACTTCTATATGATATGTTTAAAAAAGTAACTGTAGCTCCGGAAATATTATTTTATTGCAAAATTATAAAAACCTGCACCAAGTTACCGACAGTGCTCTTTGCAATTCTCTTAAAACTCTTTTGATTTGAAAGATTGTATGAAAACCTACATTTTTAAATGAGAAGTGGTTTAAGTTTATCAATAAATTAATAAAAATTACTTCCTTTTGAAATGTTTAATAAGGTGACTGTAGCTCCGGAAATATTAATTTCATTGCGAAATTATAAAAACCTCCACTAAGTTATCAATAATGCGCTATTCAATTCGTTCAAATTTTTTTTTTGATTTTAAAGAATGTTTGGAAAAATAAATTTTTGTATGAGGAATGGTTCAAGTTTATCAGTAAATATATGAATATTACTTCTTTATGAAATGTTTAAGAAAGTGACTGTATCTACGGAAATATTAATTTCATTGCGAAATTATAAAAAGCTTCACTAAGATAGCAACAGTGCTCTTTTGAATGCGTTCAAAATTATTTTAATTTGAAAGAATTTTTAAAAAAATACATATTTTGAAAAATACATTTTTGCATGAGGAACAATGAGAAATTGCAGCTTTATTATATAAATAAATTAGACCCGTGACTTTTGCCAAAAATTTCAAGAAAGATTATACAAATTTTTTAATGGATAATTAGAAATCGCGGCTTTCATATTTACAAAAATTACACCCGGTCTTATTCAAAAATGTTCAAGAAAGAGTATACAAAATTTTTCATGCAATATTAAAAATCTCGGTATTACTGTATATAAAAATTACACCCGTGACTAATTCAAACATTTTGAAGAAAACGTATCAAAAATTGGTCATGCAAAATTAAAAATTTCAGCATTAATATATAAAAAAAATGCACATGTTTTAATCAAAAAATTTCAAGAAAAATTATAAAAATTTTTTTTTGGAAAATTAGAAATTTCGGCTTTTATATATATAAAAATAACACTCTTGTCTTATTCAAAAATTTTAAAGAAAAAGTGTACAAAATTTTTCATGCAAAATTAGAAATCTCAGCTTTTGAATTTGTAAAAATTACACCCATGTCTTATTCAAAAATGTTCAAGAAAAAGTATAGAACATTTTTTCATGCAAAATTAGAAATCTCGGGTTTTATATTTATAAAAATTACACCCGTAACTGATTCAAACATTTTGAAGAAAAAGTGTTAAAAATTAGAAATTTCAGCTTTAATATATAAACAAAATACACATGTTTTATTCAAAAAATTTCAAGAAAAATTATAAAATTTGTTTATGGAAAATAAGAAATCTCGACTTTCATATTTATTAAAATTACACCCATGTGTTACTCAAAAATTTTCAAGAAAAAGTGTACAAAATTGGTGATGCAAAATTAGAAATCTCAGCTTTTGAATTTGTAAAAATTACACCCATGTCGTTTTCGAAAATTTTCAAGAAAAAGTACAGAACATTTTTTCAGGCAAAATTAGAAATCTTGAGTTTTATATATATAAAAATTACAACCGTAACTGATTCAAACATTTTGAAGAAAAAGTGTTAAAAAATAGAAATTTCAGCTTTAATATATAAACAAAATACACCTGTTACTTATTCATAAAATTTCAAGAAAAATTATAACATTTTTTTATGGAAAATTAGAAATCTCGACTTTCCATGTGTTATTCAAAAGCTTTCAAGAAAAAGTGTACAAAATTGGTGATGTAAAATTAGAAATCTCGGCTTTTATATTCATAAAAATTACACCCGTGACTTATTCAAACATTTTGAAGAAAAAGTGTTAAAATATGGTCATGCAAAATTAAAAATTTTGGCTTTCCAAAAATTTCAGGGAAAATTATAAGTTATATATAATGCGCTTCTCAATTCGTTCAAAATTTTTTTGATTTGAAAGAATGTTTGGAAAAATACATTTTTGTATGACGAATGGTTCAAGGTTATCAGTAAATATATGAATATTACTTCTTTATGAAATGTTTAAGAAAGTGACTGTATCTACGGAAATATTAATTTCATTGCGAAATTATAAAAAGCTTCACTAAGTTAGCAACAGCGCTCTTTTGAATTCTTTCAAAATTATTTTAATTTGAAAGAATTTTCAAAAAAATACATATTTGGAAAAAAAAATTTTTGCATGAGGAACAATATAAAATTGCAGCTTTATTATATAAATAAATTAGACCCGTGACTTTTTCCAAAAATTTCAAGAAAGATTATACAAATTTTTTATACAAAATTAGAAATCTCGGCTTTTGAATTTGTAAAAATTACACCCATGTCGTTTTCAAAAATTTTCCAAAAAAAAGTTAGAACATTTTTTCATGCAAAATTAGAAATCTCGAGTTTTATATATATAAAAATTACAAACGTAACTGATACAAACATTTTGAAGAAAAAGTGTTAAAAATTAGAAATTTCAGCTTTACTATATAAACAAAATACACCTGTTACTTATTCATAAAATTTCAAGAAAAATTATAACATTTTTTTATGGAAAATTAGAAATCTCGATTTTCCATGTGTTATTCAAAAATTTTCAAGAAAAAGTGTACAAAATTGGTGATGCAAAATTAGAAATCTCGGCTTTTATATTCATAAATATTACACCCGTGACTTATTCAAACCTTTTGAAGAAAAAGTGTTAAAATATGGTCATGCAAAATTAAAAATTTTGGCTTTCCAAAAATTTCAAGAAAAATTATAAGTTATAAATAATGCGCTTCTCATTCGTTCAAAATTTGTTTGATTTGAAAGAATGTTTGGAAAAATACATTTTTGTATGAGGAATGGTTCAAGTTTATCAGTAAATATATGAATATTACTTCTTTATGAAATGTTTAAGAAAGTGACTGTATCTACGGAAATATTAATTTCATTGCGAAATTATAAAAATCTGCAACAAGTTACCGATAGTGCTCTTTTCAATTCTTTTAAAACTCTTTTGATTTGAAAGATTTTATGAAAACATACATTTTTAAATGAGAAGTGGTTTAAGTTTATCAATAAATTAATAAAAATTACTTCCTTTTGAAATGTTTAAGAAAGTGACTGTAGCTCCGGAAATATTAATTTCATTGCGAAATTATAAAAACCTCCACTAAGTTGTCAATAATGCGCTTTGCAATTCGTTCAAATTATTTTTGATTTGAAAGAATGTTTGGAAAAATACATTTTTGTATGAGGAATGGTTAAAGGTTATCAGTAAATATATGAATATTACTTCTATATGATATGTTTAAAAAAGTAACTGTAGCTCCGGAAATATTATTTTATTGCGAAATTATAAGAAACTGCACCAAGTTACCGATAGTGCTCTTTTCAATTCTTTTAAATCTGTTTTGATTTTGATTTGAACCGACAATTTTTGTATGAGGAGTAGTTCAAATAAAAAAAAAATATATTAATAAATATACGAATATTACTTTCATATGAATATTTGAATTGAAAAGCAATAAGTTTTTAACAGTGCTCTTTTCAATTCCTTTAAAATTGTTTTCATTTGAAAGAATGTTTGAAAAAATACATTTTTATATGAGAAGTGGTTTAAGTTTATCAATAAATTAATAAAAATTACTTTCCTATGAAATGTTTACGAAAGTGACTGTATCTCCGGAAATATTAATTTCGTTGCGAAATTATAAAAATCTTCACTAAGTTATCAATAGTGCTATTTACAATTCTTTCAAAATTGTTTTTATTTTAAAGAATATTTGGAAAAATACATTTTTGTATGAGAAATGGTTCAAGCATATCAGTAAATATATGAATATTATTTCTCAATGAAATGTTTAAGAAAGTTACTGTATCTCCGGAAATATTAATTTCATTGCGAAATTATTAAAATCTTCACCAAGTTATCGTTTCAATTCTTTTAAAATTGTATAATTTGAATGAATGTTTGAAAAGCCAATTTTTGTATGAGGAGTAGTTCAAATAAAAAAAAATATATTAAAATAAATATATGAATATAACTTTCATATGAAGCTTTGAATTGAAAAGCAATAAGTTTTTAACAGTGCTCTTTTGAATTCTTTACAAATTATTTTAATTTGAAAAAGTTTCTGAAAAAATAAATTTTTTTATGAGAAGCGGTTCAAGCTTATCAATAAATATATGAATATTACTTCCTTTTGAAATGTTTAAGAAAGTGACTGTATGTCCGGTAATATTCTTTTATTGCGACATTATAAAAATCTTCACCAAGTTATCGATAGTGCTCTTTTCAATTCTTTTTAAATTGTTTGATTTGAAAGAATGTTTGAAAAGACAATTTTTGTATGAAGAGTAGTTCAAATAGAAAAATTTATTTAAATAAATATATGAATATTACTTTCATATGAATCTTTAAATTGAAAAGCACTTAGTTATTAACAGTGCTCTTTTCAATTCCTTTAAAATTGTTTTCATTTGAAAGAGTTTATGAAAAAATATCTATTTTTATGAGAAACGGTTCAAGCTTATCAATAAATATATGAATATTACTTCCTTTTGAAATGCTTAAGAAAGTGACTGTAGCTTCGGAAATATTAATTTCATTGCGAAATTATAAAAACCTCCACTAAGTTAGCAACAGTGCTCTTTTGAATTCTTTCAAAATTATTTTAATTTGAAAGAATTTTTAAAAAAATACATATTTAGAAAAATACATTTTTGCATGAGGAAAAATTAGAAATTGCACCTTTATTATATAAATAAATTAAACCCGTGACTTTTTCCAAAAATTTCAAGAAAGATTATACAAATTTTTAATGGAAAATTAGAAATCTTGGCTTTTATATTTACAAAAATTACACCCGGTCTTATTCAAGAATTTCCAAGAAAAAGTGCACAAAATTTTTCATGCAAGATTAGAAATCTCGGCTTTTGAATTTGTAAAAATTACACCCATGTCGTTTTAAAAAATTTTCAAGAAAAAGTATAGAACATTTTTTCATGCAAAATTAGAAATCTCGAGTTTTATATTTATAAAAATTACAAGCGTAACTGATACAACAATTTTGAAGAAAAAGTGTTAAAAATTAGAAATTTCAGCTTTAATATATAAACAAAATACACCTGTTACTTATTCATAAAAATTCAAGAAAAATTATAACATTTTTTATGGAAAATTAGAAATCTCGACTTTCATATTTATTAAAATTACACCCATGTGTTATTCAAAAATTTTCAAGAAAAAGTGTACAAAATTGGTGATGCAAAATTAGAAATCTCGGCTTTTATATTCATAAAAATTACACCCGTGACTTATTCAAACATTTTGAAGAAAAAGTGTTAAAATATGGTCATGCAAAATTAAAAATGTTAGCTTTCCAAAAATTTCAAGAAAAATTACAAATTATCAATAATGCGCTTCTCAAATCGTTCAAAATTTTTTTGATTTGAAAGAATGTTTGGAAAAATACATTTTTGTATGAGGAATGGTTCAAGTTTATCAGTAAATATATGAATATTACTTCTATATGAAATGTTTGAAAAAGTAACTGTAGCTCCGGAAATATTAATGTTATTGCGAAATTATAAAAATCTGCACCAAGTTACCGATAGTGCTCTTTTCAATTCTTTTAAAATTGTTTTGATTTGAAAGAATTTATGAAAACATACATTTTTAAATGAGAAGTGGTTTAAGTTTATCAATAATCTAATAAAATTTACTTCTTTATGAAATGTTTATGAAAGTGACTGTATCTCCGGAAATATTATATTCATTAAGAAATTATTAAAATATTCACCAAGTTATCGTTTCAATTCTTTTAAAATTGTGTGATTTGAATGAATGTTTGAAAAGACAATTTTTGTATGAAGAAGTAGTTCAAATAAAAAAAATGTATTAAAATAAATATATGAATATTACTTTCATATGAATCTTTGAATTGAAAAGCACTAAGTTATTAAAAGTACTCCTTTAAATTCTTTCAAAATTATTTTAATTTGAAAGAATTTTTAAAAAAATACATATTTGGAAAAATACATTTTTGCATGAGAAAAATTAGAAATTGCAGCTTTATAATATATAAATTAGACTAGTGACTTTTTCTAAAAATTTCATGAAAGATTATACAAATTTTTTATGCAAAATTAGAAATCTCGGCTTTTGAATTTGTAAAAATTACACCCATGCCGTTTTCAAAAATTTTCAAGAAAAAGTATAGAACATTTTTTCATGCAAAATTAGAAATCCCGAGTTTTATATATATAAAAATTACAACCGTAACTGTTACAAACATTTTTAAGAAAAAGTGTTAAAAAATAGAAATTTCAGCTGTAATATATAAACAAAATACACCTGTTACTTATTCATAAAATTTCAAGAAAAATTATAACATTTTTTTATGGAAAATTAGAAATCTCGACTTTCCATGTGTTATTCAAAAGCTTTCAAGAAAAAGTGTACAAAATTGGTGATGCAAAATTAGAAATCTCGACTTTTATATGCATTAAAATTACACCTGTGACTTATTCAAACATTTTGAAGAAAACGTATCAAAAATTGGTCATGCAAAATGAGAAATTTCAGCATTAATATATAAATAAAATGCACATGTCTTAATCTGTTAAGTTTGGAAAAATACATTTTTGTATGAGGAATGGTTCAAGTTTATCAGTAAATATATGAATATTACTTCTTTATGAAATGTTTAAGAAAGTGACTGTATCTACGGAAATATTTATTTCATTGCGAAATTATAAAAATCTGCACCAAGTTACCGATAGTGCTCTTTTCAATTCTTTTAAACCTGTTTTGATTTTGATTTGAAACGACAAATTTTGTATGAGGAATAGTTCAAATAAAAAAAAAATATATTAATAAATATATGAATATTACTTTCATATAAATATTTGAATTGAAAAGCACTAAGTTATTAAAAGTGCTCTTTTCAATTCCTTTAAAATTGTTTTCATTTGAAAGAGTTTTTGAAAAATTAAATTTTTTTATGAGAAGCGTTTCATGCTTATCAATAAATATATGAATATTACTTCCTTTTGAAATGTTTAAGAAAGTGACTGTAGCTCCGGAAATATTAATTTCGTTGCGAAATTTTAAAAAGCTTCACTAAGTTAGCAACAGTGCTCTTTTAAATTCTTTAAAAATTATTTTAATTTGAAAAAGTTTTTGAAAAAATTAATTTTTTTATGAGAAGCGGTTCAAGCTTATCAATAAATATATGAATATTACTTCCTTTTGAAATGTTTAAGAAAGTGACTGTAGCTCCAGAATTATTAATTTCATTGTGAAATTATAAAAACCTCCACTAATTTATCAATAATGTGCTTTTCAATTCTTTTAAATCTGTTTTGATTTTGATTTGAAACGACAATTTTTGTATGAGGAGTAGTTCAAATAAAAAAAAAAATATATTAATAAATATATGAATATTACTTTCATATGAATATTTGAATTGAAAAGCAACAAGTTTTTAACAGTGCTCTTTTCAATTCCTTTAAAATTGTTTTCATTTGAAAGAATGTTTGAAAAAATAAATTTTTATATGAGAAGTGGTTTAAGTTTATCAATAAATTAATAAAAATTACTTTTCTATGAAATGTTTACGAAAGTGACTGTATCTCCGGAAATATTAATTTCATTGCGAAATTATTAAAATCTTCACCAAGTTATCGTTTCAATTCTTTTAAAATTGTGTAATTTGAATGAATGTTTGAAAAGACAATTTTTGTATGAGGTGTAGTTCAAATAAAAAAAAATATATTAAAATAAATATATGAATATAACTTTCATATGAAGCTTTGAATTGAAAAGCACTAAGTTTTTAACAGTGCTCTTTTCAATTCCTTTAAAATTGTTTTCATTAGAAAGAGTTTTTGAAAAAATACATTTCTTTATGAGAAGCGGTTCAAGCTTATCAATAAATATATGAATATTACTTCCTTTTGAAATGTTTAAGAAAGTGACTGTAGCTCCGGAAATATTAATTTCGTTGCGAAATTATAAAAAGCTTCACTAAGTTAGCAACAGTGCTCTTTTGAATTCTTTAAAAATTATTTTAATTTGAAAAAGTTTTTGAAAAAATAAATTTTTTTATTAGAAGCGGTTCAAGCTTATCAATAAATATATGAATATTACTTCCTTTTGAAATGTTTAAGAAAGTGACTGTATGTCCGGTAATATTCTTTTATTGCGACATTATAAAAATCTTCACCAAGTTATCGATAGTGCTCTTTTCAATTCTTTTTAAATTTTTTGATTTGAAAGAATGTTTGAAAAGACAATTTTTGTATGAAGAGTAGTTCAAATAAAAAAAACTTATAAAAATAAATATATGAATATTACTTTCATATGAATCTTTGAATTGAAAAGCACTTAGTTATTAACAGTGCTCTTTTCAATTCCTTTAAAATTGTTTTCATTTGAAAGAGTTTATGCAAAAATACATATTTTTATGAGAAGCGGTTTAAGCTTATCAATAAATATATGAATATTACTTTCTTTTGAAATGTTTACGAAAGTGACTGTAGCTCCGGAAATATTAATTTCATTGCGAAATTATAAAAACCTCCACTAAGTTATCAATAATGGACTTTTCAATTCCTTCAAAATGTTTTTGATTTGAAGGAATGTTTGGAAAAATACATTTTTGTATGAGGAATGGTTCAATTTTATCAATAAATATATGAATATTTCTTCTTTATGAAATGTTTAAGAAAGTGACTGTATCTACGGAAATATTAATTTCATTGCGAAATTATAAAAAGCTTCACTAAGTTAGCAACAGTGCTCTTTTCAATTCTTTCAAAATTATTTTAATTTCAAAGAATTTAAAAAAAAATACATATTTGGAAAAATACATTTTTGCATGAGGAAAAATTAGAAATTGCACCTTTATTATATAAATAAATTAGACCCGTGACTTTTTCCAAAAATTTCAAGAAAGATTATACAAATTTTTTATGGAAAATTAGAAATCTTGGCTTTTATATTTACAAAAATTACACCCGGTATTATTCAAAAATTTCCAAGAAAAAGTTTACAAAATTTTTCATGCAAGATTAGAAATCTCGGCTTTTGAATTTGTAAAAATTACACCCATGTCGTTTTCAAAAATTTTCAAGAAAAAGTATAGAACATTTTTTCATGCAAAATTAGAAATCTCGAGTTTTATATATATAAAAATTACAAACGTAACTGATACAAACATTTTGAAGAAAAAGTGTTAAAAATTAGAAATTTCAGCTTTACTATATAAACAAAATACACCTGTTACTTATTCATAAAATTTCAAGAAAAAGTATAACATTTTTTTAAGGAAAATTAGAAATCTCGACTTTCCATGTGTTATTCAAAAATTTTCAAGAAAAAGTGTACAAAATTGGTGATGCAAAATTAGAAATCTCGGCTTTTATATTCATAAAAATTACACCCATGGCTTATTCAAAAATTTTGAAGAAAAAGTGTTAAAATATGGTCATGCAAAATTAAAAATGTTAGCTTTCCAAAAATTTCAAGAAAAATTACAAATTATCAATAATGCGCTTCTCAAATCGTTCAAAATTTTCTTGATTTGAAAGAATGTTTGGAAAAATACATTTTTGTATGAGGAATGGTTCAAGTTTATCAGTAAATATATGAATATTACTTCTATATGAAATGTTTAAAAAAGTAACTGTAGCTCCGGAAATATTAATTTTATTGCGAAATTATAAAAATCTGCACCAAGTTACCGACAGTGCTCTTTTCAATTCTTTTAAAACTCTTTTGATTTGAAAGATTTTATGAAAACATACATTTTTAAATGAGAAGTGGTTTAAGTTAATCAATAAAATAATAAAAAATACTTCCTTTTGAAATGTTTAAAAAAGTAACTGTAGCTCCGGAAATTTAATTTCATTGCGAAATTATAAAATTCGTTCAAATTTTTTTTGATTTTAAATAATGTTTGGAAAAATAAATTTTTGTATAAGGAATGGTTCAAGTTTATCAGTAAATATATGAATATTACTTCTTTTTGAAATGTTTAAGAAAGTGACTGTATCTACGGAAATATTTATTTCATTGCGAAAATATAAAAAGCTTCACTAAGTTAGCAACAGTGCTCTTTTGAATTCTTTCAAAATTATTTTAATTTGAAAGAATTTTTAAAAAAATACATATTTGGAAAAATACATTTTTGCATGAGGAAAAATTAGAAATTGCAGCTTTATTATTTATTATATGAATGTTTGAAAAGACAATTTTTGTATGAGGAGTAGTTCAAATAAAAACAATATATTAAAATAAATATATGAATATAACTTTCATATGAAACTTTGAATTGAAAAGCACTAAGTTATTAACAGTGCTCTTTTCAATTCCTTTAAAACTGTTTTCATTTGAAAGAGTTTTTGAAAAAATACATTTTTTTATGAGAAGCGGTACAAGCTTATCAATAAATATATGAATATTACTTTCTTTTGAAATGTTTAAGAACGTGACTGTAGCTCCGGAAATATTAATTTCATTGCGAAATTATAAAAACCTCCACTAAAATATCAATAATGCACTTTTCAATTCCTTCAAAATTTTTTTGATTTGAAAGAATGTTTGGAAAAATACATTTTTGTATGAGGAATGGTTCAATTTTATCAGTAAATATATGAATATTTCTTCTTTATGAAATGTTTAAGAAAGTGACTGTATCTACGGAAATATTAATTTCATTGCAAAATTATAAAAAGCTTCACTAAGTTAGCAACAGCGCTCTTTTGAATTCTTTCAAAATTATTTTAATTTGAAAGAATTTTCAAAAAAATACATATTTGGAAAAAAAAATTTTTGCATGAGGAACAATATAAAATTGCAGCTTTATTATATAAATAAATTAGACCCGTGACTTTTTCCCAAAATTTCAAGAAAGATTATACAAATTTTTTATACAAAAATACAAATCTCGGCTTTTGAATTTGTAAAAATTACACCCATGTCGTTTTCAAAAATTTTCAAAAAAAAAGTTAGAACATTTTTTCATGCAAAATTAGAAATGTCGAGTTTTATATATATATAAATTACAAACGTAACTGATACAAACATTTTGAAGAAAAAGTGTTAAAAATTAGAAATTTCAGCTTTACTATATAAACAAAATACACCTGTTACTTATTCATAAATTTTCAAGAAAAATTATAACATTTTTTTATGGAAAATTAGAAATCTCGACTTTCCATGTGTTATTCAAAAATTTTCAAGAAAAAGTGTACAAAATTGGAATTTTAAGAAGTGGCTATATTAATTTCATTGCGAAATTATAAAAACTTCCACTAAGTTATCAATAATGCGTTTTCAATTCGTTAAAATTTTTTTTGATTTTAAAGAATGTTTGGAAAAATACATTTTTGTATGAGGAATGGTTCAAGTTTATCAGTAAATATATGAATATTACTTCTTTATGAAATGGTTAAGAAAGTGACTGTATCTACGGAAATATTAATTTCATTGCGAAATTATAAAAATCTGCAACAAGTTACCGATAGTACTGTTTTCAATTGTTTTAAAACTCTGTTGATTTGAAAGATTTTATGAAAACATACATTTTTAAATGAGAAGTGGTTTAAGTTTATCAATAAATTAATCAAAATTACTTCCTTTTGAAATGTTTAAAAAAGTAACTGTATCTCCGAAAATTTTATTTCATTGCGAAATTATAAAAACCTCCACTAAGTTGTCAATAATGCGCTTTTCATTTCGTTCAAATTATTTTGGTTTGAAAGAATGTTTGGAAAAATACATTTTTGTATGAGGAATGGTTCAAGTTTATCAGTAAATATATGAATATTACTTCTTTATGAAATGTTTAGGAAAGTGACTGTATCTACGGAAATATTAATTTCATTGCGAAATTATAAAAAGCTTCACTAAGTTAGCAACAGTGCTCTTTTCAATTCTTTCAAAATTATTTTAATTTCAAAGAATTTAAAAAAAAATACATATTTGGAAAAATACATTTTTGCATGAGGAAAAATTAGAAATTGCACCTTTATTATATAAATAAATTAGACCCGTGACTTTTTCCAAAAATTTCAAGAAAGATTATACAAATTTTTTATGGAAAATTAGAAATCTTGGCTTTTATATTTACAAAAATTACACCCGGTCTTATTCAAAAATTTCCAAGAAAAAGTGTACAAAATTTTTCATGCAAGATTAGAAATCTCGGCTTTTGAATTTGTAAAAATTACACCCATGTCGTTTTCAAAAATTTTCAAGAAAAAGTATAGAACATTTTTTCATGCAAAATTAGAAATTTCGAGTTTTATATTTATAAAAATTACAAGCGTAACTGATACAACAATTTTGAAGAAAAAGTGTTAAAAATTATAAATTTCAGCTTTAATATATAAACAAAATACACCTGTTACTTATTCATAAAATTTCAAGAAAATTTATAAAATTTTTTTATGGAAAATTAGAAATCTCGACTTTCATATTTATTAAAATTACACCCATGTGTTATTCAAAAATTTTCAAGAAAAAGTGTACAAAATTGGTGATGCAAAATTAGAAATCTCGGCTTTTATATTCATAAAAATTACACCCGTGTCTTATTCAAACATTTTGAAGAAAAAGTGTTAAAATATGGTCATGCAAAATTAAAAATTTTGGCTCTCCAAAAATTTAAAGAAAAATTATAAGTTATCAATAATGCGCTTCTCAATTCGTTAAAAATTTTTTTTGATTTGAAAGAATGTTTGGAAAAATGCATTTTTGTATGAGGAATGGTTCAAGTTTATCAGTAAATATATGAATATTACTTCTATATGATATGTTTAAAAAAGTAACTGTAGCTCCGGAAATATTATTTTATTGCGAAATTATAAAAATCTGCACCAAGTTACCGATAGTGCTCTTTTCAATTCTTTTAAACCTGTTTTGATTTTGATTTGAAACGACAAATTTTGTATGAGGAATAGTTCAAATAAAAAAAAAATATATTAATAAATATATGAATATTACTTTCATATGAATATTTGAATTGAAAAGCACTAAGTTATTAAAAGTGCTCTTTTCAATTCCTTTAAAATTGTTTTCATTTGAAAGAGTTTTTGAAAAATTAAATTTTTTTATGAGAAGCGTTTCATGCTTATCAATAAATATATGAATATTACTTCCTTTTGAAATGTTTAAGAAAGTGACTGTAGCTCCGGAAATATTAATTTCGTTGCGAAATTTTAAAAAGCTTCACTAAGTTAGCAACAGTGCTCTTTTAAATTCTTTAAAAATTATTTTAATTTGAAAAAGTTTTTGAAAAAATAAATTTTTTTATGAGAAGCGGTTCAAGCTTATCAATAAATATATGAATATTACTTCCTTTTGAAATGTTTAAGAAAGTGACTGTATGTCCGGTAATATTCTTTTATTGCGACATTATAAAAATCTTCACCAAGTTATCGATAGTGCTCTTTTCAATTCTTTTTAAATTTTTTGATTTGAAAGAATGTTTGAAAAGACAATTTTTGTATGAAGAGTAGTTCAAATAAAAAAAACTTATTAAAATAAATATATGAATATTACTTTCATATGAATCTTTGATATGAAAAGCAATTAGTTATTAACAGTGCTCTTTTCAATTCCTTTAAAATTGTTTTCATTTGAAAGAGTTTATGAAAAAATACATATTTTTATGAGAAGCGGTTTAAGCTTATCAATAAATATATGAATATTACTTTCTTTTGAAATGTTTAAGAAAGTGACTGTAGCTCCGGAAATATTAATTTCATTGCGAAATTATAAAAACCTCCACTAAGTTATCAATAATGGACTTTTCAATTCCTTCAAAATGTTTTTGATTTGAAGGAATGTTTGGAAAAATACATTTTTGTATGAGGAATGGTTCAATTTTATCAATAAATATATGAATATTTCTTCTTTATGAAATGTTTAAGAAAGTGACTGTATCCACGGAAATATTAATTTCATTGCGAAATTATAAAAAGCTTCACTAACTTAGCAACAGTGCTCTTTTGAATTCTTTCAAAATTATTTTAATTTCAAAGAATTTTTAAAAAAATACATATTTGGAAAAATACATTTTTGCATGAGGAAAAATTAGAAATTGCACCCTTATTATATGAATAAATTAGACCCGTGACTTTTTCCAAAAATTTCAAGAAAGATTATACAAATTTTTTATGGAAAATTAGAAATCTTGGCTTTTATATTTACAAAAATTACACCCGGTCTTATTCAAAAATTTCCAAGAAAAAGTTTACAAAATTTTTCATGCAAGATTAGAAATCTCGGCTTTTGAATTTGTAAAAATTACACCCATGTCGTTTTCAAAAATTTTCTAGAAAAAATATAGAACATTTTTTCATGCAAAATTAGAAATCTCGAGTTTTATATTTATAAAAATTACAAGCGTAACTGATACAACAATTTTGAAGAAAAAGTGTTAAAAATTAGAAACTTTAGCTTTAATATATAAACAAAATACACCTGTTACTTATTCATAAAATTTCAAGAAAAATTATAACATTTTTTTATGGAAAATTAGAAATCTCGACTTTCCATGTGTTATTCAAAAATTTTCAAGAAAAAGTGTACAAAATTGGAATTTTAAGAAGTGGCTATATTAATTTCATTGCGAAATTATAAAAACTTCCACTAAGTTATCAATAATGCGTTTTCAATTCGTTAAAATTTTTTTTGATTTTAAAGAATGTTTGGAAAAATAAATTTTTGTATGAGGAATGGTTCAAGTTTATCAGTAAATATATGAATATTACTTCTTTATGAAATGGTTAAAAAAGTGACTGTATCTACGGAAATATTAATTTCATTGCGAAATTATAAAAAGCTTCACTAAGTTAGCAACAGTGCTCTTTTGAATTCTTTCAAAATTATATTAATTTGAAAGAATTTTTAAAAAAATACATATTTGGAAAAATACATTTTTGCATGAGGAAAAATTAGAAATTGCAGCTTTATTATTTATTATATGAATGTTTGAAAAGACAATTTTTGTATGAGGAGTAGTTCAAATAAAAAAAATATATTAAAATAAATATATGAATATTACTTTCATATGAAACTTTGAATTGAAAAGCACTAAGTTATTAACAGTGCTCTTTTCAATTCCTTTAAAATTGTTTTCATTTGAAAGAGTTTTTGAAAAAATACATTTTTTTATGAGAAGCGGTTCAAGCTTATCAATAAATATATGAATATTACTTTCTTTTGAAATGTTTAAGAACGTGACTGTAGCTCCGGAAATATTAATTTCATTGCGAAATTATAAAAACCTCCACTAAGTTATTAATAATGCACTTTTCAATTCCTTCAAAATTTTTTTGATTTGAAAGAATGTTTGGAAAAATACATTTTTGTATGAGGAATGGTTCAATTTTATCAGTAAATATATAAATATTTCTTCTTTATGAAATGTTTAAGAAAGTGACTGTATCTACGGAAATATTAATTTCATTGCAAAATTATAAAAAGCTTCACTAAGTTAGCAACAGTGCTCTTTTGAATTCTTTCAAAATTATTTTAATTTAAAAGAATTTTTAAAAAAATACATATTTGGAAAAATACATTTTTGCATGAGGATAAATTAGAAATTGCAGCTTTATTATTTATTATATGAATGTTTGAAAAGACAATTTTTGTATGAGGAGTAGATCAATTAAAAAAAATATATTAAAATAAATATATGAATATTACTTTCATATGAAACTTTGAATTGAAAAGCACTAAGTTATTAACAGTGCTCTTTTCAATTCCTTTAAAATTGTTTTCATTTGAAAGAGTTTATGAAAAAATACATATTTTTATATGAGAAGCGGTTCAAGCTTATCAATAAATATATGAATATTACTTTCTTTTGAAATGTTTAAGAAAGTGACTGTAGCTCCGGAAATATTAATTTCATTGCGAAATTATAAAAACCTCCACTAAGTTATCAATAATGCACTTTTCAATTCCTTCAAAATGTTTTTGATTTGAAAGAATGTTTAAAATATTCATTTTTGTATGAGGAATGGTTCAATTTTATCAGTAAATATATGAATATTTCTTCTTTATGAAATGTTTAAGAAAGTGACTGTATCTACGGAAATATTAATTTCATTGCGAAATTATAAAAAGCTTCACTAAGTAAGCAACAGTGCTCTTTTGAATTCTTTCAAAATTATTTTAATTTCAAAGAATTTTTAAAAAAATACATATTTGGAAAATACATTTTTGCATGAGGAACAATCAGAAATTGCAGCTTTATTATATAAATAAATTAGACCCGTGACTTTTTCCAAAAATTTCAAGAAAGTTTGTACAAATTTTTTAATGGATAATTAAAAATCGCGGCTTTCATATTTACAAAAATTACACCCGGTCTTATTCAAAAATTTTTAAGAAAGAGTATACAAAATTTTTCAAAAGAGTACATTCAAACATTTTGAAGAAAACGTATCAAAAATTGGTCATGCAAAATTACAAATTTCAGCATTATTATATATAAAAAAAATGCACATGTTTTAATCAAAAAATTTCAAGAAAAATTATAAAATTTTTTTATGGAAAATAAGAAATCTCGACTTTCATATTTATTAAAATTACACCCATGTGTTATTCAAAAATTTTAAAGAAAAAGTGTACAAAATTGGTGATGCAAAATTAGAAATCTCGGTTTTTATATTCATAAAAATTATACCCGTGACTTATTCAAACATTTTGAAGAAAAAGTGCTAAAATATGGTCATGCAAAATTAAAAATCTTGGCTTTCCAAAAAGTTCAAGAAAAATTATAAGTTATGAATGCGCTTCTCAATTCGTTCAAAGTTTTTTTGATTTGAAATAATGTTTGGAAAAATACATTTTTGTATGAGGAATGGTTCAATGCGCTTCTCAATTCGTTCAAAATTTTTTTGATTTGAAAGAATGTTTGGAAAAATGCATTTTTGTATCAGAAATGGTTCAAGTTTATCAGTAAATATATGAATATTACTTCTATATGAAATGTTTAAAAAATTAACTGTAGCTCGGGAAATATTAATTTTATTGCGAAAAAGTGTACAAAATTGGTGATGCAATATTAAAAAACTCGGCTTTAATGTATATAAAAATTACACCCGTGACTTATTCAAACATTTTGAAGAAAACGTATCAAAAATTGGTCATGCTAAGTTAGAAATTTCAGCATTAATATATAAATAAAATGCACATGTCTTAATCAAAAAATTTCAAGAAAAATGATAAAATTTTTTTTTGGAAAATTAAAAATTTTGGCTTTAATATATAAATAAATTACACATGTGAGTTATTCATAAAATTTCAAGAAAAATTATAATCAGTTTTTATGCAAAATTAGAAATCTCGGTTTTTATATTCATAAAAATTACACCCGTGACTTATTCAAACATTTTGAAAAAAAATTTTTAAAATATGGTCATGCAAAATTAAAAATTTTGACTTTCCAAAAATTTCAAAAAAATTTATAAGTTATCAATAATGCGCTTCTCAATTCGTTCAAAATTTTTTTGATTTGAAAGAATGTTTGGAAAAATGCATTTTTGTATGAGAAATGGTTCAAGTTTATCAGTAAATATATGAATATTACTTCTATATGAAATGTTTAAAAAAGTAACTGTAGCTCCGGATATATTAATTTTGTTGCGAAATTATAAAAATCTGCACCAAGTTACCGACAGTGCTCTTTTCAATTCTTTTAAAATTGTTTTGATTTGAAAGAATTTATGAAAACATACATTTTTAAATGAGAAGTGGTTTAAGTTTATCAATAATCTAATAAAATTTATTTCTTTATGAAATGTTTAAGAAAGTAACTGTAGCTCCGAAAATTTAATTTCATTGCGAGATTATAAAAACCTCCACTAAGTTGTCAATAATGCGCTTTTCAATTCGTTCAATTTATTTTGGTTTGAAAGAATGTTTGGAAAAATACATTTTTGTATGAGGAATTGTTCAAGTTTATCAGTAAATATATGAATATTACTTCTTTATAAAATGTTTAAGAAAGTGACTGTATCTACGGAAATATTAATTTCATTGCGAAATTATAAAAAGCTTCACTAAGTTAGCAACAGCGCTCTTTTGAATTCTTTTAAAATTATTTTAATTTGAAAGAATTTTTAAAAAAATACATATTTGGAAAAATACATTTTTGCATGAGAAAAATTAGAAATTGCAGCTTTATTATATATAAATTAGACTAGTGACTTTTTCTAAAAATTTCATGAAAGATTATACAAATTTTTTATGCAAAATTAGAAATCTCGGCTTTTGAATTTGTAAAAATAACACCCATGCCGTTTTCAAAAATTTTCAAGAAAAAGTATAGAACATTTTTTCATGCAAAATTAGAAATCCCGAGTTTTATATATATAAAAATTACAACCGTAACTGTTACAAATATTTTTAAGAAAAAGTATTAAAAAATAGAAATTTCAGCTGTAATATAAACAAAATACACCTGTTACTTATTCATAAAATTTCAAGAAAAATGATAACATTTTTTTATGGAAAATTAGAAATCTCGACTTTCCATGTGTTATTCAAAAGCTTTCAAGAAAAAGTGTACAAAATTGGTGATGCAAAATTAGAAATCTCGACTTTTATATGCATTAAAATTACACCCGTGACTTATTCAAACATTTTGAAGAAAACGTATCAAAAATTGGTCATGCAAAATTAGAAATTTCAGCATTAATATATAAATAAAATGCACATGTCTTAATCTTTTAAGTTTGGAAAAATACATTTTTGTATGAGGAATGGTTCAAGTTTATCAGTAAATATATGAATATTACTTCTTTATGAAATGTTTAAGAAAGTGACTGTATCTACGGAAATTTTAATTTCATTGCGAAATTATAAAAAGCTTCACTAAGTTAGCAACAGCGCTCTTTTGAATTCTTTCAAAATTATTTTAATTTGAAAGAATTTTCAAAAAAATACATATTTGGAAAAAAAAAATTTTTGCATGAGGAACAATATAAAATTGCAGCTTTATTATATAAATAAATTAGACCCGTGACTTTTTCCAAAAATTTCAAGAAAGATTATACAAATTTTTTATACAAAATTAGAAATCTCGGCTTTTGAATTTGTAAAAATTACACCCATGTCGTTTTCAAAAATTTTCCTAAAAAAGTTAGAACATTTTTTCATGCAAAATTAGAAATCTCGAGTTTTATATATATAAAAATTACAAACGTAACTGATACAAACATTTTGAAGAAAAAGTGTTAAAAATTTGAAATTTCAGCTTTACTATATAAACAAAATACACCTGTTACTTATTCATAAAATTTCAAGAAAAATTATAAAATTTTTTTGTGGAAAATTAGAAATCTCGATTTTCCATGTGTTATTCAAAAATTTTCAAGAAAAAGTGTACAAAATTGGTGATACAAAATTAGAAATCTCGGCTTTTATATTCATAAATATTACACCCGTGACTTATTCAAACCTTTTGAAGAAAAAGTGTTAAAATATAGTCATGCAAAATTAAAAATTTTGGCTTTCCAAAAATTTCAAGAAAAATTATAAGTTATAAATAATGCGCTTCTCATTCGTTCAAAATTTGTTTGATTTGAAAGAATGTTTGGAAAAATACATTTTTGTATGAGGAATGGTTCAAGTTTATCAGTAAGTATATGAATATTACTTCTTTATGAAATGTTTAAGAAAGTGACTGTATCTACGGAAATATTAATGTCATTGCGAAATTATAAAAATCTGCAACAAGTTACCGATAGTGCTCTTTTCAATTCTTTTAAAACTCTTTTGATTTGAAAGATTTTATGAAAACATGCATTCTTAAATGAGAACTGGTTTAAGTTTATCAATAAATTAATAAAAATTCCTTCCTTTTGAAATGTTTAAGAAAGTAACTGTAGCTCCGAAAATTTAATTTCATTGCGAAATTATAAAAACCTCCACTAAGTTGTTAATAATGCGCTTTTCAATTCGTTCAAATTATTTTGGTTTGAAAGAATGTATGGAAAAATACATTTTTGTATGAGGAATGGTTCAAGTTTATCAGTAAATATATGAATATTACTTCTTTATGAAATGTTTAAGAAAGTGACTGTATCTACGGAAATATTTATTTCATTGCGAAATTATAAAAAGCTTCACTAAGTTAGCAACAGTGCTCTTTTGAATTCTTTCAAAATTATTTTAATTTCAAAGAATTTTTAAAAAAATACATATTTGGAAAAAAAATTTTTGCATGAAGAACAATCAGAAATTGCAGCTTTATTATATAAATAAATTAGACCCGTGACTTTTTTCAAAAATTTCAAGAAAGTTTGTACAAATTTTATAATGGATAATTAAAAATCGCGGCTTTCATATTTACAAAAATTACACCCGGTCTTATTCAAAAATTTTCAAGAAAGAGTATACAAAATTTTTCATGCACTATTAAAAATCTCGGTATTACTGTATATAAAAATTACACCCGTGACTTATTCAAACATTTTGAAGAAAACGTATCAAAAATTGGTCATGCAAAATTAAAAATTTCAGCATTAATATATAAAAAAAATGCACATGTTTTAATCAAAAAATTTCAAGAAAAATTATAAAAATTTTTTTTGGAAAATTAGAAATTTCGGCTTTTATATATAGAAAAATAACACTCTTGTCTTATTAAAAAATTTTAAAGAAAAAGTGTACAAAATTTTTCATGCAAAATTAGAAATCTCAGCTTTTGAATTTGTAAAAATTACACCCATGTCTTATTCAAAAATGTTCAAGAAAAAGTATAGAACATTTTTTCATGCAAAATTAGAAATCTCGGGTTTTATATTTATAAAAATTACACCCGTAACTGATTCAAACATTTTGAAGAAAAAGTGTTAAAAATTAGAAATTTCAGCTTTAATATATAAACAAAATACACATGTTTTATTCAAAAAATTTCAAGAAAAATTATAAAATTTGTTTATGGAAAATAAGAAATCTCGACTTTCATATTTATTAAAATTACACCCATGTGTTATTCAAAAATTTTCAAGAAAAAGTGTACAAAATTGGTGATGCAAAATTAGAAATCTCAGCTTTTGAATTTGTAAAAATTACACCCATGTCGTTTTCGAAAATTTTCAAGAAAAAGTATAGAACATTTTTTCAGGCAAAATTAGAAATCTCGAGTTTTATATATATAAAAATTACAACCGTAACTGATTCAAACATTTTGAAGAAAAAGTGTTAAAAAATATAAATTTCAGCTTTAATATATAAACAAAATACACCTGTTACTTATTCATAAAATTTCAAGAAAAATTATAACATTTTTTTATGGAAAATTAGAAATCTCGACTTTCCATGTGTTATTCAAAAGCTTTCAAGAAAAAGTGTACAAAATTGGTGATGCAAAATTAGAAATCTCGGCTTTTATATTCATAAAAATTACACCCGTGACTTATTCAAACATTTTGAAGAAAAAGTGTTAAAATATGGTCATGCAAAATTAAAACTTTTGGCTTTCCAAAAATTTCAGGGAAAATTATAAGTTATATATAATGCGCTTCTCAATTCGTTCAAAATTTTTTTGATTTGAAAGAATGTTTGGAAAAATACATTTTTGTATGACGAATGGTTCAAGTTTATCAGTAAATATATGAATATTACTTCTTTATGAAATGTTTAAGAAAGTGACTGTATCTACGGAAATATTAATTTCATTGCGAAATTATAAAAAGCTTCACTAAGTTAGTAACAGCGCTCTTTTGAATTCTTTCAAAATTATTTTAATTTGAAAGAATTTTCAAAAAAATACATATTTGGAAAAAAAAAATTTTGCATGAGGAACAATATAAAATTGCAGCTTTATTATATAAATAAATTAGACCCGTGACTTTTTCCAAAAATTTCAAGAAAGATTATACAAATTTTTTATACAAAATTAGAAATCTCGGCTTTTGAATTTGTAAAAATTACACCCATGTCGTTTTCAAAAATTTTCAAAAAAAAAGTTAGAACATTTTTTCAGGCAAAATTAGAAATCTCGAGTTTCCATGTGTTATTAAAAAATTTTCAAGAAAAAGTGTACAAAATTGGTGATTCAAAATTATAAATCTCGGCTTTTATATTCAAAAAATTACACCCGTAGCTTATTCAAACATTTTGAAGAAAGAGTATACAAAATTTTTTATGCATGATTAGAAATCTCGGCTTTTGAATTTGTAAAAATTACCCTCATGTCGTTTTCAAAATTTTCAAGAAAAAGTATAGAACATTTGTTCATGCAAAATTAGAAATCTCGAGTTTTATATTTATAAAAATTACAACCGTAACTGATTCAAACATTTTGAAGAAAAAGTGTTAAAATATGGTCATGCAAAATTAAAAATTTTGCTTTCCAAAAATTTCAAGAAAAATTATAAGTTATAAATAATGCGCTTCTCAATAAGTTCAAATTTTTTTTGATTTGAAAGAATGTTTGGAAAAATACATTTTTGTATGAGGAATGGTTCAAGTTTATCAGTAAATATATGAATATTACTTCTATATGAAATGTTTAAAAAAGTAACTGTAGCTCCGGATATATTAATTTTGTTGCGAAATTATAAAAATCAGCACCAACTTACCGACAGTGCTCTTTTCAAATCTTTTAAAACTCTTTTGATTTGAAAGATTTTATGAAAACATACATTTTTAAATGAGAAGTGGTTTAAGTTTATCAATAAATTAATTAAAATTACTTCCTTATGAAATGTATAGGAAAGTGACTGTATCTCCGAAAATATTAATTTCGTTGCGAAATTATAAAAATCTCCACTAAGTTGTTAATAATGCGCTTTTCAATTCGTTCAAATTTTTTTTGATTTGAAAGAATGGTTGGAAAAATACATTTTTGTATGAGGAATGGTTCAAGTTTATCAGTAAATATATGAATATTACTTCTTTATGAAATGTTTAAGAAAGTGACTGTATCTACGGAAATATTAATTTCATTGCGAAATTATAAAAAGCTTCACTAAGTTAGCAACAGTGCTCTTTTGAATTCTTTCAAAATTATTTTAATTTGAAAGAATTTTTAAAAAAATACATATTTGGAAAATTACATTTTTGCATGAGAAAAATTAGAAATTGCATAAAAGTAACTGTAGCTCCGGAAATATTAATGTTATTGCGAAATTATAAAAATCTGCACCAAGTTACCGACAGTGCTCTTTTCAATTCTTTTAAAATTGTTTTGATTTGAAAGAATTTATGAAAACATACATTTTTAAATGAGAAGTGGTTTAAGTTTATCAATAATCTAATAAAATTTATTTCTTTATGAAATGTTTATGAAAGTGACTGTATCTCCGAAATATTATATTCATTGCGAAATTATTAAAATATTCACCAAGTTATCGTTTCAATTCTTTTAAAATTGTGTGATTTGAATGAATGTTTGAAAAGACAATTTTTGTATGAAGAAGTAGTTCAAATAAAAAAAATGTATTAAAATAAATATATAAATATTACTTTCATATGAATCTTTGAATTAAAAAGCACTAAGTTATTAAAAGTGCTCCTTTGAATTCTTTCAAAATTATTTTAATTTGAAAGAATTTTTAAAAAAATACATATTTGGAAAATTACATTTTTGCATGAGAAAACATAGAAATTGCAGCTTTATTATATATAAATTAGACTAGTGACTTTTTCCAAAAATTTCATGAAAGATTATACAAATTTTTTATGGAAAATTAGAAATCTTGGCTTTTATATTTACAAAAATTACACCCGGTCTTACTCAAAAATTTTCAAGAAAGAGTATACAAAATTTTTCATGCAAAATTAGAAATCTCTAGTTTTATATTTACAAAAATTACACCTGTTACTTATTCAAAAAATTTCAAAAAAAATTATAAAATTTTTTTATGGAAAATTAGAAATCTCGACTTTCATATTTATTAAAATTACACCCATGTGTTATTCAAAAATTTTCAAGAAAAAGTGTACAAAATTGGTGATGCAAAATTAGAAATCTCGGCTTTTATATTCATAAAAATTACACCCGTGTCTTATTCAAACATTTTGAAGAAAAAGTGTTAAAATATGGTCATGCAAAATTAAAAATTTTGGCTCTCCAAAAATTTAAAGAAAAATTATAAGTTATCAATAATGCGCTTCTCAATTCGTTAAAAATTTTTTTGATTTGAAAGAATGTTTGGAAAAATGCATTTTTGTATGAGAAATGGTTCAAGTTTATCAGTAAATATATGAATATTACTTCTATATGATATGTTTAAAAAAGTAACTGTAGCTCCGGAAATATTATTTTATTGCAAAATTATAAAAACCTGCATCAAGTTACCGACAGTGCTCTTTGCAATTCTCTTAAAACTCTTTTGATTTGAAAGATTGTATGAAAACCTACATTTTTAAATGAGAAGTGGTTTAAGTTTATCAATAAATTAATAAAAATTACTTCCTTTTGAAATGTTTAATAAGGTGACTGTAGCTCCGGAAATATTAATTTCATTGCGAAATTATAAAAACCTTCACTAAGTTATCAATAATGCGCTATTCAATTCGTTCAAATTTTTTTTTTGATTTTAAAGAATGTTTGGAAAAATAAATTTTTGTATGAGGAATGGTTCAAGTTTATCAGTAAATATATGAATATTACTTCTTTATGAAATGTTTAAGAAAGTGACTGTATCTACGGAAATATTAATTTCATTGCGAAATTATAAAAAGCTTCACTAAGATAGCAACAGTGCTCTTTTGAATGCGTTCAAAATTATTTTAATTTGAAAGAATTTTTAAAAAAATACATATTTTGAAAAATACATTTTTGCATGAGGAACAATGAGAAATTGCAGCTTTATTATATAAATAAATTAGACCCGTGACTTTTGCCAAAAATTTCAAGAAAGATTATACAAATTTTTTAATGGATAATTAGAAATCGCGGCTTTCATATTTACAAAAATTACACCCGGTCTTATTCAAAAATGTTCAAGAAAGAGTATACAAAATTTTTCATGCAATATTAAAAATCTCGGTATTACTGTATATAAAAATTACACCCGTGACTAATTCAAACATTTTGAAGAAAACGTATCAAAAATTGGTCATGCAAAATTAAAAATTTCACATTAATATATAAAAAAAATGCACATGTTTTAATCAAAAAATTTCAAGAAAAATTATAAAAATTTTTTTTGGAAAATTAGAAATTTCGGCTTTTATATATATAAAAATAACACTCTTGTCTTATTCAAAAATTTTAAAGAAAAAGTGTACAAAATTTTTCATGCAAAATTAGAAATCTCAGCTTTTGAATTTGTAAAAATTACACCCATGTCTTATTCAAAAATGTTCAAGAAAAAGTATAGAACATTTTTTCATGCAAAATTAGAAATCTCGGGTTTTATATTTATAAAAATTACACCCGTAACTGATTCAAACATTTTGAAGAAAAAGTGTTAAAAATTAGAAATTTCAGCTTTAATATATAAACAAAATACACATGTTTTATTCAAAAAATTTCAAGAAAAATTATAAAATTTGTTTATGGAAAATAAGAAATCTCGACTTTCATATTTATTAAAATTACACCCATGTGTTACTCAAAAACTTTCAAGAAAAAGTGTACAAAATTGGTGATGCAAAATTAGAAATCTCAGCTTTTGAATTTGTAAAAATTACACCCATGTCGTTTTCGAAAATTTTCAAGAAAAAGTACAGAACATTTTTTCAGGCAAAATTAGAAATCTTGAGTTTTATATATATAAAAATTACAACCGTAACTGATTCAAACATTTTGAAGAAAAAGTGTTAAAAAATAGAAATTTCAGCTTTAATATATAAACAAAATACACCTGTTACTTATTCATAAAATTTCAAGAAAAATTATAACATTTTTTTATGGAAAATTAGAAATCTCGACTTTCCATGTGTTATTCAAAAGCTTTCAAGAAAAAGTGTACAAAATTGGTGATGTAAAATTAGAAATCTCGGCTTTTATATTCATAAAAATTACACCCGTGACTTATTCAAACATTTTGAAGAAAAAGTGTTAAAATATGGTCATGCAAAATTAAAAATTTTGGCTTTCCAAAAATTTCAGGGAAAATTATAAGTTATATATAATGCGCTTCTCAATTCGTTCAAAATTTTTTTGATTTGAAAGAATGTTTGGAAAAATACATTTTTGTATGACGAATGGTTCAAGGTTATCAGTAAATATATGAATATTACTTCTTTATGAAATGTTTAAGAAAGTGACTGTATCTACGGAAATATTAATTTCATTGCGAAATTATAAAAAGCTTCACTAAGTTAGCAACAGCGCTCTTTTGAATTCTTTCAAAATTATTTTAATTTGAAAGAATTTTCAAAAAAATACATATTTGGAAAAAAAAATTTTTGCATGAGGAACAATATAAAATTGCAGCTTTATTATATAAATAAATTAGACTTGTGACTTTTTCCAAAAATTTCAAGAAAGATTATACAAATTTTTTATACAAAATTAGAAATCTCGGCTTTTGAATTTGTAAAAATTACACCCATGTCGTTTTCAAAAATTTTCCAAAAAAAAGTTAGAACATTTTTTCATGCAAAATTAGAAATCTCGAGTTTTATATATATAAAAATTACAAACGTAACTGATACAAACATTTTGAAGAAAAAGTGTTAAAAATTAGAAATTTCAGCTTTACTATATAAACAAAATACACCTGTTACTTATTCATAAAATTTCAAGAAAAATTATAACATTTTTTTATGGAAAATTAGAAATCTCGATTTTCCATGTGTTATTCAAAAATTTTCAAGAAAAAGTGTACAAAATTGGTGATGCAAAATTAGAAATCTCGGCTTTTATATTCATAAATATTACACCCGTGACTTATTCAAACCTTTTGAAGAAAAAGTGTTAAAATATGGTCATGCAAAATTAAAAATTTTGGCTTTCCAAAAATTTCAAGAAAAATTATAAGTTATAAATAATGCGCTTCTCATTCGTTCAAAATTTGTTTGATTTGAAAGAATGTTTGGAAAAATACATTTTTGTATGAGGAATGGTTCAAGTTTATCAGTAAATATATGAATATTACTTCTTTATGAAATGTTTAAGAAAGTGACTGTATCTACGGAAATATTAATTTCATTGCGAAATTATAAAAATCTGCAACAAGTTACCGATAGTGCTCTTTTCAATTCTTTTAAAACTCTTTTGATTTGAAAGATTTTATGAAAACATACATTTTTAAATGAGAAGTGGTTTAAGTTTATCAATAAATTAATAAAAATTACTTCCTTTTGAAATGTTTAAGAAAGTAACTGTAGCTCCGAAAATTTAATTTCATTGCGAGATTATAAAAACCTCCACTAAGTTGTCAATAATGCGCTTTTCAATTCGTTCAAATTATTTTGGTTTGAAAGAATGTTTGGAAAAATACATTTTTGTATGAGGAATTGTTCAAGTTTATCAGTAAATATATGAATATTACTTCTTTATAAAATGTTTAAGAAAGTGACTGTATCTACGGAAATATTAATTTCATTGCGAAATTATAAAAAGCTTCACTAAGTTAGCAACAGCGCTCTTTTGAATTCTTTTAAAATTATTTTAATTTGAAAGAATTTTCAAAAAAATACATATTTGGAAAAAAAAATTTTTGCATGAGGAACAATCAAAAATTGCAGCTTTATTATATAAATAAATTAGACCCGTGACTTTTTCCAAAAATTTCAAGAAAGATTATACAAATTTTTTATGCAAAATAAGAAATCTCAGCTTTTGAATTTGTAAAAATTTCACCCATGTCGTTTTCGAAAATTTTCAAGAAAAAGTATAGAACATTTTTTCAGGCAAAATTAGAAATCTCGAGTTTCCATGTGTTATTAAAAAATTTTCAAGAAAAAGTGTACAAAATTGGTGATTCAAAATTAGAAATCTCGGGTTTTATATTTTTAAAAATTACACCCGTAACTGATTCAAACATTTTGAAGAAAAAGTGTTAAAAATTAGAAATTTCAGCTTTAATATATAAACAAAATACACATGTTTTATTCAAAAAATTTCAAGAAAAATTATAAAATTTGTTTATGGAAAATAAGAAATCTCGACTTTCATATTTATTAAAATTACACCCATGTGTTATTCAAAAATTTTCAAGAAAAAGTGTACAAAATTGGTGATGCAAAATTAGAAATCTCAGCTTTTGAATTTGTAAAAATTACACCCATGTCGTTTTCGAAAATTTTCAAGAAAAAGTATAGAACATTTTTTCAGGCAAAATTAGAAATCTCGAGTTTTATATATATAAAAATTACAACCGTAACTGATTCAAACATTTTGAAGAAAAAGTGTTAAAAAATATAAATTTCAGCTTTAATATATAAACAAAATACACCTGTTACTTATTCATAAAATTTCAAGAAAAATTATAACATTTTTTTATGGAAAATTAGAAATCTCGACTTTCCATGTGTTATTCAAAAGCTTTCAAGAAAAAGTGTACAAAATTGGTGATGCAAAATTAGAAATCTCGGCTTTTATATTCATAAAAATTACACCCGTGACTTATTCAAACATTTTGAAGAAAAAGTGTTAAAATATGGTCATGCAAAATTAAAACTTTTGGCTTTCCAAAAATTTCAGGGAAAATTATAAGTTATATATAATGCGCTTCTCAATTCGTTCAAAATTTTTTTGATTTGAAAGAATGTTTGGAAAAATACATTTTTGTATGACGAATGGTTCAAGTTTATCAGTAAATATATGAATATTACTTCTTTATGAAATGTTTAAGAAAGTGACTGTATCTACGGAAATATTAATTTCATTGCGAAATTATAAAAAGCTTCACTAAGTTAGCAACAGCGCTCTTTTGAATTCTTTCAAAATTATTTTAATTTGAAAGAATTTTCAAAAAAATACATATTTGGAAAAAAAAATTTTTGCATGAGGAACAATATAAAATTGCAGCTTTATTATATAAATAAATTAGACCCGTGACTTTTTCCAAAAATTTCAAGAAAGATTATACAAATTTTTTATACAAAATTAGAAATCTCGGCTTTTGAATTTGTAAAAATTACACCCATGTCGTTTTCAAAAATTTTCAAAAAAAAAGTTAGAACATTTTTTCAGGCAAAATTAGAAATCTCGAGTTTCCATGTGTTATTAAAAAATTTTCAAGAAAAAGTGTACAAAATTGGTGATTCAAAATTATAAATCTCGGCTTTTATATTCATAAAAATTACACCCGTAGCTTATTCAAACATTTTGAAGAAAGAGTATACAAAATTTTTTATGCATGATTAGAAATCTCGGCTTTTGAATTTGTAAAAATTACCCTCATGTCGTTTTCAAAATTTTCAAGAAAAAGTATAGAACATTTGTTCATGCAAAATTAGAAATCTCGAGTTTTATATTTATAAAAATTACAACCGTAACTGATTCAAACATTTTGAAGAAAAAGTGTTAAAATATGGTCATGCAAAATTAAAAATTTTGCTTTCCAAAAATTTCAAGAAAAATTATAAGTTATAAATAATGCGCTTCTCAATAAGTTCAAATTTTTTTTGATTTGAAAGAATGTTTGGAAAAATACATTTTTGTATGAGGAATGGTTCAAGTTTATCAGTAAATATATGAATATTACTTCTATATGAAATGTTTAAAAAAGTAACTGTAGCTCCGGATATATTAATTTTGTTGCGAAATTATAAAAATCAGCACCAACTTACCGACAGTGCTCTTTTCAAATCTTTTAAAACTCTTTTGATTTGAAAGATTTTATGAAAACATACATTTTTAAATGAGAAGTGGTTTAAGTTTATCAATAAATTAATTAAAATTACTTCCTTATGAAATGTTTAGGAAAGTGACTGTATCTCCGAAAATATTAATTTCGTTGCGAAATTATAAAAATCTCCACTAAGTTGTTAATAATGCGCTTTTCAATTCGTTCAAATTTTTTTTGATTTGAAAGAATGGTTGGAAAAATACATTTTTGTATGAGGAATGGTTCAAGTTTATCAGTAAATATATGAATGTTACTTCTTTATGAAATGTTTAAGAAAGTGACTGTATCTACGGAAATATTAATTTCGTTGCGAAATTATAAAAACCTCCACTAAGTTGTTAATAATGCGCTTTTCAATTCGTTCAAATTTTTTTTGATTTGAAAGAATGTTTGGAAAAGTACATTTTTGTATGAGGAATGGTTCAAGTTTATCAGTAAATATATGAATATTACTTCTATATGAAATGTTTAAAAAAGTAACTGTAGCTCCGGATATATTAATTTTGTTGCGAAATTATAAAAATCAGCACCAACTTACCGACAGTGCTCTTTTCAAATCTTTTAAAACTCTTTTGATTTGAAAGATTTTATGAAAACATACATTTTTAAATGAGAAGTGGTTTAAGTTTATCAATAAATTAATTAAAATTACTTCCTTATGAAATGTATAGGAAAGTGACTGTATCTCCGAAAATATTAATTTCGTTGCGAAATTATAAAAATCTCCACTAAGTTGTTAATAATGCGCTTTTCAATTCGTTCAAATTTTTTTTGATTTGAAAGAATGGTTGGAAAAATACATTTTTGTATGAGGAATGGTTCAAGTTTATCAGTAAATATATGAATATTACTTCTTTATGAAATGTTTAAGAAAGTGACTGTATCTACGGAAATATTAATTTCATTGCGAAATTATAAAAAGCTTCACTAAGTTAGCAACAGTGCTCTTTTGAATTCTTTCAAAATTATTTTAATTTGAAAGAATTTTTAAAAAAATACATATTTGGAAAATTAAATTTTTGCATGAGAAAAATTAGAAATTGCATAAAAGTAACTGTAGCTCCGGAAATATTAATGTTATTGCGAAATTATAAAAATCTGCACCAAGTTACCGACAGTGCTCTTTTCAATTCTTTTAAAATTGTTTTGATTTGAAAGAATTTATGAAAACATACATTTTTAAATGAGAAGTGGTTTAAGTTTATCAATAATCTAATAAAATTTATTTCTTTATGAAATGTTTATGAAAGTGACTGTATCTCCGAAATATTATATTCATTGCGAAATTATTAAAATATTCACCAAGTTATCGTTTCAATTCTTTTAAAATTGTGTGATTTGAATGAATGTTTGAAAAGACAATTTTTGTATGAAGAAGTAGTTCAAATAAAAAAAATGTATTAAAATAAATATATAAATATTACTTTCATATGAATCTTTGAATTAAAAAGCACTAAGTTATTAAAAGAGCTCCTTTGAATTCTTTCAAAATTATTTTAATTTGAAAGAATTTTTAAAAAAATACATATTTGGAAAATTACATTTTTGCATGAGAAAACATAGAAATTGCAGCTTTATTATATATAAATTAGACTAGTGAATTTTTCCAAAAATTTCATGAAAGATTATACAAATTTTTTATGGAAAATTAGAAATCTTGGCTTTTATATTTACAAAAATTACACCCGGTCTTACTCAAAAATTTTCAAGAAAGAGTATACAAAATTTTTCATGCAAAATTAGAAATCTCTAGTTTTATATTTACAAAAATTACACCTGTTACTTATTCAAAAAATTTCAAAAAAAATTATAAAATTTTTTTATGGAAAATTAGAAATCTCGACTTTCATATTTATTAAAATTACACCCATGTGTTATTCAAAAATTTTCAAGAAAAAGTGTACAAAATTGGTGATGCAAAATTAGAAATCTCGGCTTTTATATTCATAAAAATTACACCCGTGTCTTATTCAAACATTTTGAAGAAAAAGTGTTAAAATATGGTCATGCAAAATTAAAAATTTTGGCTCTCCAAAAATTTAAAGAAAAATTATAAGTTATCAATAATGCGCTTCTCAATTCGTTAAAAATTTTTTTGATTTGAAAGAATGTTTGGAAAAATGCATTTTTGTATGAGAAATGGTTCAAGTTTATCAGTAAATATATGAATATTACTTCTATATGATATGTTTAAAAAAGTAACTGTAGCTCCGGAAATATTATTTTATTGCAAAATTATAAAAACCTGCACCAAGTTACCGACAGTGCTCTTTGCAATTCTCTTAAAACTCTTTTGATTTGAAAGATTGTATGAAAACCTACATTTTTAAATGAGAAGTGGTTTAAGTTTATCAATAAATTAATAAAAATTACTTCCTTTTGAAATGTTTAATAAGGTGACTGTAGCTCCGGAAATATTAATTTCATTGCGAAATTATAAAAACCTCCACTAAGTTATCAATAATGCGCTATTCAATTCGTTCAAATTTTTTTTTTGATTTTAAAGTATGTTTGGAAAAATAAATTTTTGTATGAGGAATGGTTCAAGTTTATCAGTAAATATATGAATATTACTTCTTTATGAAATGTTTAAGAAAGTGACTGTATCTACGGAAATATTAATTTCATTGCGAAATTATAAAAAGCTTCACTAAGATAGCAACAGTGCTCTTTTGAATGCGTTCAAAATTATTTTAATTTGAAAGAATTTTTAAAAAAATACATATTTTGAAAAATACATTTTTGCATGAGGAACAATGAGAAATTGCAGCTTTATTATATAAATAAATTAGACCCGTGACTTTTTCCAAAAATTTCAAGAAAGATTATACAAATTTTTTAATGGATAATTAGAAATCGCGGCTTTCATATTTACAAAAATTACACCCGGTCTTATTCAAAAATGTTCAAGAAAGAGTATACAAAATTTTTCATGCAATATTAAAAATCTCGGTATTACTGTATATAAAAATTACACCCGTGACTAATTCAAACATTTTGAAGAAAACGTATCAAAAATTGGTCATGCAAAATTAAAAATTTCAGCATTAATATATAAAAAAAATGCACATGTTTTAATCAAAAAATTTCAAGAAAAATTATAAAAATTTTTTTTGGAAAATTAGAAATTTCGGCTTTTATATATATAAAAATAACACTCTTGTCTTATTCAAAAATTTTAAAGAAAAAGTGTACAAAATTTTTCATGCAAAATTAGAAATCTCAGCTTTTGAATTTGTAAAAATTACACCCATGTCTTATTCAAAAATGTTCAAGAAAAAGTATAGAACATTTTTTCATGCAAAATTAGAAATCTCGGGTTTTATATTTATAAAAATTACACCCGTAACTGATTCAAACATTTTGAAGAAAAAGTGTTAAAAATTAGAAATTTCAGCTTTAATATATAAACAAAATACACATGTTTTATTCAAAAAATTTCAAGAAAAATTATAAAATTTGTTTATGGAAAATAAGAAATCTCGACTTTCATATTTATTAAAATTACACCCATGTGTTACTCAAAAATTTTCAAGAAAAAGTGTACAAAATTGGTGATGCAAAATTAGAAATCTCAGCTTTTGAATTTGTAAAAATTACACCCATGTCGTTTTCGAAAATTTTCAAGAAAAAGTACAGAACATTTTTTCAGGCAAAATTAGAAATCTTGAGTTTTATATATATAAAAATTACAACCGTAACTGATTCAAACATTTTGAAGAAAAAGTGTTAAAAAATAGAAATGTCAGCTTTAATATATAAACAAAATACACCTGTTACTTATTCATAAAATTTCAAGAAAAATTATAACATTTTTTTATGGAAAATTAGAAATCTCGACTTTCCATGTGTTATTCAAAAGCTTTCAAGAAAAAGTGTACAAAATTGGTGATGTAAAATTAGAAATCTCGGCTTTTATATTCATAAAAATTACACCCGTGACTTATTCAAACATTTTGAAGAAAAAGTGTTAAAATATGGTCATGCAAAATTAAAAATTTTGGCTTTCCAAAAATTTCAGGGAAAATTATAAGTTATATATAATGCGCTTCTCAATTCGTTCAAAATTTTTTTGATTTGAAAGAATGTTTGGAAAAATACATTTTTGTATGACGAATGGTTCAAGGTTATCAGTAAATATATGAATATTACTTCTTTATGAAATGTTTAAGAAAGTGACTGTATCTACGGAAATATTAATTTCATTGCGAAATTATAAAAAGCTTCACTAAGTTAGCAACAGCGCTCTTTTGAATTCTTTCAAAATTATTTTAATTTGAAAGAATTTTCAAAAAAATACATATTTGGAAAAAAAAATTTTTGCATAAGGAACAATATAAAATTGCAGCTTTATTATATAAATAAATTAGACCCGTGACTTTTTCCAAAAATTTCAAGAAAGATTATACAAATTTTTTATACAAAATTAGAAATCTCGGCTTTTGAATTTGTAAAAATTACACCCATGTCGTTTTCAAAAATTTTCCAAAAAAAAGTTAGAACATTTTTTCATGCAAAATTAGAAATCTCGAGTTTTATATATATAAAAATTACAAACGTAACTGATACAAACATTTTGAAGAAAAAGTGTTAAAAATTAGAAATTTCAGCTTTACTATATAAACAAAATACACCTGTTACTTATTCATAAAATTTCAAGAAAAATTATAACATTTTTTTATGGAAAATTAGAAATCTCGATTTTCCATGTGTTATTCAAAAATTTTCAAGAAAAAGTGTACAAAATTGGTGATGCAAAATTAGAAATCTCGGCTTTTATATTCATAAATATTACACCCGTGACTTATTCAAACCTTTTGAAGAAAAAGTGTTAAAATATGGTCATGCAAAATTAAAAATTTTGGCTTTCCAAAAATTTCAAGAAAAATTATAAGTTATAAATAATGCGCTTCTCATTCGTTTAAAATTTGTTTGATTTGAAAGAATGTTTGGAAAAATACATTTTTGTATGAGGAATGGTTCAAGTTTATCAGTAAATATATGAATATTACTTCTTTATGAAATGTTTAAGAAAGTGACTGTATCTACGGAAATATTAATTTCATTGCGAAATTATAAAAATCTGCAACAAGTTACCGATAGTGCTCTTTTCAATTCTTTTAAAACTCTTTTGATTTGAAAGATTTTATGAAAACATACATTTTTAAATGAGAAGTGGTTTAAGTTTATCAATAAATTAATAAAAATTACTTCCTTTTGAAATGTTTAAGAAAGTAACTGTAGCTCCGAAAATTTAATTTCATTGCGAGATTATAAAAACCTCCACTAAGTTGTCAATAATGCGCTTTTCAATTCGTTCAAATTATTTTGGTTTGAAAGAATGTTTGGAAAAATACATTTTTGTATGAGGAATTGTTCAAGTTTATCAGTAAATATATGAATATTACTTCTTTATAAAATGTTTAAGAAAGTGACTGTATCTACGGAAATATTAATTTCATTGCGAAATTATAAAAAGCTTCACTAAGTTAGCAACAGCGCTCTTTTGAATTCTTTTAAAATTATTTTAATTTGAAAGAATTTTCAAAAAAATACATATTTGGAAAAAAAAATTTTTGCATGAGGAACAATCAAAAATTGCAGCTTTATTATATAAATAAATTAGACCCGTGACTTTTTCCAAAAATTTCAAGAAAGATTATACAAATTTTTTATGCAAAATAAGAAATCTCAGCTTTTGAATTTGTAAAAATTTCACCCATGTCGTTTTCGAAAATTTTCAAGAAAAAGTATAGAACATTTTTTCAGGCAAAATTAGAAATCTCGAGTTTCCATGTGTTATTAAAAAATTTTCAAGAAAAAGTGTACAAAATTGGTGATTCAAAATTAGAAATCTCGGGTTTTATATTTATAAAAATTACACCCGTAACTGATTCAAACATTTTGAAGAAAAAGTGTTAAAAATTAGAAATTTCAGCTTTAATATATAAACAAAATACACATGTTTTATTCAAAAAATTTCAAGAAAAATTATAAAATTTGTTTATGGAAAATAAGAAATCTCGACTTTCATATTTATTAAAATTACACCCATGTGTTATTCAAAAATTTTCAAGAAAAAGTGTACAAAATTGGTGATGCAAAATTAGAAATCTCAGCTTTTGAATTTGTAAAAATTACACCCATGTCGTTTTCGAAAATTTTCAAGAAAAAGTATAGAACATTTTTTCAGGCAAAATTAGAAATCTCGAGTTTTATATATATAAAAATTACAACCGTAACTGATTCAAACATTTTGAAGAAAAAGTGTTAAAAAATATAAATTTCAGCTTTAATATATAAACAAAATACACCTGTTACTTATTCATAAAATTTCAAGAAAAATTATAACATTTTTTTATGGAAAATTAGAAATCTCGACTTTCCATGTGTTATTCAAAAGCTTTCAAGAAAAAGTGTACAAAATTGGTGATGCAAAATTAGAAATCTCGGCTTTTATATTCATAAAAATTACACCCGTGACTTATTCAAACATTTTGAAGAAAAAGTGTTAAAATATGGTCATGCAAAATTAAAACTTTTGGCTTTCCAAAAATTTCAGGGAAAATTATAAGTTATATATAATGCGCTTCTCAATTCGTTCAAAATTTTTTTGATTTGAAAGAATGTTTGGAAAAATACATTTTTGTATGACGAATGGTTCAAGTTTATCAGTAAATATATGAATATTACTTCTTTATGAAATGTTTAAGAAAGTGACTGTATCTACGGAAATATTAATTTCATTGCGAAATTATAAAAAGCTTCACTAAGTTAGCAACAGCGCTCTTTTGAATTCTTTCAAAATTATTTTAATTTGAAAGAATTTTCAAAAAAATACATATTTGGAAAAAAAAATTTTTGCATGAGGAACAATATAAAATTGCAGCTTTATTATATAAATAAATCAGACCCGTGACTTTTTCCAAAAATTTCAAGAAAGATTATACAAATTTTTTATACAAAATTAGAAATCTCGGCTTTTGAATTTGTAAAAATTACACCCATGTCGTTTTCAAAAATTTTCAAAAAAAAAGTTAGAACATTTTTTCAGGCAAAATTAGAAATCTCGAGTTTCCATGTGTTATTAAAAAATTTTCAAGAAAAAGTGTACAAAATTGGTGATTCAAAATTATAAATCTCGGCTTTTATATTCATAAAAATTACACCCGTAGCTTATTCAAACATTTTGAAGAAAGAGTATACAAAATTTTTTATGCATGATTAGAAATCTCGGCTTTTGAATTTGTAAAAATTACCCTCATGTCGTTTTCAAAATTTTCAAGAAAAAGTATAGAACATTTGTTCATGCAAAATTAGAAATCTCGAGTTTTATATTTATAAAAATTACAACCGTAACTGATTCAAACATTTTGAAGAAAAAGTGTTAAAATATGGTCATGCAAAATTAAAAATTTTGCTTTCCAAAAATTTCAAGAAAAATTATAAGTTATAAATAATGCGCTTCTCAATAAGTTCAAATTTTTTTTGATTTGAAAGAATGTTTGGAAAAATACATTTTTGTATGAGGAATGGTTCAAGTTTATCAGTAAATATATGAATATTACTTCTATATGAAATGTTTAAAAAAGTAACTGTAGCTCCGGATATATTAATTTTGTTGCGAAATTATAAAAATCAGCACCAACTTACCGACAGTGCTCTTTTCAAATCTTTTAAAACTCTTTTGATTTGAAAGATTTTATGAAAACATACATTTTTAAATGAGAAGTGGTTTAAGTTTATCAATAAATTAATTAAAATTACTTCCTTATGAAATGTTTAGGAAAGTGACTGTATCTCCGAAAATATTAATTTCGTTGCGAAATTATAAAAATCTCCACTAAGTTGTTAATAATGCGCTTTTCAATTCGTTCAAATTTTTTTTGATTTGAAAGAATGGTTGGAAAAATACATTTTTGTATGAGGAATGGTTCAAGTTTATCAGTAAATATATGAATATTACTTCTTTATGAAATGTTTAAGAAAGTGACTGTATCTACGGAAATATTAATTTCGTTGCGAAATTATAAAAACCTCCACTAAGTTGTTAATAATGCGCTTTTCAATTCGTTCAAATTTTTTTTGATTTGAAAGAATGTTTGGAAAAGTACATTTTTGTATGAGGAATGGTTCAAGTTTATCAGTAAATATATGAATATTACTTCTATATGAAATGTTTAAAAAAGTAACTGTAGCTCCGGATATATTAATTTTGTTGCGAAATTATAAAAATCAGCACCAACTTACCGACAGTGCTCTTTTCAAATCTTTTAAAACTCTTTTGATTTGAAAGATTTTATGAAAACATACATTTTTAAATGAGAAGTGGTTTAAGTTTATCAATAAATTAATTAAAATTACTTCCTTATGAAATGTATAGGAAAGTGACTGTATCTCCGAAAATATTAATTTCGTTGCGAAATTATAAAAATCTCCACTAAGTTGTTAATAATGCGCTTTTCAATTCGTTCAAATTTTTTTTGATTTGAAAGAATGGTTGGAAAAATACATTTTTGTATGAGGAATGGTTCAAGTTTATCAGTAAATATATGAATATTACTTCTTTATGAAATGTTTAAGAAAGTGACTGTATCTACGGAAATATTAATTTCATTGCGAAATTATAAAAAGCTTTACTAAGTTAGCAACAGTGCTCTTTTGAATTCTTTCAAAATTATTTTAATTTGAAAGAATTTTTAAAAAAATACATATTTGGAAAATTACATTTTTGCATGAGAAAAATTAGAAATTGCATAAAAGTAACTGTAGCTCCGGAAATATTAATGTTATTGCGAAATTATAAAAATCTGCACCAAGTTACCGACAGTGCTCTTTTCAATTCTTTTAAAATTGTTTTGATTTGAAAGAATTTATGAAAACATACATTTTTAAATGAGAAGTGGTTTAAGTTTATCAATAATCTAATAAAATTTATTTCTTTATGAAATGTTTATGAAAGTGACTGTATCTCCGAAATATTATATTCATTGCGAAATTATTAAAATATTCACCAAGTTATCGTTTCAATTCTTTTAAAATTGTGTGATTTGAATGAATGTTTGAAAAGACAATTTTTGTATGAAGAAGTAGTTCAAATAAAAAAAATGTATTAAAATAAATATATAAATATTACTTTCATATGAATCTTTGAATTAAAAAGCACTAAGTTATTAAAAGTGCTCCTTTGAATTCCGGCCATTCCTATGAATATCCAATATTCAAAAGTGTGTTTTTTGACAATAGGCGACATTCTTCCAAATTTCGACTTTTGAAATTTTAAAAAGGACTTTGCTCCTTTTTCCGAAAATGGTGGAAAATTTGCGAAAAAAAATTATTGGGGAACACTATTCCGGCCATTCCTATGAATGTCTAATATTCAAAAGTGTGTTTTTTGACAATAGGCGACATTCTTCCAAATTTCGACTTTTGAAATTTTAAAAAGGACTTTGCTCCTTTTTCCGAAAATTGTAGGAGATAAGCGAAAAAACATTATTGGAGAACACTCCTCCGGCCATTTCTATGAATGTCCAATATTGAAAAGTCTTAACAGTTTGTTTTTTTGAAAATTGGCGACATTTTTCCAAATTTCAACTTTTGAAATTTTAAAAAGGACTTTGCTCCTTTTTCCGAAAATGGTAGAAAATTTGCGAAAAAAAATTATTGGGGAACACTATTCCGGCCATTCCTATGAATGTCCAATATTCAAAAGTGTGTTTTTTTGACAATAGGCGACATTCTTCCAAATTTCGACTTTTGAAATTTTAAAAAAGGACTTTGCTCCTTTTTCCGAAAATGGTAGAAAATTTGCGAAAAAAAATTATTGGGGAACACTATTCCGGCCATTCCTATGAATGTCCAATATTAAAAAGTGTGTTTTTTTGACAATAGGCGACATTCTTCCAAATTTGGACTTTTGAAATTTTAAAAAGGACTTTGCTCCTTTTTCCGAAAATGGTAGAAAATTTGCGAAAAAAATTTTTGGGGAACACTATTCCGGCCATTCCTATGAATATCCAATATTCGAAAGTGTGTTTTTTTGACAATAGGCGACATTCTTCCAAATTTCGACTTTTGAAATTTTAAAAAGGACTTTGCTCCTTTTTTCGAAAATGGTAGAAAATTTGCGAAAAAAAATTATTGGGGAACACTATTCCGGCCATTCTAATGAATATCTAATATTCAAAAGTGTGTTTTTTTTGACAATAGGCGACATTCTTCCAAATTTCGACTTTTGAAATTTTAAAAAGGACTTTGCTCCTTTTTCCGAAAATGGTAAAAAATTTGCGAAAAAAAATTATTGAGGAACACTATTCCGGCCATTCCTATGAATGTCCAATATTCAAAAGTGTGTTTTTTTGACAATAGGCGACATTCTTCCAAATTTCGACTTTTGAAATTTTAAAAAGGACTTTGCTCCTTTTTCCGAAAATTGTAGGAGATAAGCGAAAAAACATTATTGGGGAACACTTTTCCGGCCATTCCTATGAATGTCCAATATTCAAAAGTGTGTTTTTTTGACAATAGGCGACATTCTTCCAAATTTCGACTTTTGAAATTTTAAAAAGGACTTTGCTCCTTTTTCCGAAAATGGTAGAAAATTTGCGAAAAAAAATTATTGGGGAACACTATTCCGGCCATTCCTATGAATGTCCAATATTAAAAAGTGTGTTTGTTTGACAATAGGCGACATTCTTCCAAATTTCGACTTTTGAAATTTTAAAAAGGACTTTGCTCCTTTTTCTGAAAATGGTGGAAAATTTGCGAAAAAAAATTATTGGGGAACACTATTCCGGCCATTCCTATGAATGTCTAATATTCAAAAGTGTGTTTTTTGACAATAGGCGACATTCTTCCAAATTTCGACTTTTGAAATTTTAAAGAGGACTTTGCTCCTTTTTCCGAAAATGGTAGAAAATTTGCGAAAAAAAATTATTGGGGAACACTATTCCGGCCATTCCTATGAATGTCTAATATTCAAAAGTGTGTTTTTTGACAATAGGCGACATTCTTCCAAATTTCGACTTTTGAAATTTTAAAAAGGACTTTGCTCCTTTTTCCGAAAATTCCGGCCATTCCTATGAATATCCAATATTCAAAAGTGTGTTTTTTTGACAATAGGCGACATTCTTCCAAATTTCGACTTTTGAAATTTTAAAAAGGACTTTGCTCCTTTTTCCGAAAATGGTAAAAAATTTGCGAAAAAAAATTATTGGGGAACACTATTCCGGCCATTCCTATGAATGTCCAATATTAAAAAATGTGTTTTTTTGACAATAGGCGAAATTCTTCCAAATTTCGACTTTTGAAATTTTAAAAAGGACTTTGCTCCTTTTTCCGAAAATGGTAGAAAATTTGCGAAAAAAATTTTTGGGGAACACTATTCCGGCCATTCCTATGAATATCCAATATTCAAAAGTTTGTTTTTTTGACAATAGGCGACATTCTTCCAAATTTCGACTTTTGAAATTTTAAAAAGGACTTTGCTCCTTTTTCCGAAAATAATAGAAAATTTGCGAAAAAAAATTATTGGGGAACACTATTCCGGCCATTCCTATGAATGTCCAATATTCAAAAGTGTGTTTTTTTGACAATAGGCGACATTCTTCCAAATTTCGACTTTTGAAATTGTAACAAGGACTTTGCTCCTTTTTCCGAAAATGGTAGAAAATTTGCGAAAAAAAATTATTGGGGAACACTATTCCGGCCATTCCTATGAATATCCAATATTCAAAAGAGTGTTTTTTTGACAATAGGCGACATTTTTCCAAATTTCGACTTTTGAAATTTTGAAAAGGACTTTGCTCCTTTTTCCGAAAATGGTAGAAAATTTGCGAAAAAAAATTATTGGGGAACACTATTCCGGCCATTCCTATGAATGTCCAATATTCAAAAGTGTGTTTTTTTGACAATAGGCGACATTCTTCCAAATTTCGACTTTTGAAATTTTAAAAAGGACTTTGCTCCCTTTTCCGAAAATGGTAGAAAATTTGCGAAAAAAAATTATTGGGGAACACTATTCCGGCCATTCCTATGAATGTCCAATATTCAAAAGTGTGTTTTTTTGACAATAGGCGACATTCTTCCAAATTTGGACTTTTGAAATTTTAAAAAGGACTTCGCTCCTTTTTCCGAAAGTGGTAGAAAATTTGCGAAAAAAAATTATTGGGGAACACTATTCCGGCCATTCCTATGAATGTCCAATATTCAAAAGTGTGGTTTTTTAACAATAGGCGACATTCTTCCACATTTCGACTTTTGAAATTTTAAAAAGGACTTTGCTCCTTTTTCCGAAAATGGTAGAAAATTTGCGAAAAAAAATTATTGGGGAACAATATTCCGGCCATTTCTATGAATGTCCAATATTCAAAAGTCTTAACAGTGTGTTTTTTTGAAAATTGGCGACATTTTTCCAAATTTCAACTTTTGAAATTTTAGAAAGGACTTTGCTCCTTTTTCCGAAAATGGTAGAAAATTTGCGAAAAAAAATTATTGGGGAACACTATTCCGGCCATTCCTATGTGTTTTTTTTGACAATAGGCGACATTCTTCCAAATTTCGACTTTTGAAATTGTAACAAGGACTTTGCTCCTTTTTCCGAAAATGGTAGAAAATTTGCGAAAAAAAATTATTGGGGAACACTATTCCGGCCATTCCTATGAATGTCCAATATTCAAAAGTGTGGTTTTTTGACAATAGGCGACATTCTTCCAAATTTCGACTTTTGAAATTTTAAAAAGGACTTTGCTCCTTTTTCCGAAAATGGTAGAAAATTTGCTAAAAAAAATTATTGGGGAACACTATTCCGGCCATTCCTATGAATGTCCAATATTCAAAAGTGTGTTTTTTTGACAATAGGCGACATTCTTCCAAATTTGGACTTTTGAAAATTTAAAAAGGACTTTGCTCCTTTTTCCGAAAATGGTAAAAAATTTGCGAAAAAAAATTATTGGGGAGCACTATTCCGGCCATTCCTATGAATGTCCAATATTCAAAAGTGTGGTTTTTTGACAATAGGCGACATTCTTCCACATTTCGACTTTTGAAATTTTAAAAAGGACTTTGCTCCTTTTTCCGAAAATGGTAGAAAATTTGCGAAAAAAATTATTGGGGAACAATATTCCGGCCATTTCTATGAATGTCCAATATTCAAAAGTCTTAACAGTGTGTTTTTTTGAAAATTGGCGACATTTTTCCAAATTTCAACTTTTGAAATTTTAGAAAGGACTTTGCTCCTTTTTCCGAAAATGGTAGAAAATTTGCGAAAAAAAATTATTGGGGAACACTATTCCGGCCATTCCTATGTGTTTTTTTTGACAATAGGCGACATTCTTCCAAATTTCGACTTTTGAAATTGTAACAAGGACTTTGCTCCTTTTTCCGAAAATGGTAGAAAATTTGCGAAAAAAAATTATTGGGGAACACTATTCCGGCCATTCCTATGAATGTCCAATATTCAAAAGTGTGGTTTTTTGACAATAGGCGACATTCTTCCAAATTTCGACTTTTGAAATTTTAAAAAGGACTTTGCTCCTTTTTCCGAAAATGGTAGAAAAATTGCTAAAAAAAATTATTGGGGAACACTATTCCGGCCATTTCTATGAATGTCCAATATTCAAAAGTCTTAACAGTGTGTTTTTTTGAAAATTGGCGACATTTTTCCAAATTTCAACTTTTGAAATTTTAGAAAGGACTTTGCTCCTTTTTCCGAAAATGGTAGAAAATTTGCGAAAAAAAATTATTGGGGAACACTATTCCGGCCATTCCTATGTGTTTTTTTGACAATAGGCGACATTCTTTCAAATTTCGACTTTTGAAATTGTAAAAAGGACTTTGCTCCTTTTTCCGAAAATGGTAGAAAATTTGCGAAAAAAAATTATTGGGGAACACTATTCCGGCCATTCCTATGAATGTCCAATATTCAAAAGTGTGTTTTTTTGACAATAGGCGACACTCTTCCAAATTTCGACTTTGAAATTGTAAAAAGGACTTTGCTCCTTTTTCCGAAAATTGTTGGAGATAAGCGAAAAAACATTATTGGAGAACCATCTTCCGGCAATTCCTATGAATGTCCAATATTCAAAAGTCTTAACAGTGTGTTTTTTTGAAAATTGGCGACATTTTTCCAAATTTCAACTTTTGAAATTTTAGAAAGGACTTTGCTCCTTTTTAGAAAATGGTAGAAAATTTGCGAAAAAAATTGTTGGGGAACACTATTCCGGCCATTCCTATGAATATCCAATATTCAAAAGTGTGTTTTTTTGACAATAGGCGACATTCTTCCAAATTTCGACTTTTGAAATTTTAAAAAGAACTTTGCTCCTTTTTCCGAAAATGGTAGGAAATTTGCGAAAAAAATTATTGGGGAACACTATTCCGGCCATTCCTATGTGTTTTTTTTGACAATAGGCGACATTCTTCCAAATTTCGACTTTTGAAATTTTAAAAAGGACTTTGCTCCTTTTTCCGAAAATTGTAGAAAATTTGCGAAAAAAAATTATTGGGGAACACTATTCCGGCCATTCCTATGAATGTCCAATATTCAAAAGTGTGTTTTTTTGACAATAGGCGACATTCTTCCAAATTTCGACTTTTGAAATTTTAAAAAGGACTTTGCTCCCTTTTCCGAAAATGGTAGAAAATTTGCGAAAAAAAATTATTGGGGAACACTATTCCGGCCATTCCTATGAATGTCCAATATTCAAAAGTGTGTTTTTTTGACAATAGGCGACATTCTTCCAAATTTCGACTTTTGAAATTTTAAAAAGGACTTTGCTCCTTTTTCCGAAAGTGGTAGAAAATTTGCGAAAAAAAATTATTGGGGAACACTATTCCGGCCATTCCTATGAATGTCCAATATTCAAAAGTGTGGTTTTTTAACAATAGGCGACATTCTTCCACATTTCGACTTTTGAAATTTTAAAAAGGACTTTGCTCCTTTTTCCGAAAATGGTAGAAAATTTGCGAAAAAAAATTATTGGGGAACAATATTCCGGCCATTTCTATGAATGTCCAATATTCAAAAGTCTTAACAGTGTGTTTTTTTGAAAATTGGCGACATTTTTCCAAATTTCAACTTTTGAAATTTTAGAAAGGACTTTGCTCCTTTTTCCGAAAATGGTAGAAAATTTGCGAAAAAAAATTATTGGGGAACACTATTCCGGCCATTCCTATGTGTTTTTTTTGACAATAGGCGACATTCTTCCAAATTTCGACTTTTGAAATTGTAACAAGGACTTTGCTCCTTTTTCCGAAAATGGTAGAAAATTTGCGAAAAAAAATTATTGGGGAACACTATTCCGGCCATTCCTATGAATGTCCAATATTCAAAAGTGTGGTTTTTTGACAATAGGCGACATTCTTCCAAATTTCGACTTTTGAAATTTTAAAAAGGACTTTGCTCCTTTTTCCGAAAATGGTAGAAAATTTGCTAAAAAAAATTATTGGGGAACACTATTCCGGCCATTCCTATGAATGTCCAATATTCAAAAGTGTGTTTTTTTGACAATAGGCGACATTCTTCCAAATTTGGACTTTTGAAAATTTAAAAAGGACTTTGCTCCTTTTTCCGAAAATGGTAAAAAATTTGCGAAAAAAAATTATTGGGGAACACTATTCCGGCCATTCCTATGAATGTCCAATATTCAAAAGTATGTTTTTTTGACAATAGGCGACATTCTTCCACATTTCGACTTTTGAAATTTTAAAAAGGACTTTGCTCCTTTTTCCGAAAATGGTAGAAAATTTGCGAAAAAAATTATTGGGGAACAATATTCCGGCCATTTCTATGAATGTCCAATATTCAAAAGTCTTAACAGTGTGTTTTTTTGAAAATTGGCGACATTTTTCCAAATTTCAACTTTTGAAATTTTAGAAAGGACTTTGCTCCTTTTTCCGAAAATGGTAGAAAATTTGCGAAAAAAAATTATTGGGGAACACTATTCCGGCCATTCCTATGTGTTTTTTTTGACAATAGGCGACATTCTTCCAAATTTCGACTTTTGAAATTGTAACAAGGACTTTGCTCCTTTTTCCGAAAATGGTAGAAAATTTGCGAAAAAAAATTATTGGGGAACACTATTCCGGCCATTCCTATGAATGTCCAATATTCAAAAGTGTGGTTTTTTGACAATAGGCGACATTCTTCCAAATTTCGACTTTTGAAATTTTAAAAAGGACTTTGCTCCTTTTTCCGAAAATGGTAGAAAATTTGCTAAAAAAAATTATTGGGGAACACTATTCCGGCCATTTCTATGAATGTCCAATATTCAAAAGTCTTAACAGTGTGTTTTTTTGAAAATTGGCGACATTTTTCCAAATTTCAACTTTTGAAATTTTAGAAAGGACTTTGCTCCTTTTTCCGAAAATGGTAGAAAATTTGCGAAAAAAAATTATTGGGGAACACTATTCCGGCCATTCCTATGTGTTTTTTTGACAATAGGCGACATTCTTTCAAATTTCGACTTTTGAAATTGTAAAAAGGACTTTGCTCCTTTTTCCGAAAATGGTACAAAATTTGCGAAAAAAAATTATTGGGGAACACTATTCCGGCCATTCCTATGAATGTCCAATATTCAAAAGTGTGTTTTTTTGACAATAGGCGACACTCTTCCAAATTTCGACTTTGAAATTGTAAAAAGGACTTTGCTCCTTTTTCCGAAAATTGTTGGAGATAAGCGAAAAAACATTATTGGAGAACCATCTTCCGGCAATTCCTATGAATGTCCAATATTCAAAAGTCTTAACAGTGTGTTTTTTTGAAAATTGGCGACATTTTTCCAAATTTCAACTTTTGAAATTTTAGAAAGGACTTTGCTCCTTTTTAGAAAATGGTAGAAAATTTGCGAAAAAAATTTTTGGGGAACACTATTCCGGCCATTCCTATGAATATCCAATATTCAAAAGTGTGTTTTTTTGACAATAGGCGACATTCTTCCAAATTTCGACTTTTGAAATTTTAAAAAGAACTTTGCTCCTTTTTCCGAAAATGGTAGGAAATTGGCGAAAAAAAATTATTGGGGAACACTATTCCGGCCATTCCTATGTGTTTTTTTTGACAATAGGCGACATTCTTCCAAATTTCGACTTTTGAAATTTTAAAAAGGACTTTGCTCCTTTTTCCGAAAATTGTAGGAGATAAGCGAAAATGGTAGAAAACATTATTGGAGAACACTTTTCCGGCCATTTCTATGAATGTCCAATATTCAAAAGTCTTAACAGTGTGTTTTTTTGAAAATTGGCGACATTTTTCCAAATTTCAACTTTTGAAATTTTAAAAAGGACTTTGCTCCTTTTTCTGAAAATGGTAGAAAATTTGGGGAAAAAAATTATTGGGGAACACTATTCCGGCCATTCCTATGAATGTCCACTATTCAAAAGTGTGTTTTTTTGAAAATAGGCGACATTCTTCCAAATTTCGACTTTTGAAATTTTAAAAAGGACTTTGCTCCTTTTTCCGAAAATGGTAGAAAATTTGCGAAAAAAAATTATTGGGGAACACTATTCCGGCCATTCCTATGTGTTTTTTTGACAATAGGCGACATTCTTTCAAATTTCGACTTTTGAAATTTTAAAAAGGACTTTGCTCCTTTTTCCGAAAATGGTAGAAAATTTGCGAAAAAAAATTATTGGGGAACACTATTCCGGCCATTCCTATGAATATCCAATATTAAAAAGTGTGTTTTTTTGACAATAGGCGACATTTTTCCAAATTTCGACTTTTGAAATTTTAAAAAGGACTTTGCTCCTTTTTCCGAAAATGGTAGAAAATTTGCGAAAAAAATTATTGGGGAACACTATTCCGGCCATTCCTATGTGTTTTTTTTTTGACAATAGGCGACATTCTTCCAAATTTCGACTTTTGAAATTTTAAAAAGGACTTTGCTCCTTTTTCCGAAAATGGTAGAAAATTTGCGAAAAAAAATTATTGGGGAACACTATTCCGGCCATTCCTATGTGTTTTTTTTGACAATAGGCGACATTCTTCCAAATTTCGACTTTTGAAATTTTAAAAAGGACTTTGCTCCTTTTTCCGAAAATTGTAGGAGATAAGCGAAAATGGTAGAAAACATTATTGGAGAACACTTTTCCGGCCATTTCTATGAATGTCCAATATTCAAAAGTCTTAACAGTGTGTTTTTTTGACAATAGGCGACATTTTTCCAAATTTCAACTTTTGAATTTTAGAAAGGACTTTGCTCCTTTTTCCGAAAATGGTAGAAAATTTGCGAAAAAAAATTATTGGGGAACACTATTCCGGCCATTCCTATGTGTTTTTTTTTGACAATAGGCGACATTCTTCCAAATTTCGACTTTTGAAATTTTAAAAAGGACTTTGCTCCTTTTTCCGAAAATGGTAGAAAATTTGCGAAAAAAAATTATTGGGGAACACTATTCCGGCCATTCCTATGTGTTTTTTTTGACAATAGGCGACATTCTTCCAAATTTCGACTTTTGAAATTTTAAAAAGGACTTTGCTCCTTTTTCCGAAAATTGTAGGAGATAAGCGAAAATGGTAGAAAACATTATTGGAGAACACTTTTCCGGCCATTTCTATGAATGTCCAATATTCAAAAGTCTTAACAGTGTGTTTTTTTGACAATAGGCGACATTTTTCCAAATTTCAACTTTTGAATTTTAGAAAGGACTTTGCTCCTTTTTCCGAAAATGGTAGAAAATTTGCGAAAAAAAATTATTGGGGAACACTATTCCGGCCATTTCTATGAATGTCCAATATTCAAAAGTCTTAACAGTGTGTTTTTTTGACAATAGGCGACATTTTTCCAAATTTCAACTTTTGAATTTTAGAAAGGACTTTGCTCCTTTTTCCGAAAATGGTAGAAAATTTGCGAAAAAAAATTATTGGGGAACACTATTCCGGCCATTCCTATGAATGTCCAATATTCAAAAGTGTGTTTTTTTGACAATACATGACATGACATGACATTCTTCCAAATTTCGACTTTTGAAATTTTAAAAAGGACTTTGCTCTTTATTCCGAAAATGGTAGAAAATTTGCAAAAAAAAATTATTGGGGAACACTATTCCGGCCATTCCTATGTGTTTTTTTTGACAATAGGCGACATTCTTCCAAATTTCGACTTTTGAAATTTTAAAAAGGACTTTGCTCCTTTTTCCGAAAATTGTAGGAGATAAGCGAAAAAACATTATTGGAGAACCATCTTCCGGCAATTCCTATGAATGTCCAATATTCAAAAGTCTTAACAGTGTGTTTTTTTGAAAATTGGCGACATTTTTCCAAATTTCAACTTTTGAAATTTTAGAAAGGACTTTGCTCCTTTTTCCGAAAATGGTAGAAAATTTGCGAAAAAAAATTATTGGGGAACACTATTCCGGCCATTCCTATGTGTTTTTTTTGACAATAGGCGACATTCTTCCAAATTTCGACTTTTGAAATTGTAACAAGGACTTTGCTCCTTTTTCCGAAAATGGTAGAAAATTTGCGAAAAAAAATTATTGGGGAACACTATTCCGGCCATTCCTATGAATGTCCAATATTCAAAAGTGTGTTTTTTTGACAATAGGCGACATTCTTCCAAATTTCGACTTTTGAAATTTTAAAAAGGACTTTGCTCCTTTTTCCGAAAATGGTAGAAAATTTGCTAAAAAAAATTATTGGGGAACACTATTCCGGCCATTTCTATGAATGTCCAATATTCAAAAGTCTTAACAGTGTGTTTTTTTGAAAATTGGCGACATTTTTCCAAATTTCAACTTTTGAAATTTTAGAAAGGACTTTGCTCCTTTTTCCGAAAATGGTAGAAAATTTGCGAAAAAAAATTATTGGGGAACACTATTCCGCCCATTCCTATGTGTTTTTTTGACAATAGGCGACATTCTTTCAAATTTCGACTTTTGAAATTGTAAAAAGGACTTTGCTCCTTTTTCCGAAAATGGTAGAAAATTTGCGAAAAAAAATTATTGGGGAACACTATTCCGGCCTTTCCTATGAATGTCCAATATTCAAAAGTGTGTTTTTTTTGACAATAGGCGACACTCTTCCAAATTTCGACTTTGAAATTGTAAAAAGGACTTTGCTCCTTTTTCCGAAAATTGTTGGAGATAAGCGAAAAAACATTATTGGAGAACCATCTTCCGGCAATTCCTATGAATGTCCAATATTCAAAAGTCTTAACAGTGTGTTTTTTTGAAAATTGGAGACATTTTTCCAAATTTCAACTTTTGAAATTTTAGAAAGGACTTTGCTCCTTTTTAGAAAATGGTAGAAAATTTGCGAAAAAAATTGTTGGGGAACACTATTCCGGCCATTCCTATGAATATCCAATATTCAAAAGTGTGTTTTTTTGACAATAGGCGACATTCTTCCAAATTTCGACTTTTGAAATTTTAAAAAGGACTTTGCTCCTTTTTCCGAAAATGGTAGAAAATTTGCGAAAAAAATTGTTGGGGAACACTATTCCGGCCATTCCTATGAATATCCAATATTCAAAAGTGTGTTTTTTTGACAATAGGCGACATTCTTCCAAATTTCGACTTTTGAAATTTTAAAAAGGACTTTGCTCCTTTTTCCGAAAATGGTAGGAAATTTGCGAAAAAAAATTATTGGGGAACACTATTCCGGCCATTCCTATGTGTTTTTTTTTGACAATAGGCGACATTCTTCCAAATTTCGACTTTTGAAATTTTCAAAAGGACTTTGCTCCTTTTTCCGAAAATTGTAGGAGATAAGCGAAAATGGTAGAAAACATTATTGGAGAACACTTTTCCGGCCATTTCTATGAATGTCCAATATTCAAAAGTCTTAACAGTGTGTTTTTTTGACAATAGGCGACATTTTTCCAAATTTCAACTTTTGAATTTTAGAAAGGACTTTGCTCCTTTTTCCGAAAATGGTAGAAAATTAGCGAAAAAAAAATTATTGGGGAACACTATTCCGGCCATTCCTATGAATGTCCAATATTAAAAAGTGTGTTTTTTTGACAATAGGCGACATTCTTCCAAATTTCGACTTTTGAAATTTTAAAAAGGACTTTGCTCCTTTTTCCGAAAATGGTAGAAAATTTGCGAAAAAAAATTATTGGGGAACACTATTCCGGCCATTCCTATGTGTTTTTTTTGGCAATAGGCGACATTCTTCCAAATTTCGACTTTTGAAATTTTAAAAAGGACTTTGCTCCTTTTTCCGAAAATGGTACAAAATTTGCGAAAAAAAATTATTGGGGAACACTATTCCGGCCATTCCTATGAATGTCCAATATTCAAAAGTGTGTTTTTTTGACAATAGGCGACATTCTTCCAAATTTCGACTTTTGAAATTTTAAAAAGGACTTTGCTCTTTATTCCGAAAATGGTAGAAAATTTGCAAAAAAAAATTATTGGGGAACACTATTCCGGCCATTCCTATGTGTTTTTTTTGACAATAGGCGACATTCTTCCAAATTTCGACTTTTGAAATTTTAAAAAGGACTTTGCTCCTTTTTCCGAAAATTGTAGGAGATAAGCGAAAATGGTAGAAAACATTATTGGAGAACACTTTTCCGGCCATTTCTATGAATGTCCAATATTCAAAAGTCTTAACAGTGTGTTTTTTTGACAATAGGCGACATTTTTCCAAATTTCAACTTTTGAATTTTAGAAAGGACTTTGCTCCTTTTTCCGAAAATGGTAGAAAATTTGCGAAAAAAAATTATTGGGGAACACTATTCCGGCCATTCCTATGAATGTCCAATATTCAAAAGTGTGTTTTTTTGACAATAGGCGACATTCTTCCAAATTTCGACTTTTGAAATTTTAAAAAGGACTTTGCTCTTTATTCCGAAAATGGTAGAAAATTTGCAAAAAAAAATTATTGGGGAACACTATTCCGGCCATTCCTATGTGTTTTTTTTGACAATAGGCGACATTCTTCCAAATTTCGACTTTTGAAATTTTAAAAAGGACTTTGCTCTTTATTCCGAAAATGGTAGAAAATTTGCAAAAAAAAATTATTGGGGAACACTATTCCGGCCATTCCTATGTGTTTTTTTTGACAATAGGCGACATTCTTCCAAATTTCGACTTTTGAAATTTTAAAAAGGACTTTGCTCCTTTTTCCGAAAATGGTAGAAAATTTGCGAAAAAAAATTATTGGGGAACACTATTCCGGCCATTCCTATGTGTTTTTTTTTTGACAATAGGCGACATTCTTCCAAATTTCGACTTTTGAAATTTTAAAACGGACTTTGCTCCTTTCCGAAAATGGTAGAAAATTTGGGAAAAAAAATTATTGGGGAACACTATTCCGGCCATTCCTATGAATGTCCAATATTCAAAAGTGTGTTTTTTTGACAATAGGCGACATTCTTCCAAATTTCGACTTTTGAAATTTTAAAAAGGACTTTGCTCCTTTTTCCAAAAATGGTAGAAAATTTGCGAAAAAAAATTATTGGGGAACACTATTCCGGCCATTCCTATGAATGTCCAATATTAAAAAGTGTGTTTTTTTGACAATAGGCGACATTCTTCCAAATTTCGACTTTTGAAATTTTAAAAAGGACTTTGCTCCTTTTTCCGAAAATGGTAGAAAATTTGCGAAAAAAAATTATTGGGGAACACTATTCCGGCCATTCCTATGTGTTTTTTTTGACAATAGGCGGCATTCTTCCAAATTTCGACTTTTGAAATTTTAAAAAGGACTTTGCTCCTTTTTCCTAAAATTGTAGGAGATAAGCGAAAATGGTAGAAAACATTATTGAAGAACACTTTTCCGGCCATTTCTATGAATGTCCAATATTCAAAAGTCTTAACAGTGTGTTTTTTTGAAAATTGGCGATATTTTTCCAAATTTCAACTTTTGAAATTTTAGAAAGGACTTTGCTCCTTTTTCCGAAAATGGTAGAAAATTTGCGAAAAAAAATTATTGGGGAACACTATTCCGGCCATTCCTATGAGTGTCCAATATTCAAAAGTGTGTTTTTTTGACAATAGGCGACATTCTTCCAAATTTCGACTTTTGAAATTTTAAAAAGGACTTTGCTCCTTTTTCCGAAAATGGTAGAAAATTTGCGAAAAAAAATTATTGGGGAACACTATTCCGGCCATTCCTATGAATATCCAATATTCAAAAGTGTGTTTTTTTGACAATAGGCGACATTCTTCCAAATTTCGACTTTTGAAATTTTAAAAAGGACTTTGCTCCTTTTTCCGAAAATGGTAGAAAATTTGCGAAAAAAAATTATTGGGGAACACTATTCCGGCCATTCCTATAAATGTCCAATATTCAAAAGTGTGTTTTTTTGACAATAGGCGACATTCTTCCAAATTTCGACTTTTGAAATTTTAAAAAGGACTTTGCTCCTTTTTCCGAAAATGGTAGAAAATTTGCGAAAAAAAATTATTGGGGAACACTATTCCGGCCATTCCTATGAATGTCCAATATTCAAAAGTGTGTTTTTTTGACAATATGCGACATTCTTCCAAATTTCGACTTTTGAAATTTTAAAAAGGACTTTGCTCCTTTTTCCGAAAATGGTAGAAAATTTGCGAAAAAAATTTTTGGGGAACACTATTCCGGCCATTCCTATGAATATCCAATATTCAAAAGTGTGTTTTTTTGACAATAGGCGACATTCTTCCAAATTTCGGCTTTTGAAATTTTAAAAAGGACTTTGCTCCTTTTTCCGAAAATGGTAGAAAATTTGCGAAAAAAAATTATTGGGGAACACTATTCCGGCCATTCCTATGAATGTCCAATATTCAAAAGTGTGTTTTTTTTGACAATAGGCGACATTCTTCCAAATTTCGGCTTTTGAAATTTTAAAAAAGACTTTGCTCCTTTTTCCAAAATGGTAGAAAATTTGCGAAAAAAAATTATTGGGAAACACTATTCCGGCCATTCCTATGAATATCCAATATTCAAAAGTGTGTTTTTTTGACAATAGGCGACATTCTTCCAAATTTCGACTTTTGAAATTTTAAAAAGGACTTTGCTCCTTTTTCCGAAAATGGTAAAAAATTTGCGAAAAAAAATTATTGGGGAACACTATTTCGGCCATTCCTATGAATGTCCAATATTCAAAAGTGTTTTTTTTTGACAATAGGCGACATTCTTCCAAATTTCGACTTTTGAAATTTTACAAAGGACTTTGCTCCTTTTTCCGAAAATGGTAGAAAATTTGCGAAAAAAATTTTTGGGGAACACTATTCCGGCCATTCCTATGAATATCCAATATTCGAAAGTGTGTTTTTTAGACAATAGGCGACATTCTTCCAAATTTCGACTTTTGAAATTTTAAAAAGGACTTTGCTCCTTTTTTCGAAAATGGTAGAAAATTTGCGAAAAAAAATTATTGGGGAACACTATTCCGGCCATTCCTATGAATATCCAATATTCAAAAGTGTGTTTTTTGACAATACGCGACATTCTTCCAAATTTCGACTTTTGAAATTTTAAAAAGGACTTTGCTCCTTTTTCCGAAAATGGTACAAAATTTGCGAAAAAAAATTATTGGGGAACACTATTCCGGCCATTCCTATGAATGTCCAATATTCAAAAGTGTGTTTTTTTGACAATACGCGACATTCTTCCAAATTTCGACTTTTGAAATTTTAAAAAGGACTTTGCTCCTTTTTCCGAAAATGGTAGAAAACTTGCGAAAAAAAATTATTGGGGAACACTATTCCGGCCATTCCTATTAATGTCCAATATTAAAAAGTGTGTTTTTTTGACAATAGGCGGCATTCTTCCAAATTTCGACTTTTGAAATTTTAAAAAGGACTTTGCTCCTTTTTCCGAAAATGGTAGAAAATTTGCGAAAAAAATTTTTGGGGAACACTATTCCGGCCATTCCTATGAATATCCAATATTCAAAAGTGTGTTTTTTTGACAATAGGCGACATTCTTCCAAATTTCGACTTTTGAAATTTTAAAAAGAACTTTGCTCCTTTTTCCGAAAATGGTAGAAAATTTGCGAAAAAAAATTATTGGTGAACACTATTCCGGCCATTCCTATGAATGTCCAATATTCAAAAGTGTGTTTTTTTGACAATAGGCGACATTCTTCCAAATTTCGACTTTTGAAATTTTAAAAAGAACTTTGCTCCTTTTTCCGAAAATGGTAGAAAATTTGCGAAAAAAAATTATTGGTGAACACTATTCCGGCCATTCCTATGAATGTCCAATATTCAAAAGTGTGTTTTTTTGACAATAGGCGACATTCTTCCAAATTTCGACTTTTGAAATTTTAAAAAGTACTTTGCTCCTTTTGGTGGAAAACTTGCGAAAAAAAATTATTGGGGAACACTATTCCGGCCATTCCTATGAATGTCCAATATTCAAAAGTGTGTTTTTTTGACAATAGGCGACATTCTTCCAAATTTCGACTTTTGAAATTTTAAAAAGGACTTTGCTCCTTTTTCCGAAAATGGTAGAAAATTTGCGAAAAAAAATTATTGGGGAACACTATTCCGGCCATTCCTATGAATGTCCAATATTCAAAAGTGTGTTTTTTTGAAAATAGGCGACATTCTTCCAAATTTGGACTTTTGAAATTTTAAAAAGGACTTTGCTCCTTTTTCCGAAAATGGTAGAAAATTTGCGAAAAAAAATTATTGGGGAACACTATTCCGGCCATTCCTATGTGTTTTTTTTGACAATAGGCGACATTCTTCCAAATTTCGACTTTTGAAATTTTAGAAAGGACTTTGCTCCTTTTTAGAAAATGGTAGAAAATTTGCGAAAAAAATTATTGGGGAACACTATTCCGGCCATTCCTATGAATATCCAATATTCAAAAGTGTGTTTTTTTGACAATAGGCGACATTCTTCCAAATTTCGACTTTTGAAATTGTAAAAAGGACTTTGCTCCTTTTTCCGAAAATTGTAGGAGATAAGCGAAAAAACATTATTGGAGAACACTCTTCCGGCCATTCCTATGAATGTCCAATATTCAAAAATCTTAACAGTGTGTTTTTTTGAAAATTGGCGACATTTTTCCAAATTTCAACTTTTGAAATTTTAAAAAGGACTTTGCTCCTTTTTCCGAAAATGGTAGAAAATTTGCGAAAAAAAATTATTGGGGAACACTATTCCGGCCATTCCTATGAATATCCAATATTCAAAAGTGTGTTTTTTTGACAATAGGCGACATTCTTCCAAATTTCGATTTTTGAAGTTTTAAAAAGGACTTTGCTTCTTTTTCCGAAAATGGTAGAAAATTTGCGAAAAAAAATTATTGGGGAACACTATTCCGGCCATTCCTATGAATGTCCAATATTAAAAAGTGTGTTTTTTTGACAATAGGCGACATTCTTCCAAATTTCGACTTTTGAAATTTTAAAAAGGACTTTGCTCCTTTTTCCGAAAATGGTAGAAAATTTGCGAAAAAAAATTATTGGGGAACACTATTCCGGCCATTCGTATGTGTTTTTTTTGACAATAGGCGACATTCTTCCAAATTTCGACTTTTGAAATTTTAAAAAGGACTTTGCTCCTTTTTCCGAAAATGGTAGAAAATTTGCGAAAAAAAATTATTGGGGAACACTATTCCGGCCATTCCTATGTGTTTTTTTTGACAATAGGCGACATTCTTCCAAATTTCGACTTTTGAAATTTTAAAAAGGACTTTGCTCCTTTTTCCGAAAATGGTAGAAAATTTGCGAAAAAAAATTATTGGGGAACACTATTCCGGCCATTCCTATGAATATCCAATATTCAAAAGTGTGTTTTTTTGACAATAGGCGACATTCTTCCAAATTTCGACTTTTGAAATTTTAAAAAGGACTTTGCTCCTTTTTCCGAAAATGGTAGAAAATTTGCGAAAAAAAATTATTGGGGAACACTATTCCGGCCATTCCTATGAATGTCCAATATTCAAAAGTGTGTTTTTTTGACAATAGGCGACATTCTTCCAAATTTCGACTTTTGAAATTTTAAAAAGGACTTTGCTCCTTTTTCCGAAAATGGTAGAAAATTTGCGAAAAAAAATTATTGGGGAACACTATTCCGGCCATTCCTATGAATATCCAATATTTAAAAGTGTGTTTTTTTGACAATAGGCGACATTCTTCCAAATTTCGACTTTTGAAATTTTAAAAAGGACTTTGCTCCTTTTTCCGAAAATGGTAGAAAATTTGCGGAACAAAATTATTGGGGAACACTATTCCGGCCATTCCTATGTGTTTTTTTTTTTTTGACAATAGGCGACATTCTTCCGAATTTCGACTTTTGAAATTTTAAAAAGGACTTTGCTCCTTTTTCCGAAAATTGTAGGAGATAAACGAAAATGGTAGAAAACATTATTGGAGAACACTTTTCCGGCCATTTCTATGAATGTCCAATATTCAAAAGTCTTAACAGTGTGTTTTTTTGACAATAGGCGACATTCTTCCAAATTTCGACTTTTGAAATTTTAAAAAGTACTTTGCTCCTTTTGGTGGAAAATTTGCGAAAAAAAATTATTGGGGAACACTATTCCGGCCATTCCTATGAATGTCCAATATTCAAAAGTGTGTTTTTTTGACAATAGGCGACATTCTTCCAAATTTCGACTTTTGAAATTTTAAAGAGGACTTTGCTCCTTTTTCCGAAAATGGTAGAAAATTTGCGAAAAAAAATTATTGGGGAACACTATTCCGGCCATTCCTATGAATATCCAATATTCAAAAGTGTGTTTTTTTTGACAATAGGCGACATTCTTCCAAATTTCGACTTTTGAAATTTTAAAAAGGACTTTGCTCCTTTTTCCGAAAGTGGTAGACAATTTGCGAAAAAAAATTATTGGGGAACACTATTCCGGCCATTCCTATGAATGTCTAATATTCAAAAGTGTGTTTTTTTGACAATAGGCGACATTCTTCCAAATTTCGACTTTTGAAATTTTAAAAAGGACTTTGCTCCTTTTTCCGAAAATGGTAGAAAATTTGGGAAAAAAAAATTATTGGGGAACACTACTCCGGCCATTCCTATGAATGTCCAATATTCAAAAGTGTGTTTTTTTGAAAATAGGCGACATTCTTCCAAATTTGGACTTTTGAAATTTTAAAAAGGACTTTGCTCCTTTTTCCGAAAATGGTAGAAAATTTGCGAAAAAAAATTATTGGGGAACACTATTCCGGCCATTCCTATGTGTTTTTTTTTGACAATAGGCGACATTCTTCCAAATTTCGACTTTTGAAATTTTAGAAAGGACTTTGCTCCTTTTTAGAAAATGGTAGAAAATTTGCGAAAAAAATTATTGGGGAACACTATTCCGGCCATTCCTATGAATATCCAATATTCAAAAGTGTGTTTTTTTGACAATAGGCGACATTCTTCCAAATTTCGACTTTTGAAATTGTAAAAAGGACTTTGCTCCTTTTTCCGAAAATTGTAGGAGATAAGCGAAAAAACATTATTGGAGAACACTCTTCCGGCCATTCCTATGAATGTCCAATATTCAAAAGTCTTAACAGTGTGTTTTTTTGAAAATTGGCGACATTTTTCCAAATTTCAACTTTTGAAATTTTAAAAAGGACTTTGCTCCTTTTTCCGAAAATGGTAGAAAATTTGCGAAAAAAAATTATTGGGGAACACTATTCCGGCCATTCCTATGAATATCCAATATTCAAAAGTGTGTTTTTTTGACAATAGGCGACATTCTTCCAAATTTCGATTTTTGAAATTTTAAAAAGGACTTTGCTTCTTTTTCCGAAAATGGTAGAAAATTTGCGAAAAAAAATTATTGGGGAACACTATTCCGGCCATTCCTATGAATGTCCAATATTAAAAAGTGTGTTTTTTTGACAATAGGCGACATTCTTCCAAATTTCGACTTTTGAAATTTTAAAAAGGACTTTGCTCCTTTTTCCGAAAATGGTAGAAAATTTGCGAAAAAAAATTATTGGGGAACACTATTCCGGCCATTCCTATGTGTTTTTTTTTACAATAGGCGACATTCTTCCAAATTTCGACTTTTGAAATTTTAAAAAGGACTTTGCTCCTTTTTCCGAAAATGGTAGAAAATTTGCGAAAAAAAATTATTGGGGAACACTATTCCGGCCATTCCTATGAATATCCAATATTCAAAAATGTGTTTTTTTGACAATAGGCGACATTCTTCCAAATTTCGACTTTTGAAATTTTAAAAAGGACTTTGCTCCTTTTTCCGAAAATGGTAGAAAATTTGCGAAAAAAAATTATTGGGGAACACTATTCCGGCCATTCCTATGTGTTTTTTTTTTGACAATAGGCGACATTCTTCCGAATTTCGACTTTTGAAATTTTCAAAAGGACTTTGCTCCTTTTTCCGAAAATTGTAGGAGATAAACGAAAATGGTAGAAAACATTATTGGAGAACACTTTTCCGGCCATTTCTATGAATGTCCAATATTCAAAAGTCTTAACAGTGTGTTTTTTTGACAATAGGCGACATTTTTCCAAATTTCAACTTTTGAATTTTAGAAAGGACTTTGCTCCTTTTTCCGAAAATGGTAGAAAATTTGCGAAAAAAAATTATTGGGGAACACTATTCCGGCCATTCCTATGAATGTCCAATATTCAAAAGTGTGTTTTTTTGACAATAGGCGACATTCTTCCAAATTTCGACTTTTGAAATTTTAAAAAGGACTTTGCTCCTTTTTCCGAAAATGGTAGAAAATTTGCGAAAAAAATTATTGGGGAACACTATTCCGGCCATTCCTATGTGTTTTTTTTGGCAATAGGCGACATTCTTCCAAATTTCGACTTTTGAAATTTTAAAACGGGCTTTGCTCCTTTTTCCGAAAATGGTAGAAAACTTGCGAAAAAAAATTATTGGGGAACACTATTCCGGCCATTCCTATGAATGTCCAATATTCAAAAGTGTGTTTTTTTGACAATAGGCGACATTCTTCCAAATTTCGACTTTTGAAATTTTAAAAAGGACTTTGCTCCTTTTTCCGAAAATGGTAGAAAATTTGCGAAAAAAAATTATTGGGGAACACTATTCCGGCCATTCCTATGAATGTCCAATATTCAAAAGTGTGTTTTTTTGACAATAGGCGACAGCTTTCAAATTTCGACTTTTGAAATTTTAAAAAGGACTTTGCTCCTTTTTCCGAAAATGATAGAAAATTTGCAAAAAAAAATTATTGGGGAACACTATTCCGGCCATTCATATGAATGTCCAATATTCAAAAGTATGTTTTTTTGACAATAGGCGACATTCTTCCAAATTTCGACTTTTGAAATTTTAAAAAGGACTTTGCTCATTTTTCCGAAAATGGTAGAAAATTTGCGAAAAAAAATTATTGGGGAACACTATTCCGGCCATTCCTATGAATGTCCAATATTCAAAAGTGGGTTTTTTTGACAATAGGCGACATTCTTCCAAATTTCGACTTTTGAAATTTTAAAAAAGACTTTGCTCCTTTTTCCGAAAATGGTAGAAAATTTGCGAAAAAAAATTATTGGGGAACACTATTCCGGCCATTCCTATGAATATCCAATATTCAAAAATGTGTTTTTTTGACAATAGGCGACATTCTTCCAAATTTCGACTTTTGAAATTTTAAAAAGGACTTTGCTCCTTTTTCCGAAAATGGTAGAAAATTTGCGAAACAAAATTATTGGGGAACACTATTCCGGCCATTCCTATGTGTTTTTTTTTTTTTGACAATAGGCGACATTCTTCCGAATTTCGACTTTTGAAATTTTAAAAAGGACTTTGCTCCTTTTTCCGAAAATTGTAGGAGATAAACGAAAATGGTAGAAAACATTATTGGAGAACACTTTTCCGGCCATTTCTATGAATGTCCAATATTCAAAAGTCTTAACAGTGTGTTTTTTTGACAATAGGCGACATTCTTCCAAATTTCGACTTTTGAAATTTTAAAAAGTACTTTGCTCCTTTTGGTGGAAAATTTGCGAAAAAAAATTATTGGGGAACACTATTCCGGCCATTCCTATGAATGTCCAATATTCAAAAGTGTGTTTTTTTGACAATAGGCGACATTCTTCCAAATTTCGACTTTTGAAATTTTAAAGAGGACTTTGCTCCTTTTTCCGAAAATGGTAGAAAATTTGCGAAAAAAAATTATTGGGGAACACTATTCCGGCCATTCCTATGAATATCCAATATTCAAAAGTGTGTTTTTTTTGACAATAGGCGACATTCTTCCAAATTTCGACTTTTGAAATTTTAAAAAGGACTTTGCTCCTTTTTCCGAAAGTGGTAGACAATTTGCGAAAAAAAATTATTGGGGAACACTATTCCGGCCATTCCTATGAATGTCTAATATTCAAAAGTGTGTTTTTTTGACAATAGGCGACATTCTTCCAAATTTCGACTTTTGAAATTTTAAAAAGGACTTTGCTCCTTTTTCCGAAAATGGTAGAAAATTTGGGAAAAAAAAATTATTGGGGAACACTATTCCGGCCATTCCTATGAATGTCCAATATTCAAAAGTGTGTTTTTTTGACAATAGGCGACATCTTTCAAATTTCGACTTTTGAAATTTTAAAAAGGACTTTGCTCCTTTTTCCGAAAATGGTAGAAAATTTGCGAAAAAAACTTATTGGGGAACACTATTCCGGCCATTCCTATGAATGTCCAATATTCAAAAGTGTGTTTTTTTGACAATAGGCGACATTCTTCCAAATTTGGACTTTTGAAATTTTAAAAAGGACTTTGCTCCTTTTTCCGAAAATTGTAGGAGATAAGCGAAAAAACATTATTGGAGAACACTCTTCCGGCCATTTCTATGAATGTCCAATATTCAAAAGTGTGTTTTTTTGACAATAGGCGACATTCTTCCAAATTTCGACTTTTGAAATTTTAAAAAGGACTTTGCTCCTTTTTCCGATAATGGTAGAAAATTTGCGAAAAAAAATTATTGGGGAACACTATTCCGGCCATTTCTATGAATGTCCAATATTCAAAAGTGTGTTTTTTTTGACAATAGGCGACATCTTTCAAATTTCGACTTTTGAAATTTTAAAAAGGACTTTGCTCCTTTTTCCGAAAATGGTAGAAAATTTGCGAAAAAAACTTATTGGGGAACACTATTCCGGCCATTCCTATGAATGTCCAATATTCAAAAGTGTGTTTTTTTGACAATAGGCGACATCTTTCAAATTTCGACTTTTGAAATTTTAAAAAGGACTTTGCTCCTTTTTCCGAAAATGGTAGAAAACTTGCGAAAAAAAATTATTGGGGAACACTATTCCGGCCATTTCTATGAATGTCCAATATTCAAAAGTGTGTTTTTTTGACAATAGGCGACATTCTTCCAAATTTCGACTTTTGAAATTTTAAAAAGGACTTTGCTCCTTTTTCCGATAATGGTAGAAAATTTGCGAAAAAAAATTATTGGGGAACACTATTCCGGCCATTTCTATGAATGTCCAATATTCAAAAGTGTGTTTTTTTGACAATAGGCGACATCTTTCAAATTTCGACTTTTGAAATTTTAAAAAGGACTTTGCTCCTTTTTCCGAAAATGGTAGAAAACTTGCGAAAAAAAATTATTGGGGAACACTATTCCGGCCATTCCTATGAATGTCCAATATTCAAAAGTGTGTTTTTTTGACAATAGGCGACATCTTTCAAACTTCGACTTTTGAAATTTTAAAAAGGACTTTGCTCCTTTTTCCGATAATGGTAGAAAATTTGCGAAAAAAAATTATTGGGGAACACTATTCCGGCCATTCCTATGAATGTCCAATATTCAAAAGTGTGTTTTTTTGACAATAGGCGACATTCTTCCAAATTTGGACTTTTGAAATTTTAAAAAGGACTTTGCTCCTTTTTCCGAAAATTGTAGGAGATAAGCGAAAAAACATTATTGGAGAACACTCTTCCGGCCATTTCTATGAATGTCCAATAATCAAAAGTGTGTTTTTTTGACAATAGGCGACATTCTTCCAAATTTCGACTTTTGAAATTTTAAAAAGGACTTTGCTCCTTTTTCCGAAAATGATAGAAAATTTGCGAAAAAAAATTATTGGGGAACACTATTCCGGCCATTTCTATGAATGTCCAATATTCAAAAGTGTGTTTTTTTGACAATAGGCGACATCTTTCAAATTTCGACTTTTGAAATTTTAAAAAGGACTTTGCTCCTTTTTCCGAAAATGGTAGAAAACTTGCGAAAAAAAATTATTGGGGAACACTATTCCGGCCATTCCTATGAATGCCCAATATTCAAAAGTGTGTTTTTTTGACAATAGGCGACATCTTTCAAATTTCGACTTTTGAAATTTTAAAAAGGACTTTGCTCCTTTTTCCGAAAATGGTAGAAAACTTGCGAAAAAAAATTATTGGGGAACACTATTCTGGCCATTCCTATGAATGTCCAATATTCAAAAGTGTGTTTTTTTGACAATAGGCGACATTCTTCCAAATTTGGACTTTTGAAATTTTAAAAAGGACTTTGCTCCTTTTTCCGATAATGGTAGAAAATTTGCGAAAAAAAATTATTGGGGAACACTATTCCGGCCATTTCTATGAATGTCCAATATTCAAAAGTGTGTTTTTTTGACAATAGGCGACATTCTTCCAAATTTCGACTTTTGAAATTTTAAAAAGGACTTTGCTCCTTTTTCCGAAAATGGTAGAAAATTTTCGAAAAAAAATTATTGGGGAACACTATTCCGGCCATTCCTATGAATGTCCAATATTCAAAAGTGTGTTTTTTTGACAATAGGCGACATTCTTCCAAATTTGGACTTTTGAAATTTTAAAAAGGACTTTGCTCCTTTTTCCGATAATGGTAGAAAATTTGCGAAAAAAAATTATTGGGGAACACTATTCCGGCCATTTCTATGAATGTCCAATATTCAAAAGTGTGTTTTTTTGACAATAGGCGACATTCTTCCAAATTTCGACTTTTGAAATTTTAAAAAGGACTTTGCTCCTTTTTCCGAAAATGGTAGAAAATTTGCGAAAAAAAATTATTGGGGAACACTATTCCGGCCATTCCTATGAATGTCCAATATTCAAAAGTGTGTTTTTTTGACAATAGGCGACATTCTTCCAAATTTCGACTTTTGAAATTTTAAAAAGGACTTTGCTCCTTTTTCCGAAAATGGTAGAAAATTTGCGAAAAAAAATTATTGGGGAACACTATTCCGGCCATTCCTATGAATGTCCAATATTCAAAAGTGTGTTTTTTTGACAATAGGCGACATTCTTTCAAATTTCGACTTTTGAAATTTTAAAAAGGACTTTGCTCCTTTTTCCGAAAATGGTAGAAAATTTGCGAAAAAAAATTATTGGGGAACACTATTCCGGCCATTCCTATGAATGTCCAATATTCAAAAGTGTGTTTTTTTGACAATAGGCGACATTCTTCCAAATTTCGACTTTTGAAATTTTAAAAAAGACTTTGCTCCTTTTTCCGAAAATGGTAGAAAATTTGCGAAAAAAAATTATTGGGGAACACTATTTCGGCCATTCCTATGAATGTCCAATATTCAAAAGTGTGTTTTTTTGACAATAGGCGACATCTTTCAAATTTCGACTTTTGAAATTTTAAAAAGGACTTTGCTCCTTTTTCCGAAAATGGTAGAAAACTTGCGAAAAAAAATTATTGGGGAACACTATTCCGGCCATTCCTATGAATGTCCAATATTCAAAAGTGTGTTTTTTTGACAATAGGCGACATTCTTCCAAATTTGGACTTTTGTAATTTTAAAAAGGACTTTGCTCCTTTTTCCGAAAATGGTAGAAAATTTGCGAAAAAAAATTATTGGGGAACACTATTCCGGCCATTCCTATGAATGTCCAATATTCAAAAGTGTGTTTTTTTGACAATAGGCGACATCTTTCAAATTTCGACTTTTGAAATTTTAAAAAGGACTTTGCTCCTTTTTCCGAAAATTGTAGGAGATAAGCGAAAAAACATTATTGGAGAACACTCCTGCGGCCATTTCTATGAATGTCCAATATTCAAAAGTCTTAACAGTGTGTTTTTTTGAAAATTGGCGACATTTTTCCAAATTTCAACTTTTGAAATTTTAAAAAGGACTTTGCTCCTTTTTCCGAAAATGGTAGAAAATTTGCGAAAAAAAACTTATTGGGGAACACTATTCCGGCCATTCCTATGAATGTCCAATATTCAAAAGTGTGTTTTTTTGACAATAGGCGACATCTTTCAAATTTCGACTTTTGAAATTTTAAAAAGGACTTTGCTTCTTTTTCCGAAAATGGTAGAAAATTTGCGAAAAAAAAATTATTGGGGAACACTATTCCGGCCATTCCTATGAATGTTCAATATTCAAAAGTGTGTTTTTTTTGACAATAGGCGACATTCTTCCAAATTTGGACTTTTGAAATTTTAAAAAGGACTTTGCTCCTTTTTCCGAAAATTGTAGGAGATAAGCGAAAAAACATTATTGGAGAACACTCTTCCGGCCATTTCTATGAATGTCCAATATTCAAAAGTCTTAACAGTGTGTTTTTTGAAAATTGGCGACATTTTTCCAAATTTCAACTTTTGAAATTTTAAAAAGGACTTTGCTCCTTTTTCCGAAAATGGTAGAAAATTTGCGAAAAAAACTTTTTGGGGAACACTATTCCGGCCATTCCTATGAATGTCCAATATTCAAAAGTGTGTTTTTTTGACAATAGGCGACATTCTTCCAAATTTCGACTTTTGAAATTTTAAAAAGGACTTTGCTCCTTTTTCCGAAAATGGTAGAAAATTTGCGAAAAAAAATTATTGGGGAACACTATTCCGGTCATTCCTATGAATGCCCAATACTCAAAAGTGTGTTTTTTTGACAATAGGCGACATCTTTTAAATTTCGACTTTTGAAATTTTAAAAAGGACTTTGCTCCTTTTTCTGAAAATGGTAGAAAACTTGCGAAAAAAATTATTGGGGAACACTATACCGGCCATTCCTATGAATGTCCAATATTCAAAAGTGTGTTTTTTTGACAATAGGCAACATTCTTCCAAATTTCGACTTTTGAAATTTTAAAAAGGACTTTGCTCCTTTTTCCGAAAATGGTAGAAAATTTGCGAAAAAAAATTATTGGGGAACACTATTCTGGCCATTCCTATGAATGTCCAATATTCAAAAGTGTGTTTTTTTGACAATAGGCGACATTCTTCCAAATTTGGACTTTTGAAATTTTAAAAAGGACTTTGCTCCTTTTTCCGAAAATGGTAGAAAATTTGGGAAAACAAATTATTGGGCAACACTATTCCGGCCATTCCTATGAATGTCCAATATTCAAAAGTGTGTTTTTTTGTAAATAGGCGATATTCTTCCAAATTTCGACTTTTGCAATTTTGAAAAGGACTTTGCTCCTTTTTCCGAAAATGGTAGAAAATTTGCGAAAAAAAATTATTGGGCAACACTATTCCGGCAATTCCTATGAATGTCCAATATTCAAAAGTGTGTTTTTTTGTAATTAGGCGACATTCTTCCAAATTTCGACTTTTGAAATTTTAAAAAGGACTTTGCTCCTTTTTCCGAAAATGGTAGAAAATTTGCAAAAAAAAATTTTTGGGGAACACTATTCCGGCCATTCCTATGAATGTCCAATATTTAAAAGTGTGTTTTTTTGACAATAGGCGACATTCTTCCAAATTTCGACTTTTGAAATTTTAAAAAGGACTTTGCTCCTTTTTCCGAAAATGGTAGAAAATTTGCAAAAAAAAATTTTTGGGGAACACTATTCCGGCCATTCCTATGAATGTCCAATATTTAAAAGTGTGTTTTTTTGACAATAGGCGACATTCTTCCAAATTTCGACTTTTGAAATTTTAAAAAGGACTTTGCTCCTTTTTCCGAAAATGGTAGAAAATTTGCGAAAAAAAATTATTGGGGAACACTATTCCGGCCATTCCTATGAATGTCCAATATTCAAAAGTGTGTTTTTTTGACAATAGGCGACATTCTTCCAAATTTCGACTTTTGAAATTTTAAAAAGGACTTTGCTCCTTTTTCCGAAAATGGTAGAAAATTTGCGAAAAAAAATTATTGGGGAACACTATTCCGGCCATTCCTATGAATGTCCAATATTCAAAAGTGTGTTTTTTTGACAATAGGCGACATTCTTCCAAATTTCGACTTTTGAAATTTTAAAAAGGACTTTGCTCCTTTTTCCGAAAATGGTAGAAAATTTTCGAAAAAAAATTATTGGGGAACACTATTCCGGCCATTCCTATGAATGTCCAATATTCAAAAGTGTGTTTTTTTGACAATAGGCGACATTCTTCCAAATTTCGACTTTTGAAATTTTAAAAAGGACTTTGCTCCTTTTTCCGAAAATGGTAGAAAATTTGCGAAAAAAAATTATTGGGGAACACTATTCCGGCCATTCCTATGAATGTCCAATATTCAAAAGTGTGTTGTTTTGACAATATGCGACATTCTTCCAAATTTCGACTTTTGAAATTTTAAAAAGGACTTTGCTCCTTTTTCCGAAAATGGTAGAAAATTTGCGAAAAAAAATTATTGGGGAACACTATTCCGGCCATTCCTATGAATGTCCAATATTCAAAAGTGTGTTTTTTTGACAATAGGCGACATTCTTCCAAATTTCGACTTTTGAAATTTTAAAAAGGACTTTGCTCCTTTTTCCGAAAATGGTAGAAAATTTGCGAAAAAAAATTATTGGGGAACACTATTCCGGCCATTTCTATGAATGTCCAATGTTCAAAAGTGTGTTTTTTTGACAATAGGCGACATTCTTCCAAATTTCGACTTTTGAAATTTTAAAAAGGACTTTGCTCCTTTTTCCGAAAATGGTAGAAAATTTGCGAAAAAAAATTATTGGGGAACACTATTCCGGCCATTCCTATGAATGTCCAATATTCAAAAGTGTGTTTTTTTGACAATAGGCGACATTCTTCCAAATTTCGACTTTTGAAATTTTGAAAAGGACTTTGCTCCTTTTTCCGAAAATGGTAGAAAGTTGGCGAAAGAAAATTATTGGGGAACACTACTCCGGCCATTCCTATGAATGTCCAATATTCAAAAGTGTGTTTTTTTGACAATAGGCGACATCTTTCAAATTTCGACTTTTGAAATTTTAAAAAGGACTTTGCTCCTTTTTCCGAAAATGGTAGAAAATTTGCAAAAAAAATTATTGGGGAACACTATTCCGGCCATTCCTATGAATGTCCAATATTCAAAAGTGTGTTTTTTGACAATAGGCGACATTCTTCCAAATTTCGACTTTTGAAATTTTAAAAAGGACTTTGCTCCTTTTTCCGAAAATGGTACAAAATTTGCGAAAAAAAATTATTGGGGAACACTATTCCGGCCATTCCTATGAATGTCCAATATTCAAAAGTGTGTTTTTTTGACAATAGGCGACATTCTTCCAAATTTGGACTTTTGAAATTTTAAAAAGGACTTTGCTCCTTTTTCCGAAAATGGTACAAAATTTGCGAAAAAAAATTATTGGGGAACACTATTCCGGCCATTCCTATGAATGTCCAATATTCAAAAGTGTGTTTTTTTGACAATAGGCGACATTCTTACAAATTTCGACTTTTGAAATTTTGAAAATGACTTTGCTCCTTTTTCCGAAAATGGTAAAAAATTTGCGAAAAAAATTATTGGGGAACACTATTCCGGCCATTCCTATGAATGTCCAATATTCAAAAGTGTGTTTTTTTGACAATAGGCGACATTCTTCCAAATTTCGACTTTTGAAATTTTAAAAAGGACTTTGCTCCTTTTTCCGAAAATGGTAGAAAATTTGCGAAAAAAAATTATTGGGGAACACTATTCCGGCCATTCCTATGAATGTCCAATATTCAAAAGTGTGTTTTTTTGACAATAGGCGACATCTTTAAATTTCGACTTTTGAAATTTTAAAAAGGACTTTGCTCCTTTTTCCGAAAATTGTGGGAGATAAGCGAAAAAACATTATTGGAGAACACTATTCCGGCCATTCCTATGAATGTCCAATATTCAAAAGTGTGTTTTTTTGACAATAGGCGACATCTTTCAAATTTCGACTTTTGAAATTTTAAAAAGGACTTTGCTCCTTTTTCCGAAAATTGTAGGAGATAAGCGAAAAAACATTATTGGAGAACACTATTCCGGCCATTCCTATGAATGTCCAATATTCAAAAGTGGGTTTTTTTTGACAATAGGCGACATTCTTCCAAATTTCGACTTTTGAAATTTTAAAAAAGACTTTGCTCCTTTTTCCGAAAATGGTAGAAAATTTGCGAAAAAAAATTATTGGGGAACACTATTCCGGCCATTCCTATGAATGTCCAATATTCAAAAGTGTGTGTTTTTGACAATAGGCGACATCTTTCAAATTTCGACTTTTAAAATTTTAAAAAGGACTTTGCTCCTTTTTCCGAAAATTGTAGGAGATAAGCGAAAAAACATTATTGGAGAACACTCCTCCGGCCATTTCTATGAATGTCCAATATTCAAAAGTCTTAACGGTTTGTTTTTTTGAAAATTGGCGACATTTTTCCAAATTTCAACTTTTGAAATTTTAAAAAGGACTTTGCTCCTTTTTCCGAAAATGGTAGAAAATTTGCGAAAAAAACTTATTGGGGAACACTATTCCGGCCATTCCTATGAATGTCCAATATTCAAAAGTGTGTTTTTTTGACAATAGGCGACATCTTTCAAATTTCGACTTTTGAAATTTTAAAAAAGACTTTGCTCCTTTTTCCGAAAATGGTAGAAAATTTGCGGAAAAAAATTATTGGGGAACACTATTCCGGCCATTCCTATGAATGTCCAATATTCAAAAGTGTGGTTTTTTTTGACAATAGGCGACATTCTTCCAAATTTCGACTTTTGAAATTTTAAAAAGGACTTTGCTCCTTTTTCCGAAAATTGTAGGAGATAAGCGAAAAAACATTATTGGAGAACACTCCTCCGGCCATTTCTATGAATGTCCAATATTCAAAAGTCTTAACAGTTTGTTTTTTTTAAAATTGGCGACATTTTTCCAAATTTCAACTTTTGAAATTTTAAAAAGGACTTTGCTCCTTTTTCCGAAAATGGTAGAAAACTTGCGAAAAAAAATTATTGGGGAACACTATTCCGGTCATTCCTATGAATGTCCAATATTCCAAAGTGTGTTTTTTTGACAAAAGGCGACATTCTTCCAAATTTCGACTTTTGAAATTTTAAAAAAGACTTTGCTCCTTTTTCCGAAAATGGTAGAAAATTTTCGAAAAAAAATTATTGGGGAACACTATTCCGGCCATTCCTATGAATGTCCAATATTCAAAAGTGTGTTTTTTTGACAATAGGCGACATCTTTCAAATTTCGACTTTTGAAATTTTAAAAAGGACTTTGCTCCTTTTTCCGAAAATGGTAGAAAACTTGCGAAAAAAAATTATTGGGGAACACTATTCCGGCCATTCCTATGAATGTTCAATATTCAAAAGTGTGTTTTTTTAACAATAGGCGACATTCTTCCAAATTTCGACTTTTGAAATTTTAAAAAGGACTTTGCTCCTTTTTCCGAAAATTGTAGGAGATAAGCGAAAAAACATTATTGGAGAACACTCTTCCGGCCATTTCTATGAACGTCCAATATTCAAAAGTCTTAACAGTGTGTTTTTTTGAAAATTGGCGACATTTTTCCAAATTTCAACTTTTAAAATTTTAAAAAGGATTTTGCACCTTTTTCCGAAAATGGTAGAAAATTTGGGAAAAAATATTATTGGGGAACACTATTCCGGCCATTCCTATGAATGTCCAATATTCAAAAGTGTGTTTTTTTGACAATAGGCGACATTCTTCCAAATTTCGACTTTTGAAATTTTAAAAAGGACTTTGCTCCTTTTTCCGAAAATGGTAGAACATTTGGGAAAAAAAATTATTGGGGAACACTATTCCGGCCATTCCTATGAATGTCCAATATTCAAAAGTGTGTTTTTTTGACAATAGGCGACATCTTTCAAATTTCGACTTTTGAAATTTTAAAAAGGACTTTGCTCCTTTTTCCGAAAATTGTAGGAGATAAGCGAAAAAACATTATTGGAGAACACTATTCCGGCCATTCCTATGAATGTCCAATATTCAAAAGTGTGTTTTTTTTGACAATAGGCGACATCTTTCAAATTTCGACTTTTGAAATTTTAAAAAGGACTTTGCTCCTTTTTCCGAAAAATGTAGGAGATAAGCGAAAAAACTTTATTGGAGAACACTATTCCGGCCATTCCTATGAATGTCCAATATTCAAAAGTGGGTTTTTTTTGACAATAGGCGACATTCTTCCAAATTTCGACTTTTGAAATTTTAAAAAAGACTTTGCTCCTTTTTCCGAAAATGGTAGAAAATTTGCGAAAAAAAATTATTGGGGAACACTATTCCGGCCATTCCTATGAATGTCCAATATTCAAAAGTGTGTTTTTTTGACAATAGGCGACATCTTTCAAATTTCGACTTTTAAAATTTTAAAAAGGACTTTGCTCCTTTTTCCGAAAATGGTAGAACATTTGGGAAAAAACATTATTGGAGAACACTCCTCCGGCCATTTCTATGAATGTCCAATATTCAAAAGTCTTAACAGTTTGTTTTTTTGAAAATTGGCGACATTTTTCCAAATTTCAACTTTTGAAATTTTAAAAAGGACTTTCCTCCTTTTTCCGAAAATGGTAGAAAATTTGCGAAAAAAAATTTATTGGGGAACACTATTCCGGCCATTCCTATGAATGTCCAATATTCAAAAGTGTGTTTTTTTGACAATAGGGGACATCTTTCAAATTTCGACTTTTGAAATTTTAAAAAAGACTTTGCTCCTTTTTCCGAAAATGGTCGAAAATTTGGGAAAAAAATTATTGGGGAACACTATTCCGGCCATTCCTATGAATGTCCAATATTCAAAAGTGTGTTTTTTTTGACAATAGGCGACATTCTTCCAAATTTCGACTTTTGAAATTTTAAAAAGGACTTTGCTCCTTTTTCCGCAAATTGTAGGAGATAAGCGAAAAAACATTATTGGAGAACACTCCTCCGGCCATTTCTATGAATGTCCAATATTGAAAAGTCTTAACAGTTTGTTTTTTTGAAAATTGGCGACATTTTTCCAAATTTCAACTTTTGAAATTTTAAAAAGGACTTTGCTCCTTTTTCCGAAAATGGTAGAAAATTTGCGAAAAAAACTTATTGGGGAACACTATTCCGGCCATTCCTATGAATGTCCAATATTCAAAAGTGTGTTTTTTTGACAATAGGCGACATCTTTCAAATTTCGACTTTTGAAATTTTAAAAAGGACTTTGCTCCTTTTTCCGAAACTGGTAGAAAACTTGCGAAAAAAAATTATTGGGGAACACTATTTCGGCCATTCCTATGAATGTCCAATATTCAAAAGTGTGTTTTTTTGATAATAGGCGACATTCTTCCAAATTTCGACTTTTGAAATTATAAAAAGGACTTTGCTCCTTTTTCCGAAAATTGTAGGAGATAAGCGAAAAAACATTATTGGAGAACACTCTTCCGGCCATTTCTATAAATGTCCAATATTCAAAAGTCTTAACAGTGTGTTTTTTTGAAAATTGGCGACATTTTTCCAAATTTCAACTTTTGAAATTTTAAAAAGGACTTTGCTCCTTTTTCTGAAAATGGTAGAAAATTTGCGAAAAAAAACTTATTGAGGAACACTATTCCGGCCATTCCTATGAATGTCCAATATTCAAAAGTGTGTTTTTTTGACAATAGGCGACATTCTTCCAAATTTCGACTTTTGAAATTTTAAAAAGGACTTTGCTCCTTTTTCCGAAAATGGTAGAAAACTTGCGAAAAAAAAATTATTGGGGAACACTATTCCGGCCATTCCTATGAATGTCCAATATTCAAAAGTGTGTTTTTTTGACAATAGGCGACATCTTTCAAATTTCGACTTTTGAAATTTTAAAAAGGACTTTGCTCCTTTTTCCGAAAATGGTAGAAAACTTGCGAAAAAAAATTATTGGGGAACACTATTCCGGCCATTCCTATGAATGTCCAATATTCAAAAGTGTGTTTTTTGACAATAGGCGACATTCTTCCAAATTTCGACTTTTGGAATTTTAAAAAGGACTTTGCTCCTTTTTCCGAAAATTGTAGGAGATAAGCGAAAAAACATTATTGGAGAACACTCTTCCGGCCATTTCTATGAATGTCCAATATTCAAAAGTCTTAACAGTGTGTTTTTTTGAAAATTGGCGACATTTTTCCAAATTTCAACTTTTGAAATTTTAAAAAGGATTTTGCTCCTTTTTCCGAAAATGGTAGAAAATTTGGGAAAAAATATTATTGAGGAACACTATTCCGGCCATTCCTATGAATGTCCAATATTCAAAAGTGTGTTTTTTTGACAATAGGCGACATTCTTCCAAATTTGGACTTTTGAAATTTTAAAAAGGACTTTGCTCCTTTTTCCGAAAATGGTAGAAAATTTGCGAAAAAAAATTATTGGGGAACACTATTCCGGCCATTCCTATGAATGTCCAATATTCAAAAGTGTGTTTTTTTGACAATAGGCGACATCTTTCAAATTTCGACTTTTGAAATTTTAAAAAGGACTTTGCTCCTTTTTCCGAAAATGGTAGAAAATTTGCGAAAAAAAATTATTGGGGAACACTATTCCGGCCATTCCTATGAATGTCCAATATTCAAAAGTGTGTTTTTTTGACAATAGGCGACATCTTTCAAATTTCGACTTATGAAATTTTAAAAAGGACTTTGCTCCTTTTTCCGAAAATGGTAAAAAATTTGCAAAAAAAAATTATTGGGGAACACTTTCCGGCCATTCCTATGAATGTCCAATATTCAAAAGTGTGTTTTTTTGACAATAGGCGACATTCTTCCAAATTTCGACTTTTGAAATTTTAAAAAGGACTTTGCTCCTTTTTCCGAAAATGGTAGAAAATTTGCGCAAAAAAATTATTTAAGAACACTATTCCGGCCATTCCTATGAATGTCCAATATTCAAAAGTGTGTTTTTTTGACAATAGGCAACATTCTTCCAAATTTCGACTTTTGAAATTTTAAAAAGGACTTTGCTCCTTTTTCCGAAAATGGTAGAAAATTTGCGAAAAAAAATTATTGGGGAACACTATTCCGGCCATTCCTATGAATGTCCAATATTCAAAAGTGTGTTTTTTTGACAATAGGCGACATTCTTCCAAATTTCGACTTTTGAAATTTTAAAAAGGACTTTGCTCCTTTTTCCGAAAATGGTAGAAAATTTGCGAAAAAAAATTATTGGGCAACACTATTCCGGCCATTCCTATGAATGTCCAATATTCAAATATGTGTTTTTTTGTAAATAGGCGATATTCTTCCAAATTTCGACTTTTGAAATTTTAAAAAGGACATTGCTACTTTTACCGAAAATGGTAGAAAATTTGCGAAAAAAAATTATTGGGGAACACTATTCCGGCCATTCCTATGAATGTCCAATATTCAAAAGTATGTTTTTTTGACAATTGGCGACATTCTTCCAAATTTCGACTTTTGAAATTTTAAAAAGGACTTTGCTCCTTTTTCCGAAAATAGTAAAAAACTTGCGAAAAAAAATTATTGGGGAACACTATTCCGGCCACTCCTATGTGTTTTTTTTTTGACAATAGGCGACATACTTCCAAATTTCGACTTTTGAAATTTTAAAAAGGACTTTGCTCTTTTTTCCGAAAATGGTAGAAAATTTGTGAAAAAAAAAATATTGGGGAACACTATTCCGGCCATTCCTATGTGTTTTTTTGACAATAGGCGACATTTTTCCGAATTTCGATACACCCATGTCGTTTTCAATAATTTTCAAGAAAAAGTATAGAACATTTTTTCATGCAAAATTATAAATCTCGAGTTTTATATTTATAAAAATTACACCCGTGACTTATTCTAACATTTTGAGGAAAACGTATCAAAAATTGGTCATGCAAAATTAGAAATTTCAGCATTAATATATAAATAAAAAGAACATGTCTTAATCAAAAAATTTCAAGAAAAATTATAAAATTTTTTTTTGGAAAATTAGAAATTTTGGCTTTAATATATAAATAAATTACACCTGTGACTTATTCATAAAATTTCAAGAAAAATTATAAAAAATTTTAATGGTAAATTAGAAATCTCGGCTTTTATATTAATAAAAATAACGCTCTTGTCTTATTCAAAAATTTTCAAGAAAAAGTATACAAAATTTTTCATGCAAAATTAGAAATTTCGGCTTTTGAATTTGTAAAAATTACTCCACTATCGTTTTCAAAATTTTCAAGAAAAAGTATAGAACATTTTTTCATGCAAAATTAGAAATCTCGAGTTTTATATTTATAAAACTTACAACCGTAACTGATTCAAACATTTTGAAGAGAAAGTGTTAAAAATTAGAAATTTCAGCTTTAATATATAAACAAAATACACCTGTTACTTATTCATAAAATTTCAAGAAAAATTATAACATTTTTTTATGGAAAATTAGAAATCTCGACTTTCCATGTGTTATTAAAAAATTTTCAAGAAAAAGTGTACAAAATTGGTGATGCAAAATTAGAAATATCGGCTTTTATATTCATAAAAATTACAGCCGTGACTTATTCAAACATTTTGAAGAAAAAGTGTTAAAATATGGTCATGCAAAATTTAAAATTTTGGCTTTCCAAAAATTTCAAGAAAAATTATAAGTTATCAATAATGCGCTTCTCAATTCGTTCAAAATTTTTTTGATTTGAAGGAATGTTTGGAAAAATACATTTTTGTATGAGGAATGGTTCAAGTAGTTCAGTAAATATATGAATATTACTTCTATATGAAATGTTTAAAAAAGTAACTGTAGCTCCGGAAATATTAATTTTATTGCGAAATTATAAAAATCTGCAACAAGTTACCGATAGTGCTCTTTTCAATTCTCTTAAAACTCTTTTGATTTGAAAAATTTTATGAAAACATACATTTTTAAATGACAAGTGGTTTAAGTTTATCAATAAATTAATAAAAATTACTTCCTTTTGAAATGTTTAAGAAAGTAACTGTAGCTCCGAAAATTTAGTTTCATTGCGAAATTATAAAAACCTCCACTAAGTTATCAATAATGCGCTTTTCAATTCGTTCAAATTTTTTTTGATTTTAAAGAATGTTTGGAAAAATACATTTTTGTATGAGGAATGCTTCAAGTTTATCAGTAAATATATGAATATTACTTCTTTATGAAATGTTTAAGAAAGTGACTGTTTCTACGGAAATATTAATTTCATTACGAAATTATAAAAAGCTTCACTAAGTTAGCAACAGTGCTCTTTTGAATTCTTTCAAAATTATTTTAATTTGAAAGAATTTTTAAAAAAATACAAATTTGGAAAAATACATTTTTGCATGAAGAACAATGAGAAATTGCAGCTTTATTATAAAAATAAATTAGACTTGTGACTTTTCCAAAAATTTCAAGAAAAAGTTAGAATATTTTTTCATGCAAAATTGTAAATCTCGAGTTTTATACATATAAAAATTACAACCATAACTGATTCAAACATTTTGAAGAAAAAGTGTTAAAAAATAGAAATTTCAGCTTTAATATATAAACAAAATACACCTGTTACTTATTCATAAAATTTCAAGAAAAATTATAACATTTTTTTTTGGAAAATTAGAAATCTCGACTTTCCATGTGTTATTCAAAAGCTTTCAAGAAAAAGTGTACAAAATTGGTGATGCAAAATTAGAAATCTCGGCTTTTATATTCATTAAAATTACACCCGTGGCTTATTCAAACATTTTGAGGAAAAAGTGTTAAAATATGGTCATGCAAAATTAAAAATTTTGGCTTTCAAAAATTTCAAGAAAAATTATAAGTTATAAATAATGCGCTTCTCATTCGTTCAAAATTTGTTTGATTTGAAAGAATATTTGGAATAATACATTTTTGTATGAGGAATGGTTCAAGTTTATCAGTAAATATATGAATATTACTTCTTTATGAAATGTTTAAGAAAGTGACTGTATCTACGGAAATATTAACTTCATTGCGAAATTATAAAAAGCTTCACTAAGATAGCAACAGTGCTCTTTTGAATGCGTAATCAGAATGCGTTATCAGTAAATATATGAATATTACTTCTTTATGAAATGTTTAAGAAAGTGACTGTATCTACGGAAATATTAATTTCATTGCGAAATTATAAAAAGCTTCACTAAGTTAGCAACAGTGCTCTTTTGAATTCTTTCAAAATTATTTTAATATGAAAGAATTTAAAAAAAAATACATATTTGGAAACAACATTTTTGCATGAGGAACAATGAGAAATTGCAGTTTTATTATATAAATAATGCCGTTTTCAAACATTTTCAAGAAAAAGTGTAGAACATTTTTTCATGCAAAATTAGAAATCTCGAGTTTTATATATATAAAAATTACAACCGTAACTGATATAAACATTTTTAAGAAAAAGTATTAAAAAATTGAAATTTCAGCTGTAATATATAAACAAAATACACCTGTTACTTATTCATAAAATTTCAAGAAAAATTATAAAATTTTTTTATGGAAAATTAGAAACCTCGACTTTCCATGTGTTATTCCAAAATTTTCAAGAAAAAGTGTACAAAATTGGTGATGCAAAATTAGAAATCTCGGCTTTTATATTCCTAAAAATGACACCCGTGGCTTATTCAAACATTTTGAAGAAAAAGTGTTAAAATATGGAGATGCAAAATTAAAAATTTTGGCTTTCCAAAAATTTCAAGAAAAATTATAAGTTATAAATAATGCGCTTCTCATTCGTTCAAAATTTGTTTGATTTGAAAGAATGTTTGGAAAAATACATTTTTGTATGAGGAATGGTTTAGGTTTATCAGTAAATATATGAATATTACTTCTATATGAAATGTTTAAAAAAGTAAAATATACATTTTTAAATGAGAAGTGGTTTAAGTTTATCAATAAATTAATAAAAATTACTTCCTTTTGAAATGTTTAAGAAAGTGACTGTAGCTCCGGAAGTATTAATTTCATTGCGAAATTATAAAAACCTCCACTAAGTTATCAATAATGCGCTTTTCAATTCGTTCAAATTTTTTTTTGATTTTAAAGAATTTTTGGAAAAATTCATTTTTGTATGAGGAATGCTTCAAGTTTATCAGTATATATGAATATTACTTCTTTATATATGAATTCATAATATATGAATATTACTTCTTTATGAAATGTTTAAGAAAGTGACTGTATCTACGGAAATATTAATTTCATTGCGAAATTATAAAAAGCTGCACTAAGTTAGCTACAGCGCTCTTTTGAATTCTTTCAAAATTATTTTTATTTGAAAAAATTTTTAAAAAAATACATATTTGGAAAAAAAAAATTTTGCATGAGGAACAATCAGAAATTGCAGCTTTATTATATAAATAAATTAGACCCGTGACTTTTTCCAAAAATTTCAAGAAAGATTATACAATTTTTTTATGGAAAAATTTTAAATAAAAAGTGTACAAAAGTTTTCATACAAAATTAGAAATCTCGGCTTTTGAATTTGTAAAAATTACACCCATGTCGTTTTCAATAATTTTCAAGAAAAAGTATAGAGCATTTTTTCATGCATAATTAGAAATCTCGAGTTTTATATTTATAAAAATTACACCCGTGACTTATTCTAACATTTTGAAGAAAACGTATCAAAAATTGGTCATGCAAAATTAGAAATTTCAGCATTAATATATAAATAAAATGCACATGTCTTAATCAAAAAATTTCAAGAAAAATTATAAAATTTTTTTTTGGAAAATTAGAAATTTTGGCTTTAATATATAAATAAATTACACTTGTGAATTATTCATAAAATTTCAAGAAAAATTATAAAAATTTTTAATGGAAAATTAGAAATCTCAACTTTTATATTTATAAAAATAACGCTCTTGTCTTATTAAAAAATTTTCAAGAAAAAGTGTACAAAATTTTTCATGCAAAATTAGAAACTTCGGCTTTTGAATTTGTAAAAATTACACCCCTATCGTTTTCAAAATTTTCAAGAAAAAGTATAGAACATTTTTTCATGCAAAATTAGAAATCTCGAGTTTTATATTTATAAAACTTACAACCGTAACTGATTCAAACATTTTGAAAAGAAAGTGTTAAAAATTAGAAATTTCAGCTTTAATATATAAACAAAATACACCTGTTACTTATTCATAAAATTTCAAGAAAAATTATAACATTTTTTTATGGAAAATTAGAAATCTCGACTTTCCATGTGTTATTCAAAAATTTTCAAGAAAAAGTGTACAAAATTGGTGATGCAAAATTAGAAATCTCGGCTTCTATATTCATAAAAATTACACCCGTGGCTTATTCAAACATTTTGAAGAAAAAGTGTTAAAATATGGTCATGCAAAATTAAAAATTTTGGCTTTCCAAAAATTTCAAGAAAAATTATAAGTTATAAATAATGCGCTTCTCATTCGTTCAAAATTTGTTTGATTTGAAAGAATGTTTGGAAAAATACATTTTTGTATGAGGAATGGTTCAAGTTTATCAGTAAATATATGAATATTACTTCTATATAAAATGTTTAAAAAAGTAAAAACATACATTTTTAAATGAGAAGTGGTTTAAGTTTATCAATAAATTAATAAAAATTACTTCCTTTTGAAATGTTTAAGAAAGTGACTGTAGCTCCGGAAATATTAATTTCATTGCGAAATTATAAAAACCTCCACTAAGTTATCAATAATGCGCTTTTCAATTCGTTCAAATTTTTTTTTGATTTTAAAGAATTTTTGGAAAAATTCATTTTTGTATGAGGAATAGTTCAAGTTTATCAGTAAATATATATATGAATATTACTTCTTTATGAAATGTTTTAAAAAGTGATTGTATCTCCGGAAATATTAATTTCATTACGAAATTATATAAATCTTCACAAAATTATCAATCGATCGCTCTTCATTCTTTTAAAACTATTTTGATTTTAAATGTTTAAGAAAGTGACTGTATCTCCGGAAATATTAACTTCATTACGAAATTCTTTTAAAACTGTTTTGATTTGAAAGAATTTATGAAAACATACATTTTTAAATGAGAAGTGGCTTAAGTTTATCAATAAATTAATAAAAATTACTTCCTTATAAAATGTTTAAGAAAGTGACTGTATCCCCGGAAATATTAATTTCGTTGCGAAATTATAAAAATCTTCACTAAGTAATCAATAGTGCTCTTTTCAATTCTATCAAAATTGTTTTGATTTTAAAGAATGTTTGGAAAAATACATTTTTGTATTAGGAATAGTTTAAGTTTATCAGTAAATATATATATGAATATTACTTCTTTATGAAATGTTTAAGAAAGTGACTGTATCTCCGGAAATATTAATTTCATTACGAAATTATATAAATCTTCACAAAATTATCAATCGATCGCTCTTCATTCTTTTAAAACTGTTTTGATTTGAAATGTTTAAGAACGTGACTGTATCTCCGGAAATATTAACTTCATTACGAAATTCTTTTAAAACTGTTTTGATTTGAAAGAATTTATGAAAACATACATTTTTAAATGAGAAGTGGCTTAAGTTTATCAATAAATTAATAAAAATTACTTCCTTATAAAATGTTTAAGAAAGTCACTGTATCTCCGGAAATTTTAATTTCATTGCGAAATTATTAAAATCTTCACCAAGTTATCGATAGTGCTCTTTTCAATTCTTCTTAAATTGTTTGATTTGAAAGAATGTTTGAAAAGACAATTTTTGTATGAGGAGTAGTTCAAATAAAAAAAATATATTAAAATAAATATATGAATATTACTTTCATATGAAACTTTGAATTTAAAAGCACTAAGTTATTAACAGTGCTCTTTTCAATTCCTTTAAAATTGTTTTCATTTGAAAGAATGTTTGAAAAAATACATTTTTATATGAGAAGTGGTTTAAGTTTATCAATAAATTAATAAAAATTACTTCCTTTTGAAATGTTTAAGAAAGTGACTGTATTTCCGGAAATATTAATTTCATTGCGAAATTATAAAAACCTCCACTAAGTTGTTAATAATGCGCTTTTCAATTCGTTCAAATTTGTTTTGATTTGAAAGAATGTTTGGAAAAATACATTTTTGTATGAGGAATGGTTCAAGTTTATCAGTAAATATATGAATATTACTGCTTTATGAAATGTTTAAGAAAGTGACTGTATCTACGGAAATATTAATTTCATTGCGAAATTATAAAAAACTTCACAAAATTATCAATCGATCGCTCTTCATACTTTTAAAACTGTTTTGATTTAAAAGATTTTATGAAAACATACATTTTTAAATGAAAAGTGGCTTAAGTTTATCAATAAATTAATAAAAATTACTTTTTAGGAAATGTTTAAGAAAATGACTGTATCTCCGGAAATATTAATTTCATTGCGAAATTATTAAAATTTTTACTAAGTTAATGTTTTAATTCTTTAAAAATTGTGTGATTTGAATGAATGTTTGAAACGAAAATTTTTGTATGAAGAGTAGTTCAAATAAAAAAAAATTTATTAAAATAAATATATGAATATTACTTTTATATGAATCTTTGAATTGAAAAGCACTTAGTTATTAACAGTGCTCTTTTCAATTCCTTTAAAATTGTTTTCATTTGAAAGAGTTTATGAAAAAATATCTATTTTTATGAGAAACGGTTCAAGCTTATCAATAAATATATGAATATTACTTCCTTTTGAAATGCTTAAGAAAGTGACTGTAGCTTCGGAAATATTAATTTCGTTGCGAAATTATAAAAACCTCCACTAAGTTAGCAACAGTGCTCTTTTGAATTCTTTAAAAATTATTTTAATTTGAAAAAGTTTTTGAAAAAATAATTTTTTTTATGAGAAGCGGTTCAAGCTTATCAATAAATATATGAATATTACTTCCTTTTGAAATGTTTAAGAAAGTGACTGTTGCTCCAGAATTATTAATTTCATTGTGAAATTATAAAAACCTCCACTAATTTATCAATAATGCGCTTTTCAATTCTTTTAAATCTGTTTTGATTTTGATTTGAAACGACAATTTTTGTATGAGGAGTAGTTCAAATAAAAAAAAAAAAAATATATTAATAAATATATGAATATTACTTTCATATGAATATTTGAATTGAAAAGCACTAAGTTATTAACAGTGCTCTTTTCAATTCCTTTAAAATTGTTTTCATTTGAAAGAGTTTTTGAAAAATTACATTTTTTTATGAGAAGCGGTTCAAGCTTATCAATAAATATATGAATATTACTTCCTTTTGAAATGTTTAAGAAAGTGACTGTAGCTCCGGAAATATTAATTTCAATGCGAAATTATAAAAACCTCCACTAAGTTGTCAATAATGCGCTTTTCATGTCGTTCAAATTATTTTTGATTTGAAAGAATGTTTGGAAAAATACATTTTTGTATGAGGAATGGTTCAAGTTTGTCAGTAAATATATGAATATTACTTCTATATGATATGTTTAAAAAAGTAACTGTAGCTCCGGAAATATTATTTTATTGCGAAATTAAAAGAATCTGCACCAAGTTACCGATAGTGCTCTTTTCAATTCTTTTAAATCTGTTTTGATTTTGATTTGAAACGATTATTTTTGTATGAGGAGTAGTTCAAATAAAAAAAAAAATATATTAAGAAATATATGAATATTACTTTCATATGAATATTTGAATTGAAAAGCAATAAGTTTTTAACAGTGCTCTTTTCAATTCCTTTAAAATTGTTTTCATTTGAAAGAATGTTTGAAAAAATACATTTTTATATGAGAAGTTGTTTAAGTTTATCAATAAATTAATAAAAATTACTTTTCTATGAAATGTTTACGAAAGTGACTGTATCTCCGGAAATATTAATTTCGTTGCGAAATTATAAAAATCTTCACTAAGTTATCAATAGTGCTCTTTTCAATTCTTTCAAAATTGTTTTTATTTTAAAGAATGTTTGGAAAAATACATTTTTGTATGAGGAATGGTTTAAGCATATCAGTAAATATATGAATATTATTTCTCAATGAAATGTTTAAGAAAGTTACTGTATCTCCGGAAATATTAATTTCATTGCGAAATTATTAAAATCTTCACCAAGTTATCGTTTCAATTCTTTTAAAATTGTGTAATTTGAATGAATGTTTGAAAAGATAATTTTTGTATGAGGAGTAGTTCAAATAAAAAAAAAATATATTAAAATAAATATATGAATATAACTTTCATATGAAGCTTTGAATTGAAAAGCAATAAGTTTTTAACAATGCTCTTTTCAATTCCTTAAAAATTGTTTTCATTTGAAAGACTTTTTGAAAAAATACATTTTTTTATGAGAAGCGGTTCAAGCTTATCAATAAATATATGAATATTACTTCCTTTTGAAATGTTTAAGAAAGTGACTGTAGCTCCGGAAATATTAATTTCGTTGCGAAATTATGAAGAGCTTCATTAAGTTAGCAACAGTGCTCTTTTGAATTCTTTAAAAATTATTTTAATTTGAAAAAGTTTTTGAAAAAATAAATTTTTTTATGAGAAGCGGTTCAAGCTTATCAATAAATATATGAATATTACTTCCTTTTGAAATGTTTAAGAAAGTGACTGTATGTCCGGTAATATTCTTTTATTGCGACATTATAAAAATCTTCACCAAGTTATCGATAGTGCTCTTTTCAATTCTTTTTAAATTGTTTGATTTGAAAGAATGTTTGAAACGAAAATTTTTGTATGAAGAGTAGTTCAAATAAAAAAAAATTTATTAAAATAAATATATGAATATTGTTTCATATGAATCTTTAAATTGAAAAGCACTTAGTTATTAACAGTGCTCTTTTCAATTCCTTTAAAATTGTTTTCATTTGAAAGAGTTTATGAAAAAATATCTATTTTTATGTGAAACGGTTCAAGCTTATCAATAAATATATGAATATTACTTCCTTTTGAAATGCTTAAGAAAGTTACTGTAGCTTCGGAAATATTAATTTCATTGCGAAATTATAAAAACCTCCACTAAGTTAGCAACAGTGCTCTTTTGAATTCTTTCAAAATTATTTTAATTTGAAAGAATTTTTAAAAAAATACATATTTGAAAAAATACATTTTTGCATGAGGAAAAATTAAAAATTGCACCTTTATTATATAAATAAATTAAACCCGTGACTTTTTCCAAAAATTTCAAGAGAGATTATACAAATTTTTAATGGAAAATTAGAAATCTTGGCTTTTATATTTACAAAAATTACACCCGGTCTTATTCAAGAATTTCCAAGAAAAAGTGCACAAAATTTTTCATGCAAGATTAGAAATCTCGGCTTTTGAATTTGTAAAAATTACACCCATGTCGTTTTCAAAAATTTTCAAGAAAAAGTATAGAACATTTTCTCATGCAAAATTAGAAATCTCGAGTTTTATATTTATAAAAATTACAAGCGTAACTGATACAACAATTTTGAAGAAAAAGTGTTAAAAATTAGAAATTTCAGCTTTAATATATAAACAAAATACACCTGTTACTTATTCATAAAATTTCAAGAAAAATTATAACATTTTTTTATGGAAAATTAGAAATCTCGACTTTCATATTTATTAAAATTACACCCATGTGTTATTCAAAAATTTTCAAGAAAAAGTGTACAAAATTGGTGTTAATGAATAATTTAAGGTAGTATTATTGCCTACTGCTATTTATTCACACATCACTATATTATAAAATATGAATTCCGTTTTATTCGATGCATAAGACATAAACGGGAGTAAATTACTTATGCTCAGAGAAAATGTATTGAAACAAAATACTGGTTTTTTTATGCATGCAATTGCCTATTACATGCAAATTCATATACGCGTATACATACATATGTATATACTTACTTACGGTATTATTTAAAATGTATAAACTCTCATTAGTTATAAGCACTGTTACATATTCTTTTTAGATTTTATTATTATACTTAAAATTTTTTTACTGACTTCACTTGTCTTTACTGCCTCGCTGCGATCATACATACTTAAGACTTAATAAACATAAAGTTAAATTCTCATACATAAATTTGGTGCCGAAACCCGGGAATTGATGCATAAATTGAAGCGTGCCTAGTGGAAGTTCAATAAAATAAATTTGAAGACTGGAAAACCAATAAAATGGCGGAATTACACCAACATATCGAGAGCCAAAGAGATTTGTTACGGAACCTGAAGAAAACCGCTAAGCTTTATGATTTGCAAACGAATAAAACGCATGGATTTGCACAATCGGTTTTAGACGAAATAGAAGCGAATTTTGCAAAATTTAAAGAAGGTAATAGTCATTTATGTTCCATAGTCCATGAAAATACCATTAATACAGAAAATATTCCGTATTTCGAAGAAGATGTTTATTACCAGTTTCAGAAGGAATTTTTTACCCTTAAGGGTCTGTTGCTTGATTTCATGGAATCTTGTGATCTTCGGTCGCCTGGAATTCAATCCAGTACGTTTGCTGGTTCTGGTCATTCTAGAAATGAAACATTTTTGGTTCAGGCACGGTTACCGAAAATTGACTTGCCAATCTTTAGTGGAGATTATTTAGCCTGGATGTCATACCAAGATATGTTTATTTAACTAGTGCATAATAATCCCAGCCTGTCTGATGTCCAAAAATTTTGTTTTTTCAAAACTTCTTGCAAGGAAACTCCACTGGATATCGTGAATGAATATCCAGCAACGGACGCTAGCTACACTTTAGCTTGGACAGCATTGCAAAATAGATATCACAATAAAAGGAAAATAGTTGATACTATTTTTAAAAAGTTATTTTCGATACCTGTTTCTGATGGCTCCGCCAAAAGCATTCAGTTAATTTTAGATACAACCCGCACTAGTATAGCGCTTCTACGCAGCTTAGAAGTAAATACTGAAGGTGAACATGCTATGCTTATATATATGACTGTGAATAAGCTGGACTTACAAATACGCAAGGAATGGGAGCAATCTCTAAAGGCGTCAACGGAAATTCCTCCAATAGGAGATTTATTCAAATTCCTAGAAGCAACATTTCGAACATTAGAAACACTTTCTGATCAGGCCGATTCAAGTCCTAATGCAGTTCGTTTGTCATCAAAATCCTCACTAAATAATAACGGTAAAAGCAATTTTCGACGGCATGCAAACGCTGTTTCTACAAGCAACAACTCCAACTGCCCCTGCTGCAATAAGCGTCATCTTCTTTTCAAATGTTTCAAGTTTGCTTCGTTAGCATCTGCTGCAAAGAGAGATTTTTTAAATTCAAAGCGAATATGTAGAAATTGCTTAACACCTGGCCACTTTAGTAACAACTGTCGTGTAGTTTCTCGCTGTCAAGTCTGCCAACAGAATCACCATACAACAGTGCATAATGAATATTCGGCAACCCACTCAATTGCGAACTCACCTACCAAATCCGCTATGATTCGTGAACACCCCTCGTCTTCGCAAATACTTCAGAACGTCACTGCTCATGTAGTTGATAATTGCAAGAAATATAGTGGCAGGAAAAGGTCTCAAATTCTCTTAGCGACATTACGGGTCGTGCTAAAAACCTATCAAGGCGTCTTTGTCTTGCGGGCCCTCCTTGACCAATGTGCCCAGGCTACTTTTATCACCAAAAAGGTTGCGGACGCTCTAAAATTACCTTACACAAAGGATTTTGTAGAAATTAGCGGGGTTGGTGGACATCAACCCACGATTGTACGAAAACATGTTAATTTTACTATTTTCTCAAGAACCAACACTAATTTTAAGATCGATTGTGAGGCCTTAGTTTTACCAAAAATAACTGGATATCAACCTATGGCTATAAATGAGAAACTTTTACCTGATTTAAGTAAATTTTCGTTAGCTGATCCTTATTTCTCAGAACCTGGAGAAATTGATCTTTTGCTAGGAGGAGATATCTATGGAGATATCGTATTACCTCAACAACATGCATTCAACAATGGTCCTTTTTTGCAATTGACACAATTCGGGTGGATAGTTTCGGGTCCTATTCCAGACAACAATTTACATCACAGTATTACTGTAAACGTTTGTTCTTTAGATAAACAATTACAGTCCTTTTGGGAACAGGAAGAACTGATAGAGAAGAGGGTTTTAACAGAAGAAGAAATTCTTTGTGAAGAACACTTCAAAGCTACTACTATACGTGATTCATCAGGACGTTATATGGTGTCTCTACCCTTTAAATCTCTTCTCAAGAGTAGCTTACTTCCCGTTTTTGCACAAACAGACTATACAGCACTTTCTCGCTTAAAAAGTATTGAAGCCAAATGTAAATTGAGTAAGAACTTTGGGAAGCTTTACACAGACTTTATGGAAGAGTACGAACGGCTTGGTCATATGGAAAAGGTAGGCACTTATCCCCTTGACTTGGATAGGAATGGGTTTTTTTTGCCCCATCATGGTGTTTTAAGAGAAAACAGCTCGACAACCAAGTTGAGGGTTGTTTTCGACGGTAGCTGTAAGCGGTCAGCTCAGCCCTCGTTAAATGACGAACTGGCAGCTGGTCCTGCATTACAAAATGATCTGCCTACAATCATTAATCGGTGGAGACGTTTCAAAATTGGGTTTAGGGCAGATTTAGAAAAAATGTTTCGACAAATACTCGTAATACCGGAGCAACGAAAGTTTCAACAAATTCTTTGGAGAAATATGAGATCCGAAGAGATACTAATTTACCGGCTCTCAACGGTCACTTATGGTACAACATCTGCGCCTTTTCTTTCGATTAGAGTGTTACAACAGCTAGCACTAGACGAACAGGAAAAATATCCAATGGCTTGTAGCGTGCTCAACACAGATACTTATGTTGATGATGTTATTTCTGGGGCGGATAGTTTAGCAGAAGCTTACCAGTTGCATACTGAGCTATGTAGCTTGCTAAATAAAGGTCAGTTTAATCTACGTAAATGGACAACAAACTCAAGAGAACTACTAGATTTGATTCCCGTAGACTTCAGGGAAACTTCAGGTCCAATCGTCATTAAACAGTCAACTGCAAGAAATTCAGTGACCACAAAGGGTTATATATGTTTGTTTATTTGCATGGTTACGAAAGCGCTGCACTTGGAAGCAGCCACAAACATGTCAACTGATGCGTTTCTGGCAGCTTTTAGGCGTTTTGTGTCTCGTCGCGGCCCCTGTACTGATTTGTATTCAGACTGTGGTACCAACTTTGTTGGAGCTAACAAAGAGCTGCAAATTCTGTATAATCGCAGTAAGTCGGCAATCCCAGATGAAATATACAACAAACTGGCTGCGAATAGCACAAAGTGGCATTTCATACCTCCAGCCTCTCCAAACTTTGGTGGTCTTTGGGAGGCCGGCGTCAAATCCACTAAACACCATTTGAACAGAGTGATGCAGAATCGTATTCTAACATTTGAAGAGCTTACTACGCTGCTAGCTCAGATTGAAAGCTGTTTGAATTCAAGACCGTTATGCCCCCTATCTTCAGACCCATCTGACTGTCATGCGCTAACTCCTGCCCACTTGTTGATTGGGGAGCCTACGCTTTGTGTACCAGAAGAGGATTTGCTCGAGGTCAACATTGATCGATTGAATAGATGGAAAGTTGTTGAAAAGCTCAAACAGCATTTTTGGCGACGTTGGTCAAACGAATGGTTGTGCCGAATGCAAGCGAGACCTAAATGGCTTAAAATAACACAAAGTCCAAAAGTTGGAGATTTAGTGGTATTATTCAATGAACGTGGTACTTCAGGAAACTGGCCGCTTGCTCGTATCAAGGATATGCATCCTGTCAAAGACGGTTGTGTACGGGTGGTCACTCTATCCGCACATGGCAAAGTCTTCAAACGTCCAATTTCCAAAATTGCGCCTTTGCCGATGAATGATTGCTTTGATAATACAGAAAATGATGCCAACTCTAAACCATGCGGTGATGACTGTCCCGCATTGTAAGCACTATCGCACTTAGTGGGGGAGAATGTTAATGAATAATTTAAGGTAGTATTATTGCCTACTGCTATTTATTCACACATCACTATATTATAACATATGAATTCCGTTTTATTCGATGCATAAGACATAAACGGGAGTAAATTACTTATGCTCAGAGAAAATGTATTGAAACAAAATACTGGTTTTTTTATGCATGCAATTGCCTATTACATGCAAATTCATATACGCGCATACATACATATGTATATACTTACTTACGGTATTATTTAAAATGTATAAACTCTCATTAGTTATAAGCACTGTTACATATTCTTTTTAGATTTTATTATTATACTTAAAATATTTTTACTGACTTCACTTGTCTTTACTGCCTCGCTGCGATCATACATACTTAAGACTTAATAAACATAAAGTTAAATTCTCATACAATTGGTGATGCAAAATTAGAAATCTCGGCTTTTATATTCATAAAAATTTAACCCGTGACTTATTCAAACATTTTGAAGAAAAAGTGTTAAAATATGGTCATGCAAAATTAAAAATGTTAGCTTTCCAAAAATTTTAAGAAAAATTACAAATTATCAATAATGCGCTTCTCAAATCGTTCAAAATTTTTTTGATTTGAAAGAATGTTTGGAAAAATACATTTTTGTATGAGGAATGGTTCAAGTTTATCAGTAAATATATGAATACTACTTCTATATGAAATGTTTAAAAAAGTAACTGTAGCTCCGGAAATATTAATTTTATTGCGAAATTATAAAAATCTGCACCAAGTTACCGACAGTGCTCTTTTCAATTGTTTTAAAACTCTTTTCATTTGAAAAATTTTATGAAAACATACATTTTTAAATGAGAAGTGGTTTAAGTTAATCAATAAATTAATAAAAAATACTTCATTTTGAAATGTTTAAAAAAGTAAGTGTAGCTCCGGAAATATTAATTTCATTGCGAAATTATAAAAACCTCCACTAAGTTATCAATAATGCGCTTTTCAATTCGTTCAATTTTTTTTTTTGATTTTAAAGAATGTTTGGAAAAATACATTTTTGTATGAGGAATGGTTCAAGTTTATCAGTAAATATATGAATATTACTTCTATATGAAATGTTTAAGAAAGTGACTGTATCTATGGAAATATTAATTTCATTGCGAAATTATAAAAAGCTTCACTAAGATAGCAACAGTGCTCTTTTGAATGCGTTCAAAATTATTTTAATTTGAAAGAATTTTTAAAAAAATACATATTTTGAAAAATACATTTTTCCATGAGGAACAATGAGAAATTGCAGCTTTATTATATAAATAAATTAGACTTGTGACTTTTTCCAAAAATTTCAAGAAAGATTATACAAATTTTTTATGCAAAATTAGAAATCTCGGCTTTTGAATTTGTAAAAATTACACCCATGCCGTTTTCAAAAATTTTCAAGAAAAAGTATAGAACATTTTTTCATGCAAAATTAGAAATCTCGATTTTTATATATATATAAAAATTACAACCATAACTGTTACAAACATTTTTAAGAAAAAGTGTTAAAAAAAAGAAATTTCAGCTGTAATATATAAACAAAATACACCTGTTTTTTATTCATAAAATTTCAAGAAAAATTATAAAATTTTTTTATGGAAAATTAGAAATCTCGACTTTCCATGTGTTATTCAAAAGCTTTCACAAAAAAGTGTACAAAATTGGTGATGCAAAATTAGAAATCTCGACTTTTATATGCATTAAAATTACACCTGTGACTTATTCAAACATTTTGAAGAAAACGTATCAAAAATTGGTCATGCAAAATTAGAAATTTCAGCATTAATATATAAATAAAATGCACATGTCTTAATCTTTTAAGTTTGGAAAAATACATTTTTGTATGAGGAATGGTTCAAGTTTATCAGTAAATATATGAATATTACTTCTTTATGAAATGTTTAAGAAAGTGACTGTATCTACGGAAATATTTATTTCATTGCGAAATTATAAAAACTTCCACTAAGTTATCAATAATGCGCTTTTCAATTCGTTAAAATTTTTTTTGATTTTAAAGAATGTTTGGAATAATACATTTTTGTATGAGGAATGGTTCAAGTTTATCAGTAAATATATGAATATTACTTCTTTATGAAATGTTTAAGAAAGTGACTGTATCTACGGATATATTATTTTCATTGCGAAATTATAAAAATCTGCAACAAGTTACCGATAGTGCTCTTTTCAATTCTTTTAAAACTCTTTTGATTTGAAAGATTTTATGAAAACATACATTTTTAAATGAGAAGTGGTTTAAGTTTATCAATAAATTAATAAAAATTACTTCCTTTTGAAATGTTTAAGAAAGTGACTGTAGCTCCGGATATATTAATTTTGTTGCGAAATTATAAAAATCAGCACCAAGTTACCGATAGGGCTCTTTTCAAATCTTTTAAAACTCTTTTGATTTGAAAGATTTTATGAAAACATACATTTTTAAATGAGAAGTGGTTTAAGTTTATCAATAAATTAATAAAAATTACTTCCTTTTGAAATGTTTAAGTAAGTGACTGTATTTCCGGAAATATTAATTTCATTGCGAAATTATAAAAACCTCCACTAAGTTGTTAATAATGCGCTTTTCAATTTGTTCAAATTTTTTTTGATTTGAAAGAATGGTTGGAAAAATACATTTTTATATGAGGAATGGTTCAAGTTTATCAGTAAATATATGAATATTACTGCTTTATGAAATGTTTAAGAAAGTGACTGTATCTACGGAAATATTAATTTCATTGCGAAATTATAAAAAGCTTCACTAAGATAGCAACAGTGCTCTTTTGAATGCGTTCAAAATTATTTTAATTTGAAAGAATTTTTAAAAAAATACATATTTTGAAAAATACATTTTTGCATGAGGAACAATGAGAAATTGCAGCTTTATTATATAAATAAATAATACTTGTGACTTTTTCCAAAAATTTCAAGAAAGATTATACAAATTTATTATGCAAAATTAGAAATCTCGGCTTTTAAATTTGTAAAAATTACACCCATACCGTTTTCAAAAATTTTCAAGAAAAAGTATAGAACATTTTTTCATGCAAAATTAGAAATCTCGAGTTTTATATATATAAAAATTACAAACGTAACTGATACAAACATTTTGAAGAAAAAGTGTTAAAAATTAGAAATTTCAGCTTTACTATATAAACAAAATACACCTGTTACTTATTCATAAAATTTCAAGAAAAATTATAACATTTTTTTATGGAAAATTAGAAAACTCGACTTTCCATGTGTTATTCAAAAGCTTTCACAAAAAAGTGTACAAAATTGGTGATGCAAAATTAGAAATCTCGACTTTTATATGCATTAAAATTACACCTGTGACTTATTCAAACATTTTGAAGAAAACGTATCAAAAATTAGTCATGCAAAATTAGAAATTTCAGCATTAATATATAAATAAATTGCACATGTCTTAATCTTTTAAGTTTGGAAAAATACATTTTTGTATGAGGAATGGTTCAAGTTTATCAGTAAATATATGAATATTACTTCTTTATGAAATGTTTAGGAAAGTGACAGTATCTACGGAAATATTTATTTCATTGCGAAATTATAAAAACTTCCACTAAGTTATCAATAATGCCCTTTTCAATTCGTTAAAATTTTTTTTGATTTTAAAGAATGTTTGGAATAATACATTTTTGTATGAGGAATGGTTCAAGTTTATCAGTAAATATATGAATATTACTTCTTTATGAAATGTTTAAGAAAGTGACTGTATCTACGGATATATTAATTTCATTGCGAAATTATAAAAATCTGCAACAAGTTACCGATAGTGCTCTTCTCAGTTCTTTTAAAACTCTTTTGATTTGAAAGATTTTATGAAAACATACATTTTTAAATGAGAAGTATTTTAAGTTTATCAATAAATTAATAAAAATTACTTCCTTTTGAAATGTTTAAGAAAGTGACTGTATATCCGGAAATATTAATTTCATTGCGAAATTATAAAAACCTCCACTAAGTTGTTAATAATGCGCTTTTCAATTCGTTCAAATTTTTTTTGATTTGAAAGAATGGTTGGAAAAATACATTTTTATATGAGGAATGGTTCAAGTTTATCAGTAAATATATGAATATTACTGCTTTGTGAAATGTTTAAGAAAGTGACTGTATCTACGAAAATATTAATTTTATTTCGAAATTATAAAAAGCTTCACTAAGATAGCAACAGTGCTCTTTTGAATGCGTTCAAAATTATTTTAATTTGAAAGAATTTTTAAAAAAATACATATTTTGAAAAATACATTTTTCCATGAGGAACAATGAGAAATTGCAGCTTTATTATATAAATAAATAAGATATGTGACTTTTTCCAAAAATTTCAAGAAAGATTATACAAATTTTTTATGCAAAATTAGAAATCTCGGCTTTTGAATTTGTAAAAATTACACCCATGCCGTTTTCAAAAATTTTCAAGAAAAAGTATAGAACATTTTTCATGCAAAATTAGAAATCTCGAGTTTTATATATATAAAAATTACAAACGTAACTGATACAAACATTTTGAAGAAAAAGTGTTAAAAATTAGAAATTTCAGCTTTACTATATAAACAAAATACACCGGTTACTTATTCATAAAATTTCAAGAAAAATTATAACATTTTTTTATGGAAAATTAGAAATCTCGATTTTCCATGTGTTATTCAAAAATTTTCAAGAAAAAGTGTACAAAATTGGTGATGCAAAATTAGAAATCTCGGCTTTTATATTCATAAATATTACACCCGTGACTTATTCAAACCTTTTGAAGAAAAAGTGTTAAAATATGGTCATGCAAAATTAAAAATTTTGGCTTTCCAGAAATTTCAAGAAAAATTATAAGTTATAAATAATGCGCTTCTCATTCGTTCAAAATTTGTTTGATTTGAAAGAATGTTTGGAAAAATACATTTTTGTATGAGGAATGGTTCAAGTTTATCAGTAAATATATGAATATTACTTCTATATGAAATGTTTAAAAAAGTAACTGTAGCTCCGGAAATATTAATTTTATTGCGACATTATAAAAATCTGCACCAAGTTACCGATAGTGCTCTTTTCAATTCTCTTAAAGCTCTTTTGGATTGAAAGATTTTATGAAAACATTCATTTTTAAATGAGACGTGGTTTAAGTTTATCAATAAATTAATAAAAATTACTTCCTTTTGAAATGTTTAAGAAAGTGACGGTATCTACGGAAATATTAATTTCATTGCGAAATTATAAAAACCTCCACTAAGTTATCAATAATGCGCTTTTCAATTCGTTCAAATTTTTTTTTGATTTTAAAGAATTTTTGGAAAAATTCATTTTTGTATGAGGAATGCTTCAAGTTTATCAGTATATATGAATATTACTTCTTTATATATAAATTCATAATATATGAATATTACTTCTTTATGAAATGTTTAAGAAAGTGACTGTATCTACGGAAATATTAATTTCATTGCGAAATTATTAAAAGCTTTACTAAGTTAGCAACAGTGCTCTTTTGAATTCTTTCAAAATTATTTTAATTTCAAAGAATTTTTAAACAAATACATATTTGGAATAATACATTTTTGCATGAGGAACAATCAGAAATTGCAGCTTTATTATATAAATAAATTAGACCCGTGACTTTTTTCAAAAATTTCAAGAAAGTTTGTACAAATTTTTTAATGGATAATTAAAAATCGCGGCTTTCATATTTACAAAAATTACACCCGGTCTTATTCAAAAATTTTCAAGAAAGAGTATACAAAATTTTTCATGCAATATTAAAAATCTCGGTATTACTGTATATAAAAATTACACCCGTGACTTATTCAAACATTTTGAAGAAAACGTATCAAAAATTGGTCATGCAAAATTACAAATTTCAGCATTAATATATAAAAAAAATGCACATGTTTTAATCAAAAAATTTCAAGAAAAATTATAAAAATGTTTTTTGGAAAATTAGAAATTTCGGCTTTTATATATAAAAAAATAACACTCTTGTCTTATTCAAAAATTTTAAAGAAAAAGTTTACAAAATTTTTCATGCAAAATTAGAAATCTCAGCTTTTGAATTTGTAAAAATTACACCCATGTCTTATTCAAAAATGTTCAAGAAAAAGTATAGAACAATTTTTCATGCAAAACTAGAAATCTCGGGTTTTATATATATAAAAATTACACCCGTAACTGATTCAAACATTTTGAAGAAGAAGTGTTAAAAATTAGAAATTTCAGCTTTAATATATAAACAAAATACACCTGTTACTTATTCATAAAATTTCAAGAAAAATTATAACATTTTTTTATGGAAAATTAGAAATCTCGACTTTCCATGTGTTATTCAAAAGCTTTCAAGAAAAAGTGTACAAAATTGGTGAGGCAAAATTGGAAATCTCGGCTTTTATATTCATAAAAATTACACCCGTGACTTATTCAAACATTTTGAAGAAAAAGTGTTAAAATATGGTCATGCAAAATTAAAAATTTTGGCTTTCCAAAAATTTCAGGAAAAATTATAAGTTATATATGCGCTTCTCAATTCGTTCAAAATTTTTTTGATTTGAAAGAATGTTTGAAAAATACATTTTTGTATGACGAATGGTTCAAGTTTATCAGTAAATATATGAATATTACTTCTATATAAAAAGTTTAAGAAAGTGACTGTATCTACGGAAATATTAATTTCATTGCGAAATTATAAAAATCTGCACCAAGTTACCGATAGTGCTCTTTTCAATTCTTTTAAACCTGTTTTGATTTTGATTTGAAACGACAAATTTTGTATGAGGAATAGTTCAAATAAAAAAAAAATATATTAATAAATATATGAATATTACTTTCATATGAATATTTGAATTGAAAAGCAATAAGTTTTTAACAGTGCTCTTTTCAATTCCTTTAAAATTGTTTTCATTTGAAAGAGTTTTTGAAAAAATCAATTTTTTTATGAGAAGCGTTTCATGCTTATCAATAAATATATGAATATTACTTCCTTTTGAAATGTTTAAGAAAGTGACTGTAGCTCCGGAAATATTAATTTCATTGCGAAATTATTAAAATCTTCACCAAGTTTTCGTTTCAATTCTTTTAAAATTGTGTAATTTGAATGAATGTTTGAAAAGACAATTTTTGTATGAGGAGTAGTTCAAATAAAAAAAAAATATATTAAAATAAATATATGAATATAACTTTCATATGAAGCTTTGAATTGAAAAGCAATAAGTTTTTAACAGTGCTCTTTTCAATTCCCTTAAAATTGTTTTCATTTGAAAGAGTTTTTGAAAAAATAAATTTTTTTATGAGAAGCGTTTCATGCTTATCAATAAATATATGAATATTACTTCCTTTTGAAATGTTTAAGAAAGTGACTGTAGCTCCGGAAATATTAATTTCATTGCGAAATTATAAAAACCTCTACTAAGTTGTCAATAATGCGCTTTTCATTTCGTTCAAATTATTTTGGTTTGAAAGAATGTTTGGAAAAATACATTTTTGTATGAGGAATGGTTCAAGTTTATCAGTAAATATATGAATTTTACTTCTTTATGAAATGTTTAAGAAAGTGACTGTATCTACGGAAATATTAATTTCATTGCGAAATTATAAAAAGCTTCACTAAGATAGCAACAGTGCTCTTTTGAATGCGTAATCAGAATGCGTTATCAGTAAATATATGAATATTACTTCTTTATGAAATGTTTAAGAAAGTGACTGTATCTACGGAAATATTAATTTTATTGCGAAATTATAAAAATCTGCACCAAGTTACCGACAGTGCTCTTTTCAATTCTTTTAAAACTCTTTTCATTTGAAAAATTTTATGAAAACATACATTTTTAAATGAGAAGTGGTTTAAGTTAATCAATAAATTAATAAAAAATACTTCATTTTGAAATGTTTAAAAAAGTAAGTGTAGCTCCGGAAATATTAATTTCATTGCGAAATTATAAAAACCTCCACTAAGTTATCAATAATGCGCTTTTCAATTCGTTCAATTTTTTTTTTGATTTTAAAGAATGTTTGGAAAAATACATTTTTGTATGAGGAATGGTTCAAGTTTATCAGTAAATATATGAATATTACTTCTTTATGAAATGTTTAAGAAAGTGACTGTATCTATGGAAATATTAATTTCATTGCGAAATTATAAAAAGCTTCACTAAGATAGCAACAGTGCTCTTTTGAATGCGTTCAAAATTATTTTAATTTGAAAGAATTTTTAAAAAAATACATATTTTGAAAAATACATTTTTCCATGAGGAACAATGAGAAATTGCAGCTTTATTATATAAATAAATAAGACTTGTGACTTTTTCCAAAAATTTCAAGAAAGATTATACAAATTTTTTATGCAAAATTAGAAATCTCGGCTTTTAAATTTGTAAAAATTACACCCATACCGTTTTCAAAAATTTTCAAGAAAAAGTATAGAACATTTTTTCATGCAAAATTAGAAATCTCGAGTTTTATATATATAAAAATTACAAACGTAACTGATACAAACATTTTGAAGAAAAAGTGTTAAAAATTAGAAATTTCAGCTTTACTATATAAACAAAATACACCTGTTACTTATTCATAAAATTTCAAGAAAAATTATAACATTTTTTTATGGAAAATTAGAAAACTCGACTTTCCATGTGTTATTCAAAAGCTTTCACAAAAAAGTGTACAAAATTGGTGATGCAAAATTAGAAATCTCGACTTTTATATGCATTAAAATTACACCTGTGACTTATTCAAACATTTTGAAGAAAACGTATCAAAAATTGGTCATGCAAAATTAGAAATTTCAGCATTAATATATAAATAAAATGCACATGTCTTAATCTTTTAAGTTTGGAAAAATACATTTTTGTATGAGGAATGGTTCAAGTTTATCAGTAAATATATGAATATTACTTCTTTATGAAATGTTTAGGAAAGTGACAGTATCTACGGAAATATTTATTTCATTGCGAAATTATAAAAACTTCCACTAAGTTATCAATAATGCCCTTTTCAATTCGTTAAAATTTTTTTTGATTTTAAAGAATGTTTGGAATAATACATTTTTGTATGAGGAATGGTTCAAGTTTATCAGTAAATATATGAATATTACTTCTTTATGAAATGTTTAAGAAAGTGACTGTATCTACGGATATATTAATTTCATTGCGAAATTATAAAAATCTGCAACAAGTTACCGATAGTGCTCTTTTCAGTTCTTTTAAAACTCTTTTGATTTGAAAGATTTTATGAAAACATACATTTTTAAATGAGAAGTATTTTAAGTTTATCAATAAATTAATAAAAATTACTTCCTTTTGAAATGTTTAAGAAAGTGACTGTATATCCGGAAATATTAATTTCATTGCGAAATTATAAAAACCTCCACTAAGTTGTTAATAATGCGCTTTTCAATTCGTTCAAATTTTTTTTGATTTGAAAGAATGGTTGGAAAAATA